>OW026298.1:1770744-4170744 GCA_932273695.1 Apotomis betuletana | reverse complement strand
TAGATCGCATTCAATTTTTCTTTCTTAATTTACCTTTGTGTCATTATTTATAAAAATAAAAATGTGGTATTACCACATAAAAAATATAGAATCGATAAAAAGATTCTAAACAAATATTTCATAAACTGCTTGACCGATTTTGATAAAATTTACATGGGGTCCCATGTAAATTTTCAATCTCGGAAGTATACCCTATCAAATACGAAAAGAATTTTGTAAATCGGTCATATCTGTAAATTGATAACTCTATGTGAGAGATGAGGGATTCACGACAATTACCGAGGTTGGCCGAAGTGTTAACTGATTTTAATCGTACTGTACTTAACTTTGATGACAATACAATAATATGGTACCATGGGGCTGATCTGATGATGGAGCCGGAAGGTGGCCATAGGAACTCTATAATAGAAAAAGCAATCCTACCGAGCTTGGGCTCTTTAGAATCGTCTCAGTGAGCATTTGATGGATATTCCAAGAAAAGTACAGTCGGCTATAAAAGCTTGCCACTAAAATGTCATTTTTGACAGAAACTTATTTAAGTTTTACCCCGCATATTCCGGGGTCTGAATGCGTTGCGTTCTAAATGTTATCCTTTATTACATCGTATCTTCTATTGTATGTTCTATATTGTCGCCTAGTACTCAAAACACAAGCCGTCTTGAGCTTAATTTGGAAGATTGATTGGTGTGAGGATATCTGATATTGTTTTCTTCTTACAGTGTCCAACAGCACCGTACCTGGTCGTCTCTCTCGGCCGATGCAACGCAAACTAGTGACTTTACTGCAATGCTGCGTCACCGACGCGGAGGGGCGGGGGCGGTGCGCGCGCGCGGCGAGGTCGCTAGGCGAGCGCTCCGTCACTGAACTGATACTGCAACACCAGGTGATACACTCTACAGCAGTGTGTTTCAAACTAGTGACGTTACTCCAATGCTGCGTCACCGACGCGGAGGGGCGGGGGCGGTGCGCGCGCGCGGCGAGGTCGCTAGGCGAGCGCTCCGTCACTGAACTGATACTGCAACACCAGGTGATACACTCTACAGCAGTGTGTTTCAAACTAGTGACGTTACTCCAATGCTGCGTCACCGACGCGGAGGGGCGGGGGCGGTGCGCGCGCGCGGCGAGGTCGCTAGGCGAGCGCTCCGTCACTGAACTGATACTGCAACACCAGGTGATACACTCTACAGCAGTGTGTTTCAAACTAGTGACGTTACTCCAATGCTGCGTCACCGACGCGGAGGGGCGGGGGCGGTGCGCGCGCGCGGCGAGGTCGCTAGGCGAGCGCTCCGTCACTGAACTGATACTGCAACACCAGGTGATACACTCTACAGCAGTGTGTTTCAAACTAGTGACGTTACTCCAATGCTGCGTCACCGACGCGGAGGGGCGGGGGCGGTGCGCGCGCGCGGCGAGGTCGCTAGGCGAGCGCTCCGTCACTGAACTGATACTGCAACACCAGGTGATACACTCTACAGCAGTGTGTTTCAAACTAGTGACGTTACTCCAATGCTGCGTCACCGACGCGGAGGGGCGGGGGCGGTGCGCGCGCGCGGCGAGGTCGCTAGGCGAGCGCTCCGTCACTGAACTGATACTGCAACACCAGGTGATACACTCTACAGCAGTGTGTTTCAAACTAGTGACGTTACTCCAATGCTGCGTCACCGACGCGGAGGGGCGGGGGCGGTGCGCGCGCGCGGCGAGGTCGCTAGGCGAGCGCTCCGTCACTGAACTGATACTGCAACACCAGGTGATACACTCTACAGCAGTGTGTTTCAAACTAGTGACGTTACTCCAATGCTGCGTCACCGACGCGGAGGGGCGGGGGCGGTGCGCGCGCGCGGCGAGGTCGCTAGGCGAGCGCTCCGTCACTGAACTGATACTGCAACACCAGGTGATACACTCTACAGCAGTGTGTTTCAAACTAGTGACGTTACTCCAATGCTGCGTCACCGACGCGGAGGGGCGGGGGCGGTGCGCGCGCGCGGCGAGGTCGCTAGGCGAGCGCTCCGTCACTGAACTGATACTGCAACACCAGGTGATACACTCTACAGCAGTGTGTTTCAAGCTAGTGACTTTACTGCAATGCTGCGTCACCGACGCGGAGGGGCGGGGGCGGTGCGCGCGCGCGGCGAGGTCGCTAGGCGAGCGCTCCGTCACTGAACTGATACTGCAACACCAGGTGATAAAGGCCTATTATTCAGTTAAGACTGCACCGAGCGAAATGTGAAAAAATAGCCAGTTGCCGTTAAGTAGACAACGTCAACACTAATTGTTTAATCCATTTCTAAACTATATATTTAGCATTTCGAAGAATGTGTTAACAACTTCTCCGTGGAAAAAATATAAGATTATAAATATTTTACCCTAGAGAACTAAGTAAAGTTGGACGAAAATTGTAAAATCGTAAGCAGGCGTTAAGTTTTTTTTTATATTTTAACAATGGAAATCTATTCTGATTTTCACCTCAAAAAAACAGATGAATGTTTACATTACAATTTGTCCGCATCAAATATTTCAATTATTGTTTGGTATTAAAGGTCGAGATTTATTAAAAAGTGCTTTTAATTCTCCATAGATTTTTACTATGGCGGCCGCGCGCCGATCTAAGTACGCATTCCCCGCGCTCTATGGTTCAGTCGCTAACGCTCGGCGCCCTCTTAATGAATTTTTTGATGAAATTGACTCAGTAACTTGTATTTCATATTATAATGTACCTAATCCCTACCTCCAATATAAATTAAGTTACTATAATATAATTGCTGATTGTATTATACTTGTTGACAATGTATGACTATTGACTAATACTGAATAAATGGATATGGATATGATACATACTCTAGGGAACGGAAAGGGAAATAACGCCTGCAGGGCTAGCAAATCTAGCCGCGACTTCTCTTGTCTCGCGTAAATAATTTTTCATTTCATTTCATTCGTGAACTTAATATTATAAATAAAGTGTACACGTGTTTACACGAAAAACAGTCAGGAAAAGAGTGTATTCCATTAAATGATATGACGAGTTTACCATAGGAACTGACAGGTATTTAAACTAATGTAATTTATAGTGCGGCTGCGATTAGTTGCAAAATTGTTGCCATATAAATCATATAAATAGCGCCCTCTTGACAATCCTCATATATTTCTGGTCGGGCTTTAGTATAATTTTTGATATCGTATGCATTTAAGGGTTTAGGGTATTTTGTTACTTAGGTAGTGTTGGTTGTCAACAGACGATATGGAGTAGGTTAGGTTGCTTGAAAAGAAAAGGAATACGTTATTTGATGACAGCTCAAAGCATAGCTGCTTTGTGAAATGCTCTATGAATTGACAATAAAATTGGGCAACTGCGAGTCCGACTCGCGCATGAAGGGTTCCGTACCATAATCTATAACAAGTTTGTTGTATAGGAGCCCCCCTTAAATATTTTTTTTTTTTTTTTTTAGTATTTGTTGTTATAGCGGCAATAGAAATACATCATCTGTGAAAATTTCAACAGCTATCATCGTTCATGAGATACAGCCTGGTGACAGACGGACGGACGGACAGCGAAGTCTCAGTAATAGGGTCCCGTTTTTACCCTTTGGGTACGGAACCCTAAAAACAATCTGTTAGTATGAAGTTTCTATGAAGATTGTGATGGGGGAGTGTAGTCTATCCGGAATTCTAAGATCAAATTATGTCAAACTGGCACATGTGGAAAACGACCTTAAATTTACATACATACATATATATACGGTTGTTTGTACCTTGTGCCAAAGTCACTTCATTTGATCTAGATCGGACAGACTGTACATTGATAAATAAGAATAAAACGCCTATCGTATTCTTTTATTTACTTAATTTATTGAACGCCCCCCGTAAAAAAGGGCTTGCCGGCTTCGTATCATTATCCGGCCTCCCCCTACTCACCCGGCAAGCCTTTTTTTTTTTTTTTAATGTCATAGGGGGCAAACGAGCAAACGTATCACCTGATGGAAAGCGATTACCGTCGCCCATAAACACCTGCAACACCAGAGGAGTCACAAGTGCTTGCCTACCCGGAGGACGTAGATAGAATGCCTCTATGCTAGTAATTTTTGTATGCTAGTAATGTTATCTCTGCATGAAGTTATTTGTGTCTAATGGGTCTCGTGTTCCCCAGAATCCTCAGCAGCTGAGCGCGAACCTGTGGGCGGCGGTGCGGGCGCGCGGCTGCCAGTTCCTCGGCCCCGCCATGCAGGAAGAGGTCCTCAAGCTAGTTCTGCTGGCGCTCGAGGACGGGTCGGCGCTCTCCAGAAAAGTGAGTTCCTAACCTCAATAGACGTGCAGACAATAGGCTAGTAGACCGCAGCAGCTCAGCGCGAACCTGTGGGCGACGGTGCGGGCGCGCGGCTGCCAGTTCCTCGGCCCCGCCATGCAGGAAGAGGTGCTGAAGCTAGTTCTGCTGGCGCTCGAGGACGGCTCGGCGCTCTCCAGAAAAGTGAGTTCCTAACCTCAATAGAAGTGCAGACAATAGGCTAGTAGACCGCAGCAGCCGAGTGCGAACCTGTGGGCGGCGGTGCGGGCGCGCGGCTGCCAGTTCCTCGGCCCCGCCATGCAGGAAGAGGTGCTGAAGCTAGTTCTGCTGGCGCTCGAGGACGGCTCGGCGCTCTCCAGAAAAGTGAGTTCCTAACCTCAATAGAAGTGCAGACAATAGGCTAGTAGACCGCAGCAGCCGAGTGCGAACCTGTGGGCGGCGGTGCGGGCGCGCGGCTGCCAGTTCCTCGGCCCCGCCATGCAGGAAGAGGTGCTGAAGCTAGTTCTGCTGGCGCTCGAGGACGGGTCGGCGCTCTCCAGAAAAGTGAGTTCCTAACCTCAATAGACACGCAGACAATAGGCTAGTAGACCGCAGCAGCTGAGCGCGAACCTGTGGGCGGCGGTGCTTCCACTTTGTGGCGATCTTGGCCCACAGCTCATTCGGCATTCGATTTTTTTATAATAAATTGTGATTTTTTCGAAAATGTAACAATTGCAATGTGGTTATATTTAATTTTTATCGTTAATTTTATTATATCGGAAAAAAAATCTGAGGTCTGGTCAAAAAATTCAATGTTTTCAATTGACAACAGTTCACATTTTGGAATTCATTAATTTATAAACCCAAACCCATTATTTTAATTTTATATTACATTATATTAAAATTTGAAAAATGTAAAATAGGGTTTCTCCAATACCAAAGACGACGTCACGTTGTGAAAAAATTGGCAGTCACGACATTCAAGGAGAATAGCAGTACAATGTTCATAGTAAATCCGCCTTAGTTTAAGTCGTACTGTATGATTTTCTGCGCTGTGACTAATGAGTTGTCACTTTAAGCTCTTTTAGAATAAAGATTTTTTGAAAAAACGTTTCCAAAAATGAGATATATTTTTTTTATCCTTGATTTGTTTTTGTCGAAAAAAACATGGTTGAAAAAAAAGGTGAAAGCAGAGGCGTCTAAGAATCAGCACTCAATGACGTCACCTCGTGGAAAAATTACAGTCTCAAACTACAAAAAGAACAGTGGTACAATTTCCATACTAAATCAGTCTTAGTAATAGTCCGACTGTAAGTAATTACTTTTCGCCTACGCTCGATTCTTTAATCATATTTTTTATCCTTTATTTGATTATATCGGAAAAATAGTGGCTAAAACAATTAAATGTTGTCAGTTAACCGTTCCGCAACTGTTTAAAAGCAACCGACCACTATTTTTCTCTTTTTTTTTTATCATACCATCAAATTCAACATTCGAAAATGGACACAAAATTACACTTATTTTTGCACTTCAAATGATTATCTGGTAAACATGGGTGGTTGAGTAACTTGTTATAGGCTAGCAATCGTCGGTCCGACCCAGGGATAGGGGCGCTACAAAAGGCTTTCTTATGGCAATAATGTGTATACGCATATATTTGCTTTATTAAACGTCAATAGCTATTTGGTAAGGATTTTTCATTAGCTAAATTCAAAACATTGTTTTTCCGGAATGCTGCTCAATCCTTCGTTCTTCTTGCGAAATAAACACTGAATCCTATTTTAAGAAAACTTGACTTTCATCACTGTGGATAGTTTTATGTTTATTATGCGAAATATTTAGTACTGTTTCCTCTTTGTGTACATCAGTGACATTGACGGACTTTCAACTAACGTTGAAAGTCCGTCAATGTCACTGATTACTTACCGCCATAGGGCGTAATTTACGACTTTTCTAGCATGTAAACCCTTGTTTACGAGCAAGTGTGATGAAAAACTACTTACATTTTATTACCATGTTTGTCGCCAGGTGCTAGTGATGTTCGTGGTGCAGAGGCTCGAGCCCCAGTTCCCGCAGGCGTCCAAAACCAGTATCGGTCACGTCGTACAGCTGCTGTATCGCGCATCTTGTTTTAAGGTTCGTTAGATCTCATTAAAAAAAAAAGTTTTTATTGTATACACTTATGAAACATGTAATGTATTTCCCTACTATATTATGCATGTATTATACATATAAACATTCCTCTTGCTCACTCTATCTATAAAAAAAAACAAATCAAAATCTTTTGGGTATTTTAAAGATCTACGCATACATAGGGACAGACAGACAGCAAGCAGGAAGCGACTTTGTTTTATACTATGTAGTGATATAAAACTTTTAAAATTTCCAATTATTTTCTTAGTAACACTATTCCAAGCTTCTATCTTAACAAAATAAATAAATAAAAATAAAATAAAATAACATTTATTTACCATTTAAATTTGTACAAACTATAACTTTCCTGTGACCACCACACTAGGCACAGCCTGTCTTCATATTAAATTAACAACACGTTGCGAGTATTTACAAAAAATGGTCTTAGTTTAAATTCATCTTAACTCGTCAGGTGTCGAAACGCGAGTCGGATTCCTCCCTGATGCAGCTCAAAGAGGAGTTCCGCACTTACGAGTCATTGCGAAGAGAGCACGACGCCCAAATAGTCCAGATAGCCACCGAAGCCGGCCTGAGAATAGCCCCCGACCAGTGGAGCTCGCTTCTGTACGGGGACACGGCACACAAGAGCCACATGCAGAGCATAATAGGTAGGTCCACCAAAATAGTCCAGATAGCCACCGAAGCCGGCCTGAGAATAGCCCCCGACCAGTGGAGCTCGCTTCTGTACGGGGACACGGCACACAAGAGCCACATGCAGAGCATAATAGGTAGGTCCACCAAAATAGTCCAGATAGCCACCGAAGCCGGCCTGAGAATAGCCCCCGACCAGTGGAGCTCGCTTCTGTACGGGGACACGGCACACAAGAGCCACATGCAGAGCATAATAGGTAGGTCCACCAAAATAGTCCAGATAGCCACCGAAGCCGGCCTGAGAATAGCCCCCGACCAGTGGAGCTCGCTTCTGTACGGGGACACGGCACACAAGAGCCACATGCAGAGCATAATAGGTAGGTCCACCAAAATAGTCCAGATAGCCACCGAAGCCGGCCTGAGAATAGCCCCCGACCAGTGGAGCTCGCTTCTGTACGGGGACACGGCACACAAGAGCCACATGCAGAGCATAATAGGTAGGTCCACCAAAATAGTCCAGATATCCACCGAAGCCGGCCTGAGAATAGCCCCCGACCAGTGGAGCTCGCTTCTGTACGGGGACACGGCACACAAGAGCCACATGCAGAGCATAATAGGTAGGTCCACCAAAATAGTCCAGATAGCCACCGAAGCCGGCTTGAGAATAGCCCCCGACCAGTGGAGCTCGCTTCTGTACGGGGACACGGCACACAAGAGCCACATGCAGAGCATAATAGGTAGGTCCACCAAAATAGTCCAGATAGCCACCGAAGCCGGCCTGAGAATAGCCCCCGACCAGTGGAGCTCGCTTCTGTACGGGGACACGGCACACAAGAGCCACATGCAGAGCATAATGGGTAGGTCCACCAAAATATTTATTTATTTATTTATTTATTTATTTAAACTTTATTGCACAATACAAAAATAAGTACAAATGGCGGACTTAATGCCTGTAGGCATTCTCTACCAGTCAACCACTGGGTTAAACAGAAATATGTAGTCGGTGCAGGATCAAACTTACAGAGAAACAAAATAATTAAAACACAAATCAATAATATAAGATATATATAGGAATGTATATATAATTACCATAAACGTACACGAATACTTTATATGATATACTTACATACATACATTATGTACCCAAAGTAAAATATTTCGAAGAAAGTTAGGAAGAGAGATTGTCCGAAAGATGCTTGCGCAACATGCGCTTGAAGGAGAGTTTGCTCTGAGCTTGTCTAATGTTGAGTGGGAGAGCGTTCCAGAGGCGTATTGCCTGAACCGTGAAGGAATTGGACATGAAACCGGAGCGGTGGAGGGGGACAACGAGTTTAAGTCTACGAGAAGTACGGAGAGTGCAACCAGGGCGAGCAGTCACAAATTGAAACTTAGATTTGAGATAATCTGGAGTCGTAGGATCGAATAAGATCGAAAAGAGAGTGCAAAGAATTCTTTGAGACCTACGTTCACGTACAGGAAGCCAGTTTAATTGTCGGCGAAAGTCAGAAATGTGGTCGTACTTACGAAGGCCAAAAACAAACCTGATACAGTTGTTCAGCATACGCTCCAGCTTATTCAGGGAGGCCTGGGTGAGATTAGAGCAACACACATCAGCATAGTCGATAACGGGGAGGACAAGAGCTTGGACGAGAAGAGTCTTAGTGCTCACCGGGAGAAAATTTTTAAACCTGTAAAGCGATCTTAACGCATATGTCACCCTGCGACAAACATCAGACACCTGAGGATCCCACGTAAGGTTACTGTCAACAATCAGACCCAAATTTTTTACTTGAGATTCAATTGGTATGACTACGTCCTCGTACACTATCGGCTTCATGAGTTCCACATCAATTGACGCACGCAAACGAGTGCTCCCGAGCACGATGGCCTGACACTTCGTTGGATTGACAGCAATCCCGAAGCGATGCGACCAAACGGAAATACGAAAGAGATCATTATTGATAGTCTCGATTGCTGCGTCAATATCTTTAGGACCAGTTTGGGTGTAGAGTTGTAGATCGTCAGCGTAAAGATGGTAAGAGCATTTGATGTTGGAAGTTAAAAGATTAATGAAGACAGAAAAAAGGAGAGGAGAGAGAATGCCACCTTGTGGAACCCCAGAAGTGAGATCGCACCAGTCAGAGGAGGATCCATCCGCTCGAACAGATTGACGTCGACCTTGAAGATAGGAAGAGAACCACGCAACTGCTGATGATGATATATTCATGTAACTGAGGGTAGATAGAAGAAGTTCGTGATTTACGGCGTTAAAGGCATTAGAAAAGTCAATCAAAACCAAAACAGTAAGTTGATGAGATTCCATGCCTTGTCTCACATCTTCAACGACCTTAAGTAAGGCAGTAGACGTGCTGTGGCCAGGACGAAAACCAGACTGGAATGGTGAGAGAAGATGGTTGGAGAAAATGTGAGCAGACAGCTGTTTATGAACAATGGCTTCGAGCACTTTTGACAGAAATGGGAGAATGGATATGGGGCGGAAGTCTTTGAGCAAACTGGGGTTATTAACTTTAGGCAATGGGATGACATGGGCATTCCGCCAGAACGAAGGAAAAACCCCAGTATACAATGATAAGTTAATTACGTGCGTTATAACGGGGAGAATGCATTCCAAAATGCAAACAACCATGGTCCTGCTCAATTGATCAGGACCAATAGCGTTTGACTTAATTGAAGCTATAACTTTACGAATATCATCATCAGTAGCAGCAGTGAATGAAAATATTTCAGTCGAATGACGGGGCAGGGCTGAAATATGCGAAATAGTTAAAGATAAAGTGGCGGGATCTAAAGATGAAGATTTTGCGAAGTGCGAATTTAAGTCATTCAACGAAAAGGAGGATGGGCACATAACAGCATTACCAGATTTTACCACACCAATAGTTTTTAAGAATTTCCATGTTTCGGCTGGGGACGACGAGGCAATATTCTCGTGTATATATTTACGTTTGGCTGCTCTTACCATCTGATTGCATCGATTCCTGGCAATCTTAAAACTATCCCAATTAGCCACGCAACGATCCCGCTTAAACTTGCGGAATGCTCGATCACGTTTAGTCATAGCCATCCGAACAGCTCTTGTAATCCACGGCGCAGGAGGACGCTTCAGCTTGACAGTTCGGATGGGTGCGTGAATGTCAAACAATCGCAATACCGTCGAGTTCAATGATGCAACGGCTTCGTCAACTGTCGAAGCTGACAACGAAGCAGACCAATCCTCATTACACGCGTCACGTTTCAGCGCATCGATATCCAATCTGGCGAAGCTACGCAGTTGGATACAGACAGGCCGCGGTTTGGAACAGCGCACACGGTAGCTCAAGAAGATTAGGTCATGATGCGAAAAACAAGGAGCCGAAAACTGACCTACTGAATCTACAAGTTCGACAGTAGACGTGAGTATGAGATCCAGCCAGGTGTCCGGCGTGCCAACATTGTGATGCGTGGGATTAAGCGGGAGAATAGTGAGATCGTTTGAATCAGCGGTCGCGTTCAATTTCCTCGTCCTGAGATCATCCGTGAGAAGGTCGGTATTAAAGTCACCCATGATTATGTGATGTGTGTACTCACTACTGATGGACGTCAGAACAGATTCTAGGTTAACAAAGTAATCAATGGTAGGAGGACAGTAAACAACTCCAAGAGCTGCCTTAAAAATAGTCCAGATAGCCACCGAAGCCGGCTTGAGAATAGCCCCCGACCAGTGGAGCTCGCTTCTGTACGGGGACACGGCACACAAGAGCCACATGCAGAGCATAATGGGTAGGTCCACCAAAATAGTCCAGATAGCCACCGAAGCCGGCTTGAGAATAGCCCCCGACCAGTGGAGCTCGCTTCTGTACGGGGACACGGCACACAAGAGCCACATGCAGAGCATAATGGGTAGGTCCACCAAAATAGTCCAGATAGCCACCGAAGCCGGCTTGAGAATAGCCCCCGACCAGTGGAGCTCGCTTCTGTACGGGGACACGGCACACAAGAGCCACATGCAGAGCATAATAGGTGTTTCATATTTTCATAAAAGAACATCTATGATAAATAGAGAGCGGATCTGAAGTATCGATCTCAATATGAACATGGATATGACTGGTATAATTTATTATTTTTTCTACACAAAAATAATGTAAATTATCGGAACAAAAAAGTTAAACCTTTTTGGAAGCTTTTGTAAATTTTTTTTTTTTTTTTTTTTATAGCCGGTTAGGTGTCCCACTGCTGGGCAAAGGCCTCCCTTTGTAAATATTGGGCAAAAATTATGATGACAATAAATAAAAACATCGTAAAACAATGAGTCATTCAAGTGTGTATTCACGTTTTATTATAATTATTAAAGTCACATTGTTGACATGAACTATCATGTAGGTACGTAATAAATACGAACTACTATCTTTGGGTTGTATAAAAACTGCTTTACTTAAAAAAAATAAAATGGTTGCCTGTAAAGTCGGTTTTACGGGCGAAGGAAGATTTTACGTGACAACGTCTTATTCTCGGTAGAATATTTATTGATATGAATATTATTAAATTGCACAATAGGAACAAGGAATTGAATGAAAATAAGAATTGCACAAATTTTAACTATAGAAATATATTTTGTTTACTAAAACATTGTACTTCCCCCTTCCCTCTTCCCTCTTCCCTCTTCCCTCTTCCGCCAAAAAAGAAAAAATTATGTCCGCCATCTTGGATTTCAAAATCGAAGTCATTTTCGTAATCGGAACCCCGAGGAACCTTGGAGATGACACCCATATCGATTTTTAAGAAAATATAATGTCCGCCATCTTGGATTTCAAAATGGATGTAATTTTCGTAATCGGAACCCCGAGGAACCTCGGAGATGACACCCATATCGATTTTTAAGAAAAAATTATGTCCGCCATCTTTGATTTCAAAATGGATGTCATTTTCGTAATCGTAACCCCGAGGAACCTTGGAGATGACACCCATATCGATTTTTAAGAAAAAATAATGTCCGCCATCTTGGATTTCAAAATGGATGTCATTTTCGTAATCGGAACCCCGAGGAAACTTGGAGATGACACCCATATCGATTTTTAAGAAAAAATAATGTCCACCATCTTGGATTTCAAAATGGATGTCATTTTCGTAATCGGAACCCCGAGGAACCTCGGAGATGACACCCATATCGATTTTTAAGAAAAAATTATGTCCGCCATCTTTGATTTCAAAATGGATGTCATTTTCGTAATCGTAACCCCGAGGAACCTTGGAGATGACACCCATATCGATTTTTAAGAAAAAATAATGTCCGCCATCTTGGATTTCAAAATGGATGTCATTTTCGTAATCGGAACCCTGAGGAAACTTGGAGATGACACCCATATCGATTTTTAAGAAAAAATAATGTCCACCATCTTGGATTTCAAAATGGATGTCATTTTCGTAATCGGAACCCCGAGGAACCTCGGAGATGACACCCATATCGATTTTTAAGAAAAAATAATGTCCGCCATCTTGGATTTCAAAATGGATGTCATTTTCGTAATCGGAACCCCGAGGAACCTTGGAGATGACACCCATATCGATTTTTAAGAAAAAATAATGTCCGCCATCTTGGATTTCAAAATGGATGTCATTTTCGTAATCGGAACCCTGAGGAAACTTGGAGATGACACCCATATCGATTTTTAAGAAAAAATAATGTCCACCATCTTGGATTTCAAAATGGATGTCATTTTCGTAATCGGAACCCCGAGGAACCTCGGAGATGACACCCATATCGATTTTTAAGAAAAAATAATGTCCGCCATCTTGGATTTCAAAATGGATGTCATTTTCGTAATCGTAACCCCGAGGAACCTTGGAGATGACACCCATATCGATTTTTAAGAAAAAATTATGTCCGTCTCTTCTTCCCTCTTCCCTCTTCCCTCTTCCCTCTTCCCTCTTCCCTCTTCCCTCTTCCCTCTTCCCTCTTCCCTCTTCCCTCTTCCCTCTTCCCTCTTCCCTCTTCCCTCTTCCCTCTTCCCTCTTCCCTCTTCCCTCTTCCCTCTTCCCTCTTCCCTCTTCCCTCTTCCCTCTTCCCTCTTCCCTCTTCCCTCTTCCCTCTTCCCTCTTCCCTCTTCCCTCTTCCCTCTTCCCTCTTCCCTCTTCCCTCTTCCCTCTTCCCTCTTCCCTCTTCCCTCTTCCCTCTTCCCTCTTCCCTCTTCCCTCTTCCCTCTTCCCTCTTCCCTCTTCCCTCTTCCCTCTTCCCTCTTCCCTCTTCCCTCTTCCCTCTTCCCTCTTCCCTCTTCCCTCTTCCCTCTTCCCTCTTCCCTCTTCCCTCTTCCCTCTTCCCTCTTCTGAAAAACCCAACGAGGTGGCATATTTTTCTTTATTTATTTTCATAGGGTATCGTATGTGTATAAAGTATATTTTCGTACACATATCGATCCTATTATCCCGTCAATTCATACGAGAGGCCCGACGCCATGGCGAGGAAAATATCCCCGCACCATTACCTACGTTGCCGCCACCATGCTTGAGTGTGGGTACCAAGTATCAGACATCGTGTCTTTTATTATGAGGACGACGCACATCTTGATACCATCCCACGAGATTAAATTTAACTTGCTCGCGTCACTCCATACAATTTTTGACCAATCGGCACTTGTTCATGATTTGTGACGAATCGCAAATGCTAATCGGGATGCCTTTTTATTTGCTGAACATTTTAGTTTTTTTTAATGGGCGTCGACCATGTGATCCATGGTCTATTAGGCGTCGTTTAATAGTAAAAATATAAACATTTGTGTTGTAGTTTTTTGTTAGCTCATCTTTAATTGGTATTGCATTATTCCGTGGGGTTTCTACGTCTGACTTTTTTTTTACACAATCAGTTGTACAAGTCGTTTTTCGAGGACGACTGTTTTCAGGCTTATTTGTGACGCTGTTTCGAGCCTTGAACTGCTTATTCCAGACACTAATGAATTGCCGTGATATACCAAAACTTCACGAAATCTCGGCTTGCGACTTACCCTTCTTAAATGCAGCCGCAACGGGTTACTTAAAATCTTCCGAATATTATTTATGTCGAGACATGCTAAGAAAAGCCTCAAGTTGTAGTTCCTACAAAGTATTTAAATTCTGCAGCCCCATTTCTCAGTTAAATTGGAAAAAAGACATTGTCAAAATATTTTTGAACCGGAATATAAATATTTTTTGTGGCTATGTTTATATTTTAATTCAATGAAACTAAACTTTTTACTTGTTTCGAGAAGCTTTTAAGCCATGAAATACTTTATCAAGAATTAAGTTGGAAAAACTAACATATCGCATATAATATCAAAGCTTTTGCCGTTGTCAAAATACTTTTGATCGCTACTGTAGGTCACAGGCGCGACAGTCGGTGGTAACGTCGGTGACCTTGTAATGCCGAATCCTTCGACAAGGCATTCACGTGAATGCCTTTCCCCACCTCGCGCGTCCCGCGCTCGCCCTTCGACACGCACACATAGCCGAGTTTTGTTACTGCACACAAGTGTCGCTGTCGTTTCTTTTTACGTTAGTATATACAATGTGGGTCCTGTAACATAAGCAAAAAATTTAAACGTAGATTTTACTCGTTAAACCGAACAACATTTGTTCAGCAACTTTAAAAAATAGTCAGTTTTCAACATTTTATTATTTCAAACAAATTAAATAGTATTTTCGATGTATGTCGTCCAACGTTGACATTCCCTGGGCATTGACATAGCTGTCACTCTACTAATATCGGACATTTCGCAATAGATTGCTTCTTTGTCTAAACTTTATTCTACAAAATGTCATTTACGAGGGGCAAACCGAAATGATCGGGAATTTAAAAAACTATGTGCACTATATACATAAATTATATTTTATTGTTTTTCGAAGTATTCTCCGTTACATTCAATGTACTTTTGCATTCTTTTAAACCAGTCATTAAAACAATAATTCCAGTTTGAAGTAGGCATTGCCAAAATGGCCGATTTATAGGCTTCCACAGCGGCTTCTGGGTTCTCAAACCGCTGACCACGCAATAAATCTTTAATTCTAGGGAACGTAAAAAAATCATTTGGACTCAGGTCAGGGCTGTATGGAGGATGGGACATCAACTCAACGTTTTCGTCGTTCAAAAATTTAGTTGTTTTGTGGGCGGTGTGGGAGCTCGCATTGTCGTGGTGTAAGATGACGCGGCGTCTCGGGTTCCCTTGGCGAAGTTCGGCCAGCACCTCCGGCAAACAAACTGTGATATACCAATCAGCGGTAACGGTTCTTTGTTCTTCTAGAGGAATTGTGGCAACATGCCCCTTTTTTGAGACGAACGAAGCCACCATCTTCTTCGACACGCTTCGAGAACGCACAACTTTCGTTGGTTTGACCTCGTCATCGAAGACCCATACTGCCGACTGGTGCTTTCTTTCAGGCTCATAAGAATAAATCCAGGATTCGTCACCCGAGACCATATTATAAACGGCTTTTGACTTTCCTCCATTGTAGCATTTCAGAATAGATCGGCACCAATCAACACGAGCCGCCTTTTGCTCTTCAGACAAATTATGGGGTACCCATCGGGAAATCAATTTTCTGACACCCAATTCACCATGCAAAATAGTGTGAATTGCAGTCATTCCAATGCCTATGGTTGCCCGAATCTGCTCGTATGTCACATGTCTATCTTCTTTTAGTAGTTTTTCCACAGCCGCGATGTTTTCAGGCGAAACCGCCGTTTTCGGCCGACCTGATGAAGGTACGGTGCCAAGAGAGGCACGACCCCGTCGAAACTCAGCATACCACCGATATATTGTCGTCTGACTAGGTGCTTCAATGTCGTATATAGTAACAAGCTCATTGCGACATTCATCTGGAGATAAGCCACGACGAAAGTTATGGTAAATAATTGCACGAAAATTTTCACGCGTCAGCTCCATTTTGTTCATCGAGTTGTCAATTTAAAAATGGAATTAAAAAAATATATCGTTCTTTTTTTAAATTGTAAAAACGGCATCGTGATTGTAAGTCGCCAGTATGCATGTGACAAAAAAGGATTTAATGTAACTCAGTTTAAAGTACTCTATTCCCGATCATTTCGGTGTGCCCCTCGTAATACACGTTATTTTCAGAAGTTCCTTAACAAATGTTGTTTAGTTTCAAGGGACGAATCTATGTTTTAATTTATTGCTCCTGTTACAGGGCCCACCCTTTATATTCTTTGATTAGGTCTTAAAATACGAGTGCGGTTTTATGAAACGAGACTCAGGCGAGTTTCATAATAGGATAACACGAGTGTGATGAAGACCTCCCATTATGTAGCAGTTGCATAAACTACTTCATTATTCAATTTGCAGACAAGCTACAAACGCCGCAGTCGTTCGCGCAGTCGGTCCAGGAGCTGTTCATAGCGCTGCAGAGGACCGGGGACCCCGCTCAGCTGGTGGTGATGAGCATGCATCTCGACAGGCTCGCGGCCATCGACGCCAGCCCTGGTAAACATTGAATTGACAATATTATACATTTTCAAATAGTGTTATGTTCAAACTAATTTCATTACTATACCTAGATATATTTCTAGCAGGAACAACATGTGTTTAGTGCTTACAAAATAATAATATCGACAAACCTGATATCGATAATAACCACGTCAACGTTAGAATATTTACAATGTTGGGGAACTCTAGTTCTTAGGACCTGCTAGTAGGTACACCACCTGAAAGAATGGCCCAATCCGTCGTTGAAGGCACTTCATCTTCGCTTAGCCTGCTAGACCCTTTGTAAAAGCTTTGATTACTAAACCTATTTAACGTTAGAATGAATGAAGATGCATGTTACGATTTTGCCACTTACTTTTCCTTTATGACGTTGACGTGGTATTTATCGATAACAGGATTGTCGATGTTTTATTTTTTCAAGCATTAACAACACATCGTTCGTGCTAGGAAAATCTCTAGGTATATTCATTACTTTATTATCACAGAACCTAAAACAAATTTTTTTTGCGACGTAGGCCGTAGACTCGGGCAAAAGGGCGAAGACCCCCGCTCCGAGTCGTTTCTGGTACAAAGGCTGTCCATTGCGATCCAGCGTGGAAATGCTGCGAGCGTTATGGGTATCTTTGGACCAGAAACGACAGGGAGCGGTGTTTTTGGAACCTTGCTATTTTTATAATTGGTTTTAATTGAGTGTAAGTTATTAATTCATTGTACATTATTTCAGTTTATAATTTCCTCATTTGCAAATTTTACTACTCTACTTATATCATCGTCTAGTATTAATAATACGAGTTCATCTATTGCACTTTCAGCCGAGACTAAACATAGTGCTTTTCACGACTAATGCGAGGAAATATATATAACACAAGCAGTGGGACTAGTTCGATTTGCGTATGGTTTTTCGATATTATTTATTTATGTACTATTGTTATGTTCATTGCAGATGCAAAAAGCCCAACGTGGCAGCAGCTAGCTGAGGTGATGACGTCACTCAAAGAGGTGGTCTCCGGTTTGATACATTACCTGCAGCAAAGTTCCAGCCGGGACCCGAACCACAACCAGAAGCATCCCACAGCGGAACCCTCTACTAGTGAGTACCTAGTTTCAAGAAGGCCTGATTCCATAAAAAATATACTTTAACCCTTTGACCGCCAAAGACGGCAAACCACGTCATCGGGAATTCGTGCCACTGACGCCAACGACGCCTATTGACGTCAAAAATGTCAATGGTCAAAAACATGCTAATTCAAACCACTATCTGTGTTTTTAAATCTCTGTTGATTTTGGAGCACTTTTTTTTTTTTGGTTTGGCGTCAGTTGCACGGTGAATTGCTTTGCCGCTTGGCGCTCAAAGGGTTAAGAAAAATATAATCGCCGGTTTACTTTTACTTAGGCTGGATTAGGGAAATCGGTTATTTGTACAAGCTTTTATTTAACTTGCAATGTATGTGGGTCATTCAGTACAAAAAAGAAAAGTCGTCCGTCCGGTGATCAAAAGTTGAGGCGTCGTTAATTTTCAATTTTATTTTTTTCATATGTGAGTGAGTTTAGTAAAACGTCCCACGTCGATTCTAGTTACGGAGTTACGGACAGTTTAGTGAAATATGGCAAAACCTACCGAAAATCGGCTTTCATTAAAAACTGATGGAACATACTGTAATGAAGCTATGATTTTGATGTCGACACATAAATGTCCAATTTAAGCACTTTTTTAACGCCTCAAAGTTTACTGCCTAGCGTCCCACTTTGTCAAATATCTAAAAAAATCGTCGATGTCATATTTGTGACTGTTTTAGGGAAAACTTCCTACGTTGTCGATATAGAGTTATGAGTAATTTATAATATAACAAAACATAAGCTATCTTTTGGTGAAAGAATTATGTCTCCAGGTGATATAGTTATTTTTAAAAATTCTTCAGCAAAAGTGAAAAAGCGACAACGGAGAAAACGTTGGTTAACGTTTGGGACGGCAACAAACACACTTGTACTTTGAAGTTATGGAGTGGTTGGTATCAAAGTCGACGCGGTTGGCGCAGTGGTTAAGAAACTGCCTACTGAGCCGACGGTCCCGGGTTCGAATCCCGGCAAGGGCAAATATTTGTGTGATGAACTCGAATATTTGTGCCTGAGTCATGGATGTTATTTGTATTTAAGTATGTATTTATCTATATACGTATGTTTATCGTCGTCTTGTGTCCATAACACAAGCCTGCTGGAGCTTACTGTGGTACTAGATTGATTTGTGTGAGGTTGTCCGATATTTATTTATTTATTTATCAAATTAATTGCCATACTTTAAGGGTCAGCTCACACCGAGACGCGACGCGACGCGACGCTGCGCGCACATTTCAATAGAGCTACTCAAAATTATACTTTATTTACTACATTAAAAGGGACACATTTCATCGCGAGGCATCTCGAGGCGCAGCGCTGCGTGGCGCAACGTATTTTGAATTCTCACGATGAAATGTGTCCCTTTTAATGTAGTAAATAAAGTATAATTTTGAGTAGCTCTATTGAAATGTGCGCGCAGCGTCGCGTCGCGTCGCGTCTCGGTGTGAGCTGATCCTTAGGATTTAAAATTAGTCAATTTTCCTCCGTTTCTATGATCACTTCTATGTCTGGCTATGAATGTAACGTTTGCGTTTGTCAGGTCAACCATCCCCGCAGGCGGCGGCGACCACGCCCACCCACGCCAAGTACAAGGTGGCCATGTGCCGAGACGCGGCCGCGCGCTCCTTCTGCCCGCGCGGCAACACCTGCACGTTCGCGCACTCTGAGGAGGAGTTGGAGAGGTAAGATACTCCCCTTAACAAGTACACACAGACCACCCCCACTAGACGGAGCATGTAAGGCGACCCGCGCGCACCAACGATATGGTACGGCAGAACATTAAAGTATCAACACGGCGGCCACCGTTTAGTTGCGTTCATGTTTATGAGGTCTCTCTACACCACTTAACACTACAATTTACCATGTTATTTATTTAATTTCTTTTTTCGTTGACGTACGCATGGATCATAAACATGGACGCAACTAAACGGCGGCCGCCGTGTTGATACTTTAATGTTCTGCCGTACCATATCGTTGGTGCGCGCGGGTCGCCTTACATGCTCCGTCTAGTGCAAGTACAAGGTGGCCATGTGCCGAGACGCGGCCGCGCGCTCCTTCTGCTCTTCTTGGAGAGGTAAGACACCCCCCTTAACTTTTAGAGCCAAGCGGCAAAGCAATTCACAGTGCCACCGACGCCAAACCAAAAAAAAAAGTGCTCCAAAATCAACAGGGATTGAAAAACACAGATAGTGGTTTGAATTAACATATTTTTGACCATTGACATTTTTGACGTCAATAGGCGTCGTTGGCGTCACCACGAATTCCCGATGACGTGATTTGCCGTCTTTGGCGGTCAAAGGGTTAAGAGGCCTTACTCCTTTTAATTTTTTTTTTTTCATATTATGACGAATATATTGAGCTGCACAGAACAGGACTATCAGGATATATTGGTTTATATTTGAAACCTACAGTTTGAATTTTTCATTGATAATTTTTGTTTCAAAAACTACTCGAAATTGACAAAATTCACGCAGAAAACTGGGTTTTTTCATCTTATTTTCGACTGCATGCAATAAAAGCGTGAATTCACTTTCAAGTTGACATTATCAAAATATTTGACATAATCTGAAAAAAAAAAATTAACAATACACATAAACACACTCACATTCGCCTTTTAACATTTGTGTGATAATAAAATAAATAGGAGATGAAGCAACTAGTTGAAAAATTGAATGGCCTGCACTTCAGTTCGGTGGTCTAATAGGTAAGACGCCCGTGTTGGCCCGAACCGTTGGAAGCGCGGGTTCGAACCCCGGGTCTCTAAGTGCAGTGACACGGCATCATCTGTATTGGCTATTCGCGCATAATTGTATGCTAGGTTGAACTGGAGAGGTAAGACCGTCCTCTTGAGTTGATTAACCTTTTGAGCGCCAAAGACGGCAAATCACGTCGACGGAAGCTGTGCCCCAGACGCCACGACGTCATTTGCCGCTATACAATGTCATACTATCTATTGTCAGCTTGGCGTCTGGGAGACAGTCTTCCGTCGAAGAGCCGATCGGTCGAAAGGTAAATACGACTGCTTACCCTAAGGCATACGTAGTCGGTCCCAAAGTCCTGTCACTGGCACATTATTTTTAAATTTAGAACATGCTTTTAATTTTTTATTTAATGTATTTTAAATTGGTATATATAATTAATTGAAAACTGATTGGTACTTTTGTTTTTATCCACTTCATAACTTGCTAAGCGATTTGAATTTGATTTTTCACCAAGCGTTGCGGTGAAGGGCGCTACATGCTAAGCGAATAATAAGCACACCCTTTTTACAATATACGATAAAACTGACTCATATTTGATGAAAAGCGAAGTTTACTGCGAACCATGTGTTATTGCTTGCTGTTGCTATTGCATTTTAATTAACTTTTACCCGTCTTGTTAAATTCCTATAACAAGTTCAGATATTATAGGTAAGGACCTACATTATTTGTCTACGACCAAAATCAGAGATGTAATTTCATAAGAGTACCGCAGCCACCGCCGCGCGAGTTATCTCATGTGTTCCTCTGCTCCAGACTGGGTGTTTCATAGTACTTTCATAAAAGAAAATCTATGATAATTGATAATGATTATGAATATGTGTGTAGATAAAGTAGTGTATGCAACTGTACATAATTAGGTTTTAAAACACTCGTGTGATTCTATTATGAAACTCGCCCTACGGCTCTCATTATGTAGCAGTTGCATAAACGACTTTTGGACACGAAGCTGTGAATCAATATTTCACCGTGCCATTTACGTGACGCCCCATAGCAAAAAGAACCGGCCAAGTGCGAGTCTGACCGAGGGTTCCTTACAAGCACTTATCACATCTTAACTGGCCGGGTTAAGTTTGCACCTGGTATGGCGCCGAAGCTGAAAACGCTCCATCCAAAAAGGAGTGCTGATGGGAAAATAACTTGTTCCATTTTGACCATGATAATTTCCATTTAGGTTCATAGTTGTTGTACAATTATTGTTTTGTTGAATTATGAGGATATTGGAAACAATTTCATATTTGCTTTTGGATAAAAAAAACGTAAAATGTTCGTACCTTAAAGAAATGTCACTCGTTAACAGCAATTTCTGATTCTTAGTGCACTCTAAATGTATGTAGTCCCGTACAGACATTTGTCGTCAATAAAAAATTTAATCGATTGACATCTTAATTTTTTTTTCTCTACTCAATTTCGACCGGATTCAATTCCGGGTTATGCATGAGATATACGAAAAAAAATTGAATTTCTGCCTACTGACCCATTTGGATTGATAACCCTGTATACTCTTTCAATAAAAAAAAGAACATTCTGTCGCATTGAGAACATGCCCCGTTTTTGTAGTATTTTAAAAATAATAAATTAAGTAATAACCTAAATAAAAAATTTAAAACACCCCCGTCACAAGTACCTGGTCATCATGTGACCCTCATTCAATGAGTGATATAGAAAATGCCACTAAAACTGAACATAACTACAAAATTTGTAATTCTTAACTTCAATATTGGCTGAGATCTTGCCACTTGTTCCAATTATAGCTGAATATCAGGAAACTACTTGTCCTATTTCCACCAAACATAGCTAAGAACCATCACGATGGACAACTCTTGCGATTTTTGGAGCTAGAGCTTCTTCTTTGGGAGCTACGATGCCTCAGACAGACACTCAGATACACATGTTAAACTTATAAGACTCCTCTTTTTTCATCGGCGGTTAAAAACGAATCCTATTCTCACATTCTTGTCACGTATGAATTTGTTATATTGTGAAACTAGCAACCCGCCCCGGCTTCGCACGGGTGCAATGCTGATAAATTATGCATGCATTATACATATAACCGTCCTCTTGAATCACTCAATCTATTAAAAAAAATCGCATCAAAATCCGTTGCATAGTTTTAAAGATCTAAGCATACATAGGGACATACAGACAGACAGCGGGAAGTGACTTAATTTTATACTATGTAGTAATAGTGATAATGTAGTGATGTGATGATATGATTTAACTAATATACGTCTACCCACAATAATCAGGGGATTCCGTCGATCATCAGTTCGTAATCCTGACAAGAACAGATGACATTTTACAAAAAAATAATAATTAGCTAAATTGGTTCATATATGACGCAGTTCTGAACGAATACCGTATAAATAATCTCATTACTTATAAAAAAATAACCAAAGTCAACGAAGCGAAATGATGCTTTCCTGAAACAACTGTTTTTAACAATTGTTTCGTTGTGTTACTAAAGAGGTATATACCCAAATCACGGTAAGTGTACCTGTGTGTTGAAGATATCTGCTTCAAAATCGAGTTGCAAGATTTCACCCGAACAAACATAGTTAAATTACATTACATACATTGCGAGATAAATAAGATCTCGTAATAGTACATTACATCAGAGGCCGGGAAAATGAGGATTTCCGGCCAAGTAGGTATATACGGCCGAGCGAGCGTGCGAGCGAGGCCGGATAGTGATACGAAGCCGGGAATCCGTTTTCACGACGAGGCATGTATAGTGCTTTTCTCAAACATACAATGAAATAACAAAATATACTTCAAAGAATAACACTTAATATTGTTTGTCCGATATTTTCCGAATTTGACCGAATTTAAAAAATCCGATTTCAGATTCTGACTCAGGAGCCCCAAAAACCCCCGGATACCGAATTTCAGCCTCCTAGGACCAATTTGAAATTTTCTCCATACAAATCGTTTTTTTGTTATATTTTCCGAATTTGACTGAATTTTTGGACAAGATTTCAGATTCATATTTTTGAGCCCCGAGAACCCCCCCGATACCGAGTTTTAGCCGCATAGCACCAATTTGAAATTTTGAAAAGAAAAATCTTTTTTTTCGATATTTTCCGAATTTGACCGAATTTTCGGACAAGATTTCAGATTCATATTTTTGAGCTCCGAGAGCCCCCCGATACCGAGTTTTAGCCGCCTAGCACCAATTTGAAATTTTGAAAAAAAAAGTCGCCATCTTGAGTTTTATTTCCACAAGTGTCTAACAACCAACCTTGTAAAACAAAACCTGCTTTTTGTCAAACCAGCCAGCTGTGTGAATGACCTTGTTGTTGAAACCAAAAAAAGTTACTTTGCAGGCCTAGGCCTGAAAAGCAGTATGAAATCCCTTTACAGTCCTCTCGAGTTGTTGCGCCCAAAAACCGATACTTCCGAGCCTATTATAAGGAACGCAAAGACAATATTTCATTGCATGTTTGAGAAAAAAGAATTTTCCAATTCTGTCCGGTCGTCTTCGAGTAATCGGGGAACATACATTAAAAAAAAAAAACATTCCGACGAATCTAGAACCTGCTAAGTATTTTGCCGTCGGATAAAATTTACTTAGAAACCTCCTCCATGATTTTAATTTAAATTCATTCGACACACGGCCAAAGCCGCAGGTAAAGGCATATTTATCATCATAATTTCCTTTCATGCTTAATTTTTAAATTGCAAAACAAAGTAAACATGTTTTAGTACTATTTGAGAATTAACTGTAATAAATGTACTACACATTACATTCCTGCATAGAACGTAGAAACTTAAATCGATACCTTCACAAAACTATGAAAACATCGAATACCCTCATTTACCTTCGAATAATTCCCGATTTACAAAACAGCTTATGTTTATAATCGGATGATGTCACTTAAACCTTTTTCTAAAGACAATTTAGATGCTATTGCACTCAATAGTAAGATGATGTGACTTCGCCAGAATATACTTCCTACCCTGTTTGTCACTATGCCTCTTCCATTTTGTTAGTGACTCGCGCCGATGCGTGTTGTTTGTTAAGTTTTTGTTTTATTTTGTTATAAAATTTATTCAAATGTTGAAAATGATGTACTATCATTGCCTCTCATACCGCACGGAGTGGCGGGGTTTAAGCGTTTTGGATATAAACGACCATTTTCTAAAATGGTAAGTACTTTCCATGATGGTAACATGTTGCATTTTTTATGGGTTGGTTAATGTGATCAAGTAGGTACGGAGTTTCACACGCAACTTCGTCCGCGTGGAAGAAAACGTTAGAAACATAACCCCCCTTTTTTGCTTCGTCGTTGTCGGTTAAAAAGTATCAGGGAATGCGCAGCTATACCCGTATAGCAAAAAATTTAAATAGTTCAGCTGTTTATGCTTGATGAAAGGAGAAAGATTTCATTTTTACAATTTTATAATATATTATTATAGATATCATATGAATCGCATAATTTAAGTCTGCGATAGCGGAGACCCCTTTTAATTTTATGACGAGAGAGATTTGTTGATGTGTCCTTGTTACCTCGAATAACTAACGTATGAATTTTAATGATCGAAATGTTTATAGATTTTCATGAACCTGTGGACGGTTTTGTTGCTATTTGCTTGACGAAATTACGGCCGTAGAATAAATTTTGCGCACAATGTGGGTTTATTTGTTCTTTGAAACACAGTTGCATCCAATTTACAGCCACGGAGACAAAGCCACGAAAACTATATACAAGTCTAGGATCGTGTATATAAATGTTTTGAAGCAATATTCATTATATTGTAAGTAACATGTTTTCATAAGTTTGGGACCCGCCCTCTTGGGAGGGGCGTAGTTTTACAGAGGAAGTGGGTATACACACTAAATTTTAAATGGTAAAACCTCGATGATACGTAAATATCTTGAGTATGTACTTATATTCTTTGGTACATATGTACGAGTAGGTCCTACCCGATTTTAATAGTAGACAGTAGGAATATATATCTTGCCTTATGGCATTAAGTCCGCCATTTGTACAATTTTTGTTTTGTGCAATAAAGTTTAAATAAATAAATAAATGAAATACCTTTTACCTACCCACTAGTGATTACTTCCATGGCATTTAATATATATTCAAAACCGATGATTGTAACACCATTAGAAAATAATACGTGTGTTTGTAACCCGAGACGAAAAAATATTTAACTTTAACTTGTGTATTTGTGTATCTGTGTGTCTGTCTGTGGCATCGTAGCTCTCAAACGGATGGACCAATTTGAGTGCGGTTTTTTTTATCGAAAGTGTTCTCCGTCGAGATGGTTCTTAGCTATGTTTGGTGGAAATAGGACCATTAGTTTCCGAGATATTCAGCTTTAATTGGAACAAGTGACGATATCTCAGCCAATTTTCAAGCTAAGCATTCCTAATTTTGTAGTTATGTTCAGTTTTAGTAGTATTTTCTATATCACTCATTGGATGAGGGTCTCATGATGACCAGCCACGTGTGTCGGGGGTGTTATAAATATTTAATTAAGGTTATCTTTTTAAATTATATGTTTATAGATATACCATGCCTTGTTTATGAAATATAAAAACCTCAGTGAATTGCTTAAAAACAAAAGTGTAATAGTAATTGTGTTTCTACGTGGAGCGGCGAAGTGTTTATTTTCTGATTTTGAATGCAACAGCGATTCTATGTTCGATTTGTATGCGAAGTGCTTATGTTTCCGCGTTATTCATTTAAATGACTTGGTTACACTTACTGCGAATTCTAAATAAATAATAATTTAGATACTTGACGCAAATAAGGATTAAAGTATGTTGTGGCTCGGGCACTCCACATTTAGGAGGACCTATACACTTTGCGATGCGAAGTTGTTGCGTATGTAAATTGCGATAAACCGTTACATTTTCTTGTAATTGTCATGTTATTATTATACTTTTCCTTATCCTACGGGCGTTTCAACCGCCGTCAGTCCGCTGTCAATGATATTGATAGTATGAGCTACACCAAGCTGCAAACTTTCATACAATGATATACTGTAACCGTACTTCTAACCATGATTGATCTAATTTAAAGCATATTATGGCCCATTGCTTTGATATTAATGACATTAGACTGACGGCGGTTGAAACGCCCGTATCACCCATTTGGGTCATTGTCAGATTTAGGTGCGCGTTGTCCGGTAGACATTAGCGAAATTAAGGATTCCAGTGCCTAATTTTCTGGTTAAATGCCTGTGAGAATAAAGAACGTTCCCTCTTCTATAATCCGATGTAATAGCAACATAACCTAGATTCATACAAACAAGCTCTTAACTTTTGACCACCGAAGGGACAAATTTTGTTTTTTGAACTGACAATGACCCATTTACTACCTTAAATACTATTAGGAGGTATCCGCAACATCGTCCGCGTATTTTTTCTTAACCTTAGACGACTAAAAAGTATCCTATAACCATTTTAGGATGGCCAGCTATCCCTGTACCAAAATTGGCTAAAATTCGTCCAGTCGTTTCGCTTCTTCGGCTGATGCGAGGTTAAAGGAAATTACGCGTTTGGTGCAGTTTGTAGACACCTGCCTACTGAGCCGGCGGTCCCGGGTTCGAATCCGGTCAGGGAAAATATTTGTGTGATGAACTCGAATATTTGTGGTTGGGTCATGTTTGTTCTATGTATTTAAGTTTGACGACGCGTTTGGCTCGGTTTGTAGACACCTGCCTACTGAGCCGGCGGTCCCGGGTTCGAATCCCGGCCAGGGAAAATATTTGTGTGATGAACTCGAATATTTGTGCTTGGGTCATGGTTGTTCTATGTATTTAAGTTTGATGACGCGTTTGGCTCGGTTTGTAGACACCTGCCTACTGAGCCGGCGGTCCCGGGTTCGAATCCGGTCAGGGCAAATATATGTGTGATGAACTCGAATATTTGTGCTTGGGTCATGGTTGTTCTATGTATTTAAGTTTGATGACGCGTTTGGCTCGGTTTGTAGACACCTGGCTACTGAGCCGGCGGTCCCGGGTTCGAATCCGGTCAGGGAAAATATTTGTGTGATGAACTCGAATATTTGTGGTTGGGTCATGGTTGTTCTATGTATTTAAGTTTGATGACGCGTTTGGCTCGGTTTGTAGACACCTGCCTACTGAGTCGGCGGTCCCGGGTTCGAATCCCGGCCGGGGCAAATATTTGTGTGATGAACTCGAATATTTGTGCTTGGGTCATGGTTGTTCTATGTATTTAAGTATATATTTATCTATATCAGTTCGTATATCGTCGCCTAGTACCCATAACACAAGCCTTCTTGAGCTTAATTTGGGACTAGGTCGATCTGTGTGAGGTTGTCCGATATTTATTTATTCATTTATTTATAAGAAAATAGATGGCGCCAGGTTGGCATAGTGCCGCGCCGCCCATGGGTGAATCAACTTTTAAGTGCACCTTGTTGCTATGGTTATGAAAAAGTTGTCCCTCGGACAACCTAAGCATTTTTCTATAAAACAGTATGAAGATGTCACTTGGACAACGGGGACAGAGTAAACAACACAAAAAAATTGATTCACCCAAAAAAGTTGTATGGATACAACAAATAACGATCCTGCATCACGCTATTAAGATTTTTCCTGAAATCATGACGCCTCTCCATAGAAGACCGTTTTTCCAAACAAGCCTAGAATTTTATAATAGTATAGATATTATTGCTTTATATGTAGGTATCGGGCTATCCAGCCATCTTCGAAAGTGCCGCAGTTTATTAGACGCTGCTTAACTCATCTGTTATAGATGTAAAAGGCTAATGATGATGATATGTAGGTACACTTTTAATATGTTATCGTCGAGGACTACGTATAAGCCTAGATTCTTAAGATAGGTTCTGGGTTAAGTTCATCTTACTTTAATACTTTCTGAAGAAAAATCTAGCTGTTGAGTTTATTTCGGCGTTTCTTCTCAACAGTAGTCTCCTTGTGAAATGCCGGTACAGTCGCCATCAGATACATCGCAGCATGTAAGGCGTTCATAAATATCTGAACATGTACTGTTTATTTTTGCTTAATCCTCTACCCAAAGGTTGTCTGGAAGAGATCGCTCTTTAGCGATAATACCGCCTATTGTCTACCATTTATAAATTAAGGTTTCGATTGTAATATTTTTCTTGTTGGTGTGCAATAAAGAGTTGTTGTATTGTATTGTACTGTACTGTAACGCCCAGTCAATAAGAGTCGTGTTCAGATATTTATGAACACCTTATATGCTGCGATATATCTGATGGCGACTGTACACTCGGACATGTAAAAGTGCCCTTGCTACATAGTATAAAACAAAGTCGCTTTCTCTGTCCCTATGTCCCTTTGTATGCTTAAATCTGTAAAACTACGCAACGGATTTTGATGCGGTTTTTTTAATGGATAGAGTGATTCAAGAGGAAGGTTTATATGCACAATTTATCAGCATTGCACCCGTGCGAAGCCGGGGCGGGTCGCTAGTACATAATAAAGTTCATCACACTATTATTACAAAGGCGAAAGTTTGTGAGTGTGTTTATGTGTATGTTTGTTACTTCACGCTCAAACGGCTGCACCAATTTTGATAAATTTTGGTATGAAGGTAGCTGACACCCTGGATAAACACATAGGCTACTTTTTATCCCTAAAAAAATAGTGTTCCCGTGGGATGGTCGTGTAACACCGCGCGGGCACAAAACAGATAGGTACAGAAATCAATCTACATACAAGCGCGCTCGAGCAAACGCACATATAGACATTGCTCACGGACACGATATCTCGGACCAGTTCAGACCTGCACGGCTAGCATAACTTTGACACGCGACTCTTTCTCGCGCGGGATATACTACCTGTCTCTATCTGTACAGTACTATGAGATAGTGACGGATGATGCTATCTCGCGCGACATGAGTCGCGTGTCAAAGTTACGCTAGACGTGCAGTGCGAGCGCGAGTGCCATCCGCTTGACGTGTCCGTGAGCAATGTCTATGTGTGCGTTTGCTCGAGCGCGCTTGTATGTAGATTGATTTCTGTACCTATCTGTTTTGTGGCGCGGGGCAGCTAGTTATTTCACAATATTCAACAAATCTGTGTTTTCCAGGTACCGTGCGTACCTGAACTCGAATCCAGCGGCCGCGAACGGCAACTATACGTTCACGGGTTCGGTGCCGGGCATGCCTCCGGGCCTGCCGATGCCGCCCGTACTGTACCCGCGGTACCCGTTACCGCCACTCGCCAACTACAATGTGCCTCGTAAGTATATATATGTTTCTACTCCAGTACTTTTTTCTGTCATTTATATAGTTATGAAGTCTAATATAAATACATAAATTATGAAAGTCTGTAATACTATACTCTATTGCCCAAAAAAACACTGCTAAACAATGTTATAATGTCGCCAAAAAGCATCACTTAGTACCACAGATTACAAGATAAACAGCTGCATTCACACAATTTGCAATTAAAAAAAAAAGCTTATTGTACTACTGCTTGCTACTATTGTTGTGTTGCTGCCTTGTCCAGAGACGACTGGAAGAAAGAGAGGGAGGCCTTTGCCCTGCAGTGGGACAGTACAGGCTAAAAATAAATAATAATAAATAATAATAATAATAATTGTACTAATGCATTGCTGCCAACTTAAAAAAAAATGTTTTATCCTCTGTGCATGGATGTATAGTAAAGTGAACGTATACCTTTAGGTATAAGTTCATATTTTTTTGACAGATGGACGTCAATAAAAAAAAGTTAATCAGTGACTATTTTATTTGCTATTATGTTTATTTTTTTTTGTTGATTCCGAGCGGGAACATGTAATAATTTTCTTTGTTATTTGCATTTTATTTATGAAATGTCGAGTCGTAGAAAAAGTATTGTATGCAACGTTGTATAAGTAGGCCAAAAAACGCTCGTGGCATCTTTCTTACCATGTTCGCTACGCTCACATCGTAACCCATGCCACTCGCGTTTTTTGCCCCCTCTTATACAACGGTTGCGTAAAATAGTATTTACGATTGTTCCAGCTATGTCCTCGATGCCGCCTCAGAACATCCAGCCCGAGATTCTGCCAAATCCCGAGTTCAACCAAGACAATGCTCACGCGGAAACGGGACAGCCTCCGTAAGTGCTTTCGTTTCGTTTTCCCCTTTTATCTGTCGATGTAGTATCAGTCTAGTCAGTCTGCGGATAGTGATACGAAGCCGGCAAGCCCTTCACGGCTAGGTATGTATAGTGCTTTTCTCGAACATATGCGATGAAATAATGCATGGCCTGAACCAGAAACCGCGTAGCTGACTCCTTCTTAGATTGTACCTTACTAGTTTAAGGGACACAGTTCTAATAAGAAAGCATATCAAACGTACATAAATTGTGATAAACCGTCAGGCTTTCTTGTAGTTTCTATTTTATTCTTACACTTTTCCTCACTTATGTCTTAAAATACACTTTTAATATGTTTTCTTGTAGAACTACGTATAGTTAAGTTCATATCATTGTAATAGTTAAGTACTTATGCTTTCTGAAAAAATGACTGACTGTTGAGTTTCTTTCGGCGTTTCTTCTCAACAGTGGTCTCCTCTTGTGAAATGCCGGTAGACTCAGACATGTAAAAGTGCCCTTGTGGCCTACTTGCAGAATAAAGTTCATTATTTCATTTCATTATTTCATTAATGAAAAAATACACCACTTAAATTTAGCTGTTTTGCCTGTTCATGAACACCGACGCCATGTTTATAAAGAAATTACTTCCCGGCTTAGGCCTTCAATTTTGTATGAAATTACAGTTGTCTCGAGTTGTTCCGCCCGAACTTCGAAGCCTGTTATAACGCACGTTATGACGACATTCCATTGCGCTGTTGAGAAATAGTAGTTTATGTGACTGTACATAATGAAGGGTATTAAACATGAGTGTGGGTTTATGAAACGAGCCGAAGGCAAGTTTCATAATAACATCACACGAGTGTTTTAATGTCTAATTATGTACAGTTACATACACTACTTTATCTAGCCACATATCATAAGCCTCCATGATACATTCAGGAGTCGCACATTATAATTATAACAAATATTACCCGGTAATGGCGGTAATGAAGTTTTCTGGCAGCTGTCATAGTTTTTTTTATTCAGAGACAAACTAGAGTCGGCCCCAACTATCATATCGTTCGATACTTACGTGCGACATTTGTCAAATTTGATTGCAAATTGACAATTCATTTCGAACTAAACGTCATCTCGACTGATATTAGAGTAGAGGTCAAATCAAATTACTTTGTTTTTCAGAGATGTTCGATGTTTGAATGAATAATAGTATCGAAATCGATGTTATTATTTAGCAATAATAAAATTTTTACAGATAAGAAATTTGTTCTAACAAAACAGTCTATTTTTATGGTGGTCATAATGTACGGTTCTTTAACGCATCATGGAGGGTTTATGATATTTGGATAGATAAAAAGAATAAAGTGTCCCCGCCACCTCCCGCTGCCGCCATTACTAAGACAGACGTCAACGGGAGGGCAGGTCGTGTTCCACAGTAAACCCGTTTACGTTGTTCTATTGAATCTATTCCCGCCCACTGGACGTCACAGTAGTGTTTTTAGGGTTCCGTACACAAAGGGTAAACACGGGACCATATTACTAAGACTGAAATACAGCCTGATGACAGACTGTATCAAAATCAAATAAAAAAAAAACAAAAATATATTTATTCTCAACAAGATTATAGATAATGTTGAATTCTCCTTTTAGGTTAGTACCTACTTGTGTTAGGAGAATTCGCTCTATCATCCAAGTTATACACGGTTAAAAATAAATAATTAATAGGGTATATCTAAGATTAAAGTGTACAATTAAGCCCTTATACTATTAGTAAATATAATATTAAGTAAAATCTAAGAATAAAAAGTTTCGATCACAAAGAGTACATGGCAAAAGTGTCTGGAAGAGATCGCTAATATTTAGCGATAAGACCGTCTGTTGTTTAGCTCTGCCGTAGCTGTATGTAATGTATGAACCGTGATAGCTAGACAGTTCAAATGTTCGCAGATGACGTATTTCTATTTTTTTTATTCACAAACTGACCGGCGATTGACCTCAGTATCACCTGATGGAAAGTGACTACGGGGTCGAGGATGTAGCTCGCCGGTTCAGTAATAGCCTGTTCACTCTAACCTTGAAGATACCTAAATTGTAATTTTCTGGAATTAAACACGATGGGAGCGAGTTCCATTCCTTAGCGGCTCGCATTAGAAATGATGAAGCAAATAGCTTCGTGCGAATACGTGGTAAACTGACAACATAAGGGTAATAAGTTTCTGTCAAAAATGACATTTTAGTGGCAAGCTTTTATAGCCGACTGTACTTTTCTTTGAATATTCATCAAATGCTCACTGAGACGATTCTAAAGAGCCCAAGCTCGGTAGGATTGCTTTTTCTATTATAGAGTTCCTATGGCCACCTTCCGGCTCCATCACCAGATCAGCTCCATGGTACCGTATTATTATATTGTCATCAAAGTTAAGTAAGTATGCAAAATTTCAGCTCAATCGGTTGACGATATCTGCTTCAAAATTGAGTTGCAAGATTTCACCCGAACAAACATACTTAGATACATACATACATTGCAAGTTAAATAAAAGCTTTTAAAATCGCCCCTCGCCTGGTTGCTATTGCCGCTATAACAACAAATACATAAAACCAGAAAGAGTTGTGCGAGTCCGCGCTTAACCGGTTATTTTTTAACGGAATTTACGTCATTATACATCAAAATCTTCATCCCATTCCAGAAACTTCACTCCGCACCTCCACAACCAAATCATGCCAAACGGCATGATGCTACCCGAGCGACAGTTCTACCCTCGGAACATACTACCGCTACCCGAGGAGCCGTTCCGTGAATACATGCCCGTGTACCAGCCCAGCTTGCAGGAGCCAATGCCGATGTACGACAATACCGCGTACAACATGGCCGACAGAGAACGTGAGTTTCCTTTATAGCCAACAGGGTACTGCCACCTGTGCGGCAATGCACTTATTATTATTATTATTATTAATTTTTATTTTTTTTCATGTCATAGGGGGCAAACGAGCAAACGTATCGCCTGATGGAAAGCGATTACCGATTGCATTGGAAAGCGATTATTTATTTATTGAATCACATAAAAATGTAACATGACAGTTTACACCAAAGCGTTACATGGATTCTTAAGCTTAAATACTTAACTAAAACCTAACTAACTTACAACTACAAGATAATTATCTTGCTCTTTCTCTTGTGACATCAGCACCTCTAGCGCAACTGTGACACGCAACTCTTTGACTGAAATAGTAATATTGCTTTGCTAATCCGCGATATAATAAGTACTAGCGACCCGCCCCGGCTTCGCACGGGTGCAATGCTGATAAATTATGCATGTATTATACGTATAAACCTTCCTCTTGAATCACTCTATCTATTAAAAAAAAACCGCATAAAAATCCGTTGCGTAGTTTTAAAGGTTTAAGCATACAAAGGGACATAGGGACAGAGAAAGCGACTTTGTTTTATACTATGTAGTGAAGTGAAGTGATTATATCGTGCCAGTTAATTTGTGCTAAACATATGACGTATGCACATTATTGACGCGTGTTAGGTTATAATTGACAACATTTAAAATTATCAAATAGTGTTCAGTTTAAACTAATTTCATTACTTTACTGTCTTGGAACTTAAAACTGTTGTTGTTATTTTTAATTATACTGCCTAGTTTGAAAAAATATGAAAAAATTGTGAAAGCATCGTCGTCTAAGAATCAGCACTCAAATTACACCTTGTGGAAAAATTTACAGTCGCAACCTACATAAAGAACGGTGGTACAATTTCCATACTAAATCCGTCTCAGTAATAGACCGATTACTTCTCGCCTACGCTCTTTTAGAATGAAAACTGTTCAAATGGATCTTTTAATAAAAAAAATTAAATTATAAAAATGTTTAATATTATATTTAATATTTTATCGACCTAGAACGAGACTTCATACAACAGATTTGCGAAAAATGAAGCCGATTTTGGTTCTATGTCTGCGTGTCTACGAACCAATACGAGGGGCACACCGAAATGATCGGGAATAGAGTACTTTAAACTGAGTTACATTAAATCCTTTTTTGTCACATGCATACTGGCGACTTACAATCACGATGCCGTTTTTACAATTTAAAAAAAGAACGATATATTTTTTTAATTCCATTTTTAAATTGACAACTCGATGAACAAAATGGAGCTGACGCGTGAAAATTTTCGTGCAATTATTTACCATAACTTTCGTCGTGGCTTATCTCCAGATGAATGTCGCAATGAGCTTGTTACTATATACGACATTGAAGCACCTCGTCAGACGACAATATATCGGTGGTATGCTGAGTTTCGACGGGGTCGTGCCTCTCTTGGCACCGTACCTTCATCAGGTCGGCCGAAAACGGCGGTTTCGCCTGAAAACATCGCGGCTGTGGAAAAACTACTAAAAGAAGATAGACATGTGACATACGAGCAGATTCGGGCAACCATAGGCATTGGAATGACTGCAATTCACACTATTTTGCATGGTGAATTGGGTGTCAGAAAATTGATTTCCCGATGGGTACCCCATAATTTGTCTGAAGAGCAAAAGGCGGCTCGTGTTGATTGGTGCCGATCTATTCTGAAATGCTACAATGGAGGAAAGTCAAAAGCCGTTTATAATATGGTCTCGGGTGACGAATCCTGGATTTATTCTTATGAGCCTGAAAGAAAGCACCAGTCGGCAGTATGGGTCTTCGATGACGAGGTCAAACCAACGAAAGTTGTGCGTTCTCGAAGCGTGTCGAAGAAGATGGTGGCTTCGTTCGTCTCAAAAAAGGGGCATGTTGCCACAATTCCTCTAGAAGAACAAAGAACCGTTACCGCTGATTGGTATATCACAGTTTGTTTGCCGGAGGTGCTGGCCGAACTTCGCCAAGGGAACCCGAGACGCCGCGTCATCTTACACCACGACAATGCGAGCTCCCACACCGCCCACAAAACAACTAAATTTTTGAACGACGAAAACGTTGAGTTGATGTCCCATCCTCCATACAGCCCTGACCTGAGTCCAAATGATTTTTTTACGTTCCCTAGAATTAAAGATTTATTGCGTGGTCAGCGGTTTGAGAACCCAGAAGCCGCTGTGGAAGCCTATAAATCGGCCATTTTGGCAATGCCTACTTCAAACTGGAATTATTGTTTTAATGACTGGTTTAAAAGAATGCAAAAGTGCATTGAATGTAACGGAGAATACTTCGAAAAACAATAAAATATAATTTATGTATATAGTGCACATAGTTTTTTAAATTCCCGATCATTTCGGTTTGCCCCTCGTAATAGAGACGTGTTGCTTGTGACATTGACGTTGTGACAGATGTGTCCACGGACGAAACTTAGCCCTAGACGGGCCGCGGCTAACCAAAACTGGCTTCACTTTCAAGCGCTAACTAGGTTTCTAGGCGTGTTTATTCTAAGTTTGACATACATTTTGTAGTTCACAGTGCCTTGGTTTATTTACTGTTACGATGCTGTAACTAATTTAAGAGGCCTTATTCCTTTAAATTGCTGATTGTTTTAGACATTTTTATCTATGATCACACATGTTTCTTAACATCTTATTTATGTTACTACCTAGAACAGGGCTATTGGGATTTATTGGTATATATTTGAAACCTACAGTTTGAATTTTTCATTGATAATTTTTGTTCGAAAAACTACTCGAAATTGACAAAATTAATGCGGAAAATTAGTTTTTACAACTTATTTTTGACTGCACGCAATGAAAGCACGAAACAGCTATGTTACTACCTAGAACTCGGGATACACTATTATTCACATCAACAAGTTGGTTGAAATTATCAATATATTTGTAATAAATTGAAAAAAATAAATTTTAAAAGGAATAAGGCCTCTTAAATAAATAAATAAAATAAATAAATAGTGTATTATAAAATAAGTCTTATTGTTTCAGTGCCGCCGGAGCCGCGTCCGGATTTCCGGATGGACCCGAATTATGTGTTGGCGAATAGAGAACAGCGCCGCATAGAGCAGACCTGGACACCCAATGTCAATGAGGTAAGTCTCTGTGCGATTTTTTCCTGATTCGTCGTGTTCCTGTTTCGTCCGATTCCTATTTATCGGAGTTATCTGTATATAGCCCAACAACACAGCCATATTGCGGATTTTTAGTGGTACAGTCGAGTTCATTTACATCTACACACTTACGAGAGCAAAAATATCTGAACACGATTTTATGCTCCTGACAATAGGGTCGTGTTCGGATATTTTTGTTCTCGTAAGTGTGTAGATGTAAATGAACTCTACTTTACTAATTCATTTTACTGGCAACGACAAATTTTTGGTAACTGACGTTGAATGTCACTGATGTAAACGAAGAGGAAACATGACTAAATATTCCGCAAATTTCAAGTATTTTTTTGCATAATATAGCCACTATCCAGTGATGAAAATCAAGCTTTTTCAATAGGATTCAGTATTTATTTCGCAAGAAGAACGAAGGATTGAGAATTCCGGCAAACAATGTTTTGAATTTGGTTGATGACAAATCGCTACTGACGTTTAATAATGCAAATATATGACTTGGTCACGACATGGTTTTCGGGAATTCGGAATAGTGATACATTCAGACAAATGAAACTCCGAAGTTTTGAGGTTTACCCATTGCGGATATTGGTCTTCGCAACGATCTTCTATCATTTTACTTATTCCTGTACTTTTTATACGTTTTTATTCGACTTGTAAAGGGGCGTTTACCAACAAAAAAAACCGTATCCCTGTTTCTTCCAGAACTTGATGTTTTCGGGTTTATCTCACTCAGAATCGATAGAATTTTCAATGTGAAGTATAAAAAAACATCCAACCGCGTCATATATATCGTCTGCTACCTACCTAAAAGTCCCAAGACTATGGGACAACAAGGGAAAGTACCTTAAATATCGTAGGTAGGATATTTTGCTGAAAGAAGACTATGTTATTTTTAAAAGTTAGTAATTCTGCATTTAAAAAAAAATCTAAGGATTACTTGCTTAATTATTTGTCGTCGGCAATAAATAATTTTATTGAAATTCGACAAACATTTTGTTGTTGTTCCTTTCATTTAAGATACTATGTTACTTAAGGAGAATTATTATTTTTTGTCCAGTCTTTCGATTGCCATGATCATAAAAATAGGGGTGAGATTTTTTTTTTTACATTTAAGTCGGTTCGATTGCCAGACGAAGCAAGTAATTCTTAGAAAATATTTAAATGCAGAATTATTAACTTTAAAAAATAACATAAAGTCTTCTTTCAGCAAAATATCCTATCTACGATATTTAAGGTACTTTCCCTTGATGTCCCATAGTCTTGGGACGCCCTGTATAATACGAGTATGTTTGCTTGGTTACAGAATTTCTTTGAAGGAGTCAGCAACGTCATGCCGCCGTTTACGAGCAACACCGAGGATGTAAGTTATCATCGGGACCCGTACATTTGGTGCCGATGACAGATAAATGACGACACGCTACATACAGCATGATTCTGTCAAGGTGTACGATTAATTATGATCAGGGGTCGGACTTTCTTTCGCACGGTAAGACTAATGGAGAGCTGTGGAGCTGATATTAACATTAAGATACTATTCTTACTCATACTCATACTCATAAGTGTATTTCATTCGCAATTTTAATTTTAGAGTCAAGGACAAAGTCAGAAGAATATACAAAGACCTGATTTGTGTAGGCATTGTTTTTTTCGCCACCATAAAATACGTAAATATTTGCAACTTTATCCATGTTTTCTGGAGTAAATTGGGTTCTATATTGATCGAATATCCATTTATGACTAGAAAGTTCATGATATTAACAATAAATTGAGTTAAATTAGGAGTTTTAAATATTGTAAAAAAAAAATTATTCATAATTTTAGTCATTTAAGGCTTGGGTCCTTGGGAATGTTAACCATAATAACCAAAAGGGCAGTTTGGTTTGGAATGAAATAGATGAATGAGTATGAATTGTATTTTAATGTTAATAACGGCTCCATAGTTCTCCATTAGTCTTACCGTGCGAAAGAAAGTCCGACCCCTGATTATGATTTATTATACTTGGGTCTATAAAGAACCAAAAAAACTATGCTCGGGATTTGTCTACGAGATCGAATCAGAAATGAAGATTCGTAGACGAACCAAGGTCATCGACATAGCAAACCGGGTAAGCAAGCTGAAGTGGCAATGGTCGGGCACGTAGCTCGAAGGACCGATGGCCGTTGGGGCAGAAAGGTTCTCGAGTGGAGACCACGTACCGGCAAGCGCAGTGTAGGACGACCACCCGCAAGGTGGTCGGACGACCTGGTTAGAGTTGCGGGGACTCGCTGGATGCGGGTCGCTGCTATCCGGCCCATGTGGAAGTCTATTGAGGAGGCCTGTGTCCAGCAGTGGACGTCCTATGGCTGAAATGATGATGGTCAATAAATTTTTCTCTGTTGCCATGGTGATGCCCCATGGGTGGCTCTGCAAATAAACATTCATTCATTCATTCTGAAACGACGATTTTCGGCGGCAATATTATTTATTTAAACTTTATTGCACAAAACAAAAGTCAGTACAAATGGCGAACTTAATGCCTAATGGCATTCTCTACCAGTCAACCATAGGGCCAAACAGAGATGCTTCAAGTGGGTGCAGAGTAGAAAATTAATCTTTCGGAGAGCATCCAAGATACAAGTGAATACTTGTATATTATATAACTTAACTATCATAAATATTAATTATAATTATATATATATTTACATACTATAAGATGTATATTATATATAATATAATAATAAATACGATGAAATGTCTACTGCATAGGATGAGACATTATTCGAGCTCTTGTTCGAGCAGGTGCTTACGTAGCATCCGTTTGAAAATATTGAACAATAACTTTGTAATTGCAGCAGTTATAAGTCCATTCTTATTAAGACCATGTCTTGAAAACCCAAATGATAAATTTTTCTACTCCAGTACTTTTTTCTGTCATTTATATAGTTACTAACTCTAATATAAAGACATAAATCATGAAAGTCTGTAAAAGTCTATACTCTGCTGCCCAAAAAAACACTGCTAAACGATGTTATAATGTCGCCAAAAAAGCATCACTTAGTACCACAGATTACAAGATGAACAGAGCTGTATTCAAACAATTTGCAAATTAAAAAAAACTTATTGTGCAAAGGTATTGCTGCCAACTTTAAAAAAAAGTTTTATCTTCAGTGCATGGATGTTTAGTATAGTGAACGTATACCTTTATGTATAAGTTTAATTTTTTTGACAGATGTTTAATATAGTGAACGTGTATACCTTTATGTATAAGTTCATATTTTTTTGACAGATAGACGTCAATAAAAAAAAGTTTATCAGAAACAATTATTTTTTTAATTTTGTTGATTCCGAGCGGGAACATGTAATTATTTTCTTTGTTGTTTATTTGCATTTTATTTATGAAATGTCGAGTCGTAGAAAAAAATATTGTATGCAACGTTGTATAAGTAGGTCAAAAAACGCTCGTGGCATCTTTTCTTACGATGTTCGCTACATCGTAACCCATGCCACTCGCGTTTTTTGCCCCCTCTTATACAACGATTGCATAAAATACTATTCTCGAAGCTTTGCTGATTGTATCAATGGTTTAATGGGTGAATCAACTTTTAAGTGCACCTCGTTGCTATGGTTACGCAAAATTTGTCCCTCGGACAACCTAAGCATTTTTCTATGAAACAGTATGAAGATGTCACATGGACAACGGGGACAGAGTAAACAACACAAAAAAGTTGATTCACCCTAATAATATGACCAGGCCTCGGACTTTCGTTCGCACGGTAAGACTAATGGAGAGCTATGGAGCCGATATTAACATTAAAATACTATTCATACTCATACCTACTCATAAGTGTATTTCATTCGGAATTTTAATTTTATAGTCAAGGACAAATTCAGAAGAATATACAAAGACCTGATTTGTGTAGGCATTGTTTTTTTCGCCACCAAAAATACGTAAATATTTGCCACTTTATCCATGTTTTCTGAAGTAAATTGGGTTCTATATTGATCGAATATCCATTTATGACTAGAAAGTGTATATTGAAAAATAAATTGAGTTAAATTAGGAGTTTGAAATATTGAAAAAAAAAAAAAAATTTTAGTCATTTAATGCTTGGGAATGTTAACCATAATAACCATAAAGGCAGTTTGGAATGAAATAAATGAATGAGCATGAGTATGAGTATGAATAGTATTTTAATGTTAATATCGGCTCCATAGCTCTCCATTAGTCTTACCGTGCGAACGAAAGTCCGAGGCCTGAATATGACTGTTTGTGCAGATGTTCGGTTCCGGCGACCGGCGCGTGGTGGGCGCGGACAGGCTCCCCGCAAACGATAGGATTGCCACCGCCTACAGCCGGGCTGACGAAGTAAGCACATGATCGGTTTACTAGCGACCCGCCCCGGCTCGCACGGGTGCAATGCTGATAACCAAGGACCGGAATTCTTCATAGCAAAAATCAAACTTTGAGAGGGTTCGACCAAAGTGTTTCATCGGGGTTACCCTCATCTGGCAGAAACTTGTTTTACCGAAAGTAATGTTTCGCATAATACTCATTTCGCAGAAATTTTCTGCCGCTTAAACGGGAAATATATTTTGAAATGTTTTTGTGTATCCTGGTAGATTAGGATAGGTTAGGTTAGGTTTATTTTATAGCTTTTCAGCAAAATGTATGGTATCAGTAGAATAACAGTTATGCGAAACGAGCATTATGCGAAACGTTACTTTCGGTAAAACAAGTTTCTGCCAGATGAGGGTAAACCGTTTCATCGACTATCGATAAATAATTTTCACTTAACGAAACATCGTTAAAGTAATGAAATCAGGCTTTTGGATATGTACAGTGGCGTTCAGCTAATTAGGGACATCATTATTTTATTTCATGCAATTGCATAATCCATACTAATATTATAAATGCGAAAGTGTGTCTGTCTGTCTGTTACCTCTTAACGCTAAAACCGCTGAACCGATTTAGATGAAATTTGGTATATACATACATAGTTTCAGTCCCGGGAAAGGACATAGGATACTTTTCATCCCGAATAAATGTAGTGTTCCCGTGGGATGAGCGGGTGACACCGCGGGGCACAGCTAGTTATCAAATATAACTGGAAATTTGATGAAACATGTGAGATGCGGCTGACCATTTTTATTATTAATAATATAAAGCTGACCGTACCTCGTATAAGGTTTTCTTTGACCACAGCACATCGCTAATGTAACTTTTATTCTCCAGCAGGAATTGGAAGAAGAGCTCGAGGCGCTCGCCCGGAGAATCGACACGGAATTCAAGAACGCCGACTAGACGGTTCACACTTTACTATTACAACGGATTTACACTACTCACCTATATAACCTCGTAAGTCCTTACTAGGGCTTCTGATATCCGTGTTACACGCGGACCCGTAGCTCCGTGTTCTTAGCACCGACGTCAAAAGCTTATCGAATCGACAACTCCACGGACGGATCAGACCCCCGTGTAACTAAGAAACTTTAGAAACGTCTCCGTGTAACAAGGAGCTACGTATCTTGATTACACGGAGCCTAATTAGGTGTCGAACTGTCCGGACCTCCTTTGCCGTGTAACACGGGTACACGAAACACGGACACGACAGCGAGCCCTAGTTCTTATGTACTTCATACATCACAAATTCAAATTGAGTATAAATCTCATCGAATTAAATATTCGGAATTCGAAAATGGGCCTGGGGCTTACGAAGTTGGAACGTGTGACGCCTGACCGAACATTTGACGATTCGGCGCAGAGCTGAAATACCGATTGGGAATTCGAAAAGTTGAACATTGTAACACATACTGTAATCTTGTGTGATTTACAAGTATGGGGTGTCTAACAACGATAGTACAGTCGAGTTCATTTACATCTACACACTTACGAGAACAAAAATATCTGAACACGACTTTATGTTCCTGACAATAGGGTCGTGTTCAGATATTTTTGTTCTCGTAAGTGTGTAGATGTAAATGAACTCGACTGTACACCCCGTAGTTGTATAACACTGTTACCCTTAATTTGGCAGTGTATGGCAGGGCGAACAAATTCTTTGACCATCTTTTTGCATTTTTTTTTTCAAACCAGATTTTTTGCTCTGTTGTACCTTGACGAGGCTTCAACTAGCGATCTTCGTAATTTTTTATCAAATTATGGGTTAACTGTTTTATATTACTCGTTTATACGATGAAGGATTATATATTGTGAAGTTTCCGTCGCTCAGCGAAATATTTTGGTTTTAGGATCCGTAGAGAATGTTCAACTTATAGAATTTCGTTCATTTTTTTTATGTAGGCGGGTCACATGTCTTTTTATAGAATTTTAGATGCGTTTTACAATTACGAAAATACAACTCTAGAGGCTTCTATGAACTACAATATGGTGGTTGTTCAATTTTAAATAAATAAATATTAAGGGACAATCTTACAGAAATCGACCTTGTCCCAAACTGAGCGAAGCTTGTACCATTCAAATCAATTCGTTGTATTTTCCTAATTGACGCTGACTAGTGTAAATCCACCTTAAGAACGATGGTAACACCTCGTAGCAATGTGACTTTACCCGATCATTGCATTGCGATAATACCTTTATATACGTTTCACTGAAAATATACAAACGTGAAATTATATCGAATCGTTCACACAGAATATGTATAATTTTCTAAACCAGTGGAGAAATGTAATTTAAAGTGTATTCTGCTACGTAAGTTCCATCGTCTTTCTTATCACGACTTTTGCCGTACAACATTCTTGATTTTGTTTCTATATATGAAATATTAAAAAAACTGTTCTATTGACACAGTCGGCCATTTTGTGTCGACATGAACTTCTGTGCTGTATACCATAAGATAGAAGTTAGAGTTTTCCTAACTTAAAAAATCTAGTGCTTGTCTTTCTCATTTTTATGGTGTGAATAGCGGACATGCTGTCGCGACAGCGAAAGGGGTCATGCATTAATTACGTAAGGACAATTTTAGCCCATTTTGGACCCCCTTTACCTCAACGTAAGAGTATCCTCACTGTGTTAGATATCGTCCGATAGGGCATGTTGCAGGTTTTGAGAACCCCTTACGTAATCAATGAACCGCCCCATAGACTTTACCATACGCAGATCAGCAAAATCGTATAAACTATTATTTTTTATTTAACTTAAGCTTAAGTTATTGAGTAGTATTTAAGTGTTTAAAACAATCTAGATATTTGTGTTCCATTTACCACGACTGGGGTGTCGCGTTTTTTTTTACATACTTTTGGAATATTGCCAAGCGAATGCAGTATTTTATAGTGTATGGGCGAGGAGAAAAACGTCTAAGTTTCGCCACACAAAAGACAAAAGTGTCACACCGGAAATGTTAGGGCGCTCCCTCATATCGCGAGCATTCATAATGTAACAAAAAATGATATGAAATCCTCATTTGTTTTTTGATACATTGCATGCGCCTATTGTAACTTTGCCCACAATACTGTGGGCAAAGTTACATTAGGTTATGCAAGCGATTTTGGTCACTTGGGACTACAAGTATTAAAGTCGAGGTGGAAAAATGTCTACTTTCAATAAATATGATCGTCGGAATGTAAGCTCGCCAAAATATGAATATAGGAAAAGGCTAGTTTTCTAACGACAATACAAATTTTATTTATACTAACTACTTACTAAATATAATTTTCGAAAATATACACGGTACAACCATATTACAATAATTTGAGTTAATTAAATATTAAAAAAAATCCAAAACCAAATAATGGGTAGTAATTTGACCGTACAGGTCATTTACGTCATACGCGTTTTTTTTTATAAATTTCATACTATTCCAGCGTTTTGATGTTTCATTAAAAGATAATATCAATAATAGATAATAATAGTAAATAGATAACAGAGATCGCTCTTAAGCGATCAGACCGCCTATTGATTACTTCTAATTGTAATTTCTCCTGTATGTTTTATGAGGTGTCCAGTAAAGAGTACTTCTATTGTATTGTAATTTCAGGAAACTATATTGATTACTAGCGACCCGCCCCGGCTTCGCACGGGTGCAATGCTGATAAATTATGCATGTATTATTCATATAAACCTTCCTCTTGAATCACTATCTATTAAAAAAAACCGCATCAAAATCCGTTGCGTAGTTTTAAAGATTTAAGCATACAAAGGGACATAGGGACAGAGAAAGCGACTTTGTTTTATACTATGTAGTGATTACGGGAACGACATATCGACTTAAATCAATTCCGACATTTTCACTTTTAGATTGTGAACATTTTCCCACTTCGACCTTTTTTACTGTACGACACATAAGAGTAGAAATTCAAAAGTGGCAATACTGTAGTGTCGTCCCTTTTTCCTGAGATTGATTAGAAAGGGACGACACTACATTATTGCACATTTTTAATTTCTACTCTTTTGTATCGTACTGTATACTTGTAGCCCTAAGCGATCCTTACCATTCCTTGGCCCATAACCTATTTATTTATTGTGTTCAGGGTAATAGTGACAAATGACTGTGTTAACTCATTCTTGAGTTTATAAATGCAATATCTTTGCATCACTTTGGTATAAGCTTAGTGTTATATATTGAGCAAGCGTATGAAACGTTAGTATAATATAATTTATCTGCAGTGGTTTATGATAACCAATTAAAAATGTACAGTCAGCTTGAAAAACACGAGTGATCCGTTCAAAAATATCTTCACAACTCTATTGAATGACAATAAAGTCCAGCGAAAGTATTATTGTATGGTGTAGTCGTGTTATTTTTGCGACTGACATTACATTCATAAATTGGCTGTATATTATAATATAAAATATTATGACGGTAAAGTAGATATTTTCGTATTGTGATCGTGATGTTGACAAGGCGATTATGATTATTGCCATTGCAATAATAACGCGAGACGCATAACCGGTTAATTTGGTTAATGAATTGTATTTACCTTCGATCAACTATCTCCTAGTAAAATATACTGTTTTAATTTAAGATTATAATGACTATACCTAGAGATTTTCCTAGTACGAACGACATGTTGGTAGTGCTCGACAAAATAAAAACATCGAAAATCGATATCGATAAGTACCACTTCAACGTTATAGAGGAAAATCACAGACCTAAATTGATAGACGCCGCAAACACACCCACTTCGCGTGCCAACGATCATGTTCAAATGGACATAATTCGTAAATTTTTGGTCCCCAATTTTTTTCTTTCTTGCGGTAAACAGTTGTTATATGGAGCAGTCAAAATGAAACAACTTTCAGTGTGTATTGTCTATATTTTGTGTATTTCTTTATAACGTTAACGTGGTGGTTATCGATAACAGGTCTGTCGATATTATTATTATGTAAGCACTAACTACCGGTGGTTGCTGCTAGAAAAATATCTAGATATAATAATGACGTATCAGTCAATGCCGATGTCTTTTGTGTCATACCACTACAAACGCTTTTCTATTAACATATTATCGCCTGGTGACAACCGAAACTGACTAGAATTTCTGCCACTACTCTTCTAACCTCATATCCAGTTTGTAAATTGATGCCGAGGTACGAGCTTTTATTTTAAGTAGGCATTTGTTACTTAGTGAGTTTTTTCTGGTTTATATGACTCGTAACATAAAAGTAGCGAACACTACGCCACTCAGACTTTGACGCGTTTACACGCAGTCGTATTTATGACAAAAACATGACGTGTCTTTGTCGTACATTTGACTACGTTCAGTACACCAAGGTGTGTTGAACAGCGGTGTGGTTGCTCCTTAAGGTGCTCTCTCACCGCGAGCATTGGCAAGTAATGTATAGTCCTTAGTTTGGCGTTGGGAACTGTACCGTTGTGTGGTTTTGTACCCAGTATCGTCCGTCATAAGAGAAGCGTGCAGATAAGGTGTCATTTACGTAGATTATCAACTCTAAGCCCTTTGGTCCTCAGGTAGAGAACCTCAGGAAGTCAGGTAAACGTGATCACTATTAAGCAATTTTAACTCCTGGCAAAGGCCTTCGAGTTGATAAACCACCAAAATTACAATACGATTAAAATCAGTTAACGATTCGGATTTTCTCGGGTATCATCGCCTCAATCCGGAGACGGAAATGACACGAAATACATTACCGCGATTTCTTTTAGGTAGCATTCAATTTGAAGTATCATAAACGCAATGTATAGCACCTGCCAAGATGTCATTACTAATTAGTCTTAATGTAGTATGCATTGAACAGCAAAAAATAAGCTATTACGTCAAATTCAATACCAAATACCTCTTTTTTGAGTAGAATTAGGAGTAATGATAATTTGATAATACTTCAATTGGTTTACCTCTAGCAAATATTGCTTGGCAACTGTTTCTTCCTTACAATAGTAAATATTAGTATTTAACAGATTTATCTTAAATTAACATACATTTTTAAAATAGTTTCTAAAGGAATATCGGAACCGGTACTAGTTGTATTTTTATGAATCACATGAAGTTTATATAAAACAAGCCTTTATTTTTCATATTATCGAAACAGAAATAACATTGTTTCTAAACTTTCTGCAAGACTAGAGTACAGGCAGCCCCAATGCGATAGACAAGCTAAATAGGCATTAACTTAAAACACGAAAAGAAAAAAGGAAATAATAATAATAATAAAGTCATTAGATTCAAATAATACGAATAAAAATTATTACTTGGGGGTAAATATGAGCTCATTCGTTTGGTTATATGTCCGTGAACGCCCTTCTCTATTTACGGAAATGCCACTACTTTGCGCGTCGGGAGGCCCGGCGAGCGGTAGAGCGAGAGATCCGAGCGCGCGCATACGAGCGAGCAAGACACACGTAGCGCGTGCCGCGCCGCTCGCCTCTAAGGCTGCGTTTCCACCAGAAATGTGCGAGGATGTGTAGCGAGGGGTGTGCTTTTGTTAACCAATGAAATAACTTCATTTATCCATCCTCGCTCAGCGCCACTGATTCTATCATGACACATGACAGTAGCTTCCAAGACAGGATTTTATAGCATACACTTTGGCTTCAGAGTAAAGTCAGACAACCAGTGGAAATAGTTTAAGAAAAAAATGAAAAATGTAGTGCACCAGATGTTGTGCCTCACAGTAACGGTCAGACATTGGCTGACGTCACAATAGATGCCCCGCAGAATATGCACGAAAGATCACCACTAATACTGAAAGTGATGAAAACGACAACGTAGTAATTATGTATTCCGCGAAAAGGGACAGCAAAGGGAAGAGGCGACTATCTGAATCTTCAGATGAAATATGCTTAAAAGGTAAGAAAAGAAAAACTCGCAGACTGCTTTCAAATAGTTCCTCTGACTGTCGTTTTGGATGTAAGTAAAGAAGATTGTAATTCTGATAAAACACGACACAGACAGACAAGCTGAGAACTCCTAACAAACCCAAAACCGTTGGCGCAGAAATTAAAAAAGTGCGAGTAACACAGCGACAGCAAGCGAAAGCGAAAGTTGATGATTATAAGTCAATTCAAAATATTGTTACAATGTGCTATAAAAATTATATTACAAACTATACACCATTTAACTATTTCAGAACAATCTTGCTTTTTCACGAGGTGCAATTGTTAGAATTAAATGAGGAATTGAGTGAAGATTTTCACTGTCTCGTTAGATTTAAACTTCTGTTGAAGCAACAACATACCAAAAAAACCATTACGGTATTAATGTCTTTATTTTGCTCATATAATAAATTTTGCTTTACTTTCAAAGATTCGAATTGTACAAAGTTCGACCCAAGTAAGTTGCCAGAACTTTGGCAATGGGAGTTATTGAATGTGTACCAAGGGGATGTAGAGGACAAAATCCTCCTTAACGCTTCAAAAGTAGGAAAAGAGGTTCATGAAGTGACGAAACAATTCTTGTGTGTCTTAAATAAATTGACGCGGCTCCTTAGTATTTTAAGAAGTATCCGACCGAAACTCGGTTCTTCTGCCGTAACCGAAACCGAAGGTTCGATTCTGATTACAGTTTTGGCCGAAACCGAAACCGAACCTTTTACAAATGTGTTTAAACGGTGTATAAAACGTAAGCGGGCCGTTCTTTTTAGATCAAATAATGAATACAATGAAAAATTTCGCTGACCTATAGAGCTAAGTGTTTCAGTTTCAGTATGGTCCACAATTCTTTAATATGCCTACGGACGATTGGATGCTTTTTTGTTCTCACTGGAGTCCGTATTTCTTAATCGATGCTGCGATGATAAGTATTGTATATAGGTTTGATAACTTAGATTATTTTTGTCGATTTTAAAAAAAGTGCAGCTGGGTATAGAGTGAGGTGGGGGTAGACAAAGTAAAAAAAAAAACTATTTTCAGCAATTACACAACGAACTTACATTTCACTTTTGTTGAATTGATATTTTAACATTGACACTGGGTCTAAAATTAATTACTAAAAAAATGAAAAGCATTAACAGCTGTGGCTGTAATACTGTATTGAGGTTGTGGTCTGTTAATTGTAGATGATATAAAATGAAACAAGTTTAAAAACCTGGCAACAGAATAATTGACAACATTTCATATTTTTAAGACTATCATTTTATTACTTTTCTGAATTCTGCTTAAAAAGATGGAGTAATGTCTGTTTTTATTTATTTTCTGAGATGATTATTTACTTTATTATTAATTTATAAAAACATACTCATTTTAAAATGTGGCAACACAGAAACCAGAACTTAATGGAACGGTTACTTTAGTCGGTTTTCTTATAAAAAAAAAACTTAATCAAACTCGGTATGCATCTGTCACCTGTCAACATCAAATTAAAAAAAAAAAAAAAATTTCGCTCTGGTTATACAACAACCCTATTCAGCCCGTATTGTCTTAGATTGTAGTTATTTGATGTATTTTCTTATATTTCTTTTAAATACAGAAGAATAAATCCAAAGATTTTTTTTAAGGTACACGACTTAAAGCCCTGTCGATCTCTATATTAATTTCCACCTGTAATAAATATGAAATGTTGTCAATTTATTGAGTTTTAATTTTTATAATTGCAATCAGGCTCGTAACGCTAATTCAAACGTAGGTACTCATTTTATTACATACACGGAACAATGACGAATCCTAAAGTCGTTTTATGAGATAAGTAAACCTCTTAACTTTTATCCTAAATAACCAATATCGCCGTCAATTTGTTTGTACATTGAGAAAGTTTGCGTTAAAAATTCAGTATTGAGTTGATAAATTCATAAAACAAAATTAAGTAAATTTAAAGTAAATATATTTTTTTAACCGCAAATCTCGCGATTTTGAAAATTTTGAAAAACGGAATCGACGAAAAAATACTATAATACTTATCGAACATATTTCACACACACACACTCACAAAATGTCATGAGAATCGGTTGAGAAATGCAACATTAAGGCAAGGCAACAGGCGGTAAGCGCATGGACATCCAAACATCCGGGCATACGAAAGAATTTTGGGCCACGCTGAAACGGAAATGCTTTGCTCGCTCGGTCAGTTACTTAACATTATTCGGGGAACAAACACAACCGTCACCTCACTAACCAAAGTGATTCAGTGGCTGGCGGAGTCAGGTGAGCGATGCCATATTGCCAGCCATGCCGACTGCCGAGCGCACCCGACGTTAGCCGAACACGACCCGACAGTACGATATTGTAAGTTTCGGTGCGGCCGAAAGGTTCGGCCGTTTTTTGGCCGAAACCGAACCTTTGGCCGAAACATGAATTTTAGGCCGAAACTAGCCGAAACCGATACCGAAACTTCGGTCGGTCACTAACAAAAACACATCCGTCGCTCTCGCTACTGCGTACACTACGTGGAAACGCAGCCTAAGACCGTACCGACTCCCCAGAGTATTGGGATTGGGATGAGCGTTATCAGGGTGTACAAGCTCGGTCCGAGGCAATAATGTGAAGCCACTATTTGGACAGGGCAATAATGTACATCCCAATAATTGGCGTCCAAAAAAGTGGTCGCCAATTATTGGGCTGTACATATTTGGTCGTACATTAACCGGACTCCACCACAAGACCACCACGTGCCTCCACTCACCACTCACCAGTGACCAGTCAAAGTGACCAGTGTGAGTGTGACATTTTGATTCTGATTCTGACATTTTATAAGTTCTTCGAGTTTACTGGATTATGATTTTGCTATGTATTTAATGAAGATATCGTAATTAAAAACCTAATTTAAGGATAGAGTGATATTCTCGTCCCTAATTAATATCAAGTAAAGCAGTGGATTTGTATAAAACTATAGATATGGCGGAAGTTTCGTTAATAATCGACGGGCAGGTGTTCAAAGCGAAAAAAGATGTTTTGTGCGAACACAGCGATTATTTCCGCGCTATGTTTAGCGGTAATTATGTAGAAAATTATAAGCAAGAAATTTCCATAGATGTAAGTAACTTTCATATAAAATATTTAGTGACCGACCGAAGTTTCGGTTTCGGTTTCGGCCAGTTTTGGCCTAAAAATGATGTTTCGGCCAAAGGTTCGGTTTCGGCCAAAAAACAGCCGAACCTTTCGGCCGCGCCGAAACTTCCAACATCGTACTTTCGGGTCACGTTCGGTTAACGTCGGGTGCGCACGACAGTAGTCGGCACGGTTGGCAATATGGCGTCGCTCGCCTGACTCTGCCGGCCGCTGAATCACTTGCTCAGTGACGTGACGTTTGTGTTTGTTCCCCGAATAATGTTAAGTAATTGACCGAGCGAGCAAAGTATTTCCGTTACAGCATTGGCCCACAAATTCTTTCGTATGCCCGGACGTTCGGATGTCCACGCGCTTACCAGCTGCTCTTGCCTTAATGTCGAATTTCTCAATCGATTCTCATGAAATTTTGTGAGTATGGTCGATAAGTATACCGGGCGTCCCAAGACTATGGGACACCAAGGGAAAGTACCTTACATATCGTAGATAGGATATTTTGCTGAAAGAAGACTATGTTATTTTTAAAAGTTAGTAATTCTGCATTTATACATTTTCTAAGAATTACTTGCTTAATATTTCGTCGTCGGAAAAAATAATTTTCTTGAAATTTGACTCAATCATTTTACGTGGTTCCTTTCTTTTAAGATACAATGTTACTGAAGAATTATTGTTTTATGTCTAGTCTTTCGATTGACAGCATAAAAATAGGGTGTTTTTTTTTCACATTTAAGTCGGTGTAAGTAAAGTAATTCTTAGAAAATCCATAAATACAGAATTGTTAACTTTTAGAAATAACATAAAGTCTTCTTTCAGCAAAATATCCTATCTACGATATTTAAGGTACTTTCCCTTGATATCCCATAGTCTTGAGACGCCCTTTTTCAAAATTTTCAAAATAGCGGAGATAGGAGGGGTAAAATCATCACTACTTAATTTTATTTTTGTTATGAATTTGTCATCTCATATCTCATATTGTAATTCTTAACGCTTTTCTTAAATTTACAAACAAATTGCCGGCGATATTAGTTTTTTAGGATAAAAGTGAGGAGGTTTACTTATTTCATAAAATGATTTTAGAATTCGTCATTATTGCGTGTATGTAATAAAATTAGTACGTTTGTACGTACGAGTTAGCGTTACGAGACCTGATTGCAATTATAATAATTTCAACTCAATCAATTACTTTGTTGCTATGTTTTTAAACTTGTTTTATTTTATACCATCTACAATTAAAAGATCGCTGCCTCAGTACAGTATTACAGCTGTTAATGCTACATTTTAATTTTTTGGGTAATTTAATTTGAACCAAGACCAAGTGTCAATGTTAAAATATCAATTGAACGAAAGTGAAACTTGAGTTTGTTGTGGAATTGCTGAAATTTGTACTTTTTTACCTTTTCCTCCCCTACTCCACTCTATATACATCTTCACTTTCTTGAAATTTCTCTAATCGACAAAAAGAATCTAAGTATATTCTTATAAAACCTACTCACAAAACTTCATGAGAATCGGTTATAATTACGACCCCCAGATGAGAACACCCCAAAAAGCATCCAATCGTCCGCACATACGATACGAAAGAATTTTGGGCCAAGCTGAAACTGAAACGCTTTGCTCCATCGGTCAATTATGCCAGCGACATGTTTCATTGTATTCATATTAGATCTAAAAAGAACGACCCGCTGACATTTTATACAACGTTTTAATCACGTTTATAAAAGGTTCGGTTTCGGTTTCGGCCGAAACTGTAATCAGAACCGAACCTTCGGTTTCGGCAGAAAAACGTGTTTCGGTCGGTCACTAAAAATATTTCAAAATTCATATTTTAATCTGATTTGCGTAAGAACTTGAAATAATATAAGTACATATTTATTTTCAGGTCATTGACGCCGACTCTATGAGAATCATATTATAATACATGAACATAGGTTTAATTGATCTTACAGAGTATTCCTTATCCACTATTGGAGAATTGGTAGTTGCTGCCAAGTTTCTTCAAATTACAGAGTTAATTAAGCAAATAGAATATACTTTAGAGCTACAAATAAATGCTGCAAACAGTATGGAAATTATGACTATAGCACACAACTCTGCATTTACTCAGGTTGAGCAACTTGCGGCCACATGTGGATTACTTTCATTTAAATCTATGAAACCTGAATACATTCCAAACATTACCAAGCTTTGTTGGTATTTATCACACCCATATTTAGACGCCGCAAGCGAACTCGACGTATTTAACTTTGGCCATAAGTGGCTTTTACAAAATGAAACTGGTGGTGATGCTTTACTCATAATCATAGGTTGTTTAGATGTTAAAAAACTCAGTCTTTCCGATTTAACTGAAATCAAAACTTGCATGCTAGATTATCACACAAGTTTGGCCGCTAAAGTGTTGGACTGTCTTCACAATTTAGCTGTTCTTGAGTTTGATTTGTCTATAATCTCGATACAATCACAAGCACTGATGCTGCAGCATACGTACACAGAAAGAGTATACAATGAAGTGTTAAATTTGGTTAAGGAAAGCAAAAGTAGACTCCTTACGCTTACCCCTGTGGTGCCGATGTGTATGATGAATATACCTAGATATTTTTCTAGCAGCAACCACCGGTAGTTAGTGCTTACATAATAATAATATCGACAGACCTGTTATCGATAACCACCACCTCAACGTTATAAAGAAATACACGATATATAGACAATACACACTGAAAGTTGTTTCATTTTGACTGCTCCATATAACAACTGTTTACCGCAAGAAAGAAAAAAACTGGGGACCAAAAATTTTGGGAATTATGTCCATTTGAACATGATCGCTGGCACGCGAAGTGGGTGTGTTTGCATCGTTCATCCATTTAGGTCTGTGATTTTCCTCTATAACGTTGAAGTGGTACTTATCGATAACGATTGTCGATGTTTTTATTTTGTCGAGCACTACCAACATGTCGTTCGTACTAGGAAAATCTCTAGGTATAATGATGAACGAGTCAACGTTTGAATTGGTGACTCTCAACTTGCACAAGTTTACAGATAAAGTTGGATTTGAGAATTGGCTAGAAGTTGCCGAAAAGAATCTATGGGGTTGGAGTGTTGTGGCTTGGGGGCCTACGAAGATTGTAGTAGTTTGCGGTGAGCATGGGAGAGGCACCGGCATGTTCATGAAAGATGTGAAGGTGTATGATGTGCTGAAGAAGGAGTGGACTCGTCATGGGGTAGATCTGCCGGCTCGGAGACACGGTGGTGTTGTTGTCGCGGAGGACTCCCTGTATCTCATTGGAGGCCGTCGTAGTAGGATGTAATTAATCCTTTAATTTCTGCCTACGAGTATACACGCCTACCGCCTTTAAATAGGCGGTAACGGCAGAAACATTCCTTTACTTTGCCGCAATTTGCACAACAGTACATTACTGCAGACGCCGGAAAATAAGAGCTTGCCGGGTGAGTAGGTATACAAGTATCCGGATAGTGATACGAAGCCGGCAAGCCCTTTTAACGGCTAGGCATGTGTAGTGCTTTTCTCAAACATATGCAATGAAATAAAAAAATACAACACTCATAAAAAATAACAGCTGTTTAGCCTTTTTATGATTACAGAAATTCCTTTACAGTTCTCTGGAGTTGTTCCGCCCGAAACGTGATACTTCGAAGCCTGTTATAAAGCACGTTGTGATCACATTTCATTGCATGTTTGAGAAAACGGTGTTTCTCCATAAGACATGATATGCTTCCTTCTTATCTGCTACGTCTTGCGACGTTGTTACTATAACATTAACATAATGCAAGGGCAAATAGGATATTTTTGACCACTAGGACACGAGTCTGGTATTATTGTATAGTGAAGTGGCAAAAACTGCCACATTACAATCGAGTACATATTAGGTCAGAGTTCCGATATTCGTATCGTGCCGTCCTGCTTGCTCTAGTGTAATTTAAGACGAGAGCGAGACGACCGGCATTATACAAACCTTATGTTTACTATACCAGACCGCCCAGAATACTCCAATGTGACAATACGGAATAAAATAATCAAAAGAATAAACAAATCTATGACTAAATAAGTACAGTATATTTTAGACTTTGAAGTCATTCAGTATGTTACATCAACAATCGTTGTTTTTTTATTACTCACATAGGTATACATCACATATTTATTATCAAACCACAATAGAATTGAAGTAACTATCATTTCATATGACCGGAGAGCGGACGGATGGGCGTCATACACGGTGTCCTGTATTTAATGGACAACCTTCTCACTTTTCATGTATTTGGAATAACTGTCACATCCAATCCCGAACTTATTGCGGATGTTAATTAGTTTGCTCTCCTACTACACATGTGTTACCAAGTTTCGGAGGGCAAAAGAAAATCAGATTGACAATACGGCCTCGTAGGCGAAAATCGGCGGCTATAGGTGAGAGCGAGAGACCGCATTCCGACCTTTCGCTCCCACGTATGGCTGCCGTTGCCGCTTGACCCTTTGGTGTTGTTTGGTAACCAGTTATTTTATTCCCATTCCGATGATGGTTACCAACCGCGGTTACAAATCGGGAACGGAAAAGTCCCATTTTGAAGCCAGTTACCGAATGGGATTTTTCCCCGTTTCGAAACTGGTTACGAAATTTTAGTTACCAAACGGTACCAAAGGCGCCTGACGACGCCGTGGTTTCTGGGGTGCTAGTTATATCAACTGTTGCTGCTAGTTTTCATCATTAGTACATTATTGTCGAGGGAAGTAGGCAATTGCTAGATGAGTATTAATTTTAAACGGACGTTTTTGGGTGTCCGTTCAATTGAATGCGAAGCCATCATTTGCCCTTCCGGCTGAGACAAATATAGTGATTTTCTCGAAAATGGTGCAAGATAAAAAAATTGGTACAGATAAGTTTTATTTGCCACTATATATCAACATTTTATTTCGAAAACGCCATTTAAGGCAACTAAAAAATCTCGATAAGTCGTAGCTACTGATCTTCCGTTTTGGCTGCTTAGGACCTATGCCTTTTAACTTTTTAAAAAGTTAATTTCATGCACATTATTTATGAGCAAAGCGAGCCGGCAAGTTTTTTTTTTAATGTTTGTCTGACCATAAACTATGCACTTTGCATTAAAACTTTTTATTAATAAAGTCAACGTTCCTGACCATTTTTGAGAAAAATACTTTTCACAATGAAAGGTTGTTAAAATACTAAATGTCCGTATTTGACGTCAATTATATAAGCGTGTTTTCAATTTATTTGTATTAGTATTTAACATTTACTGAATCACAATCATGTCGTTCAGTGTAACAGTTGATATACCGAACCCGCCCATCCATAGAATAAAATAGGAGCGTCATTCTTACGTGTGATGAGTGTTATATTTAAAAAGGACTGTTTTAAAGCTTAGACCTCGTGTTGACTGCCCCTTTAGCATACATTTATAGGTAAACGTTTGAATTTTTTAGCTATTAGTCATATTAAATCCGATCGCGAAATAAGATCTTCCAAGTGTTATAATAGTTGTCTATATACTTTAAATCGGGTTAAGTCATGTTTTTGCTGTGACTTAGATATGAATAGAGCCTTCAGGTAAACTTTGGAACTGCGTCAACAGTGACGGTGGAAACTATACGTTTCTGTAAGCAAAGTCACCACTAATATCTGACGAATTCATGAACATATAATTGCGTATGTACGTGCGTACTGTAAGTAAGACCGAGTGTTCGTTGTACCTCGAGAAATAACAATGCGGTGGCTTTGATATTCGAAATTAACTATGTAGAACACAAATTCTAATACACAAAATGGCAAAAATATTGCATCGCATTAAATAGTCACAGGGTCGAACGTTCTGAGCCTGAGGTAATAAAAACACGTGTGTGACATTATGTTTGCCATTTTAGATGTTACAGATTTATTTATGCAGTCTGCTCAAGTATATTATATTGCCACTGTGTGAAGTTATCAAATGAAACCATTAGTAAGTAATTTGACACCTTAATTGGATAAGTGCGACGTAAAATATTTATAAAACTAGATGGACGATGTAGTACAATGGAAAATTTAATAGAACCCTTAGAAAAATTATTTCCATGTGGAAGTTTTAGTAATGTAGCAATTTTAATAATATTGTCAAGACATTTTCGGCCCTCCTAGGCTCCACAAAACCAATCAACTGCTAAGCTATGTTACTAGTGAACTTTATTATAAGTTTCAAATTCAAAAAAGTTTTACGGCAGACACCAATTTACCGATTAATACGCCAGAGGTTCAACATTAATGACGGTGTTATTAGAATAAAAAGAAATGGTGTATGCCAGTGTTAAAAATAATATTAACAATCGCTTTACATTTTCATCGATATTTTAACCGCGAGAGAACTTATATCCTAGCCTAGCGGATTAGTCGCAGAGTTATATATTTAGGAGTTTTCGGGTGTTTAATGAACTGTTAGAGTAAATGAGATTATTTTTTTAAATGCATTCGTGTCGGTGTTTGCCAAAGGTCGTTTAGGCTTTGTGAACCTTTATTTATAATATGCGTATCTTTATTAAGTGTTAAATTGATAAGGCAATCGACTACTATTGAAATCGTAAGATTTGTCTTTCTTGATAATAGTTATTATTGTATCAGGATAGTGACTCAAGAGTCCAAGACTCATTTTCTAATAAAATACGACTGTTTTAATTTTGAATGACGTTGAATTCCGGTTGTGCGTCATACTGTGTAATTGTGTAATCCTAATCAAAGGCTGGAAGGTTGACGGCGCGTGTGTTAAACCAAACAACATACCCTTATATTGAAAAGGCCCTGTTACTGCCTTGTTCTCAACGGCTGAAATTTAACTCACGCTGTTGATAATGGTTATGCAGAACACAGCGTTCGGAGTTTCGGCCTATTCCTGATACACTATGACGCTATATATCACTTCCAGTGTACTTTTCTGCTAATAATTTGAACCCGTAATTTACTTTTACCTATTCTTTATTTTTTTCGTGGTCGTGTATTTAGTAAAATTGAACTAAGGGTACACAGTCATAAATCGTACTTCGTAGATAAGATGTCAACAAAGGTTGGATAACTGGAAGATTACCCTCATTTATTGGAAGTTACATCCAAATGTAATGTAATTAGTAATTCATTGTATGTTCAATTCGCTATTGCTTTTCTGATGTTTTCGCTGGACTGGAGAAATATAATGTATTTATTCTCCACCCGAAACAACTATACACATATAGGTTTTATATATACAACTATAAACATAGTTGATTCGGTTTTTTTTTTAAATCTTGGATTAAAAAAGGTAGCCAACAATATAGGGTTTGCATAGATTACGTTGTTAAATATAATAAAATGCCAGTCACAGTCAAATGCGATTTACAGTAATTTTCACTTTAATTTGGGTGTAACTTCTATTAAAAATGAGTCAGGCTGGTCGAGTATTTTGGATAGATTCCCAGTGTGGCTACTTTTATGCGTTTATATGTCAGTTAATAATATCGCCAGATAGACAGCTTAGCGCGTTCAATTGAAAATAGGACTGATGGTTTTTGTTATAAAACAGGAACCAATTATCCATAGAACTAAACGATTTGTTCATTTGCTACTTGTATTGTGGCTCGTGTTTTCTACGACGATGTTATTTAGAAGCTGGTCCTCGGTTGATATATCCATCAGACGCATTTTAGGGTAATTTCGTCCTTTTTCTCGTGACGTAGCTGGGAACGTTTCATAACCAAGTATTAAATAGATTTGAATGTATTTATCTCGATCTTATCGTCACAAATTCATTCGAATAACCAAAAGGGCGTGAGGGACTGATTCAGATCAACTTTATTTACTTGCAGAGGTGGATATTGTATCTAGAATTGTGCCGTTCTCGAGTTTTTTTCCAATAACAAACAGAGAATCCCATAATTCTCGGGCACAATTCTAATTACAGTTATTTACTCACATCAATAGTACTTATTCCGTCAACAAACTTTCTGGTCTATTAACCCTTTGGACGTCAAATACAAAAGTGCAGGTCACTCACACGCCAAACGCACATGAGAGTGATATTATATCTTATTTAAAAGGAAATAGTTTGGTTTTATATTATACTTGTGAACGCTTACATGTGCCAGTGGCATAGTTGATACGGCAGCACACGACAACTAGGTGCTCTTGGCGTTCAAAGTGTTACATTTTAGTTTGATCTCTGCGCCGACAGTCAGTGCCTTTGAAAATTGTTTTCTTTCAATATATACGAGTATCACATTTGTATCAAGTTTTATTTAAGTTTATGTTTATCGTGCACATATGAAACGCTCCCACATGAATCCAAGTAGTTCGTAGCTTCCTTCTTGGTAATGCTAGCGTATGAATAGTAATATTTTTGGTATATAGGGAGCGATAACTAAGGCTGGTGATACATCTTATTAAATTTTAGATCTACACTTCATTTCAGCGAAAAACGGTTCCAAAAAGTCAGGCCGTTACTCGAAAAACATTTTTTTTTGGATGCGCTTGATGGAGTGTGGATGAAAATTGATGAAATATAACGTAAGGCTGTAAAATAGATTTAGCTGAGAGATACAATTCAACGCCCATTTTGTAAATATAATTATTTTGTGATAAGGAATGTTTAGGGGTAGCGTAGGGCGGTGCACGACGCACTCATTTCTAAACCCGTGTCGTTCTCTCGTCACGTGGGAACAGAGCAAGGTTGGGAACTAGGGTTACAGTCAACGTACATTCTATAACATACAACATGTCAAATGTCAAATACTATACTAAGTACTACACCACAACCACACCCGACAATTTGAACGCAAAAAACTTGACAAAGTTATTGATTCGGGGCTGTGGTCACCTGAAAAAGATTGTGATTAAACCATTGATACATAGATCAAAAGCTTAAAAAAATAATTGATCTATGTATCAATGGTTTAAATAAAATTGTAAAATTAAAAAAAAATTGACATTACATTTTTCATAAATTTAATGTGATTAAAGTTTAACAAATTTTTACGTTGTGACAATAATTGCGAGACAACAATGACTTTAGAACGCTGCTGTTAAAACGCTGATTCGCCTAACTACGTGAAGCACTTAGTCGGGCCACGACTTCGCGCGACCAGCGGAGCGGCGAGCGGTGCCCACAGCAGTGAGCGAGACAACGCGCTCGGACCTTCCGCTCTCACCTATCTTCGCCCATTGATCGCGCGAAGGGCCTTTATACATCCCACTCCGACGGATACAGTTTCGAGCAATATCAAGTAGTTGATCTGTTATCGACTTGAGTATACGTTATTATGCATATATGTAGATATGTGGGTCAATCAACTTTTTTCTGTTCTTGTTGCCATGGTGATGTCCCCTTGGGTTACTGTTTAAGACTACGATTTTCGGCGGCAATATTCAACAAAAATGTTGTAGTTGCAGCAGTTATTAGCCCATTCTTATTTAGAATATCTCTTGAAAATACCAATAGTATAAATTATCAACACTTTTCTATGAAGTTAAATCACCATGGGTGACGAGACAGAATAACAACAAGAAAAGTGGATCCACCCATGGAAAGTAAACCATAACATATGCCATGTAGATGGTAATTGATAATATGTTGCCTTTAAATTCTGTCATTTGTATGTTATAGCTTTTACGTTTCAGACTGTACCGTTGTCGTCTCGTTGAGCTGTTATTGTAGTAACAGGAGTATTGTCCTTCAGTTGGAGCTGATTTAGAACAGCTGACATGATTAAAATAATTATGGAATTTATCGTTTTGAGTTTAATAACAGTGTTATTTTGTCGTAATTTCAACTGTACTCAAATTCTTTCATCCGTGCAACTAATAAATGAGCTCTAGTCTTTACATTATCTGGTATCGAACGAAGCGTTGGTATCTAATACTGTCGCTAGCTTCATTTCAGTACTGAAACGTACATTGTCCAGCGGGTAAATAAATAAATAGCGAACCAGCCGCCACTCAAAGTTGTCAAAGGATGCTTTAACATTTGCCCAATAAAAGCAACTATCATAGATCTGCATATATACACGTATGGCTTATATCTGCCCTGGATATCACGGTTTCAATATGACCGGTCATCAATCGTGCTAGACTAAACAATAACTCTACATATACTTGGCCCGTTACTAGGGCTACGGAACGTAGGTATAGGCCGCCAAATTATTTTTGGTAATTTTTTTTTTCCTAGGAAAAGTCATATTTATATATCGGGGTCTGTTTCAAGACTCAGTAACTAATAATTTTAGTGATTTCGTGCAATTTACGTTCTGATGCGTTTTAAGCTATGTGATGATACTGTTCATTTTAACAGTTTTTCCTTTACTATAATAAAAGCTGACTAACACTAATATATTATATTACATACGACAATGACCTATAATAATGTTTAAAAGAGTTCTTTTATTCAAATCAGTCTTAGGGCGTTCTAACACTTGCGATTTTCGAGCGAATTTTGTATGAAGGCGATCACGCAGTATAGAATACTCGATCGCAAATCGCAATTGTGTTATGGCATGGCCCTACGCCTTTCGGCTGCAAAAGCTACTGTAATTATTTGATAGATTGTATTTTACATTAAAACGAATAGGTATTTATTTTATCCAATTCAAATGAGGTAAGTGTAAGACTAACGTAGTTTATTGTCTAACGGGGTAAGACAAACAGTGCCTTTTATAGTAACTAGCATAACTTCTTAAGTTTCGACAGAAAGACCGTTACATTTGAATAGGAAGTGGAGTTTCTTCTTTATCGACATAGCAAATTAGAAAATGAAGTCTTCCCCCGGTCAGTCTTACCCTACCTTGCCTTAGTTTAATTTTACCCTGTGGAAATAATTGTCTAAAAGTGAACGGTATGTCCTCACCAAGCGTTGCTCAGTCTCGAGTTTAAGACTAAATAAAACGACTATTTAAGTAGTGAAATAATCACATTAGTATTTATTTATTTTTTAGTGTTAACTTGGTTGGACTTGCTTTCGTTGTCAAGTAAAGCCGCGATTCCGTGCGCGTGCGACTGACGCGCGCGGTGATGCGATTAAGGTCAGTCTAATGAAAATGTATGGCGACATTTCCGATGACAGCGACGCGCGTGCGACTGCGATCGGCCGCGATGCTGGGAAATGCAGCTTTAGGTACAGCTTACTCTGTACTTGACACTTTGAGCTAATTTATTGTTTGGCTAAGTGGTAATAATCCGGTGTAAATGTGGCATTAAATAATGTAGGCATGTTATCTATGTTCTAAAACTATCTATATTATGGCTGCAAGCTTTTAACAGTTTAAACGTACAGTATGAAGGAAATATTGACTAAAGAACATTTATAATCATTACCCGGGTATAAGATTTATAGTATGTTTATTTTTTTGGAGCTATACACGTTTTTTCTACTTTTGTATACTCGTCGCAAAGAAAGCTTCCAATCTTTCTGTTGTAGGCCTTGCGATTAGCGATCAAAAGTTGAATAATATAAAGCTATTGTACTGTCAATGGTTTACCTCCAAAAATCTAAACAACTTCACAGGTTGTACCTATGAATGAAACCAATTTGAATAATTAATATCCAATCATATTATGGTGGTTTTGTTACCACCTACCGTTAAGACTAAGTATTTGCGACTATTTGTGTTAATAAGCACCGTGTAATTTAAAAAAAGTCTTGTTTCGATTTGGATAGTCTACTAAGTTTCTCAAGTGAATATATTTATATCTTTTTTTTACTAAAATAAAATAGCGTAAATATGAAATCCGCCCGTAAAATTTCCGTCACACCATGTTACTTTGAATGCATTTAATTGTGTAAAAAATATAGTTTAAGCTAATTTAAAAAAATCACTAAATTGTTTCTAATCGTTAGATAATTCTGTTTTTAGTAAAATACGAGCGTGGAGGGCTGGTCGATGGGTTCAATGTTTTTGTATTCAAAATACTGATCTTCATCGTTATTGTGTTAATTATTGTCTTCTATAAGTTAGTGTTACTGATGACTTCTACTTTTTGGTCTATGCCGAAGATTGGTTTTTCTGTTGATAATTCGGCTGGTGACAAAGTAAAACTCACTAAAATCTCTGTCACTACTTTTCAAAACCTCGTATCGAGTTTTTACATTGATACTGAGATACGACATTTGGCTTGAATAGGTATTTGTTTCTTAGTGAGTTTTGATTGTCAACAGACGAATAGTTGCTTCTATATGTATAGTTTTTGTTGTATATTCGTACGGAAATGAAATTAGTTGAGATATACGTGTAAGAGGTGTTTAGGTAACATTGTTATTTTTTTTTGTCTAATTTACAAGTAAAGTGATAGCGCTACTGTGCAATAATAAAATAGACGTCCCATCGGCCAGTTCGCATTGCCGACTTACTATTTTCATTAAATTAAGTGCTAAATTATATTTATTAATAGCTTAATCGAAGCGGCGTCGGGTTGGCTCTTTCAGTTTTATTTTTATAGAATTATATTGGGGTCCTCCTCAATGGAAAGTGAGAGTGCATTTGTTTAAGAATGCATAGATTTCTTTTTTTTTTCATTTTGTAATTATATTTAAAAGAAATTTATATGGTAGGCGATATAGGCAACTGACAATTCTCTGCCGCTTTTGTAAACGTAAATTAAAGATATTTTCGATGTAGTAAATACGTTATGTTTGCAAAGTGTATGAAATCTCATGGCACGGTTGTCAGATTCTTGTCATCGCCTTTGACCGGGAAACGTTTGAGGTACGCTTCGGGTACACGTGTGGTACTTTTCGGGTACACAGCCCACGAATGGGGTACACGCTAAGTATACAGCGCACTTGTGGGGTACAGAAATAGTGAATGATAGCCATCAGGAAAATTCGGTTTCTCGACTTCATTGTCTTAAACTATTGACGTCTTTATGTCCAATATAAGTTTGTTAGTAATCGTCAAATGTTAAAGTAAATATTGACTATATTAAAGTAACGTGTAGTTTTAGCTGAACATGCAATTACTGCGATTACGTAAGACAGAATGAACATAGTCCGTAGTCATATACAAATTGAACATAGTCAATAGTTTACTACGGGCATTGTCTGGTTCCCGAAGTCTCCTAAAGGCAGTTCTTTATTCACTTCAATACTTCTAGCAGAACTCCTGCCACCCCGCAACATAACTTGTCTCTTTCCATACAGTACATTGTGAGACAGACAGACGATAATTAACGCGACGACAGTCTCGGCCAGTTACGTTAGCGGAGCTCGCCGCGACTTCATTTGTCGCGCGACGCGTCATCCGCCTTTCTCGCACTGCATCGCCAAAAAAAGACAGTATATCGTCAACAGTAAGGTTAACTCAATTGCCAAGTATCTATTCAAAAGGGCTTAGTTTTGTATGGCTTCCGTAGAGAGATGTCCTTTTGAAAATACTCCTCATATATACCGCACGGCAGAGACGCGTTTCACAATTATGCTAAAGGCGCTCCTGTATACATAGTAACCCACGCGTGGGCCACACGGCACACGCAAGCTATTTGTAACTTTTAAAAGGTTAATAAATATATATATTTAAATGTAAAAGAACATATATTAATATACTAAGTTTGTGATGTGATTTTTAATGAAGTCAGTACAAGTAATTTGAATTTTTCAAACGAATCATGTAATCCTTGCTGTACATGGGATGTATTTGTATTAGTTGAATAAAGTAAGTGTGTATACTATAGAGGAGATGGGAAAGTCGCTAGTGGGCGAGCTCGCTAGAACTGCATTTTCCTACAGTTATTTTTGTTGCTTCGACAGATTGTTTTCATTCTTGAGGAATAAAAGTTTATATGGTATCGATTGTATTTCATTTACATCATTCCTTAATAAGTCATTATTAAAATTAAAAAATAACCTATAATATGGTATTTGATGACAGCTCAAATCAGCTACTTTTTATGAAATGTCAAAAACTTTCTGTTAGTATAAAATTTCTATAAAGATACTGGCTTGTGACGTCATAAAAATCAGTTGTCGAAACACGTCTTCTTTTTAGTTTTTGCCCAATTAAAAATAGTCAAATGTCCAAAAGTCAGTGGTAGTTTATTTGGTTCCGTGTATTTTTGAATGTATGTTTAGTGGTTTCAATGACAAAATTTATTTTCTCCATTGTCAAATACCGTATTAATACGAAACTTCATTGATTCCTCTGTGTAACGAAAGTTACCGATAGCCTAACAAGTGGCTGTCTACTAGGATCTGCGCTTTATATGCACGATCCCCTGTCCCCATTGCTTTACAGCAAGTGTGAAGACTGCGAGAGAGATGGCGCTGTTCTAAATATTGTTATCGTCTTGCCCAGCGATAGTGGCGCAAAAACAGCTTTAATATGGTAATAATGTGCATAAGTTATATATCTTCATTATTAAACGTCAGTAGCGATTTGTCAAGGATAGGTCATTATCCAAATTCAAGACATTGTTTACAGGAATGCTACTCAATCCTTCGTTCTTCTCGTGAAATAAATACTGAATCCTATGGAAAAAAACTTAACTTTCATCACTGTGGATAGTTTTGTCTTTATTATGCAAAAATCACTTGAAATTTTCGGAATATTCAGTCTTGTTTCCCGTTTGATTACATCAGTGACATTCACCGACTTTCAACGTCGGTTACCAAAAATAGACTTGTCAGTAAAATAATATATATATCCTCCTGACCGTTTTCGGCCACGGCGACTGCTTCAACTCCTCTGTTGGCGTTCGTGTGCTCTCATGTGAATGAAAAATCCGCGTGAATGAAAACACCCTGTTGGCCTATAGCGGGGTTAAATAAATATCGATTACTATCAATTCGACTGTACCCTCACAGCTGAGCTGGACTATAGATATAGGTCATTGACTCATCCGAAGAAATAGGCGCAACGCGGATACAAATAGGGTAGAATTTTAACTGTCGTGGCTTCCTAAGGGGTGTGTTTCGAGGTTGCAATGACGCATAGCTTACTTATGATTCATTCAAATTCGTCATTCGGATATTTCGACGAATAGTACTAACATTCATTCGAGTTAAGTTTAGAATAAGTTTTTATCAAGAATTTCATATTTGTGACAAGCTTTTATAGCCGACTGTACTTTTCTTTAAACATCCAATCAATTGCTCACTGATTCGATTCTAAAGAGCCCAAACTCGATAGGAATGGTATCATAGCTGGGCACCGTTAATCAAATAGTTAACTTCGTTAATCGTTAATCCGCTACATAAAAAGTTAGCTTCGTTAAACGTTAAAGCGTTACATTTCGGACGTATTAACGCAAGTTAACGTTAATCGTTAATCCGTTAATATGTGTAAAATTGCATTTTTATATCGTTGCGTTAGTGAACGTATAAAACCTGTTGGTTTAGGTTCTGGAAGTTAACAGGTTAGGAACAAAACAAAATACTTGTATAATTCAAATGTGTAATTTAATCGTCGGGCATAAGGTGCATATTCCCCTTCATGAACATTAACATGTTGAAGTTCTCGTCTGAAAGCGAGGCTCGTTTTGGTGTTAAAATGTCTTTACCCGTGGAAAACAGACGTTCAACTGCAGCGCTTGAGGGTATAGCAGTATTGTATTTAATGAATAGATTTATGAATATCTGTTCCCCGAGGAATGCAGCATCGTTGAACGAGTCTTTTGATTTCATGTCCAGCCACATTTTAACGAGACTTTGCGCTTTAATCTTTAAAGACTTGGAGCTCTTTGGTTTTTCTTTAGAATGAGTGACAAAATTGAAAAAGTCGTAAGGCATCTTCTACCTTTTTTTCCATGCACTTTTTTACTGCACCCACTCTACTGCTGTCATACGTTTCCAGCCATATCAACCGGAACTTTGGGTGAAATGCCGCGGCAAGTTGGCACTGTTCATCATTCAGGAGTGGTCCAAACCTTTTCTCTATGCCATTTAATAAGGCATTGGCTAAAGCTGTGCAATTTAATAGGCCCTTAGATTTAATATTTTTTTTTAATTTATAGACAGTTGCTGCAATCGTCGGTAGTAGTGATCCGAGATATGCTTGAGCTTCTCCTTGGATACGATCGAGGGCATTCGCGACAGGTGCCATAACCTGTAAATAAGTATTTAATATAAGTATTGATATGATGTGGAAAGAAAATAACTTTACTAAAACGTTAATTTAAACTATATACGTATATAAATTTACCTTTGCGTACTCCTTCATTACAGTCACATCTTGGTCATTGAAAGTTGGAATTTTTAGTTGAGTCATAACCCTGTGAAGAGAAGGCCTTTTTGTTTCCAATATACGGTTGAGAACGACAATAGCATCATACAGAGAGTTCCACCTCGTCGTATTTGGAAGGACAAGTCGTCTGCCTAATTCAGCGTGAATGCTATCTGCTGCTACCGTACTACGTGATTGCTGATTCCAGAGAGTACGTGCCTTGGCTAAGGCACTTCTGTAGGGAGTCTTGAAAACAGTTATTTGTTGAGCAGCATCTGTATCTTTGCTAGCGACCAAATTGAACGTATGTGCAGGACATCTCATGTGAACTGGCAAAGTATTAAAGTTTTCTAATATCTGTTCATTGATTTCATTGCACTGGAGACGATCAGGAGCATTCAGTATGTTTTCTACTGAAATAATTTCAAAGTCATCATCTTCTTCTGAGTTTGGATTTAAAAGGTTGGTTATATCAGGATCAGACTCAGACTCTAAATCACATGATGGCAACTCTGGAAGTATGTCGATCTTCGAGCCGAATTGCACAAGTGCCTTTACAAAGTTACTGCCATTATCCGTAGTAGTCCTAAAATAAAATTAAGCCAGTAATATTAAAAAAAGTTTTTAACCCTTAATATGACGAAAAAATGTTGATAGTTCAAGTCTCGTCGAGATAAAAACACGCTTTTAACTACTTTGTCGACCATTTTTATTTATAAAATATTTAACCAGCCTTTTAAGCTAGCCTACGGCTGATTTAGCATAAAGATCATTACATTCCGATAAAAAATAATGAATTATAATAATAATAACTAATGTACTGCGCAATACCTTTGAGAATATGTGTACAAAATTTCATGTTGATCGGCTAAGTAGTTTCTACGTGAAAGCGTAACAAACGAACAAACTCACATTCACATTTATAATGTTACGTAAGGATTATGTAACCGATCCACATCACCGTAGGTACATTTTTCACTTGTATGTGTACGAAAATAAAAAAAATAACGAAAAATAGACTTAACTGACCTTGTGATTTTTTTATCTATGTGATATTCATAGTGAATATCTATCATTGCTTGGGCCAGGATGTCGTATGTATGATGACCTTTTAGGCGTATGCACGTTAATACTGCATGCATTCTGGCTCTTGTGATAGGATCTAACCAGTGAACTGTCATGCCCAAATAACTTTTGTTGCGAGCTGACCAACAGTCAGCCGTCGTTGCCACCCAATCAATTTTTCCAAGTAAACTGAAATTAAAATTATAAACACATCACCAGGGGTCGGACTTTCGTTCGCACATATTCACATTAAAATGATTTTTATACTCATACTCATAAGTGTATTTCATTCGCAATTTTAATTTTATAGTCAAGGACAAAGTCAAAAGAATATACAGACCTGATTTGTGTAGGCATTGTTTTTTTCGGCACCATAAAATACGTAAATATTTGCAACTTTATCCATGATTTCTGGAGTAAATTGGGTTCAATATTGATCGAATATCCATTTATAACTAGAAAGTTCATGATATTGACAATAAATTGAGTTAAATTAGGAGTTTGAAATATTGTAAAAATATATTTTATTCATAATTTTAGTCATTTAATGCTTGGGAATGTTAACCATAATAACCACAAAGGCAGTTTGGAATGAAATAGATGAATGAGTATGAGTATGAATTGTATTTTAATGTTAATAACGGCTCCATAGCTCTCCATTAGTCCTACCGTGCGAAAGAAAGTCCGACCCCTGCACATCACGTTTAAAAAAAAATGCTATAATAATAAATGAAAATTATATACATATACCATGTGGGCCCTGTAACAGGAGCAAAAAATTAAAACATAGATTTTACTCGTCAAACTGAACAACATCTGTTCAGAAACTTAAAAAAAAAATACTGTTTTAAAATGTTAATTATTTCAAACAAAGTAAATAGCATTTTCAATGTACGCCGTCGAACATTGACATCGCCTTAGCATTGACATAGCTGTCACTTTATTAAATATCAAATGTTTCGCAATACATTGCTTCTTTGAATAAACTTAATTTTACAGGTTTACATTATAACAGTTATTTTTAAAAGTTGTTTAATAAATGTTGTTCAGTTTGAGGGGTGGAATCTATGTTTTAATTTATTGCTCCTGTTACAGGACCCACCCGGTATGCACGCATACCTATTTTATGAACACCTAATTATTTAAACTTTTTTCAAATAAAATTATACCTACGCAGGTATACGTAGGGCGACGTTTATCTGTTAAAAATAAATAGAAAATAGATACATACTTATTTTAGATACTTACCTAATCAGGTGTTGCTTCAATTCAATGTGTTCGTCAGTAATGCGTCTACCCAAAGTTCTTCTTGAAATTGAATTTTTGCTCGGGTTTAACGTTTTTATCAACGCACCAAAAGACTTGCTTTCGACAACATGTAAAGGAATCATGTTTGAAACAAATAAATTTACTATACATTTGTCCACTTTGGCTTGGGGTACACCGCTGCCAGTAGCTGCAATCCCGAACGATTCCCCGATGATCAGCTGTCGACCCTGTTGTATTCTTCTTTTAACGGGATTAGGATTACTGCTACTTGTGCTATCATCATTAATATTGTCAGAGTGAGTTCTCTTTTTTGTCTTGCCCCGGTTAGAGCCCGCCTTAACAATCTCTTCAAACTGTACGTATTGTGACTCATGTACCCTTCTTACATGTTGTTTCAAATTATTCAGGCTTGATACATGAACTTTTATTTTGGTGTCTTTCGGCAAGCATCGCTTACACGCAAAAAGTATTTGCTGGCCCGATCTGGATACAAATTCCACATACTCAGTCAAGTGTGGCCATGGATTCTCATCAGGACCGCTGGAATCCGATTCCATGTCTTCCATGATATGGTTTTAATTACTACACTGCACAGTACACTTTTTCTACCTAACTAAATTACACTGCACTCTTTATCAACACGCAAATGATCACTGACAGTAATTTATAACAATAACAACAAACAAAACACTCGTCACTCTAAGCACCGGCGCTAAGTAATGAAATGATCAAACGAAACAAATCTCTTCGCGGTTTTCTCACTCGCACGCGACGGCAAAATATATCTAGTTTTGTTTTTGTTTCACTCGCTGCCACGGCCCACGCGCCGCCCGGCACTTGTCTGAACCTGTTTTTCGCGCCGCGCCGCGGTAAATAGTAGGCATTGGATTAACGATTAACGGACTTCTGCATATTAACGGAAGTTAACGTGTCCGTTAACATTTTTAAAAGTTAATCCGTTAATCAAAATGTTAACTTCGTTAATTAACGATTAACGGATTAACGAGTTAATGCCCAGCTTTCTATTGTGCTTCATGAATTACGTTGCACTAGAATTGGACCATCTGGGCGGGCAAGTCGATGTTGCCTACTTTGACTTTAGAAAGGCGTTTGATACTGTGGACAACGACGTCCTGTTGATGAAGTTGGCAGCAGCTGGGTTCACACCGCGCCTACTAAATTTTTTTTCCCACTATCTAAGAGGCAGAAAGCAGTATGTGGAGTACCAAAGGCTACCTCAGACTGCTATAACACGCTGTCAGGAGTCAGTCCGGGTAGCAACGTGGGGCCTTTGGAGTTCACTCTGATGATCAATGATCTCCCGGCAGTGGTTCAAAATGCAACCTGTCTTTTGTTTGCAGATGACTTGAAGCTGCTGTTAAAAATAAGGGACGCAAACATCTGCAACGAATTGCAAAATGACATCGACAGAGTGGTATAGTGGAGTAATGAAAACAAGCTATTCTTCAACTTGTCAAAGTGCAGTGTCATGTCTTGCAGTAGAGCACTTTTCCCGCTGCAGCACGATTACCATGTGGGCGGGCAGCCGGCGCCCCGGGTGACAGACGTGCGGGATCTGGGTCTTAACATCGCATCTGACCTATCGTTCCGAAAGCACATTACAGATACCTGTAAAAAAGCCTTCAGAACATTAGGTTTCATACTGCGCCAGACTAAGTCATTCTGTAGCACCGCCGCAGTAAGGGCCCTGTATATTTGTATAACGCGCTAGTAAGGAGCAGGCTAGAGAGTGGAATGATCGTTTGGAGCCCGCACGAGACAAAATACATCGCAATGATAGAGAAGATCCAAAATAAGTTCTGTAGATACCTATATATGAAAGAATATGGAGTGTATCCGGGGTATCCGCTGATGTATCCAACACTTTTTATTCTCGGAATGGTTGGCTACAACAGGTTGGAAGTCAGGAGGAATTTAGCCCTAGCCACGTACATTTTTAAAGTACTGCGTGGAACAATACATAACCCTGATGTACTGGGTTCGCTGGGACTAGTGGTGCCTCGTAGTCGACTGAGGCGCGGACCGCGCGCGCGACTACTCGCGGTGCCTCTCGCTCGCACAAACCTTCTCGCTAATGCGCCTCTAGTCAGAGGCATGAAAATACTTAACCAGATATCCGAAGAAATTGATTTGTTCATTTGCAATCTGGCCGAGCTCACAAGGGTTCTCCTAGACCATTTATATTCGTGTTAGTTCCTATTTATTTATTTTTTACGCTGTGTTCATTAATATTGTACTTCTCGCTAATTTTATTTTTATTTTTCTTTGACATGTGGTTTGACTTAATAGTATATATCGCGCATTGGACTAGTCTGTAAGTGATATGTATCTTTTGTAATAAATAAATAAATAAAAATTAAAAAGCAGTCAAAAAATGCGGCGGAACGTCAAGTAAAGGTGAAGACAAAGAGTAAAGACTACTGACACTGACAAGACTAAAGCCTATTGAATTTGTAGGGGTAATACCTAAAAATAAGATATTACAAAATGAGATTTTAAGCAGATTTGTGATGTTTTGATATGATTTTGCTGTGCTATTTATCGTATAAATAATAATTAAATATATAATTAAGCCTATGTTAATACATATCTAATAACCTAACTCTCATCTCTGTTGGTTCTTGGTCCAGCCTCCATACAACTTTGCCCATGGTCCTTTTGCGGCGTGCGAACGGCTTGTAAACAAAGACTACAATGTAACCATACTAGATGACAATTCAATATTTTGACGTTTACTCTGAATTCTCATTTCAAAACAAGGTCTTTTCACTTTCATACAAAGAATTGGCTTCAAGATTTTATATACGGCTGGCAATGGCAATGTTAGGCTGGCCGGTCAGATGGCAATAAAACCCGTAACAGACTATCGAACAATCCAGCGGACCGATAGGGACGCTGCTATCTGTCGGAATGAGATAGTAATATACGTCTCACAGATATCAGCGTCTCTATGGTCCGCCGGATTGTTCAATCGTCTGTTACGGGGTTAAGCCATAAAGTCCCAAAAAAAAACTGATGGATGTCAGCCATGGACCAAGTAACCTCTGGACATGACAAGCGAATAATAATACCAGGAGGGAACGGGACAACTATTTACAGAAACTGTTAAGGGCGACAGAGACATAGACAATATGTTTTGTCCTTATCAGAGTTCCGCTTTTTTTTGTTTAGCGGATGATTGTCAAATTGACAGAGCTCCGCTAAATACTGCCGGGCAATTCAAATGTGCGTTGTAGCCTACTATAAAACAACGAATATTGTGGATAATTTTACATTTCGAAAGTTTATATATGAATAATAGTGAGTGGTATTAGCTATAGATTTGTAAAACAATGGTGCGTTGCTCCATAATTGGCTGTAAAAGCGACACAGGCCAAAAAAGTTAAAATATAAGCTTTCATAGAGGTAAAGTGCGATGTTTCGACTTTGCTTTTGCTTTATTTCTGTAAATATATATTTAATTATTATTTATACGACTTACTTATATTTTCACTTTTTTGGCCTGTGTCGCTTTTACAGCCAATTATGGAGCAACGCACCATTGTTTTACAAATCTATAGCTAATACCACTCACTATTATTCATATATAAACTTTCGAAATGTAAAATTATCCACAATATTCGTTGTTTTATAGTAGGCTACAACGCACATTTGAATTGCCCGGCAGTATTTAGCGGAGCTCTGTCAATTTGACAATCATCCGCTAAACAAAAAAAAGCGGAACTCTGATAAGGACAAAACATATTGTCTATGTCTCTGTCGCCCTTAACGGTTTCTGTAAATAGTTGTCCCGTTCCCTCCTGGTATTATTATTCGCTTGTCATGTCCAGAGGTTACTTGGTCCATGGCTGACATCCATCAGTTTTTTTTTGGGACTTTATGGCTTAACCCCGTAACAGACGATTGAACAATCCGGCGGACCATAGAGACGCTGCTATCTGTGAGACGTATATTACTATCTCATTCCGACAGATAGCAGCGTCCCTATCGGTCCGCTGGATTGTTCGATAGTCTGTTACGGGTTTTATTGCCATCTGACCGGCCAGCCTAACATTGCCATTGCCAGCCGTATATAAAATCTTGAAGCCAATTCTTTGTATGAAAGTGAAAAGACCTTGTTTTGAAATGAGAATTCAGAGTAAACGTCAAAATATTGAATTGTCATCTAGTATGGTTACATTGTAGTCTTTGTTTACAAGCCGTTCGCACGCCGCAAAAGGACCATGGGCAAATTTGTATGGCGGCTGGACCAAGAACCAACAGAGATGAGAGTTAGGTTATTAGATAGGTATTAACATAGGCTTAATTTTTTACTATGGTCACCAAGCTGGATTCCATTGCAGATCTGAGATATTCGTGTTTGTAGTTAAGATGTGGCAAAAATTGGAACTAAAAATGCATACATTATAACCAGTTCCACATAGATAGTAGCGACAGTGTTATAATACAACGCTAAAACTATTTTAAATGGACGATATCGTATGTTAAGCTGTTAGTATTAATGGTACCTTTTTATTACAAAGAATAATCCTCATATTATGCGTGTAGAAGTGTGTAATTACAGTTATTTTTCAAGTTTATTTAAATTATAGTTCTATTGCCCAGTAGATGGCATTAGTACTGTTATATGTAAATTGTAATGCAACAATTCTTTATTACACATCAACAAAAAATATAATACAGAAAAGACCATGAATATAAAGTGATGCGCAGAATATTCTGCAGTTATTTGATAGTTTTAAGAGACATATCGCTGGCGCAGTGACATCTGGTGCAGAGTAGATCACGCTAACTTCTTTCAAAATGTGGTTTTTACACGTCAGTCTAGCTATAGCATTAAATAAAAACATCGGAAGCCATAGTCTGTGAAATACATTTAAAAAACAAACATCATTGACATTTTGACACCGTTGAAAAATCCACTGTCATTTAATTCTTTGAAAGTAAAATAATAATATTTCTTCCGACTGACTGAGCCAATCATTCACGGTAAAGCATGGTAAGTTGATGGAAATACGTCTACGGAGCAACATCATCATCTCGGATTCGATTTCTGTGGTACGATATTTAGATGAAGTTCTGCCCTTGAATGAAGTTCTGCTTGTGAACTGTGTTGTGTTTCCAGTTGTATGGTACTCGGATGAACCTTCGGCTGTGAAGTCAGTGAGCTCAGGTTCAATTCCTGATGGTATAGTCCTCGAATGAAGCGCTGTCTGTGAAAACATTGAGCCAAGGTTCGATTCCTGGTGGAATAATAGGTACCCAATTGAAGTTCTGCCTGTGAAGACAGTGAGCCCCAGGTTCAATTCCTGATGGTATAATACTTGGATGAAGCCTTGTCTGTAAAGACATTGAGCCCCGGTTCAATTCCTGATGGTATAATACTTGGATGAAGCCTTGTCTGTAAAGAAATTGAGCCCCGGTTCGATTCCTGGTGGTGTAATACTTGGATGAAGCCTTGTCTGTAAAGAAATTGAGCCCCGGTTCGATTCCTGGTGGTGTAATACTTGGATGAAGCCTTGTCTGTAAAGAAATTGAGCCCCGGTTCGATTCCTGGTGGTGTAATACTTGGATGAAGCCTTGTCTGTAAAGAAATTGAGCCCCGGTTCGATTCCTGGTGGTGTAATACTTGGATGAAGCCTTGTCTGTAAAGAAATTGAGCCCCGGTTCGATTCCTGGTGGTGTAATACTTGGATGAAGCCTTGTCTGTAAAGAAATTGAGCCCTGGTTCGATTCCTGGTGGTGTAATACTTGGATGAAGCCTTGTCTATAAAGAAATTGAGCCCCGGTTCGATTCCTGGTGGTGTAATACTCATACAAAACTTTGCCTGTGAAATCAGTTGGCTCAGGTTTGAGTTCTAGTTCCATATTAATGACTTTATTACTTGTCCATATAAAAATATGAAATTAAAATTAATATTACGTTTATTAGACTAAATGCTTACTCTAATGTTACTATTTTATTTATGACTAACTCATGAACTAATGATAGGTGCCAGGGGGGACTTTTCATAATTCTTCTGGACCCTTCTTATCCAAGCGGCCACCACTACACCGACTAGCGACAAATGATCTTCAGTTGTTTAAAAAAGTGTAGAACAATTTTACGTGTACTGTACAGTCGAGTTCATTTACATCTACACACTTACGAGAACAAAAATATCTGAACACGATTTTATGCTCCTGACAAGTTCAGATATTTTTGGTCTCGTAAGTGTGTAGATGTAAATGAACTCGACTGTACGATAACGAATCTGTAATCTGTATAAGTAATATCGGAAGTCCTGGGTTCGAAACTCCAACCTACCTCTTGCTTGGTAAGTAGTCGAAACTACGATCCGCTATAAGGGCAGTTGGTTTTTTATAGTGATAATATAACTTTCAGTATTGATTTTTTAGACTGTCCGTCTGTCCGTCCGCCCGTCCGCCCGTCCGCCCGTCCGCCCGTCCGCCCGTCCGCCCGTCCGCCCGTCCGCCTGTACGTCCGTCCGTCCGCCTGTCGGTCTGTCCGTCTGTCCGTCTGTCCGTCCGTCCGTCTGTCCGTCTGTCCGTCTGTCCGTCTGTCCGTCTGTCCGTCTGTCCGTCTGTCCGTCTGTCCGTCTGTCCGTCTGTCCGTCTGTCCGTCTGTCCGTCTTTCCGTCTGTCCGTCTGTCCGTCTGTCCGTCTGTCCGTCTGTCAGTCCCCAGGCTGTATCTCATGAACCGTGATAGCTAGAGTGTCGGAATTTCCACAGATGATGTATTTGTGTTACCTCTATAACAACAAATACTAAGAACAGTATAAAATAAATATTATAATAGGGCTCCCATACAAAAAAACCGTGAACAGTTGCGTTGACTTTGCACCTCACTTTTTTGCGGCGCTATACATAACAGGTGCAAACTTAACTAACCAGGCCAGATAAGATGGGAAGTGTTTGCACGGAACCCTCGGTGCGCGAGCCCGACTCGCACTTGTCCTGTTTTTCATCTTATATATAAGCATGCCCTCTATAGGTAAGGCCATTTAGAGGTCAGCAATCCGAAAAGGTTTCTTTTCTGTTTGTATATTTGTATCATTGTCCATTCATCACGCCTAAACAGCTGAATCAATTTTAACAATTTTTGGACAGGTTGCTACGTATTCACGGATGGTCAATGGACATATTTTAGCGAACTACAGATAAACATAATATATGAGAAGAAGGTTATAATTATGATTTTTTCTTTCGGACGGAAGAAGTTCATTGCAGAACTGTATTACCTGCTAGAAATATGAATATAATTAGTAATTACGATAAAAGCAGGACATAGTAATTGAATAGGAAGCAGGTCATAATCGTGACATATTAATTTTTGAGAATGCTTTCAGAAGTATACAAACTCAGACCCTGAAGCGCAAGTCTCTTGGGCCGTCGGCGGCCAACGCCCCAAGAACGCGGTGCCGCGCCCGCAGCTGGCCACAGAAGAAGGGAAGGTTTTGCAACTTCTTGATTCTCTTCAAGCGTTGATTGATAATGTTAAATAAAGGCTATAACCTCGCAATTAATAACGTTACCCTATCCCTGCTTAAAAAGAAGGTTATTTTAGGTTCGCGAAGCGGCGCTGATGTGGCAGCTTTTAGCCTTTAGGATTTAAATGCACTCATTCGACCGGATGCGTTTTGTTCGTCCCGATCTGTTCGTGACGCGCGAGGAGGCCGCGATGCCTGCATTTGCCACTGCTCATCAGCGGAGAAGATAGAAATCTTGCTGTATTTGCCAGTCGCGTTCGCAATTGTGTTGAGGTAATTCGTTTGTTAGATCATGCGGAATGCCACAGATCGCCGGAACTCAGGTGATAATTACGTTACCACTTTTTTTGTTATTTTACCACAATTGAGATGGATATAGATGGATGGCTAGACTATGCCGCCCGATACGAGGCTAGAGGTCAATCTAAGCTAGAAATTCTAATCGATTTCCTCTGCACATGAAATAGACCTCTAGGCTCGTTTCGGTAGGTATAATTCCTGAGCCTTCTGCTACGTCGCACGTTGCAGTGGTTGCAGGCACTAGACGGGTAAAAGTGATTCTGATTATAATTGAATCACTAAAAATAAAAATAAATACTATTTTTAACAAAAAAGAACCGACTTTTTAAAAAACTGAAAAGCCAAAAATAACCCCTTCAAGTACAACATTTGAATAGTCTTTTGAGTCGGTGCCAAACCTCACGTATACTTCTTTATCGAACAAATATACAATACGATACAACAATATTTTATTGCACACCAATAAAAGTTTACAAAAGGAAACAAGACAAATACAATTTATAAATAACGGTACTAAAATATACTTCTTCTTTATATATTTCTTGGGCTTCATGCGCGTCATCTGTTTTCATAGTAATAAATAATTGAGTGGTTTGACACCGACTTAAAAAACCGGCCAAGTGCGAGTCGGACTCGCGCACCGAGGGTTCCGTACAAACACTTTCCATCCCTAAGTGGTTAAGTTTGCACCTATGGTATGTATAGCGCCCCATATATATTAGGTGCAAAGTTAGGTATTAAAAAAAAACTACTTACTAGATCTCGTTCAAAACAATTTTCGTTGGTAGTTTTAATAGTAATGTACCTACATCATATGTTTTTTTAGATTTTTCATTTTCTTATTTTAGAAGTTAGAGGTGGGGGACCAACTTATTTCCACTTTGGAAGCGTCTGTCACGCAAACTATTCGGTTTAGAAAAAAAATATTTTAAAAACCTCGATATCATTTTTGAAGACCTATCCATAGATACCCCACACGTATTTGAGAGTATGGGGAGCACCCAATATTTTTTTTTTTTTTTTTTGCATCAAAATCTTAATGCGGTTCACAGTACATCTACCTACCAAGTTTCAACAGTATAGCTCTTATAGTTTCGGAAAAAAATGGCTGTGACATACGGACGGACAGACGGACATACAGACATGACGAATCTATAAGGGTTCCGTTTTTTGCCATTTGGCTACGTAACCCTAAAAAGGTGATTCAAATGTAGTTGTACATGAAGGGGTTATTTTTGGCTTTACAGTTTTTGTTGAAGTTGTTTTTTGTTAAAATTTTTGCATAAACAGATTATACCTTTATAGTTAAGTATGTCATTCACCACAACGACTGTGCCAACAGTCGTAGGAAGCGTGCTGTCAGAATAGTTATGCAAAAATCCTTTGACCACCCTGCAAAACAACTATTTAGGGATTCAAAAATACTCACGCTACCTAGCGCTTACATTATAACAGCTTGTAAGTACGTAAGGGCTAACCTAGCTTGCACTACCGTTCCACAGAACACATGTACACGTAGAATGCCCACATTGAGCGTTCCTCGACGCAGACTCGCAAAGGCCCGGAAGTCACTCGGTGTCATTGGGGTAAAAATATATAACTCTGTCCCATCAGATATAAAATCAATTGAAAATGAAAATCTATTTATAAAAAAATTAAAGACGCTTCTAATTGACCTGGCGTGTTATAACATAAACGAATTTCTCGAAAGGAATCGTTAACCTGCGTAGAATAAATAAATATTGAAAAATTGGTAGGTACTTAACCTACTCAAGGGGGTTTCACTCCGCTGAAGTGTCAAAAATTATACCTACTAATTTCGGGTCACAATTGTGACCCGGCCCGCCCATCGTCCCGCCTTTATTCGGCTAGGGTCGGCACGTTCGAAGCGAAGACAACGCATCGATTACATTTTTATTATTTACATATTATTGTGATTTTTTATTATTATTAACCGACTTTAAAAAGGAAGAGATTCATTGTTCGCTACATTGAATCGTTTTGAACGTAAGTTCACCGATTATCTCCGTAAAGTGTAAATATATATATTTTTTATTAGTAAGAGAATACGGTTACTGCTACGGTTTTCCCATTGACATTAAGTCATGATCTGATGATGAAACATTTACCTACTAGATCTCGGGACTAGTTCAACGTAGACAAGTGTGGTTTTTCTGCTCACTTTACTGAACATTTACAGCCAGTATGTGGCAGTATCATAAAATTGACCTGATGATGGACGCTGGAAATAGGGACTGGATCTCAAGATTGGTTCAACGCAGACATGTGCGGTTTTTACATTTCGATTCACCATAATGAACATTTGGACTCAGTATCATAAAAGTTACCTGATGATGGATCATGGAAGTACCTACTGGATCTCAGGACTGGTTCAACGTAGACTAGTGTGGTTTTCGTTTTTGTACTCACTTTAATGAACATTTACATCCAGTATCATAAAATTGACCTCATGATGGGCCCTAAAAATATGGACTGGATCTAAAGATTGGTTCAACACAGACATGTGCGGCACTACAATGAACATTTAGACTCAGTATAATAAAATTGACGATGATGGATCATGGAAGTGCCTACTTAACTGGATCTCAGGACTGGTTCCACATGAGTAAAGAAACGGAACAGAGACTAAGCTTCATACAACCGCGCTGCGATAGGTACACTACTACAAACGCAATGCGCGTGTGGACGTGTCCACAAACTCCACATCATGTACACGAACAAACAGATTTAGACCGCATTGCTGCGTTTAGCGCACAGGGTGCGCGCCGTGTCTTGTTCGACATCGCTTATGAATGAGAAAATTAGTGAACCAAATTAAATTTAAAACGGCGAATGGCTTTTTTTTTTCAAAATTTCAAATTGGTGCTAGGGGGCTGAAACTCGGTATCGGGGAGCATTTGGGGCTAACAAATATGAATCTGAAATCAGTGTCCGAAAATTCAGTTAGTCGGAAAATATCGAAACAACAAGATTTTGTATGGAGATTTTTTTTTAAGGGTCCCGTATCTCGTAAACGTCTGGAAATGGGTAGGGGGTGCTCGAACGAATGTCATAGGCGAACCCAACCCGAGTACAGTCGTGGAAAAAAAAAATCAAAATGGAGACTTTTTTTTTTCTTTTCAAATTTGTCCTACGGCGTTAAAACTCTGTATCGGGGGGCTTTTGGGTCATCCGAGTCAGAATATGAAATAGTATTTTCAAAATTCGCTCAACTTTGGAAAATATCGAACAAACAAAATGTAATAATCCCAGAACATAAACGGTCGCTAGAAACGGGCTTATTTCTATGTATTATACAAATATAAACCATATCGTCATTGATCGTCGTCGATTGAATTAATCATTGATGTCAAGTGTGCATAAAAATGAAATGTTATGTAAACGGGTGTAAAACCAATAATAAAATAAATAAAAATGTTTCATTCTACAAACTTCCAGAGGCTAAAATAAAAATTTTAAAAATGCATTTACATAATATAAACACATTATTCTCTACTTGCTCATCAAAGTGAATCAGAATACGAAAACTGCACGTGACTGCGTTGAACCAGTCCTGAGATCTAGTAAGCACTTCCAGGATACAAAATCCGGTCAATTTTATAATACTGGATCTTAATGCAAATCAAAATGGTTCGAAAAGCAAAAAACCGCACATGTTTACGTTAAACCAATCCAAAGATCCAGTAGGCACTCTTAGAGTCCATCATTATAAAGATCGCGATAGGTCCCTCTTATTTTGAACGTATTTTGTTAAAAGAAGCTTTTAAAATAATTACAAACACAGCGAAGTAGTTTCCCTTTTGCTAATGTAGGCAACCCTAGGAGTATGACACGCCCCAAAGAAGCTAGCACCAACAGCGTCGTACGTCATTAAAAATGGCCAATCAGATACGAGTAGGCTAATGCTTTTGCAAAAGCGGCAAATAACAAAAGAGTGCGGCTTCTGTAGTGTCTTTATTCTGTGACCTACTTTAAATGATAACATGTTTTTCATTGAAATGTTAATGTAATTAATAATAACCGAAAAATTTGATAACTAATTAAGTTTATTTAAGACAATGACATGTAAAATATCGAATTTTATAAATAAATATCTGTATCTGTATCTGTATCTACCTAACACGTTCACGAATCATTTGAAAGCCAAGAATATTTAAATGACAATCAAAGGGAAAATGTCAATTGAAAATGCCAAAAAAATATTGTACTCTAGGTAACATAGATTTTTACTGCAATAACACTACTAGTAGGTATCATAACACAATAGCGCTTGTAATTGTAATTTTTCGACGTCTTTTGTTGTGAATACAAGTTCTTTTAGAATTTTTTCTCATTATTTTTGTCATTTATCATTTTATCATTGATATCTTCCCAGATTACCAATAAATCGCGTGGTCGTGCCCCCCGTTTCCTGGTGGTTATAATATTTGTCATATCAGTATGACCACGAGGATATTACATGTCCTCCTAGTCATACTGTAACACCATATATTTAGAAAAAAGGTTTTTCCTTCCTCCTGTATGTATTAGTACATTACTGCAGAGGCCGCGAAATAGGGAATTATTGGCCGAGTAGTAATAGATGGCCGAGTGATAACGAGGCCATCTAGAGATACGAGGCCGATAATCCCTGTTCGCGCCGAGGCTTGTATAGTGCTTTTCTCAAATAAATCCAAGGAAATAATACAAATGTTCAACTTATATATTCATATAAAAACAAATTTATTTCAAATTTAATAAAAAAAAACAAATTTATTTTTTTAAGCTGTTCGGGTCAATGTTTTTGCCACCAAATGTTAAGATGATTCTATTTATTAAAAAATGACAACACCTTATTAATTAGATATTGTTATATTTTTTAACAATAAACGTGATTCCTTGTTTATTTTATTGAATATCTGATTTAATCGAATTGTGTAATCTAGTTAAATATAAGAAATAAAACGTAAATATACATGCACAAACTAAGTTTTTTTTTATTGGCAGTATGCCATAGATTATCAATAAAAGAAATAAACCCCACTGAAACAAAAGACAATCTCTTTGTTGGCTATGGCCAATAATGTTGTATGAAATTCCTTTATATCGTTCTAATTTGAAATTAGAACGAATCTTCAACAATTGCTTTACAAAGACGTATTTCGCGTTCTATTACCACGATCATAAGAACGACATTTCCTTGGATGTTTGAGAAAAAATACTTTTCTCAAACATCCAATGAAATATTGTCTTTACGTTCCTTAAAATAGGCTCGGAAGTATCGCTTTTTGGGCGCAACAACTCGAGAGGACTGTAAAGGGATTTCATACTGCTTTTCAGGCCTAGGCCTGCAAAGTAACTTTTTTTTGGTTTCAACAACAAGGTCATTCACACAGCTGGCTGGTTTGACAGAAAGCAGGTTTTGTTTTTAAAGGTTGGTTGTTAGACACTTGTGGAAAAAAAAACTCAAGATGGCGACTTTTTTTTTCAAAATTTCAAATTGGTGCTAGGCGGCTAAAACTCGGTATCGGGGGGCTCTCGGGGCTCAAAAATATGAATCTGAAATCTTGTCCGAAAATTCGGTCAAATTCGGAAAATATCGAAAAAAAAACGATTCAAAATTTCAAATTGGTGCTAGGCGGCTAAAACTCGGTACCGGGGGCTCTCGGGGCTCAAAAATATGAATCTGAAATCTTGTCCGAAAATTCGTTCAAATTCGGAAAATATCGAAAAAAAACGATTTGTATGGAGAAAATTTCAAATTGGTCCTAGGAGGCTGAAATTCGGTATCCGGGGGATTTTGGGGCTCCTGAGTCAGATTCTGAAATCGGATTTTTAAAATTCGGTCAAATTCGGAAAATATCGGACAAACAATATTAAGTGTTATTCTTTGAAGTATATTTTTTTATTTCATTGTATGTTTGAGAAAAGCACTATACATGCCTCGTCGTGAAAACGGATTCCCGGCCTCGAATCACTATCCTACTTGGCCGGAAATCCTCATTTTCCCGGCCTCTGATGTAATGTACTATTCTGTCAGTTGTCTTAGCAATTTATCAGAATAGGTAGTCAATCAATTTACGATAGCTAATACGGAAATATTATTGTATATAAAATGGATGAATTACTATTTATTAAATGAAAAAAGGGGACAATATTGTTGTAAAATGGCCACCAGTATTAAAAAAACGGTGTTACAAGAACGGGAGCACAATTTGGAACTGCAGCCATGTTAGAAAGTAGAAGTGCCGGGGATCGGTTACTATCCAGGTAAGTTGTAAGTGGTGTAGGTACGTTTTGAGCATGAGTTTATGTTCCAAGGGTTTTTAGATTCATCCGATCTTAAAATATACTTTTTTGTGTATTGCATATTATAATTATAGTCAAACCAGCTGCCCCAGGCATTTGTACAGTTGTATTCAATAATTATTTCTATGTATACATTAAAATTATGATTATACGTTTTATGCAAAATGAAAATTCGCTAATTGTTTTTATGACAATCATTTTGTGTCATCTAATTAAGCTAATTCTCATATTTGTATATAACAGTACCTACCAATATTAAGGTAATAAAAATACAGGATTTTCCAAAGTCCTGTCTAGTTATTTCTAGATCGACTTTTATTTTTTCAATGAACTGACATTTGTTTTTCCAACAAGAGGTTCATAAAAGTGAGTATGAGTAGGAGGACATGTATATGTGATCATACTGATATGACAAAATTGACCATAGTTTGACAAAAAATGTGCGCTGGTCGCTTTCTGTATAAGTGACTTAAGTCTTAATCAATTAATGAGTTTGGTCGCTTTCTGCATAACTACGGTCAATTTAGTATGACCACCAGGAAACGGGGGAAGTGCCAGGAAGTGAGTACCAGCAAGAAACTATAAGGACTGTACCAGAATGACAAAAGTATTAGAGTACAATAAATGCAAAAATATAATCATTTTAATGACTTTTTATTATTACCGTAACAGAAGTAAAAAAAAAAATTTATGCTGTATAGTTACAACACGTATTACCATTATAATTATGTATGACCATAATGACCAGTTCCCCTTCCCATAGCGACCATTCCCGGATTGTCCGCTCCCATGAAGACCAATTTTCAAGACGACAACTTGATAAAACGACCATTTCTGGAATAACCACTGCCATAGTGACCACTACTCGGAATAACAGCTAAAAATTATGTGTCTTATTGTGCTGCCGAATTTAGTAGGCACCAAGGCAGTGAGCGGGGCAATACACCGTTACGCACATGTACTAAATTACCTTTTAAGCTTAATACTGTTTTCAAGTAAGCATTCGTTATTTTTTGTGTACAAAAAAACTTTTTTTTGTATTTAGTTTGGTAATAAATACATTTTTTTAACTCAAATAACTCCATATTGGTTTACCTTTTTTAGTATTAGCTAATAGGTTTAAGATCTAAATAAACGAGTGGGTATACGACACAAATAGCTAGCAATAAACTAGTTTAATCCGTAGAAGCATATTTTTTATAACCCCTAAATCTTCTATCCTACACCCGTTCTTTCGTGGGAAAAGTAGTCGTGCCGGAAACTTGCCTTTAATGTCAATATAAGAAGTGGTCATTCCGGGAAGCGGCTTTCTGGGAATAGGTCGGTTTAGGAAGTGGTTTTCTTGGGAAGTGTTCGGTTTAGAAAATAATATTTTCTAAACCGACCATCTTTTTATACTTTTTGTATTTTTATCATACATTTTTTTGCTTTTGATTTTACGCATAGGTAATGTAAATATACCAGTATCTTGGAACCTGCTCTTTTCTTTTTATTTCCATCAGTGACAAGTAGGTTATCTGGTGCAGTGGTTGCAACATGAGAATTTCTAACTATACCTACTCTGCGAAAGAGTCGGGTATATGTTTCAGTTTAGGACTTCAAAAGCTACTTGGTAATGAATTAAAAGGGGTTAGTATAATTTCGTCTAAAAAATAGCTGGTCGAAACAGCAAGTGGTCTAAAAAGCAAACTGCAATCTGGTCTGCCTAGTATTCTGCTTAAAATCCCGCTTGGTCTAAATATACAGTATTTGTTCCTTAGACCCATACTATACTTACCTATTAATAGCGAAGTATATATAATATAACATACATGTAGGGAATAAGTTTATGACAAAAAAAATCGCGGTAACGGCATTTTGTCCAACGAACCTTTAGCGTGTCTGGTGAGTTGAGTTGAGGCCGTGGCATTACACATTAATAGGTATGCGTTGAGTTTAAAATATAACACAAAAAATACTGAACAAATCGAGAGGTAATATAGTTTCCATTATATCGCGACGCAGTGAAAAGTTATCCCTTTAGTTTGTCTATGCTAGAGCATCAGCTGAAAATAGTTACGCAAATGGTTCAACACTTAACAGACGTTTTTAAAAGGAAAATTAATTAAAACTCTTCCCAAAATAATGGAATCATCTTGCGCTGAACCTCTTCCCCGAAAATCATAACTTGGATCTTCCAGTTGAGAGACAATATGCATTTTCTAAGGAAACATGCTCTTTCTTTGACTTCATAGTAACTTTTTGTCAGGTGAAGTCTAAGTATAATATACTTACTTACTTTGCATGAAAATTATCACCAAATGAACTCCTTAAAATGCTGTAAATGGTAATTGATTACTTATCATCACTATACTTATTATCAATTATCATGAAGATCGCACTGATCATTACGAGCGTTGTAAGAAGCAAGCTTTTCCCTCGCTGAACAATTGATTTAGAATACACATGAGAAATAATAAAAATGCATTAATTACATATTTGGTACAATGGAGATTAATACACGTCACACCAAATGTAGATATCAACACTATATTCACTTTTCGCTCTTACCCATATGGTATAAGCAAGAGATAAAATAATAAACGAGTAGGTATACACTTACCTTCCACTTTTCTTTTGACACACCTACCTATATTAACTTCTTTTTGGTATTTCCAAGCGTGTATCAGCGACGGTATGGACACAGCATTATTGACATGTAATTAGTTCCGCTACTCACCATTTCAAGAAAAAACTGTCAAGAAAAATGACAATAACGAGTTTTGCTATTCCATAATAGAGGGCATAAGTACCAATAAAAAAATAGCTTTTAATGGGATTAAAACTTTGATTTGGATAGCATAATATAATATTCATGTATTAATATAATAAACTAACTGATTTGCGTCTACTTTAAGCCCATTTAGCATTGTAATATAATTCTGGCGCCACTATCTACGCACTCGTCACTGTCCAGTATGAGTTAGTTAGTACCAATTTCCGCCACATGTCCCTATTTCAAACAGGAATATCTCAGCTCTGCAATGGAATCCAGCTTGGTGCCCAATGTGCCCATAATAAAAAATGAAGTATATTCAAATATCTATCTAATGATTTAACTCTCATCTCTGTTGGTTCTTGGTCCAATTTGCCCATTGTCCTTTATCCACTAGATTGAAGCGCACAACCAAAGCAGTGGCATTAAATTATCATATGTTCAGCACCAGCATACACTGCTGCGAACGCCAAAAAGGGCATAGTAAATTTGTGGCTTTCGTTTGAAAGTCTGCGAACGCCACAAAGGGCATAGTAAATTTGTGGCTTTCGTTTGAAGTGCCACTTTCAAACGATAGCTACAAATTTACTATGCCCTTTGTGGCCTTCGCTGCAGTGTATGCGGGTGCTGCTGGACATATGATAATTTAATTTTGACTATATATACAAGCAGTAAGAAAATCTCTATACCGCGAAGTAGAGAAAATGACATACGGTACACCGACATCTAGCGGATAATTAGACCAACATAGTATTACATACGACATGAACACAGTCATCAAATATATAAAAACTAGAATAAACTATGAGGATATAATAATGCACGAAGAGTTAGTAAAAGGAGACCGTATGGGCATTAAGTTAATGTCCATTATGGTATCAATTATTACAGAGTTCCTATGGCCATCACTATCTGATATGATGGAGCCGGAAGAAAATCGAAATTTAAAACACCCCCGACATAAGTAGCTGGTCATCATGAGACCCTCATTCAATGAGTGATATAGAAAATGCTACTAAAACTAAACATAACTTCAAAATTAGGATGCTTATCTTGAAACTTGGCTGAGATCTCGTCACTTGTTCCAATTAAAGCTGAATGTCTCGGAAACGACTAGTCCATCACGTTGGACATAAGAACCATCACGATGGACAAGTCTCGATAAAAAAAAACAAATGGGCCATCCGTTTGAGAGCTACAATGCCACAGACAGACACACAGATACACAGATGTACTGATACACACATGTTAAACTTATAACACCCCTCTTTTTTCGTCGGGGGTTAAAAACAACATACATTCTAATTGAGGACCTCCTCCTTTTTTGAAGTTTATTGAAAATTACGTTTGAATATTGATTCACACGGACCAAAAGAAAAAATGCTTCCTGCCCAATCCCGTCCAATAGAAAATTGTATCCAATACAATTGTATAATTGTAGGTATAGATAGATGTGGTCTCATACAAACGGATTAATTAGGATACATGTTTATAAACAGATAGATATCATGTTATGATGTTATCGCTCGATCATAGAGTAGCCCCCAATATATTGGGAAGCCGTGGGGGCGTATTATCAAAAGCAGGGCACCGCATTAGAGGGTTGATTGCACTCTCTATGCATGCAATTAATGTGAATGTGGAATAGCTTTTTGTTAATTATGTATAACTGCAATGTAGCATCACAAGATTAGATTACATTTATTTAACACATATAGAGATACATAAAAATGAAATACCAATTAAAACAATGTAGAGTCAAACCAGACTAATTCCTGCAAGCAAATGACCTGTCAAACCATTCAAAGTGAGTCAGTTTGTATGGTTGGACAGTTAATTTCCTTGGAAGAGTTGCCGTGGTAAATACCAATATCACAAAAATTAAATAGGTTGAAGACGTGAAAAATACAAAATTCAGCTACTTCTAAATGTTCGCTACTCCTCACAACCACTAGAAATTTTGATATAATATTCAATTAAACCTCTATTTTAGAAAAAAATACGAAGACGGATTGTCACGCGTTTTCAAATTAAAACAACGGGACGACAAAAATTGTCGTTTGAAAATTTTGTCGAATTTGCCTCACATATTTGTTTCGAAAATGTTTTCCACTCGAGTGGATAAACGGACTTTTTCACTCGGATCTCGAGCAAGAAAGGCTTTCTGAGCTGCTGAGGTGAAAAACGATTGCTCAACCAACCGTGACAATGGTATTAAGAAACTTAGTAAGTAAGCACTGTTTACCTCAATAAGGGTAATATTTGATTTCGGAAAAAATTTAAAAAGCAAAGTGACAGTAAATAAAAATTTAAACTAAATAACAACTATATACTTACCCTGAAATTAAAATAAACTAAAACATATTTAAAAAGTTTCTCCCCTGCGGCATGGTACTGGATATACTGGCAGCATTTCCTCGCTGAACAGCTATGCTGATACGTTATGCGAGTAGGCTGCCAGCTCTTGGGTCCCCCGTGGTCTCTGATGACTCCATAAATAAGTGAGAGTTATAAAATTTAAATTATATGAACAAACTTGTAAAATTTAACGACTACGACGTGGGTACAATGTACATACATAGACGATTTGCTCAAATTTAAGAAAAAGAGGCTATGCTGTAAAAATAAAACCAAAAACAACAAAAAGCTCGTAGAAATTGATACAATAAACTATTGAAAATATGTGTTGAATAATGATAATGAAATAAAACATACACAGTTTTGCAGAGGAAATGGCTTGAATAGATTTTATAAATAAAATATACATTGGTTATTATTATTAAACCGAGAATGGCAGCTCGAGGCTTTTGCCAATATACATTGGTTAGCCTCGGGCACAGAATAAAGACACTACAGAAGCCGCACTCTTTTGTTATTTGCCGCTTTTGCAAAAGCATTAGCCTACTCGTATCTGATTGGCCATTTTTAATGACGTACGACGCTGTTGGTGCTAGCTTCTTTGGGGCGTGTCATACTCCTAGGGTTGCCTACATTAGCAAAAGGGAAACTACTTCGCTGTGTTTGTAATTATTTTAAAAGCTTCTTTTAACAAAATACGTTCAAAATAAGAGGGACCTATCGCGATCTTTATAATGATGGACTCTAAGAGTGCCTACTGGATCTTTGGATTGGTTTAACGTAAATATGTGCGGTTTTTTGCTTTTCGAACCATTTTGATTTGCATTAAGATCCAGTATTATAAAATTGACCGGATTTTGTATCCTGGAAGTGCTTACTAGATCTCAGGACTGGTTCAACGCAGTCACGTGCAGTTTTCGTATTCTGATTCACTTTGATGAGCAAGTAGAGAATAATGTGTTTATATTATGTAAATGCATTTTTAAAATTTTTATTTTAGCCTCTGGAAGTTTGTAGAATGAAACATTTTTATTTATTTTATTATTGGTTTTACACCCGTTTACATAACATTTCATTTTTATGCACACTTGACATCAATGATTAATTCAATCGACGACGATCAATGACGATATGGTTTATATTTGTATATACATAGAAATAAGCCCGTTTCTAGCGACCGTTTATGTTCTGGGATTATTACATTTTGTTTGTTCGATATTTTCCAAAGTTGAGCGAATTTTGAAAATACTATTTCATATTCTGACTCGGATGACCCAAAAGCCCCCCGATACAGAGTTTTAACGCCGTAGGACAAATTTGAAAAGAAAAAAAAAAGTCTCCATTTTGAATTTTTTTTTCCACGACTGTACTCGGGTTGGGTTCGCCTATGACATTCGTTCGAGCACCCCCTACCCATTTCCAGACGTTTACGAGATACGGGACCCTTAAAAAAAAATCTCCATACAAAATCTTGTTGTTTCGATATTTTCCGACTAACTGAATTTTCGGACACTGATTTCAGATTCATATTTGTTAGCCCCAAATGCTCCCCGATACCGAGTTTCAGCCCCCTAGCACCAATTTGAAATTTTGAAAAAAAAAAGCCATTCGCCGTTTTAAATTTAATTTGGTTCACTAATTTTCTCATTCATAAGCGATGTCGAACAAGACACGGCGCGCACCCTGTGCGCTAAACGCAGCAATGCGGTCTAAATCTGTTTGTTCGTGTACATGATGTGGAGTTTGTGGACACGTCCACACGCGCATTGCGTTTGTAGTAGTGTACCTATCGCAGCGCGGTTGTATGAAGCTTAGTCTCTGTTCCGTTTCTTTACTCATGTGGAACCAGTCCTGAGATCCAGTTAAGTAGGCACTTCCATGATCCATCATCGTCAATTTTATTATACTGAGTCTAAATGTTCATTGTAGTGCCGCACATGTCTGTGTTGAACCAATCTTTAGATCCAGTCCATATTTTTAGGGCCCATCATGAGGTCAATTTTATGATACTGGATGTAAATGTTCATTAAAGTGAGTACAAAAACGAAAACCACACTAGTCTACGTTGAACCAGTCCTGAGATCCAGTAGGTACTTCCATGATCCATCATCAGGTAACTTTTATGATACTGAGTCCAAATGTTCATTATGGTGAATCGAAATGTAAAAACCGCACATGTCTGCGTTGAACCAATCTTGAGATCCAGTCCCTATTTCCAGCGTCCATCATCAGGTCAATTTTATGATACTGCCACATACTGGCTGTAAATGTTCAGTAAAGTGAGCAGAAAAACCACACTTGTCTACGTTGAACTAGTCCCGAGATCTAGTAGGTAAATGTTTCATCATCAGATCATGACTTAATGTCAATGGGAAAACCGTAGCAGTAACCGTATTCTCTTACTAATAAAAAATATATATATTTACACTTTACGGAGATAATCGGTGAACTTACGTTCAAAACGATTCAATGTAGCGAACAATGAATCTCTTCCTTTTTAAAGTCGGTTAATAATAATAAAAAATCACAATAATATGTAAATAATAAAAATGTAATCGATGCGTTGTCTTCGCTTCGAACGTGCCGACCCTAGCCGAATAAAGGCGGGACGATGGGCGGGCCGGGTCACAATTGTGACCCGAAATTAGTAGGTATAATTTTTGACACTTCAGCGGAGTGAAACCCCCTTGCCTCGGGCCAAGTTTTGTACGTTTGCATCCGTCACAACGTCAATGTCACAATGCAAAACGTCTCTGTAGACAGACACGCACACATAAATACAAAAGCGGTATCATGTATCATCTTTCACATATCCATACTTAATATTATAAATGCGAAAGTGTGTCTGTTTGTCTGCTACCTCTTCACGCTTAAACCGCTGAATCGATTTTGATGAAATTTGGCATAGAGATGGTTTAAGATCCGAGGAAGGACATAGAATAGTTTTCTTCCTGGAAATTATCCCTAATTAGTTCGAATTGAGAACCTCCTCCTTTTTTGAAGTCGGTTAAAAAGATTGAAAAGTGAGTTTAAGTCATTCATGATGACATTGATGACCCTGTAGGAACTGTAATGATTAGACCAAAAGCACAATTGCTCTTACATTTGCTTTAGGTGCTTTTAATAATCCCTTTTATTAATTAAGGTGATTAGGTGGATATCTTTCGTGTTATACGAGGTTCCATACTTCCAAGTTCCACGCGGACGTAGTCGCGGGCAAAAGCTAGTATTATAAATGCGAAAGTGTGTCTGTCTGTCTGTTACCTCTTCACGCTTAAACCGCTGAATCTATTTTGATGAAATTTGGCATAGAGATGGTTTAAGATCCGAGGAAGGACATAGGATAGTTTTCATCCTGGAAATTATACCTAAAAAGATTGTAAAGTGAGTGAACATTTCTGTTGGGGTGCGTTGACCCTGTAGGAAATGTAATTATTAGACCAAAAGCACAATTGCTCTTACATTTGCTTAGGCGCTTTTACTAATCCCTTTTATCAAGTTCCACGCGTACGTAGTCGCGGGCAAAAGCTAGTCTGTTATATGAAGACTCGTTCTAGGCATAAGTATTTATTCTAAGCAGATGGTTTAACCTCGTCAGGCCCGAGCCCAAAAGAAGCCGTAAGGCTTAATAAGAACCCAATGTACATTCTAATGTACAATTTCTTTACATGTACAGTCTAACCAAAAAGAGTAGAAATTAAAAAGTGGCAATACCGTAGTGTCGTCCCTTTCTAATTAATCTAAGAAAACGGGGACGGCACTACAGTATTGCCACTTTTTAGTTTCTACTCTTTTTGGTCAGACTGTACCTGCAGCCCAAGACTTGTTTTTTTTTTTAAGATCTCAAGTAGGTTTTATTTGCATATTTTTTTCAATATGCTCAAGGGTCTAGACGAATAGAATGCATCGAATGAATCTTGTACATACTCGTAGTTACTGGGGATTTACGCGTGCGTATAGCACAAACATTGGGTCTCACGAGAGCCTTGTACAGTCAACCAATTTGATTTCTAGGCCGCTATAGAACCTTGTTACAATGACAACGATATGAGATCTCAAGCAGCTTTCATATTGGTGTTCACTGTAACAAGGTACGAAATGGCCTAGGAATCAAATTGGTTGACTGTACACTTAAAAAGTGACAGCTAACTAACAGGGAACATGCAACTCTTTGTTACCAAAGCGCGTTTGCATCTTGATGGGACTTAATTTATTTCACGTGTAGCCGAAGTATGTAAGTATAACTTACGATTTTACATCCAGATTAGAGTTCCTGTTACACACGGTCTGAAAAGAGATCCGACTGAAACTTATTTTTTGTCATAGGGCCAAACGAGCAAACGGATCGCCTGATTGAAAGCGATTACCGTCACCCATAGACACCAGAGAAGTCACAAGCGCGTTGCCGGCTTTTCAGGTGGGAGTACGCTCTTTTCTAAAACTTAAGAGGCCTTATTCCTTTTAAAATGCTGTTTGTTTTAGACATTTCTCTCCATGATCATACATGTTTCTTAACATATTATTGATGTTACTACCCAGAACAGGGCTATTGGGATTTATTGGTATATATTTGAAACCTACTGTTTGAATTATTGATTGATTATTTTTGTTTCAAAAACTACTCGAAATTGAGAAAATTCACGCGGAAAAATAGTTTTTTCAACCTATTTTCGACTGCACGCAATAAAAACATGAAATAGCTATAATACTACCTAGCACTCGGGGCGAAGTATTATTCACATCAAAAAGTTGGTTGAAAATATCACTAGGTACCTATATTTGTCATAATATGAAAAAAAAAACTAAAAGTAATAAGGCCTCTTATTCAATTGTAACGAAATTTAGGAAACTGAATAGGTAGGAAGCAAATGTTCTATGTCGAACCGTTTCGGTTCCTGCGCTTATTATTTGGCAAAATATCGCTCCAAACAGACGAAGCCTAAAGAAACGGTCTGACACAGAAAACTGTCCTTCCTATTCAGTTCCCAAAATTTCGTTACAATTGGTTAAGTTTTGTACTCCAACATAGATTTGTCCTGTCACCTGAAAAATAATTCTAGTGTGTTGTGTGAAATAAGCTTGTTCCAGTAATACAAGGTGGTTTGTATAGTGCAGTAGGTACTCTAGGGTCTCCGAGGTAAGGGCGAGACTTACAAAAAATATCTTATTTCTTCCAAATAGTAATCGAGAGAAATTTAATTAAATTAATTAATCGATTAAAAATTTAATTGCTGGATAATCGGGATAAAATTAATCGGAACTTGTACGATGTTTAATCGTTTATCGCGATTACGTCGGTTATATTTTGCCGATCTCTGCCTCAATACTTGAGGGACCGGCTAAAGAGGAGGATATGTAAAATGACAGAAATCTATCTGGTTTAGCTAAGATTTTCGATCAGGCGGTACCACTGACTGTGTGGCTCGCCCTAGCCGCCAGAACAAGCCCCGCTTTATTTAATAGTGCGATTTCCTTGCACTCGAAGAAATGCGGCTCAATTACACTGGCGATAGATCCCGAGATTACAACCAAAGAGGTCTCTTAAAGACGTATACTGGATCAACACTTAAAATATCAAATAATACTACAATGAGCAACAAATCAACTTGCACCGTAGATAACTGTGCGTGTAGCCCCCTGGTACCTACGTTTTAAATCAAATATTAGTTCATGATTCAGAATTCTATTGCATTATCATGTTGTACAATAAGATGTTACATTAATACAAGAATAAGGCTCCTTATTCGTTCAAAAATGCTGGTTGTTTTAGACATTTTTCTCTATAAACAAATAAGTATGTTTCTTAAGAGGCCTTTTAAAATGCTGGTTGTTTTAGACATTTTTCTCTATGATCAAACATGTTTCTTAACATATTATTGATGTTACTACCTAGAACAGGGCTATTGGGATTTATTGGTACACATATTTCTACAGTTAACCTACAGTTTGAATTTTTCATTGATAATTTTTGTTGCAAAAACTACTCGAAATTAACAAAATTTACGCAGAAAACTGGTTTACTGGTAACTTATTCAAATTATTTTCGACTGCACGCAATGAAAACATGAAGTAGCTATGTTACCTTCTAGGATTCAGGGGAAAGTATTATTCACTTTAAAAAGTTGGTTGAAATTATCAATATGTTTGCCATATAATGTGAAAAAAATAAAATTTAAAAGGAATAAGGCCTCAGGAATCAGGAATCAGTAACCATCTAGGCGACAAATAAGTGACAAAGCATCCGTCACGTTTTGACAGTGAGCGAGTGTGAGTGACCAATGCTGTATCATTAATTTATCACGTGATAAACGCAACCATTATAGATCCGAACTTAAAGGATACATAGTCCGTTGACGTAGTTTTACGGGCGCGTTAAAATCGCTGAGAAATAATTTAATTAAAACACGTTTCTAATGTAGAAAACGAATACTCCCCTACCTAACCTTTTTGGAGTTTTCTTTATTTTTAATGCATTTCCCCTCGTGATCGCTTAACTCACAAAGCAAGTACTCCATCAAAACGTTACTTTTACAAACTCACGCGCTGAACCACGCTTCAAACGATTATAAACCTTATCAGTTCAAAATTGGACTCAGAGTAACAAGTAAATTTATTTTCCGATACGAACTTTCGAGAATAATCTCGAAATATCGCCGACAAGGACTCCTAATGGTAATTGCAAATGCATCTTCCATCAAAACCAGACTGAGCTAGCAACAAAACGAACCCATTCAAAATTAGTCTCAGTATCCACCCACAAAAGCTCAATATAAAACAGATTATTTTTACACCTTAATACCCTTTGATATGTATACGTCGAATTATAATGAAAAGAGTTTTAATGAACTCCTGATATGCAACTGGGGGACTCCGACCAATTCCAAAAGGTCTTTACATTAGTTTCAATATCCACAATTTGCTTTCTTTCGTCACTGGCCGCGTAATATCGGTGTAAGTTTTTCTTTGAATCGTGGAAGTTGGACTCTAGTCACTAGTTTTTAGGTTAGGTTTCCATTAGGGTGTAGACTCACCTTTTGAGGGTATATTTTGTAAGCAGACACCCGGTGAACTTACGCACGGACAAGCATAACATGGATTAATATTGGGTTACACGTTTTTCGATTAAGGGGAGGAAACTGCAGTGCTAAGGAAAACCGAGCTATAGCTTATAGTTGCGTTACAGACAGTATGAGCATACGTCATATAATTGCATTATTAAACGTCAGTAGTGATTTGTCATTAACCAAATTCAAAACATTGTTTAGTGGAATGCACAATCCTTCGTTCTTCGTGCGAAATAAATACTGAGTTCTATTGAAAAATACTTGACTTTCAATACTGGATAGTTTTGTCTTTATGATTAAATTACTTGAAATATGCGGAATATTTTTGTCCCGTTTCCTCTTTCTTTACATCAGTGACATTAACGTCAGTTAACAAAAATTGGTCGGTACATTTTCCGGCAAACTTCTTGAGCATAACGGCATCGGCAGCGCAGACTGCGCAGTAACCGCGCAGTAGGGTAAATCGCCAATTACTGGCCACCGTTCAATAACTGGCCACCTCATACTAAAAATGAACTCTGTTTACCTGCAAACTGAATTCATTTTAGTATAACGTGGCCAGTTATTGAAAGATGGCCAGTAATTAAAACCTTATACTATAATGAATTCTGTTTGCAGGTGAACAGAGTTCATTTTTAGTATGAGGTGGCCAGTTATTGAACGGTGGCCAGTAATTGGCGATTTACCCTAGTCGATTTATGTAATAATGTGTCGTGTGCAGATCCGCCATTTCTGCTCAAGAAGTTTGCCGGGAACCGTACCAATGAAATAAATTAGTAGGTACCTACCACTAAAAATCTGCAATATGGCGTGGGCTGAAAAACACCCCGTCGGAGTATATGTCTTAACATACTCGGTATAATGCCCTGATCTACGACGGTAAGACGAAATTATGATAATAGTTGAAATTTTTTGCGACGTCCGAATGGTCATAAATAGCTTATCTTGTAAACATGATCCCAGAAAGCCAATTGCCTGACGATTTTCTGCGCTGTTAGCATTTACTGGTCACCTACGTCACTCACCTCTTTTAGAATGAAGAACTTTTCAAATGAAATTTTTCATCACATTTTGGAATATTTTCGAAAATAAAAATGTGGTAATGGTAATACTTTTTATCCTTTATTTGATAACATCGATAAAAAGCATAGTTAAAAAAATGGACTGGTATTTATAGAAAGGCGTATCCATATTAGCCCGCACGTTACCTGTAGGGTAACGAATGTGCACGGGAGGCTATTCCAAGTTAGACCATCGGCGAGCGCACTCGCCTCACCACTAGCCTGCCGACTCGACCAGGTGAGTGCCAGTAACAAGTACAGTCAGCTGATATTATCGGAGCATTTATAAAAATAGGTTTTAACTTTTTTTTACTTTTGTTTTGATTTTTACATTTGGAACATGGATGAAAATTGACGAAAAGCTTGTTTTTTTGTTTTACGTATGTATGACTAACTAAGACAAAAATGTTACATTTTCCGTAGCTTTAAATGTATAAATATATGAAAATTTTCTGTTCTCGTTTTATACGGGTATTATACAAATACCTACTGAGCCGTAATATAATTTTAACTATTTGTTTAAAAAAAAAAAAACTTTTTTATATTTAACTCTTTAGGTTACTTTATGACTATTATGAAACGCTCGACTTTAAATTGAATTAAATTAAACTAATCACTCCATAATACAAAAGATTTCAATCTGGGACATTCATGAATTCACCGTCCTAGATATGTAACGTACTATTATAAAGTTTTCTCAAGCAAAGCGATTAATATTATTGATTTTATTTATGGATTTTATCTGAAATAAAATATTTGAATTTGAATATAGTCACCGATTTATTTTCAACCGACTTCAATAAATGAGGATGTTCTCAATTCGGCTGCATGTTTTTTATGTATGTTACGCGATTATTCCGCCAATTGTGACCGATTCTCAAAATATTGTCTTATTTCAAAGAGGTTTTTCAAAGTGAAGTGACATTTACAGTGTTTGGTTGGGTTTAAGAGGCCTTATTCCTATTAAAATGCTGATTGTTTTGGACATTTTTCCCTATGATCAAACATGTTTCTAAACATATATTGATGTAACTACCTAGAACAGGGCTATTGGGATTTATTGGTATATATTTGAACCTAACGTTTGAATTTTTCATTGATAATTTTTGTTTCAAAAACTACTCAAAATTGACAAATTCACGTGGAAAATTAGTTTTTTTCAACTTATTTTCGACTGCACGCAAAGAAAGAATGAAATTGCTATGTTACTATCTAGAACTTGGGGAAAAAGTATTATTTACTTTTAAAAGTTGGTTGAAATTATCAATACGTTTGTTATATATATAATACGAAAAAAAAAATATTAAGAGGAATCATCATCATCATCATCATCATCAAAAAATGGTATGCTTATTATTTATATATTATAAGGAAATAATGTCCTGAGGAAAGTTGGATATTATACAGTTATATCTAAATGTATATACATAATTATGTACAGACCAATTACTCACAGGGTAAATATACACAGATAATATAAGATATGTTTTCTTATACTCGTTCCATACGTTAGGTACCTAATCTAATTTTATATGTTTTTTGTTGCCGCGCGAGTTGAGTGCATACTAAATTATATAAAAAATCTACAGATCTCAAACTATGCGCAACTATCAAAGGCATTGAAAATGTAATTTAGAGATAATAAGGCCAGATAAAATGACAAATTTGTTTTCTGACCTCTCGCGTAATACCGTTAGTAATCTTAGGAAAAATATAAAAACAATGATGACGTCCTCTTTCTAAACGAATATGAAATCTTGGCAATTCTGAAATAATAAATTAAGTCATAATTTAAATCCAATTAATAATTATATATGCGCCGTCTTTATTCGTGTCTAATTTTTCAACAAAACACGTGGATCGATCCCCCGTCCCCAAACAACAATCGACCATTTCATTAAAACGCGCTAAATCCTTCCATTACAATTATAACTCAATCGTATGAGTCACGTTGCGTGCCCGATGCACTTTTAGACGGCCTGCATATCTTGACCCCCGCGCCCCCTGTCGTCTTTGGGGGCGTTATTATACTGTGTAGAACGCCACGTGACTAGGGGGTCAAACTATTCTGGTGTTTATGTTTGAATGAATCACGAGGGGTGCGACATACGTAGTTATAAAAGTTTGGAAGTTTTTTCAAATTTATACTAAACTAGCGACCCGCCCCGGCTTCGCACGGGTGCAATGCTGATAAATTATGCATGTATTATACATATAAACATTCCTCTTGAATCACTCTATCTATTAAAAAAAACCGCATCAAAATCCGTTGCGTAGTTTTAAAGATTTAAGCATACAGAGGGATATAGGGACAGAGAAAGCGACTTTGTTTTATACTATGTAGTGATAGTTTTGTTTATTATATTCTCATAACATGTGAGGTCTAGAAACACGTTGGACCGGTAATCTAGAGATACCGGGTTTGATTCCCGATCTCTTCCGCCAGGTTGTAATTAAATATTTCTTTGTGCTTTCATCTTTGTATCAATGGTTCAAACTTTCAAAGTGAGGAGGAATCTACCGCAAAATAATATCCACAACGGGATTATTTCAAAATATTAAATACAATAATTTGAGTAGCTTAAGAGCCCTTATTCCTTTTAAAATGCTGATTGTTTTAAACATTTTTCTTTATGATCAAACATGTTTCTTAACATATTACTTATTTATGTTGCTATTGCTACCTAAAACAGGGCTATTGGGATTTATTGGTATATATTTGGCAACTACAGTATGTTTCAAAAACTACTCGAAATAGAAAAAAAATACGCGGTAAATTAGGTTTTATCGACTTATTTTCGACTGCACACAAAGAAAGAATGAAATAGCTATGTTACTATCTAGAACTTGGGGAAAAGTATTATTCACTTTTAAAAGTTGGTTGAAATTATCAATACGTTTGTTATAATACGAAAAAAATAAATTTTAAAAGGAATAAGGCCTCTTAAAGCTCCTTGTCCGTTCAAAAATGCAGGGTTGTTATGGACATGTTTCTCTATGATCAAACATGTTTCTTGAGATATATCAATGTAAATATCTAAAACGCGATTTATTGGTATAGGTATATTTGAAACCTACAGTTTGCATTTTTCATTGATAATTTTTGTTTCAAAAACTACTCGAAATTGTCAAAATTCAAGCTGACTGGTTTTTTTTTACTTATTTTTGACGCGTGCACGCTATGAATAAGACATGAACATGAAATAGCTATGTTACTATCTAGAACTCAGAGAAAAGTATTAATTCACTTCAAAAAATTGGTTGAAATTATCAATTTATATTTGTCATAGAGCTTGGAGAGAGTAGCTGACATTCAAAGAAATCATCCACGATCCAGTAATAAAATAGTCTTTTTATAAATTACTTTAGGTGTCTTATTTTTTAAATCTAAACCTTAAAATGTTTTGTTACAGGCTTTGCAATGCTCCGATATTACATAATTTTGGGATTAGTTTACATGGACGTGCACTGCAGTACAGACACAGGTACGTATTTATTAATATTACCTAATTTGTACATAAATCCTGAATGAGTGAATTATCGAAACCTAATCCACCATACGATCTCATAGACTAAATAAATAAAAAAACTTGATATTTACTTACCTATACATAAAAGAGCCTTTAAATTCATAGGTTATTCAGTAATCTAATCATACAATTATCAAGATTTGTTTTAAATAACACATTAGAAGTGCGCTTATTCTTAAATTGGTTTATAAATCTCTAATACACGCCAATGTGTGATAGAAAAAAAAAATGTATTTGCAATGCGTTATTTTTTTCGATTTTACGTTTGTAGGCGTTTTTTTTCCTCATTCCCATTTCTGCCAATATTGTTAAAATAGATGATTCTTGGAAGTCGATTTTTTATGTATCCCGAAGCCACTTCCGAGTGCGATCCTAGTTAGATCAAAATTAAAACGACTTACTCTTCCGTTGTGTTAATAATCGTGGATAAAGAATGATGCTAGAACCGCGCGGTTAGAACGCTAGGAGAATCACCCATCGTGGTTACACCCATTATTAACCCATTGTGCTGATTACACTGTATTAATACTAGAATAACATAACAGAGCTGGTGGTCCTGCGAGCCGTGCGGGGTCAGGACGCGCGCCTCCCCTGCGGCCAGGGTAAAGTGTTCCTGGATGGCCCTGACGCCTACGTCCTCTGGCTCAAGAATGACAGGGAGTTCCTGTACCGGTTCCCCAATGAGGAGACTGAGAGGAGGTGAGCTACTTTTGTGATTACCCTGCAGCCAGGTTAAGTGTTCCTGGACGGACCTGATGCTTACGTCCTCTGGCTCAAGAACGATAGTTCCTGTACCGGTTCCCCAATGAGGAGATGGAGAGGTGAGCTGCTTTTGTGATTACCCTGTAGCAAGGTTAAAGTGTTCCTAGACGGACCTGATGCCTACGTTCTCTAGCTGCAGAACTACAGAGGGCTCATGTCAGTTCACGAATGAGGAGAGTGAAAAAAGATGAGACTTTTTTACCATGCAACCGTGTTACAACCGATGACAGAGCTGATGGCAGTGATGGCCCTTCTGTAGACGGAAAGGAGGTGAGGCTCTTTAACCATGTAACCATAGCTTAGCTAGCAGTCCTTCCAAGATTCGTAACTGCTTTGCGGCCAGGGTAAAGTTTTCCTGGGCGGACCAGATCTGATGCTTATTACCTATGCTCTGGCTGAAGTACTACAGGGAGTTCCTGTACCGGTTTCCCAATAAGGAAACTCAAACGAGGTAAAGCTTTGGATCTAGATTTTCCTTCTTATTGTCATTTCATACATACATTTCCAACAACAGCCATACGATAAAGCGTTTGTTTACTTATTTGTTTCACGAATTTCACGATTAACAAAAGAAAGTTGAGATATAAACGAGAGAAACAACTTGAATGAAATCAAAGAGGTTGATACTTTCGGAGTACGTGTATTGGTTAATTTACAGGTCTCACTTGGTTGGTTTTGGTTAATTATGAAATACATTAGAGCCGGGGTTATCAAACTAGGAAAAATCTTAACAACGCGATGCAGCGGATCCCATACTCGGGTCAGCGACATCTGTTATGACAATAATATATCAAAATTTGTATAGAACTCAACTATAAATTTACAACCTGTCAACCATAAAAGTAGGACTGCTAGCGTCATCTACTTTCAGTATATATAACAATAATTAAAATAAAAAGAGGACAGATCGCGACATCTATCAAGGTTAAATGAAATTATACCTGTATATAACTACGGTTATACACAACTACTTACCTAACTATGTAGTAAGTAAAGTTACATAATATGAAATTATCTTATCACTACTCTTTGTGTATTATATTATGCATATGAATCTTTGTGTATGAAATTATCTTATCACTACTCTTTGTGTATTATATTGCTCTACGATACACGCCACAGGTTGTAGAATCGAATACGCTTCAGATCATTAAAAAACATAGTTTTTATGCTTTGTGGCTATAGCAAGTCTTTGATATTTTGATTATTCGTGTAGTGTTTTATATTATTGAGCGTTACATCTAATGGTTAAACGCCAAAAAACATTGTTTTCAAAGTAAGGTTATGTTTTTGTTTTGACTAGAAAGCGTTTACCCGGGCTCTAAGCTTTTCTTCGTTGCAACTGTTGAACCAATATTTGTGTTGTGATGTGTGATTTTAATAACTCTATTTGATTACCCTGTGTGTTGCCTTTCTAATTCTATACCAGTTACATTTCTTAAAACGAAGTGAGTGAGTGTAATTATGAATTATGATTGAGTTTTCTTTGCGTAATTGATTAAGTACATCTAAAATTTATTTACGAGTACTTATTGTTAACATCATTATTAACCCAAAAAGGTGATGTACTGATGGTATCTGCACTGCATATGATTGACTGGTTAAGATTTCGAGGCCACGTTGAATTAAAATGTGGGTCACTTTATTTATCTTTTAATAATTGGATTCGGATCCATATACAGTATGAAATCAGAAATGTAACCAGAGACAATTTATTGCGACACAGTAATTTAAATATCGGGATTATGATGGCACCATTACGAAGAAAATAAAGATCGATTGGAACAATTAGATAAATGTGACATGAGCCACTATAGAGCCTGCTTATAGGGCATAGCTCGTGTATCGTTTACAAAACTAAATCATTGCGATCTCGTATCGGCCAAAATAATCAACGGAATAAAAAAAAAAGGAGGTTCGCTTGAATTTCTTTTTTGCCTCAGAACTCAGTCATTGATAAAGCGATTTGAAAACTTTTTGTTCGTGAGTACTGAGTAGGTAAGTTCTAATTAAGCAAATAAAATGTCGGTGAAGATCATAATGACGAAATCCATGAGGAATCGAAAGAACTCCTCAAAAATTATACACATAATGGTCGTCATTTCGGTGGTTTATAATAGAAACTCGTTTAATACGTTTTTTTCTCGTCAAGTCGGTTATTTTATCGAAGCAAGTAATTATTTCATAAATATACTCATACTCACACTCATACTCTTACGCATACTTATACTCGTACTCATGCTCATACGCCTGCTCATACCCATACTCGTTCTCATACTCATATTCATATTCAAACAGTTACAGTTATAGTTAGATACGTAATATGTGATTCCTAACAAGCAATAGGTAATTAATTCAATTCCAGGTCTCAGTCCCTGGATCAAGTATTTGGGACGACGTGCGTCGCGGGCGCATGCCACGACGACACCTCTCTCCTTCTAAAGCGCGTGAGCGACAGAGACGGGGGCGTTTACCGTTGTCGAGTGCATTATCAAGCCTCGCCATCCGTGGACTATGTTATCGAGATCAGACTTGTTGGTGAGTATTCTCTCGGTACAGACGGGCACCGAACTGCAACTTAGCTGCAAAATGGCGGTTTTAGTGCAGTTCAGCTGCAGTTGGTGTAACTGCATCAAAACTGCAAACCGACCGTGCAGTCCGCTTACAGTCGCCGTGCAGTCCTGTCAACTGTACACCGACTGCAAGCTTGCTGCACGGTCGTACCTAATGCAAATGCAGTAGTAGGTCCCGCAAGGTTGTGTCTGTGTGTTATCGCCCAATGCTGTTCGCTATGAAACGAGAATACAACGAAATTAAGTATTCGGTGAAGTGTCTATGCAGTTCTACTTGTTATTAAAATCAATGACATGGTCACTAAGAACAGATCTTCGTATGTCTTATATAGTTTCAGACTTTCCCATACTGACCGATCTAAATGGGCCACCCTGTATAAGGAGTGGATCCGTGATTCTTGTCCTATACCTTCGAAATGCCTTCCAGATTCTCCCGGCATGCCTCAAATCTACAGCGATGCCGGCGAACCGCTGCGACGCGGCCATATCCAGCACATCAGCTTAGGATCCAACCTGACGCTTACTTGTGAGGTTGACGATGGTAAGCCTCGTTTAAATGATAGTACATTACTGACGCCGGGAAAGTAGGGCTTGCCGTGCCGGGTGAGTAGGCATAGACGGATAGTGATACGAAGCCGGCAAGCCCTTTTCACGGCTAAGGCATGTACATAGTGCTTCTCAAACATATGCGATAAAATAAAAAAAAAACACAGTCAAAAAAAAATATAATTCTGCTGTTTAGCATGTTCATGAACACAGACACCATCTTTAAAAAAATACTTCCCGGCCTAAGGCTTTCAATTTTGTATTACATTCCTTTACAGTTCTCTCGAGTTGTTCCGCCCGAAACGTGATACTTCTAAGCCTGTTATGACGCACGTTATGACCACATTTCACTGCATGTTTGAGAAAAACAATTTAAACTGATTATATCGTGTATATTAATTCCTTGAGCCTATGACGTTTCGGCAAAAGTGGGTAGCCTATATGGAGACATTATGGAGACAATAAGTAATTAAAAAGAAATGCGAGGTAATGCTGCTAGCGTCTTCGGGACCATGCCAAAGGGGCCCGATTTTTTAAGTACTATTAGATTATCAAATTTACTCCGTTTTAGCATATATTTTAGTTAGTAAAGTTCTTAGTTTATAGTTACTCAGTATTATTGTTATTATAAATGTATATTTAACGTGTTGTGTACAATAAAGTAATCTGTAAAAAAGTAGGTACACCTTAAAATTCTAAATCCCAATCGAGTACTAAATTATGTGCTACTATCAGAAAATATGTTAAAAAAAAAATATTTGTAACCCAACACATCACAACAGAGAAACAGTGACTTTTTATAAATAATAAATTAATGTTTTAGTTTATTCTCATTACTGAATGTTTTATTAAAATTTTGATTTTATCTTACGTGTAAATAAAAAAGTGATTCTTTTCATTCATTTTTGACTGTTTTCTAACGGCACTACTAACGTCATCTAGCGGTGGATAGAAACCGGCAATAGCAAATGAGAGATAGATGGTATTCGTATTTGAAGTTTTGTAATTAAATTCTCAACAAAGTTATTGATAATAAAATATTGATATTTTCTGTTTTGAATAATGCACCTTGGTTTATTAATTTTAAATTTAAAAGTTGTCGATATTTTTAACAAATTGTGTTTTAAAAATTACTGATACACTTGTGAGAAGCATGTTAGAATCTATTTTCCATGTTTTTTTTTAGTAACAATGTATGTAGCTTTAACATAGAATTATTTCATGCATACGTTTCGATTTCGACAACTACTAACGCCATCTAGTGGCAGTTAGATGACTCAACCTTCTGTACAGCCGTGGCTACAATTTAAACAGCCTCATGACTTTGTTTACTAATACAACAATTATGATCTTATCTATCATAAGAATAAGTTTTTTTTATACTACGGTAGTGGCACACGAGCAGGTGACCTGCCTGATGTTAAGCAGTTCCGCCTGAGTCGAGCATTTTTGCTTTCAGAGCAACCCGACACCCTGGTGTTCTGGCGACGCAACGGTGTGGTGATCGAGCGCGCGCACGTCTCGCGTCCAGGCACGTTGCGCGCCGTCGTGCGCGTCAGAAACGCGACGCGTGCCGAACTGGACGCGCATTACGAGTGCCTTGCGCAGAATGCTGACGTCACCGAACCGCTGAGTGCGAGCGTGCTCGTTACCATGTACCGTGAGTCATTTGTTCTAGTCGACGAGTTAAATAATCACTATAAAACTGTGCTTACCTAGGGCAGTAATATAGCCGAAAGCGTTTATACCAGACAGTAAACAAACTCCGAATTCTTCAGTAAATTGAAAAATCCTACCAACTGCGCCATGAAAATCTTGACATTAAGCATTGATTGAAGTCTTTTGGGTTATTTATTCTAATGGATCACATGTAAAACATGTTTTTATGTAGGTTGGGTGGGAAGAAAACTGTCAAAAAGAGCAATTTAGATAGCTACACTTCAGGGTACTTTCTGATGCTGTTACAATATGCTACTGTCTGAGAAAGATACTGTGCCCTTGGGAAATGTATCGTGGACAGTGATACTATCTATTTATACAACTAATCCCATATACACCTTATTATAATTCCATAAACATATTTTTATTTTCATGTTATTTCAATTCATATCTCACCACCTACTCATCTCTGTTTACTTTTTGTTTGCTCCACGACCTAAACGTTATCCGGACGAGATCGCTGTTTTGATTTAAGACCACTTATTGTGTACCATTGTATAATTTAAGGTTTCTATTGTATTCTATTTCTTGTTGGTGTGCAATAAACAATTGTTGTTCTTCTTCTTCTTCTTCTTAATCAGTGTTGCCCTTTATATATTCATAGGACGTGATTAAATTTAGCCTTAGACAAACGGGATTGTTAAAATTTTCCTAAGCACCTGAATTGGTTGTTAGCATGGTGACCACATCAAAACTTGACTCATATAAGTAAAATTTCATTAAGCTTCACTGTCACTGTGCATCAAGTGTCACTTTCCATCTTACGTTATAATATGTCTGCTCTCTTTTCTAGTGCCCCCACTTAGCGTCGAGATTCGATTGAACAATAATCTAGACTTCGAGGCCGGCCAGCCACGAGTGGTGGACTGTGTAGTGGTAGGGTGTGTGCCTCCACCCTCTATCACCTGGCATTTGGGAGACACGCTGCTCCGGCCCAGTGTTCACAAGGTCAGTTTTAGGTTAATCTCCGAGCGTTTTGAGCTTTCGATTTCCTTTGAACTTCAATTAAAGCAGTAACATTTGTTATGAAAATCTTAATGTGTATATATATACTAAACTAGTTACGAATTCTATACGCGCTTTCGCAATCGAGTTCTTTACAAAAAGCGTCAATTTCTGAGACGATACTATTCTAGAATATGTTTGTGGCAGTCGTTGGACAGATGGCGGTAGTATCGTCAACAAGCTCACATCATATTAGGCTCAGAATCATAAAATATCAACTTTTAGATTGTACCATTGATACAAAGATCAAAGCACAGAAAAATTTAAATTCGTAGCCTAGCGGAAGAGACCGGGAATCGAACTCTTCTGCCAGGTTACGACACTATGTAGGTAATGAGACTATATATATTCCATAAATTTATCAACTTTTAGCTGCTGTACAAACATTTACTGGATTATTATAGTTAATATCTTCGGTTTGCGCCATTAATTTAAATGGATACCAGCTGCGTATATTTATTGATTAAGATTATTATCATTAATTACTTATCTGTTTTAATTACAGGAACTCCATGACGGCAACTATACGGTGTCGTCACTGACGCTAGCGCCATCTCTCCGCGATGGTGGGCGCGAGCTCGCGTGCCGTGCACACAACTCTCACCTACCTGGGTCTGTGTTCCAAGACCAGGTCACGTTAAACGTTGGCTGTAAGTGGAAAATTTCTCAATTAGGTTGTTTGTAGTATTGAGTTCTTTAGTAAAAACTGATGGAAATACATGAAAAGTCAAGAATTTATCCAATGAGCTGACGTAGGAATTGTCCATCTGTAGATTATTTATCATGCCATCGTTTTTGCGTGCCTTCAGGAAACTCAAATTGTGTTTCCTAACCACTTCAATAGATGGCGCTAGTTGTTTCACTAATTTTGTCAGTTGATAGTTGTTTAAGTGTCTTAGTATTTTCCAACCCCGATTAAGTCGTCATGATGATATTTTTGAAATAGTAGAGATTATTTAAAACAAACAAAATCTCAACGGTGTTTAGAATTTCTTTCGTTTACTGGTTCGCGTTTTATGTATTTTTATATGTGATACTATCTCATTTTATTCAAATTTCCCCTGCTGTGTGAAGGACCTATCCATTCTTTTTCAACTTTATCTATCCCTGAACAATTTCCATTGCCAAGTGAGTAGCACAAGTTTATACATAAACAAGAGGAGCTGACGCAAACAGAGCAGAAAGGATGGGTTTTCTGCTGACATCGGTTCTGTGTTATACAATTCAGTCGTACAATCACTAACCTCCAACGCAACAAGAGCTTGTGAATTGTGAATGATGAGCTAGGGATGTAGGTAAGTTTAGGGATATCTCGTTTGAGGGTTGAGATAGGATACCTATCTTTAATTGACTATGTCATTGACATGCAGGCAAAAGAGTACTCGTGTTCCATTACTTACTTAATCACAAATGTTACATAATTTAATGGAAACAAGGAAGCAAAGTACCTACAGATTTGACCTCCTCTTTCTGGCAAATTTCTTTGCATGAGAGCTCGCATGGGAAAACCAGCTTGACGGTACTCAACTTTGCATTCTACCTTTCGGGTTATACAGAGCACCTGCTAGTCAGGAAATAACCGTAGATCATTTTTTAAATTTGGCGAATATAGAATAAGTTTTAATTTTAGGATAAATGTTAAATTTTCTAGTCATTTGATCACTTTTACGTTAGCCTTATTTTTGTACTGCGACACATGTGGGCATAAACCGATGAAATTAAATCGATAAGTCAAGCAGTTGTTTAATCAGTCGCCACCAGGATTTCCCATTTATAGATAAGGCAAATTGTCATATATTTTGCATTAATGTAGCTGCTTTTGCAAAAATCGATTCCTTTCGCTGCCGACAGATGGCGCTAGTGAGACTATTTTTAAATATAATCTTACTGACGGAGAATTCCGATAATAAGAGCAGGGATTTAGTTAGTTTAGGCAATTTTACACTCAAGGTGATTCCATATGGTCGTATTTAATAAACAAAAACCGGCCAAGTGCGAGTCGGACTCGCGCACCGAGGGTTCCGTACAAACACTTTCCATCCCTAAGTGGTTAAGTTAAGTTTGCACCTGGTATGTATAGCGCCCCATATAAATTAGGTGCAAAGTTAGGTATTAAAAAAAAAAATTATGGTTTTCGTAATTATTCCTTTATCTATGCTATAAGACGTTGCTTCGTACCAAATTTCAAGATTCTGAGTTCACGGGAAGCACCCTGTAGGTTTTGATTCCCTTGCAAGTGTCGAAAATTTGCGGCATAAACGGCTGTATCTTTTGATTGCGTTGGCTTAGAAGTTTGATTTTTTCACAGCTTCAAGGGACAGTAGACCTGAGTAATTGATATAAATTTCAGCTTCATACCTCCACGCGTTCCTGAGAAAAAGGGTCTTGACAGACGGACAGACGGACAACAAAGTGATCCTATAAGGGTTCCGTTTTTTCCTTTTGAGGTACGGAACCCTAAAAAAGATATTTAAGATTATATCGGGATAAGCAAAAAGAACTAAAATTTTACACATCAATTAAAATAAGTCAATCCAACAGTTATACTGCGTACTTCTATCTTTATGTGTACCTTTCAGATCGTCCCGTATGCCTCACGTCCGCCGACGAAATGATAGGTGCCGTGCAACGCGAGGCTGAAACGATAACGTGCGCTGTCGAGGCGTCGCCCGAACCTCTTCAGTTCAGTTGGACGTTCGCCGATTCACGCACTTTGTATACCAGCGTTAAGGTAAAAGACACATAATAAATTGTATTCCTCCCTCTATGGTTATAAAAATTGGCTGCATTCTGGTATTTCAGTTACATATAATGTAATTTATGCAACAGCGCTAATTTTGTCATTCATTGAAAAAAAAAATCTTTATGAAATAGTTTTGAATAGTAATCTTTCATCAAAATATGCCTCTTAAGTCAAAACAATCAATAGATGGCGTCAGTGGTTCTGGCTAACCCGATGTTTGCAGACAGAATACTTAAAAAAATAAAGTAATTTTTTTAAAGATTGTGTATAGTATTTTCATCTAATAAATAAGGTCGCCGGAAGGCGCTGGATACAGGTCGCTTCCAACCGGTATATATGGAAGTCCAAAGGGGAGGCCTATGTTCAGCAGTGGACGTCCTATGGCTGAGATGATGATGATGAAATAAGGCGACATCAACGCTTTACCGAAACGTCAGGAAGGCTCAAATAATTAATATACGGGATATAATCCGTTCAAATTATTTAATTTAAATGTGTGACAGTCGCGGAACCGAAGAAAATATTTAAATATTGATCACACTAAAACGTCTCTTTAGATTTCAACCTTCTTTGGTATGGTACTCAGTTATTTAATAGAGCTTTTAATTACCTCCCCAGAAACTACCCGGCCACCACCACCGCTACAGCTCCACGCTGACTTGGCTGCCGCGCGCAGGAGACTTCGGCGCGCTACTCTGTCGCGCGACAAACGCGTTTGGCGAACAAAAGAGAGCTTGCGCGTATACCGTCGCACCGGGCGGACCGCCGCGTGCGCCTGAGTGCGCGTTGCGCGAACATCCCGACGCGCTCAAAGTGCAGTGCAAAAAAGGTAAGTGATGAGATAAAAAAAACCAGCCAAGTGCGAGTCGTACTCGCGCATCGAGGGTTCCGTAGAAGCACTTCGTATCTTAACTGGCTGGGTTAAGTTAAGTTTGCACCTGGTATTCGGCCGCATACAAATGAGGGGCAAAGTTAACGCTATCGATCACATTTGTTGTATGGGAGCCCCACTTAAATATTTATCTTATTCTGTTTTTAGTATGTGTTGTTATAGCGTGTTTAAATGAACTTCTCGTAGCAGCACCAGAGTGTGATATTTTTGCAAGTGCTTGGATGATAATATATGATGAATGTATGAGGTTCTGTGAGGCGATGGATGACCGTCCTTCTGCTGTGAATTATGTTTAATTATTTATTAATATTTTTCCTTTCTGTTGTGCAATGTTCTGTATTGTTACTTAGTTCTATGACTGTACTTGTTACACAGTGCCTTGGTGTATAACTGTAATACTGTGTAAATTATAATTGAATAAATTGAATAAATTGAAATTGAAATAGCGGCAACAGAAATACATCATCTGTGAAAATGTCAACTATCACATCACGGTTCATGAGACACAGCCTGCCCATCTAGCACAACTACGCTTCGTACTCTTGTCGCGCGACAAATCGGTACCCGTCACTCTCTCACATTACTGCATAGAAAGAGACGAGTAATTATCCCGCGCGAGAAATAGTAGACAGTTATGCTAGAGGTGCTAGTGACGGACAGACAGACAGACAGACAGATACAGACTGACGGACGGACAGCGGAGCCTTAGTAATAGGGTCCCGTTTTTTGAGAGGAGAGGAGAGAAGAGAACCCTAAAATTAAAAAAGAAAACGACTAATCTCACTAATCTGGCAAAATGAGTTCAGAGGTTCGCCAAAATGTGATGGCATACATAGATATTTGATAACAATGTAACTTATCAAGCAAGTTGCAAAACAGGTAGTGAGTGTTCGTACTATTCCATAATAGATGGCGTTAGTAACTCATTTTGTGTTGCTAGGTTCGTTTTTTTTTGTAACAGTAGGTACACTGGTTCCAGATTCTTTGTTACTGTTTACGGAATTAAATTAAAAGCTTAACCCCGATTCGAGTTCATATGTAATATACTACTCCCTACTACAAGATTTTTACGTTCGTAACTGAAGATTGCAGATTTTTTTTTTCTTGGAATAAGGGGAGTTATTGCTAACTATAAACAGAAATTCTAGCTTTATGAAAAATTTCATACATTTAATACATTTCCAATGATACGTGTCTAGAATTTAACAATAAAGTAGCGATATTAAGCTCATCAGGGCGGCGGGCGCGGCACTAAACGCGAATAGGTGCAATAGGATGGTGTACCGTCTAGAGCAAACGATACAGCTAGCGCCATCTAGTACCCACTAGCAGAGCTTTGAGTTGTACGCTACTCCATAATAGATGGCCCTAGTTGTCTTGCTCTAAGCATCTTTAATGATAATATATTTAGTTGTTATGAATATGATAATAGTTATACTCGGCGTATCAAATAATTGAACTATATTTAAGGAATAAATCGGAATTGTTAAGGTATAATACTCGTTTTGTGTTTAAATTTTGTCAATGTTATAAAGTGTGGTAGTATGACACGTAGGAACACAATCCTTTTTTCGTTATCAAAAGGTACCTATGTGTTAAGTTAGGGTAAAAACTATGTATGTTCTACATGCAAATCCGTCCAAAGTTTAAACGTAAAGAAGTGACAAACATACAAACACAAACACATATCCTTCAACTATTTTATTGATTCCAGGGTGGGACGGCGGGCGTCCGCAGACCATCCACCTGGTCCTTCGCGACATGGACGGTACGGTGCTCCACAACGTGTCCGACGCCGCCGGCCACTTCCACCTGCAGTGGGTGGGCGAGCGCAACCTGAGCGGGGTGGTGTACTCGAGCAACTCTAGAGGGAGAAGCGAGGACGTCGAGTTGCATCTACAGGCTGCTAGGCCAATGAGCGCTTCGGGTAAATTCTATTATTAAGTTCCATATATACATATAATTTATATTTCATTTTATATTGTTTTTTGTTTCTTATATTTTTTGTATGTTATATTGTTTTTTGTTTTTATATTGTATATTGTTGACAATCCTCTAAGGAGACACCTTTGACGTATTTAATTTCAAATTATTTGACGTAGTAACATATAATAATTGTTGTATTTCGCACCGTGTATAAATATTGTTGGTAGTTGGTATTTTTAGAATTTTTGGCAATCCCTTAAGGAGATATTCTTATATTGTAACTACATTTAACTGCATTATGATTATGACATGTAAACTAAATATCTTTTGTTACAATCAATTGTTATGGTTTTTACTATCATTATATTATCTCATTTTTATCTTTATGACGATCATAGTATAAATGCATGTAAATTGTCTTAGCGTAATTTATACTGACATTTTATATTATGAAATAAATAAATCTAAATCTACATACACCCCAGGCCAAAAGTATGGAAACAGGCTTATATTAATATACAAAGTTGTGATTTCCTTACGGAAGTATTTATTAGTAAACGAAACACAAGTAAAAATTAACAGAACACAACTTAACCTAAATAAAATTAGCTAACAAAACCGATGTCCCCCAAATCATGGCCCTGCGGCAGGGTACTAAGCTTTTATTGGTGTGCAAATAAAGTTTTGTTGCGTTGTATTGCATTGCATTGTATTGTAAACTCGTGGCTTTTTGATCTGTAGACCTCACAAGTTAACTTTTGAAATGGATGTTCGTATTTAAGTTTTCAACCACCATATCTCCGCCATTACCGGACCTACCCACAAAATTTCATGAGAATCGGTAGAAATGCGGTCTATATAGGCGAGAACACCCAAAATTCTGCAATGGACATCCAGACATCCCCGACGTATGAAAGAATTTCGGGTAAAGCAGAAACCATGGAAGAAAGAGTGGCAGAAACGGAGGCGGTTCGCTCGTACGTTGAAGACTACAACTCTACTCGTATGCAGGCATATTTGTCGTTGATTTCGTTTTTTTTAATGTATTTTCTCATATTTCTATAGATGTATTCAGAAAAATAAATTCAAGGGTGAATCAACTTTTTTGTGTTGTTTACTCTGCCCCCGTTGTCCAAGTGACATCTTCATACGGTTTCATAGAAAAATGCTTAGGTTGTACGAGGGACAAATTTTGCGTAACCATAGCAACAAGGCGCACTTAAAGTTGAATCACCCTCAAATATTTTATAAGTTGTACACGACGAAAAGCTCTTTCCACCTCTATATTTATTTTCACCTGTTAGAAATATGAACTTATGTCAATTTCGGGATCGGCACGCAACATAGGCAGCTGACTCATTACTTTGTCAAACTTTAATCGTAGCATTACTGCCACTCTCAAAAATTAATTAACCTTTTGAGCGCCACAGTCGGCTGTGGCCGTCAACAAAAAATCGTGCCCCTGACGCCACGTCGGCCACAGCCGTCCAAATTTCAATGATCAAAAACTTTGTAATTCTAACCGCTACAAGTATTTTTCAATCCCTGTTGATTTTGGGGCACATCTTTTTTTTTTTTACTTTGGCGTCAGCGGCACGGTAAATTGCTAGACCGCTTGGCGGTCAATAGGTTAAAAAGATAATGCAAACTGACACGCCGCCACGCATTCTGAGCTATTAGAGAATTTTAGAAGACAAAACGTTAGTTAGTACATCGTTAGGTACACTGCCATCTGTGGGAAAATTGAGTCAACAAGTTGGCGCACCCGGGTGCATTATAAAACCTTCAAATCACCACTTCTTTGCTAGGTTAGGTTCGTTAGGTACCTTGCGTCTTGCGTCCTTCAGAGCGGAAATGAAAGCCCCGCGAAGCGGGCATTCGTCGACTTGCTCCCGTTATTTAACATTATAACAATTCATAATTAGAGTAAAACAATAAACCGTTATATTGAAATGACTTTATGTCAATTTATTGTATATCAAGTGTATGTTAGTTTTCTGAAATTATATACGAGTAAAACAACCTGCTGCGCCATTTTCAAATGGTTGGTTAATTTTTCCACAGCAGTAACGGAACACTCTCCGCCCCGCTCGTGGACGCGCTGGCTGGAGCTCGCCGCGGGCGGCGTAGCGGTTGCAGCAGCGGTTGCTGCAACAACTCTTTGTGTTCGCGCCGTGCGGGCGAGGTCGCAACACGCTGAGACGAACCCGGACCTCGTGCCGCGGTCAGATGGTGAGTTGTGGCACCAGTACCCTTACCACGAGTTAACGTGACCGTGCTCGCTAGCGACATCGTGAATGATTTGTATGGAGAATATTACAGCGCCCCTAGCGGTTACTTTGTAGAACTACAAGTCTCCATACAAATTCTTTACGCAGTCAATAGCGAGTAATGTCACTATAAACTCATTGTTAGGGTACTGTTGTTTACTTTTCGGAGGGTCGGGTGGCCGGTCAGGACAGTCCTGACGCTGATCTGCTATCTTTATTGACGACGCGGTTGGCGCAGTGGTTAAGCAACTGCCTACTGAGCCGACGGTCCCGGGTTCGAACCCCGGCAAGGGCAAATATTTGTGTGATGAACACGAATATTTGTGCCTGGGTCATGGATGTTATATGTATTTAAGTATTTATTTATCTATTTAAGTATGTATATCGTCACCTAGTACCCATAACACAAGCCTTAATTTGGGACTAGGTTAATTTGTGTGAGGTTGTCTGATATTTATTTATTTATAATCTTAAGACTACTTACGAGCTACGAGACTACTCGTATAATGGGAGAGTTCGAACAGGTATTCACAAGATAAACGACGTATACAGCAATAAATATATATTAAACTTATATAAGCCATCAATATATATTAAACTTATATTGTTGGACCTGCAATCCAGTGGTACCACAACCAGGTTACGCATTTAAATTTTTCTTTGATCTTTGTATATGGTTTTAATATTATAAATAGTTGCGGGTACGTTTAAAAAAAAATACACATTACATGTTTCATAAATCGATACCTTGGAGCACAATCGTACGAGCTTTCCGGAAAAAATATTTGCAAATAGGACTTTAGTGCGCAACTCTGTGTTTTAAAATGGAAATATAATTGGTACGGGTGTGAACTATGGTCTAGAAAGTTATTTCACAAACATTTGATTAAATTCACAAACATTAAAAATATCAAGTCTGACTGCAGCATAAGTAGCTAAGCAGTATAACATGCTCACAATAATCTGTACAACCCTTATTTTCATTATAGAGTCCGTGAGGATATAATTTTGAGCACTGTGGACTAGAGATGGGCGCTCATGGGTAAATACCCGACAAATACCGGGTAAATACCCAATCTACCGGGCAGTAGTCATATTAGATTGGGTATTTACCCGGCCTTCATCGGGTATTTACCCATGAGCGCCCATCTCTGCGTGTGGACTGTACAGTATCAAATGGCCACTTTTTATTTTCCAGGCACGTTCCACAGAGAGCCTGATTTTGTGGGTGGCGAGCGAGTGCTGGGCACCACCAACATCACGGTCAACCAGCTCGCGGCCTGCCAGAATGTAAGCCATATGTCCCTTATCTATCAACTACCGACGTCCACTGAACATAGGCCTCCCTAAGCTAGCTACAGTGCGATCCCGTGCACCACATACTATTGATTCCCCGCTACCCTCACGCGGTCACACATCTATCTATTCGGAGGCCGTCCCACGCTGCGCTTTCCTATGCAGCTACTCTAGGACTTGCTGCCCCAGAGGCCATCCATTCTCCGCACTACATAGCCCTATTGCCACTTTACATGTCCCTTAGAGTAACTAAATACTATTATTAATTTGCTTCACGTTCACATTTAGAAAAGTATTATGAACTGACATTTATATTTGTAAGAAATAAGTAATAGTGTGATGATGATGATGATTTGGTGTAGGGACGCCCGGCCGGAGACAGGCGGGCTGTCGATCGCTTGGATGCGTTCATTCAGCCCAATTCCCAGTTGGAGCCAACGGTTACTGTCCCGGCGGCGCTCCCATACAGCCTTCTTCCTCGAATCTTCTTGTTCTCCTGCAGAAGGAAAGGACATCTTTAAAGTTAATGTCCCTCAGCTCCTCCTCTTCTAGTTTATCTTTCCCCACACTCTGCTATAACATGCTTGCTTGTCTCCTCATGGCCACAGCGTGAGCAGCATGGATCACTTACTACACCCATAATGTTTAGGTGCCTGTTAAGGCTATTGTGTCCCGTGATTATACCTGTTAATAATCTGAGATTTTTCTTACCTAGTTCCAGGAGATATAGATATAATAGTGTGATAGTTTGATAAATAAACTGAACTATTGTTGCAGCAGTATTCGTCATCGCCGGTACCATCCTGTCGCGTCATGGTGGGGTGCCACCCCCCTGCTGACGCGTGTCCTGCGACGCAACACTCTTACTATGTTTAAGCTATACTTCGACGTTCTACATGTAAGACATTACCGACGTATCAGACGCAGAGGTTTACTTTTACATAAACTCTTAAGAGGCCATATTCCTTTTAAAATTTATTTATTTCATATTATGACAAATTTATTGATATTTTCAACCAACTTTTTTAAGTGAATAATACTTTTCCCCGAGTTTTAGGTAGTAACATAGCTATTTCATGATGCTTTCATTGCGTGCAGTCGAAAATACGATGAAAAAACAAATATTCCGCGTGAGTTTTGTCAATTTCGAGTAGTTTTTGAAACAACAATTATCAATGAAAATATCAAACTGTGGGTTTCAAATATAAACCAATAAATTCCAATACCCCGTTCTAGGTAGTAACATCAATAATATGTTAAGAAACATGTTTGATCATAGAAAAAAAATTCTAAAACAATCAGTATTTTAAAAGGAATATGGTCTCTTAAATGATAGCTTGAAAATGAAGTGCCTATAATGTTGAGCTTCATTAGAACTTATCTTAGAGCTTAAGCTAAAGATTGGATCCCCATTTCAGCAGTCTTGCAAGGAATACTCATTTTAATTAGAAACCGACCATGAGATTCAGACATACCTATTCATCATCCTCCTAGCCTTTGTCCTATTTTTTGAGAATGAATTCTCAATCGGGGTCAGCTACCTAAATCCCAAGATATGTGGCGTAGGCACTAGTTTTACCTATTAATTTGACAAAATGATTTGTTAGTCACACCTTTATTTAATAAGAATCGAGTGTTGTTTTGTGTCCACCACATTGTGAGACAATTTCGAGGAATTATATCAGTATTCTTGCAAGGTATGTTAATACTTTTACGGAGCCTACGTCGAGAGACATAAATTTAGTACAGTCAACCAATGTGATTCCTAGGCCATTTCGTACCTTGTCACAGTGAACCTCAGTATGAAAGTCGCTTGAAGTCTCATACCATTGTCATTGTGACAAAGTTCTATAGTGACCTAGAAATCAAATTGGTTGACTGTACATTAGTCATAACATAAACGTTTATACACTGTACAGTGAGCAGCAGAGGTAACTGAGCTCTACATTATACAATGGGATCTAACTTAAATCCGTGCCGGTATTATAATATAAGATGAAGTATCTAGTGAAATGTATCTAGTCAAACTAGTGTAATGTTGTAAATAAACTTTTTATACATTGTTTTTTTTTTATTCTCCTTCATACCTCATCATGGAAACTATTTATGTTACCGTTTCAAATCAATATTTTATGAAAAAAACCTTGTTTTTCTTTATTCACGGAGAGAAGCGCGTTGAGATATGAAGCATTGTACAAATAAGTATTTGTAGGTATTAGACACTAAGAAAAATAAGTATATACTGTTGGGAAAAGTTTTGCATGTTATTTTCATCTGAGACTCACCGTACATCTGTTTTATTGAATGTAATCGACGATAGGAGTGCAAAAGCCTCATGTATTGATTTTGCATGTATATTTCAATTTGGTGAATCCCGAATTTGAAAGTATTTTTTTATGCGCTATAGCGTTTTTCACTAGGAGAGTTTTGAGTCCTCTTGTCTTATTCTTGAGATCCTTACATATTTTATACGCTCCAATTCTGTAGGATTTCATATATTGGATAGTGAAATGCCAGTGGCAGTGCCTGTAATTCCTATGCTTCTGAGATCATTTCCACCATTTTCATTTTCGTTTTGAGGTCAGTCTGTATATTGTAGGCCATGTAGCTTGATTCTAGATCGTGTTTTAGACAATGTATTCATGGCGTGTTAGGAATTAGGATACATATAGTCAACCCGCCACCCGACTGATGGCGCTATCAAGACCGCAAACTGGGTAGAGTTTGTTCGATTCAGAAAGTATTATATATATTCGAGATATCTGCAATACAGCAAATCTTCGAGCGCCAATCCGTCTCCAATCGCCAATTTTTGGATACTCTCTTTGTAGAGTAAAGGAATGATAATATTTAACTACGGAACCCTAAAAAGGGGCCAAGTACGCGGAAGATTGCACTGGACGGATTAAAACGGAACTCTTATAAGACCACTTTCTTGTCTGTACGTCCGTCCGTCTGTCTGTCTTTCAAGACCCTTTATCTAGGGAACGCGTCGAGGCGGTGGAGGTATCGAGTTGAAATTAACCATACGAGTATACTTTCAGGTCTACAGGCCCTTGAAGCTGTGAAAGAAACTTGAAAACTTCTAACTTAATGTAAAAGTAAGTAAGTTAATTAAGCTGTTGGTTTTCCATGTACAAATAAATAAATAAAAGATAAAGTTTATGCCGCAAAAAACGTATATTTCGACACTCTCAAGGAAATCAAAATGTATGTATATATGGCACAGGAAAATTAGCATAATTTGGCAATATAGGTACCTACACCAATGAATTTTGTTTTATAACTTTATCTTGGCACTAGAAATAAGGATCTGCTAAGTCTTACCAAAAATTTGGGGTCCTACCCCCATTGGGGGCATTAAAAAATCTGAAAACTAATTTGTACGGAATCCTCGGTGGGCGAGTCCGACTCGCACTTTTCCGGTTATTTATTCAAAACATAAATACGTCTGCAGAAGTTGGCATCATAAAACATGATAGTCAACTAATTTCGATTTGACTGAGCGAGCGAAGTGATCGAACCGTGTTCGTCTCAGCTTGGCCATAAAAACTTTCGCATGTCCGGATTGTGTGTCCAAATTTTCGGTTGCTCTCACTTGCAGGCCGCATTTCTCAACCGATTCACAAGGAATTTTGTGAGCGGGTTTTATAATTATAACGAATTTTGTTCTCGAGTCAGCAGTTTTCGAAATTATTCAAAATGGCGGAGTTACGGGGATTGAAAACTAAATAAAAGTTTCAGCCATTTCGAACAGATTGATTCCTTTTTCGTCGCATTCCTACACAAATATTTGCCTTGGCCGGAATTCGAACCCAGGACCGCCGGCTCAGTCGGCAGGTCTCTACAAAATCAACCGCGTCGTCAACCACTCCTTGTCCCTCGACATAACACTTTCCTTTCAATACCGAGCGAGCGTGACAGCTGATGCTCAGTCGCGCGACAAGCGAAGTCGCGGGTGGTATAGATTACTTTTAATTATAGGTTCAGTCAACTTTCATTGGTTAATCCTGTTGTCTGATCAACAACTGGTACCCGGTCCGGTCATCTAAAGGATCGATCGAGGATTGAATCAAGGCCATGAACCTAATTGACTGGCCTAACCATTTCCACGAATCGCAAAGACAATCACATCTCAATAAGCAAAAATGAACAATGTTAAGTGACATAATGCGCGTTAGATCATAAATTAGTATCTAGAACGCGCTAGAAAGTCGGCGCGGGACCGCTTTGTCTGCTGCGCAAGCGCATGGGCACGGTGCAAGCGGGAGCGGAAGCTGAAGCGGAAGCGGCTTGATGTGTATTTATCAATGTTTTTATTTTTTTGTATTTAATTGTACAATACAAAAACACAAAGGCACACATGAAAGCAATAGTTAAGGATTGAAGTTAATGAAAAAAAAAATGGACTTAATCTAAAAAGATGACGTGTTTCGACTACTGATTTTTATGACGTCATGAGGTCACAAGCCAGTATCTACATAGAAACTTCATACTAACATATCGTTTTTGACGTTTCATAAAGAGTAGCTGATTTGAGCTGTCATCAACTACCGTATTATACGTAAGTAGTGGCGAACCGATAGGAGAGATGAAGTAGCTAAATTAGGTATTTTACGCATCGATTCGAACGAAGAAATATGCATTTTATTAGTGTAGTTCCAAATACTAACTGAATGGCAAAATATATATATTTTTTTTAATTTAGTACAGAAGTACTGAATTAAAAAAAATATATATATTCCACAGAAGTCGTCGACGTTATTTAAATACGAATTTCTATAGAGACTTAGATGTTTTATTTGACAAAGAGGAATCGCAGGTAAGTAGGTTTGGGACTAGATCGATTTGTGTAAGATTGTGATTTGTGTAGCAGTCTTTTAATATCTAGGTATCCTGATATAATAGATTCGACAAGTGATGAGATCTTCAAAACAGGCTTAAACTGTTATCTACTTACTGAACACGCGTACTATAGCTATAGTATAAATGAGTTTATTGAAAAGTCGAGAGCACTAACCCAAAACTAAAAAATTTGTTACCATAAAGTGACGTAGAAAGTCTCACTAGCCGTAGTGCCATACCTTAGGGCCTTGTCACACTTGCGATTTGCGAGCGTATTTTGTATGAAGGCGATCGCGCAGCGTGTTCGCCGCGTCGCTTATTTGTATAGAAAATACGCTCGCAAATCGCAAGTGTGATAAGGCCCTTATCTTTATACCAGGCGCCTCCTGTGGCACTGAGGCCGCAGCCTTATTCGGAGGGGGGGGGAGAGACCGGCTTGCAGGCTCCGCTACCGCCAGTCGCTTCGTGTCCGCCGACTGGGCACCTCGCGCGCACCGCTGCTACAACCAGACCATGTAATTCTACTCCAGGTTAGTAAATCATATATAAGGTTATTGTTTATAACTTAAAAAAAAAATAGTGACTTTTTTTTACTTTTCTGTTGTTTTTGCAAAGTGGAGCAAGTTTGAGGACCGGTTAAACAGGAACTTTCGAGCGCACCAACAATATGAACGCGTTTTTCTTGAGTTGAAACTTTTATAAGCCGTTTTCGTTGTTTCAACTTATATTTTAGAAGTTTTCTGCATTTTTGTTGACATCCGTTCGATGCGCCATCGGACTTTACGGTAAATTTGACTTTCTTCTCTATGATTTCACGTGAGTTTGCGATTAAAAAAAAACACGAAGTTAATGATAGTTTTCAAAGTTGTATTTTGCAACGTCAAAGGAGCTATTATGGTGCAGTGAACTAGATCTAAAACCGTTCTTCGATCTTTTCTCACTTCGCTTGCGATGATGGAATAAAATAAAAAGTAAAGCTATTTCACAAGAACAAACAAGTTTTTTGACAGAATTATCTCTTTTCTTTTATTTTCTGGGTTTAGCTTACTCATAATTATAATATATTCGAACCTCGTACAAGAAAAAAAATCCCAAATCTAGTGCGTTTTGTTCAGACAAAAACATATACAAAATGAAAAATGTGACAAACTGATATGAAACATAATATTTCTTGAACGAAGTTTAAAAATATAAAGAATTCTGAATAAAATAAGCCCAGAAATCAGTATTCTGTAAAAAAACGAAGGGTGCACTTTTTGAGAAACACCCTGCTATACCAGAGTATTTTATTCCATTATATATGAACCTTACATTAAGTGTGAAACGCGAAATTTTGCGACGCTACGCTCTCTACTAACCTATTGTTTTGTGCTATATTTTAATACCGTAATAATATAATTCTATAGATAAGCGAGTTGTTATGCACAGCGACATTTTAATTTTGTATGGTTGGCGGGTTCTACTATAGATTTTTGAACCTGTGACGAGTTCTGTGACACCTGTCATCTCAGTAGGTACATTTTAAAACCTATTATCGGAAAAATGTACTGAGATGACAGTGACAGGTGTCACGGAACTCTGCTTTGGGTGAAAAATTCTATAAAACTACAGTAACAATAATTTTCAAGGAATCCATGTTTGACGAGAGATATCAGTCATATTACTGTAGTCAATTTGACACTTTCTAATAAAAAAAAACATTCAAAGCTATAATGAATAACGTACCTTAATCTAACATATTTAAAATGATTAATCGTAATCGTTTATTGCTGTCATGCATAGGTACAGTAGGGTGTTTACTTACATATAATATGGCAGTCGATACATGACGCACTGTCAAGGAATTGCAATTATCTTAAAAGCTAAAAACGAAACTTCCTATATTAGATTTTACATGTCAGTTTTTTTATATAAATTTTAAATTATGACTAGAAATTGTATCTACAATTATACAAGTGTACCTAACTTTTATACCTGGAAAATCATAAAAACCTGCATTATTCAAATACAATTACTTGATCCAAAAAAAATATTTTATATAAAACAAACTTATGAAATAAATTTGTGCGAGTTATTTAAAACTAGTACAATGCATCAAATGCATGCAAAACAAAACTATGATATTGATTTGAAAAAAAAAAAACGCCGATAATCCCTTTACATACATACTCGTGTGTCACATATTTTAAAATAGAATAAAAAATAAAATAAAAAACCAGGTGTCCTATGATGGTTGCGTTTACCACGTGATAAATAAGTGACAGAGCATCTGTCACTCACACTCGCAGTTTGATAAAACGTGACGGATGCTTTGTCACTTATTTATCGAGTGATAAAAGCAACCATCATAGGCCGCTGGTTATGATTAATTATTAATTAACAAATAAACTTGAAAACCCCGGCCCCAAAATATCTAAAAACTTTGACGTGTAATACAATCATCGTTTTGAGAAAAGAAGTCCAGAAAATCAGCAGAAAATACATTAACATTAAGTGAATAAGACTGATATTAAAATAAGGATTCCGTTTCATTCCCTCTGAAGATGATATGATTGGGAGTCTTAAATTGTCGAAATAATTAAATTCCGGTTATAGTCAATCAATTTATCTACCAACAACGCGAATAATATTGAAAAATATTGCTCCCACATCACAACACAAGCTTAAAAATTGGTTATCTAGTTTAAATTTATATATGTACATTTAATATGGTGCAAAAATAAAACATAAAAAATAACAGAATGGGATTAAAACTAAAAAACCGGCCAAGTGCAAGTCGGACTCGCGCACCGAGGGTTCCGTACAAACACTTTCCATCCCTAAGTGATTAAGTTAAGTTTGCACCTGGTATGTATAGCGCCCCATATAAATTAGGTGCAAAGTTAGGTATTAAAAAAACTACTTACTAGATCTCGTTCAAAACAATTTTCGTTGCTAGTTTTTATAGTAATGTACATCATATGTTTTTTTAAGATTTTTCATTTTCTTATTTTAGAAGTTAGAGGGGGGGGGGGGGGGACCAACTTTTTTCCACTTTGGAAGCGTCTGTCACGCAAACTATTCGGTTTAGAAAAAAAATATCATAGAAACCTCGATATCATTTTTGAAGACCTATCCATAAATACCCCACACGTATGTGTTAGATGAAAAAAAAATTTTTGAGTTTCAGTTCTAAGTATGGGGAGCCCCCAATATTTTTTTTATTTTTTTATTTTTGCATCAAAATCTTAATGCGGTTCACAGAATACATCTACATTACCAAGTTCCAACAGTATAGCTCTTATAGTTTCGGAAAAAAATGGCTGTGACATACGGACGGACAGACGGACAGACAGACATGACGAATCTATAAGGGTTCCGTTTTTTGCCATTTGGCTACGGAACCCTAAAAATTACTCTTAAAACTAAAGATTAAAATATATTTATAAAACTAAGACCTCTAGGTAGGGTGCCCTCTAGTTTAATATCATATTGCGTGGGGATTTATTTTTCAGGACGTATCTTGCATGAATCGTAGTTCTCATTTATGTAATGAATGAATGCAGGTTTTATTTACAATCAAATATAACATATCAATGAAATAATCAGGATTATCTTTATATATAGATAATTATTGTATATTCTTGGAAGATAATAATATTGATTCTAAATGACACAATCTATAAAAACGATATTCTTGGAAGATGATACTCGTATATTTGATTCTAAATTACACAATCTAAATGACTGTGTGCATGTGCATACATACCTATATTACTTACAATTCTGAAAGTTAAGAAACTTATAGAAATTTATATATGGTTAAAATGATGTAACACTTTTACCTTTTGAGTGCAGACGGCAAATCGTCGGGGATATTGCGATACCGCGTAAATAACAAATGTCGATAAAGTTCTTATTTCAATAAAATACTTAGCATTTATTTGAATATTGATTCGTATCTACACTTGTTACTTACGCGCTGGCGCTGCACAATCCCCGACGAAATGACATCGTTGGAAAAGGATTGATTTTGGAACACATCTATATGAGGCCTTATTCCTTTTAAAATGCTGATTGTTTTAGAATTGTTTCTCTATGTGAACGTGTTTCTTAACATATTAATGATGTTACTACCTAGAACAGGGCTATTGGGATTTATTGGTATATATTTGAAACCTACAGTTTGAATTTTTCATTGATAATTTTTGTTTTAAAACTGCTCGAAATTGACAAAATTCACGCGATAAATTAGTTTATTCAACTTATTTTCGACTGCACAGAAAGAAAGCGTGAAATAGCTATGCTACTAACTACAACTCGGGGAAAAGTATTATTCACTTCAAAAAGTTGGTTGAAATTATCCATATATTTTCGTAAAATAAAAATAAAAATGTTTTTTATTAACTTTTTTGGTTGTCTAAAACGGGAGTCAAAATATGCGCAGTAGGTAGGTATGCTGTCCCGCGAAACCGTCCCTCTGGCTCCACAGAAAACCAGCGTCGTTACAATCGGTACGGTACAATCTTTAAATAAATAAATAAGAACGAATGTACGAGAAGCCTGACAATTCACGAGGTGACGATGTTTACATAAGATGGACTGGTACAGAATTACTGAATGTACGAAATATACCTAGTTCACTGACCTCGGTTGTTAGGTAGAGGTACTGTTTCTGTAGGCAGATGGAATCGTCCGCACAGGTACCCGAGGCCCGCTGACGAAGAATCCTTCCGCTATAGGTACTGAAGCTGAGTTTATGCATGAGGGTTCTGAGCTGAGGAATTACTCTTCTACGCTGATGGTCTTGGGAGTCTGAGCTGAGCCATAACGCTTCTTAATGATGATCTGAGATGTCAGCTGAGCCATAACGCTTCTTACTGATGATCTGAGATGTCTGAGCTGAGCCATAACTGAGAAATAACGCTTCTGTGTTGACGGTCTGAGAAGTCTGAGCTGAGGCTTGAGCAGTCTCGCCTACCACCCGCGGCAGCGATTCCCTTTCTTATTCTATCAAACAAGTTACTAACTGATCTGTGTAAATGAACCCGATCTCTCGGTCAGTGTTAGTTCATGACATAAGTAATTGCTGGTATTACTATTACTAATTCATTAATCAGTACTAGTAGCGTCCTTCCACATCCTTTCGTTCCCTCTCAAAAACTGCCCGCCATCTTTTCGTTGTCATGGTAACGTCACTTACGTAGATGCTAGCGCCCACCGAGAAGCGCTGATATTTACATGTACATTCGCGATAGTTCGCGACACTTCGTGCGCGTCTCCGATTCGCACTTGACCGGTTTTTATATTTTCCGCCCTCGGGGAGAAATTAAGTAATTACTAGGGAAATCCGAGTCTTTTTAAATCGGGGTTAGGAATTTATTTTATTTTTAAATATTCTGTAGCCAGGAAGCATGCTAAGCGTAAAACTTAGCTAGGGCCGTTTTTGGTGCTAAAAATTGGTTATAAACATCTAATTAACTAATTAGGGGGATAATCTTGTGAAAAGTGAGTCTAAAATATTCGATGATGTTGGTTTTGATATATTCTGTGTATGTATTTTTCTCAAACATCCAATGAAATATTGTCTTTAACGTTCCTTAAAATAGGCTCGGAAGTATCGCTTTTTGGGCGCAACAACTCGAGAGGACTGTAAAGGGATTTCATACTGGTTTTCAGGCCTAGGCCTGCAAAGTAACTTTTTTTTTGTTTCAACAACAAGGTCATTCACACAGCTGGCTGGTACAAAAAGCAGGTTTTGTTTTTAAAGGTTGGTTGTTAGACACTTGTGGAAAAAAAAAATAAAGATGGCGACTTTTTTTTTTTTCAAAATTTCAAATTGGTGCTAGGCGGCTAAAACTCGGTATCGGGGGGCTCTCGGGGCTCAAAAATATGAATCTGAAATCTTGTCCGAAGATTCGGTCGAATTCGGAAAATATCGAAAAAAAATGATTCAAAATTTCAAATTGGTGCTAGGCGGCTAAAACTCGGTATCGGGGGGCTCTCGGGGCTCAAAAATATGAATCTGAAATCTTGTCCGAAAATTCGGTCAAATTCGGAAAATATCGATAAAAAACGATTTGTATGGAGAAAATTTCAAATTGGTCCTAGGAGGCTGAAATTCGGTATCCGGGGGTTTTTGGGGCTCCTGAGTCAGAATTTGAAATCGTATTTTTAAAATTCGGTCAAATTCGGAAAATATCGGACAAACAATATTAAGTGTTATTCTTTGAAGTATATACCTACTTGGCCGGAAATCCTCATTTTCCCGGCCTCTGATGTAATGTACTATTTTACAACCTTTTATTTAACTTGCAAACTATGTATGTCTGTAACTATGTTTGTTCGGGTGGCATCTTCCTACTCAATTTTGAATCATATATATATCTTCAACCGATTGAGCTGAAATTTTGCATACTTAACTTTGATGACTATACAATAATATGGTACCATGGGGCTGGTCTGATGATGTAGCTGGAAGGTGGCCCTAGGAAGTCTGTTATAATATAAAGCAATCCTACCCACAAAGAAAATGTTACCATAGATGGCGTTGTACTGGTGACGCCAGACTACTGCATTGCATTGATCATGAAATAATGAACTGATTTTCAATATAATAACTTAGAATCAAGTCTCATCAACACATGCGCTTTTTCCGCTCTAGGAGAGAAACCTGTATGAAAGTAAACAACATGCATCCGGTGCTACAGTCTTAGCCGGTTGTATAAATATAGGCGGGGCCTCTAGTGTCACATTATTATAACAAAACTGGGGTCATCGCGTTCGAAAAGTGTTTATTTTATTACCTCCAGGGACCTCACAATAATCAAATCAAACAATTAACAAAACAAAAAACGATTGACTATATTAATGATAATGAAAGAAATTAACAAAACAAAAAATATTAATAGAATTATATTCCTTTAAATTATTATTTACTTTATAACTGGCATAGCTGAAATGTGACGTCACTAAATTTAGGACCCCTCCCACCCCCTTGACACACGATGTCACACTTCGTCGACCCCCTTCCTCCCCCTTAACGTGTTACGTAATTTATAGATGGCCCCTGAGATTTATAAAAAAAGCATTTTTATTAAATCTAAAATCGCCATGGTTCCTAAGAACAGATTTCCCTATCTCTTAGAGTTATCGTTTTCTGCCTTCTGACCCATTTGGATTGATCACCCTGTATAAATCTTTTTTCATAAACGCGCAGATATGGGAATAGTAACGTAAAAACAAATACAAACAGCGATTACGAAATAAATTCGTTAGATGTAACAACTGTCAATCAAATGTCATGACATAACTTAGACAACTCAAATTGTGTCTCTAAGTTCACAACTCTGTACGTCTAGCATATAACTGCGACTCTTTGCCGCGCGACATATACCTGTCACTTTTTCTTTCTATACCGTGCGAGAAAGACAGGACGTTGAGTCGCGTGACAAGCTAAGTCGCGCCAAGATATAATGCTAGTCCCGGTTCTGCCTCGCCTCTTTAGTCGATATATTTATAATTTGGTATAATGTATATATTATTTTTATTATATTATACACTTTGACATTTAGAATTTGATTTTAGAAACATTCTAGCCTCCGTTTTTTATTTGTATAAATTTTTATTTGTTGACTGTCCTTTTTGGGATTTTTATTATTTCTATAATGAGCTCTTTTCATGTTATTTTATTTTATTTTTAGTAACAATTCTATCAATAAATTGTTCTGCTCTCTGTAACTGACGATTCGAAAGTGCTTTTCGCTAAGCCTCCTTAAATAAAGAATATTTTGACTGACTTTGATAGAAAAAGCTTAAGTCACAAACGCTTACTTATCAAGTCGGCTAAACACTTAGAAATGTGTAAATAAGGTAAATTCGACGCTAAAGGCAGCGGCTATGCAAATGAGTGAGTGGGACAACATGCTGAACCTGGTTCTGTCTGACGTCATATTTAACCGGTTTAATAAGAATGGCAATGAAAGGATATTGTCTAGATTCTAAGTGCGAAAAATATCACTAAGACTTTCGATACGTTCGAAATCCAGTGCTCAATGCTAGGAAACAGAAGATTCGAAATTCAATCGACGTAATTTTTTTAATAGATAGTGATTTAAGAGGTAGGTTTATATGTATAATACATGCACAATATAGCATTACACCCGTGCGAAGGCGGGGCGGGTCGCTGGTAACTTATATAGCCTAACAAATGTCGTCCCTGCCCAGGGATAGTGACACTACAAACAGCTTTCATATGGCAATAAAGTGCATATATCGTATATTACCATTATTAAACGTCAGTAGCGATATGTCATCAACCAAATTTAAAACATCGTTTACCAGAAGGAATGCTGCTCAATCGTGTGATACTTCCTGGCGGGTACACTACATAAATACGAAAAACTTAATTCCGATATTTATAATCACGAATTTCAAAATACCGATTTTTACATTTCCGAATGGATCAACATTCCGAATATGATTATTCCGATATTTCATAAATCCGATTTTTACATTCCCGAAATTACGAAAATCCTAATGGTTATAATTACGAATTTCAAAATTCCGATTCCCTTCCCTGTAAGTATAAAAAGTCCGAATTAATAATATTCCGATTTATCATAAGTAGGTACATTGATACCTGACGCTTTTGGTGGGTCCATTTACCCGGTTGAAAAACAAGCTGTTTGCGATGGAAAACCTGTCTCCCGTCAAATCAGTGTCGTGACGTGAGACCCGTGCTCCAGATCTGTGGGGAATCCGGGCAGCGCGAGCGATAAGCGGGAGCGGATGCCACCAGCGCCAGCGAGAGCGGAAAATTTTGGCAATAAAAAGATGTTGCAAAACTTAAATGGAGGATTCGACAAGCTGATGTAAACAAATAGTTAATAATAAATGATTTTGATTTTGAATTTTTTTGATAAATATCACGGCAATGGGCCATAATATGCTTTAAATTAGAGTAAGAAGAACCGTTACAGTATATCATTGTATGAAAGTTTGCAGCTTGATGTAGCTCATATATTTGACATATCTCATATATTTCTTGATATTTGACGACGCGGTTGGCGCACTGGTTGCACTACTGACCTGTCTGGGTTCGAATTCCGGCAAGGGCAAATATTTGTGTGATGAACTCGAATATTTGTGCTTGGGAGGGTGTTATGTGTATTTATCTATATAAGTATGTTTATCGTTGTCTAGTGTCCATAACACAAGCCTACTAGAGCTTAGTGTGGGACTAGATTGATTTGTGTGAGGTTGTCCGGACTGAACGCGGTTGAAACGCCTGTAGTCCACCCGCTACCTCTTGAGCCGGGGACCGCGCATTGGAGAGTTGCACATGTGTGTCATGACTCACCACCTCGGCAGCCACACTAATTAAATCCCAACAATCGTACAGCCCACTTGTGAGCTCTCATTTCTCACTATTATATCGTACCGGTGAACCGAGTGCAACAGGTTATCGTATACATCAATGCCATAGATTTCATAAGTCCTGGGACTTAAACAAAATGGCGGTCACTACAGCCACATATTGAATGTTGTTGAAGAGTATTGATTGATACTCTTATATATTCTCCGTTCCGGTCATTGTATGCCATGATGTAAGTGTTCGCCTCGTATTGGACAACGCAATACTTATGAATATGATAGACTTTGAGTGCGATAACCAGCCTTATACATTTTAAAAGTATTATTTTCATATTATGGCAAATATATATTAATAATTTCAACTAACGTTTTGAAGTGAGTAATATTTTTCTCTGTATTCTAGATAGTAACATAGCTATTTCTTACTTTCATTGCGTGCAGACGAAGATTAGTTAAAAAAACAGTTTTCTGCGTGAATTTTCTCATATTCGAGTAGTTTTTAAAACAAAAATTATCAATGTAAAATTCGAACTGTAGGTTTCAAATATATACCAATAAATCGCAATAGCGCTGTTCTAAGTAGTAACATGATAATATGTTAAGAAACATGTTTCGTAATAGAGAAAAATGCCTAAAACAATCAACATTTTAGAACAGATAAGGAGCCTAGTAGAACTTTTATGACTTTAATGCAAAATATTCCGCCGCAAGACAGCCGCTATAAAAAACAACTTAATTTATTTCATCATGTTTTGTTTCCTAATTTTTATATTCTGTTCTTTAGTTTTTTTTTTTTTACATTCTTTTTTATCCTTTTCATAGAATGACGGACTACGAGAAGATAAAGGCGGACTGCTTGCAGCGAGGCGAGCTCTGGGAGGACCCTGACTTCCCTGCCACCCAGTCCTCGGTGTTCTACCACCAGACACCCCCGTTCAACTTCATTTGGAAGAGAGCCAAGGTACGTCACTGAGAGCTAGGACTGTGAAAGCTAGGACTACACTACCCATGTCCGATATTATACCACCAGTCTTACGCATTCATCTTACGCCTAAATATCCTTAAGATGGATAAAAAATCATTAATTCAACAATCAAAAATATAAAATTCCGCGTGTTAATTGCGCTGCATTTATTATTGCATGTATACGGAAGTAGTAATAATTGTGTATTTAAGAAATACCTACTTACGTTATCCCTTATTATGGGAAACCCATATAAATTTCCATCCCCTTATTTAAAGGGTGATTTTCTAAAAATCTTAGAATATGTATTTTATTTATAACCATTTTATAAGAATGAGTCCGTATATAAATTTTCAACTCTAGTATCAAAATTTGCAGAAGTCTCATACAAACTTCCATCCCTTAGTTTAAGGGGTTGGGGGGTAAAAGTTCCAAGTTTTAGAATTATTTTGTTGTTTGTGTACTAATACTAGCTTAATTTCAGCTTTCTAGGTTATCGGGAAGTACCCCAGAGGTTTTGATACGTCAGTGTATAAGTGAGTGGCAAAATCGGCGTATTTTAGGTACCAATAAAACCTAAAGTATAAAAGCTAGATCAATTAAATTTAGTACATTTCATATGTTCCCTAACTGCATCTTAACTTGTGAATTTGGGCGCTCTAGTGTTAATTGGGACGAAGCTATGAGGGTTTGAAAATGAGACGAAACGGTTGGAGAAATATAGGTTATCATTGATAATTTTTGTTTCAAAAACTTCTCGAAATTTACAAAATTCACGCGGTAAATTAAAGCATGAAATAGCTATGTTACTACCTAGAACTCGGGGAAAAGTATTATTCACTTAGAAATGTTGGTTGAAATTATCAATATATTTGTCATTATATGAAAAAAAAATTTTTAAAAGGAATAAGGCCTCTTCGGATCTACATCATTTGGCAAAGCTCTGACGCACGCTGAGGTAGGTAGGTACCTACTATTGAGCGGTGGGGTGCATCTAAACAGCCTTGTTGACGGCTTGCTAATGGATTTAGACACCTAGAAATTGACTTTGTTTCAACTCACCTCCGTTTCGAAACCCCGCCGTCTCCTCTACCCCCGACAAAAATTTCGCACGTCAACGGTTCGGTACAAACACTTAATCCCATCTTAACTAGCCGGGTTAAGTTAAGTGTTAACTAGTATGTATGGCGCCGAATACAAATAAGGTGTAAAGTTAACACAACCGACGTTTGTTGTATGGGAGCCCCAATTAAATATTTATTTTATTCTGTTTTTAGTAATTTTTTTTGTAGCGGCAACAGAAATACATCATCTGTGAAAATTTCAACCACTTAGTTTAAGGGATAAAGTTCTAATAAGAAAGCATATCAAACGTAAATAAATTGTGATAAACCGTCATACTTTCTTGTGGTTTCTATTTTATTCTTACACTTTTCCTCATTTATATCTTAGAATACACTTGTAATATGTTTTCTTCGAGAACTACGTATAGTTAAGTCATATTACAGTAATAGTTAAGTACTTCCTTACTGAAAAAATGACTGACTGTTGAGTTTCTTATGCCGTTTCTTCTCAACAGTGGTCTTCTCTTGTGACATGCCGGTAGATTCAGACATGTAAAAGTGCCCTTGTGCTTGTGGCCTACTTGCAGAATAAAGTTCATTATTTCATTGAGCCCAAATATCCCCCTTGCCATATACTACCAACATGATATATCGTGATATACCAATATCACGATATATCATGTTGCACAATGACTTAACGCGTTTCAATCGAATGCAAATGTAATTAATACGATAAAAACGGCTACGCGCAACGCGGTGGCTAATGAGTGCAAATTACTTCCTGAAATAACTATGCGATTCATTTTTCCTTGATACTAATAAACAATTGTAGATCAATGTTGATACGGCCTGCACTAGACTTTCCTGGTTGTTCCTAATAAGTGCTGATGGATTCACTTCATAGTGTAATATATTCTCCAGACCGTATTCGGTCACGGCGACTCCGCTGGCGTTCGCGTGCTCTCATGTGGCTGACTTTCTTATTTTTAAGGACCCACGCGTACTACGGGTACAGCGTACAACAAATATTCCTGTTCAACGCACAAATATTTGCCCTAGCCGCGATTTGAACACAGGACCGCTGGCTCAGTACGCAGGTGTACAGTCGAGTTCATTTACATCTACACACTTACGAGAACAAAAATATCTGAACACGACTTTATGCTCCTGACGATAGGGTCGTGTTCAGATATTTTTTTTCTCGTAAGTGTGTAGATGTAAATGAACTCGACTTACTACAAACTACCCCAACCGCGTCGTCAGAATATTTATTATACAATTAACAACTAAACTAAATCTTGTCATGTTATTAAGCTTTCTTACTTGCTTCCAACGCAACGTTTTGTTCACATTTCCCGTAACCTATACTTAAATCTGTCACAAATGTGTTCAAGACGTTCCAAAAACAAACTACAATGAGGGCTCCAAAATAAATAAATAAATCTCTTGCGAAACCGCGCCTACAAATTCACGGTTAACCAATGTAATTGACTTACTTTAAAAACAATCTTATTTAGTACATTCCTGGTTTCACCTGTCCATCAATAAGATAGCCACTTTAAGTCGCTGGGCTAAAGTCCTCGTTTAATAAGCAAAACATCAAAACAACATTAACTATATGTAGTGAGCTGGCCGCTTACTTTCACCGGTTGGACACTGCCCTACTCAGCTACTCAATCTTAAGGTTGCGTCTTGAGTTGGAAACCAATGGTTAAGGCGTTTAAGGCGTTTTTCTCGAAAAAGACACATTTATCCACTACCAGTCTAGTTTACAACATATAATAATCGTTTTTTATACTCGCGTACTGTAACTGTCAATTGTAATTTCACAGACAAAATCACAGCAACGGACTTTACCTTACCTTTAGTACCAAAATTATTGGTACCCGCTACTGAACTCTACTCAACTGAATTGAATTTATAAAAGAAAACAATAAATATCATATTTGATTTAAAAAACACGCTACTGTTCCCTGATTGGTTGAAAATACTTGCCAAAATAAATAACCAATCACGAGGCGCCCGCCATGACCATCGCGATCATGCTTTTAAGGGGCTACCCGCTCTCAATTACCTTCGATCTGTTGCGATAGATTTTCCCATATTATAAATAGCTAATCATAATAACATAGTTTTTTCACAACAAAATACCGTATCAAGTACCTTTCACATGTCACTGACTTTGAGATACAGGCCGTCAAAGTTTACGATTTTTTCGGGGAAAAAGTTGTGGAAACGGTTTTTTGCGTTTTTCTCGAAAAGTATTGAGAAAAATAGAAAAAGCTTCACAACAAATTTTGTGGAATATGGTTTAGAACAATAAAATGTAAGATATTTTCTACGGTAATCCATCACTTTATCGAAAAACGTTTCATCGATTATCGTTTCCCATAACACTATTCGCAGAATTTTGTTACAACTTAGGAATCATTCATCGAACTTCGTTACATCGCTTGTACATTTGCTCGAATTACCTTTCACACAAGAATCGATTCATCGAATTTCACTTCATTATTTTATCTGTTCATCGACGTAGTCGTTCATCGAATCGCTTTTACTATAATTTTTTGGTTGGGTTAGGTTTAGGTTATTTTTTTTTATGACCTGAAACCCGACTTGGCTAGATCCGACCTGGTTGGGTTAGGTTTAGGTTATTTTTTTTTATGACCTGAAACCCGACTTGGCTAGATCCGACCTGGTTGGGTTAGGTTTAGGTTATTTTTTTTTATGACCTGAAACCCGACTTGGCTAGATCCGACCTGGTTGGGTTAGGTTTAGGTAATTTTTTTTTTATGACCTGAAACCCGACTTGGCTAGATCCGACCTGGTTGGGTTAGGTTTAGGTTATTTTTTTGTATAAATGGGACGTGCCATCTGTGAATCATGTTTCGATGAAAGGTAAATTCGATGAATAGTTAAGCTGCGATTTGAGACAAATTCGAAACAATTTACGTTGAATAGTTGGTCGATGATTCGAAAAGCGATGAATTGATGATTATGTGAATAGAAAAAAAAATGAAAAGACATTCGTGGAATAGTTTTCGATGAAATGAAAATCGATGAAAGAAATTTCGATAAAGTGATAGACACCCATTTTCTACATATACACCGGGGATAAAAGTAGAAACGAGATTAGTGTATTTTTGGACCGAATATTTTTTTATAAAATACACAGTCGTTAAATCAAAATTCGGGTCACTACAAAGTGTTAAGCATAGACCATACTACAATATATATTAAATAGGACATTATACCTCTATAATCCACAAACTAGATACGATGTAAATCATCAAATTGGCTGATTTCTGCAGGGAGCCCCTTAATAGGTCAGTTTGTGTTGAACGAAAAAGGTTACATCAAAAATAAGTGATGAAACATCTGTCACTCACACTTATCGCGTGATAAAAGCAGTCCTTAAAAAAAATGTAGGTACATAGTTAAGGGCTTTAATTAATTTATTTATTAATTTTATTATAGCTTTTTATTGACACACGTTTTTAAATTTTAATTTCATTGCATTAATGTGCACATTTTAAACCTTTTAAACTTGAACTTAAATTATATTTATTTATTTTGTCCTCATATATCTGTACAACGTTTTATATAGTATTAAGGACCATTAATGGTTTTTGTACATGGAATAGTATGCCTGAAATAAACAATATTCTATTCTATTAAAACAAAACTTAATTGCTTCCTTTGTGTAACGATAGTTACCATATCTTTTGTATGAGTAACTTTCGTTCGTAACACAAAAGACCCGATCGTAATTTTGTTTTTATTATAAGGGCCTATAGGCCCCCAGAAAATAAAACGGGATCTTTAATTACACGTTTTTGAACAACTGAAAATCTATTCAACTTAAGAAGGTGATTATAATAATGTAGGTATAATTCACCATTTAATTTCTAAAGGGACGTACAATTATTTCTCAATTGTTTATTGAGATTTTTAAATGTTTTTACTAGTTAACAAGGTTAAGTAAAGACCACCCACGTAGTTTCAAATTAGGTATGCATAGTACAATACTAGACTCCGTTATTACATATAGGTATCAGAAGATATCAAAATAACATCTGTGTCAAATTTCAACTATCATCAATATGCGTATTATAGTAGAGTTGCTAAGCCGCGAAATTGTGCGCATCGGGTTACAAGCATGAAATTTCTACCATACATAGAGCGTTCCACGGTGATTATTTTCAGATGTGGAGGGAAGTCAGATTCGTCCCCTGTGTGGTGGGAGAGCGGGGTGAAGAGGACCAAGTCTGTTCTTTTTATTTTTTTTTATTACTGATCAGTTAAGGCTATTAGGGCTTGCGCGACATCGTTTTCGTGTAAAATAGATATCAGCTATTAATTTTTCATGTTATTTAAGAATAGTTTCGTATAAAAAATTGGGTTTATTGCCGAAAAGGTAAAAATCACAACAAGTTTTTTTTATTCAGAACGATAAATTAGTTATCTATCCTGAATATTTACAATTTAAAAAAATATTACTAAACAGCAAATTTAATCTTGTTTTTAAAAATGTATACATATTGGGCACATCTCAATACAAAAAGTACCTTGAAAAAAAGGTTGATGTTAAGCTTAGCCTGCGTGTTCTAGTACATTTTGCTAAGTCGCGAAATTGTGTACATCGGGATACAACCACGAAATTTCTACCAGAGATAGAGTATTCTGCGGTGATTATTTTCAGATGTGGAGGGAAGTCAGATTCGTCTCCTGTGCGGCGGGAGAGTGGGGTGAATAGGACAAAGGAGTCCTCTTTTTCTTTTTATATTACTGATCAGGCAACTCTAGTAGGACTTGCGTCGTGTCGTTTTCGTGTAAAACAGATATCAGAAATTAATTTTTTATGTTATTTATTCATAGTACTATATAAAAATATGGTTGTATTTCCGAAATTGTAAAAATCACAACAAGTTTTTTTTTATTCAGGGAGATAAATTAGTTATATTTCCTGAATATTTACAACTAAGAAAAATATTGCAAAATAAAAATTTAATCTAGTTTCTAAAAATATATAAATATTGGCCACTCTTCATACAAACAGTAACTTAAATAAATTGTTGATGATGAGATTAGCCCGTGTGCTCGTGATACATTAGCAAAAAAATATTTTGTTTTAATTACATTTATTTGTTTTTCTAGGACGTATATAGTAAATATTATATGTAAAAGTATGTTAATAATCATTATTTAATGTATTTAATTAAGCGAAATAGGATGCGTTCGGAGATTTACGTTGGTTACGCCGACGTAAAGATATATTTTAAGCTACTGTTTGTATGAGAAGTGCCCAAAATGCATATATTTTTAGAAACTAGATTTAATTAACGTTTTGAAATAATAATAATAATTTGAAAATGTTCACGAAATTGAACTAATTTACCTCACTGAATTAAAAAACTTGTTGTGATTTTTACCTTTTCGGCCATTACACCCATATTTTTATATAGAACTATACAAAAATAACATAAAAAATGAATTTCTGATATTTGTTTTACACAGAAACGATACCAAACACGTCCTGGTAGACTTAAATGACCAGCAATAAAGAAAGAAAAGAGGGATACTTGGCCGTATTCACTCCGCTCTCCCGCCTGACAGGGGACGAATCTGACTTCCCTCCACATCTGAAAATAATCACCGTGGAACATTCTATCTGTGGTAGAAATTTCATGATTGTAACCCGATGCGCACAATTATGTTAGAAAACAGCGGACTAACAACTCTACTATTAGGCTCGTATGTCAGTCAAATTTAGATAGTAGGCACAAATGCCATGTGCATCAAAAACTGGTTTATATATTACTAGCGACCCGCCCCGGCTTCGCACGGGTGCAATGCTGATAAATTATGCATGTATTATACATATAAACCTTCCTCTTGAATCACTCTATCTATTAAAAAAAAACGCATCAAAATCCGTTGCGTAGTTTTAAAGATTTAAGCATACAAAGGGATATAGGGACAGAGAAAGCGACTTTGTTTTATACTATGTAGTGATATACTGTATATTCGTGTGTATTGTAATTTCCATTTTATTATTTTGTTTTTCTTTATTTCGCCTGGTGGCAATCAAAACTCACTAAAATGTCTGTCACTACTCTTGAAAACCTCGTATCTCGTTTGTAGATTAATACTGAGATACGAGCTTTGTTTTAAGTAGGTATTTGTTAAGTAGTGAATTTTAGATGTCAACAGACGATTTATTCTCGACGAGCTTTCCGTACTTTTTCTGTGTTACGAGTATTATCTTTCTGAATTCACTTATCAATCATCGATTCACTTGTCAGATTGTTATACAGGGTGTTGCCTGTATTAGGAGCAATAAATTAAAACATAGATTCTACCCTTCATACTGAACAACATTCGTTAAGCAATTTCTGAAAATAACTTATACCGGGTGTTTCCTGTAATAGGAGCAATAAATTAAAACATAGATTCTTCGCTTGAAACTGGACAATATTTGTTAAGCAACTTCTGAAAATAACGTGTATTAAATGATATTTTGTAGAATAATGTTTAGACAAAGAAGCAATGTATTGCGAAATGTCCGATATTAGTAGAGTCACAGCTATGCCAATGCTCAGGGAATGTCAATGTTGGACAACGACGTACATTGAAAATAGGTACTATTTAATTTGTTTGAAATAATGAAATTCTGAAAACTGACTTTTTTTTAAAGTTGCGGAACAAATGTTGTTCAATTTGAAGAGTAGAATCTATATTTTAATTTATTGCTCCTATTACAGGAAACACCTGGTATAAAGTAATAAATGTTTATTTAAAGAAAAAGAAGATATTGATATTAGTAGAGTGACAGCCACGCCAATGTTAATGGAATGCCCATGTTGGACGGCGTACACTGAAAATACTATTTAATTTGTTCGAAATAATGAAAATGAGTAAATAATGAATGGCTTTTACTTAAAAGTGGCGGAACAAAAATCGTTTGGTTTGAAGAGTAGAATCTACGTAATTAATTAATTTATTGCTCCTATTACAGGCAACACCTTGTATACGCGTTGATAATGATAATGATCAACGTTCTTGATGTTTATTTAGATTTCTTTTTCTGTAATATTAAGTAAACAATACGATATAAATATAAATTATCCATAGATTCTGCGTTCACATGACGAGTTTACGAGAAAATATAATATGCATTCTTAATATGGGAAAGTTATTCACAATGCACCTTAAATAGTAAAAATTAATATATTGTTCAATATAATAAATAAGTATATTATAATGATTACGGTACGCGAGTATAAAAAAATCGGTGATATTCTTCATAACATGTAGCAAAAATCCGTTGAAGAAAGCTAGGGAGTTTTTTGTCGCTCCGTGAATTCGCAACGCTACCCAGAAACTGGCAAACTCACATTTGAATAAAATACAGTACAAGGCGATTGAAGATGAAATCCCTTTATCAAAAATATCGATATTATACAAAAATCTAAGGCCATTTATTTAAACTACGAATTCGAATGAGTGTTTACTTAAGAGGCCTTATTCCTTTTAAAATTAGTTTTTTTTATATCATGACAAATATATTCATAATTTGAACCAACTTTTTGAAGTGAATAATAGTTTTCCCCGATATCTAGGTAGTGACATAGCTATGTCATGATTTCATTGCGTGCAGTTGAAAATAAGCGGAAAAAACTATTTTTCCGCGTGAATTGTGTAAATTTCGAGGAGCTTTTGAAACAAAAATTATCAATGAAAAATTCAAACATAGCCCTGTTCTAGGTAGTAACATCAATAAAATATGTTAAGAAACATGTTTGATCATAGAGGAAAATGTCTAAAACAATCAGCATTCTAAAAGGAATAAGGCCTCTTAAACTTAGAAATATCTTGGGATAGAGGGCTCGAATGGAATGGAAAACAGTACGTTTAGAAATCAACAAAGTGCGATAGACCATTAATTTGCCCATAGCGGCAGGTCTCCGACGCTCCTTTCTTTAAAAAATTCGTATCTCAACCCGACCCCAAAGAAATGTAACAAGTGCATACTAACTTCATACTCACTTACGGCGTTTTTGAATCGAGTAAAGCGAGATACGATGTTTTAAAGCAGTCCCAACATTCCGCCGTATTTCACCGAGCACAGTTCTAAAAGGTCATATCTACGTTGTAAATCGAATAACTATGGTCTTTTTAGTTTCATGTAGCTATTGTAACGGTACTGCACGGCTGGTAGCGACGTGCAAAGATTGCTATAACACGACTAAGTAAAGGAGTACAGTCACCGACTTTATTTTTACTGTGATAAAGTTTACATCGCTTGAGCGATATGATGTCATTGTAATTTCGCGGTGTAACAATCAGTCAAATCTTAATACATTTGAAATAAGAACTAGTTTTCAATAGAACGCGTATTATCTGGAATTGTGAGATCAAGTCTCATAATGGATTTACCATAGAGCCTAGTTTAGGTTTTTTTAAGTGGTTTTGCCTTAATTGCCTATGGTTTTGAGGCTGAATGTTTATGGTTTTATGGTTGCGGCAAATAGAACAGCTAGCAGTAGGCATGCAGTAGGAAAGAGTTTTTAATAATGGACTAATTTATCGAGACTGCCTCTGAATAGATACAATAGGCTAATAGACTCATGTTAAATTGTATTATACTAATGTTTATATCGTATAGTAATTGACATAAAGAACCTTAAATATTTTTCAGTTTATAAAAGTAGAGGATAGCTAAACAAATTGAAATTTAAAATAGTATGATTTTGATTCTGTATTTTGAAATGCTTAAATCGCTGTCCGCCATTTTCACCATCCAAAACTAAAATCGGTCTTTATTGACGAGATCCCCTACTACGTCACGCCACATACAAGCTAAAGACAAAAATGGCGGACGGCGTTTTTGTCTGCTCATGAATTTTCTATTTTCTATTAATAAAATTTAGCTTTCTAGCTCAATAAAAAATACAATACATGTTATAATTACCATATCAAATATATTTCAAAAAATGGATCAAGTAGCCTATGTCACATACCACCTCTTGAGAGACCATTCATCCATATCCATACTAATATTATAAATGCGAAGGTGTGTCTGTCTGTCTGTTACCTCTTCACGCTTAAACCGCTGAACCGACTTAGATGAAATTTGTTATGGAGATAGTTTGAGACCCGGGAAAGGACATAGGATAGGTACTTTTCATCCCGAATAAATTTAGTGTTCCCGTGGGATGAGCGGGTAACACCGCGGGGCACAGCTAGTAAGCTATAATAGCAATATCTTTGTTCTAGAAGTACTTGGTATTGTTTTTTTTCTTACAAAACAAATAACTTCAGTGGACGCTTTTGCGCACGGCCTCATGTCAACCCCTAATTTGGAAGCTTGCTACATAAATACAGGCGAATACTAATAAAACGCCTCCTTAAGAAACCATATCAAATTGGGTGTAGATGTACCGTTTTTTCATGTTCTATGCTATAGCACGCTATAGGGACCATTTACACTTACTTACTCCAAAAACCTCTTTTTAATGTATTTTTTTTTATAGTTCAGTGAAACTGATGACACTATCTATCTTTCCACAAAAATTTACGTGAATTTAAATGTAGATCAACTATACACTTAAGAGGCCTTATTCCTTTTAAAATGCTGATTGTTTTAGACATTTTCTCTATGATCAACCATGTTTCTTAACATATTATTGATGTTACTACCTAGAACAGGGCTATTGGGATTTATTCGTATATATTTGAAACCTACAGTTTAAATTTTTCATTGATAATTTTTGTTTCAAAAACTACTCGAAATTGACAAAATTCACGCGGAAAATTATTTTTTTAACTTATTAGGTACTACTACTTATTGACGACTAACTTTGACGACGCGTTTGGCTCGGTTTGTAGACTCCTGCCTATTGAGCCGGCGGTCCCGGGTTCGAATCCCGGCCAGGGCAAATAATAAGCAAAATGTGTGATGAACTCGAATATTTGTGCTTGGGCCATGGTTGTTCTATGTATTTAAGTATATATTTATCTATATAAGTACGTATACTACGTTTATCGTCGTCTAGTACCCATACCATAACACAAGCCTTCTTGAGCTTAATTTGGGACTAGATCGATTTGTGTGAGGTTGTCTGATATTTATTTATTTATTTATATTTTATTTATTATATTATTACCTAGAACTTGGGGAAAAGTATTATTATACATTTTAAAAGGAATAAAGCCTCTTAAACGCAAGTTATGTCTTAAGTTTGTACGTTGTACACTTCGGCCTCACAAAACACTCTATTCCCGCAATGTTCTTTGTACACAAGGTCGACCGGCGGCGCCTACGCATCACTCTCTTTCGATAACGATCGCACCTACTAGTTACCTTCTTGCGAGTAAAGTAAAACATGCATGTAGAATAGGGATCAGTAGTTACAGAATGGGGATGTTTGCAGTTTTTTAACGACTCAGACCGTTGATTCATAGAGTTTAAGCGATTTAATGGACCCATTGATAGTGATTAAGTAGTGCTATCTATAAAAAAAAACTAAACTTTAATTATCAATGTCTACAGACACCCATTCATATATTTCACTCGATAAAATACACAAACGCCCTCTATATATTTTTGTTTAAAATGTTTAGCATATTTTCTATTGGTTAGAGGTCACATGTTTATACACATCTTGTATAAATAAAAATATAAGACAACCTCACACAAATCAACCTAGTACCTAATTAAGCTCAAAAAGGCTTGTGTTATGGATATTAGGCGGCGATGCCGACGATATATACCTACTATACATACTTGCATAGATAAATAAATACTAAAATACATTATATGTCATGGTAAAACCGGTTATGACCGGTTTTTATATAGTAAAACAACCGGTTTCGCATTCCCTACGCACATCCGCTACCCTTGCTTTTTCATAGACCAATAAATACAGTATTACTTTTGAATCGGTATTCAAATAGTTCCCGATATTAAGTCCTTTTTGCTTTTAAATATTTTTTTTTTCATATTATGACAAATACATTGATAATTTCAACCAAATTTTTGAAGTGAATAATACTTTCCTGAGTTCTAGGTAGGTATTAACATAGCTATTTCATGCTTTCATTGCGTGAAGTAGAAAATAAGTTAAAAGAACTAATTTTCGGCGTGAATTTTGTTAATTTAGAGTAGCTTTTGAAACAAAAATTATACCAATAAATCCCAATAGCCCTGTTCTAGGTAGTAATATCAATAATATTTTAAGAAACATGTTTGATCATGGATAGAAATGCCTAAAACAATCAGCATTTTAAAATGGAATAAAGTAATATTTATTAGTAAACGAAACACAAGTAAAAATTAACACTACACAACTTAACCTATATAAAATTAACTAACAAAACCGATGTCCCCCAGATCATGGCCCTGCGGCAGGGTACCCATGATGCCGGCTACATTCCCCCGTTGAATAGCCAAGCTAATCCTTTGGCCGAGGAATGAGCCGGCTCTGTGGTCCGAAGAACATTCGCAAAGTTTTTTTTTTATTAAAGAGTAAAGTTTGTGGGCGTCCGGACTCCACGGTCCGAGTGTCTCCACTGCGAACGCCGCAAATATGAAGTTATTAGAGAGACCTACATATTTGCGGCGCTTTGCAGCCTCAGCGCAAACCGCTGCCCCGCCAGCTCTCAGCGACGTACTGGACAAATGGGACGGAGCCAGGGTATCTACGCAAGTAGCGTCCCAGATGAGAGGCCGTCCCATTTGCCATGGAATGAGGGTCATTCCGTCGGGTCTCTTGCCATCGTCACGTGCGAGGCCAGGTGGTTCTAGTACAGCTGGCACGTTAACGCTGGCAAGGGCCCGACGGATTACATCGTTGAGACAAGCGTGGCGGGAAAAGCGGCCTGCGCTCTTCCTGCAGGAAAGGCCGTGGTGTCCAAAACAATCGACTGCGCTGCCGCAGGGACACCGGTGGGGGACAACAATTTTGGCGCCTAAACGGAGACCGACGGCCAGCCTCAGCGAATTGTTGTCTAATAAAGTTGCGCAATGAGCAGAAGGATACGCGTGAAGCCAGTAGCCTGATTCCCTTTGGGAGGACGCTAAAAGTCGGGCCTTTTCGGAGTTGCATATGGATGAGCTCAGGAGCCAATCGCGGGCCTGGCAGCAGATTGGTTCGTCCCAGACCCTCTGAATATGCTTATTTGATGGGAGGACTTTTCCGGGGCAGGCTAATCGCCAGGCTTCTTCGGCCTCCAACAAGTACGCAATCTCGGGGTCAGGTAATGCTGGTGAGAGAATTCCTCCTGTCAGGGGTAGTGTACTGTACACAGAGGAAAGGAATGCAGGAAGAACGAGACTGGAGATCTGCCTTACACCGACACCACCGAACCGAATTGGGAGGGTAGCTTGCACGAACTGCCTGTCATCAAAGCGGATGTTTAAAATGTGTTCCAATTGAAGACGGATGGAGTTGTCTACTTTTTCGCATAAGTTTGGAAATTTCCACAATGGACTGCATCTTATTGCGTATGTCAACTTTGGGGCGAAAAGGCAGAAACGAATGATGAAAAAGGCCATATGGGCACAAATTTTGAGCAACCGGTCCGAATGTTGTGAAATGCTATGTAATTGTTTTTCGATGAAGTCTGGGTAGGACTCCTCGAAAATAGGGGCGCCTAGGAGATGAAGCGATTTCTCAGTTAAGATCTTTATGCCCGGACATAAAATTTCAAAGTTTTGAGCAATTTGAGATCTATTGCCATTGTCTGGACTTATGTATAGTTCGCATTTACTCATGTTTAAATCTAGGTCAATTGCTTTAAATTTTGAAATTAAGGATGACAGATCCGAAAGGACCGTATTCGCATCACCTCCGAGAGTTCCGTCATCGAGGTACCAGATATTGAATTTTGATTTTAGAGTCGAGATTATAGGATGAATTGCTAGGCTAAAAATGGCCGGGCCGAGAGGGTCGCCTTGCTGACAGCCGACTGACGAGAGAATGCTGTGGTCTCTATACATAAGGTGTGAAGGCGAGCTGTAGCACTGCCAGAGGTAAGGATACACACAGGGGATATTTTTTTGGATTTCTGAAAGTAAGGCGCCGCGGTTTACCGAGTTAAATGCATTTTTAACATCCACTTTAACTAGTACCTGTTCCTTGGAGGAACAGAGAAAGGTTCGACAGGCATGTACGGCAGCTTCGCATCCACCTTTTGAGCCAAATCCAAGTTGAGTAGGTTGAAATTTGACTGCTAGGTCTTGGGAGATGCTTCTACAACAGACTTTGGATGCCAACCTTCTGTACGTAGTTCCAATGGCTATGGGACGGATGCCACCGTCTTTTTTACGTAACGCACAGAGGTTGGCACCGTAAAGCGTGGGAGCAACACTGTGGTCTACCTTGCCTGCAAGCATAAGATTCAAAAGACGTGTCAAGCTAGCTAGTAGGTCGTTGTTCCTACCACCAGGAACACCAATAGTCAGGTCTTTGAGATGCTGGGAAGTTAAGCCGTCCAAACCGCCAGAAGACCCGTTCTTGAACGCCAAGATTGCGGCCATTACTGCATCTTCAGATGCTTGCAGATAAGGCAGAGCAGGGTTGGGCGGATCAGGATTGATCTGTGTTGAAGGGGCCGGCGGGTGTTTGTTTCGCAGGGCAGCAAGGGTTTCAGGCGTATCTGGAGCTGAGGTATCGCTAGAAAATAGGATTTGAGCGGCGCCTTTTAGATCCCCATCGTTCACTTTAGACTCTACTATTTTGAAAATGTCACGTGGTTTCGTCTGGGTATGGGAATAACTTTGTGATAAATCAATGTTATTTTGACGAGAGCAGTTCAATTTAATTTTGGAGGTAAGTGACTGACGAGGATCTTTTTTGGACACGTGTAGGGTATTAAATGCAAATAGAAGAAGGTTTTCCCAGCTGGAAGGAGAGTTTTCACTGATGCATTCGTCGATTGCCTTTGTGAGACTCGATGCGACGGTAAATCTAGCGCCTCTAGGGATACGTTTGATAACCGGGAAAGCCTTCTTATGAATGCATAAGGTAGTGGAGAGAGGAACAGCATCATGTGGAGCGGCGGCGGGGGTTAAGGGGTTAGTAGACGAAGGTTGGCTGTTTGTAGACTTGTGAGATTTGCCCAGATGAATGCGAAGGCCTCGTTGTCCTTTAAGGAATTTGGGATGTATGCAGTGGGGGCACTGTACGTAAACAGGCGACTGGCTATTGAGCTGGCTGTCGGCCTGAGATGGAGGAATCGACATTTAAGTACACTACACAATTGAAAGCAAAACACTTATAACGAAAATAATGAATAAAAATTACATAACTATAACAGTGATACACAGACAACAATAGCGTATAAAAACGAACACGGATTTCACTGGGCGTATAAAATACACCTGGGCTGATGAAACGTATCTTGCAGAATTTAAGGAAAGTCCGGAAGATAAACAAAGCTGGCAGAAACGGTGGCAGATGCTGTCAGCTAGAAATGACGGCCGGAGTCGGCGTATGGAGCGCTCTCGGACGGCGCATGTGCCGTTACTTAGCAGCTAAGGCGTCCTTGTTGAAAATGATGTGTCAATTCAAAAAATATTGAAAATTTTCCAAGATATGATCTTTGGAACTTTGCCCACATGCGTGCTTACAAAGGGGGATATTTGCAAAAGAACTATTTGTGTTTCAATGGTCTAATAAACGAAAATGTGAAGAAAAATAATAATTATATAAAGAGCCGATTTGACAGGTTGACGGCTTGACTTTTTTTTTTTTTTGGAATAAGGTCTCTTTATTTTAATTAGCTCCGTTATGATACAGTTAACTTGACAGTTGGTACGACGAAAATAGATCGACAAAGCGCTGGTAAGAATGTGGCAGGTGTTGTACTGAGTGGGCGGAGGTTGAAATATCGTAGTTACAATGCTGTCCGTGCGTGTTGTACGCAGCGTACAACACCTCTTAAGGCATTGAGCGTAAAGTACGCTCATCATACGATCAGTTTACGTTAAGTTTGCACCTGGTATATACCACCACCTTTTTTATTACCACCTTAACTCACTCAATTAATATTTGTGTAGTCTCCGTTGTGCGACGACAGTTAACCTTCCAATAACGTACCTTAAGGTCTATTTTAAGGTTCCTTATTGTATCGGTAATTTTGTCGCACAACGGAGCTTATTCCAATCGCTTTTATTTCCTCGTTTTGTGTGGCTAACTACGCCTTAATTTCATCCAGCTTTTTGGTCCTAACCCATCCATGTAACTATAAAGTCGGATACAAATGAGAATGGAATTTGTGTTCTAGGCACCCGTTTGCAACGGAAATTTAGCCAAACACAGAGCGCATAATCGAAACGCTCCTACACTTAACAGTTTGTTTAGTTATTTTCTAAATACATGTACATAGTTAAAGGCACTAAGTTGTCTGTGGTTAAAGGCTTAATAAGAACAAAATTACGATCGCTTCTTTTGTGTTACGAAAGTTACTCATACAAAAGATATGGGTAAGTATCGTTACACAAAGGAATCAATTAAGTTTTGTTTTAATTAAAGCCCTGAACTATGTACATGTATTTTGAAAATTACTCTCAGATTCCCATAAGGTCTCTGTGTGGTATGACCTCGAGAGTTTGTTTCAAAATTGCCGAAATTTTTATTTTTTTACGTTTCCCATCCCTATCTCTCCGCATTTTCCGTACAATTATTCGTAATAGTCATTTTAAAAAACAGGGACATAGTTATTAAGGGCTTTAATTAAAACAAAACTTAATTGATTCCTTTGTGTAACGATAGTTACCCATATCTTTTGTATGAGTAACAACGCGGACAAGAAAAAATTGGCCATTTATAAATAAAAAACCAAACATGTCCGGCTAAAGCCGACACGCCTGGCCACCCTCACGACGGACACTCATTTCCCTTTCGCCTCGCTCGAAACACTTTGAGTTGCGATCGTTTTTATTTTCAAATCCGTCCTTGACTGCCGTTTGCGCACATTTACATACACTAACATTATTTTGTTTTCAATTAGCAATTCTGGGATACCTACTTACGTTACTTTGATGGATGGAACTTGTTTCAAAGTATGCATTTTATACTCTACTGCAGCGGCCAAGATTTAAGGAACCGTGGTGACAGTGTTTAAAAGACTGAAGTCAAATATACTCGCATATAAAGGTAATATATCTGGGGGCACGGTAGTGGGCCAAGAGTCAAGACTATCCAAGCGAAGCGTATAGAGCACTACCTATCTTTTCGCGAAGCGCTTCGTCGTTTTTATGAACCCTCATAACTTGGGTTTGGTTTGTATTATACCAGATGTATATTAATATATATATATTCTGTATACATAAATACCAAATTAGTTTCAACTGTTTTAATTCTTTAAATTTTTTTAAATATCAATTTAACTAATGACGTACTTAATTTTGTGTAATTGTTTGTTGTTCGTTTTTCTTGTTAATGCTATTAAATTACTTGTTATTTTGCATGTGTATTTTTAATATTTCCTCACATCGTTTGAGAAAAGCACTATATAATATACCTCGGCGCAACGGGGATTGCCAGACTCGTGTCTTTTGCATACCACCTCGTCAGGCAATCCCCTTCTTTCTGGGCCTCGGCTATAATGTACTATTTCGAAATCGGGTCATAAATGGCGGAGTTCTGAAGTAAATAAAAAAATACAAAAATAATTAAAATAATAATTGAATTGTTCCAGGATGTGTACACCGACCCTGCCTTCGTGAGGGACAACTGTGACATCTTTGATGTAGTTCCGGGGAAGTTGGGTAAGTTTTTTTTTAACTATACAGGGTGGCACATTTCTAAAGACTGGGCTGACAGGATAGTGTCATATGAGTGATCTACAATCGACCTCTTATAATTGTAAAGCTGGATTTAAAAGTAAAAAAAAGTCATCAAAATAAAATATTTTAAAATCAGTGACAACCCTACTAATTCAAAGGTTTTATTTACAGTTTAAATGACATCTGTCTTTAACTTAAGCGATGTATAAAAGACGCTAGGATTGATATGTGCAGATTTTTACACTGATGTTTAACAAACTCTATCTCAAAACTGGATAGAAATATTTACATAGTTCATTGGTGAAAAATGAAGTACTCAGTCTGAACAATTCCCTGTTTGTTTAAAAGTCCCTCGATCTGTTCCACCCTGTATAATATCATAAAATCATAATATTATCGATTATGTATGCAGCATGAGTAAAATGTGACCGCGGACCTGAAGCTATGGCGTAGAATCTTTTTCGACAATAGGGAAACATATTTTGAAAGGGATCCTCTCATTTTATAAAATAACACTTCAACGAATTTTTCGTTTCATAGAGTTTTCATTTCATAGACGAATTTATCCACGGAATTCATATTTTTTTTTAAATCTCGAAAATGACAATCTTATAGTAATCTATACCTAGTTAGATCAGTGTTATAACATTCCAAAATATTTTATGGTCTCAGCAAAAATAGCTTCCAATGAAATCATATTTCTATGAAAAAAAATCGATGAAACGTTTTTCTATAAAACAGAAGGTAAACAATTTTGAAGCCAATTAAATTATATATTTTCCCGATAGTCCTTGCTATTTAGGGTGAAGCAAGACGAGCGTAATTTGAGTCGCGTAATTTCGGTCGCGCCACACTCAGTGTGACATAATGCATGTCGCGACCGAAATTACGCGACTTCACCCTCAGATCTACAAACTGCCGGTATTTTTTTCTTGCGCTGCTCAGCGAACTATTCTATTCTTTGCGAATGATGCCTACTGCAAATGTAGTCATAGTTACCCATTTTAAAATGGAAGCGCCCAATAAACATTGCATTCATTCCTATTTTATACCGCTGAGAGAGGCGACAGGGGACCGACGCGCGGGCAGTTTTCTCTAGGCTTTCCATAGCCATACAATACAGCGTGTGGGAACGCTGCCTGCGTCATGGGCACCCTACCCATAGCTCTTAGTTATATAATAAACATATTTTAATCTCAGTTTAATTTATAGTTTTAACCCCTTAAATTTGTAAATTTTTATGTTTTATTTTTGACCCATATTAAATGTATATTTTATACCGCTATGCGAAAATTATCTAAGGTACCGTCCACAAAAGCGCAGCGGGGAAAACTAACCAATCAGGCTGCGTCCTTGTGAAGCCCAAAAGAATTATTACATTTAAATCTGAGGGATGTGATTGGTACATTTTACACAGCTCCGCTCCGCTCTGCTTCTGTGGACAAGCAGCAAGCAGCGTTATAACAGGCGGGGCGCACTCCGCGATAAACTTTTCCCGCTACAAGTACATGCCGGTGGCCTCATGCATGGGGACTATTCAGTGGCTGCCACGCTGTGTCTCGGAACGCACGTACACGAAATTCGCGCGCACGCTCTTCCGATTTATGTACGTCGCAAGTGAACGTTCCTCATTCATCTGTTGATACCAGTGTTATATTATAATATAAAGTGTTTGAATGAGTAAAAAGACAGCGAAAAGATATTGTATCGCAGCGGGTTGTAGGAACAATGATCCCGCTTCGATTGTAGTAGATCGCATTCAATTTTTCTTTCTTAATTTACCTTTGTGTCATTATTTATAAAAATAAAAAATGTGGTATTACCACATAAAAAAATATGAATCGATAAAAAGATTCTATACAAATATATAATAAGTAGTTACTGAATAATAATAAAAAAACATATTGCAGGTGTATCTACTTCCATATTTAACACTGGTTACTCAGATCAATTTTAATTGTTAAGTACTTATGTAATTTTGAATTGATTATTTACTGATATTTGTCAATTTAAATTCTAGTAAAATAAGTATGTCTACTACTAAATCAACAATCATAGAGGTTTTTATAATAATATTTGATATGAAGTTTGTAAAATTACTAGTAATGAATAAACGATTGAGTGATAGTTTGATAAGTAAGTATATAAAATATATAAATAATGAGTTAAAAGAAATGTATTGGAAGTGATCCCTAATAGGGATAAGTTCGCCTTTGTACATGTTTTATTTGTTACTAGCGACCCGCCCGGCTTCGCACGGCACGGCACGGTGCGTCCGTGCGTATTTTTAAAGATCGAAGCATACATAGGGGTAGACAGACAGACGAGGAAACGACTTTGTTTTATACTAGGTGTGTAGTGATGAATATATATATGAATAAATAAATAAATATCGGACAACTAAGCAAAAACAAAATGAAGCTCAAGAATTTAATTGCATGTTAAGGTAACGCATTCGTTGCATTATTTTATTATATTATACGTATTAAAATGTTTAAAAATAAAGCTAAAATGTTTTGCAGCCTGGTGGTGGATTCAATTCGTCCAAATTCTGAGATTGATTACTTTATAGTTGAATAATGAAATAATTAATATAATGTATGAAGAATATAAATATATTGCTCTCTATATTGAATGCAAGAAATAAATAGGAAATACATTTTTATTTTTAGTCGTTGACAGCCCTCGCTCTCGGCGACGCGGCAAGCGAGCCAATTCATTTTCACCGTTGGCACGCAGCTTTAACGTTCCGTTTGGCTTGCGCTGGGGACGACGACTTTAGAAGGGCCATAAATCATATTTTTTTGGCTAAAAAAAGCGGCTTTTGTAAAGATCAAAGTAGTGTGCCTTCTGTACTTGTACTATTATCTATTCTGTGGTTATAAGGAAGAAATGGCACAAATTTTTCCACACTAGCCGTTAACGTTAAGTTTGCACCTGGTAACTATCGCGTCGTATACAAAATTATAAAGACCCTTCAGTTCACAGTTTTTCTGTGACTTGTGTTCGTCGCACTATAATAAGTGAAAAAAATGTTGTAACCAATGAGCCACTAAAAGCTTTGTATTTTACCACTGATGCAAAGATAAAAGCACAAAGAAAAATTGAAATGCATAACCTGGTGGAAGAGACCGGGAAGAAGGACTCAGTAGCGTGTCAACCTCTCCACCACCCTAACGCCAGATAACCTTTCGAATTGTTTCCTTATCCTTATGCTTTGTGTGTTCATCTTTGCTTTGTTTATCTTAGAACTTAGCGGATTTGTATTTTGTATTTCTTATGCAAGGAAACGGACAGCTACATTAGTTTGACATTTATTTTTTCACATATTAATTATTTATTTACGCTAGGCGGCGCTGAATAATCAATACGAGTAAGGTTGTACCTTACCTACATACTGTTTTAGTAGAAATCCTTTTTTGAGGTCAAATTCTCTTCGTTTTGTTCTAACATACAATGCGATGGAAAGTGAATTCAGCCTCATAAAGGGAATCCTACTATTTATAAACGAAGATCCGGGGAAATGTTGTCGCATTTGGTAATTCTCGGAATATCCCAACATTTTGGAATTATGAGTACACCTTACCACATGATTTTACAGTATAAAATTCCTGGAAATGTTATACAAATATAACTCTGGAATAAAGTAGCGGGCAAATAAAACAAGAAATAAGAATACTATTCTAAGTAAACTGTTACTGTCCTCCCTGAAATCAAAACTCAAAGCTTTGCTTTTACTCCTAGATATGAAAGTCGGAATGCATTAATCGCAACGATCGCAACCCACTATAATGACATTAGTTTGAGTACCTACCTGTCAGTTAACCTCGTAATATCATTTAATGGAATCCACTCTTTTCCTGACTGTTTTTCGTGTAGTAAACACGTGTACACTTTATTTAATAATCTTACGTTCACGGCTATGAATGGTTTTCGGCATATTCTTTGGATAATTTTAAATCTTTGTATTTTAAAGAAACCACCACGAATGACATTGACATCGTTGTCAAACCATCATAAAATCATTGCCAGTGTAAGAAATTAGTTCCAGTGAAAGTTCGCAATATGGCGCATCCTCATATATTTCTGGTCAGGCTTTATGTATGTATAGCCTAACAAGTGTCGGCCCGGCCCAGGGATAGTGGCGTTACAAACAGCTTTCTATGGCAATCATGTGCATATGTCATATATTTACATTATGAAACTTCAATAGCAATTTGTCAAGGTTTTGTCATTAACCAAAATCAAAACACTGTTTACCGGAATGCTGCTCAATCTTTCGTTCTTCTTGCGAAATAAATACCTACTAAAAAGAACTTGACTCATCACTGTAGATAGTTTTGGCTTTATTAGGTATGCAAAAAGTACTTTAAATTTGCGGAATATTTCCGTCGTATTCGTATCGTCCATCAGCGACATTAACTGACTTTCAACGTCAGTTATCAAAATTTTGTCGTTGCCAGTACTATAAATGAGTACCACTAAAAACACCTTGTTGGGCTAATTATAGCCTTATATTTATATTAATAAAGGATGAGCCCGAAACGCTATTTTTTATTATTGTTGTATAGAAATAGAACCATTTATGCGCGAGCCCGACTCGCACTATTCTGCGGTTTTTCAGTTTTTATGCAAACACGTTTTATACTTGTTAAACGCCATGTTTGTCCGCAGGGGACAAGTGGCTGGTATCCTGCCTGTCAGTCCTGTTCCTGAGCAAGGGTCTCCTGTACAGAGTCGTCCCGGCGGATCAGCGCGTCGACGCTGGTTACGCCGGGATCTTCAGGTGAGCTGGTGTATCCTGAGGAGTTACTCCGAAGGACCAAAGTGCACAAGTACCACACAAGCTTATACAACTCGTATACCGCTAATTGAAGCAGAATAACGGTTGTATCATTGCTTACGCAGCCATGTGCTGGTGTGTTTTAGTCCTGCTTAGCGGGTTTGGTCACAGAAGATCTTCAGGTGGTGTTCTTTATCTAATTTATAAGGAGAATAACTCATCGGTATCATCATAAATATCCGGTCCGAAGGACCAATTTGCGCATGTGTTCCTCTCCGTCAGTTTTGATAACGGCAGATCTTCAGGTGGTGTTCTTTATCTAATTTCGAGCGAGAATATCGGTATCATCGTATAGATTATCCGGTTCGAAGGGCCGATTCGCGCATGTGTCTCCTTTTTCGATAACGGCAGATCTTGGCGCTGGTGTACAGTATAGTGGACGAGTGCGCTTATAGAATATCCGGTTCAAAGGACCAAAATCTATGTATTACGTATTCTATTTACGAGAAACTGTACGACACTAAGGCTCGATGCAGCCAAACTGAAATTCTAAGAATAAAGCTTCATCCATGTTAGTTAAATCAAGCATATTTTAGTAGATTTTACGACTTTGATGGAATCTTCGATTCAATGCTATATGGAACCGTTTTTCCCCAGGTTCCGGATATGGTGGTGTGGGCAATGGCTGGAGGTGTTGGTTGACGACCGGCTGCCCACCGTGAACGGGAAGCTCGCCTTCCTGCAGACCAGCTCGACGGAACAGCTGTGGCCTGCGTTGCTCGAAAAAGCATATGCCAAGTACTCTTTCATTGTTCAGTAAAATTATAGCCATACAAGAGTAACAAGCGTCGGTCCGGCCCAGGGATAGCGGCGTTACACCTTTTATACGGCAATAATGTGCATACGTCATATTCATTTGCATTATTAAACGTCAGTAGAGATTTGTCAAGGATTTGTCGTTAACCAAATTCAAAACATTGTTTACCAAAAACAACACGATCAGATCTACATTATGGTTGTGGTGTTTGATGCGTTTTTAGGGTTCCTATTACTAAGACTCGGCTGTCCGTCTGCCTGTCGGTCTGCCACCAGGCTGTATCTCATGAACCCTGATTGAAATTTTCAAAGATGAAGTATTTCTGTTGCCGCTATAACTACAAATACTAAAATCAGAATAAAATAAATATTTAATGGGGCATACATACCTGATGCAAACTTAGCTTAACCCGCCCAGTCACAATGGGATAAGGGCTTGTACGGAACCCTCGGTGTGCGAATCAGACTCGCACTTGGCCTGTTTTTCATTTTGTCAAGCACAATCATGGCGTGACGTCACAATATGGCATCATAAGTATTGTGACTATTGTGTTACAGCCATTTTGGGAATGTGTATGACTCTAATTTCTCGCAGCAGCTCTTGTTGCAGTTATACATGTAAGCATTTAATCCTATCAATAAGCATGAGATGTCGGACCTAATATGGCGACATCGAAATTTTTGATGCTCATGATAAACAGGGCAGAATTTGGACAAGCCACGTGTAAATGAAATCGTTATTATGATCTGATACTTGTCAGGTAAGTAAAACTAAGGGTTTCTCTTTATGTTCAAGCGAAAATTAGACGGCAGTCATTATATTGCTCTCTCTTTTCCCCAGACTCCACGGCTCCTACGAGGCCCTCAAGTATGGCAGCCTCCTAGACGGCATGGCGGATCTCACTGGTGGCATCACGGAGTCGCAGCCGGTCCGCGAGCTCAGCGATGGCCACGCCCTCGCCGCGCTCCTCCGAGCCACCAGCGTGGTCACCGCGCACTACCAAAACAGCGTGAGTATACTGAGACACACGTACCTTAAGTATGGCAAGTGTGGCAATCTAGGTGAGAGATAGTACTAGGGTATCCTATATAGGCTAACAAAATAAAAAATATATTGTTATGTGGATTTATTACGCCCAATCAATGCACAGCTTTTTTTCCTGTTCAATCTGTTTGCCTAATCAGCCGTTAATAAGTTTTTAAATTTACCAAAGATACAACGTCTTTTTCTTACCTGACTTGTGCGCTAAATTAAGTATCAAATGAAATAGAGTCGAGCGTCGCGGCACTCCCCCATTAATCGGAAAACATACCTAAAGACATCCTGGCGAACTGATAACCTCATCTTTTTTTAAATCGATTAAATATCACAATTTATTTATTTATTTTCCCACGGAACACAACAAGACGGGTCATAACCCGTCGTGTTGTGTTTGATGTTCGTACGTAGGTACGTGCGAACAAAGTGTTCGGTGCATGTTTCTGTTCGTTCGTCGTTACACGGCTTCAAAAGGTATTCTGTTCTTTGTAAGAATAAGCCTCAAACAATTCTACTATATGGTGCATAATGCAAAGACGAATAATTCACTATTTTTTATTTCAGGCTGTCGACCAAAGAGGATTAGAAAGTGAAATGAATTATCGAATATACAGCGTAGAAGATGTAAGTTTATTATTATTCGCTTCTTTTGGTTTTAATTGTCCTCACGTTATTTTTCCGCTGAAAGTGGTTGAAGTAACATTTGCTTATTTCCTAACGAATGTTTGTATGAAACCATTGATACAAAGATCTAAGCACAAAGTGAAAATTTAAAATGTTCGAACCCGGTACCTCTTGATTAACACGCTGGACCGGTAATCCAGAGGTACTTGGTTTGCTTCCCGGTCTCTTCATCAATGGTTTAATGTAGGGTAAAGCCAGTCGAGCGTAATTTGAGTCGCGCAATTTCGGTCGCGCCATACATCATGTCACGTCATCAAGTCATGGCGCGACAGAAATTACGCGACCCAAATTACACTCGTCTGGCTTCACCCATAAAAAAATGTGGTGTGTACCTACATTAAAAATAATGAGATATTACGTGTTTCATACATTTATCAATGTTTGTATGGTTCAGGTGGAAACGGACAGTGGGTTGGAGCAGACGGTGCGCCTGCGCCGCCCCTTCACACAACGCGACAACTACCGACCGGACGAAACAGAGTAAGTAAGCCTTCAGACCTTCTACATCTCTGAAAAAATCACTTTATTTTATATAATTTTTAGTGTAAACATTGATTTGGAGAAACTTGTACATCTCCTCTAACATATATGTATCAATTACCTAGTTATAATATAATTGTATTAGTTTTTAAGTATAATTTACGAAAAAATGACTTACTGTTGAGTTTCTTTCGGCTTTCTTCTCAACAGCGGTCTCCTCTGGCGAAATGCCGGTAGACTCACAATCAGACTTGTAAAAATGCCCTTGTGGCCTACTTACTGAATAAATTATTTCATATTTCATTTCATTTCATTTCATATTTCAGAAATAACTAAATTTTTTTGTGAGAAAAAACCTCATTGAATTAATTATTTGCCGGCATTATTGTGTACAAAATAGGTATAAACCGTATAAGTAATACAAAGCGCAATCGAATCACTAGTTTCATTCAGCGTAATAGCGAATCACTAGTTTCATTCACCCTGTTTTAATGTAAAGTTCGTTTTTCCAGCCGTAAAATCAGCCTGTCAGAACACGACCGGCTCAACTCCTCAAGCGTAGAGTTCAGCATGTCCTTCATGGACTTCCAACGGCTGTTCCATCGCCTGGAGACCGTCCACCTGGACGCGGAGACCAGCTGGCCCGAGCCCTCACTCTCTGAGAAAGCCAAGTGGCAAGTGAAGATGCACCAGGGCGCGTGGAGGCGGGGAGTCACGGCTGGTGGCTGCAGGAACTATGTCCGTAAGTGAGCGTTTAAAAAAAAAAACTGGTTGCCTGTAAAGTCGGTTTTACGGGCGAAGATTTTACGTGACAACGCGCGGCGGACCGATCATGTTGGAGTGGGAGAGAGACGCAAGGCATTCGCCGGTCCGGCGGGCCTCTCTCTCGTTCGGTGACTCATCGTAACAGACGTGAGCGGGCGTTACACTTTTTCATGAGTGACTCCGAGCGCAACCTAATTTAAGACGTTGTCACGTCAAAAACCCGGGTCATGGTTTCTTCCAGAATTTTGGGTTTTTAGGTTTCTTGCTCAGAATGGATAGCATTTTCAATGTGAGGAATAAAAGATGGTGTCCCAAAATTTGTATAGGAATCCCAAAATTCCCAAAATTTGTATAGGAACGGACAATTGTAGGACACTTTCTTATTCTTCACATTGAAAATGCTATCGATTCTGCGTATGATGAACTTTTGGAGATTTTGAAGACGACAGAAAGGTGTAGGTAGACGGTGAACTTGATATAAAAGATACTTTAGACAATTCTTTCATCCTCGCCAGTTTAGAACGACAGTCCACAAATGTGCGTTTTCTAGAAATTTCCTGCCTCGCACGACAGCATTGTGGAAAGGATTGTCGCTTATTTCCGTACCGATACGACCTTCAAAACTTCAAGAAAAGATAGTACTCCCACCTGAAAGGCCGGACGCACATTGTGGCTCTTCTGGTGTTGCAGGTGTCTATCGGCGACGGTAATCGCTTTCCATCAGGCGATCCGTTTGCTCGTTTGCCGTTTATGACATAAAAAAAATGACTTACGTGCCGACAGTATGCGCGGAAGTTCACCATTTTAAATTCATTGTTTTTTCTGGACGCAGCGCCAGGATATGAGGCGAGGACCACCTTTAGTAAATAGACAATACTCATATATGAGTAATAAAGTCTTGAGATTTAGGACCTTATCATTATCACACTTGCGTTTTGCGAGCGAGATTTTTTATACAATTAAGTAAGCGTCGCGGCAAAAACGCTGCGTGACCGCATTCATACAACATTCGCTAGTAAATCGCAAGTGTGAAAGGCCCTTACAATATTCATTTAACATTTTTAATATACAAAATCTCAATGGCCCCATTTAGATCGGCCAGCACCGGCATGTCTGAAACTATAAGAAATACAACGATCAGGGAGCGATATCAAGAAGCAACAAAGTACAAGCGCAAGTCCCTTTTCAACTTCTTATTTGAGAAAGAGACTTCCGCTTGTAATTTGTAACTTGTATAGCCTAACTAGGATAGTGGCGCTACAAACAGCTTTTATATTGCAACAATGTGCATACGTCATATATTATATATTATGCATTATAAAATGTCAATAGCGATATATATCATCGACCAATTTCAAAAGAATGCAAGAAGCACCAAGGATTGAACAGTATTCCGGTAAACAATGTTTTGAATTTGGTTGATGACAAATCGCTACTGACATTTAATTATGCAATAAACCAATTTTGTTCCTATCTTGACGTATTTTTCCAGATTTCTTCCACATGAATCCTCAGATTCAAATCGTAGTGTCTGACAACGACACCCTAGTGGTCTCCCTCAATCAGCACAGCGTCATGGAACCCAAGGTCATCGGCTTCAGCATATATAAGCTCCCGAAGCTGCTGATCGAGACGGCCACCCCAGCACAGTTTAAGAGATTGAAGAGTACCGTCAACTCACAGTACACTAACAGCAGACAAGTTAGTCATAGGTAAGAATTAGTTACAGTTTTAGGGTTCCGGACCTGAAGAGGAAAAAAAGGATCCCTTTATCATGTTATGTAAGATCACTTTGTTGTCCGTCCGTCCGTCCGTCTGTCAAGACCCTTTATTATGCGTTTTCTATTCGGAATGCTTGTGTGGAGAGGTATACAATTTTGGGCACAGCAATGCCATTTGGTACGGGTATTATGTATACGTCCACCTGAGCCCAAAACGCCTGGTAGCCAGTTTGAACTCCACGATAGGTGGGGGGGGGTCAAAGTATACAGCTGCAAAACTGGCGGATTAGTTTGAACTTTTGAGTCAACTTTGCTGTCGTTATCTGGTGATGCCCAACTCAATCGCAATACCTGTTTTTAGGGTTCCCTAGCAAAATATGTGGCTACCAGGCGTTTTAGGTCAGGTGGATGTGTATAATACTCGTACCAAATGGCATTGCTGTTCTCCAAAATGTCATACTGTTTCCCAATAGAATATATCCGTTAGACTTCGCAAAGCTTCGTCAATTTAGATTCCCTGCTATGGTTTCCACAGATCCACCTCTTTTTTTCAGATGCGACCTCCAACCAGGATCGTATCTAATAATGCCTACGACGTTCGAGCCCAGGGAAGAAGCCAACTTCTCGCTGCGGATATTTTCGACCAAGACCATCCGAATGCGAGCCCTGGACTCGGCCCCGCAGATGACCAAAGCTGCCGTCATACGAGCCCCACCTGGTTTGGAACTGAGTAGATCTGTCAGGTGAGCTAGGAATCGTATATGCCCTAAGTTATCTTCCGAATGACATCCACTGTTAAGCATAGACATCGGACTGATAGCACGGTAGGACTTTAGAGAGCTATGGAGCTGACATTAATATACAATTCATACTCATACTCATTCACCTATTTCATTCCAAACTGCCTTTATGGTTATTGTGGTTAAGATTCTCAGTGGTAGCTTAAAGACCCTAAAATATTCAAAGTTGATACTAAACTTGTTAATGTTTCTCAGGTTTTTGCCTCAAATTTTTGGATAGTAATTACCTAGATAGTGTTTTTTTTTGCATATTTCATGCGATATCGATAAAGTGAATTATTTTCCACACTTTGTAACCAACTAAGTATTTAAAAGCTGAAATTCAGAGTGCTTGAACCTTTTCACACTCAGACAGGGTTTAAAATGGGTCCTTTACTAAACAGTTGTACAGACAAACGCCAAACGTGCGTTTTAGACAAGCTGCAAATATATTATTTTTATTTGCTGATTGAATGTATTTTTTGCTTAATACAATAGATATATCGTTTTTGTTTACATTTAACCCCTTATTCAACGGTAGCCACCGCAATCACATCGGAACGGTGGGTCAATCTTTTTTAGCCGTAAACGTGACAGATGCTTTGTCACTTATTTATCATGTGATAAATGCAACTATCATAGACCCTCTATTTTCTAAAGACCATGGGACTTTTATTAAAGCTAAAAAAGAATACTTCCCGGACTATTCTAAGGTGAAATTTTGAGATACTGGTTTTTAAGTTGAGCACCCTTAGAGTGTTTGGTTTTTGGAGTGTGCTTGTTTCACTCTAATGGTACTCACGCACCGCGAGCATTCGCCTGTAATGCAACAAAAAACAATCGGGTGTCAGAACTGTCAGGTTGTCTATTAAATACAGGACACCGTGTTAATGACGCCCGACTGTCCTATATCTGTTTAGTAAGTAATGTAAACTTTTTTTTTTTCAGCTTCGCCCAATACGAAGCGATATTCCTGCAACTCGCCGACGAGCACCGGACAATAGATGCCTTCGAGCTACAGGAACTACTGGACGCTTGCCTGCCCAACGACTACATCAAGAGCTGTGCGTCCATAGACACGTGCCGGCAGATAGTGCTGTCATTAGACGTATCCTTTTTTAAAAGCTTTTTACAGAACTTTAACCTCGTGAGGCCCAATGTACCTCACAAAGCACAAAGTAACACTTGTAACTAAAGCCCAGAGTTAGGTGGTTCTAAAGGAACTGTACTTTACAAGGTACAGTGGGCGTTTAGGCCTAACTGTCGTTTTTGAGCTTGGGCCTCACAAGGTTATTTATAGAACATAGCAATAAAATTGATAAAAAATTACTAAAACAATTGGTAACAAAATAGGAAAATTACATTGACTTTAATGTTCTGTCTTAATTGTGTACAAACTTTTAGAGATATGCTCGAAAATAAATTGTACCATTGAAACTAAACACTCATTCAAAAATACACGGAACCAAATAAACTACCACTAACTTTTGGTCATTATACTATTTTTAATTGGACACAAACTAAAAAGAAGACGTGTTTTGACTACTGGCTTGTATGACGTCACCAGCCAGTATCTTCATACTAACAGATCGTTTTTGACATGTCATAAAGAGTAGCTGATTTAAGCTCTCATCAAATACCGTATCAGACATTTAATTTTTTTTACCGAGCATTTTTCCATCATTATATCCTTCTAGGCGTATTTATTCTAAGTTTAAAGGGAAAAGGTTCGACAGGCTGTTGAGATAAACTTATTGTACCTGGATAATGATCCATCCTTAACTAGACCACAGAAAACCGGAACAGGCCGCATCAGCCTAGCCAACTTTAAGGACCTGATGTGCTCTTTAAAGCACTGGCAAATGGTGTTCAAGACACATGCCAGGGAGAAGATGGGAGTGCTCCTAGCAGAGAGGCTCAGGGATGCGCTGAGAGAGGTCGGCTTCGTGGTTCCGGACCGGGCCATGACGCTGCTGCTGCTGCGATATATGAGGAAAGACGGGATGCTGAGGTTCGGGGACTTTGTGTCCACCGTTATGCATTTACATCGGGCATTTAGTAAGTATTCCGTAATGTTTACAGTAGCATCTTAGGCCTTATTGTCACTTAACATCAGGTGCAATCAAGTTTAAATGCATGGCTATTTAGAATAAAAAAAATAAACCGTATTATGCTACTATTACATCCATTGGCGTATCTAAGATTATTTTTCAGGTGGGGCCTGGGTGGGGGCCTGGCCATGGTCTATGAGTTGAAGTCATGACTTTGTATGGGTAACCCAAAATCCTGGGGTGGTCACTAGACCATATTGGTGTGGGCACGGGTGGTAACACAAAATCCTGGGGTGGGCACTAGACCATATTGGGGTGGGCACGGGTGGTAAAACAAAATCCTGGGGTGGGCACTAAACCATATTGGGGTGGGCACGGGTGGTACACAAAATCCTGGGGTGGGCACTAGACCATATTGGGGTGGGCACGGGTGGTATCACAAAATCCTGGGGTGGGCACTAGACCATATTGGGGTGGGCACGGGTGGTATCACAAAATCCTGGGGTGGGCACTAGACCATATTGGAATGGGCACGGCCCACGTCGGACTATGGAGAATTAAGGAAATTAAGGATATTTTTGTTGAGAGGGTGCTACTACAGCTTTGAAGAAATCTTTAATTATAAAAATAATTAATCATAGTTGGGTTAGTTATTATGAAGATAACCTAGTTATGTATATTTTATTGTTAGTGTTAAGTTTTCTTCTTAATGTACTTCAAACACAATCCATGTATTGTTTCTGAAAATAAATGAAATGACTTAACATAATACTTAAGATAGAACATTATTTGTGTGGCGCGTAATATTGTTTAATACTCGATATGTTTAGTTCATAGTCAGTACAGCTGTATTATGTTTTAAATAATAATAATTATTATTATTTATTCTCATACGAGCTTTATCAGAAAATTAGGCCCTGGAATTTCGCATATGTCCACCGGAACGCCTCGAACCTAAATCTGACTATGACCCGTCTGTACTTTTTGACATTTCGATATGGTAGGCGCACTTGTTCGCTGACGCACTTTCCTCAATAACTGACCTTATAGTTATATTTAAATCACGTAATTTATTCCCTGTTTAATAGATTTTTCGTAATTGGACACAATATTTCTAAAGTGAATTATTTCGTTTCAGATGTATTTTACTCAAACACTGCAACATCGAACTACATCAATCTGAACCTATCTGAGGCAAGTATCTTAATTTCACAATAAATTGTACCATTTAATTTATTGCTCCTATTACAGGCAACACCCGGTATACAGGGTGGCCCATTTAGATCGGTCTGTATGGGAAAGTCTGAAACTATAACACATACGAAGATCTGTTCTTAGGAACCATGTCATCGATTTTAATAACCAGGAAAAATGTATCCATACATTTAAAAAAAACCTATAGGTACTCAGCTCGGGAATCGAACCCGGACATTTTGAAAAATAAAACTAACATTATTTCTACATAGATATCAGTTGTGTAGGTCTTATATGAATGAATAGATGAATATAATGCATTATTTTCATATTCTTTAATTTCTTTTAGTACTTAAGTTTTCGAAATGACCACCATTTCTTCGAACGTCTCTGTTCGATTCCCGAGATTAATGTATGAATGCAGTTTTTCTTGTTGTTACAATCGATGACATGGTTCCTAAGAACAGATCTTCGTATGTCTTATAGTTTCAGACTTTCCCATACAGACCGATCTAAATGGGCCACCCTGTATACATATATTTTTTTAAGTATATATATAAACACTTAAACGCAGTATTTTAGAACCATACAGGCACGTTAACTTATGGTAAGGGTACTGATTAAAATTCTTTTTCTTTTGTTACAGTGGCTGAAGTGCGCTCTCACCTGTTAAGAAACCAAGGCATGGTTTGAACACCTCTTTGGTTAAGTTTGTGTTGGTTATGAGATGACTATCATAAAGGCGTCCAATAGACAGGACTTTCAGATGATTTTTGCTTGCTCACGTCATTACGCAAACGGCTACGGACGGGGTATACGACTATAGTGAAAATAAATTGTATCTTTGAGACCACTAAAAACACATTCCTAAATACACGGAATCAAATGAACTACCACTAACATTTGGACATTATACTATTTTTAATTGGACAAAAACTAAAAAAGAGTCGTGCTTTGACTACTGACTTTTATGACGTCACACGCCAGTATCTTCATAGAAACTTCACACTAACAGATAGTTTTTGACATTTCATAAGGTGTACGGTCTGGCCAAAAAGAGTAGAAATTAAAAAGTGGCAATACTGTATTGACGTCCCCGTTTTCTTAGATTGATTAGAACGGGACGACACGACGGTATTGCCACTTTTTAATACTCTTTTATGTCAAACTGTAGCTGATTTGATCTGTCATCAAATACCGTATGTTTATGCTTGTTGTTTGAGAACAAACATTTTATTTTGCGAATTAGCTTAAGGTGCTATGGCAATATATTTCCTATTTATTATATGCCGTAGCCTCAATATTGATGGACCGGGCTATATTACCAAATTATGTGGCTAAACTGCGATATTTCAAACAAAGGTATACGGTGACGTAACTTAAGGATTTAGTTTGAGTAATAGAGCCCACACTTTTGAGAATTAGGTTTTGAAACCGATTTAACCTTTTGAACGACAAGTGGTGATGCAATTCACTGTGCCCGCGCCACTAAAAATAAAATGACTCATAGTAAACAGGGCTTGAAAAATACATGTTGAATTACAAGTCGGGGTCAGTGTCAGCCAGTGGCGCTGAAAGTGTTAAATAGGAAAATGGAATCTATTTTCGAGAAATTCTCGAGCGTGCGTGGCTCGCTTTATATATGAATACTCGACGCATTTAAAAATAAATGTACTTACATGTAGTTTAGTTCCGATTAAATGCAATTTATTAAACGATCTCGCTTAAAAGTGTAATGTATATTGTTTTAAGTGACATTTCTAAAGATCATTAAGTGGCAACTTTGAATGAAAATGATGGGCTGGGTTCGCATACTTGAAGACTTCAATCATGGCTGTCGATAGGCGAAATCGTTAGCAATGTTGGGTTTTTATCCCCCCAGCTCTTCAAGTGAAGCTTGGTGATCTTCGGAACATAGGTTAGTACTTATATTTATATTATAATATAAGTAATTATAGAAATATCTTAAGTTTTCCACCGACATGGTGTTCTTGAATTAGCTTTAGAAATTGTCGTGTTATCATTGTAAATCCTATTTTTTTTAGATTTCTTTTTCAAATATTTTAAGACAACTATCGTAATTTTTTTATGTCTGTAATCACTTACGTTTGATTTTAGGTTTCTGAAACTATATGTACCTATATTTCAAAAATATTAGAATTTTAAAATAAAACAACAATAATAGCTCAAACCCTAAACCAAATATAGACCACAAAATAATCGATTCCCACAATAGTATAGTAAACTAAAACCATATTCCTAAAACAAGTCCTTATAGCAGCTGCACACTCTCGCCGAGACAAGGCGAGGCAAACGTGCTGTCCCTTTCGACCCGTTTAAGTAGGTAAAGGAAGGACAGCCTGCATGTCTCGCCCGGTGTCGGCGAGACTGTACGGGCGCCATTACCGTTCCGACAATAGTAGATCTTCAAATTACAAAATCCCTAACATGCACTTTATAGGTCGGAAATTTCTCATTTACACAGAAATCTATTATATATATATATTATTATGTGTCTATTTTGGTCTATTATTTATTTATTTATTGGACTGTGGCAGTCTTCCCCCGGTAACAATCTCATCCCATCTTACCTTATGTTGTTTGTTTTGGATTCTAATGAAATTTTATGTAAACTATATGAAACTTTTACTAAGAATTAATATGAAAGTAATATACATTATCATATTTAACTAGGTAGCAGAAGGACTAGCAAACTGATAGCTTTATCAAGTGACCAGTATACTGCTTAATTTTTCAGTGGTGTATGGGAATGTCAGAGGGTCTTGGGGATGGTCACATTGCATGACAATGGGACCACGAACACGCAAATATAAATCCGTACCTGAGAAACATTAACACTGTAAAACCCGTTCCAGACCTTCCGATCCGATTTATCGGATGAAATCGGATAATGTGTAGTGTAATTGTTAGGATCTGTGTCCCTAACGCCAAGCTGACAGGAGATAGCATGACATTCTATAGCGGCAAATGACGTCGTGGCGTCTGGGGCACAGCTTTCCGTCGACGTGATTTGCCGTCTTTGGCGCTCAAAATGTTAAAACTGTATTTGCTACATTCGTCATAGTTACCGATATCTTTAAATGTACATATATTGATGTAAAATCTCGACTTACTCCGACGCATTGTAAGTTTCTGGGGTTACAGTTAAAAGCTCAATTTTTAGTAAAGATGGTCTGGGATATCAAATACGTAATCGCAACTCCAGACTTACAATACTGTGCCTTAAAACAACGCCGAAATTCGGCCGAGGGACGAGTTTAACAGAACACGGTTAAGTAAGTTGGTCAGTGTGACCCCTCCCCCTCACACGCTGACAGTCCCATTCCCGACTAAAAAATTCTCAGTATGAGATACTTGCGCCAAAGATGGCCCGGTTCCTAAGATAGCCCACTTCAGAATGTTATAGTTATAACCGTTCGAATGGATTCAAATTTCGCGCCCATGTTCGATTAGTACCATAGACTTAACTTATATCTATGGTACTAACCGAACATGTGCGCGAAATTTGAATTCGTTCGAACGGATATAACTATAAAATTTTGAAGTGGGCTATCTTAGGAACCGGGCAATCTTTGGCGCATGTATTGTACCTATTGTATATCTTATTGTAGAGTAAATAAAGATGAGGTCAGTTGTGTAAAAAGTCTGGCCGACACTCCATACCATATACAAATAGAGAAGTAACTCCACAGCGCGCTCGCGTACCTGCAAATGTAATGTCAATGTCAATAATATCTACGTAATGTACGTAGCTAAATACTAAGTAGGTACTGGTACCTACTAGCTGAGCTGAGCTTTGGGACAATAACATTCTAGTGTTATTTCGCAACCTCTTATTGTATTTGCTGCCCTAGAATAGAACTCTGGTAGATTCATAGCGCGTGGATGACGTTAAAAAATAAATGAAGGGCTATTTATTGGGAAACAATCGTTCGTTCTTTTTCTCAATTGTTTTTTTTTGTCTACGTCTTCAACCAAGTTTTACCCAGTTCATCATGTGTTGGTTTTGACTTAGTTTATTAATGACGTAAGTACACATCAGAAAGAGTACATTGTTATAAAAAATATAGAGATTCAAATTTTGATTGACTATCTGAAACATGGGTGAAATACGCTGGATCCCGTTTTTTACAATATATTCTTACGTAATAAATAAGGCAAGCAAGAAGGAGAAAACGACATACTTCATCAGCTACTCCGATAAGAGTTTTAAATTTATAATGATACCTATACAGTTATAAGGCGACTTCACAACTTCAATTGTTTGTACTGTAAAATTTGGAAATGTGACTTAGCCTAATCTTCCCCTTGGCCCTTCAATTAGAATTGGGAGTGTCGCCACCTTGTGGTTTTTAGTAGGCATTTAAGATAAGAATACATTTTTATATACAACGAATTTGAGATTATATCAAAAAAACACGCTAGATGGCGTTATTAGCTGCCAAGACTACAGTTTGACAAAAAAAAAAAAAGTGGCAATACTGTAGTGTCGTCTTTTTCTTACATTGATTAGAAAGCGACACTCCAGAGTAGTATTGCCACTTTTTAATTTCCACATTTCCAGACTGTAACTTGATCGTATAATCGTGGTATTGGATGATACGAGCTATCATGTTTGCATATAACAGTGTAGATAGAATTAAGTCATTTAGATCCTTATGTTTGTAATATTTATAGTATATAGCATCACGCTTTTAACCTTCAAGGCATTCATGTAGGCCTTTTGAGATTTAATGAGCTTTTCAACGCGAATAGTTCATTGTAAATAAAGCTTAAAATTGTTTAAAGTATTTGGGGCGACAAACGCTGCGGCCATAGGCCATATGCCATAAGTATAAAAAATATATAATCGGTAGCTAGCATCATGCGAACTACTTAATAACTAAGTGATTAACTTTCTCGAAGCTACGGAAATCCAACACAACCCTACACATGAAATTGACATCATTTCATATTTCTAACAAGTGGAAGTTAATAGAGATCGAGAGAGCTCTGCGTCGTGTATTATAAACAAATTTTTGAATTGATTTTTCTGTACATAAAGAAATATAAATAAATAGATAAAATAATCGAAATCTACGAAAACTATGCCTGCATAGTTGTAGTCTTCGACCTATCCGCGAAAAAAAATAAGCTGTCAATTATATCAAACTCAACGTCATTCGGTTATTTGATTAAAACTCGATTCGATTAAAACTAATGTAACCTTTCCATTATGTCATAGTTTTGGAGTTAATACTACATTTTAGAATGAGTAAATTTTAATACATTAATAATAAAATAATTAGTAATCTTAGGAAAAATATTAAAACAGTGATTACGTCATCTTTGTAAGCGGAATACAGAAAAGTTATAAAATTGCAGTCTTAAAAATATGAAATCTTGTCAATTCCTGCTATTGTTTTCTAAAACAACCTTATTACAATAAAACCGTGCGATCACAAAAATGGTAGAACGTCAAATAGATCCAAAAACACTGGGCACAAAATACAATCTCTAAATTGTTAATGTATGTCTTATACCGGGTGGGCCCTGTAACAGGAGCAATAAATTAAAACATAGATTAGTCCCTTGAAACTGAACAACATTTGTTAAGCAACTTCTGAAAATAACGTGTATTAAATGACATTTTGTAGAATAATGTTTAGACAAAGAAGCAATGTATTGCGAAATGTCCGATATTAGTAGAGTGACAGCTATGTCAATGCTCAGGGAATGTCAACGTTGGACGACATACATTAAAAATACTATTTAAATTGTTTGAAATAATAAAATTCTGTAAACTGACCTTTTTTTAAAGTTGCTGAACAAATGTTGTTCAGTTTAGCGAGTAAAATCTATGTTTTAATTTTTTGCTTATGTTACAGGACCCACATTGTATATATTTAGGTAGAAAAAAGGGTGATAGTTGCTTAAGGGCGATCTGTCTGGGTGCTAGCCCGGGTATTTTTATACAGGGTGAACCACAGGTGATTATATATGCCAATGTAGGATTCTGAAAGAATAATTGGTCAAGCTATGTAGCCCGGGGAACACAAAGTTTTGAAGGGGTCTTAAAATTATGAAATGTAGATCAAATTTACCTACACAATTTTGGTTACTATTAAGCACAATTTGGCTTATTTCTCAAGTAGTTAAACTAGTTGAGCTATTTTTTTTCAGTGTACATTACAAATTCCAGTGTTTTATAGTTTATATTTGTAAATGTAGTACACATGTAGAAATAAAGGTTTCAGTTGGTTCATACTACTTATCGAAAACATGAAGTAACTGTTAGACCTGAAAAACTGAGAATGCTTTAAGTATGGAGATTGAAAGGACCCGATTATATGTATACTATATAGCTGTTAATATATATGTATAGCTATTAAAATCTAAGTCTATTTAACTTCTATGGACAAGATAGTAGTAATTATCTAATCAATTTTAACTGTAACTACTTACATTTAATGTATTCCCGTAGTTTCAATAAACGTAGAAAATTTGCATTCTTATTATACCACAAAATGACCCCTCATGAAGTAACAAATACCCACTTAAAACAAAGCTCGTATTTCTGTGTCAATCTACAAACTAGATACGAGGTTGTGATACAATTTGGGGGGGGGGGGGGGGGGTGTCGTAAGAAATCCTTCTCCACGCTGACCTCTTTGTTTTGTGAACCTACAAATACGAACATCAGCCCGAAAAGTAGGTTAGGTTAGGTTTGAAAGAACTGCGACCCCCTCAGAAATGAACTGCTGCCAGAAAACCAGGCTGATGTTGAAATAAAAAATTACGAGCTTGATATTTATGTTCTTCAGTATTATGCGCCAATGCACGATATGCATAAGAACATTATGACGATTAATGATTATGATTCAGGTTGATATGCTCCAAAATTATATGACATTCCTTACTTATGCGTAAAAACATTATGGTCATAAAATTTATGGGGATCAATTAATGACTATACACCTTATGCGCAAGGACTATTATGACAAAAGTGGTTATGCGCACGGCTTTAAAATTTATGGAACCCAATATGGAACCATCGAATACAGGTGATCCCGCCATCACCTTTCCGGCCTGCCTCTGCTTCGGTCACTTAGTGATAATAGTAAATTAAATTCAGGCTGCGTCGTAATACATTTATTTGCACATATCTTACAAAACAATACGTAAGTATAATGTAAGGTGGGGAAAGACCACAAAACAGATAGATACAGAAAACAATCTACATACAAGCGCGCTCGAGCAACCGCACACATACATTGCTCACGGACACGATATCTCGGACCAGTTCAGACCAGTGCGAGCGCGAGTGCCATCCGCTTGACGTGTCCGTGAGCAATGTCTAGTCTATGTGTGCGTTTGCTCGAGCGCGCTTGTATGTAGATTGATTTCTATACCTATCTGATTTGTGGTAAGACTAACATAGTTTATTGTCTAATGGGGGGTACTAACAGTTAGTTATTGGACTGTGATAGTCTTATCACCTTACCTTAATACAATAAACTTCTTGAAACACCAGGCGTGGATAAAATAAGAATACAATCCGTGAGCTCGCAGAATGCGATTCGGGTTAGGGTGAAAACTGAAAGGTTCTTATTTGGATCGCGTAAGAACGAGCGGGACAGGTATAAACAACGAATCACTTTCTGACAGCTCACGCGCTATACAAAAATGCAAGTTGAATTAATTACATAATGAATGTCAATACTTTATAACAGAATAAGCACAATATCATTATATACAGTAATAGTATCATAACTGTTAAAATGAATACAATTAAAAATGATATTTTTATTATTTGTGCGTTCATTCGATTTCTACTTATTATTAAAAGATTATACTAAGATGTAAAGTCTTTCTAATAAGCAATGCAAAGATCGACACACAAAGCATAAGTAAAAAAGGTTATCTGGCGTTAGGGTGGCGTAGAGGTTAACACGCTGGTTCGATTCCCAGTCTCTTCCACCACGCATTTCAATTTTTCATTGTACTTCGATCTTTGTATCAATGATTTAAGATTATGTCAAATCATTATTCATAAACGATACAACATTTATGTTTCAATGATACCTACTAACAATAAAATTCATCTCAATAATCTCGATAGTGATTCGATTATATTTTACTATTACAGTCAATCCGTCTGACGAGTTTCTTAAAGGATTTTTACTGAAAATATATCAAGGTGTACTTGAGGTTCTTTATACGTCCAAAAATGCAGATAGTTTTAGACATTTTTCTCTATGATCAAACATGTTTCTTAACATATTATCTATGTTACTACTTGGAACGGGACTATTGCGATTTACATATTTGAATATGATACATATTTGAAACCTAGTTTGAATTTTTCATTGATAATTTTTGTTTTAAAAACTAATCGAAATCGACAAAATTCACGCATAAAACTGGTATAGTACAACTTATTTTCGACTGCACGCAATCAAAGCATGACATAGCTATGTTACTATCTAACTCAGGAAAAAGTATTCACTTTAAAAAGTTGGTTGAAATTATCAATATATTTGTCATAATATTCAAAAGATACATTTTAACGTATAAGGCCTCTTAAGTACACCTACCTAATAGATTGGGTAGAGATGTGATAAATAACATACTGAGTCAAACTAAGCTAAGTTAACTGCTACAAATACCAATCACGCATAATGTCCTATTTATTAAGAATTTCATTAAATCGAGCAAGTTCCAATTCAATTCGTCAACAATACCATAAATAATTGCAATGTAGTACTTACTCTTATCGTAAAACCTTTATAAATATTACACAGAATGAATATTACGTACTTTTTTCTAGGGAAAAACTCATTGACGCGTGTTGTTTTTTTACCCGGCTGCTCAGCATAGACCAGATTATTTACTCGTCTATTCGAAATTCTGGAGGCGACGGCATTTTTTCAGAGTGCCATGTTTTTTTTATCGCTTTGATGCTGAACAAAGGTCCTTTGCCTATTGGTATTTTGTCCTTTGCGAAAAACCGTTATTCCTGAATGTAGTTGTGTTGTAAACATAGGAACTACATTTGCGTTATTATTATGGTCGAATAGCAAATAGCAATTAATTATTGGTTGACACGCTTTGCTGCAATTCTATCAGAGATTTACCAATAAAAAAATTAACGCGCTTGTTCCCATGTGTTACTTACATGTGTAAGTGAAATTTTGTCTTGCCGCTACTAAAAGATACGTCATAAATAAATAACTATTACTATGTTATACGTTTAAACTATATTATACAATATTAAAAATAATAATGGCATAACATTAGGTATATGTATCGAAAAAAAGTGGACTAGGTTATTTGAGGCTCAGAGTATGGTTAAGTAAGATCATGATTGTAATTTTAAAAGAGTATACATAAAACTCTAAAATTGTATGATATAATAGAACTCATCTCCAAAACGCTCTATGTCGATATTAAGTAAAATGTAGTAAAAGAATACCTAAACATCACACATAACTCTGCTAAATTCTTCAAAAACTTGTGTTGTTTTTAACAGACTTCCAAAAGAGGAGGACGTTCTATGTTTCACTGTATGTATTAATTTTTAATCGTGCACTCATTAGGCCCCTTATTTTTAAACAGGTAACTATCTAATAATAGGATTATTACTTTTCTTTTCTCCCCTCTCCTTCTCTTCTTTCCTCTTCTAACGATGCAGCCTTGTGAAGCTCGTACAACTGGCACAACTGCTCATCTGTCATATGATCAAGCAACTTGGGGTCCAAATATTTACCCACCTCTTTCCTCTTGGCTTGCTGTAGCGGTTTCATCTGCCTCGCCAAGTTTATGGCGTAGTCCTGTTAGAAAAGATTTTTCTGTTAGATTAGTTAAAAGCCTTTTTAATGTTACTTTTTCGCGAGCATTGTTGTTTTAAATCCATACTAATATTATAAATGCGAAAGTGTGTCTGTCTGTCTGTTACCTCTTCACGCTTAAACCGCTGAATCGATTTTGATGAAATTTGGGATAGAGATAGTTTAAGATCCGAGGAAGGACATAGGATAGTTTTCATCCTGGAAATTATACCTAAACTAAAAAGATTGAAAAGTCAGTGAACATTTCTGTTGGGGTGCGGTGACCCTGTAGGAAATGTAATTATTAGAACAAAAGCACAATTGCTCTTACACTTGCTTAGGCGCTTTTAATAATCCCTTTTATCAAGTTCCACGCGTACGTCGCGGGCAAAAGCTAGTATATCATAAATTTCAAATCTCAAGTGGAAACCTATTGGTCAACTTTAATTTGCAAAATTTGATTATAGTTTTAATAATGAGACTGTGCTCTGGACGTATCCTTTTGATCAAATTCGGATTTCAGTTAGGTTCGGAAAGTTCCTTTTTTAAAATGTGATGAAAGAGATGCCTAAAGATGTCTATCACATTATAATGGAATGTATCCGGAACAAGGCTTTCCGGAAAGACCCCAGGTTTATTTACACCAGCAATTATTATATATTATGCTGTCTGGCCAGATCCCACAAGGCAAGGGAAGGCGAGGAAGACTGCGATGAGATGATGAGATCAGTAGAACTGGACCCAAATAGCACAAGACTGAGATCAATGGCGCCCAAGACTAGTATTTTTTTTTTCGTGACAATATCCACTAGGATCTCCTTATATTTTTTTCAAAATGCTCTAGGGTCAAGAAGAAAAGAATGAATCTTGTACATCGTAATGTACACTGGGCGTTTACTTGTGCAGATAGCACAAACTGTCTCGGTATGAGTTATAAGCGTTACTTTGTGAATTGAGAGGTGCATTGGGCCTCATGAGATTAAAATGAAAATTAGGCTAGATAACTTACCGTCCACTCATTCATGAATATTCTCGCCTCCTCCGGGTTACACTGCTTATGCCGCTTGAACTCATCTCGTGCATAGTTGTTTCCAAGGACCTGGAGCTCGGCAGGCAGAGCGCGATGCACTCGGAATATCAGCTTGTACAGCTGTCGGACCCGAGTTATATGTTCCGCTGATGACATCCTGAGGTTATAAATAAATGTTTCCGTTACAGAAGCTATTTTTTTTCTTGGTTCATCGGTTTACAATCTGAGGACTACGCTGATTTGTGGTGAATGATGTGTAGGCTTAGAAGTACTCACTTACTTTGAACAGAATGAAAAGGGTGTCTTATAGAAAGATATTGGCGGTGTTACCCTCTCCGCCTACATGCTATACCACTAGTAATACATACATATTTTTTGTCACTCCACAGAAGCATATCGTAATAAACATACTTACTACGTTTCTTTGGCTAACATAATGAATGCGAAAATATGTGCATTAGGTACTTAGTTTGAATACATAAAACCAATATGTTAAGGTAATTAAATAGACCGAAACTGGATTAAGTGGAAGGGAAAGAAATAACATTAAATAATGAATTTAAATTCAACTCTTTTTAAGAAATACGAATGCATTTGTCAAATTTCCGTATTCACTTGAAACCTTGTTAATGAAGTTATCCAATTTAAACATTTTTTATTGATAAGTATTATGTTCTTGGTTATAACTGTTATGAAACACCGATTTCGTAAACATAACCTAAAAATATTTTTAATCAAATTACTTACCTTTTTGAATCAAAAGTTACTATTCAGCATGAGTCACAACATGACCAATTATAAATTGCGTATATTCCCAATAACAACTAACACGAACTTTTATACATTTTAATTAAATATTGCAAAAACCAGAGCTAAATTAAGATTTTGATGTTGAAATTACATTAGACTAAAATAAAAGCGTCCAATCACAAACGTTAAGACGTTGCAGTTATACTAAAAAAGCCAATCACGATAATGCTTTTGCTTTGCGTGTTTTGCGTACAATGACGTTACTGCAAACCGTTGTGATTGGATACTAGCACTATTCGGATTTTGTTTATTTTTTTAATTCGTTTTATAAACTTGTCCAAGGAACATTCACGTTCAGTCACAGAGAAACTTTTAACCGCGGCTTAATTTTTTACCTTCTAAATTATTGGATGCTTAACCTTGGATGTAATATCAACAAAGAATTACAAATACACGACCAATAATTAAAGGTTTCTGACAAAATCTTGACAAAATACAATGGCAAAACATTATTCACTAGTAAGTACCTACATTCAAAAATGTCTAAGTACGCTAGATTATTACCCGCCAGTACTTAGATGATGAGATTTGAATTTAAAAAAAGATCAATTGTTTTAAGGACATCAGTATACGCAAACGTTATCTATCTATATAGGTATTACGCGAGGCCGATTTATGTACATCCCATCAGATCTACAGTTATGGTCCGATTTTGATAAATGATATGTCATTAGATTCGTCTCATGCTGGAGAGGTGCATAAAACTCTTGGAATTTTAATTTTTTCCTGAAAAGGTACTGAGAAATGGATTTAAAAAAACTACTGTGCGCTAACCACGTGACTTTGACCACGTGACCTGTGATCCCTATTTTGACATAAGATGACCACATAATAATAAGCATGATTTGCTCACAAACCTGTAGTAAGTTGTTCAGCATGCTGAAATATTATTTTTGAGTCGGCAACATAATATCCGCAACACTTAAAACATGTACGAATATGCAATAATAATTTTACAGTTTGTTGACAATGAATGACAGTAACCATATTCTGAAAAATTGTATGTCTTTTTTATTGGGGGCTATTATGTCAATGCTCTAAATTGCCAGGTTGTTTTTCTTTTTAAAATGTTGGGAAACTTTTTTCGCATACCTGTTAAAAATGTGGAGAAAAAAGCCGGTTAAGTGCGAGTTGGACTGGTGCTCGAAAGACTAGAAAAACGGACCGTCATTCAAGAATAGATTACCTATTTCTATAGGCGAGTTTTACTAAATCTAAATCAAAGCAGAAAAAAATTAGTAAAACTTTAGAACTCAACTGGAACCACGATGTAAATAATTTGACGAACCTTATGCTGCGGAGGAATCCTGAAAGAAGAGAAACTATGGAACCAAACGTAACGAAAATGAGGAATTATGTACATAGAAGGAAATATCAATATACCAATTTTTATGACAATTGGTATAGGGATTTAAATTATAAAATAAGCACAACCTAAGAAAATAATAATATTAAAATATTACTTACCCAATTACATTTCGTGTTTCAGCGATTTGCATAAGACTTGGTGCGGACGAAATTATGCCTGTAGTTATTCTAATGTTTTACTTATTTACACTATGGGTTTATTATTTAAGTTAATGAGGTCAATATTAAATTGTTTTATAGAAATGTTTAGGATTTATTACCATGCTAACTTTATTTGATTTATGTCTATTAATCTGAACCTAAGTGAGATGCAATAAATTTTTAATGTTTTTATATAACTATACATATTATGTACTACCACCAAGATGCATCTTGTCATTTAATTGGATTACAATTCATGAGGAATACCATGAGGGTAGGCGGTATACCATATACTTATGGACTCGTGAGACGGTCCATGGTGGGCGGTATGTATAACCGTAGTTACATATAAGTATAATTTAATTTAACCTCGATAGATGTCTCGACCTGTCTTCGTTTTGTCGTAATTATTGTTACATAAATTGATAGTAGATGACGCTAGCAGTCCTTATTTTATGTTTGACAGGTTGTAGATTTCATGTTTAGTTATATACAAGTTTTAGTATATTATTGTCCCAACAGATGTCGTAAGGGATCTGCTGCATCACGCTGTTAAGATTTTTCCTAATTTGATAACCCCGACCTGATGTATTTTATATTCAACCAAAACCAACCAAGAGAGACCTGTAACAACGTCTTTGATTTCATCCACGTAGTACGTATGTTTGAGTGTTAATTATTCGACTTTGTAACCGTTACATATAGCAGAAAAAATCCTAATTTTTTTTTTTTGCCAGCTGCCGTACAGACGGGACTCCCGTCTGTACGGCAAATAATAACTTTAATCTCCCGATCCGATTTTGAAAGTCTAAGTACGGGAGGCGCCCGCCGTCGCTGCCGCGCCCCCCCTAGAAGCCGGAGGGCAACCAGAGGCGCGGCGACGCCGGCTACAGGCCCCCTCAAAGCGCCGAAAGACGCGGCGCGCTAATCGCCGCCGCATGCGCAAGCACCGCGGCCTACTCGTGCCAGAAGACATGCCCGGCCCAAGTAACCGCTTAAAATTGTGAAAGTATATTGTTTTATAGAGTTTTATTTTGTTTATATTTATTATAAATACGTATTAGTATTATGCGGTTTGTTTAATTTAACCTTTTGATAACCGTCGCTCGTCCCGTCATCTGGCAAACGACCAAATTGCTCAGTGTACCTAATGGTAATGGCTCAGTTTCTTTGGTCGATGTTGACTCTGTCGACATTCGGCATGCGGGACTTATAACGACCAGTGAAGTGAAACTCATAATGGCATACGTATGGAAATCTCCCGCACCCCGCATGCGGGCCCTATCGACCAATGAAACTGAGCCATTATGGCCGCATGCCGTATGTCGACCGAGTTATTGACCAATGAAACTGAGCCATTTTACTTACCTAAACATGGAGTCGTCGATTTTATGGTACTTAAGAGGCCTTATTCCTTTTGAAATTTATTTTTTTCATATTATGACAAATATATTGATAATTTCAACCAACTTTTTGGAGTGAACAATACTTTTCCCCGAGTTCTAGGTAGTAACATAGCTATTTCATGCTTTCATTGCGTGTAGCCGAAAATAAGTTAAAAAAACTAATTTTACGCGTGTATTTTGTCAATTTCGAGTAGTTTTTGAAACAAAAATTATCAATGAAACTGTAGGTTTCAAATATATACCAATAAATCCCAATAGCCCTGTTCTAGGTAGTAACACCAATAATATGTTACGAAACATGTTTGATCATAGAGAAAAATGTGTAAACAATCTGCATTTTAAAAGGTATTATTATTTCATATGGTAACTCAAGTCTGCCAATCAGTTAATTTAATGTTGCATTATAAGACAAAACAATATACACACTTTTTAATTATAAGGTTAAGGACTGTGTAAAATATCTCCAAACCTCAGACACACAAAGATTTAGGCCTCCGTTAGTGATTTAGCCAAAAACGTTATTTTTTATTTCAGATACTCGTGGCCTTAAATTTTTTTGCCAGAGGCGACTACCAAGGAGGGGTAGGGAGAGACGATTGGGTGCCGATGTCCCAGCAATCGGTTTCGAGCTGCCTCCGAGAGGTGACAAAGGCGCTCAACGACCCTACCATTGTGGGGCGCCACATGCGTTTCCCACAAAACCGAGCCGAGCGCTCTAAAATTAAAGCGGGGTAATTATCATACCTTTTAATACCTATTTATGGAGGATCAGAGACACCAACATGCGGACCAGGGCCAACAATACCAGTACCACAATCTTACATATACATTACATACAACACAATGAACCAACATACAATATACCAACACCAAAAATACTGGGGTTCCTATGGCTTAGGAACATGTAGACAGGCAAAAGAAATCCTTCGGCACGTTGGATGTCAACTTGCGGAAAATGCCCAGCGCAACTAACTAAGTAACCTATTTATGGAATAGTTTGTAAATCGGCACGAACGAAGTGAGCAGTCACTTGAAAAAGTAATCTTTTGAAAAAAAGTATATATTTTCTGTTTGAATGATGATGATAAATAAAGAATATTTCGAAAGAAAGACGGCTATAATATTTATTTCGAAACACTAAAACACACTAAATTATTTTTTCAATGTGGGTAAATTAACACCACATTTCATAACATCATATTTATCTATACATATCTCTATTAAACGAAACGAGTATACCGACGCTTCATACAATAATTCGTTTATTTTGCAGTTTCTTCAGTAAATATAATCTTCCCGGCATTTGCAAATGGTAAGTTATTTTTTAATTCTAGAACAATGGAAAGTACCCTATAAATTGTTATTTCCTGAGTGTTGAAATATCTGTTTTTTGCGGCATAAACGGCCGTATCTTTTTTTACGTTAACTTAGAAGTTTGATTTTTTTACGGCTTTTTTAAGCTTGAGGGCATGTAGATCCGAGAATCATCATGGGCCTTTACATATTTATCACAAGAATATATGTAGCGTTTAGACCTGCGTATTAGAGATGCGCAGAATGTGCCATTAAAGTGAAAAGAGTGATATGTGTCTTTAGCTCACCGAGATATGTATCACTCTTTTCAGCTCAGTAGATCTTTAGACTATATCGTTCACGAGTGAGAAGAGAACTAGAGATGTCGAACAATCAGATTTATTCACGGCAGTATGGCAACATTCCTTTCATGAGCGAGAGAGAGTGAGTACCTAATACAATACTGATATGATAGATACAGCTCAGCTCGTTTGAATCACTCACTCGCGAGCACATCTCTACTGCGTATACCTATAGAAATTTTGAGACAAACCCGCGAAGTCTACAGCTCACAGAGCCACCAGAATAGTATTTCTTTCAAATCGGATGATTTTCATCTCGTGGAATTTTAGGGTTCCGTACCTCAAAAAGAAATAAAAACGGAACCCTTATAGGATAACTTTGTTGTCCATACGCCCGTCTGTCTGTCTGTCTAAACTCTTTATCTCGGGAGCGCGTAGAGGTCTCGAGTTGAAATTAAAACCGAATACTCAGGGCTACAGTCTCTTGAAACTGTGAAAATTGTACCTAATTTGAAATCGTAATCCCAATTTCAGATTTCTGATGAACTTAACCTGATTTTAAATGTGGACGCGTCGTATGGGGGAGCGACGCATGACTCCTTCATTATCCAATATGGTGACATCAGGGAGCACTTTGAGGACCTTAGTACGCGTGAAACCGCTATTTTATTAGGTATGTAATGTGATTAATAAAATCATTTTGAAAAACTATAATATGAAGTACAGTAGCGGCAGTAGCGGCAAAAAAACTATAATATTGAAATATTTTAACTTCAGTCGAATTGGATCCAGGGATAAGATCCGAATGAATATTGCCAGTAGCGTAATAAGTACCTTGTAGTTCACATAAGTAGATAACGAATAAAAACATACGTATTTTATTAGCGTAACTAGTTGCAAGTATTAACTGAACGGCAAATTAGTGTAAAAACGCGTTTTTTTAAGACGACGCAGAATGTCGACAATGTTTTTTTAAATAACATTTTGTATAAAAAAATAGATGTTTTATTGGTTGAAAAATAATCCCAGGTCAGTACTTTGTTATATCGCCGTTTGCAATTGTAAAAGTTAGGCGTTCTCTTCATAAAAGTGTTCTGTTGAGGATGCCATTCTATAGATACCAGTCATATTTCTGAATTATACACTGCAAACCTAGTCTAAGATGCAAGGAGGCAATAAAACAAAAGTAATAAATGGGCAAATTTTTATTTTGTCGTTTTTTTTTCTTCTCAGATTTCAATAAAATTTGGTGAGTTGGTAAAGTTGCTTATTCTGAACAAGGTAAGCCCAATTTCACGATATGTCCTACAAAATTTTCCATTGAGTTACAAAAAATGTACCTATGGATATTTTGTAACTCTGTGGAAAATTTTCCATTGAGTTACAAAAAATGTATGGACTTTACCAACTCACCAAATTTTATCGAAATCTGAGAAGAAGAAAAAACGACAACAAAATAAAAATTTGCCCAAATAGTACTCAATACCAAAATTATTTACCGCCCCGGGGCGTAATATACGACTTACCGCCCTTTTTTCTAGCATGTAAACCCTTGTTTACGTGATGAAAATTATTCTTTATCACTTTTGGTATTGACTACTACTACTTTTGTTTTATTTCCTCCAAAGCGTGATGAAAACGTCGTACGCGACTCTGGTGTAAAGGAATTCCAAACTGGTGTCATTAAAGCCCTCGCTTTCGGCTTCGGGCTTCTAATAGACACTCGTTTGTAATTCCTCGTTTACCATCCTTGTTACGTTATGTGCTAATACGCAGGTGATTCCGGTTACGCCTTACGGGAGTACATGATGACGCCCGTGGACGGCGCCGCGGAGGACTCGCCCGAGGGCCGCTACAACGTCATCCAGAAGAGGGCTCGCTCCACCATCGAGCGGACTTTTGGAATACTAAAAGGTAAATTAGTGGGCAATTGATAACACGCTTTTATTGTTTTTTTTTTTTTCATTTAGCAGGCGTATTTTAATTCGATAGCATTGATTAAAAAAATATACGACATATTAAATTTATAAAGCTGGATGTACTAAAATCACTAATATAATCATCAGCTACGCAATGAGACAATTCAAAGTTCTTCCAAAGTGTTATGTATATACACCGTTAACCGTCCATATGCAATAAACGCTAGTCAATACCGGATGTTGACGCGCCTACCCTAAGATACCTATAACACAAAGCTATAAGATTTTGAGGGGTTAAATTCAACTCGCATCTTAACTTCGATTATAAAATTCACTCACTCATTGGCACATCCTTCAAACAATTGCACATGATCAAGTAATGGCAAAAAAAGGAATGCTATTAAATTATTGTACACTCAAGGATTGAGACTAGTGCGTGTATAATGGTAATGGTAAAGTAACGAATCTGTAATATTCACAAATTAGGTTTATTTTACCATGAAGGCGAAGACTTCACTCACTTCAATTTTTTACAAGGACGTTGGAGATGTCTGCTCGCCGCTCGACAGCTCTACTACGACCCCGAGATGGCCGGGAAAATTGTAGTCGCCTGCAGCGTGCTGCACAACATGTGCGTCACGTCGCGCCTCGAACCCGTCGAGCTCACGGAGGAGGAGCTGGAGGAGGAGCTCCGCCTGCAGCCCGCCGTGCTGCACAACATGTGCGTCACGTCGCGCCTCGAGCCCGTCGAGCTCACGGAGGAGGAGCTGGAGGAGGAGGTCCGCCTGCAGCCCGCCGTGCTGCACAACATGTGGGTCACGTCGCGCCTCGAGCCCGTCGAGCTCACGGAGGAGGAGCTGGAGGAGGAGGTCCGCCTGCAGCCCGCCGTGCTGCACAACATGTGCGTCACGTCGCGCCTCGAGCCCGTCGAGCTCACGGAGGAGGAGCTGGAGGAGGAGGTCCGCCTGCAGCCCGCCGTGCTGCACAACATGTGCGTCACGTCGCGCCTCGAGCCCGTCGAGCTCACGGAGGAGGAGCTGGAGGAGGAGCTCCGCCTGCAGCCCGCCGTGCTGCACAACATGTGCGTCACGTCGCGCCTCGAGCCCGTCGAGCTCACGGAGGAGGAGCTGGAGGAGGAGCTCCGCCTGCAGCCCGCCGTGCTGCACAACATGTGCGTCACGTCGCGCCTCGAGCCCGTCGAGCTCACGGAGGAGGAGCTGGAGGAGGAGCTCCGCCTGCAGCCCGCAGTGCTGCACAACATGTGCGTCACGTCGCGCCTCGAGCCCGTCGAGCTCACGGAGGAGGAGCTGGAGGAGGAGCTCCGCCTGCAGCCGCCGTGCTGCACAACATCTGCGTCACGTCGCGCCTCGAGCCCGTCGAGCTCACGGAGGAGGAGCTGGAGGAGGAGCTCTGCCTGCAGCCGCCGTGCTGCGCCCGCGCCGCCCGCGAGGCGCCGGCGCGCTGTCGGCGGCCGAGGCTCTGCAACGCGGACGCCAGGCCCGCAACCGACTTATACAACTCTTGTATCGGAATTAAACGCTTCAATTGTGAATAAGGCATTATTTTTAGGTATAACATTGGACAGTAATTTGCAATGGAGTCCACATATAGCAGTGCTTGCAGGTAAATTAAGTTCAGCGGCATACGCTGTTAGGAAAATTAAACAATTGAGTAATGTTGATACACCTCGCTTAGCATAGTCATTTTCATAGTGTATTCTGGTTTGAGGCAAAGCAGCTGACATTCAGACTATATTTGTGCTACAAAAAGAGCCATTCGTTCTATATATAACCTGAATTCTCGTGACTCCTTAAGAGACATTTTTAAAGATATAAACATCTTAACTGTAGCGTCCCAATATATTTATGAGAGTATTATGTATGTTATTAAGAATCTAGACACATTTACAAAAAAATCGATGTCCACAATTTTAACACTAGAAATAAAAATAAAATTGCTATATTAAGGGACACAGTTCTAATAAGAAAGCATATCAAGCGTACATAAATTGTGATAAACCGTCATAATTTCTTGTAGTTTCTATTTTACTCTTACACTTTTCCTAAGTAATTTATATCTTAGAATACACTTTTAATATGTTTTATTCGAGAACTACGTATAGTTAAGTTCATATTACTGTAATAGTTAAGTACTTATCCTTTCCGAAAAAATGACTGACTGTTGAGTTTCTTTTGGCGTTTCTTCTCAGCAGTGGTCTCATCTTGTGAAATGCCGGTAGACTCAGACATGTAAAAGTGCCCTTGTGGCCTACTTGTAGAATAAAGTTATTATTTATTTCAATTATCGTCTATAGTTTTATTGTTCTAAAAATTATTTTCGAAACATATGCTTTCCACAAACAACTTAAGAGAATCTTACTAGTTGGCTGAATGTTGCCCTGCTATGAGAGGCACCCTAGTTTTTTTAAATATTTATATACATAATTTATTTTTTAGGGTACCGTACCTTAATCGGAAAAGAAAATCCTTCCACTTTGCCCGTCTGTCTGTCTGTCGGTCAGTCCGTCTGTCTACCTCCTTTTCTCGCAGGTCTGCTAGCCCTTAGAGCTATGAATAAATCATAATTCTAAGTCCACGTAATCCAAAGATGGAGGCCCTTATGCTACATGTGTTGACGCTGGCAAGGCTTTAGTTACCTTGGGAAAGAATTATTGTCAAGAAATAAAAATTACCGAAAGTATAAAACTGACGAGATGTAATAAAGACTAACTGATAATGGTCTAAAAAAAATGTCGAGACTTGTATTTCTGAAAAACACCTAATGTAGGGATGAATTTAATCTGTTTTAGCCTTTAATTTTAGTTAAGTTCTTAGTTTATAGCTGCATTATCTGTTTTAATTAACTAGTATTGCCACTTTTTAATTTCTACACTTTTTGGTCGCACTGTACATACCTCATACATACCTAAAAGAAAAGTAAGTTCGAAGGGGAGCTAAAAAGATATATCATTAAGAAAAGAAGTCATGACAGTAACTTTCTAAAAATGCCTGTCCTTAGCGGTTATTTAATAATTGTGTTAGGTTAGGAGAATATTGTCTGTTTTCGACTCCCTTCTTCCCCCATGTAAAGTGTAAGTGCATAAAGATTTCTCGGACCCCTCTGGCTTCTTTTATAAATTTAATTATAAAAGGGTAAATTGCGTTACAACTCATACGATCTGTAAAATGGTAAATCGAAGGTTATTTGATTTCACGAAAAAAAAACAAATACATCTCTTAATAATTTATTTCCAACTAACACGTCCCAAGTTAAGTAACGTTTTACGAATCACGTTTCCACATTGTGAAGTTATAGCCTTAAAATCTAACTATCATTTAACTTAACAATTACTAGTAGTCTATGCAACTGTTACATAATAAGATATCTTAAAACACAAGGGCGGTTTTATGAAACGAGCCAGAGGCGAGTTTCATAATAGAATCACACGAGATGTTTAAGCCCTAATTATGTAACTACAGTTGCATATGCTACTTTATCTACACACATATTCATAGCCATATCGCAGGTTTTCTTTTGTGTAGATATGGAGTACTCAGTACTACCAGTAACTCCCGCGGAGCGAAGGAATGAGGTGGCGGCGGCGTAGTATCAGAACCTTTCAATAGTCATGTATATGGGTGTAGATAAAATATTTAAAGCAATCCACTGCAGTTAGGGACAGATAAAGATAAAACATCAAGGGTACGTCCCACTAACGCGGTTTGACCAACAGTACTCTTTATAAAGGACAATGCTTGTTCTGTATAGAGATGCGCCATTTCTGAAAATAGCCGATAGTTTTCTTCTCTTTTCCCATACAAAGAGAGGAAAGTAAACTAAAACTAGATACGTTTTGAAGAGTAGTGGCCGAAATTTTAGTGAGTTTTGGTTGTCATCAGGCCATATTATGTCCAGATGTAATGGGAAAATTAGGCCATTTTTTGCACGATTCTAACCAAAAAAAATGCCACAAAAATTGTCACTCGAAGCAATTTACATCATATCATACACATTTTTTTCAAAATCTGATAGGATTTTTCTTTTGCGATACGATGTCTAAAATAAGGTACCGTAAAACCAACCAACTATAGTCCAGTACACACATCTGTGGTCTGAGATAAATTATTTTTATGGACCGAATTAACACGAAAGTTACTCGTCGTTAATATAAGATAATTATTACGGATAAAATCTAAGATGAACAATATAATGAACTAATGAAACAAATTGAAAAAATTGGGCAAGTGCGAGTCCAACTCGCGCATAAAGGGTTCCGAACCATAAAACAAGTTTGGTGTATGGAGCCCCCCTTAAATATATTATTTTATTTTTAGTATTTGTTGTTATAGCGGCAATAGAAATACATCATCTGTGAAAAATTCAACTGTCTAGCTATCACCGTTCTTGAGATACAGCCTGGCGACAGACGGACGGACGGACAGACAGCGAAGTCTCAGTAATAGGGTCCCGTTTTTACCCTTTGGGTACGGAACCCTAATAAAAACGTATAAAATCACTGATATTATGGATGTTGATAGCAATGAAAGAGTTTTGTTTTGCACCATAGTTGGGTGGCTGGACTATAGTAGGGTAGTTTTAAATCTGCAAAAACAAGTGAATATTGGTAATTCTGCTAATCTGCTTATACTAGAGCGCATAAATCGGTAGGCAGGTATAGCTTAAGTACAATGAACATTTCGTACTTTAAAAAAATCTACAAATCATTAATTATTAGTGTAATGTATTGAACATTAGAAATTCTGCATAATGTTATTCCATCATATTTTGCCGGACGAGCTCGTTTTTATAACTCCGTCTCAAATTATTCACCGAATTTGACAGAGAAAACAAGCTAAAACGAACTTTTCCGACAAAAAACGATGCAAAAAAATAATATCTGTACATATAGTTAAATCAGAAATCCATAAAAAACAAATGACAATTGATTTTCATAATAGGTACATTATTTAAAAAAACATTCGAAATTAGAACATTCTAAGTGGCCAGTAGTGGAAAAGTTGAACGCTTTTTTATTTTATCACGTCGCTAGGCTTTAGAGCCAGTCTCTGCCACAAATAAAATAAGAAGCAGTAGATTGACTCGACTGCAGTGGCGTACTCTCATTTCGGAGGCTAAAATCCTATTTGGATTAGGTACTGAGCCAAAATAGTTAGTTAGTTAGATTGGCTTGTGAAGTTCTCTGATTCTAAATATGTACACACTGGTGCCTTGTTTTCCTTAACTGCGAAAAATATTATACAATTGGTGTACTTCTTCAATTGAGAATCTACGTGGTTGTCAAATTATACTAACAGTACTAAAAGTGCGAACGGCGTTATTCTGTGAACAACGTACACTATACAAGTTTCTGTCAAAACAATCATTCCTCAGACATAAACATTTAGTCTTATTTCCTCTGATTACATCAGTGACATTCGCCAACTTTCAACGTCAGTTATAGTACAATTTTTTTAAACTAAGCTCATCTACTTACCTGCATTCACAATGGCATTGTGTCTAATACAATCCTATCTGCTTTTGTTCTCGTAAGCGCCAACCAGTTACTTACAAAAAAAGGTTAGAACTACATTGAGTGGATATTGAATTTTCAACCTTATTCATTGTTGAATAGGTTTAAAATTGATGAGTTCATAGTCCTTTTTCAAGAGAATACGTTCTTGTTGAGAGTCGGACGGTTGTAAAATTCCAAAAAAGTTATGATTACCATTATTCTGTTAGTGTATTTTGTAGTTTCATGTCCAAGGAAATAGAGTCGATAATCTATATTAACCTTCCAAGGTGGTTACAATCTGCTTTTACTACGAGCTCGCTATCTTAATTTGTGGTTTAGCACTCAATGGTATTCAGTTTTTAAGTGGATAGGCTTAGCTTAGAAAATTTGTACTATATCAAAAATTTGTCGTTGCCAGTAAAATAAATTGAGTACCACTAAAAATCCGCCATATGGCGTGGGCTGTAAACCCCCTGTAGGGCAATACAAAGTTTTTGGTAAATACAATCGCCGAAATCGTATTTTTAAAGAGTGGCCCAGGGGACATCACCATGGCAACGAGCAAGAGAAAAAAGTTGGTTGAATTATAGTGTTTTTATTGCGTTTAAAATCGGCATCAAATTACATGGCGCCTATAGTTTCAGCAGTATACATTCAAGTATGTATTTTAGTATATGTAGATTCAATATATAACATGGTTGTTTGCGTATATTTCCAATGGCATCATATAAGTAATCATTTCAATATTAACTTTACATAATCAGTACATTTTCAAAAGCAACATCGCTATTTCAATACATTTTATCATATCAGCGACATAGTCGTTTTAGTACATTTCACAAGTACAGTCAGAATGAACAGGAGCTGACAATTTTAGCACGCCGTTTGATATAATACGGTTCTTGACTATTGTGACATGTTACAATAAATTGTATCATTGTAACCACTAAACACACATTCAAAAATACACAGAACCAAATAAACTACCAGTAACTTTTGGACACTCAATTATTTTTAATTGGATAAAATCTACTAAGAAGACGTGTTTTGAGTATTGACTTTTATGACGTCACAAGCCAGTATCTTAATAGAGACTTCATACTAAAAGATCGTTTTTGACATTACATAAAGAGTAGCTGATTTGAGCTGTCATCGAATACCGTATTATGACGTTAGTAAAATTGACAGCTAATTTAGACGCTGACCGTACCATAGTCAATTCAGCAGATTTTTAATAATATTTTAGCATATTTTCAATAATAACATGGTCATTTCATAATACATCAAAATAAGTGTTTTTTTTTTTTACAAAAAGTCTCCCATTAGTTCAGACATATTAAAACACGAAACGGGTTTATTCACTTCGTGTAAATCGAATATCGTTCGATTTGTTTGAAGAATAGTACAGCCCCCTAGCGGTTACTTTGTAGAACTACAATTCTCCATACAAATGGTTCACGATGTCGCTAGCGAGCAAGATCACGTACTTATGGTAGGTAAAGGTACAGATTTACTATATTGAGTACGATTTTTTTTCCCACCTTTTTTTAAGTTTCGTAAAAAAAATTTTTTTTTACAAAACTTTTCATATTTCAGAATGATTATAAAACAAACAGGGTTAGAACCCTGAAAATATTGGTTTCAGGAAATAAAACCATTCAGACCAATGAGAAATTATTCGTCAGTTACCGGTGGGAAACAAAAATTCGGACCTAAAATAGAGTCCTACCAAAAAGAGTAGAAATTAAAAAGTGGCAATACTGTAGTGTCCCTTTCTAATCAATCTAAGAAAACTGGGACGACACTACAGTATTGCCACTTTTTAATTTCTACTCTTTTTGGTCAGACTGTAAACGCAATTTTATACCCGATCCCTGTTTATAATTGCGTTTTCCCAAACATTCGCTTACTGTATAACACTTTCGACACCAGCAACCCGGTAGCCGGGCGCTCTGCTCGTAGTAAGTTTTCGCTACATACGGTTTTTCCCATGTTATCGGCTACGATCGTAGCCCGTAGCGCTACGCGGTACTGAATGCGTTAAGGCGCCGTCGCGCCGGCCTGATGCTATATCTTCTCCTGTATGAACGGGTGCGCGAGGCAATGGTTCACGGAAGCCCTCTTGGCAGGGTCCAGCATCAGCATTCGTTCTAGAAGGTCATTCAACTTCTCATCAAGAACGTTTAGCCAAATTTTCATTGGTCCTAAAGATTTTATCCTAAACCGAACGATATTTACAGGGTTCTTTAAACATCATCATTCTCCTAGCCTTTGTCCCATTTTTTGAGAATGAATTCTCAATCGGGGTCGGCTACCTAAATCCCAAGATGTGGCGTAGGCACTAGTTTTTGCGCAAGCGACTGCCATCTGACCTTCCAACCCAGAGGGGAAACTAGGCCTTATTGGGCTTAGGTGGTTTCCTCACGATGTTTTCCTTCACCGAAAAGTGAGTGGTAAATATCAAATGACATTCCGTACATAAGTTCCGAAAAACTCATTGGTACGGGCCGGGTTCGAACCCGCGACCTCCGGATTGAAAGTCGCATGCCCTAACCACTAGGCTACCACCGCTTCAAGGTTCTTTAAACATCGTTATAAAGAACCCATTAGGTTAGGTTAGGTTTGTTTTACAATTATTCTGAAACATGAACAGTTTTGGAATAAAATGGAAGGAAAATTTGACAAAACCTTACTGTTGGGACATAAAAAAATCAGACTTAAGATTTCCTTTCCAGAGGTTACCCCATACCATGAGTGAACGTGACCATACTCGCTAGGGAAAGCGTAAACGATATGTATGGAGAATCGTAGTTCTCGCCTGGAAAATACCGATTCATATTTCAAAATTCTGATTGTTTATGTCAAAAAATTCCCATATTCGCTTACTGTTTAAGGCGCCGTCGCGCCGGACTGATGCTATATCTTCTCCTGTATGAACGGGTGCGCGAGGCAGTGGTTCACGGAAGCCCTCTTGGCAGGGTCCAGCATCAGCATTCGTTCTAGAAGGTCATTCAACTTCTCATCAAGAACGTTTAGCCAAATTTTCATCGGTCCTAAAGATTTTTTCCGAAACCGAACGATATTTACAGGGCTCTTTAAACCAGGGATCGATACCGTTATTTTGTTCCATACAAAATAGCACAAAATAACGTTATTATATTCCGGTTTTTCGCTCATTATCACACATGTTTATATTTTAGTGGGCTAATTTCAAGGATCTATATCTATAACGAAATTCTACATAACACCAGCCTTTCACATACGAAAAAAAACGCGAAATTAGAGCCTTTTACATGAATACCGGTATCGATCCCTGCTTTAAACATCGTTATAAAGAACCCATTAGGTTAGGTTAGGTTTGTTTTACAATTATTCTGAAACGAACAGTTTTTGCATAAAATTGAAGGAAAATTTGACAAAACCTTACTGTTGGGACATAAAAAAATCAGACTTAAGATTTCCTTTCCAGAGGTTACCCCATACCCTTACCATGAGTAAACGTGACCATACTCGCTAGGGAAAGCGTAAACGATATGTATGGAGAATTGTAGTTCTCGCCTGGAAAATACAGATTCATATTTCAAAATTCTGATTGATTATGTCAAAAAATTCCCACATTCGCTTACTGTTTAAGGCGCCGTCGCGCCGGACTGATGCTATATCTTCTCCTGTATGAACGGGTGCGCGAGGCAATGGTTCACGGAAGCCCTCTTGGCAGGGTCGAGCATCAGCATTCGTTCTAGAAGGTCCTTCAACTTCTCATCAAGAACGTTTAGCCAAATTTTCATCGGTCCTAAGGATTTTATCCTAAACCGGACGATATTTACAGTGCTCTTTAAACATCGTTATAAAGAACCCATTAAGTTAGGTTAGGTTTGTTTTACAATTATTCTGAAACGAACAGTTTTTGCATAAAATTGAAGGAAAATTTGACAAAACCTTACTGTTGGGACATAAAAAAATCAGACTTAAGATTTCCTTTCCAGAGGATACCCCATACCCTTACCATGAGTAAACGTGACCATACTCGCTAGGGAGAGCGTAAACGATATGTATGGAGAATCGTAGTTCTACAAGGGGCTGCACTATTCTCCTCACAAATCGTTGACTAATCGCTCACTGGTAAATACCGATTCATATTTCAAAATTCTGATTGATTATGACAAAAAATTCCCATACATTCGCTTAGGGGTCGTCCACATATTACGTCACGCAAAATGTCGACTTTTTGAACCCCCCCCCCATGTCACGCTTTTTTGCTATACCTTTAACATGTACTGTCACGTTTGGTATGACCCCCCCTCCCCCTTACGGTGTTACGTAATATGTGGATGATCCCTTACTGTTTAAGGCGCCGTCGCGCCGGACTGATGCTATATCTTCTCCTGTATGAACGGGTGCGCGAGGCAATGGTTCACGGAAGCCCTCTTGGCAGGGTCCAGCATCAGCATTCGTTCTAGAAGGTCCTTCAGTTGAGTGATCTTCTTGGCTTCGTTCGCCGGCAGGCGGTGGTGGGACGGGGCGAGCTCTGATTGGAGGTCGCGCGTCGGCTTTATGCTCGTCATTACTACCACTTTTTCCTGGGGAAATTGATAAAATTATACCATTGGTACAAAGAACAAAGCTCAAATTACCTCCCCCCCCCCCCCCCCCCCCCCCCGCAAATAACGACTTATACAGTTGGAGGCACCGTGGCTACTGTAAACTCAGGAAAGAAAAAAAAAAAAAAAAAACAAAGCTCAAAGAAAAAGGACCCCGCAGCGAACTTAGGGAAAAAAGTGGTTTCAGTCAAATCTCACTAAATTTTAGTATGATGTAGACTTAACTCTCCTGATTATTATTTTATAAGGGCGCAACTCTCTCAGACGTATACTTTCTGAAATAATCAATTTAATCGTTTTATACAATATATTATGTTTTACGTAATTCCTCCTTTTTGATCTGTTATGCATGTCGTTCGTAACATAGATAATTGATAAAATGCAATGTCAACGTTACAGAAACATTACAAAGATTATATTTTATGTTCGATAATTATTAATTACGTTATTATAAGTGCATTAATAAAAATAAAGAAAGTACTTACATCATATCTTTAAAAAAATCTAGTTAAGTATGAGAGTCTAGGCTTATATAATACGGTATTGGACTATAGTGAAAATAAAATCATCATTGATACTTAAAAACACATTCATAACTACATGGAAGCAAATAATCTGCCACTAACTTTTGGGCATTCTATTTTTAATTGATACTAAATAGAAAACGTGTTTTGACTGCAGATTTTAGTGACGTCACAAGCAAGCATCTTCATAGAAACTTCATACTAACAGATCGTTTTTGACATTTCATAAAGAGTAGCTGATTTGAGCTTTGAGCTGTCATCAAATACCGTATTGGATCCCGTTTTTACCCTTTGTTTACGGAACCCTAAACTAAACGATTTGATCCCACAGTCAAACCAGCTACTGGTTTTGTGGGACAATGTATCTAGATTTAATAAAACTGTAGTTCCTAATAAATAAATAATAATAATAATAAAAATCTAACCAGCATATCAAAGACAACTCACCCTCTCAGTAATCCGATCCAGCTCGTGATACAAAAAGTTGCACTGCGAATCGAAATGCTGATCCTTGAACATTCCCTTCTTGATAATCTTATTAGGAATCTTCCCCTTCAGGTCCATGAAGTATTTCAACATTTCATTATTCGATTTCCCACTGAACATAATCTTGCCAGTTGACAGCTCGTATATAGTACACGCTGTTGACCACATGTCAATGCCGAAGTCGTATGGGACACCCAGTATGATCTCTGGAGCTCGGTAGAAACGGGAGACGAGGTACGGGGTCCAGTCGTTTTCTGTGACCATGGACGCTGATCCGAAGTCGCATAGCTTTAGGAGGAGCTTGCTCTCGTTTACTAGGATGTTGTCTGGTTTTATGTCTGTAACAATGGTGCGAATTTTAACTTCACGTTAATATGCGACTTCAAATGTACACAAATTCTATGTTTTTTTCCCTCCGTCGCATAATGACCTAATTTACGAACGCAAAATGTCGTAAGTGCGCGCGTGTGCGTGTACACGTGTGTGTTTGTGGGTGAGTGATTGAGTGCCTGAGTATGTGTGTGTGTGTGTGTGTGTGTGTGTGTGTGTGTGTGTGTGTGTGTGTGTGTGTGTGTGTGTGTGTGTGTGTGTTTGTGGGTGAGTGATTGAGTGAATGAGTATGTGTGTCAGTGTGTGCGTGAGTGTTTGTGTGAGAAAGCAGAACGCTATATTTAATAAATAATAAATAAATAAATATCGGACAACCTCACACAAATCGATCTAGTCCCAAATTAAGCTCAAGGAGGATTGTGTTATGGGTACTAGGCGAATTGTCATCCGAAAGAAATTTTAAAATTGTTTTTAGAATTCTCATAATTTAACAAAACAATAATTGCATGACAACCTTGAACTTAGTCGCACTTTTTCACGGTGAAAATTGCAAATTACTTATTATCTGTATACAAATATTGGTACCCATCCCACGGAATGACATTACATGTAGGTGGCATTTGTATCTATGTAGCGTCTTTAGCGCTCTGTAGGAATGTTGAATTAAAATAAATAAATATAAATAAATAAATATTAAGGGACAATCATACACAAATCGACCTGGTCCCAAACTAAACAAAGCTTGTACTATGGGTACTAGACGACGATATACATAATATATAAATACATATATAGATAACATCCATGACCCAAGAACAAATATTTTGCACAAATATTTGCCCCGGCCGGGATTCGAACCCGGGACCGCCGACTCAGAAGGCAGGTGTCTATAAACCGAGCCAAACGCGTCGTCGAATTTTGACTGTAATTTTTGACTTTAATAGCGGTGCCGTCATATAGCGGCAGTCACCATAGTAAACGCAGGTACGAAGTATGGAGTACTTAGAAACGTAAGTACGAAGTATGGAGACGATATCTCGGACCAGTTCAGACCACTGCGAGCGCGAGTGCCATCCGCTTGACGTGTCCGTGAGCAATGTCTATGTGTGCGTTTGCTCGAGCGCGCTTGTATGTAGATTGATTTCTGTACCTATCTGTTTTGTGCTTAAGTGTAGTTAGTACAATATAGTCATTTGATCCCAATAAAAATTGGGCAAGTGCGAGTCCGACTCGCGCATGAAGGGTTCCGTACCATAATCTATAACAAGTTTGTTGTATGGGAGCCCCCCTTAAATATTTATTTTATTTTTAGTATTTGTTGTTATAGCGGCAATAGAAATACATCATCTGTGAAAATTTCAACTGTCTAGCTATCACCGTTCTGGAGATACAGCCTGGTGACAGACGGACGGACGGACAGCGAAGTCTCAGTGATAGGGTCCCGTTTTTACCCTTTGGGTACGGAACCCTAAAAAATAGAATCGATTGACATCATTAAAAAAAAATCTACACGCCTATTCTCCGATATTCATGACGTACCAGCGTGCAGAATTCCAGTCTTCTTTAGCAGTTTCAGCGCCAGCAGGATCTGCTGGGTGTAACTCCTCACCGCCTTGATGTGTATACCGCTGTTCTTTCCGTACTTCTTAAGGACCTGGAAACACGCAACAATGTACTATTGGTTAAGAGGCCTTATTCCTTTTAAAATGCTGATTGTTTTAGACATTTTTCTCTATGATCAAACATGTCGCACTCGTAGAATTATAGTGACCTAACCACTCAATTGCTTCGAATTTTGAGTTGGACTCTATTTATATAATAAAATAAGAGCGGTGACAGGTAGCCGTAGTTACCAAAAGCAATCTAGTGGCTAATTGAAAATCTTGGAGTTTTATAATTAGGTCTCTTTAATTCTAAATATATAATTAAAAATGGAAGTGTCGACGATTTTGAATTACGTCACTATAATTCTAAAGGTGCGATGTTTCTTGACACATTACGGATGTTACTACCTAGAACAGGGCTATTGCGATTTATTGGTATATATTTGAAACCTACAGTTTGAATTTATTCATTGATAATTTTTGTTTCAAAATATACTCGAAATTTACAAAATACACGCAAATAATTAGATTTTTCAACTTATTTTCGACTGCACGCAATGAAAGCATGAAATAGCTATGTTACTACGTAAACTTCAAGTATTTTTTGTATACTAAGCCGAAACTATCCACAGTGAAAAAAAGTAAAGTCATTTCAATAGGATTCGGTATTTATTTCGCAAGAAGAACGAAAGATTGAGCAGCATCCCGGTAAACAATGTTTTGAATTTGGTTTATGACAAATCCTTGACAAATCGCTACTGACGTTTAGTATTTTTTTTTTTTTTTTTTATTTCATAGGGGGCAAAAACGAGCAAACGTATCGCCTGATGGAAAGCGATTACCGTCGCCCAAAACACCTGCAACACCAGAGGAGTCACAAGTGCTTGCCTACCCGGAGGACGAAGACAGAATGCCTCTATGCTAGTAATTTCACCGGCTATCTTACCCCCACACCGGAACACAACAATGCGAACATTGCTGTTTGGCGGTGGGTTAGCAGGCAAGACGGTAGTAACAATCCGGACGGACCCTGCACGAGGCCCTACTACTCCAAAATAATGCAAATATATGACGTATGGAAATTATTGCCATATGAAAGGTGTTTGTAGCGCCTCTATCCCTGGCTTAACACTTTCGACACCAACAACCCGGAGGCCGGGCGCTCGTAAACTTTGTTCAGATGCCAACTCGATAGCCGGGTTGATGCTATAAAAGTCTCCGCTCGGCCGGTTTCTGGGATATGTCTTACTTTTTTGTCTGGTTGCAAAAGTGTTAACCCTTAAATGCATGATGATGTATATATACACGTTACTGAAATGACACATGTCAAAATCTGTATATAGTCGATATAAACTTTGTCAAGATTGTCCCTAAGTCTCAAACTGACGTGGATTTCATTGGTAATTACGTCATTTCAGAAATAAAATTAGTGTAATTGTATGCATTTAAGGGTTAAATCCCAACTTGTGAGGATGACTTACCTCTCGCAAATTCATGGAGAGCGGTTCCATCACCATACACAAGTGCCGCTTGTGGAAGAAATGCCGGAACAGCCGCAGACAGTGGAACTTGTCTTCAGAGTCCGCGTCGTTGAGTCGCTTTAGGATCTCGAGCTCGCGCAGTCCCGTCTTGTGCCTGCAAAAAAAATTGTATTAAGAGGCCTTATTCCTTTTTAAATGCTGATTGTTTTAGTTTTTTTTTATGATAAAACATGTTTCTTAACATATTATTGGTGTTACTACCTAGAACAGGGCTATTGGAATATATTTCAAACCTACAGTTTGAATTTTTCATTGATAATTTTTTGTTTCAAAAACTACTCGAAATTGACAAAATTCACGCGGTAAATTAGGTTTTTCTATTCATTTTCGACTGCACGCAATGAAAACATGAAATAGCTATGTTACTACCTAGAACTCGGAGAAAAATGTAATTCACTTCACAAAGTTGGTTAAAATTATCAATATATTTGACATACTATGAAGAAAAAAAAATTTAAAAGGAATAAGGCCTCTTAAGTCAAGAGCCAAATGGTCGTCTACCCAATTTTGCATGTTTTTTTTTTCATTGTATATGTTGAGGAAAGAGACCAGATAGTGATACGAAGCCGGCAAGCCCTTTTCACGGTTAGGAATCTATAGTGCTTTTCTCAAAATCCACCACTCAAAAAAAACACGTGTTTAGCCTGTTCATGAACACAGACGCCATGTTTTTAACCCTTAAATGCATACAATTACACTAATTTTATTTATGAAATGACGTATCAGCAATGAAATCCACGTCAGTTTGAGATTTCGGGACAATCTTGACAAAGTCTTTATTGAGAATTATTCCGATTTTAACTTGTGTCATTTCAGTAACGTGTATTACATACATGGGCCATTTGTCAGTTCAAAGAACAAAATGTGTCCCTTCGGTGGTCAAAAGTTAAGAGCGTGTATGAATCTAGGTTATGTTGCTGTTACATCGGATTATAGAAGAGGGAACGTTCTTTATTCTCACAGGCATTTAACCAGAAAATTACGCCCTGGAATCCTTAATTTCGCAAATGTCCACCGGAAAGACGAGCACCTAAATCTGACAATGGCCCACATCATGTATTTAAGGGTTTAAAATAAATTACTTTCCAGCCAGTTCTCTCGAGTTGTTCCGCCCGAAACGTGATACTTCGAAGCCTGTTATAACGCACGTTATGACCACATTTCTTTGCATGTTTGAGGAAAAAATAATGACCAATATCTAGGTTGATCAACTTTTTCTTGACAACTCAGGAGACAATGGTGATTGGTTATTAAACTTCTTAGAAAAGTGTTGATAATTTATAATATTGGTATATTCAAGAGCTATTCTAAATAAGAATGGGCTGCAATTACAACATTTTGTTGAATATTGCCGCTGAAAATCGTAGTTTTAACCTTTAGAGCGCCAAGCGGCAAAGCAATTCTCCGTGCCACTGACGCCAAACCAAAAAAAAAAAGTGCTCCAAAATCAACAGGGATTGAAAAACACAGATAGTGGTTTGAATTAACATGTTTTTGACCATTGAAATTTTTGACGTCAATAGGCGTCGTTGGCGCGAATTCCCGATGACGTGATTTGCCGTCTTTGGCGGTCAAAGGGTTAAAGAGTAACTCTGGGGACATCACCATGGCAACAAGCCGGAGAAAAAAGTTGATCGACCCATCTACTCACATGATCTCGTTGTTGCGTATGATCTTGACGGCCACGTCGTTGTTGCCGCGCGCCTGGTCGCGCGCGCGTATCACGTTACTGAACACCCCTTGCCCAGTGTAGCCATATACCGTGTAGCGGTTGTCCAGCGTTTCGCCCACGCGGACTCTGGAAACGATACGATTAAATCAAATTACTAGCATAGAGGCATTCTATCTTCGTCCTCCGGGTAGGCAAGCACTTGTGACTCCTCTGGTGTTGCAGGTGTTTATGGGCGACGGTAATCGCTTTCCATCAGGCGATACGTCTGCTCGTTTGCCCCCTATGACATAAAAAAAAAAAAAAAAAAAAAAAAAAAAAACAGATTCTGTCAAAAATGTAATTTTTAGGGTTCCGTAGCCAAATGGCAAAACACGGAACCCTTATAGATTCGTCATGTCTGTCTGTCCGTCTGTCCGTCCGTATGTCACAGCCATTTTTTTCCGAAACTATAAGAGCTATACTGTTGAAACTTGGTAGGTAGATGTATTCTGTGAACCGCATTAAGATTTTGATGCAAAAATAAAAAAATAATAATAAATATTGGGGGCACTCGCACTTGGCCGGTTTTTTGTGACAAGCTTTTATAGCCGACTGTACTTTTCTTTGAACATCCATCAATTGCTCACAGAGACGATTCTAAAGAGCCCAAACTCGATATGATTGCTTGTTTGAGACGACGCGGTTGGCTCATTTTGTAAGCACCTGCCTACTGAGCCGACGGTCCTGGGTTCGAATCCCGGCCAGGGCAAATATTTGTATGATGAACTCGAATATTTGTGCTTGGATCATGGTTGTTGTATGTATTTAAGTATATATTTATCTGTTTAAGTATGTATATCGACGTCTAGTTCCCATAACACAAGCTTTCTTGAGCTTAATATGGGACTAGATCGATTTGTGTGAGGTTGTCTGATATTTATTTATTTCATTATTTATTTATTTATTACGGAGTTCCTATAGCTACTTTCAAGCTCCATCATCAGATCAGCTCCACGTCATCATAATTTTGCATTGTCACGCGATTTGCATATTCGTGCCATTTAACTTGCAAAATTCTATTACAACGGGACAGGTGAAAGTAAATAAAAGCTTGTAATTTAATGTACACCATTAAAAGTTAACGTAACTAAACTAAATTAAAAAATTTAAATACCCCCGGAACAAGTAGTTGAATATAGAACATGGAATTCTTAACTTTCATATTGGCTGAGATCTTTGCACTTGCACCAATTAAAACTGAATATCTTGGAAACTACTGGTTATATTTCCAAACGTAGAACCATCTCGACGGAAGTTTTTCGATAAAAAAAACTACACTCCAACCGGTTGGGAGCTACAGACAGACACACAGATACACAGGTTAAACTTATAACACCCCTTTTTTTCGTCGGGGGTAAAAAGAAAATGATACAAAATATATAATTCAGATTAGTTTTGAAACAGAGATTGTCTCTAAACTAGAAGATCCAACTTCGTTCGCTTTTCTTGACAATGGTCGGGTAAAAAGTATCCTCTATAACCATCTTTGGATGTGCAGCTATACCTGAACCATTTTTTTTTTAAATCCATTAAGCCATTTCGGCGTGATGCGAGGACAAAGGAAATTATAAAAACAGATGGCGCCAGGTTGGCACGGTGCCGCGCGCCCATACAAAACAAATGACGATCCCGCATCAAGTAATTAAAAAATAAATCCTGAAATTATGACCCTTCTCCATAGAAAATTATTTTCAATACAAATCTAGCATTTTATAAGTATAGAAAACAGCAAACTGTACCTGTAATATCCCTCAGCATCGTCCCAGTTGTCGGTGAGGGAAGGATTCTCCAGTGCGTTCTTGCTGCGCGGTTTTCCGGCGGTCGGTGTCTGTGGAAACAATTACTATCAGATATGTATGTGGGACTTTTATTTATACATAATCTGACCGGCGATTGACCTCAGTAACACCTGATGGTAAGTGACTACGGGGTCGAGGATGTAGCTCGCCGGTTCAGTAATAGCCTATTCACTCTTACCTTGAAGAGACCCAAATTATAATTTTCTGAAAATACACACGATGGGAGCGAGTTCCATTCCTTAGCGGTTCGCATTAGAAATGACGAAGGGACTGTGTGGATGAACTTTTTTCTTGTACGGTGGCCCAGGTGACAATACTGATTAAACTTATTAGAAAAGTGTTGATAATTTATATTACCTTAGAATAAATACACCTATAAACCTAATCAACGCCTGAAAGTGAAGCCAGTTTTGGTTAGCCACGGGCTAAGTTTCGTCCGCGCATCTGTCACAACGTCAATATCACAAACATAACGTCTCTATGATTGGTTCGTAGACACGCACACATAAAACCAAAACCGGCTTCATCCTTCGCATATCTGTTCTACAAAGACTCTCGTTCTATGCATATTTATTCTAAGGTCTACATAAGAATGTTTACATATAAGTTTTTAGTAAATATGCCTTCGGAAATAGTAATTGTAATCGCACTTTTAAAGGCCCTGGGGACGTCACCTTGGCAACGAACAACAGAAAAATATTCATTGACCCATGTGCTCTATTGCCAAATGTAAGTTATTTGTAGCGCCTGTAACTGTTTGTAACTTCACGAATTTGCTGTGCCCAAAAGGATCCACAATTACGAGGGTGAATTGAAAAGTTTTGAGCCTAACCTTTAAAATAAAGACTTGAGTTTTTATATTAATTTTATTTCTCTACATAGTCTCCAAAACGATCTATACACTTTTGCCACCTTGCTTCCAACTTCATTATTCCTTGTTAAAAAAATGAATCTTCAAGGTGATTGAAATATTCAGTCGCAGCTTCTTGCACCTCAATATCTGTCGAAAATTTCCGTCCTGCCAAGTGTTTTTTTTAGGTTCGGGAAAAGATGATAATCAGAAGGGGCCAAGTCCGGCGAATAGGGTGGATGCGGCAACAATTCAAACCCACAGTTATGTATTTGTGCGATAGATTTCGCTGCAGTATGGACAGGAGCATTGTCTTGGTGGAACAACACTTTTTCAGAAATCATACTAGGTCTTTTTATTTTTATTTCTTCATGCAGACGTTGTAAGAGGATGCAATAGTAATCAGCATTTATGGTTTTACCCTTTTCAAGATAATCAACCATGATGACCCCTTTGCAATCCCAAAAAACGGAAGCCATTACCTTCTTCGCTGATAAAATGGCCTCAGCTTTTTTAGGAGGTGGAGACCCTGACCTTTTCCATTGTTTGGATTGCACTTTTGACTCCGGTGTATTGTGGTGGACCCATGTAACGTCCATAGTTATAAAACGACCAAGAAAATCTTGTGGGTCGCATTGAAACAGATCCAAACAATCCTGTGACACTGTATGGCGGGTGCGTTTATTTTCAGCTGAAAGCAGTCTAGGTACCCACTTGCAGAAACCTTAGAAAAACCTAGAACCTTAGTGATTATGTTTTGCGCTCGCTCATAGGAAATACCAATTGTCTCCGCTATCTCTGCAACTTTTAACCGCCTGTCATTCATAATCATATCTAGTATTTTATTGATATTTTCATCTGTAGAAGCCGTTATTGGTCTGCCACACCTAGTTTCATCTTCAACTGCTTCTCTGCCGTGTTTAAAATCTGCTACCCATCGTTTTACAGTGGCATATGATGGAGCGGATTCCCCTAAAGTCTGGCACATGTCTTCAAAGATTTGCTTTGGTGTTAAGCCCTTTTTTTGTAAGTATTTTATTACAGAACGGTGCTCAATTTTATACATTCTAAAGAAAATCGCGAACCTGTTATAGTAATTCGATCACAAAATTTACAATTGTGACAGAAGAAAAACAAAAGATAGTGCATTATGATAAAAAAATATGTAAGTCTTACGTACCAGTATTATTTTTTCTTTTTAATTTCATTATCAACCTCAGGCTCAAAACTTTTCAATTCACCCTCGTATGTACACCGTTATGTTATGTATAACTAGAACTTAAGTTTACCTAATAACCTGTAAACTAACATTGTGGAACGCAATAAGGGCCATAACACAATTACAAGCCACGACATCGCATCCTCGTACGATGCATAAAATGAACTTTATCTTCATGTGACAAGATGCAAAATTAAAATTCATTTTACAGTCTCACGACGTCGCATCGTGGCACGATGTCGCGTCATACCACGATACGATGTCGAATCTTGTAAGGGCCAAAACACAATTATAAGATACGACATCGTATCGTGTCTTGTAATTGTGTTTTGGCCCAATTGTGTTAAATGATTAAGTATTGAGTGACCCGGAGTTTAACCGCAACTTGTCAGACTATAAATAAATAGTTACACTCACGTCGACATCGAAGTTATCTTGATCAGCGAACATGTCCCACTCCGATCCCGACCTCTTCTCCATCTTGTGACTTTTAGCCTCTTTCTCTTTAGTCTCTTTCGTCTCCTTTTCTCCCGTCTCTTTCTGTTTCTCTTTAGGCTCCTTCTCCTTGGGCTCGGGCGTGGCAGGGTCTTGTTTCCGTGTGGACTCTGATTTGGTGGCCGGTGGAGGTGTGGCCTGTTGTTCTGTTGTTGCTTCTTTCTCTTCTTTGGCGCCGCCAAGCCGCTGCGAAACAAAAAAAATATATTAAGGCCTTATTCCTTTTTTTATATTATGACATATATAGACCCGCAAGGGGTCTTACAACCCACGCTATATTGCGGATTTTCAGTGGTACTTATTTTACTGGCATCGACAAATTTTTGGTACTTAACTAACGTTGAAAGTCCGTTGAAAGTAAACAAAGAGGAAACAGGACTAAATATTCCGAAAATTTCAAGTAATTTTTGCATAATAAAGCCAAAACCATCCACAGTGATGAAAGTCAAGTTTTTTTTCAATAGGATTCAGTATTTATTTCGGTTGAAGAACGAAGGATTGAGCAGCATTCCGGCAAACAATGTTTTGGATTTGGTCGATGACAAATCGCGTTTGACGTTTAATTATGCAAATTCACCTATGCAAAAATAATCAAAATTACTGATTGCACAGCAAATATTGCACTCAAAATGTTACTAAATATACTACAATTTATATTTGTGGCGTGCATCTATTTATTTAAATAATATATAATTTTAATAAGTACTTTATATTGCTTTCCATACACCGATACACATTGTAAATAGTACCATCGTGTCCACGGCACTGATGTCATATAAAAAGAAACTGCGACCGAATATGACAGCGGCGCGGCCCCGACTGGTTCACGCTCGTTCACGTAAATCCGTTTGCATGTGTTGCGGTCCGAGCGCGTACGTACACGGCTCGCACACATATAAACCGCGCGGCGAACTTTTGTTAGTAGATTTATTACTGTGTATATAGTGTCAAATACCTTGAGTAACTGTTCTCTCTGTTTCCTGCGTCGTTCGATGATTTGTTCCTCAGTCTCCTCCTCGTCGTCGGTGTTGATTGAGATGTCCAGCTCGTCTGATGAACTGGCCACTATGTGGGCTACCTCGCCGCCGGAGTTCTGTTGACATATTCAGGCGATTTACTAGAGATAGTGACACACCATATGTGTATACAGAACATCTAGTCCTATGCCATGCCATGTCATGTGCCATGTGTCTATAGACTGTGAACTCCTATGCCGGTGTGTACCATGTGTCTGCAGAATGTGTACTCCTATGCCGGTGACGTACCATGTGTCTATAGACTGTGTACTCCTATGCCGGTGACCTACCATGTGTCTACAGAATGTGTACTCCTATGCCGGTGACGCACCATGTGTCTACAGAATGTGTACTCCTATGCCGGTGACGTACCATGTGTCTACAGAATGTGTACTCCTATGCCGGTGACGTACCATGTGTCTACAGAATGTGTACTACTATACCGGTGGCGTACCATGTGTCTGCAGAATGTGTACTCCTATGCCTGTGACACACCATATGTGTGTACAGAATGTCTACTACCATGCCGGTGACGTACCATGTGTCTACAGAATGTCTACAACTATGCCGGTGACAAACCATATGTATCTGCGGAATATGTGCTTAAATGCGAATGCTCTCATTCGTGGCACTCATTCAATTCGGGCGGCATTGCGTAAGGCCTGGAACGCTGCCGGACACAAACGTGTCAATCGACTGAAATGACACAAGTAAAATCTGAATACTATCGATAAAGACTTTGACAGGATTGTCCCGAAATCTCAACCAGATAACCTACATGTCATGATTATATGGCATTTACATTAGATTTACATATGTAAGCGAACTTTCAGCCCAATTGGAGTCCCGGTCTTGTCTAAGTTGCAACATTCGATTACAGACACCGCATGTGTAACTAAATAAAAGCTTATAAAATAAAAGCACTACTTCTTACCTTGCGCTTATCCCTGCTGCCTCCCCTCCTGTCCCTCGACCGGTCTCTGTGCCGCTCTCTCGATCTCCTGTCCCGATCCGACGGTCGCCGCATCCGCCGCGGAGGCGATCTCTCTCGCGACCTCCTCCTCCGCACCTCGCTATCCCTCCTCACAACCTTATCCCTCCTCTCCCGCTCTCGTTCCCGTTCTCTTTCTCTCTTCTTCTCTCGCTCCCGTTCTCTTTCTCGCTCCCTCACGCGTTCCCTTTCACGTTCGGCCTCGTACACCTTTCTGCGTTCGCGTTCTTTCCTTTCCCGGCTGCCCAGACGCTTCTCCATTTCTTTCCGATTTTCTCTATTAATGATTTCTCTTAGATCTTCCTCGTGTCTTCTGGATCTATGCCGGTCTTTGTCTCTTTCCGCCGACAGGTCTTTGCTAGTTTTCTTCTTATGTTTGTCTTCTGTTTTTAACTTCTTTGCCGCAGGGGACTTATCGTCGTTGATGCATATGACATCATCCTTCTTCTTTCCACTGTCGCTTTCATCGCTTTTATCAGAATAGTAGGCGACGAGAAATGCTTGCAGGAGCTCTTTTTGTTTCATCAGTTCTTCTAGATTCAGGTCGTCTTCTATCATGTTCAGTTCTGGACTAGCGCAATCTTCTTGATAGTTTTCTGTTTCTGAGTTGGATGATATGATTTCTAGCGCTTCATCTTTTTCTTTGCTAGCGTGTTTACTGTCACCATTCTTCTCTTCTTTATCATCGATTATGGTATCTATTGAGGAGTCTTTTTGAGGTGGTTTGCGGTCTCTGGATTTTCTTATAAGGTCTTCGACATCTGATAGCGAAGTCTCGCTCTCTGGTTTTGGACTTTTATGCTTCTCCTTTTTCGACTTCTTCTTTTTCCTGCCACTTTTGTCGTCGTCTTCTTCTGTCCTTTTGTGTTTCTTGTGTTTCTTGCTCTTCTTCTTTTTTTCGCGACGAATCTCATCGTCACCATTTGAGCCGTTTAGGGCCTTTTCGGCTTCTAGTTTAGTTCTGGAATTAATTCATATGAAAAGTAACAAATTCTGCATTATTATCACAATGGAAGTGGATTAAAACATCGAAAGGTTTTTTTTATGTAACTTAGAAGACTACCATGGTGAATATACCAGTTTAACCTTTTGACCGCCACAGTCGGCTGTGGCCGTCAACAAAAAATCGTGCCCCTGATGCCACGTCGGCCACAGCCGTCCAAATTTCGACGATCATAAACTTTGTAATTCTAACCACTACAAGTATTTTTCAATCCCTGTTGATTTTGGGGCACATCTTTTTTTTTTTACTCTGGCGTCAGTGGCACGGTAAATTGCTAGACCGCTTGGCGGTCAATAGGTTAAACTATGACGTCCCAAATGTATTTTGCTGCTCACATTTAGTGTAAAACCCATCTCATATGTTGGAGGTTTTTATCATATGTTGACTTTATGGTGGTGAATTCTGTCAATATATCATGACTTTACCGGTGTTAACAGGTTTAAAATAAATTCAAAAATTGCTAGTAATTTTTATCTCATTGTCTGCAATATTGATTATAATTTGTCAAATATTATTAATAATATAACTTACTCGTTCCCCATGACTCGAGCAATGTGAACAAATATGCCTGATGACTATATCTGTAACATGAGAAAAACATATTATATTCTATAAATAATAAAATAAACGCGTCGAAGGAAATAACACCATTTCATATTTTTTAATCAGACCTTTTTCTTATATACAAATAAAGGATTAAAAATAATTATATTACTCCATTTTTAAATTTTAGAAAATATCCCGATTTATGATTAAAAAATCCATTTGAAAAATTTCTCATTCTAAAAGAGTGTAGGCGACACGTGATCGGTCAGTGAAATGAAATGAAATGAAATAATTTATTCAGTAAGTAGGCCAGAAGGGCACTTTTACAAGTCAGATTGTGAATCTACCGGCATTTCGCAAGAGGAGACCGCTGTTGAGAAGAAAGCCGAAAGAAACTCAACAGTCAGTCATTTTTTCGTAAATAATACTTAAAACAATTACATTATACATTTGTGTTAGAACTAATTACACGGGTACACGTTAAAGGAGGTGTAAATAAAATTTTAACGATCAATTTAAAATATTAAATATACCCAGAGATGTATAAAGTCTCTAGGTGTCACAACATGCAATAAAATACAATTACTTAATTTCTTTAATTCCACAGAGATGTATAAGATCTCTAGGCGTCAACGTGAATAATTTACAATAGAAAATAATTATGAAACCTAAATTTCTTAGAGATGTATGTAGGTATATGGTCTCTAGGCGTCACAACATGCAATAAAATATTTTAAAATTATTTAATTTCCTCAGAGATGTATATATATATATGCTCTTTTTGTAGGTTGCGACTGTAAATTTATTCACAAGGTGACGTCAATTAGACAGCTCTGAAAGTCTGAAATGACCGCCAAAGTTCAACATTCCTACCTTGGCGGCGCGCTAAAAACGCTCCATACAAATGGTCACCTACCTACATGTGATGTCATTATATGTTATAGGTGCCAATATTTGTATGGGGAAGTGATTTGTCATTTTCACTCAAGAGGGCGTTTAAGTTCATGGCTGTCATACAATTATTGTTTAGTTTTGTTAAATTACGAGAAAAATAAGTAAGAGTAGTAAGAGTAAGATTTAAGCAGTCATTTTTTTTTTTATCTTCCTTCATGTTGAGATAACGTTATGTATATATAACTACAGTCGTCATTCCTATTATAATTATAAAACACCGTTAAAACGTTTATTTAAAGCACTGACAATAAACAAGCAAGGCAAGGGCACCTGAGAGTGGCAATGCAAGTAAATTCTGACAAAAATGGAGGCACAGGCAAAAATACGTTTTCATAAATTGATTCACAAATTACGGAGCTCGGAGTACTGAGTTTTCATTAAAAAAAAACCTTACGCATCGAACGCTCCTCTTGTTCAAAGTTGGTTGATAAGACATACCTACAGTTGTTGTAAGTCTTCTTTTTATAGTTACAAAAAAAAAGTCTACGAACTTTGGATATAATAAATTTGTGACTGTATATATTTCGATTACGTTTAATGCTTTTTACGTCATACGATTAAATAAATGTTAGACGTCTTCAGATACAGATACATCTAAAATGAATACATTTTACGTGCCATAATTTTTTTTTATTGGATTAATTAATTATTAAGATAAGATATTTTAACAACAACAAGTGCTAAGTTATAAAAAAATATTATTAGGTACCTTTAGGACCCTGTTCAATACGATGTTAGATCAATGACCACTACGCATGGATAATATAAATTCTCAATGTTAATTAAGGCAGAAGAATGAAAACCTAAATCTGATATTTCATGTTCTGTACTATGGGTTGCACAAATGCATGACCCATTAACCTATTGACCGCCAAGCGGTGTAGCAATTTACCGTGCCGCTGACGCCAGAAAAAAAAAAAAAAGATGTGCCCCAAAATCAACAGGGATTGAAAAATACTTGTAGCGGTTAGTATTAAGTACAAAGTTTTTGATCATTGAAATTTGGACGGCTGTGGCCGACGTGGCGTCAGGGGCACGATTTTTTGTTGACGGCCACAGCCGACTGTGGCGCTCAAAAGGTTAATGGATGCATTCATTCATGCAATCTGCAGATCTGCAACTCTTTACATAATACGGTGAATAGAGACTAAAGTACTATGTGTGACCTTACAAACGGTCCGGTAGTTTTGAATTTTTGATATGTTGTCTAGGATGGTTAGTCAGTGTTTAAAATGCAAAATGCACAATTCCCCCCCCTCCGCGCCCGCCGCCATATTGAAAAAACCGGCACTTTCTTCATATTTTTGCTCATATCTTCCTTTAGGAGCATTTTAGCTAGAAGAAAGCTTCGACAATGTTATAGAGAGTTAAATTTACTACATTTTCCAATTTATATTGTTTTTCTAGGACAGATAGTTACGGAGATATCTACATTTAAAAAAACGTAAAACATCCCAATTTCCTACTGAAAAACAAACTTCTGGATTATATCTTCGTTTAGAAGCATTTTAGCTACAACAAAGCTTGGGCAATGTTGTAGAGAATTAAATTTACTATAATTTACACTTCAAATTTTGTTTCAAGGACGGTTAGTTACGGAGATATGCACATTTAAAAAACAGGAAAAGTCGAATTTTCCGAAAATTTCTGAAAATTCTTGGTTTAGAACGCTGTCATTCAGTTAGGGACTTGTCTAGGACAAATTAAAACATGTAGGAAATATAATTGCTTATAAAACTCATGTCCATTTTTACATACATTTTCGGAAAATGTAACTTTATTTTTTACATATCTCCGTAATTATCTGTCCTAGAAACAAAATTTGAAATGTAAATTATAGTAAATTTAATTCTCTACAAAATTGCCCAAGCACTGTTCTAGCTAAAATGCTCCTAAACGAAGATATAATCCAGAAGTTTGTTTTTGAGTTGAAAATTGCAATTTCTTAAGTTTTTTTAAATGTGCATATCTCCGTAACTATCTGTTCTAGAAACAAAATATAAAATGGAAAATGTAGTAAATTTAACTCTCTATAACATTGTCGAAGCTTTCTTCTAGCTAAAATGCTCCTAAAGGAAGATATGAGCAAAAATATGAAGAAAGTGCCGGTTTTTTCAATATGGCGGCGGGCGCGGAGGGGGGGGAATTGTGCATTTTGCATTTTAAACACTGACTAACCATCCTAGACAACATATCAAAAATTCAAAACTACCGGACCGTTTGTAAGGTCAAAATCCTTTATTCACTTAATTAACATACATAATAAAACTATTTAAACAGGTATCGATTCAAATGAGTTGCATTCACATATCGTATCTAGGCCGATTTATTATGTTTATGTTTACACTATGTACAGTCCAATACATAAGTAAATAGGTAGCCTCATTGTGTTTGTGATACAAAGTTAATATCAGTGGTCCTCTGCCAACATTTGAAATTACCAAATAATGTTATATAGATAGTCCCCATTTTGGCATCAAGGCGCAACCATAGCAATAGACATATAAAATTAAAGGCATATACAACTAAATGATAATGAGAAATCAGGTCAAGTGGGTCAAATTATCAAGTCATATACATAGCTACTCAGAGTTGAGGTAACGTAAACAACAACATGTCAATGATAGCGTGCTTTTGAAATTGTTTTCTTTTTTACCAGGCTTTTTATCAATATTATCAAATAAAGGATAAAAAATGAAATGAAAATATCCCATATTGTGTTTGAAAAAAGGGCACAGGAAGAGAGTTCCACTCTTTTGCTGTCTGTTAGTTATATTGATAAATATATCTGACAATTCTTTTAAGTGACCCAGAAAACCTTTCAGAAAAAAATTCAAATACATTTCAAGGTATTTCATCTCCTTTAAGTGTATGCATGTAATAATTAGTTATAACACTAAGTATTATTTAGGTGGATCAACTTTTTCTTGCTGTTATTCTGTCCGCGTGACCCAGGAGATGATAGTGATTAAATTTCTAAGAAAAGTGTTGATAATTGATATTACTGGTATTGTCAGGAGATAGTCTACATAAGAATTTTGTTAAATATAACCACGAAAAATCGTAGTTTTAAGAAGTGACCCAGGGGCATCACCATGGCAACGAGTGGCAGAAAATAGTTGATTGACCGATTTACGAAAAATGACTTACTGTTGAGTTTCTTTCGGCTTTCTTCTCAACAGCAGTCTCTATATGCGAAATGCCGGTACATTCAAAATCTGACTTGTAAAAGTGCCCTTGTGGCCTACTTACTGAATAAATTTATTTCATTTCATTTCATTTCAATGCTAACTATAATAACTGCCTGTCTACTGAAATGGAGCTGTGTCTATTTGAAGCCCAAAAGAACTGTTAATAGGTATTTTCATGTCATATTTTGAGTCAATCCCAATTTGCGATTATCGCAGTATACATTAGGTTTTCGCAGCACAAATGGTTTGACACCTACTGACGGTGTAGGGTCATTTGTGCTCCGAAAACCCGGATATATGATTATTACAACCAGCTTAATTTTTATAATGCTCATGGTAAAACAAGAATGAGCACTAAGCTATCTGCAAACCTGAATGATTCTGTCCCTGACCACGCTATTTTCCTTATCGGCATATCGGTTTTTTTTGCTGGCATGATTTTTCCAAGTAGGCAGCAATGGGGAGAAAAAATTATCCAGTAAGTGCTGCGAGGCCCAGATGGGACAGGGCAGCTGCCCATTTTTTTACTCTTGTTGCACCAACCAGGGATCATGCGTAGGCTTATCTAAAGTAGTTCCTACGGACGCACATTGATATTGTTTGTAGCTTGCGATTGATGCTTAACTCTGCCGTGTTACGGTAAAAGGTCTTATCTTTATACGGATGTCATAGTAAGATACGTCTTTTTGCAGTAGCATGGCAGAACTATCCATCATTATACGCAGTCTGTTAATGTATTTACTGCCAGGGGGCGTGGCCTAGGAACAAACTTGTATGACGGAGAGTGCAAGTTGGCAGTGAATGTTAATAGCATGAAGGGCTCACCTTATCTAAAACCATTTGCATACTTTCCACATTCTTACTGTCACACTCATACTGTACTGATTAGAAAGGGAAAGATATTTGTTGAGTGTCGGACTTTTATTCCATTTCATCCATACAACTTATTGATTCTTGTAGTCAACTGGTCTAGCCTGTCACTTGCTTCGAAATTTGAGTTAAACTGTATTTATATCATAAAATAAGAACGTTGACAGGTAGGTAGCTGTAGTTACCAAAAGCAATTGAGTGGCTAGGCAATGAATATCTCACAACAAAGTTGTCAATAAGACCATTTAGAATTAATTGGGGGAAGCGAGGATCGATCATACATATCCCATCTCAATGGATATTCAGCGTCTTGATCTTTATTATAACGATTACTGAATGCTGAATAGGTAAGCAAACTGCTGATAGAGGATCTGCCACTGCCAAATAACGTGTTAGTAGTAGCGATTAATAAACCTAACGCAACAAAACATAAGTGTTAGTAATAATCAGTGCATCGTAGATTCTTGTTAGCAAAACGACTAAAAGTTTTGTTTGGTCTATATCCCATCATGTGTACAATTTCTGAAGCCGCTACATAACTCAGAAGAATAAACCATAACATTGCACTTACGAAATAGTTCACCGTAATTTGTAAAATATCTTTTTCCACGACAGCTACAGATTGTCTTTTATATAAAACTATGCACTAGCAGTTTTTATGTGGAAAATTATAAAATATAAACGTGACATTACCGTGATATTTCACAGGAACATTTTGATGGACGGGATACAGGTGTTGCCAGTGTTATGAAAGCAAATATATGTCATAAAGACAAAAAAAATATTCTCAAATAGCTTAGTCAAATAGTTAATTATTAATGAATGTGTTTACTTACTAACATTTTGTCAGATTTGGTTTGTAAAATAAAAAATAAACTTTTACATCACATATGAAGATGAAGGTGTTATTCTACTTTTAAAGAGAGCTCAGAGAAATAAAGTACACTCTCTGTAAATGATGTCAAATTTTGGCGTTTCCCTAGTTTTGATGATTTATCGACATCGATATAACTGCCATTGAAAAACTAAACCCAAACTAAACCTATTCCAGCCAGTAGTAAAGATAAACAAAAACGTTTTTCCTTCCTCTTGAATCACTATCTATAAAATAAAAAAACACCACTATCCGTTGCGTAGTTTTAAAGATCTAAGCAAAAATAGGGACAGACAGACAGAAACGACTTTGTTGCATTCGTGAAATTCTCAAAAACGGCCCGACATGTTTCAAACTCGTACGGAGCTCTTTAAATGAAAATTAAAATGATTTATTTGAATAACAATTGTTACAAGTCGATTCTTACATAATTTTTATAAATTACATGTACCTACATGTCCAATTTCGTATCATTTAAAATACACACACTATAATACTAGTAGTAGATTTAAAAAATCCTTATAGTCGTAAAAAAAAATTTCATGAAGCCATTTATCAGGGACTGCTACGCCCGTACAGCGGCGCGGTAACATCGTTAATCAGTGAGCGAGTGTAAGTAATCAATACTATAATTGAATTCTTTAAAAAATTACATGTTTTTTTATTAGAGTAAGTAGCTATTCAATAGATACACATTTTTTATTTTTATTTATTTTATTATTTTTTATAATAGAATACGTCCCTATCGCCGGATCATGAAATTCATAGGCAAATCGGTAAGTACCTACTGGTTATATAAGAAACGAAGTTCGTGTCGCCTTGTCCCGTCAATTCAAATGCCGTTTAAAGCAAAAAATGTATGGTAATAAATTGTCCAAAATGCCATAAAAGGTCCGAACGACCATGGACATGACCCTTAGGATACCTAGTACGGTGTGACGTCACCTAGACACGCGGCAGCGTGTCCAGCCAAGTTTCTACATTTCCTCTATTGGTTTCCCGACCCTTGCTCTTAAAACAAACATAAACTTTTCCCTGCGTGAAATGAATTCGTTCGGTGTTGCTGAATTTATATCAATAACATTATAGGATGTTTGTTTGTTTAACTGCGCTTTGTACAATTCAATTCAATAATTATGTTATAATCAAATGCATTATATATGCTGATTAAAAAAATAAATTATGATTAAATGTAAATAATAACTTATGAAGAAATATCCAATATCACAAGCCAGTTATCTATAATGGATTAAATATTGAAGGGACGGTGGCATAATTATGTAAATAATTAATAAAAAAAGGTATATTCATTCTGCGACCATTTTCCATTCTATCAAACTTCCCCTTACTATTCCTGAAAAGTAACATTTTTAGCATTGGCAACACAGATCGGCGTGGGTTTTGGTGAACGATTGTTGGCGTGGGTTGATTCATAACAATTTACGTATATTTTTAACGAAAACTGGACGAAAAACTGAAAAGACGATTAAATTGTTGTATTATGGGTAAGTAATCTTTGAAATAGTTGCTGCGACACGCCAAGCTGTTAATGCATTGTTATTGATTGATGTCATCTTGGCCGGGCTCATGTTCTCGTTTTTTTTTGTTGAATCTTATACGTTATTAAATATTCCAGTGATGTGTTGTGTTAAGTTGTGATGTTAAGCGAACTTTACATTCAAGTGTTTCGTGTAGTTATATTCCCGGATTTGGATATACACATAACCGGTAGTGTTCGTGGGGGAGTGTTAAGACAAACAAGAACTACCAATTTTCTTACGTTAGTATCCTACGCAGTTTATTACCTCTATATTACACGCGAGTGTTTTTTTCTTATTTCTGGACCTGGAATCGCCGTGTGTTGCTGGAAAATGTAGAATTCTGTTAGTGTTGTATGTTGTTTACATTTTATACAAAGAGCTGCAAGGCTTCAAGTTGGTGGGGAGGTACGGACAAAGTACACAACCACACATCCTTATGGTATAGTTGAACGAGTGTCGTATATTAATTTTATCTGCTTTTAGTAATTTCTTGACTCATTTTTATGGGATTTTAAACCGTAATCTGTGATTATTATTTTATTGTTTTTTTTTTCTTACTAAAATACGCAAGGGTATTAATTAATATGAAGAAGAATATAGAAATTATAAAAACGATATGCCATTTTGTTTATATTGTATTCTAATTGTTTTTATGTTGATGAACAAAACATTGGTGTTATACGATTTTTTTCTGTCAGTTACATTTGTGCAACTGCAAACTACCCATTTTATAAATATTAATTTATTAATTTAAAATATAGGTGTTCATACATGCCAGATGGGCCTAATGTGTAAAGACAGTTACACTATTGGTGTTATAATTAAATATCCTTAAAAAAGTTGTATACTTAACTATAATAACTTGCTCATTACCATTGTTACTACAAGGTAAAGAGGTTAAAGAATTTGTGTAAAAACTGTGGCAGCATGAATAATACTATAATATAATTCAGTTCTCACTATTCTGACTAGAAAAAACATACATTTTCCAATTATGGGGTACAAATTTTTTAAGGCCCATAACCTACAACAACTTTAATTTTATTTCAAAAGTATTCCACCACCAAGCAGTTTTATAACAAATCAGAGTTTACCAACATTTCCTAAGATGAGGCACCTGTCGAGAAGAAAGCCGAAAGGAACATTTTTTTTCAGAAATTATACTTTATACTTAGATTATAATATATGCTTAAAAACCTAGTTAGCATTTGAAAGTTACGCCAATTTCGGTTGGAAACGGGCTTAGTTTAGTCCGTGTGCACATCTATCAGAATGTCAATGTCTCAAGCAATATGTCTCTATGATTGGTTCGTAGACCCTCACACATAAAACCAAAAGCGGCTTCATCTTTCAGCGTACTTATCCCAAGACTTTATGGGTGAATCAACTTTTAAGTGCACCTTGTTGCTATGGTTACGCAAAATTTGTCCCTCGGACAACCTAAGCATTTTTCTATGAAACAGTATGAAGATGTCACTTGGCCAACGGGGACAGAGTAAACAACACAAAAAAGTTGATTCAACCTTATATTACAATAATATGAAATATTTGGGGCACTTGACTTGCATTCAATCTGTAATAGTAAGTATTATGAAATTAAACAAATTCTTATATCAGATAAAACATTTAAAAAGTCTTTTCCAATAGGATCCTTAATTATCTTATCATTCAATTTCAAGTACAGATGGTGCAAATAAATAAACATAATATTAATAAAAAATAATTTAAAATAAAATTTTCTTACAAATTTACAGCCAGTTGCAGATATCTAAGATTTCATAAAACAAAGAAATTTTTTTTTTTTTAATTTCTTCAAACGCAAATTGTATGTTTTTTTTTTAATCCATAATAAATTTGGAAATGGTTTTCAGAATCCTCATAATTTAACAAAACGATAATTGTATGACAGCCATGAACTTCAACGCACTTTTCATGGTGAAAATGGCAAATTACTTATTGTCTTCATACAAATATTGGTACCCAAATCCAACCCATAGAATGACGTAACAATGTAGGTGGCCATTTGTATAGAGCATTTTTAGCGCTCTGTAGGAATGTTGAACTTTGACGGTAATTTCTGACTTTTAGTTAGTCCCATATAGAAATTTTCATCCCAATAAAAATAATTAAAAAGAGAATCGATTGACATCCTAAAAAAAAACATTGCACGCCTTTTGCATGCTAAAATTGTCCGTTACTTTTGTTTGGTTGGCAATAAAAAACCATTTTCCTTAAACATTACTCGATAAGTAATCATTTGGTTGCTTTGTTAAATGCAGATATTATCAGCCGAGCATTGTCAGAAGCAATCTTTGACCTGATCAGTCAAATGCAGACAATGTGCTACATTTGATATGTATCCGGAAGTTATATTTAGACCTTTTAAACCTTCCTCTTGAATCACTATAAAAAAAACGCATCAAAATCCGTTGCGTAGTTTTAATGATCTAAGCATACATAGGGACAGACAGGAAGCGACTTTGTTTTATAGTATGTAGTGATATAAGAATATAATTTTTCTTCTATTTTTTCTGGATGTTATCATCAAATCCTGGCCTCATGACAATTTGACCAAATAAAGTATATTCATTCAAACAAAAATTTTTTGTTAGTGAGTGTTTGTTGCAAGTTGCAAGCGTGTAAATGCACAACCACCCCCCCCTCCGCGCCCTCCGCCATATTGAAAAAACCGAAAATTTCTGCAGATTCTTGCTTATATACCTTCGTTTAGGAGCATTTTAGCTAGAAAAGAGCTTAGACAATGTTGTAGGCAAATAAATTTACTGTAACTTACATTTTAAATTGTTTCAAAGACAGATAGTTGCGGAAATTATAAGATTATTACGCTTCTTGATAATTATCTGAACATTATCTGATAATTATCGGATCATTATCTGATAATTATCGGATCATTATCTGATAATTCTCGGATAAATATCTGATAATTGTCGGATAATTATCTGAAAATATCTGATATTTATCATTAACCCAGATAAAAAAATTGAAAGAAATATGTCTTTAAAGGTACGCAAATTTTGTAATTTTTTTAATCCAAAGCAAATTTTGAAATTATTTTTAAATTCTCACAATTTAACAAAACAATAAACTTTGCGCACTTTTACATACAAGTATTGGTACCCATAAAATGTAATGACGTCACGATTAGGGTTTACTATTGGAAGGCATAAAATCATTAATACTAATATGGTTACGCATAATTGCTTTTCGCCGAAAATGACATGTGCATAAGCCTCATTACGCATAATTTTTTACGCATAACATTAAAAAGCATAAATACAGAAAGCATAACCGTCATGAAGACTAATAACAAAAAGCATAAGCATAAATATGCATAATAATCAATTGGCATCATATCAAAATGCATATCGCTATTATACAATACAATACAAGTACGCTTTATTGCACACCAAAAAACATTTACACAGGAAATCACCTATAAACAAATTAAAAACAGTAAACTACAGGCGGTCTTATCGCTAAAGAGCGATCTCTTCCAGACAACCTTGGGGAAGTGGAGTTTATGCTAAACACAGACAACCCCCACTAGACGGAGCATGTACCCCGACCCGCGCTCACCAACGATATGGTACGGCAGAACATTAAAGTATGAACACGGCGGCCACCGTTTAGTTGCGTCCTTGTTTATGATCCATGCGTACGTCAACGAAAAAAGAAATTAAATAAATAACATGGTAAATTGTAGTGTTAAGTGGTGTAAGTGGTGTAGAGTAGAGAGACCTCATAAACATGAACGCAACTAAACGGTGGCCGCCGTGTTGATACTTTAATGTTCTGCCGTACCATATCGTTGGTGCGCGCGGGTCGCCTACGGGTCGCCTTACATGCTCCGTCTAGTGGGGGTGGTCTGTGATGCTAAAAAACGTTTATTGAGTAGGTGATGCAAAAGGCACATGGGACACATCGTAAGGTACAGATATCTAAAACATAAATATTATGTTATTATCCAATTAAAAGTCAAATACAAATGGCTCATAGTAATAAAATTGCTATTCAAAAGTGTGTATATATATTTAGGAACTAAAGCGAGGTCGACGGAGGCCCGCTTCGCAGAGCCCCTATTCCGCGTTGCTTAGGCGCTTCGCGCCTGGATATCATACTAACCTAACCTAACCTAATGTACCTACCTAATGTGACCTAACGTTACGTAACGTAATATTTTGTTGTTGATCATTTTGCAGGTTCAATGTGCCCGCAACAAAATAAAAGAAAACGCAGTATTAAATCCCGATAAAAAACCAATACACATAATTTCTGAATGCGTTACTACAACCGCACCATTAGTATTGGCTAATCTCCCAAAGTAATAAGTAAGTAAATAATTTAAAACAAACAATACGCAGACAAAGAAAAAGAACGATTTCAATAACCACGAAACTGAGTTTCATTCATTTAGACAACTGAAATTATGGATAATGACAGATATACCAAATAATTATTAGCCCAAACAATAGTATGCGTAAAGTATATTCGGCCAATACAAATTAGTCCAACTAAAATTATGCTAATAGCGTAGTATGCCAAAAAAACAGTAGGCCAAAATATTATTATGCGAAAGTACTATTATGCCAAAACAAATTATGCTAAATCAATTATGCGATACAGCATTAGTCTAAAAAACATTATGCGATCCAAGGGGATCCCCACGATTAGCGTTTCTAGCGCTCCGTAGAAATATTGAACTTTGACGGTCAGTCGTTTCTGACTTTTAGAGCAGTCTAAGTGAAGTTAGTCTCATATAGACATTTGAAAAGAAATTGGCTGGCTCCAGCACTCGCGTGGCCAATGTAGTTCCTGGTTTGTTAACTATGCATTCTGTGTTATCTGATTGTTATATTTCAAATTCGCTCTTTTTTAGCGCGCTTTTATTACTGATATACCACTTTTTGACCCCCGACGAAAAAGTGAGGCGTTATAAGTTTAACATGTGTATCTGTCAGTGACATTGTAGCTCCCGTACAGATGAACCAATTAAGTGTGTTTTTTTCTAATCGAAAGACTTGTCTGTTGAGATATAGTTCTTAGCTGTGTTTGGTGGAAATAGGACCAGTAGTTTGCGAGATATTCAGCTTTAATTGGAACAAGTGACAAGATCTCAGCCAATATGGAAGCTAAGAATTCCAAATGTTGTAGTTATGTTCAGTTTTAGTAGCATTTTCTATATCACTCATTGAATGAGGGTCTCATGATGACCAGCCACGTGTGTCGGGGGTGTTTTAATTTTTTAATTTAGTTTATATTTTTATTTATGTCTTATAGTATGCCTTTGCGATTTTGCATGTGCATCATGGCTCTTGCTTTGACTCTGTTTCGCGAGTTTTTTAAATATTTGCATTGCGATGGTCATTTATTTCAGTCAGATATGAAAGTGTAGAAATTAAAAAGAGAAACTTTTTAGTTGCCTCAAGTAACTTAGGATTATGACGCTTTCGGAAGAAAAATACACTTCTACTTTTTTTTATTAAATGATGATAAAAAGGCGGCAATGTAAGAATTTAGTTTTGACACATAGTTGGTAATAAAATAAATACTCAGCCAGCAATAGCGTATTTCCCTAGCTTCGACAATAATGTACTATTTTCCTATGCTTATTTAAATTAATAGTACATTACTGCAGAGGCCGGGAAATAAGGGCTTGCCGGCTGAGTAGGTATAGACGGCCGACCGTAAGGGAGGCCGTCTAGTGATACGAAGCCGGCAAGCCCTTTTCACGGCTAAGGCATGTATAGTGCTTTTCTCAAACATATGCAATGAAATAAAAAAATACACCACTCAAAAAAACATAATTCAGCTGTTCAGCCAGCTCATGAACACAGACGCCATGTTTAAAAAAAGGATTTTTAATTTTCCCTCCAATCCCTCTATATTTTTTTTCTTTAATAAGTCCACGTGTGTAGTGTGCGAATATTAGGGCCATTATACACAACCTGATAATAAGAATCTTAGTTTCTATACTAAGTAAAATAAAGGCAGAGGATTTTTAATATTGTCTATGGTCTCTGGTGACTTACGCATAGACGGTATTTTCAGTTCGTGTGTACTAGGCATTAACACGGATATTGTTGGTCCGATGGCTGAATGGGTAGCTACTAGAAAAAAAATATATATCAGCTGTTCATACACACAGACGCCATGTTTACATTAAAATTAAAAACAAATTACTTCCCGGCTTAGGCCTTCAATTTTGTATGAAATTCCTTTACAGTTCTCTCGAATTGTTCCGCCCGAAACTTGACACTTCGAAGCCTGTTCTAACGCACGTTACGACGATATTTCATTGCATGTTTGAGAAAAAATACTTTTTCGCCACTCTAGCATCTATGTATCTGATATGATTGTGTTATTGAGAAGTTATTTACATAATCGTTTATACAACTCTTATGTTTGGTTTCAGTAAGGAGTTGGTGTTCTTCAGAGCATACTGAATAACGCAGGTAAGCTTTTATTTGACGTAGCAAAACGTATTCGAAGGGAAAGGATACGTTTAGTTACCTTTTTTATGAGATTTTAATGTCATATATTTTATTTAAGCCTTATTGCGGTTCCACGAAGTTGGCCAAAGTATGAGTTTCCACAGCGAAGTGGCTCTCCACACAATTATATTTGCCCAACCTCGGCCAACTTCGCGAATATTGTGAAGCTAGAGATAAATCTCGTTCTCAAAGTATTTGCTTTGACATGTTCTTTCCTCGTGCCCTTCACATATATAATGTTATTGACGTAGCTCGGACTAATCATAGCAAAACAAGAATTAAGAAAAAAAAATGGAAAGTTGCGCATTCTTTTGGCTAATTTTGGGTCGCAACGCAAAATATAAATTATATACTACTGTTGATTGTAATAAGGTTTCGGATCTCAGTTTTGAAATTAAAGATGTGCATCTAGTTTGACGATTTATTGTGGACTCATGTGTGGTTTGGTAAAAACTTACTTTATACAACATGCATGTGTGCGTATACAAACACACGTAAAAGATATGCAATTTAGCTTCAACATGCCGCCCACCAAAAGGATATTAAGTATCCTTTTACCAAAAAACAGTACATAAACATGCTACACAAATGTAGGTACATTTATCAACAAATTTTATAATTCTTAACCAGGTTTGCAAATACATCAAAATTGGAAAGAAATCTACAGCAATATAATAAAACATAATAATATACATTATTTTATGGATTCGGATGCAATTAATTACATGACAGTTCTAAGTAGTTTCTGATAATTATTAGCATTTTAACTAGTCAGAATCTACATCAATAGGAAGGTAACATAATTTGCTAATCGAACGTTTCACAATATTGTCACCACTTTTTATACTGTACACTCGCGTCAACCCGTCTGCGCCAGGGTGTTTCTCCATAACGCGCCCCATCAGCCATTTTCCCGGTGGTAGATTTTCGCTTTTAATTAGCACTATTTGACCAACTTCAAATTCAGGCTCTTTCTTTGTCCATTTTGTGCGTTGTTGAAGTCTGGTTAGGTACTCTTGTTGCCATTTGTTCCAGAAATCATTCAACATTTTCTGCAAGTGCTGCCAGCGTGATAAATTGCTTATTTTAGCATCAGAAAATGTTGGTGAAGGTACAGTTATAAGTGCTTCCCCTATTAAGAAGTGTCCTGGGGTTAATGGGTCAGTATTTTCATCGTCATCTATTGGGTTATAAGGACGGGAGTTTAGGCACGCCTCGATTTGGCAAAGCAGAGTTGTCATTTCCTCAAATGTCAAATTAGTATTCAAAATACGTTTCAGATGATACTTGACTGACTTGACTCCGCTTTCCCATAATCCCCCGAAATTGGGGCTATATACTGGAACGAAATGCCATTGAGTGCCATCTTGTGCCAGTTTGGCAGCTATCTCTTTGTCAAAGTCCAATTTAGCGTCGTTAAAAGCATCTGCCAATGCCTTGCTTGCTCCAATGAAGTTTCTCCCCTGGTCGCTCCATATATGTGCACAGTTTCCTCGCCGAGAGACAAATCGCCGAAAGGCTCCAATGAAAGCTTCTGAGGTCAAATCTCCTACCAATTCTAAATGTATTGCTTTCGTAACCATGCACACGAATATAGCAATATAGGACTTGGTCGATCTGACTCCTCTGCCTTTCGTCATCAATGTCTGGTATGGGCCTGCAAAATCTACACCACTGTTCAGGAAAGCTCGTGCTGGTGTTACTCTTTGCTTGGGCAGGTCTCCCATTAACTGTTTCCTCACAGTAGCGCTTTGACGTGCACATGTCATACATTTGTGGATATATGATCTGACACTTCCTTTTATTTTTAGAATCCAGTATCTGTTTCTGAGATAACATAACATCAACTGTTGTCCTCCATGAAGCGTCTTCTGGTGTGCGTCAGCAACAAGTAAAAAGGTCAGTCGATTTTTGTTGTCTAGGATCATTGGGTTCTTGCTGTCTTCACTCAGATTTGCATGTTTAAGACGACCGCCCACCCTGAGTATATTTTCATCGTCAAGGTAAGGATTTAAGGTTTTCAACTTACTATCGTGTTTTACTTGTTTGTTTCTCTGTAGCCTGTCAATCTCTTCGTTAAATGTTTGTCCTTGAATTAATTTTATACAAATCTTCAATGCAATATCTAATTCTTCTGTTGTTAATGTTGTTTTCGTCGTAATTTTCTTGTAGTTCAAAAATCGTTTACAGTATGCAATTGTTTTTAAAAGTTCTATTAGTTCGTCAAAGTCTTCAAATTGTTTTATGATTGTGATATCATCCTCTTCTTGTTGTACTTTTAAATTGGTTTGAATATTCTTCTTAATTTCCAAATCTGTAGTTACATCTGGCTTTTGAAATGGAATTTCTTGAGTCATGAGCCAGTCTGGGCCATTCCACCATAACTCATGTGAGATAAGGTCTTGTAGAGGTGTACCTCTTGAAGCAACATCTGCTGGATTTTTTTGTGATTTGACATGAAACCATTTATCTCCAATGTCATCCAGAATAGTCACAACACGATTTCTGACAAATGTTTGCCAACGGTTTGGATCTCCTTTTAGCCATGACAAAACAATTGTTGAGTCAGTCCAAGCAAATATTTGGCCCTCTGGAATTCTCATAGCATCTTTGATTTGTTTCAGCAGTTTAGCGAGCAATACAGCGCCGCACAGCTCTAAACGGGGTAAAGACAACGGTTTCAATGGAGCCACTCGTGCCTTGGCAGCTAAGATGCTTGTCTTCACTTCACCTTCTTCAGTTTCTACTCTTAGATATGCTACAGCCGCATAAGCATTTGTGGATGCGTCTGAAAAGCCATGGATGGTTGTATTGTCTAGATTCTGCTTAGTTGTATAGACCCATCTTGGTACTTTAATGCATTTCAAGTGCTGGAAGCTGTCCCTTATGTTTAACCATTCTTCTTTGATTTCAGGTTCTACTTCTTCATCCCAACTGGATCTGTGTAGCCAAAGTTTTTGGATCAACATCTTTGCCTGAAGAATACTCGGTATTAGCCAGCCCAAAGGATCAAACAGCTTTTGTGTTTCTGCTAGTATGTTGCGTTTTGTAATGGTGGCTGGGACTTGAGGCAGCTGAAGTTGATATTGAAAGTTATCTTCACCCATATTCCAGGATACACCTAATGCTCGTACAGTTCCATCAAGCTTAATGGCCATGTTCACATTGCTGTTTCGTTCATCGTTAGTAAACTGAGTCAAAAATTCAGTCTTATTTGAAGCAAACTTCTGCAGCTCGAATCCTCCTTTTTTAAGAATATCAGCCACGGTTTTCGCCACATCTACGGCTTCTTCGACTGTGTCTTGGCCTGACATTACATCATCCATGTAGAAATCTTCTTTGATCGTTTTGGTGGCTACAGGATGGTGTTTTCCTTCATCTTCTGCAACTCTTTGTAATGTCTTAACAGCTAAGTAAGGTGCAGATGCTGTGCCGAACGTGACTCGAAGAAGACGGTACTCTTTAATCTTATCTCCTAGAGCTGAACGCCAAAGGATACGCTGTAGGTCCGAGTCTTCTCTTGTTACCAAAATCTGACGATACATTTGTTTAATGTCTCCCACAAAACATACTTGATGCATGCGCCACCTCATAATTATATTTCTCAGGTCATCTTGAAGTTGTGGACCCACGAGCAATTCTTCATTCAGTGAAATATTATTTGTGCCCTTGGATGAAGCATCAAATACGACTCTGACTTTACTCGTGGCTTTGTCTTCCCTAATTACGGCGTGATGTGGCAGGTATACTGATGAATTCTCTATCTCATCCTCTGGAACTTCTTCCATGTGCTTCAGTGTTATGTATTCTTCTATTACTTTGGTGTATTCTGTCTTGTACTCGTAATCTTTTTCAAATTTTCGTTCTAATTGCTTGAATCTTCTCAGTGCTATGTCTTTTGTTTCTCCTTCTGTAGTTTTTATTTTCTCATGTTTCGTTGGTAGTTTTACTATGTACCTTCCTTCATTTGTTCTGGTAGTAGTGTTTGCATAAATAGTCTCGCAAAGTTTCTCTTCAGCTGTAAGTTCTGGTTTTTCTGCAGATTCCAGTTCCCACATGTTTTTAACCAGAATGTCTAAGTTGAGGTTGTGATGCATCACAAGAACATCTTCTGAAGAATGATCCACGATGTCTCCAAACAAAATCCATCCAAGGCTTGTATTTTGTGCGCACGGTGAGCCTGGAGGACCTTTGACTATGTTGTTCTTCAGAATATGTGCATATACATCGACGCCTAGAAGCATGTCTACTCGGCCTGGTTGATAATAGCTGGGGTCTGCCAGGTCGAGCCCAGCAAGGTGCTGCCAAGCGCGATGAGTGGTTGTTATAGTTCTCGAAGGTAGTTCAGTTGTCAGTCGCGTAGCTAACACGTACGCTTCAATTTTCAGATTGAATTCTGTGTCACATCTTGAAAGTATCTCGCACTGTACCATACTAGTGATATTGGTTTTTGTAGATCCAACCCCAGTCACTGAACCCTTTGCAGATTTCTTTTTAAGCTTCATTAGCTGCACGGCTCTTTCAGTGATGAAACTCGCCTGCGAGCCTTGGTCGACTAAGGCCCGTAGTGTAGTTACTTGTCCGAACTCGTCCTTGATCGGAACAAGTGCTGTAGCCAATAAAGCGGTTGATTTTTTGGTTGCAAAATGTGATGATATTGCAATGTTTTCATCGTCGGTTTGTGGAGCAGATTCAGTGTGGTCATCCATCTGGCTTAGATGTGTTTTTAGGGTCTCGTTCTTGGTAAGATGTAGAAGAGAGTGATGCCGCTTATGACAAATTTGGCACGAAGTTGGTAAGCGACACTTAAACACGGAGTGACCACCGAGTAAACAGTTGTAACATAAGTTATTTGTCTTCACATATTCAATTCTGTCAGATACTTCCATATTCGAAAAATCCTTGCAGTGACTCAGTGTGTGATGATCATTGCATTTTAAACATATTTTCTTTGAAGGTACAGGTGCCGATGTATGAAAACTTTTTTGAACACTTTGAGGCGCCGGTGAGATTGTATGATGGCTTTTATGCGTAGTCGGTTTGGAAGTTGAAGTGATTGTAGAATTCGTGCTGTTTATAAATTCCAAAGTACGAAATTTAGTTTCGAGGAAACTCTTCAACTCGGGCCACGTAGGTAGATTATCGGGAGAATTCTTGAATGAATGTTCTTCCCAGTGTTTGTGAGTCTCGGTATCCAGTTTCAGAACAATCAGATGTACTATCATCGGATCCCACGAATCGACGGACACTTGAAGGTTATGTAAACTGTTTAAACATTCCGTAGTTGTGTCTAATAGTGACTTGATTTGACTAGCGGTTTGTGTATATATTTTCTTCTGCGAGAATAATCTTTTTAGGATAGCGTTAACAATTATTCTCTTGTTTCCGTAACGACTCTTCAAAGTTCTCCACGCCTCTTCATAATTTTTATCAGTTACTTGTATATTTTTAAGTAAAGCTTGCGCCTCACCACTGACACTGTTCTTCAAAAAATGTAGTTTCATGACGTCGGTTAACGATTTGTTATTATGAACAAGCGATATAAATAAGTCTTGAAATGTAAGCCAGTCCTCGTACTGTCCACTAAATACAGGCGGCTGAATACGCGGTAATTTCACTTTGTCATCTGTTGTTGTTGCTATTGGCATTTGTATATTATGACTTTGACTACTCGATGATGCCGATAACATGTCTTTTAAATCTCCGCTCGTACATATGTATAAGTCTTCATAAATGTAGTATTCTTCGTTCACTAAATACGGTATGTCCATGCGTTGCTCTGTAGGTGTAGACTTCAGAAGATCTTGATGTGCAGTTTTAAATATATCCCAATACTGTTCAATGCAATGTAATCGCGATTCGAGATAACCTCGTGTAAGTCTTGCTTTAGGACACTTTCGTAGGTTAAGTTGCGTTTTTTGCAGTAAAGTTGCCGTATCTTGTAGCAGATTTATTAATTGTTCAGTAGTTAAAGTCATTTTGAAGCACTAAAATTCACTCCGATAGCTTGTTAATAATGTTAATAAAGTTCACTCGTTATGTAATTTAGTTGCACTAAAATGTTCCACGTAATTTTACTTAACTTATTACTTGTTTACGAGTTGCACTGCATAGATCACGAAATGTTCACTATGAAAAAACCGGGCGTCTTATCGCTGTCTTTTGTTCTCGGACCTCGGCGAGCTCACTTCGATATAATCAGGTTCGATATGGACCATATGTTGATTGTAATAAGGTTTCGGATCTCAGTTTTGAAATTAAAGATGTGCATCTAGTTTGACGATTTATTGTGGACTCATGTGTGGTTTGGTAAAAACTTACTTTATACAACATGCATGTGTGCGTATACAAACACACGTAAAAGATATGCAATTTAGCTTCAACAACTACGAACATCTACCCGCCGAAATACGAACTGAACCATCTGACGAATTATTTCGACGAAAATTGAGAAACTTGTTATTGAAAAATCCATTTTATTCTGTAAGCGAGTACCTGGATATAAAATGACATTTGTTTGTTTAGTTTTTTAATGTTTTTCTGACGATTATTTTTCGACTAGTTATTTACTCATTGTGACAAATATTTCTGTTTTATTTTATCTGATGGTATCTGGAAAAAAAATTACAGTATCCATAGTGTTTTTTTTTATTGTCAAGGTGCCGCGATGTCGCAGCAATACAGCCTTCGGTGGAACAACCACCAGCCGAACTTCATATCGATGTTCACGACGCTGCTCAACACACAAACGTTGGTCGACGTCACGCTCGCCGCCGAGGGCAAGCATCTCCAGGCACACAAGATAGTGTTGTCCGCCTGCAGCACATACTTCCAGGTGAGGCAACCAACAGCAACTACAAGCCGAACTTCATATCGATGTTCACGACGCTGCTCAACACACAAACGTTGGTCGACGTCACGCTCGCCGCCGAGGGCAAGCATCTCCAGGCACACAAGATAGTGTTGTCCGCCTGCAGCACATACTTCCAGGTGAGGCAACCAACAGCAACTACAAGCCGAACTTCATATCGATGTTCACGACGCTGCTCAACACACAAACGTTGGTCGACGTCACGCTCGCCGCCGAGGGCAAGCATCTCCAGGCACACAAGATAGTGTTGTCCGCCTGCAGCACATACTTCCAGGTGAGGCAACCAACAGCAACTACAAGCCGAACTTCATATCGATGTTCACGACGCTGCTCAACACACAAACGTTGGTCGACGTCACGCTCGCCGCCGAGGGCAAGCATCTCCAGGCACACAAGATAGTGTTGTCCGCCTGCAGCACATACTTCCAGGTGAGGCAACCAACAGCAACTACAAGCCGAACTTCATATCGATGTTCACGACGCTGCTCAACACACAAACGTTGGTCGACGTCACGCTCGCCGCCGAGGGCAAGCATCTCCAGGCACACAAGATAGTGTTGTCCGCCTGCAGCACATACTTCCAGGTGAGGCAACCAACAGCAACTACAAGCCGAACTTCATATCGATGTTCACGACGCTGCTCAACACACAAACGTTGGTCGACGTCACGCTCGCCGCCGAGGGCAAGCATCTCCAGGCACACAAGATAGTGTTGTCCGCCTGCAGCACATACTTCCAGGTGAGGCAACCAACAGCAACTACAAGCCGAACTTCATATCGATGTTCACGACGCTGCTCAACACACAAACGTTGGTCGACGTCACGCTCGCCGCCGAGGGCAAGCATCTCCAGGCACACAAGATAGTGTTGTCCGCCTGCAGCACATACTTCCAGGTGAGGCAACCAACAGCAACTACAAGCCGAACTTCATATCGATGTTCACGACGCTGCTCAACACACAAACGTTGGTCGACGTCACGCTCGCCGCCGAGGGCAAGCATCTCCAGGCACACAAGATAGTGTTGTCCGCCTGCAGCACATACTTCCAGGTGAGGCAACCAACAGCAACTACAAGCCGAACTTCATATCGATGTTCACGACGCTGCTCAACACACAAACGTTGGTCGACGTCACGCTCGCCGCCGAGGGCAAGCATCTCCAGGCACACAAGATAGTGTTGTCCGCCTGCAGCACATACTTCCAGGTGAGGCAACCAACAGCAACTACAAGCCGAACTTCATATCGATGTTCACGACGCTGCTCAACACACAAACGTTGGTCGACGTCACGCTCGCCGCCGAGGGCAAGCATCTCCAGGCACACAAGATAGTGTTGTCCGCCTGCAGCACATACTTCCAGGTGAGGAAACCAGCAGCAACTACAAGCCGAACTTCATATCGATGTTCACGGCGCTGCTCAACATGTTTCGAAAGGATAATTATCAATGATAATTATCGTGACAATAACGGATGGATAATTATCGATCCATAATAACAAAATATTGCGCTCGTAAAAGTGAACTGAATTCGAAGTAAAGTGTCAACGTGGTTAAACCGTCAAGATTGACCCGAAACACAAAACAGATAGGTACAGAAAGCAATCTACATACAAGCGCGCTCGAGCGAACGCACACATAGACATTGCTCACGGACACGTCAAGCGGATGGCACTCGCGCTCGCACTGGTCTGAACTGGTCCGAGATACCGTCTCCGCGAGCAATGTCTATGTGTGCGTTTGCTCGAGCGCGCTTGTATGCAGATTGATTTCTGTACCTATCTGTTTTGTGCCCGAAATCTCAAACTGACGTGGATTTGATTGCTGTGTTGTATGCATTTAAGAGTTGACGATATCATATCGGCCCATGAAAGTCCGTCATGGACACGGCGAGAGAATATAAGCACTGATCAGCATAAAATATGTAATGTATTCATAGTATCATAATGCAACTTGTTGTGCGGTTACCAGAGTTTCGTATCGATGTTTCCGAGCGTCTGTGTATATGAACAGGCTAAACAGCTGAATTGTATTATTTTTGAGTGGTGTATTTTTTTATTTCATTGCATATGTGAAAACGGCTTGCCGGCTTTGTATCACTATCCCTACATCTATCTCTCTCTAGTCTCGTCTATATCTCACCCGGCATGCCTTACTTTCCCGGCGTCTGCAGTGCACTATTATTATACTTCTACTTATTGTGTTTTTGGCATTGAATATATTTTCACTTATAATAAAAGGGCTATTATTATTAAACTACCAACATTTTGAGCTATAGTGTTTATTTCGATATAATTTCAGGCCCTATTCGTGGACAACCCATCCCAGCACCCAATCGTGATCCTCAAAGATGTCTCGTTCGCGGACTTGCGGACGATGGTCGACTTCATGTACTGCGGGGAGGTCAATGTCACTGAAGAACAGCTACCACAGGTTAGGACTATATCCAATATATGGACTACATTTTTAGAGTAGTAGGGCCTCGTGCAGGGTCCGTCCGGATTGTTACTACCGTGTTGCCTGCTAACCCACCGCCAAACAGCAATGTTCGCATTGTTGTGTTCCGGTGTGGGGGTAAGATAGCCGGTGAAATTACTAGCATAGAGGCATTCTATCTTCGTCCTCCGGGTAGGCAAGCACTTGTGACTCCTCTGGTGTTGCAGGTGTTTATGGGCGACGGTAATCACTTTCCATCAGGCGATACGTTTACTCGTTTGCCCCCTATGACAAAAAAAAAAAAAATACATTTCTCAATAGTATTAAATCATAACTTATTTATTACTTACTTATTTGTGACGACGCGGCGCAGTTTGCAGATACCTGCCTACTGAGCCGGTGGTCCCGGGTTCGAATCCCGGCCGGGGCAAATATTTGTGTGATGAACTTGAATATTTGTTCTTGGGTCATGGATGTTATCTATATATGTATTTAGTAGTAGTAGTCGTCCAGTACCCATAGTGCAAGCTTTGCTTAGTTTGGGACTAGGTGGATTTGTGTAAGATTGTCCCATAATATTTATCTATTTTATTTATTTACTAGCCGCGCCCCGCGGTGTTACCTGCTCGACCCACGGGAAAACTATTTTTTTTTCGGGATAAAAAGTAGCCTGTGTTAATCCAGGGTTTCAGCTACCATACCCAATTGCATCAAAATTGGTCTAGCCGTTCGCCTATCTAATATTAGTGTGATTTACCTTTCCTCAGGTCCTAGACACAGCGAAGCACCTCAAGATCAAAGGTCTCACAGAAATGCCGGAAACCACATCGCTAACGCGGTCGCAGGGGACCACAGCGGACCTCCAGTCACAGGGCGACTCCTTGGATTCGAACCGACACTCTGCCTCGCCCGCAGCCGAGCCAGCCAAACGGAAAAGGTACGGAATGTGAGTGACCAATCGAAGCGACCGCATATAAACAGTGATCGGATCTAAGATGCAATTTGGGGTGAAGAACCTCAAACTGGGGCAAACGAGTCCTGGAGTGGAGGCCACGAATCGGTAAACGTAGTGTAGGGCGCCCTGTAACAAGGTGGAGCGACGACATTCGTAGGACAGCGGGAACTGGAGGACGAGAGCTGAAAATCGAGCTCAGTGGCGTGCCATGGGAGAGGCCTATGTCCAGCAGTGGACTGAAACAGGCTGATGATGATGATGATGATGATGACCTCACACGTTATGCTTAACATGGATGTGACTCGGAATTTCCCGAAATGGGTTATTGTTAATTATTAATAACTTTTGTTGAGGGTTAAGCTAAATAAACAAAATGAAAGTGTATGCTATCTATAGCAGGTCATTTATTTTACGTGACAAGAACTTAACCTAAAAATGGCATGAAATTTAAACTACACACTATGTTGTAGTCGTGTTTATATAATTAAAGTAACATACTATTATTTTTCAATATATTCAGTTGTTAATCGATTTCTTTTAACATCTAAGATGACAAAAAGACTCGCATTGTAAGTCATATTCATATCCATGTTAAAATAACTGACTTAAAGGCTTAAATATTGCATCCTAGATCCGATCACTGCCTATAAATAATTTTTTTACAGTTTGAGCTCTCAGTTTGCGATACGGCTTTGGGTGAAGACTAAGAAGTTCTTCTCTGTCATAAGAGCGAGCTAGACTAGTATATTAGCCATTAAGTTCGCCATTTGTACTGACTTTTGTTTTGAGCAATAAAGTTTGTATTATAAATTAAAAATAAATAAATATAACACGAGAATCACATTTTGACAGTGTTTGTTTCTCGGTAAAGAAATAAAAGTCAGACGGTCGGAATATTACCGAAATTATGTCCATTTGTGAAAAAATGCAGGTAAAAATTAGTTACAGTCCCTAGTCGACGTTCCTTAAAAGCTTTTAAGAGGCGTTATTCCTTTCAAAAAAAATTTTTTTCATGTTATGTCAAATGTATTGATAATACCAACTTTTTGAAGTGAATAATACTTTTCCCCGAGTTCTAGGTAGTAACATAGCAAATTCATGCTTTCATTGCGTGCAGTCGACAATAAGTTGAAAAAACAAATTTTCCGCGTGAATTTTATCAATTTCGAGTAGTTTTCGAAACAAAAATTATCAATGAAAAATTCAAACTGCAGGTTTCAAATATATACCAATAAATTCCAAAAGCCCTGTTCTAGGTAGTAACATCAATAATAAGTTAAGAAATATGTTTGGTCATAGAGAAAAATGTCTAAAACAATCAGTATTTTAAAAGGAATAAGGCCTCGTTAAGGTTTTCTGACAACATTGGTTCAGAATTTCTGACATCTTTCATCACATGTTCTGAATGTTGTCATTATAACTGTTAACACTTTTGCAACCAGACAAAAAAGTAAGACATAGCCCAGAAACCGGCCGAGCCGACTTTTATAGCATCAACCCCGGCTACCGGGTTGGCATCTGAACAAAGTTTACGAGTACCCGGCCTCCGGGTTGTTGGTGTCGAAAGTGTTAAATCATGTACCATTTTGTCAGACGCAGAAAAAGCTCAACGGGCTCAACGTCACTGAACATGGTGGAGGAGCACCGGGACGAGCCTCACGAGCTGGGCCGGGAGCCGGCGCGCGAGTCCGTCACGCTCAGCAGTCTGCCGCAGCGGCGGCGGGAGTACGAGGACACCGCGCACCAGGTCAGTGCCTGTAGATAAGATAAGATAAGATAAGATAAAAGCTCAACGGGCTCAACGTCACTGAACATGGTGGAGGAACACCGGGACGAGCCTCACGAGCTGGGCCGGGAGCCGGCGCGCGAGTCCGTCACGCTCAGCAGTCTGCCGCAGCGGCGGCGGGAGTACGAGGACACCGCGCACCAGGTCAGTGCATGTAGATAAGATAAGATAAGATAAGATAAGATAAAAGCTCAACGGGCTCAACGTCACTGAACATGGTGGAGGAACACCGGGACGAGCCTCACGAGCTGGGCCGGGAGCCGGCGCGCGAGTCCGTCACGCTCAGCAGTCTGCCGCAGCGGCGGCGGGAGTACGAGGACACCGCGCACCAGGTCAGTGCCTGTAGATAAGATAAGATAAGATAAGATAAGATAAAAGCTCAACGGGCTCAACGTCACTGAACATGGTGGAGGAGCATCGGGACGAGCCCCACGAGCTGGGCCGGGAGCCGGCGCGCGAGTCCGTCACGCTCAGCAGTCTGCCGCAGCGGCGGCGGGAGTACGAGGACACCGCGCACCAGGTCAGTGCCTGTAGATAAGATAAGATAAGATAAGATAAAAGCTCAACGGGCTCAACGTCACTGAACATGGTGGAGGAGCACCGGGACGAGCCCCACGAGCTGGGCCGGGAGCCGGCGCGCGAGTCCGTCACGCTCAGCAGTCTGCCGCAGCGGCGGCGGGAGTACGAGGACACCGCGCACCAGGTCAGTGCCTGTAGATAAGATAAGATAAGATAAGATAAAAGCTCAACGGGCTCAACGTCACTGAACATGGTGGAGGAACACCGGGACGAGCCTCACGAGCTGGGCCGGGAGCCGGCGCGCGAGTCCGTCACGCTCAGCAGTCTGCCGCAGCGGCGGCGGGAGTACGAGGACACCGCGCACCAGGTCAGTGCCTGTAGATAAGATAAGATAAGATAAGATAAGATAAAAGCTCAACGGGCTCAACGTCACTGAACATGGTGGAGGAACACCGGGACGAGCCTCACGAGCTGGGCCGGGAGCCGGCGCGCGAGTCCGTCACGCTCAGCAGTCTGCCGCAGCGGCGGCGGGAGTACGAGGACACCGCGCACCAGGTCAGTGCCTGTAGATAAGATAAGATAAGATAAGATAAAAGCTCAACGGGCTCAACGTCACTGAACATGGTGGAGGAACACCGGGACGAGCCTCACGAGCTGGGCCGGGAGCCGGCGCGCGAGTCCGTCACGCTCAGCAGTCTGCCGCAGCGGCGGCGGGAGTACGAGGACACCGCGCACCAGGTCAGTGCATGTAGATAAGATAAGATAAGATAAGATAAGATAAAAGCTCAACGGGCTCAACGTCACTGAACATGGTGGAGGAACACCGGGACGAGCCTCACGAGCTGGGCCGGGAGCCGGCGCGCGAGTCCGTCACGCTCAGCAGTCTGCCGCAGCGGCGGCGGGAGTACGAGGACACCGCGCACCAGGTCAGTGCCTGTAGATAAGATAAGATAAGATAAGATAAGATAAAAGCTCAACGGGCTCAACGTCACTGAACATGGTGGAGGAGCATCGGGACGAGCCCCACGAGCTGGGCCGGGAGCCGGCGCGCGAGTCCGTCACGCTCAGCAGTCTGCCGCAGCGGCGGCGGGAGTACGAGGACACCGCGCACCAGGTCAGTGCCTGTAGAGACCAGTTCGTCTCGAGTTCATCACCAGCACGTCTAGCACAACTGTGGTCCACGACTCTTGTCGCGCGACATAGCATCGCCCGTCACTCTCTCACAGTACTGTGAAGAAGGAGACGGGCAATTATCTCGCGCGAGAAGTAGCCGCTCGTGACGGTTATGCTAGAGGTGCAGGGGTTGGACTTTCTTCCGCACGGTAAGACTAATGGAGAATTATGGAGCCGATATTAACATTAAAATACTATTCATACTCATACTCATAAGTGTATTTCATTCGCAATTTTAATTTTATAGTCAAGGACAAAGACAGAAGAATATACAAAGACTGATTTGTGTAGGCATTGTTTTTTTCGCCACCATAAAATACGTAATTACCCATGTTTTCTGGAGTAAATTGGGTTCTATATTGATCGAATATCCATTTATGACTAGAAAGTTCATGATATTGACAATATATCAAGTTAAATTAGGAGTTTTAAATATTGTAAAAAAATATTTTATTCATTATTTTAGTCATTTAATGCTTGGGAATGTTAACCATAATAACCAAAAAGGCAGTTTGGAATGAAATAGATGAATGAGTATGAGTATGAATTGTATTTTAATGTTAATAACGGCTCCATAGTTCTCCATTAGTCTTACCGTGCGAAAGAAAGTCCGACCCCTGTTCATCACACAAATATTTGCCCTGGCCCTGGCTGGTTCGAACTATACTCTATCCGGATAGGTATTTAACTAAATGTAAACAAACCTTGGCTGTCAAAATTGACATATTCAGGTGTACTAAACATTTTGTCAAATGTTAAATTTTAATTCTTACTTAACATTATTCTTTTGGTAGTCAGACTCTGATCAAGGTTTGGCAAAGTGGAAAAAAAATTAAATGACCTTTGTCAAGTTAAATGTATTTTTGTCTGTACTGCTCACAAACACTAACGCAGGTAGGTATGTAAACTACATGTTACGTTATTTCAAAAAAAATTGTACGTTAAAGAATTACATTTTGTTAATTGATAACACTAATAATTAACAGAACAAATGAAATAACAATATGATGATATGATCAATAACAAAACAAACTCACAAGAAAACTAATGCATGCAAAAATCCCGACTAGTATAGTATGCGAAAACGAATACACGAGAAGTGTCAAGTGTCATGTTATTAAAAAAAAAAGGTTGCAGATTCCTAGGTTTTTAGGTTCTTTATTGTACACAGATTGTAAAATATTTGGTAGCATATTGAAATGATTATTAAATTAATGTACTTAGGGAATAATTACATAGTATTGATTGGGTATCGTATGGTTTATTGTATAACCTGATATATTAAAGCAATATAAATATTCTATTTTTTATTAAAGTAATATTGTTATAATTAAAAACTAGCTTTTGCCCGCGACTACGTACGCGTGGAACTTGATAAAAGGGATTATTAAAAGCGCCTAAGCAAATGTTAGAGCAATTGTGCTTTTGGTCTAATAAATTACATTTCCTACAGGGTCACCGCACCCCAACAGAAATGTTCACTCACATTTCAATCTTTTTAGGTATAATTTCCAGGATGAAAACTATCCTATGTCCTTCCTCGGATCTTAAACTATCTCTATGCCAAATTTCATCAAAATTGATTCAGCGGTTTAAGCGTGAAGAGGTAACAGACAGACAGACACACTTTCGCATTTATAATATTAGTATGGATTACCAAGCAATATTGACCTGATAAAGCACCTAATTTATGGTTTGTTTACATTTAGTTAAACGCCTATCGGGATAGAGTATAGGTAGCTCCGTGTTCTTAGCACCGGCGGTCCAAAGATCCTGTACTACATGGTCACGCCAAGATACGTAGCCGCGTCTGGGTTCGTCTACACACGAAACACTGCATTTATTCGGTATAAAAATAACCCTATATGTTAATCCAGGGTGTCAGCTGCCTTCATACTAAAAATGGAATGGGAATCTTTATGGGAAATGTCAAGAGTACATCAATATTCTAATTTTAGCTGCAATTGCTATATACTGCATTTCATACATCATAAACTACGCGTTTTTTTAATGATATCAAAGGTCGTGGCGGCGCCTTTAGTCATAACTCTCTACCGAGGACAAGGCGAGTGAATGGAAAAAATAAATATCACCAGAAAAACAAATTCATTTTTTTAGGGTGTATACGACGCAAAACTCTCTCGAGCTCTTTATTGATTTCCACCTGTTAGAAATATGAATTGTTCTCAATTGGGTGCTAACAAAAAATACTGACCAGGTTTCGAAATTATCAAGATAATTACGCTTCTGGATAATTATCTGATAACTATCGCATAACTACTTGATAATTATTGGATAATATCTGATAATTATTTCATAATTGTCTGGTAATATCTGATAATTATCACCATTGCAAGAAATTTATTTGTTATAAAATTAATTTGGTATGTTGTTTCTTAAACCATGAATACAAAGATCAAAGCTGTTGTGATCAAAGATGTTGTTTCTTAACAAAGAAATAAATGAAAACAAATAAATGTTATATTTTTTATTTAATATTTTTCTAATTAAGGTTCGAATAGACGCAAGTACTTCGAATCCAGTTCACTTTCCCGAGCCCATTTTTAAAATTATATACCGATAATTATAATTATACATCTGTTTGGTAGTCTCAGGTGTTCAGACTTAGGTTTGTGTAACTGTATTTTCTAAGCAGATATTATTATCATTATTCCACCATTCGTCTAAATTGTGGTGGATTGAAGTTTTATCAAACAGAGTATAGTCGTTGAGGACTTCACAAAATCTACAATAGTCGTCTGTCTGAGGGCTCTCGTGTTTGAAGTGGACACTGTAGTAGTTCTGCCATCTGAAGTACTTGTAGTACTCCTCTGGGTTATTAATGAGGTTTCGCATTGTCGTGGCTAATTTATCTGGACCTAATTTATACGCGTCCAAATATGATCCGGGTGGCAAAAATCTGAAAAAAAAGAAGATATTCTAGAGTCAACTTCTACTGCAACTAATCTTTTGATTGATTGAACCATTGAAACAAGGATGAAAGCGCAAATAATGAATCGGCAATACAAGCTTATCATGGATATGTTTGCTCCCTGATAAGATATGGCATTCTCCTTTGGGGTAACTCTTGTCACGCTAAGCGAGTGCTGGTAGCACAAAAACAGTGCATCCGGGCCATATCAAATGTTGACATCCTGACGTCGTGTAGACCCTTATTCCAGGAGTTGAATTTGTTAACAGTACCAAGCATGTATATCTACGAGGTTTGTCAATTTGTTAAAATGCATCCTGAATTGTATAAAACAAATAAAACAAATTGTAAATTTCTAACAAGGTACCCAGATCGTCTCGTTTTTCCAGCAATGAAGACAAAACTGTATGGCAACAGCACCTACTGCATGTCAATAAGTATTTACAATCGTTTGCACAATGACATAAAAGAATTGCCAATTAACTTATTTAGAAAGGAACTTAAAAACTGGCTAGTGCAAAAATGTTTTTATTCGGTGGATGAATATTTCCAATATTATAAGAAGTAAATGACACCATAAATTGAACAATCAAATGACATTATATAATTTTTTAGGTTAAGATAGTTTTATAAGGAATTATTTAGTATGCACTGACATTTGTTTAATATTTTATGGTCATAAATATGTTTAGATGTGAATTCTGTTATGAATTAAGGTATAATTGCATTATTAGTTATAGACGCTTTATTATATATTAGTGTCGTATTTTATAATTCTTGTTTTGCATGCCAGTTGCTGGCAAAATGTGTGTGTCTGTATTTATTTGAAATGTACCATCTTTAATACCACATTTTACGCAAATAAAGATATTTGTATTTGTATTTGTATAATAGAACCCGGCCATATGCTTTAATCTTTGTATTAACGGTTCATATATAAAAAAAAAAAAACCGTTTATTGCCTTTGGGTACGGAACCCAAATAATATCGCGATACATCCAGTATAATAAGTTTTAATTATTTAAATAATTGAAAATAAAAGTAACTTCAATTTAATATTGAGATTTTGTAAATAGTCTAATTCAGTTATTTTCTTAAAAATAGCAATGTTTTTAAGCACAGTAACGTTACAAAAGAATCTCAAATATCCTACTTTTGAACGCGTCGTAGCCTGATAGACATTGTAAGAATATCAAGTCGATAGAGTAGTATAAAAGATATAGGGTAATCATATTACCTAGAGTAGTTCGCTGTTCCATACACAACTGGCACTGTATTGTGTTTGAGAGCGCTCAAAACTTTCTCCGTCACATAATCTTCGCTAAAAGAATTCTCGAAAGCAAAATAAAAGTAATACTTTTTCTGCACGAATCGCAAACATTTGTCGTTTACAAACGTGGGGCACAGCCGCGTCCCACACGTGCCGTATATGTCCACGTCGAGGTTATACTTATTAAGATACTTTGTAGCGACTTCCACAAAGTCCTCCCTTTTGCTTTTCGTGTGGCAATTCGAAGCGAACCATGCCGCGGCGATCGTTTTACTTTTCAACTTCCTCTTCAAACGATCACCTATGTCCTTCAAATAGTCCACGTTCCTCCATTTCACGTTCCTCCTTGGTGCCACTACGTGGCCAGTTTTGTTTTTAACCACGAAATAACCCCATTGCTCGTCCGAATCTAATCTATAAGTCCACGTCCAATTGAAGAAACCGTTGAACGCTTTGGTGCATATCGGATAGTTTTGCGCCGACTCCACATTGGCGTAAACATATTTCTGACCTTTACTACGCGTTTTAGGGAAGTCTTTGGCCTCCAACATCTTCGGTAGCTGTGGTCCGTTGAACAATATCACATCGAACAACGAACTGTCCCCCAATTCATTTCTATCCCCTGTCACGTAACAATTCGTATATTTGCACCGTTTCGCGTGGAATATGGATGATCCTTTGCCGAAATAGTTGAACGGCGAAGCTTTAGGATCGGTCCATAGTAAGATGAATTTTGCACGATTTTGTCTGTACTCGTTTAAATGCGTCGTAAATTCATATATTCTCTTAGTTTTCGTGTGTTGTCTGGAGAACGAATTAGCGAAAACTAAAATGGTGATCATCACAAACACGCCGATAACATATTTTATTAATCTAGAGAAGTATTTGAATGTTATGTGTATCAACATGTCGGTACGGAGGCGAACAGAAGAATCGGAAAGATTGAAGATCGCAATGGCCACCACAGTTAGTGTTGGTAAATATCATTGTTGTGTCGTATTGTTTAGGAGATTGACAAATACCTGAGCTAACCGCGCGCTGCGTACCATTGGGCATCGTTATGTAAATGATATGACGATGACGATATCTTAAATATTGAACAGATACCGCATTTGTTATATTGTATATAGGATGAATAAGAATCCAAAATTAATACGCTTTATAGCGCTTAGCATTTTAATCATAAAATACAGAGGGCGCAGTAAAAAAGCGGAATGAGAAGGCATTATTTCATACGGTCTGCATAGCAGTCCTGTAGCGCAGTTAGAAGAGCACTGTTCCGTTTGAACAGAGGTCGTGTGTTCGATTCGAGCTACACTTGGAATGTAGCTTGCAGTGGATCGCATAAAATTTTCGCTTTATACGACGATATCTTATATTTATAATTAAAAAAATATGAAGTTAAAAATATATTTTAAGATTAATAGGATCCAACGATAAGATCCAAATGATTTTTTTTATAATTGTAATTGATAACAAATATAAAAAATATGCTATACAATACGGTATTTAGTGACAGCTCAAATCAGCTATTCTTTATGAAATGTCTAGAACGATCTGTTGGTATCAAGTTTCTATGAAGATACTGGCTTGTGACGTCATAAAAATTAGTAGTCAAAACACGTCTTCTTTTTAAGTTTTTCTTCAATTAAAAAGAGAATAATGCCCAAAAGTTAGTGGCAGATTATTTGGTTCGTGTAGTTTTGAATGTGTGTTTTGTGGATTCAATGTTACAATTTATTTTCCGGCCGGGGCAAATATTTGTGTGATGAACTCGAATATTTGTGCTTGGGTCATGGTTGTTCTATGTATTTAAGTATACATATATTTATCTATACATATAAGTACGTATATTGTCGTCTAGTAGCCATAACACAAGCCTTTTTGAGCTTAATTTGGGACTAAATCGATTTGTGTGAGGTTATCTGATATTTATTTATTTATTTTCACTATAGTTAATACCATATTATTGTCTTTGGGACTTTCGAATTATACTGAAAATTAATATTATAAAAAAAAAGCGCACAAATGGCTTTAATTAATTAGTTTGCTAGAAAAACAGACGTTTTATTTACTAAAAGTTAAATGGCCAATGTAGTATAGGTATTTAAGGACAAACACTTCCATGATAGATCTTACAATCCATACTATAATATTATAAATGCGAAAGTGTGTCTGTCTGTCTGTTACCTCTTAACGCTTAAACCGCTGAATCGATTTTGATGAAATTTGGCATAGAGATAGTTTAAGATCCGAGGGGCGAGGAAGGACATAGGATAGTTTTCATCCTGGAAATTATACCTAAAAATATTGAAAAGTGAGTGAACATTTCTGTTGGGGTCCGGTGACCCTGTAGGAAATGTAATTATTAGACCAAAAGCACAATTGCTCTTACAATTGCTTAGGCGCTTTTAATAATCCCTTTTATCAAGTTCCACGCGTACGTAGTCGCGGGCAAAAGCTAGTGCTCTATATCACTCAATGAATGAGGGATTCATGATGACCAGCTACTTGTCACAGGGGTGTTTTGAATTCTTTATTTAGGTTATTAACTTATTATTAATTATTATTATATTTTCAGAACACTGATCCACACATGAACGTGGAACAGCTACCGATGGAGGGGGGCTCGGCCGGATTGCCACAAGGTAAGCGCACCATTATATAGCTTATCATTACAATAAATAAAGCAAAATAAATATTAACCTTGTCAAAAATTTGCTAGTCAAATTGAAACCAGCTGGTTAAGAGGCCTTATTCCTTTTTAAATTGTTTTTTTTTTTTTCATATTATGACAAATATATTGATCATTTCAAATAACTTTTTTAAGTGAATAATACTTTACCCCGAGTTCTAGGTAGTAACATAGCTATTTTATGCTTTCATTGCGTGCAGTCGAAAATAAGTTGAAAAAACTAATTTTCCGCATGAATTTTGTCAATTTCGAGTAGTTTTTGAAACAAAAATTATCAATCAAAAATTCAAACTGTAGGTTTCAAATATATACCAATAAATCCCAATAGCCCTCTTCTAGGTAGTAACATCAATAATATGTTAAGAGACATGTTTCATCATAGAGAAAAATGTCTAAACATTCAGCATTTTAAAAGGAATAAGGCCTCTTAATGTAAAGTTCAAAATGTCCCGCACGGATCCGAGTTTAATCATACGAAGGGTTAAGGGACAATGTTACTCAAATCGACCTAGCCCCAAACTAAGCAAAGCTTGTTGTGTTGACTAGACGACGATATACATAATATATACATATATAGATAACATCCATGATCCAGGCACGAATATTCGAGTTCATCACACAAATATTTTCTCTAGCTGGGATTCAAACCCAGGACCGCCGGCTCAGTAGGCAGGTGAACTGCGCCAACCGAGTCGTCAATATATCAAAGATGGTAGTTGATTTATCCATTTAGGCTCTCTTCATGCATATTTAAATTTCAAGCCATTTCAGTCCAGTTTCCTATTTCGTTCACATAAACACAAATCGTCCACTGTATATGGGTGAAGACCAAAAAGTTTACCACCTTAACTCACTTAATATTCGTAACAAAGTGTCTGTTGTGCGACGACAGTTAACCTTCCAATAACGTACCTTTAGTTCTATTTTGAGGTTCCTTAATGTATCGTTATTTTTTTTCGCACAACGGAACTTATTCCAATCGCTTTTAATTCGTCGTCTTGTGTGGCTAACTACGCCTTAATTTCATCAAACTTTTTGGTCCTAAACCTTATCTCGTCCACATTTCCAACTCGTCTACATGTCGATTCGGGAATTGGGAATGTAGATTACATCGGAATGTCAGACGTTTTTGGGTCATTGTCAGTTCAAAAAACAAAATTCGTCCCTTCAGTGGTCAAAAGTTAAGAGCTTGTATGAATCTAGGCTATGTTGCTATTACATCGGATTATAGAAGAGGGGACGTCATTTATTCTCACAGGCATTTAATCAGAAAATTAGGCCCTGGAACCCTTAATTTCACATATGTCCACCGGAAAGACGCGCACCTAAATCTGACAATGACCCGTTTGGGAGCGAGGTTGCGGAGTGTTTCACTAACTGTTAGATATTGTATGAGTCTAAATTGACAACATTATTATTACAGAACTCAAAACTATTATTTAAAGTTGATTATACCGAGTAGTTTATAAAATGTGAAAACAACGTCATCTGAAAAACGCCCCTCCACATGACGCCACCTGGTCCAACATTTGACAGTTACAACACAAAAATGACAGTGGTACAATGTCCATACTAATTCTACCTTACACTCCGGATTTTAATTAGGCGAACTAACTTGACACCTCAAAGTGTTGTCAGGAATAGAAAAAATAAAATAGTGATTGGTTTATGTCGATACAAATATGTCGATATAACCTTAACAATACATCCATAGACACTTAATTATGTTGTAATACGGTTTATATTCGTTTAAAAATGTACAGTTATCAGTGTATTCGATAGTACTATGGAACTGTCAAGAAAACAAAAAGGCGGACAGCGTTCTTAGCGATGTCCTAAAATAAAGTTCGTTCGATGTAAGTATTTTAATAGCAACCGTTTTTTTTATTATTGATTCGTGTAATAAAATTATTAGTTAGATTTCAAACACAATAATTCAAAATTTATGAAATACGTAATGTCTACTTTTTTTTAATGCTGTTTAACTAAACCTCTGGTAGGAACTGGTTTTTTTAATTCTTTAAATTAGCAAGGAAAAGCGTGTGATTCGTTCACGACAATATATATTAGTGTAAAGATTATAAAAACAACAGTTGCTAGGAAACAAATAGCAGAGATATAAAAAGAAGTATAGCATAGACAATGAGTCCATGCTCACGTTATCAACCTTCTTCTTAACATAATTATCGATATTAACAACACTAGCGAAACTGTGGCAACATTCGTGTGCAATGAACTGTCAAGTTAGTTCGCCTAATTAAAATCCGGAGTGTAGTAATACATAGTCCGACTGTATGATTTACTGCGCCGTGTCCAATTACTGGTCGTTTGTCATTTGGTCGTTTTAGAATGATTAACTTATCAAGCGAATTTTTCAATCACAATTTGGGATATTTTGGAAACTGTAAAAAATGTGGTAATATTTAATTTCTGCCCTTTATTTTATAATTTATAATATCGATTAAAACTCTGGTTAATAATATGAACTGTTGTCAATTGAATTATGGATTGAAAGATTGACACCTACTTATACATTAGGTTTATATATTATAATTTTCGCGTATGCCCATTTCGGGCACGTATTATTTTCCAGGGAAGGGAGATCAATGAATTAACAGCTAGTAAGCTCTGAGCTTGTCGTATTGATAACTATAGTTATATATCCGTTTATCTCTCTTCCCAGGACAATGGAGTATGATGGATGCGTACCCCCGATACTCGAACGCTTGCCTCGGGCTTCAGCACACCGATCCGGCCATGTACATGGGTAATGTCATCAACCAACACATGGAGAATGATATCAACGAGTACGCCCAAGCGGTCGGCGTCACCGGGCCCAGTCCTGGGCCCAGCTGCGTCCCCGAGGCCCAGATAGCCCAGGAACAACCCCCAGTTCAGCCGAAACGGCGCCGAGCCACCAACCCGCAGTCAGAAGAAAACTTCCAGCGGGCACTCGAAGCCGTCCGATTCGGCGGCATCGGCTTCTGCAAAGCTGCTAGAATGTTCGGCGTCAACAATAGGACACTATGGCTCGAATACAAAAAGAAAGGCTACCCCAACAACAGGCCGAGCATCAAGTCGCGCATCAAACGGGAGCACACGACCCCGCCGCCCGAGCACAAGGAAGAAACCCCGCTACAGGAGCAACAGATGGTCCTCTGCCCGCCGCATCCGGTCCCGGTAGGCTTCATAGACTCTAGACCTCTAGACTTCCCTCTACAAGGAGTCCCGCACAACTCGCCTCTCAATATTCTAGGGGTGAACTTCAATAATATGCAATAGAACGCAGCTAGCGGGGCTCCTACCGAGGAATATTCCTTGTGACAAGAGTGGGCGGGCGAGCCGCCGGCGAACCCGCCTAGAGTCCCGCGTTATGACATATACACGCACATGTTGATGTAAATAACGTTACCGATACATACCTAGGATAACTCGGGGCACGTTCTAGGGGTGGGATATCGATAAAAAAGATGTCGATATAATTAAATTAATATATGTGCTCATTGAACATTCTCGATTACTATAAAGAGGTTCGATGTCGTTATCTGATATCGAGCCTCTTAAATTAAGATAATAAAAGTATGAGGATGTCATTTCAATCGAAATGACAATTTACGTATATAATGACAAATTATTTTAAAATGAACATGTAAATACACGTTTTAATATGTTTATTTGAATATGTGGGGAAATAAAGTAATATTTATTTATGTCGATGACATTTAGATGTTGACAGTAACATCGATATATTTTTTGTCGATGAAATATTTTGCTACGTCACTTTCGTATAGGTGTCGAGTTATCCTAGGTATGCCGATAATTGTGCGTACCGGTACGAGCCGGTACCGCTATAGCTCCAGTATTATAGGTGTATCCCGTATCGAACTGTGACGTCCTTGGAGAGCAATAACGGCGATGCCATGCCTTTTTTTTTTATTGATGACGTCATAGTTTTGTAGGGACGCCGTGTGGTCAGTACGCGCGTTACATACCGTGCTGTCATAGTGAAACGGGAAACGTGGATGTGAACGACGACCATCTTGTATTATAAATGTAAGGAACGTGTCTTACGTTTCTCGTTTCGCTGTGCATAGTTTGCAATAGATGAGTGTTTGTATATATTGCCTACACCTCTGTTGTGTCGGTTAGTCTCGCGCTTAAACAAGGGAACGCGATGCTGCCAATGTTCTGTTCACGCTATAATTATAAAGAGTTATTCATTATTTAAACTAATAAAACCTTTGAGTGTTCATGCCATTTAGTAATATGCAATTGCGAATTTTTGCCAATTAAATCTCACCCATGCCCTACATTGTATCTGTTCATATAATTAATAATTCTAACAGAGATGGAGAAAAAAACGGTCGATTGCAAAAAAAATGTTCATAGTTAAAAGCTTAGTTAACATAAAATACGATCGCTTCCTTTGTGTGAAGAAAGTTAGTCATACAAAATGTATGGGTAACTTTCGTCACACAAAGGAATCAATTAATTTTGTTTTAATTAAAGCCCTTAACCATGTATTTTTTTTTGCAATCGACCCAAAAGGGACACTGTCTTAAAAGAAACATAAAAGTCAAATTGCGAACCTCCTCCTTTTTTAAAGTCTGTTGAAAATAGAAAAGCTGCATCAATCGATAGCGTATTTGAACATTTAAAAACAGAAGATGGATATTGACCATGGATACTATGGCCATCTGTTGATACTTTACCAACGGCAATATTACTAATAATTCCATAATATCTGTCATCAATTGAATAAAAATTATAACAATAAACTGATTAAGTATCTATCTTCGTATTCAATCAAAGTTAAAAATTAACATTCTGGGTACAAGTGGACGAATATTAATTTATAGTAATCGGGGTCATTATGTGTCTGTTTCGACCTGTCATTTTTACTATGAAGAGTAAATGCAAAGCAACAAGTTTTATAGCCAGTATTGGATTTAATGTTTTATATCGATGTTTCAAAAACCTAAAGCAATAATCTACATATCTTACCTATTGTTAGTTCTAAGGCTAAGCGATTTTTTATCGTGTATGGTTATGCCTATTGCATTAGATTAAATATAATACTTTTATTCAAAGGCATATTTATAATTTATATTGTATATTCATATTATAGCTTGAACAGAAACTGGCACTGTCTGTGAGAATAAAAGGTGAGTTCAATGTTTTTATTATTTTTATTCGCATTTTACAAAATTTAAAGACATACTGATCGCATGTCAAATTTAGCGGACGCGCAAAAAAGTTCTGCTTTTACTATTTATATTTGAAGCGTAAATAATGATTGAAAGGTTTTATGTCGTTTTTAAATACATACAGGGTGTCTCTGACCATGTAGCTTTAAATGTGTTCTCCAAACTGAGCACCTTTTGTTCTGCAATTTTTTAAAAACATTTCCAGTCTTAAGTTGATCATTTTCATACGAGTTACATGTTACTTTCAATGCACGCAGTCCAATGCAAAATTGTCAGCATACTGATATTAAATGTTTAGCTTTAAGATACGTCAAATGTCAAATTAATAATCTATGAGGTCTAAATTAGACCGTCTAATCAATTAACTAAGTTATATATTTTTTTAATGACACTATGCAAAATTAGATCATTTAAGTGAGTAAAATAGAACTTTGTATTTAAAGCTCCGTAGTCAGAGGCACGCTGTATATTGCATAGTTTATATATTTAATATTATTTGGAAGAAAGAAATAAATTAAAACATTGAGCTGATATGCCTTTCCTCAGACATCGCTGTCCTCGAAATCTGTTTGCCATAACGTCTTAAGTAGATCTCAGTAATGATAAGTTGTATAATAACTATGCGTTTTGCATGTTTTTTTTTCAATAATAATTCTTGCACAAGTACTAGGTTAAGTTTTAAGGGAATTACATGTGATAGCGAAGTTAATGTAAGATGTACTTAAACATGATAGCGAGAGATGTGTAATATTAACTTGACATCGTCTGTTGACCACCAAAATTCAGTAACAAATACCTACTTAAGCAAAGCTCGTATCTCAGTATCAATGTACGAAATAGATACGAGGTTTAGAAGAGTAGTGACAGATATTTAATTAGCTTTGGTTGTCACCAGGCGAAATGCCAAAACCATGTGACAGTTAGTTTAAATCTATTTGACATTGTCAAACTTATCGCAAAATCTCAAATATTGAATGGATAAAAAAATCAACTAATGCTTTTTTTAAAGATTGATTTTTATATGAATAAAAATAATTATCTCATTACTAGTAAGAAAAGTTGGTAATATTTTTGTAGTAAAAAAAATAAATATTTTTTTGCCGCTTTTATGGGTCCTATAAAGGATACCTTGCGGTGCAGTTTTATCAATTGCTCTAATTGCTTTTACTGTTCATACTCTGTTCCTCAATTGACAGCATTTCATATTTCAAACAGATGAAAATTCATATAGAGATCTAGAGAAATTTGCACGCGCTAACATATTTATTTCAATATGTTTCTGCACGTAAACAAATATAAGAAGATACATAAAAGAAACGAAATCTACGACAACTATGCCTGCATAGTTGTAGTCTTCGACCTATCCGCGAAAAACAATAAACTGTCAACGATGTCAAGCTCAGCGACATTCGTTTTTTTTTTTATTAGACACCCGACTAAAGTGACCTTTCAATTTTGTCATAGTTTTGATGTTCCTACGTTTTTGAATGAGTAAATTTTAATAACTAAATTATATATTAATTAGTAATCTCAGGAAAAATATAAACAGTGACTACGTCCTCTTTCTAAGCGGAATACAGTAAAGTAATAAAATTGTAGTCTTAAAAATATGAAATGTTGTCAATTGGTGGCCACAAAATTGGTGGCCCGCCTTGAGATTTCTATCGTAGATTGCCTAAGAATATAATTATTTTTGTTTATTAATGATGTTAGAACAAGAGAAACAGGTGTATAAATATGTTCTCATAAAAGTCTGTAAAGGGAAGTTATTGAATTGAGGTGACGTATGACAGCCAGTGCACTTAAATGAATTTTCATCGCATTTTACGAACCCTGATAATGACAAATATATATGTGACAAACGTATTGCACATCTCTCGCGATTTAAGTAAGAGAAAGGCAGCTTATCGATTTCTAACTAGTAACTACCTCCCCGAGTATTCGAAGTATTTTTTTTTTACAATTTTTTTATACGCTGTTTTTAGCACACCAAAATAATGCAGTATTATAACAGTTGTGTACTTAACTGTACCCCGTTTTTTACATATATTTTCATATGTGAAATTATTTTATGGACGTGAATTTTGATTTTTTTAATAATATTTTAATGCAATTTATCTCTTAATGAATCTTGACTGTTGGCAAATGATACACGTCGCCTTTTAACTGCGTTTTTCTAAAGATTCCCGATTGAATTTCACCTCTTTTTATTCAAGTTGGTTAGAAAGAGGGAAATTCTTGGGACAGTTGGTTCAAGTTTAATAGTATAGTGATATATCCAAAAATAGATATATTTATATTTAAACATTTCAACTGTATAGCAATCAATTTAAAATTAGAATGTAAACTTTTTGTCTCTATCACTATATTACTAAGCTTGTAACGTAATTATTTGCGGCGCTAGAGGCATTTATTTTTCGACTATGTTGGTACTTAGGAAGTCAACGCACTACACAAAAGTGTCAATAGGATTCACTGACTTTATATTAATATACTTAATCATGTTGACAGCAATCATAATCAATAAGTAATACGTTTCGGTGAAAATTTTGTTGCTTACTTATGCGATTTAATTGGGTAGATCAACTTTTTTTTTTTTATTTATTCTCGTGACCCAGGGGCAATAGCGATTGATTTTTTTAAAAATAATTTATATTACTGGCATTGTCAGAAGATAGTTCACATAAAAATGGGTGTATAATTGTTGCTTTTGCTAAGTTTTTGGTTAATATTACCACCGGAAATCATGGTTTTAAAGAGTGACTTCACAGCATCATGGCAACGAGCAATAAAAAAAAATATGATTGACCTATATAATAGTTACCAACTAAAACCCGTAATTTTTTCATGCCAGCTCGTTTGCGATGTATATACAATGCTGATATAAGTTACAGTCGATAATAATCACGATGGGTGGATTATTGAGTCCATGATAATCTAAAACATTTTATGCCTCTTTAAGGCATATAAGAAATAAAATCAAATATATATAATATACATATTGGAATATACATCGGGCTTTTAGGCCTTATGGTTACAAATCGGTAGCTTGGTGGACAAGGCGCGCGCGTTGCCCCGTTCAGTCATTGAATATTTAAATTTGTCACTCCAATATTATTATTTGAATAATCTGACTAAAATATCGTCATATTTATCTATAGTTTATGCATCTGAGGGTGATAAATTAACGGCTTGTGATCTTGCAAATACGCGTTGGTACGGTACAAAATTCTCACCGAAACTGAAACTTGATATCACAGTGAGAGATCTCGATTTTATATATTTTTTTGTATAGTTTAAGTTTTACATAAAACGTAATGCTATCGCTCAAATTAGCCGACGAGTTGCGAACTGATTATGCAATAAAAGTGGTTTTTGCTAAATGTGATTCATGCATTTTATTAGTAATAGATAAAATGCTGGTAAGCCATATTTACACTGGTGCTTTTTTACGCACCAGTGTGGACATAGCTTTAAACGAAACAGTATTCTGACTTGTTGGATAGTTTGAGCTGCATATCTTGCATTTGTAGGTTTTAAGTATTTTAAGTGAAATTGTACCAGTGAAAGATTTCGAGACATCGAGGGGTATTTTATTTAAGTAACATTTGTTTGTTAATGTCGTTAGTGGGTCTTCAAATCAGATTTTATCAAAATTAATCAAAATTGTTCCATCTGTTTGAGAGTGATGTGATGAAGTAACAACCATATACATAAACACACAAACACACAAAAAACTTTCGCCTTTATAATATTGAAATTATAATGATTTACTATTTTTTCAGTTGTATCGCATAATATATTTCATATAAGATTTATGTACATCCACTTCTTGTATGGGTTGGCTTGCGTAAAGACAGACAGACTGAAAACAAAATATGAAAATTCGATTTCCCGATCCATACCAATTCGTTCAAGTCAATTTGAATCTCACTAACGTAATTTAGTTTCGACTATAAACCGTATCATCTGTCAAATTTTCTTCTACTCTATCTTTTATTTAGTTATCCAAAGAGACATGAAGATTTAGACGATATGTACCGCCATAATCTTGTCATCTGCTGTGTCCTCATAATAAAACAGAAGAGTTGAAAAAAAAAACACACTGTCACTTAAACTTTTTGTGCTCTGTGCCTTGCAAAATCTTCTCTTATCATATCACTTTGCATGTTTCAAAAAGTTACACTTTTATTTTAAGTGACTGTTTTTGATTATGTGCGAAAGGTACACAAAATATATGAAAATATGCATTTTTAACTCTTCATTTGCTCGGCATAATTGTTAGCTGTATAGATATCCCAAGAGTCAAGCAATAAGCATTTATCGTATCTAGTTATTTTCTATCTCTGTATACAATGTAATATAACTTAGTATTATTTGACGCTGCTATAACTTGCTGTCCGTATGATGCATATATCTATGTAATTATAACAACAGTAACTATTGTGTAAATGCCTAAAGATAACTTCCACATCACAACATCGTGCCGCGATTTTTTTAGAAACGTCGACGCAAGTTGCACCTCGGCGTAACGTTGTACGTCACGACGGCACAACTTCGTAGCCTTGGCGTTTCGAGGGAAATGAATGTTGACCTTAAAGTTATTCCCGAATTCAGTTGCCGATGTATGCAAATCGCATAAGGTGTAGTAAAATTATATAAAAAAAACGATAAGCAATTATGATAATAAGCGAAACCAAGATAGAAAGTATAGTAGGAATACTTTTTTATGGCCGACATCACTTCGCTTTGTTCTAACAAGCAATTGGACCCTAAGGATATTGTGTACGTTATGATTATGACCTCAATGAATTTTGCTCGCGGTTTACGAACCCTGGCCGGTCACAAACTGTTACTTTGAAATGGACAATGGTCAGTATAGAGTGACCAATGACCTTTAAAGGGACCTTTCAAACACCTTGTGCATAATGTACTTATTTCACTAATGAAGAATAATAGTGGCATATGTGCGTAAATTTAGATGTTGGCATAAGTTGAACACAATTTTAGAATACGGAAAAATTGTTAAAAGGGCCTTAAAAGGTTGAATTAGCATTAAAGTAAATTAACGTTGGTGCAACTGATTACTCATCAGCATCGTTCATACGGGCAGTGACAGTATTTAAGTTGGTTTATTATGATTATAATAAAAACTGGTCAACACGAGCAACGGTAGCAGCTATAAGGTATATTATATTTTTCTAATCAAAACTTCTTAAGGATGTCGCCGTAGAATTTTGCGATCTCTTGATTCACGACTGATTTTTTTACTCTTTTTGTTTAGATGTAACATTAGTCGCGTAGGGTCTATCGACCTTGCATCGGCGGAATTCCGGTGGGGTGTGTGTGTATTTAATGAAATGTAGCAGATATTATAGGTCTCTATGATAAAGTTAGTTCTATGGATTCTGGATTAAATCGAACGTTTCCAAAGATATTTTTTTTTGTGGGACCGGGTAAGTGCCTTTGTGGGACGAGCCTGCCGTACCGAATGCAGAAATGTACCGAATAGTAAACTTAGTTGGCAAAAGTAAGATGGCGTTAGTAGTATTACGATCTGTACTTTTCGATATGGTACGTGTAAGCCCTGCTCGCGCACTTGACTGATCTTACGGGTTGGTACTTTATTATTGTAGAACTTTTAGATATACTTACCAAGTACACACGACAAATAAAATCTTATACATCCCTAACGTAATGATCCAAGTCTGTACAATAAACTCGATGTCTATATATAAAAATATCTTTAAGCAAGTCACACTGAAACCCCGCCGGACGAAGCCTTCAATGTAAATAAATGTAAATATCAAGTTAAGGTGCGAATATCACTTATATCACAATGTTGGGTCGCGAATGAAGACTGCAAAACGGACGAGTATGTTGTAAAATATTGATCTGAGTACATTGAATGGTGATTTTAGATTTACTTTTAACGCCCAAATTGAACCATAGACCAATAATGAAAGTAGACTTACAATACACAAGTCGCGTTCCATTGACTTTCTCTAGATGGCGCCACGGCATCGAGGCGTCTGCCTCTAACGCACTAAAGCGCTGTCTATTGAAATTTCTAGAAGCTTTCTGTGGATACGTGTAGTACGTGGAGCAAGGCAGTCAGTGCCCTTGTATTATCGTTAGCCCCGTGTCTACGATGGCGGTTCATGATCTTCCTTCATATATATATTGATTTAAACTTACACGTGACAATTAAGTATGTCACGTGCAGAACCTTATACATGAAATGTTTCTCTAAGTGCATATAAATTTAAGACATTTTGTGAAAAAAAAACGCGCGTGGAAGAACAGATATAAATAGCATTGTTTGCAAGTAACAAAAACATAATAACATAACATAACAATATAACATCTAGATTCGGACTGCAAAAAGGATTTTTACTGTAAATATGTTGGAAGATTTTGAACACACATACGTGTTGTGCGAGAGCGATGGATGCTTTATCGTTTATCTATCGATCATATGGTAAAACGATGTCATACACCCGGAGGATCTTTGATTGATCCCTAATAAATGTTTGTTCACAGGTGTTCCATAGTGTAAGCAGAATGTATGTTCAAATTGTCTTATTAAAATAAGCATCAGTGTATATTGTTCAATAAATGTTACCACATGAGGTGCCTAGCCGGACTGAAATACTGGTGTTCCATCGAAAACAAAAAGTAAATTAAGGTCGATCGAGGCAAATGCGTCATCGGGACAAAATAGTACCATATCGAACAGTACAGATCTTATATTACTAACGCAAGTTGTCTTTTGCCAATTATAGTTGCGTGGTTGTAAGACGGCATTAGTGGTATAACATCTGTACTTTCGATATTTCGATATGGCTGGTGCGCTTGTCCTGCTTGCGCACTTACCCCGCGATTAACCTTAACTCTTGTTCAATCGTATCGTGCGTAAGTTAGTATCTGTCGAGATATATATCTTACTAGCTGTGCCCCGCGGTGTTACCCGCTCATCCCACGGGAACACTAAATTAATTCGGGATGAAAAGTATCCTATGTCCTTTCCCGGGTCTCAAACTATCTCCATACCAAATTTCATCTAAGTCGGTTCAGCGGTTTAAGCGTGAAGAGGTAACAGACAGAGAGACAGACAGACACATTTTCGCATTTATAATATTATAGTATATAGTATAGTATGGATTCTTATTCGAGAGACATATATTTGTTTCTTTGGGTAAACGGACTGCTAAGTTTTACAGTGTGGATGCAGTGAGTGACATTATGTTGGTTGCAGTTCAAATACTGTCCGTCTATTACGGCCCTAAGTGGTACGTCATATTAAATGTGTTTTTTTTCAAGGGTCTCGAAGGGTAGGGTTAGTAATATCGTACCTATAGTTGTAACGGTCAAAGTATTTGATGCTGTGTACAGTACCCTTACGTTACCGTGAGTTAACGTTACCGTGCTTGCTAGCGACAGGGTGAACGATTTGTATGGAGAATAATACAGCGCCCTTACTTTGTTGAACTACAATTCTCCATAGACATCGTTTACGCTGCCGCTAGCGAGTAGGTACTGTCACTGTAAACTCTGGTAAGGGTACTGGGCGCGCGTTTGACGCTCCACAGATGCGAATTTACGTGTTTCGATTGTATAAGCAATGTACCATGAAATCAATACTTTTTGTCTTGTAACCATACCCGTCGTTTTGGGGGCACGAATGTTTTGACGCCTACTGTGCACCGAAAGCCCCGAGTAAGCTTGTAGCCCAGTTATTCAGTCTGGCGAGTAGAGTGGACCGCAGAGATCGGTTAGTGCGACATTGAATTTATAATAGCTTAAATAATCAAATATCAGGAAAGGAAATAATGAATAATGTGCGTAGCACTACATAATAATGTTCTATACCAAAATAGATAATAAATTCTTTGGTTATTTTGTATGATATGTTTTAATTTTCTCTCCCATTCCTTAACAGTGCTTAATATTTATAGTACAGTCGCCATCAGATATATCGCAGCATATAAGGCGTTCATAAATATGTGAACATGTACTGTAACGCCCAGTCAATAAGAGTCGTGTTCAGATATTTATGAATACCTTTCATGCTACGATATGTCTGATGGCGACTGTACATTACATATCGAGAGGGCGGTGAATTGATGAATGGCCCAGATAGCAGGTGTTTCTTGCCCGAACCAAAGATGAAGGCTATAAATATGTGATCTGGGGCTTTGCCGCCCTTGGCTTGTCTATTGTTTTACGTCTTGGTGGTAGTGACAAAAATATTTTTGTCCGGTTTTGGCATATTAGCATGAGCTGTGTTGCCTGTGTTAATTATATCTAGTAAGCATGGCACTAGAGTTTAGGAAACTTACACCACATTATGCAATATCAGTCGGGGCAAATTCGATATTTCGATTTGGTACATGCGCGTTCTCCGTTAGCCCTGACTGACCATATCATCACAAAAGACAACACCAGCCGCTACCACTATTTCACAAATAGTGCCAACATACTGTGCTGATTGGTGGATTTGAACACTTCTCGATGCTTTAACCTATTGACCGCCAAGCGGTCTAGCAATTTACCGTGCCACTGACGCCAGAGTAAAAAAAAAGGTGTGCCCCAAAATCAACAGGGATTGAAAAATACTTGTAGCGGTTAGAATTACAAAGTTTTTGATCATTGAAATTTGGACGGCTGTGGCCGACGTGGCGTCAGGGCACGATTTTTTGTTGACGCCCACAGCCGACTGTGGCGCTCAAAAGGTTAAAACATTGTTGTTATCAGAAGCTCACAGACTAGTTAGCCCTGTTTACATTAAATTTATTTGAAGCTCACAGAATAGTTAGCCCTGTTTACAGTCAATTTATTTGAAGCTCACAGAATAGTTAGCCCTGTTTACAGTCAATTTATTTGAAGCTCACAGAATAGTTAGCCCTGTTTACATTCAATTTATTTGAAGCTCACGGAACTGTTAGGAAAGCGACTTGTCGGGTTGTAATTGTAACACTGCATAGCGCCTAGCGGCAATGGACGTTATGGTGCCTGAGGACACATTTTCCGTCGACGTAATTATATTGACTTCACTTCATTCTTGAGGATTACATAGTGCTTCATATCCGTAGTTATGATTATTGATTAAACAATCATTAAGACGGCGCCGAGCGTTAGCTGTTAACGCGCCTATAACCATAGAGCGCGGGGAATGCGTATTGAGATCGGCGCGCGGCCGCCATAGTAAAAAAGTATGGAGAATTAAAAGCACTTTTTGATAAATCTGGACCTTTAATACCAAACAATAATTGAAATATTTGATGCGGACAAATTATAATGTAAAATTCATCTTTTTTTTGAACTGAAAATCAGAATAGATTTCCATTGTAAAAGTATTAAGAAACACTTAACGCCTGCTTACGATTTTACAATTTTCGTCCAACTTTACTTAGTTCTCTAGGGTAAAATATTAATAATCTTATAATTTTTCCACGGACAAGTTGTTAACACATTCTTCGAAGTCCTAAATATATAGTTTAGAAGTGGATTAAACAACTAGTGTTGACGTTGTCTACTTAACGGCAACTGCCTATTTTTCACATTTTGCTCGGTGCAGTCTTAAAGGCAGCTCCCTGCCGAGGTTTTCCCCGGGGGCTACCGCATGCGGTTCTTCAAGAGGGGAGTAAATAGGTTCTTAAAGGGTCGGCAACGCGCGTGTGATGCTCCTGGCATCGCGAGCGTCCATAGGGGGCGGTGCGGCGTGCTTAACATTAGGCGGGTCGCATGCTTGTTTGCCATTGTTGTAGTATATAAAAAATTAGGCTCTAGAATAGGAGAATGACTGAGAATAGGTAAGGTCAGTCCGGTCAAGTGCACCAGCAAAGCGACCTACCATATCGAAATATCTTAGTTGCTTTTACTAACTAACTATAGTCGCGTGGTCGTAAGATGGCGTTAGTAGTACATATGTACTTTCGATATTTCAATATGTTGGGCTTGCCCCGCTGGCGCACTTGGCCAGACAGACCTTATTTGTAGGCTTCTGTTAGCACGGTAGGACTTGAGAGAGCTATGGAGCCGATATTAACATAAAAATACAATTCATACTCATACTCATGCATGTATTTCATTCCAAACTGCCTTTATGATTATTGCGGTTAACATTCCCAAGCTTTAAATTTATTTTATATATATATTTTTTACAATACTATAAACTGCTAGATTTAACTATATAAATTGTCAATATCATGCATTTTCTAGTCATAACTGGATATTCGATCAATATAGAACCCAATCTACTCCAGAAAAACATGGCAAAAGTCTCAGATATTTAGACATTTTAAGACGATGCAAAAGAACAATGCCTATATAAATCAGGTCTTTGTATATTCTTCTGACTTTGTCCTTGACTATAAAATTAAAATTGCGAATTAAATACATCTATGAGTGAGTATAAGAGTAAGAACTGTATTCCAATGTCAATATCGAATTAAGAAGCAAAGCGTCTTAAGAAGCATGAATCTTACCCACAGTAGGTACGGCGTGACTCGTGAGCACCGTTGGTCCATTGTTCAATGGACGTTTTCCAAAAAAAATACGAATTAATATCGGCCCCATAGCTTTCTAAAGTCCCTCCGTGCTATCAGACAGATGTTCGATGCCTTATTTATGCTAAGCTAGTAGGTATAATAGAATAAGCCTACCGTAAAATCCAGTAGGTAACTTCGCCCGTGATACCTATCATCGCCAATTTATATATAAGTTGAAATTCCCATTTAGTTTTTAGACTACTAAATAGAAAGTGTTTTTTATGCGGCGATATTCTTGTATCAACTGCGGCTAACTTAAAAAAAAACGGCCAAGTGCGGGCCTGATTCGCGCACCGAGGGTTCCGTACAAACTTCACTTATCCCGTGTTAATTGGCCTGGTTGAGTTAAGTTTGCACCTGAAATGTATGGCGCCGCATAGGTACAAACGATGTGCAAACTTAACACAACCGAGTTCTCCAAATATGATGTTTGAAAAGGACTACCTATAATTTTTATGACTTTATTACAAATGTATAGTTTTCAGATTTTTATAAGTCTAGTATCTGACGATATTACTTGACAAATTTCGTAGTTCTAGGTCATCGGTAAAGTACCTTATCATTTTGATTCCCTTGAGAGTGTCGAAATGTACGTTTTTTGCGACATAAACGACCGTATCTTTTTTTTCACGTTAACGTAGAAGTTTGATTTTTTCACAGCTTCAAGGGACCGTAAACCTGAGTATATGGTGTTCATTTCAACTCGATACCTCCACGCGTTCTCGAGATAAAGGGTCTTGACAAACAGACAGACGGACGATAAAGTGATCTTATAAGGGTTCCGTTTTTTCCGATTGAGGTACGGAACCCTAACTAGGTGGGAATTTCAACTTTTATAAAAATAGGCGACGATAGGTATCCCAGACGAAGTCACGGGGTTTAACGGTACTGTATGTATGAAATTGTCATCAGACTTAGCGAGTCGGCAGCGACGCTCCAAGCTCTTCAAGCGGCAGTCCAGGGTTCAGCCCGAAGAGCGGCCTGAAGTCAGGAAGCAGATCTCCGAGCCAGCGCCCCCCGCCCCCGCGCCTTCTCTTAAGAAGCATGAATCTTACCCACAGTACGGCGTGAGTACCATTGGCTCATTGCTCAAAGTAAAAAAAAAAAAAAAAAGACCGAATTGGGTTCTTCCGGAACTTGACGTTTTTTGGTTCCGCATTTTCAATGTGAATAATAATAATGTGTCCTAAATTTGTCCGTTCCATTACGTCACATTTGAATATGAACTGTTTTGTTTGCACTAGCGTTGCGTAGTCGAAAATAAATTTCCCATACGAATATTGAGACACTTTTTTTTATTCTGCACATTGAAAATGTTATCGATTCTGAGTAGGATGAAGCCAAAAATGTCAAGCTCTGGACGAAACAGGGCTTCGGGATTTTTTTTAGAAAACGCACCAATACGAGTCATACCTATACGTGGTCTTCGTCTGAGTCCGCGTAAACCCTTTTATCTCTACCGTAGTCGGACAAAGAGTATCGTATGATCATCATTGGATGTCCAGCTATCCCTGGATCAAAATTGGTTACAATCTAGCCTATTCGTATAAAAAACATGACAATTTTTATCAACAGATGCCGCATTATGCTGTTAAGATTTTTCTTGGAATAATGACCACTATCTGTAGAAAACTGATTCTAGAGGGGTCATGATCTCAGGAAAAGTCTTAATAGCGGGATGCAAGATAGTCAATTGTTTTGTATGGGCCCGCGACGTCATGCTAGCCGTGCGCAACCTGTTTTCATAATTTCCATTGTCCTTGCATCCCGCTGAAATGGCTATAAATTTTTTAACTATTTTGGTGCAGAGTTAGCTGGACACCCAAAGATGGTTAAATGATACTTTTTATCCGTCTACGGTCAAGAAAAAAAATACGCGGACAAAGTTGCGGGCACATCCTAGTAATATTATACTAACTTTTAAACATAACATAAAGTCTTCTTTCAGCAAAATATCCTGTCTACGATATTTAAGGTACTTTCCCTTGATGTCCCATAGTCTAGGGACACCCGGTATGATTGTGAAAATTCAATCTTTGTCCTTTCATCACCACAATCTTTGTTATACGGGTAGCTAAGAAAGTTATGACTTTCCACGCGGCCGTAGTTCCCACCTTCTAGTATATATTATTTCCAGACCCGTACGCGGACGTTAGACCACGAGATCGGCTCCCTCTTCATCCGCGCCGTGACGTGCGTGGAACGGCCCTCCAACACCAGCACAGCCTCTACCTCGTTCGACTCCGAAGCGCCACAGACGAGAGCGAGCCACACCCCTGCCGTGAGGTGAGAACAGCGACCTTTGGGACATTTGTTAGGGTTCCGTACCCAAAGGGTAAAAAACGGGACCCTATTACTAAGATTCCGCTGTCCGTCTGTCACCAGGCTGTATCTCATGAACCGTGATAGGTATACAGTAGAAATTTTCACAGATGATGAATTTCAGTTGCAATAATGATAATAATTTGACCTAGAGATTTTCCTGGCACGAACGATGCTTTCTTCTGATATACTTTATCGATATCTTATTTTAAGTGGCATTATATCAATGTGACACGACACGTTTGAAAATAACTGAACAATAAATACAAACCCAAATAAATTTATATTAATTAAATTTACATTCTTGTGAAGTTGCGAATAATGAAAAGACACTTTGGTAACTTTCTTTCTTTCCGCCACTGAATTAAATCTGAAAGAAAATGCGAAAGAAGTGACTGACTTATGTTATTTTTGTTCTTCTTCGATGAATAAGGACAATATGAGGTCAAGGCATATCACGCGCATGGCATATCGCATAAGTTATCGCGTAGCCATCGCTGAATCAGCCACTAGTCATCAGTTTCCTAAGATCGAATTGGGCTCTCTTGAAGGTAATGTAATTTTCTTCCCAAGGAACGGCCCTCCCCTAAGCTGCAACTTCTGTTGGAACACAGTCGACGAGTGTGGACGAATCCTCCGACGTAAGACCCAGTACCATTGCCCCGAGTGCCAGACCAACCTCTGCATCGTGCCCTGCTTCCACGAATACCACGAGGGGCCCGACGCGGAGACAGCCGCCAGCGCCAGATGAACTGTCATTAGGTACCACTAGGACTGAATTAACCCGTGTCAGCTCGCCCAATGGGCCGCTAGGTTTCGAGGGAGTCGTGACGGTACGTGGTACCTTATTGAACTAACAGTTGTGATCGAATTTGAACAAGGAATTTTCATGTAGCGATTGCCACATTTTCAGCACCGACGGCTATGCGAACTTGTGACGGTACGTGGTACCTTTTTGAACTAACAGGTTAAATTGTGATAAATCAATTTGTGCAAGGAATTCTTCATGTCAAAATGTTCCGATTGCCAAATTTTTATGAGGTTTTCCAGACAGCTGAAGTGTAATTAAATAATAACAGCACTGAATGTGTTTTTACCATTGGGACTGATGGTCGCGATGAAGTTGTGACGGTACATGGTACCTTTTTGAACTAACAGTTCTTGTTGCATAAAATTGTTAATAAATACATTTGTCCGTTTGTTCGGGTTGTCAATATTTCATGAGTACGTAGGTACTGATACATATACTGTGGCCAATATGAATATGTCATTAGGCAGCGCTAGGACTGAATTAACCCATGTTATACCATTGGGACCGATGCTAGGTCTCGATGAAATTGTGACGGTACGTGGTACCCTTTTGAACTAACAGTTCTTGCTTAAATAAAATTGTTATATGTACATTTTAACAAGTAATTTTTCAGCCTAAACTGTTTTAATCTTATTGCCAAATTCTTATTCGTAATTGTGTTCTGTTCTGATGCAGATATCCGCGATTTGTCTGAAATTGTAGAGTAATTCATGCATAGTGCTCCGTTTACGTAAGAATCGCGAGGGCAGTATCGACACGAAATGTCATTACATACTTGAACTTAATTAACCAGTGTTAGGTATACGCTGTTGCGTACGAAGATATTAATTGTGACGGTAGGTACCTTTTTGAACTAAGGAAATCTTGTTTTAGGCACTGGTCCCACCGGCAATGATGAGTGAGAAGCGATTTGAACTATAAACTAGAAACGAGATGGCAGGAAGCGAGTGTGTAGTTCCGGTAGTTTTGTCGCTCGGGTATAAGCGAGTGTTTGAGTACGACGGGCGATCACTCGCACCACTCGCTCGGGCGGGCCGGCCGAGCATACAGTCCTGTACGCAAGACGCACGTATTCAACGGTATTAGAAGTCTGTTTCAAGTAACTATGGATGACAAACAGTAAAATGACCGCTGATTGGTTTTTAAGCGTGAGTTCTGACCGCCAAGCGAGTACCGCTACGCGTTCTATCTTTTATCGCTGGCAACAATTAGTGAAGAGAGAGTAGTCGCCGCCGGCAGCGTAAACAGCCAGGAACTATTAATATGTCTGTCTCTTTAACCTACACGGCTACATCTTTTGTTCGTTTCTTAGGCGAGAAAATTGTCAACAGTTATCGCGTCCTTGCCCTTGGTGGGACTAATGCCTAAAGTTGTGATTGATAAATTACATCAAGGAATTATTTATGATAATCTCTCCCTGCCACTGCCTGCACTGTTTTCGTGCATGTGTTTCAGCAGGAGATGGTTATACCTTTTTGACCAATTTTATTGCGGATACATTTAATGGAATCCGTAATCTGAAATTTCACGAGAACAACGTTTATAATGATTGACAATTTAGAAGAAAATCCTTCAGAAGCATTGATACAAAGATACAAAGAAAGCACAAAGAAAAATTCAAATGCGTAACGTGGCGGAAGAGACCGGGAATCGAACCCGTTGCCTTTGGATTACGCGTCCAGTGTGTTAATTCATTCACTCAGTGTAGTGTAGTAGTTCACTCTGTATCATTGTTTCAATATAAAAATTGTCGTGTATCTACATTAAAATAATGAGACATTACATGTTTCGCAAATCCTTCAGAGGTACCCCTTAAATGACGGACATAATGCTGCGGAAGAAAATTTGTGTTTGTGATTATCCGGCCATCCCTCTCTCTCGGGCTATTCTCGAAAGAGACGGAGCATTTGCCGAGGGACAAGTTTCTCGTTTTATGGTGATCTTGCTGTCTCAATCAGTTTTAGCGCTAATAGAGAAATAGCTATAATGCCTCACTAATAAGGACCCGACACGAAATAAGCAATAAAACAGCCTTGTATGGAGTACCGTCTTCAAATTAAATTATATTATATTTATATACATAGGTAGAGCTGGTAACAAATATAAGCTATATTTTGAAATCAGATGTTGTAAGAAAGTCTTTATATTCTACTTGACATATAAAGTTGATAAATTAATGGCATCGAATAAAAAGTCTCACTACATATTGTATTTTTTAGAAAGCGACTACATGTTTTTAATATTTAAAAAACTGCCAATTTATCACTTCTTCGTATATATACTATATATATATATATATATATATATTTAAAACAACCGATAGTAAATTATAGTATATATACCAAATTTACCTTGTATGTTTGTAAATATAGGGGAGGCCGAGGGGTTTTGAAACGGAGGTAAGTTGAAACAACATAATTTTTTTGGATCTATATCCGTTAGCGAAGTACGAATGCACATTGATGAGACAGGCGGGCGGTGGGGCGCGTCTACACAGCGTTGTTACCGGCTCCCTAACAAATGTAGATACCGAGAAGTTGACGTGGTTTCACTCTCTGTTCCAAATCTCCTCGGTATCGAGATATGCGAGCAGAGCAAGACGTTGAAACGTCATTCGCTTTTTCTATTTGGATTCCGTAAGTTCAAACTTGATGAATATTGACCTACCTACTTTGTACTTTGTAGTAATCTTTAAAAACGATGTTGTATGTTATGTGTAAGTGCGGGTTTTCCAAAAAAACCCGAATCCCTGTTCCTTCCAGATATTGACGTTTTTTGGTTCATTCTACTCAGAATTTGTATGGGAATTTTAGTTTCCACTACGTAACGCTCCTTCTAGAAGTTAATGTTCAAACGTGACGTAATGGAACGGACAAATTTACGACACTATTTTATTCTACAGAGTAAGATGTACCCAAAAACGTTACGATCTGAAATACAGGGATACGGTTTTTTGGACGCCCAAGTAACACTTAGGGGTATTTGATGCAATATGATAAGATTGATGTTTGACATGTTTATAATATAAATATATTTATTATATTAATGGATCATACCGCTGAGCGGACTAGTAGTTGTAAGTTTATGACAATTTAAAATAAATGTTGACATATATTTGTATTTATTATGATTATGACGGAGCGAAATGTGTTAAGCGACAATTTGAAATAATACATTTATAAGATAATTAATGATAATAACACACAAGAAATTAAGAGCACAAAATACTATCCGTCTTAGTAATAGTCCGACTGTATGATTTTCTGCGCTGCGACCAATTACTTACTAATTACTGGTCGCTTATGCTCATTTAGAATGAGAACTTTTCAAATGATTTTTTTATAATAAATTGGGATATTATTCATTGGGAATGTATTCATGTAAGCTTATGGAATATATATTTATTTGTCTCTAGGTACTCTATAATCCTGCACCGGTTACATATTCCTGTTCAACCCAGTGGTTGACTGGTAGAGAATGCCTTTGAGGCATTAAGTCCGCCATTTGTACTTTTTTTACTGTGCACTAAATTTTAAATAAATAAATCAATATTTTCCATAATTTAAAAATGTAATTTCTTTTTTTTTCACTTTTATTAGTTTATTAGATAACAACAGAAAAGAGCCCGGTAAAAAAAGTAAATGTGTTCAATATGGTATTTGATGACAGCTCAAATCGGCTACACTTTATGAAATGTCAGAAACGACCGGTTAGTAAGAAGTTTCTATGAAAATACTGGCTTGTGACGTCATAAAAATAAGTAGTCAAAACGCGTCTTCTTTTTAGTATTGTCCAATTAAAAATAGTTTATTGTCTAAAAGTTAGTGGTCGTTTATTTGTTTCCATGTATTTTTTTATGTGTGTTTAATGATTTCAATGATACTAATTATTTTAGTCTATAGTCAAATACTTTATCTTGTCTTCATATTAGTCGCTTAGCGCATTTTCCACGCGTCAGTTCCCAAGATCTGATTACGATGTCTCGAATATTTGTTATTATATATTGTAAATATTGTAATATTCTTGCAAGAGAGACGCATGCTTTACAGAGCGCTTTCGAACAAATATTGATTATTCGTTACACCGTGTATATTGTTATAACTATGGTATATAAAACAAGGCATGGCATTCTGGAATGACACGCCAGACTTGTGACATCATCATTCATCACGCTATGATTGGTTGGTTGGTTCTGTGAATTCGTTTCTGTGTTGCCAGTAGTATATTATAATACTCCCCGATTCCCTTGGTACCTGTATGAATGTCTTAAAATCAAGAGTGTACAAAATCAGTTGTTACGACAAAAAAACATTTATTCAACGCATATGACAATTGTAATGGAAAATTATTATTTTTTGTATGACTGAGTTGAACATCTTTTCCTTATAATTATTTTGTTACCATAAAGCAGCAACTAATCAGCTAGGTACGTCACAAGACTGCCTTGTCGGAATGCCATACCTTGTTTTTTTTATACCATGATTTTGATTAAAACCAGTGATCGACCGGTGCAATACCGCGGTTTGCGGCGTAAAAAAATACGAATATTATTGCAATAAATATAAATTTAACATAATTATATTACACTATTTATTATTTATTTTTTATTAGGATTATAATTATTTTCATATTAAAAACACGCGGTGTGGCACGGGCCGTGCTGATCACTGATTATGACAAAACGGGAGGTAATTGCGTTCAAAAAGTGATTATCTAATTACCTACATGTTTCTAACGTGATGTTACGTTACTCGAAGTGTTTTTGTCTATGCTGTATAATCTGGATAATAAGGTCGGTTGGGACAAGTGCGCCAGTGGGGCAAGCGCGCCTACCTTACAGAAATATCGAAAAGTACAGATGTTATACTACTTTTTTCTCAAAAATGGTCGAGAATGTTGACTTTATTGATAAAAAAATCAGGATGCGAAGTGTAGTTTATGGAGCCAAAAATTTAAAAAAAACCTTGCCGGCTCGGTTTGCTCGACAGTAATGTTGTATGAAATTCCTTTTATCGTAGAGGTACAAACTTAAAAAAAAAGTAAATCTGCCATATAAAAATTGGCCCTAAACAGCCAAAACAGAAGTTTAGTACCTACGACTTATTTTGTTTTCTTGCCCCATTTTTGAGTAAAGCACTATATTTATTTCATCTGGAAGGGCAATTGCTGGCTTTATATTAACCCTTTACTGCATACGAAGCCATTTATGGCCGTTTAAATTTATGACTTTATATGACAGTGTGTCAAAGTTGAAAGTTGAAAAAATATTAAGGTAAGTCATGCTGTAGAGGGTTAAATTAAACGGACTCCCAAGGTCATCCGTTTAAAACTAATACTTAGCCAGCAATTGCCTCGCTTCGATAATAATGTACTATTAACTATGGTTGCATGATTGTAAGATGGCGTTAGTAATGTAACATCTGTACTTTTCGATATTTCGGTTTTGTCCCGCTGGCGCACTTGTCCCGACTGACCGGACTGATCATTGCCTGGCTCAACAATATATTAAAAAACTGTTTTCAACTGTACATATAATTAAAAGTGATTAAAAGTTCTTTGAAAAAGAACTCATAGTTTATGTCTCGAATCGATTTTAAGTACCTTGATAGATAAGTGCTATTTTTATACTGTTGTTTGTTTGTGACTTGAAGTTTTTACCTTGCGTCGATGGGATTCAAAAGTATTAGGTACCTACGTAAAAAGTAATTAAAAAAAATGTTGATATTAAACTTGATTAAAAATAAAGTTTGCCATGTGCCTAATAAAATACTATTAACTATCAGTGGCTAACATCAATATTGTAGGTATTTTAATGAGATACATTATTGTTAAATTTACCAATGTTTATTAAAAATGTATGCTTTGCGGGGTTTGAACCCACGTCCCTACGGCTTTCCGGGCCAGGCGGGTGCATTACCAATTATTCTATCAAAGCCACTAGCCAAAGCATCGATTTTTTTAACCGGTTGTTTTCTGAAGTAAACGAAGGTCTAAGACATTGTAAACTAACTTTTGAAGATCATCGACGACTCGTAATATTGGAACGGTCGTGGTAGCTGTCGTTTGTAGAAATGATATACGATACATATACGATACGATACGATGTTAATATACAGTCAATTTTGGAGATAACTGATGAAATACAGCGCTTAACTGCATAGTCGCCCTGCAATTATCGTTTTATAAAGATGCATGGATACTGTAAATAGCATTTGATTAGCATGAACGTTAAAAAAATACTACATCGTTAATTTGAAGTCTTTTTTACTTTTTGATATATTTTTTGTATATTTTGTAAAACAAACTTGCGGTACTCTTCACGTTCATTTTATTTGACGTGCAAATGGCTAAACCACGACCTTCCAACATGTATGTACAGGTTTTGAAAGACATTTTTTTTTCTGATAGATCTTTTAAGTTTTTTTGGTTTTAAAAGCAGAGAGTCCTTCAGCCAAAATGAAAGCAAACTGTCTTGACGAACATTTTTTTGAAAAGCCATAGTGAGGAAATTTCAAAAGCTGCAGATAGCAAGGACGATCTAAAAAATAATATTGTTGTCTTCCAAAACCTGCACATAACCTACTCTCACTGTGTGTGTCATTTAAGTGCCATGAAATACAACTTATTGGAAGAGAAACGATGTAGATAGTTTTGAAAGTTTATGAAGTACTTGAGAAGTATATTTTTCAATGTGAAAATGTATGTTGTACATAGAAATGTATGCTATGAGAGAATTCCATCAGACAAAATGTTAGAGCTTTATAAGATATAGGAAGGTGTGGTAATAGTCTAAGATCCCGATATAAAACGACCTTCACCGAGATGTTTATTTGATGAAATGTATTTTATATTTAATTTAATATGTCAATAAATATATTGCATATGGGTTGCCTAACAAATTTTAGTCCAGGGTATGTTTATATAATAATTAAAAAAATATTTTTTTAAACATTTCACCGGTTTGATTAATATTAGATAAATTCTATACCAATCGAAAGTATGAAGCCCATAGAATATGCAAACGTTAGGTTGCCTATTCTTTTCCCGTCACAACTATCGGGTAGCCAGGTATAAACAGGTAAATCTATACCTACTAGCATTTTGCAACGGTCTGATTATTGAATTGAAATGAAATAAGTAAAATTAAAGATTATTTTATTATGAATTTATCTAATAATCAAACCGGTGAAATGTTTAATAATTTTTTTTAACAAAACATACCCTGGCCTAAAATTTGTTAGGCAACCCATATGCAATATATTTATTGACTTAAATTGAATATAAAATACATTTCATCAAATAAACATCTCGGTAAAGGTCGTTGTATATCGGAATCCTCTACTATAAAGAGAATTTCTTTAAAAACACGTTCTTACTCGTAAGAAACTGTCCAGTTATTATATTTAATAATAAATATTTTACTATTTTGATATAATTTGAACCATTTGACTGTTCGAACTCTCTCATACGAACTTCATACAATTTTGGTGCAATCTTAGTTGAATGTGATTAATACATGCTATGCTTTAATATAATCTGTGAACTATTTTCGAAAAATCTGTCTTGATGTACGTGTATTGGACGGTTGCATTACATTTTATAATTTATATTATAACTACAAATATTCAATTACTTACTATAAGAATCCGTTAATATTGAAGCATACTTACAATAGAACATAATTATTGGACAATACATATTATTGCATGATAAGTATTGTAATTTTAACCATCTTAATGTTATAATATCAATAAGAAATAATCAAAGTTAATAATAGATTTTAAATTTCTGTGTATAACAGCTCAAATTTATAGTATCTTATTACCTCTTTTATGTACTAGTTAATTTATTGTATTGACACATTTATGTTATAATAAATATTTAAATTTAAATATGTATTTAAAATATTGTAATAGTAATATTGTTATGTTGATTCGTCCGTTTAAATTGTTTAAATGCTATTAACTTGTTTTGGTGACCGTTTTCGGTTGTGTAGGACGGTCAAGGAAATGGAAACACGTACCTTTTTCGCACTTGGGCCTGTTAAAAAATTACGTAATTTCAAATGGGGGGGGGGGGGGGGGTTCTGGACATTAAGGGGACGGGTAATGCGAAACTAGCGCCACTTACGAATTTTTATTATATCTTCCAAACCAGATCAATTTTCAGTAATTGCCAGATTTGAGGAGCTGGAGAAACACCTTTAGTGTTTATTAAATCATTATACACAATTTCTTGTTCTTTAGTTGTCTCTAAAAAACAAGTATTGTAGGGTAAACTACAGTGAACAAATTGTACATAGTGATTTAATAAATATTAAAGGCTCCTAGACTTCAGCTATTTCAAAAAAAAAACAGATTATGAAGGTATAAGAAAAAAATCGAAAGTGGCGCTAGTTTCACATTACCCGTCGCCTTAAGAGGCCTTATTCCTTTTAAAACGCTAATTGTTTTAGACATTTTCCTCTATGATCAAACATGTTTCTTAACATATTATTGATGTTACTACCTAGAACAGGGCTATTGGGATTTATTAGTATATTTGAAACCTACAGTTTGAATTTTTCATTGATAATTTTTGTTTCAAAGACACAATGAGAAATTTGTTTTTCAAGTTATTTTCGACTACACGCAATGAAAGCATGAAATAGCTATGTTACTACCTAGAACTTGGGTAAAAGTATTATGCACTTCAATAAGTTGATTGAAATTATCAATATATTTGACATAATATGAAAAAAAATATTTTTAAAAGGAATTTTGCCTCTTAATCAACTTTAGTTGTCAATATCACTGAAATATTGAAAAAGTTGTATTATTAGAAATTTGGTTTACTTTTGGCTCTCCATGACATTGTGCGGTTGGCGCAATGGTAGTGCAGCTGCTTACTGAGCCAGCGGTCCTGGGTTCGAATCCCGGCAAGGACAAATATTAGTGTTATGAGCTCGAACATTTATTCCTGTATTATGGTTGTTTTTTATGTATTTAAATATGTATCTATCAATATAAGTATATGTATATCGTCGTCGCCTGCTGCTCATAACCAGAGATCGGATGAATGTGCGTCATTGATTATACACGGTGGCCTGAATTTAATGGACAACCTTCTAACGTCCCACAGAGCACCTTATGGCTGTTTCATTGGTCGATATACCGCATGCGGGGACTCCCCGCTTGCGGTATAACAACTAGTAAAACTCACAAGTCCATAACTAGGTCGATATACCGCGTGCGGGACTCCCCGCATATAACGACCAGTGAAACTCATAATGGCATTACGCACTATGGCAATGTACAGCGCACCCCGCATGCGGGCCCTATCGACCAATGAAAACAATTCCCCGCATACGGGCCCTATGGCATGCGTTCTGGAAATCTCCCGCACCCCGCATGCGGTACCTATCGACCAATGAAACTCAGCCATTAGAATGGTCCGGAAAATAGGCCTCTTTTTTAGCGTTATTAAAAGTCCCACGGTTTTAAAGATAATCGGACTACTTATATATATTTTTTCTTTAAATGGTTGGGACCTTGTTTCAATCTAATGACCGTCTCGGCCACAGATTCAATTTTTTTCTCTATAGTAGATGCTTGAGTGTATTAGAACGTGATGGTACCCATAGCATTTTTTTAAACAGGTGTTAAAATGAAATCTATTTTCGTCTCAAATGGAGCCAGAGCTTTTTTTAAATAGTTCGTTTATCTTAAAATTTTCGGTTGGTTAGAAGGTTGTCCATTAAATACAGGACACCGTGTATAATGACGCCCATTTGTCCGATACCTGCTCATAACACAAGCATATTTAGAGCTTACTAGACTAGATCGATTTGTGAGAGGTTGCCCGATATTTATATTTATTTTCTTCTACTTTGGTTAGGTATTTTATATTTGTCTATGTTAAACCCAAAATGTAGAAGTGAATATTTTTTTATTTGTGTACTGTCCTATGCGAGAATACCTGTGTTACTAATTAGTAAATGTGATATACATATCAGGACTATGTGTAGTTGTTATATGTTTTATATTAAAATGTGAATAAACGGTTTAAATTAGTTGTGATTTATTTTAATTGCCTTAGTCGGATAGCCCTTATATCAAAAGATATTTTGTCCCTTCTCAAGATTCATCTCGAAATCATACCTTTTTACAAGCTTTTATTTAACTTGCATTGTATGTTTAAAGTATGTTTGTTCGGGTGAAATCTTGCAACTCAATTTTGAAGCAGATATCGTCAACCGATTGAGCTGAAATTTTGCATACTTACTTAACTTTGATGACAATACAATAATATGGTACCATGGGGCTGAACTGATGATGGACCCGGAAGGTGTGCATAGGAACTCTATAATAGAAAAAGCAATCCTACCGAGCTTGGGCTCTTTAGAATCGTCTCAGTGAGCATTTGATGGATATCCAAAGAAAAGTACAGTCGGCTATAAAAGCTTGCCACTAAAATGACATTTTTGACAGAAACTTATTTCAATGATACTTATCGCAGGAGTCAGCGACGTCAGCGTCACCTGTCTCGTTCGCACGGTATTGAAAGGAGAGTGACAGCACGTCTAGCATAAATGTGACACGCGACTCTTTGTCGCGCGACAGATACTATCTGTCTATGTACTAAGTATGGGCTGCACAAATGCATGGCCCATTTATTTATGAATTCATCAATAAATGGGCCATGCAATTCTGCATCTCATTGTACCTGCATGTTTAAGGCTCTGAACAAGCCTTTAAATTAAATATTTAACCTTTAATTGTTTTTAGAGGTCAGATATTGTGAAAAGGAGGACTAACCCTTTGACCGCCAAAGACGGCAAATCACGTCATCGGGAATTCGTGCCACTGACGCCAACGACGCCTATTGACGTCAAGAAGTTCAACGGTCAAAAACATGCTGATTCAAACCACTATCTGTGTTTTTCAATCTCTGTTCATTTCGGAGCACTTTTTTTTTGTTTGGCGTCTGTGGCGCGGTGAATTGCTTTGCCGCTTGGCACTCGAAAGGTTAAAGCACATCACTAAAGCAGACATTTAAATGCCACTAGACACGCCTATATTAACCCCGTGATGTGCCGACATTCTCAATTTTATAACAAACTACAGGAAAGTTGTTCAAACAAAAGGAATGGCAAAAAAAATAACACCGACATTCTCAACAGCACAATTTATTTCAAGGATATCAAATATGTGGACCCTAAAATAAATCTGATTCATAAAAATACATTTCAAATTAACAAACATATTTTAAAATATAATAAATGAGCCAATGATTTATAATTCGAATTCGATAAACCGTCTGATTTCAGTTCTTTGGTGTAAAATTAATTTATAGACACCAGTTTGTATAATGAAATTTAGAAAATATGATATAATATATTAAGTAACGTAAAAATAATATTATATTTTATTTTATACACGTAATATCACTCTAATATCCATATTTTATAAAATATCCTAAGGCTTAATCAATTTAACGAAGCACAATGTCTACTGCAAACGAAATCGTAAACCGATCGTCAAAGAGAACATCAAAACAAAAAACAATCACATTATCTTAAATAAAAGTCAAAACTTAAAGAGGCCTTATTCCTTTTAAAATGCTGATTGTTTTCGTCATTTTTCTCCATGATCAAACATGTTTCTTAACATATTATGTTACTATCTATAACAGGGCTATTGGGATTTATTGGTATCTATTTAAAATCTACAGTTAGAACTTTTCATTGATATTTTTTGTTTCAAAAACTACTACTAATTAACAAAATTCACGCGGAAAATTTGTTTTTCAACTTATTTTCGACTGCACGCAATGGAAGCATGAAATAGCTATCATTACTTACTACCTAGAACTCGGGGAACATAACATTTGTCATAATATGAAAAAGAGAAATTTTAAAAGGAATAAGGCCTCTTAACGTTCCTTTCAAAATAATAAAACAATTCATTGAAACAATAAAACGTTCTTTGTTCCGAAACACTCAAATATCCATTATGGCTGTCCACTGTGAGTGAGAGCGGAGAAACTGAACCAATCAGGCTACGTCTTTGTGAAGCCCGAAAGAAGTGCGTTTAAATCTGAGATATGTGATTGGTCCATCATTATACACATCTCCGATTCTGTGGACAGGCGAATGGTAGTTCAAGTATTTATGCCAAAGGACCAACTCGTCACGAACCAAGTTACTTCAGAATCGAAACTGGGAATGATCAGTCAAGACCTTGACAGAAGTTTTTGCATCAAATACTGGTTGGGTCTTTGTGAGTGTCAGGATGGCGGGTGTACATCAACGAATGGAGCTGCGGTATACGTCAGGAGTTAGAGCCAGCAATGTGCTAAATGTGCGCCAAAATTGGAGCAACGTGCTCTTTAAACTCCAGAGATATTTAAAAAATAAAGGACGCCCGCCATCCTGACGTCAGGTTGGCGGGTGCATTTCCAGTTCTAGCTAATAGCTGCCTACTCAAGGGTGAAAGAACTGCCTAAGGTTAGTGCTCGCAATGTGCTTTCCATTCGTTGACGTACATCCGCCATCCTAACACTCACGGGCCTTTTACAGACAAATTATTGGGGAATTTCTGTCACATAGTGTCCAATCTAGGGTCTTGAATTATCATTTGTAAATAGTAATTCATTGTATTTTGACAAGTACGCTGCAATAGACATTGGCTTTTGAGTAAATAGGTAGAAAGTGCACTGAGTACAGTATAAGGGTTCCGCCGTCCGGTAGGCAGTGGTACGGAATCATAAGACTCCTTTAAAAGTGGTCCCATTATCGCAGCCGTATTTGCCTTTGAGTTTCATTCGTATTAATCCTATTACGTATAACATATGTGAGATTATAGTCGATAATTCGATTCTGATTTGTATATATTTCGAAAATTTTGTATAATATACACATGATAGTGATTGCCTCTTAGATTGTAGCGGGTAAGTGACGTTTTTCGCTTGGTGTGCGACCAGTTTACACCTTCCTACCCTGACAGCTTTTCACTCAGTCGTTACGCTATGCCGCCACGAATAAGTGTCACTGGCATAGTAGTATAAATTTTGTAGACACATATGGTGTGTCACCGGTATAGTAGTACAAAATCTACAGACACATATGGTGTGTGACCGGCATAGGAGTAAGAATTCTTTGAATGTGCCACTGGGAACGAGTTACATTTTCCTGTTCCACCCGTAAGAAACTAAGGCTCAACTGAACAGCTATGAGACATTCTTTACTGTCTAAATTTAATGATATAAAAATTCGAGACTCCACGAGAGATTTTCTGCAGAGATTCATTTTATGACATCACAATATATTTTCAAAATGTAAAAATGTATGGCTCTTTTTAGGTTCAATATACATATATTTTTATTCAGTCTGTAAGAAGGCTTAAGCAGGGATTGCTCTATGGCATTCTCATTCAACCTATAGTGTAAAAGATAGCGCCAAATATTGTGCTTCCATTGTTGGTAAGTTCTTATAGATACTGGACATAAAATACTTATATTAAAGACTGCTACGCTTTAAGCGGTGTTACTTACATTACATTAACACTTTCAAGACCGGAGAGAAAAATTACCCCAGAAAACCCCAGATAGAGCCCGCTAGGTGGGCGCAATCACAGCTCAGACACTGACAGAGCCCGCCAGGTGGGCGCTTTTACAGTACAATCCGCCGGCGAGCTGGGCCGGAAGCTGAGTAGAACTTACGAGCGCCCACCAGGCGGGTTGTTAGTCGCGAAAGTGTTAAAACTATAGGAATATCAGTTAGAGGGCGGAACCCATAAGGCACTGTGTGTCAAAGTATATATAGTTCGTTCGAAGTAAGGAAATATGAAGACAGGACATGTTGGTAAAGTTATCAAAATAAATTCATCAAAATAATAAAAAGCATTTACAGTTAAAGGGTTATTAACTTATTACAGAATAGGTAAAACCCCAAAATATGGATATATTCAAGTTGAAAACACTCAAATAATTATAATGGCGATTATTTCAAAACATTACCTAGTTTTAAGATTTTATTTAAATAAATTTGTCTTTCAAAAGTCTTTTGCCGTTTCAACGGTGTCCTGTTGTCTCGTTATCCTTACAACGTACAAACTATAACAATAATTAATTAGATGCTTTAGCAAACTTTTACAAAACTCCTTAAACCACAAATCGATGGTTACAGTAAGACACGAGTAAAACACTTAAAGAACGTTCTCATACGTGTATAGTCTGACAAGTTTATATATGTCCCTCATGTTGCAGATTTATTTGTGGTACAGTCCGCAGAAGTAACTCCGGCTACGCGCTCAAAATTATATGCACACGAACTTGTCGAAGTCTTGAGAATAAGGGTTGTACAGATAATTGGGAGCGTGTTATAATGCTTGGGTACTTTTGCTGCTGACTGTACTCATTGTTTTTAACTGGCAAGGAATATTTTTTGGTACCTAACTGACGTTGAAAGTCATCATCAAGTTCACTAATGTGAACAAAGAATAAACATACCTAATTATTGAACAAATATTAAATCATTATCCAGAAATAATGTCAAAAATAATCGCAGCGTTGCAAGAAATACATTACACACTCAGGTCGGTGAATTAGTCAATGGTCCACGTCGCAGGTGTATAAATATGCGATCTGGGGCTTTAAGAATTACCGCCCGTGGTTTGTCTAACGTCTTGCCTTCGCTAGATTTTCTCCCCAGGGCAGAAAATCCCACTTACGGCCCAGGGTGACGTAAAATTATTTACAATACAATTCAACATTTATTTTAGAAGAACATTAATATCAATGTTATGAAATTGCTTGTGACATACCTCTACTGAAATTTTAAAATGCAAGACGTATGGTTAAATAGCTGCCTTGATATGAGCAGTTTGCAGTGCCACTAACCGAGGGCTTAACCGTAACTTGTCAGGCTATAACTATATATCTACGTTATACCCCGCGCGGCGAACGTTGATCCCTATGACACCTGTCATCTTATTACATTTTTTGTAGGTTATAAAATGTACTGAGATGACAGGTGTCATAGGACTCATCGTTCGCCGCGCGGGGTATAGTGTTTGTGCAAAGGTAAATTTTAAATATCCATCGGTTACCTACACAAGCGAGGCGTCCTTTAAATGTTTACCCATTACCAGAGATTAAACAATACTTGTAATACAATCAAACATCGGTAACCTCCATACGATCCACGGCTAATTCATAAGGAACCAAAGCAATGGCGGCCTATGAAAAAATATAGGCAACAACATTAAGAGGCCTTATTCCTTTTGAAATGCTGATTGTTTTAGACATTAATCTGTATGATCAAACATGTTTCTTAAAATATTATTGATATTACTACCTAGAACAGGGCTATTGGGGATATTTGAAACCTACAGTTTGAATTTTTCATTGATAATTTTTGTTTCAAAAACTACTCGGAATTTACAAAATTCACGCAGAAAATTACTTTTTTCAACTTATTTCGACTGCACGCAATGAAAGCATGAAATAGCTGTGTTACTACCTAGAACTCGGGGAAAAGTATTATTCACTTCAAAAAGTTGGTTGAAATCATCAATATATTTGTCATAATATGAAAAAAAAAACGAAAAAGGCCTCTTGATATAAAAATTTATCCACATTAAAATTGTTTCATAAATTCATACAAGTTGCCTATGTTTGTTTGTTTTTAAGGCACATTAACTTGGTATTAATAATTCCTCAGTGTCTTACCATAATATCTCGTCAACTATATGCAATAACATTCAAATGCTGCTCTATACAATGTCCTATGCTACGTTACGCTAAAATTTAAGTATATATTCAAATATCCGAATTATTTTCGCTTCGTAATTTATGCACCGTACTCACTGTATATACCGATAAAACTATTAATATCTTATACTAGAAGTCCCAAATTTATTTTTATATTAAAGCGAAATTTTAAACCCTTAAATGCATGAATAATGATGTATATTTACACGTTACTGAAACGACATAAGTCAAAATCTGAATAACGTAAATAAAAACTTTGTCAAGATCGCCCCGAAAACCCAAACTGACGTGGATTTCATACATTACATCATTTCAGAAATAAAATGAAAGTAATTGATGCATTCAATGCTTCGGGCCGCGTATTAAGGCTTTCGTCCTACCTATTAAACCCCCGAAACCATGCTCGAACCATAAACATTTTCGACCAGTTCCCATTTATCCGTATTTTTTCTTCTTTTGTCGTTTGAGTCGCCAACTTACGTCGGAACGCGAAATAACGCTGCGCTAACGTTGCGTGCCCGCTGGCAGGACGCCAACGCTCAAAAGACGCTAGGCTAGTGTGGGGTGTCTCTTAGTGTTTTCTATCCGCTGAACTAATAGCTATAACGTAGTTTCGCTTACAGAGAAGATTCAACTAGAACGCCTAAGCATGACGCTCTCATAGGGTGAAACCAGACGCGTAATAGGCTATTTGACTGATGTTGAATTCTACAGCGTACTGTAGTTATATGAATAAAATTAGCTAAATATTTCACGAAACAAAGAAAAAAAATCCAGAAACATATATATTTTTTGGAAATATGTGACTTCAAAGGTACGCAAATTTTATGATATTTTTTTTTAATCCAAAATAAATTTTGAAAATGTTTTCAGGATCCTCATAATTTTACGAAACAATAATTGTATGACAACTATGAACTTAAACGCACTTTTTCACGGTGAGAATGACAAATTTCTTAATTTTTCCATACAATTATTGGTACCTATACCGGCCTGTGACGTCACTAGCCTGACGCGTTTTGTATGGAGCGTTTTTAGCGCTACGTAGGAATGTTGAACTTTGACGGTCATTTCTGACTTTTAGAGCAGTTTAAATGTAGTCAGTCCCATATAGACATTTGATCACAATAAAACATAGAATCGATTGACATCCTCAAAAAAAATTAGTCAACATGCCTATTTCGGTCGCGCCATACTTAGTGTGACATGATATATGGCGCGACCGAAATTACGCTTGTGTGGCCTCACCCTTACGGCGCTCAGTTGGGGACCCCGTTAAATATGGTGCATAAAATACTCGGCACTTTACAAGTGTCTTTCTAAATTCACAGGCAAATTGGTAGTTTTTTATACTATAATTAGTCCCTTAGATTTTACTCCGCCGTAGGATTTTTCATTCGATTCCCTTGCATGATACTACATCGCCACCGCACCTACACCAGTCACACTGTTTCCATCCATTGCAGTTCTTAATCAATGGAAAAACACCTTAAATGTGTCTCCTGTATCGAATATTTCAAACTGTCGTCAAAAGGGAATCGAATCAAACACCTAGCGTTCCATACACTTCATACACAAATTGATAACGAGAAATAAAATTAAAAGCGATTTTAACTAAGCTAGTAAATAAAGAAATATAGAAATATCCTTGAGCTGCCAAACGAAGCAATCGTTTTTATAGTTTAATTATGTGTATAAGAAGTGTATATGTGTATTTAGTTTCGGAATAATTGAGCTACCTTAACACTTTCACTGTCCACCGTATCAACATAAATGCATTACGTGTAACACATGGAAATATAAAGCATAGACAGTCAATGTGTTGATGGAATCGTAAGACCCAGTGAGATGGCTTTCGGTACTTAAATCAATTCAATTTTCAATTCACAGTATACATAAAAGCTTATCATAAAAGTGCAGTGAGTGGTACAATAAAATTACATTAAATTCAAAACAATGTATACTTCTCCATATCTATGTTTAACTATTAATTTTCAGTCAATCGTATATTATTTTTACTAGTAAGCACATATATGCGTTTCCAAATTAAAAAAATAATTGACATGTATTTACCTGTCTATTTATCAAAACTTATTGAAGTAATTTAGTTAAAAACAGAAATGAAGAAGCATACTTCATTACAGCTGCAAACTTGAAGTAAGATCTTAGAAAAACTTGAGATTTTCTTTCGAATGCGTACGCAATATTAACGTTATACATAAATGATATTTTTTACATCCTTTCTGTTCAAAAAACGTTGAATAAGTTAACCAAGCCGCAAAAAGGTATAACAAGAACCTATACAACCATTAACCCTTAGAGCCTTATCACACTTGCGATTTGCGAGCGAGTTTTGTATGAAGGCGAAGACGCAGCGAGTTCGCCGCGACGCAAATTTGTATAGAAAACTCGCCCGCAAATCGCAAGTGTGATAATGCCCTTAAATGCATGGTGATTTATATTTACACGTTACTGAAATGACACAAGTCAAAATCTGAATATTGTCAATAAAGACTTTATCAAAATTGTCCCGAAATCTCAAACTGACGTGGATTTCATTGCTATAGTCTGTACTTTTAGGTATTTAAAAAAATGTAAACAAACCGGAGCTGTCAAATTGACAGCAAGCAATGGCGAATGTCAAACCGACAAAGTTTAAAATCACGTAAGTTAGATGTTGCTACTTTAAACCTGTGACTTCCTATTTTAGTCGTGTTACTTCCAGTATAATGCAGCCTTGTGTTTTAAACCTCTGCAAATCTGGGTACTTTTTATTGAAGATATACTGAGAAAAAAATAATATATTTATTTAATGTGATAAGATAAAAATATATTTGTATTCGTGAATGCGTATATATTCGGTAAAATTAAGCGACTACACATGTTATTTAAATGGATCGGACTGCAGTAGTGAGGTCAATTATTTTAAAATATAAAAAAAAAAAAAACGGGATACAAACTTTATCTTATCACTACATAGTATAAAACAAAGTCGCTTTCTCTGTCCCTATGTCCCTTTGTATGCTTAAATCTTTAAAACTACGCAACGGATTTTGATGCAGTTTTTTTTTAATAGATAGAGTGATTCAAGAGAAAGGTTTATATGTATAATACATGCATAATTTATCAGCATTGCACCCGTGCGAAGCCGGGGCGGGTCGCTAGTAAATTATAAACAAGCCCTTTAATGGTTTGTTTACATTCTTTTAACTACCTAAAAGTACAGACCATAATTACGTCATTTGAGAAATAAAATTAGTGTAGGTAATTGTATGCATTTAAGGGTTAAAACTCTTTAAGCTGTATAACAGCTGTATTTGCGCTTGTACCACCTGTGTGCTACTTGAGTACATGTCGGCTAATAAGCCGTTGTCACTTACATTATTACAAATATATAGGCACTTGATAATTTATATTTACATACAGATAAACGTTATTCAATAGTTTATATAACGTCAGGCAAAGTCAACCTTTTTAACGCTAACTCGATAGAAAAAAAATATAGTGTATTAAATTTTATTAAATATGATAGTGTCCGTTTTCTGTAGATAAATAGATACATTAAAAGATATTTATCTCAAAGTTCGTTGACTTTACGTGAGTTTATAATTGACGGAAACGACTGCTATATCACACGATTATACATAATAACGGAATATTAATATTCACGTGGTCTCAACTTGGGGGCTTGTCTTTTCTGTATCCGTCCATATATTAGTGACTGAGAATAGGATAGCCACTAGCTAGTATAATGTCCAAAACATTTGCGATTTATTTGATTCCGTGTATTTTTGAATGCGTGTTCAGTGGTTTCAACGATAAAAACTATTTTTACTATAGTTAAAAACCATATTTATTGTCAAAATTATGTTGATTGCATTTATGTATTGATAAGGGTAATACGACGGTAAACTCATTCAAATAATTGAGTTAAAGCTTTATCTCGCTGTAGCATACGAGTAAGTTGTAAACTTCGTTCAAGTGTACATAAATAATACCAGTCGCTAATATATGCCGGCAATACCGTGAAAGTGCCTTAGAAATGACTCCCCATTTCAACAATAATCAATAAAGGTAGATTCGGTGCTAAGCGGCCGCGACCTACTGTTTTGTGTGGATTATGTTGCTTGCATCCATCAGTGTTCCATAGCATGGTTCGAAAGGATAATTATCATTATTACTATCGTGATAATTATCATGATTACTATTGTGATAATAACTATTATTTCTACCGTGATAATTATCGTGCGAGTAACAGATGTATAATTATCGATTGATAATAACAAAATAATACGCTCGCGAAGTATTCGAACGAGTATTTCCGCACTTGCGTCTATCCGAACGCACGGAGTGCCAACGAAACGTGCCGTGGGGAATCCCACGAAAAAATAAAAATAAAAGTTCATTTGTTTTCACTTATTTTTTGTTAGAATTTGTTATGAAACAATATGAAAATGAATTTCTTACACTCGTGATAATGATAATTCTCTGATAGTTATTATCGGATTCTAACCAGATAATTATCAAGAAGCGTAATTATCTTGATATAATTTCGAACCCTGTTTCATAGTGATCCATACATTTTCATTTATTTATTATATAGCTTTGGGTCGCAGTCGCCAAGAACCGAATGCTACCTGTACCTCTACCACAACAGTGACACGCGATTTCTCGCGCGACAAATACTACCTGTCTCTTTCTTCGCTGTAATGTGTGAGAGCGTCAGGCGAATATATGGCGCGTAGCGTAGTTGTGCTTGAGCAAAGAATTGGTAGAGTATTTCACACTTGGACGTAGTTATGCAAAAGCGATCCACCACGTCACTTGAAATTTAATTTTGAACATTTATTATATTACATTTTCAGCGACTTGTGGGTTGGAACGTTTTTGAATAGCTACGCCCAGTTAAAGCAGAGCACAGGTTTTGAATGAGCGATGTCGGGTCGTACATACATGGTGATTACATGTGGATTGTGGCTGCCGTGTACCGTGCCTCCCCACGCCGCCAACTCCATTGCGACGGACGGTACTGGGAATAAAGTTGTTAGTTAATAACACACTTAAAATACGCTTTAGGGTCGATTGCAAAAAAAATGTGCTTAGTTAAGGGCTTTAATTAAAACAAAACTTAATTTATTCCTTTGTGTGACGAAAGTTATTTTGTATGACTAATTTTCGTCACACAAAGGAAGCGATCGTGATTTTTTGTTAACTAAGCTTTTAACTATGTACAATTTTTTTGCAATCGTGCCTGTATACTCTCGCGGTTATTTTTTTCGATTAAAGGCTTCTTATCCGTTCAAAAATGCCGATTGATTTAGACATTTTTCTCTATGATCATACATGTAATTTAACATATTATCAATGTTATACATAGACCAGAGCTATTGTGATTTATTGGTATATATTTGAAATCTACTGCACGCAATGAAAGCATGAAGTGGCTACTATACGTATCGTTGCTATCTAGAACTCAGGGAACTCAATATATTTGTAGTAATCTGAAAACTCATCTCTACAAAAAAATACAGAAAATAATAAAATTGTAGTATTCAAAACATTTTCTTCGGTTTCCGCGACTGTCACACATTTAAATAAAACAATTTATATCGCGTTAATTAATTATTTGAGCCTCGCTGTCGTTGCGTCACAGGTTTCGTTTAAATCGTTGTATTTAAAGCCTGACCAGAAATATATGAGGATGCGCCATATTGCGGATTTCACTGGAACAAATTTCTTACACCGGCAATTGTTTTTTTGATGGTTTGTCAACAATGTCAATGTCATTGTTCACGTTTCTTTAAAAGACGAATATTTAAAGATATCCAAACAAAATGCCCAAAACCACACACAGTCTTAAACGTTATATTATAAATAAAGTGTGCACGTGGTGTATACTACAGGAAAAACAGACAGGAAAAAAAAGTATTCCATTAAATGACATAACGAGGTTATCTTAGGAACTGACAGGTATTTAAATTAATGTCATTATATAGTGCGGTTGCGATTGGTTGCAAAATTGTTGCCGTATAATCATAAATAGCGCCCTCTTGACAATCCTCATATATTTCTGGTCAGGCTTTATTTAAAACTAGCTGTGCCCCGCGGTGTTACCCGCTCATTCCACGGGAACACTAAATTTATTCGGGATGAAAAGTATCCTATGTCCTTTCCCGGGTCTCAAACTATCTCCATACCAAATTTCATCTAAGTCGGTTCAGCTGTTTAAGCGTGAAGAGGTAACAGACAGACAGACAGACAGACACACTTTCGCATTTATAATATTAGTATGGATTTTAGTATAAAAAATATGAAATGTCGTCAATTAGCATACCTTAATGAGCAGCTGACCGCTTCTCGAGTGCGGGTTCTTGAACGCGTACAGCACCCACGCGGCCAGCGCGGCGAGCAGCGTGATCACGGAGAGCGCGGAGACCGCGGCGCCGATGGGGGAAGCGCCGGAGGGAGGCCCTGTCGCGGCCGCCTTCACCGTCGGGCCTGTCGGGGCCGATTCTGGGGGAAGCGCGAAAATAATTATATTTGTGAATTTATATTTTATATTTATATTTATTTAATACCATTAATGTTAGCACTAACAGCTATACCTTACATGCTAACTGGCAAATTAATCTTAACGTGCGATGAATGAATGTATACATTGGATAATATTAATACCTAATAATTATTATTGGAATGTCAAACTATTACAAAATTATTGCAGGTAACATAGAACTTAGTCAAAATTTAATAATATCAATAATTATAATAGAGATGTCGATAATGGCTACAAGTTACGAAAAATAGCATTGTAAGACGTCGAGTCGCGTAAAACCAGCCCGCGATAACTTATAACCACACATCGGTAACTCGTGGCATATAGGTAGCACTTAAAAGATTAGTGATGAGACACGTTTTCTTTTCAGATAAGATAAAATAATAAATTAATATAACCTAGATCATATTTAAAATTGAAAAGTCACTCTCATTACTGAGACAGCACCACAAAGGTAAACTTGTTTATTAAAAGCTGAAAATAGTGTTATCAAAAAATCTAGGATATCTTACAACAAAAAATATCAATAACTTATTACAAAATAAAGAAGTTTAAATCAAAGAGAATATCAATAAAAATACGCTGGAACTTTACAATAAAATGCTTTTTTACCCATTACGTCAGTGGAGGTTGAAAGATCGTTTTCGTACACAAAGTGGATTTTCTCAAGTAGAAGACGAAGGCTAACTTCGGTACCGGTTATTTATGAGATTTATACACGATGATTTTTAATCGGTGATTAGGAGTAGAAAAATATTAATATTTAGCTAAAATTAAACTTAATAGGCGAGGTCCCGCGCAATTACCTCACTGTTAAATTAATTAAAAGTTAAAACATAATTAAAACTAATAACCACTAGATACATGGTCATCCTACATAAAATTATTGAAGTACGATACCTACGTCAAGTGTCATCGCTTTGGCGGGAAATTTTACGAAATTTTCTACGACTTTGTTTATGTAATGACAATGACAATGACAAGTTATTACTCATAAATTGTCATTCCCATTAAATTATTAAAGAGGTTGTAAGCACACCGATACAGATTAGTTCGGTGACAAGGAATTTAAGACACAATTGGTTTCAAAATAAAAATTATCATAGAAAAAATTATAGTTTGTTTTCATGTAATTACGACTTCAACGTGACCGCCATCAATTACTGAGTTAGAAAAGTTGGTACCTGATCACCGATTAAAAATCATCGTGTATATAAAAAATAAAACAGTTTCTAGGTCTCTAGATCGGCTTCAACCCGACTACTGCTGGTGAATTTGACAGAAAGGTATCAGTGTTACCTGGTGGTGTGTTAATCTCAGCCTCGTGGTGGCCGGGGTCGGTGTCGGTCACGTACACGGTGCCGGTCACGTCGGTGGTGTTCGTCGGTCGCGCCGGACACTGCGAAGCGTTCACTATCTGTGTCCGCTCGCACGCTGGGACACTGGGCTATAGTTAGTGTTACCTGGTTGTGTGTTAATCTCAGCCTCGTGGTGGCCGGGGTCGGTGTCGGTCACGTACACGGTGCCGGTCACGTCGGTGGTGTTCGTCGGTCGCGCCGGACACTGCGAAGCGTTCACTATCTGTGTCCGCTCGCACGCTGGGACACTGGGCTATAGTTAGTGTTACCTGGTTGTGTGTTAATCTCAGCCTCGTGGTGGCCGGGGTCGGTGTCGGTCACGTACACGGTGCCGGTCACGTCGGTGGTGTTCGTCGGTCGCGCCGGGCACTGCGAAGCGTTCACTATCTGGGTCCGGTCGCAAGCTGGGAAATTGGCCAATAGTTAATGTTGCTGATTCGATGTCTATTATTATTATTATAATCGTAACTGTCACCCCCAAACCCGACAAAAAGAAAGTAATTCACAACAGGATACTTAAAAAAAAATAACATTAAATAGGATACAATGATATTTTATAAGTAGATAGGTTACTAGCGCTCCAAGAGTGAAGCACTTAACCCAATAATATGGATAATTAGGTTATATATATATAACCTAATTATCCATAGATGTTTATGTTATAGGGTACTTTTTACCCAACTACGGGAAAAAAAACGCGTACACGTATATAGCCTGTTACCGGGCTGTTATATGCGGGCATTTATTAAAACTGATAATAATATGATCCATTAGTAATTGTTTGCATGTATTAGCTAATCATAATTATGTGAATTGACTGCACAATTAAGATCATGCGCAAGAAGATTGCGTCTCTCCTAGGACGGGTAAGGCAGAGCACCAACAGTATTCTGAATGCAATTGCTGACAAATATGATTGCCCAATATTAATATACTGGATAGGGCAAGTCAAACCGGTGGCTCGCACTATCTATTAATTCTCAATTGATTTAATTATACAATTTTAATTTTACAATTTTAATCTGTTTATATAATTTTAATTTGTCAATTTTATTTAATTTCCTTTATTTCATTTTATTAGATTTTAAATTAATTACTGATTTTGTTCTTGTGTTTGTAATCTGACATTTTATTTTAATTGGAATTTTGAAGAAATTTTATTGAAAATTTGTTTTAATGTATTAACGTAAACTTTTATTAATTCTCAATTTATTTAGTTATACAATTTTAATTTTACAATTTTAATCTTTTTATACAATTTTAGTTTGACAATTTTATTTTATTTTCTTTATTTCATTTTATTAGATTTTAAATTAATAACTTATTTTGTTCTTGTGTTTGTAATCTGACATTTTATTTTATTTTTTATTTTAATTTTAATTGGAATTTTGATGGAATTTTATTGGAAATTTGTTTTTAATGTATTAACGTATTTATTATTATTTTTAAACTAACATAAATAAAAAAATATTATTATTATTAAATTTCTTATATCCGCACAGTCAATGTCGTGGGTGTACAGCGTAATTGTCGTTACTCATATCAATATCACGCTGTCATTTAACACTCACTTGTCAATTTACTGTACTGTACATTACTGGCAATTAAAATTTTGTTAGAAAGTTAATAAAGCCTGAATTTAAGTTAATTAATTAAATTAAGGTCATGGATACGTTAAAGATCTATGTTACTTCACTCTACTTTAAGAAAAGCCTACTTGGCGGTAACACATTGTATAGGGCTAAACAACTGTAATACTTACACCTCAGCACCCAGTCTTGCTTGTTTCGATCCGTACCGCTCGAGCATTTCTTGAGCGCCTCACACCATGAGCACTGTGGAACAAACACTAGTTAATAATATAACATGGACCCGTACTATTACCGAGTGAGCGAGGCGTTTCCGTTTGAGCTTGGGCTAAAATTTCACATAGAAAACTACCGTGAGTCTCTTCAGTTTTTTCTTCGGAAGTCATACATTTTTCAGAAGTCTTGAAAAACAAACTTTAGATTAGGTTGGGTTAGGTTTGTATTATAACATTCCAAAATATGTTATGGTTTCAGAAAAAACGCTTTCGATGAAATGAAAATTCGATGAAACATTTCTCTATAAAACCGGTATTTTTCAATAGGATTCAGTATTTACTTCGCAAGAAGAACGAACACTTTGTCCCGGAGTTAGGTACAATAAGCAGATGTTTTAATAGTGGATGTTCTATTTTTTTATTTTTTGGGGGTGCCCTAGCGGTTACTAACATTTACACAACGAATAATTATTGGAAACTTTAAGGATTAAAAGAACAAACTTTGTCCCCATACTTTCGGCCTGGGCCGTATTTTATGCTCCTGACAATAGGGTCGTGTTCAGATATTTTTGTTCTCGTAAGTGTGTAGATGTAAATGAACTCGACTGTACACTCACATTAAACTCTGTCTCGTGGTTGGCGCAGGATTCGCAAGTGTCGTACTGCAGACAGGTCGGCAATAAGCAGATGTTTTAATAGTGGATGTTCTATTTTTTTATTTTTTTGGGGGTGGCCTAACGGTTACTAACATTTACACAACGAATAATTATTGGAAACTTTAAATATTAAAAGAATAAACTTTGTCTCCATACTTTTGGCCTGGGGTGTACACTCACATTAAACTCTGTCTCGTGGTTGGCGCAGGATTCGCAAGTGTCGTACTGCAGACAGGTCGGCAATAAGCAGATGTTTTAATAGTGGATGTTCTATTTTTTTATTTTTTGGGGGTGCCCTAGCGGTTACTAACATTTACACAACGAATAATTATTGGAAACTTTAAATATTAAAAGAATAAACTTTGTCTCCATACTTTTGGCCTGGGGTGTACACTCACATTAAACTCTGTCTCGTGGTTGGCGCAGGATTCGCAAGTGTCGTACTGCAGACAGGTCGGCAATAAGCAGATGTTTTAATAGTGGATGTTCTATTTTTTTATTTTTTTGGGGGTGGCCTAACGGTTACTAACATTTACACAACGAATAATTATTGGAAACTTTAAATATTAAAAGAATAAACTTTGTCTCCATACTTTTGGCCTGGGGTGTACACTCACATTAAACTCTGTCTCGTGGTTGGCGCAGGATTCGCAAGTGTCGTACTGCAGACAGGTCGGCAATAAGCAGATGTTTTAATAGTGGATGTTCTATTTTTTTATTTTTTGGGGGTGCCCTAGCGGTTACTAACATTTATACAACGAATAATTATTGGAAACTTTAAATATTAAAAGAATAAACTTTGTCCCCATACTTTCGGCCTGGGCCGTATTTTATGCTCCTGACAATAGCCTCCTAGGACCCAGTCTATTTTTAGGACATTTGTAATTGCGACCCAGTGACCTAATTTTAGGTTTTTAGTCTGTGTCATAATTCTAGGACCTTGGGTGGATATTTGATAAATTTATACATGTCATTGGGCCGCAATGAGTACGATCGCTGGTCTTTAAAATAGGCCGTTGGGTCTTAGGAGGATAGGGTCGTGTTCAGATATTTTTGTTCTCGTAAGTGTGTTGATGTAAATGAACTCGACTGTACACTCACATTAAACTCTGTCTCGTGGTTGGCGGAGGATTCGCAAGTGTCGTACTGCAGACAAGTCGGCAATAAGCAGATGTTTTAATAGTGGATGTTCTATTTTTTTATTTTTTGGGGGTGCCCTAGCGGTTACTAACATTTACACAACGAATAATTATTGGAAACTTTAAATATTAAAAGAATAAACTTTGTCCCCATACTTTCGGCCTGGGCCGTATTTTATGCTCCTGACAATAGCCTCCTAGGACCCAGTCTATTTTTAGGACATTTGTAATTGCGACCCAGTGACCTAATTTTAGGTTTTTAGTCTGTGTCATAATTCTAGGACCTTGGGTGGATATTATAAATTGATACATGTCATTGGGCCGCAATGAGTGCGATCGCTGGTCTTTAAAATAGGCCGTTGGGTCTTAGGAGGATAGGGTCGTGTTCAGATATTTTTGTTCTCGTAAGTGTGTAGATGAAACCGAAACGAAGATGGCGGGATGACCTGTACGCATTTGAGAACGTTTGGGAGCAACTTGCTCTTCAGCGAGACGACTGGAGAGAAAGAGGGGAGGCCTTTGCCCAGCAGTGGGACACACAAAATCAGGCTAGATAAAAAAAAAAAAAAAAAAAAAAGTGTGTAGATGTAAATGAACTCGACTGTACACTCACATTAAACTCTGTCTCGTGGTTGGCGCAGGATTCGCAAGTGTCGTACTGCAGACAGGTCGGCAAGGCGACCATACGTAGCACGGTGTTGCTGGTGATGTTGTGAGTCTTGTACGTGACGCGGTGGTACTCGTAGATGGTTTTCCTTCGCACGTCTGGAAATTAAGATTTCAATATTGTTATTGACTAGCGACCCGCCCCGGCTTCGCACGGGTGCAATGCTGATAAATTGACCATAGTTATGCAGAAAGCGACCAAAGATTTTTTTTCATAATGCAAAAAGCGACCAAACTCATTCATTGATTAAAACTTAAAAAAATCTACGCTGGTCGCTTTCTGCATTACTATGGTCAATTATGCATGCATTATACATATAAACCTTCCTCTTGAATCACTCTATCCATTAAAAAAAACCGCATCAAAATCCATTGCGTAGTTTTAAAGATTTAAGCATACAAAGGGACATAGGGACAGATATAGCGACTTTGTTTTATACTATGTAGTGATTTTATGATGCTATGTCTCATTTATTTCATGTGGATAGGCCATTTTTTCTAGTCCCACTTTTTTTTTTTTCGATATTTTGGTTATGTTCTACTCAGGATCACGATCTTTCGATCTAAATAGGAGAAAAAAACTGTCCCAAAATATTCATACATTTTTTTGATTTTCCATTCCGTTACCGCTGTAGTAGGTTATATGGAAATGGTAACGGAACGGAACAAAAAAACATTAGGACAGTTTATTTCTCTTATTTAGATCGAAAGAGCTCGGGATTCTCAGTAGAAAATAGCCAAAATATCGCAAATTAAAAAAAAAATGTGGGGTGTACAACTTTAGAAAAAATGACCCGGATACTCGGCATTTTTTTATATTGAACTCATCATCCTCCTCCATCCATCCTCCTAGCCTTTGTCCCATTTTTTTGAGAATGAATTGTCAATCGGGGTCGGCTACCTAAATCCCAAGATGTGGCGTAGGCACTAGTTTTTACGAAAGCGACTGCCATCTGACCTTCCAACCCAGAGGGGAAACTAGGCCTTATTGGGCTTAGGTGGTTTCCTCACGATGTTTTCCTTCACCGAAATGTTGTCCCATCTTTGTGTCTCCTTTTTGGTACAATGTCATGGGAAACACAAATACGGGGTTGCGTCTACCTTTTGGTACAATTTCCCTTTTCTTGTATAAAAATAATGTTAATGTATTATAGATAGACTCTAGACATGTGATCTTCTTCTTCGTCGTTTCGCTCTTGTCAGAGCGGTCGTGGTCTTCATGAGGGAGGGTTGGGGGCTAACGATGTCCCGCCATATCGTCCGGTTCGCAGCACTTCTGGTACATTCAACGGTTTGCCCAGAGCAGATTTTATCTGGTCAGTCCACAGACAACCCCCACTAGACGGAGCATGTAAGGCGACCCGCGCGCACCAACGATATGGTACGGCAGAACATTAAAGTATCAACACGGCGGCCACCGTTTAGTTGCGTCCATGTTTACGATCCATGCGTACGTCAACGAAAAAATAAATTAAATAAATAACATGGTAAATTGTAATGTTAAGTGGTGAAGAGAGACCTCATAAACATGGACGCAACTAAACGGTGGCCGCCGTGTTGATACTTTAATGTTCTGCCGTACCATATCGTTGGTGCGCGCGGGTCGCCTTACATGTGCCTTACATGCTCCGTCTAGTGGGGGTGGTCTGTGGGTCAGTCCATCGCATTGGTGATCTACCACATGGTATCGTGCCCTCCACTCTCCCCTGAACAACTAAGCGTTCAATGGAATCACTATTCCGCCTCGACACATGTCCGAAGAACTTGAGTATGCGTGATTGTACGAGAGCAGATAAATAATAAATAAATAAATATCGGACAACCTCACACAAATCGATCTAGTCCCAAATTAAGCTCAAGAAGGCTTGTGTTATGGGTACTAGACGACGATATACGTACTTATATAGATAAATATATACTTAAATACATAGAACAACCATGACCCAAGCACAAATATTCGAGTTCATCACACAAATATTTGCCCCGGCCGGGATTCGAACCCGGGACCGCCGGGTCAGTAGGCACCTGCCTACGGTCTACAAACCGAGCCAAACGCGTCGACAAGATAGACGCTGCTTGATGCCATGTTCCTGAAGTATGGACACATTTGTACGATATTCGGTCCAGGATATCCCCAGCAATCGCCACCAGCACATCTCCAGAGGATCTATCTTTTTCCTTTCTATTGCACCACTTTGCAGTTTGCAATTTGAGTCACATCTGGCAGGATATTCGGTCTACAATCGGTAGACATGTGATATTAATATTATAAACAATCAACTCACAGAACATCACTTAACATTGATTTGGAGTATCTATACATCTCCTTTACGTGTACCAGTGTAATTAGTTATAACACAAATGTAATCATTGTAATTGTTTTAAGTATTATTTACGAAAAAATGACTTACTGTTGAGTTTCTTTCGGCTTTCTTCTCAACAGCGGTCTCCTCTTGCGAAATGCCGGTAGATTCACAATCTGACTTGTAAAAGTGCCCCTGTGGCCTACTTACTGAATAAATTATTTCATTTCATCATCCGGTCGGTGAGGTACGCGTCCTAGATGCCCACTTTCAATGGGCGCTCGATATCATTGATCTGCACCGGAATAGGGATGTCCTTGTACGCGAACGTGATGTCCCCGTTCTTGTACAACGTCTAACTAACGCAGCATGGAACAATAGCTATCCTACCACAGAAGGTAGACTTCGGACAGGCCCCCATTCCTATATAAGCCGTACCACATCTAATAAGTAATGCCTCATTTCTCGTACAGTTTCTTGTATATAACGTCTCTTTTTTATACAATAGTGTCTCCTTTAGTGTCTCCACATAGTCTCTTTTCTTGTATAAAATGTCGTGGTTAATATTCTAGATATGTTAGTAGGTGTACCTGGCCGCGCTGACTGAGGATGCCAATGAATGACTATGACACCTAGACAGTCAACTGTAGAGAGCACATTTTCTTTGTCTTGTGTTTATATATAGGGTAAATCGCCAATTACTGGCCACCGTTCAATAACTGGCCACCTCGTACTAAAAATGAACTCTGTTCACCTGCAAACCGAATCCATTTTAGTATAAGGTTTTAATTACTGGCCATCCTTCAATAACTGGCCACGTTATACTAAAATGAATTCAGTTTGCAGGTAAACAGAGTTCATTTTTAAAGCTTTTATTTAACTTGCATGGTATGTTTAAAGTATGTATGTTCGGGTGAAATCTTGCAACTCAATTTTGAAGCAGATATCGTCAACCGATTGAGCTGAAATTTTGCATACTTACTTAATTTTGATGACAATACAATAATATGGTACCATGGGGCTGATCTGATGATGGAGCCGGAAGGTGGCCATAGGAACTCTATAATAGAAAAAGCAATGCTACCGAGCTTGGGCTCTTTAGAATCGTCTCAGTGAGCATTTGATGGATATCCAAAGAAAAGTACAGTCGGCTATAAAAGCTTTCCACTAAAATGTCATTTTTGACAGAAACTTATTTAGTATGAGGTGGCCAGTTATTGAACGGTGGCCAGTAATTGGCGATTTACCCTACATGCTTTGACTGAAAATAGTAGGTGTATAATATAAAGTAGACTTACAGAACATCATCCGGTCGGTGAGGTACGCGTCCGAGATGCCCACTTTCACCGGGTGCTCGTTGTCGTTGATCAACTGCACCGGAATAGGGATGTCCTTGTACGCGAACGTGATGTCCCCGTTCTTGTACAGGGTCGCGGCGAACGTGAAGTTCTTTGTCTTGTCCTCGCGCAAGTTCACGTTCTCCCAGAGCGCGGTGAATTTCTCGCCTGGAATATGAAGTGAGATGTTTCAGGATTATCAGGTTATTTAAGGCTAAAACTAAGCGAGGCGAGGCGAGGATACGACACAAACCCACTTCGTGAAAGAAAAGATAAGTAATAAAGTAACCCCATTTTCAGACTCAGCGTAGCCGGTTACAGATAACAATGTCCTAATCCTTAGTTACTACAACGTCTGTATGACAGTCGAGTTCATTTACATCTACACAATTACGAGAACAAAAATATCTGAACACGATTTTATGCTCCTGACAATAGGGTCGTGTTCAGATATTTTTGTCCTCGCAAGTGTGTAGATGTAAATTAACTCGACTGTACTATGGGCTGCACAAATGCATGGCCCATTTATGAATCGATTCATTCATAAATGGGCCATGCATTGCAATTCTGCAGCTCATTGTACGTCTGTATGAAAAATCAACAATACTGGCGTGTGTAGTTTTTTTTATGTAATGTCGAAGTTATCCATCGACGCAGCGATGTACTGGAACGCCGCGAGCCAGTTGTGGACGTGTCATGGCATTGAGTCCGCCATTTGTACGTTTTTGATGTGCAATAATGTTTTAATAAATATATAAATTCGTGACAGTTGACACATACCGTCGTCATACATCTTGACGCAACTGTCAATAGTCAGTGTTGTATCAAAGTTAGCCATTAACGGAGCGATGTACTGGGTAGCAGCGAGCCAGTTGTGGACGTGCCATAAGTGCAATAAAGTTTAAATAACTACACAAATAAACTTACATCGTCATACATCTTGACGCAACTGTCAATAGTCAGCGTTGTATCAAAGTTAGCCATCAACGGAGCGATGTACTGGGTAGCAGCGAGCCAGTTGTGGACGTGCCATAAGTACAATAAAGTTTAAATAACTACATAAATAAACTTACCATCGTCATACATCTTGACGCAACTGTCAATAGTCAGCGTTGTATCAAAGTTAGCCATTAACGGAGCGATGTACTGGGTAGCAGCGAGCCAGTTGTGGACGTGCCATAAGTGCAATAAAGTTTAAATAACTACACAAATAAACTTACCATCGTCATACATCTTGACGCAACTGTCAATAGTCAGCGTTGTATCGAAGTTAGCCATCAACGGAGCGATGTACTGGGTAGCAGCGAGCCAGTTGTGGACGTGCCATAAGTGCAATAAAGTTTAATTAACATAAATAAACTTACCATCGTCATATATCTTGACGCAACTGTCAATAGTCAGCGTTTTATCAAAGTTAGCCATTAACGGAGCGATGTACTGGGTAGCAGCGAGCCAGTTGTGGACGTGCCATAAGTGCAATAAAGTTTAACCCGTCAAGCGTCCTGTAGACTAACGTTAGTCTACAGCAATTTTGTGCCGGTAGTGTCCAGTAGACACACGCTAGTCTACAGCCCAAACTGCTCATTGGTTCAATTTCTCTGCATCGATTCGTTATGGTGGCAGCTTGATAGATATTTTACTAGCCAACAACAGCTATCAGAGCACACAAATTAGATTTTTAACCAATCAGAATCCTCAGTAGTGACGTGTAAATATTTTATTTTCTCTACATTGGCGGAATTCGTCCGCCATTTCGAAAATCACTTGCATTTGAGGTGTCGTGTCGTGTGATAAATATGTCCAAATCTTTTAAACGGAAAGTGTTTGTATTATGTATTATATATCAAATTACTGGCAATTAAATAAGGTTTTCGTTTTTAATGTTAAATTTAGCCGCACGACATTGTTTCCTAGTGAAAAAAGTCCTCAAGTTTGAATGACGCAATAATTTTGCAATGATGGCCGTCGTAATTAATTTGTTTCCTAATTTTCAATTGTTCAAAACCTTACGAACAAATAATAGTTTTATAACACACTTTCTCAGGATTTCATTTCATATATTAGATTGGTGTAAGGTCTTGGGAATTTTGACAGATTTATGATTTTGTTCAAACAGTGCTCAATTTCGCGGCAAATCCGCCATGCGATATGCGGCAGCCCAAGTTTGTCGCGTGCGCGCACGTGCGCGTAAATAAATATTTGTTGTGAAGTAATTATTAGGTGTTTATTAGTGAATTTACGTAAAATTGACGCATAAACTAGCCAGTATCATTTTAGTGTATGTAAAACGTGATATGTGGTTTTAAAGTGAGTGTAAATTGTGAATGATTAGTGACGGATGTGACGGAAAACGAACATCTTGGAATATAAATAAATATACATCTCACTACAAGTAAGTGCGGCTATTATAACATATTGTGCCGAATTCCAAATTTATCTAGCTCTCTAACGATATATAACACATCTCATATAATTATTCTCGGGGTAGGTAAAATTCCCATCTTTAGCGGAAATTCAGCCGTTTCTTGTTTGTACGGGACATTTCGTAGTGTTTTGTTCTAGGGAGGTCTGACACTTGACGGGTTAAATAACTACATGAATAAACTTACCATCGTCATACATCTTGACGCAACTGTCAATAGTCAGAGTTGTATCAAAGTTAGCCATCAACGGAGCGATGTACTGGGTAGCAGCGAGCCAGTTGTGGACGTGCCATAAGTGCAATAAAGTTTAAATAACTACACAAATAAACTTACCATCGTCATACATCTTGACGCAACTGTCAATAGTCAGCGTTGTATCAAAGTTAGCCATCAACGGAGCGATGTACTGGGTAGCAGCGAGCCAGTTGTGGACGTGCCATAAGTGCTATAAAGTTTAAATAACATAAATAAACTTACCATCGTCATACATCTTGACGCAACTGTCAATAGTCAGCGTTGTATCAAAGTTAGCCATCAACGGAGCGATGTACTGGGTAGCAGCGAGCCAGTTGTGGACGTGCCATAAGTGCAATAAAGTTTAAATAACATAAATAAACTTACCATCGTCATACATCTTGACGCAACTGTCAATAGTCAGCGTTGTATCGAAGTTAGCCATCAACGGAGCGATGTACTGGGTAGCAGCGAGCCAGTTGTGGACGTGCCATAAGTGCAATAAAGTTTAATTCACATAAATAAACTTACCATCGTCATACATCTTGACGCAACTGTCAATAGTCTGAGTTGTATCGAAGTTAGCCATCAACGGAGCGATGTACTGGGTAGCAGCGAGCCAGTTGTGGACGTGCCACAAGTGCAATAAAGTTTAAATAACATAATTAAACTTACCATCGTCATACATCTTGACGCAACTGTCAATAGTCAGCGTTGTATCGAAGTTAGCCATCAACGGAGCGATGTACTGGGTAGCAGCGAGCCAGTTGTGGACGTGCCATAAGTGCAATAAAGTTTAAATAACATAAATAAACTTACCATCGTCATACATCTTGACGCAACTGTCAATTGTCAGCGTTGTATCGAAGTTAGCCATCAACGGAGCGATGTACTGGGTAGCAGCGAGCCAGTTGTGGACGTGCCACAAGTGCAATAAAGTTTAATTAACATAAATAACCTTACCATCGTCGTACATCTTGACGCAACTGTCAATAGTCAGAGTTGTATCGAAGTTAGCCATCAACGGAGCGATGTACTGGGTAGCAGCGAGCCAGTTGTGGACGTGCCATAAGTGCAATAAAGTTTAATTCACATAAATAAACTTACCATCGTCATACATCTTGACGCAACTGTCAATAGTCAGAGTTGTATCGAAGTTAGCCATCAACGGAGCGATGTACTGGGTAGCAGCGAGCCAGTTGTGGACGTGCCACAAGTGCAATAAAGTTTAAATAACATAATTATACTTACCATCGTCATACATCTTGACGCAACTGTCAATAGTCAGCGTTGTATCGAAGTTAGCCATCAACGGAGCGATGTACTGGGTAGCAGCGAGCCAGTTGTGGACGTGCCATAAGTGCAATAAAGTTTAAATAACATAAATAAACTTACCATCGTCATACATCTTGACGCAACTGTCAATTGTCAGCGTTGTATCGAAGTTAGCCATCAACGGAGCGATGTACTGGGTAGCAGCGAGCCAGTTGTGGACGTGCCATAAGTGCAATAAAGTTTAAATAACATAAATAAACTTACCATCGTCATACATCTTGACGCAACTGTCAATTGTCAGCGTTGTATCGAAGTTAGCCATCAACGGAGCGATGTACTGGGTAGCAGCGAGCCAGTTGTGGACGTGCCACAAGTGCAATAAAGTTTAATTAACATAAATAACCTTACCATCGTCGTACATCTTGACGCAACTGTCAATAGTCAGAGTTGTATCGAAGTTAGCCATCAACGGAGCGATGTACTGGGTAGCAGCGAGCCAGTTGTGGACGTGCCATAAGTGCAATAAAGTTTAATTCACATAAATAAACTTACCATCGTCATACATCTTGACGCAACTGTCAATAGTCAGAGTTGTATCGAAGTTAGCCATCAACGGAGCGATGTACTGGGTAGCAGCGAGCCAGTTGTGGACGTGCCACAAGTGCAATAAAGTTTAAATAACATAATTATACTTACCATCGTCATACATCTTGACGCAACTGTCAATAGTCAGCGTTGTATCGAAGTTAGCCATCAACGGAGCGATGTACTGGGTAGCAGCGAGCCAGTTGTGGACGTGCCATAAGTGCAATAAAGTTTAAATAACATAAATAAACTTACCATCGTCATACATCTTGACGCAACTGTCAATTGTCAGCGTTGTATCGAAGTTAGCCATCAACGGAGCGATGTACTGGGTAGCAGCGAGCCAGTTGTGGACGTGCCATAAGTGCAATAAATAACATAAATAAACTTACCATCGTCATACATCTTGACGCAACTGTCAATTGTCAGCGTTGTATCGAAGTTAGCCATCAACGGAGCGATGTACTGGGTAGCAGCGAGCCAGTTGTGGACGTGCCACAAGTGCAATAAAGTTTAAATAACATAAATAAACTTACCATCGTCATACATCTTGACGCAACTGTCAATAGTCAGCGTTGTATCGAAGTTAGCCATCAACGGAGCGATGTACTGGGTAGCAGCGAGCCAGTTGTGGACGTGCCATAAGTGCAATAAATAACATAAATAAACTTACCATCGTCATACATCTTGACGCAACCGTCAATTGTCAGCGTTGTATCGAAGTTAGCCATCAACGGAGCGATGTACTGGGTAGCAGCGAGCCAGTTGTGGACGTATCATGGCATTAAGTCCACCATTTGTACGTTTTTGATGCGCAATAAAGCTTTAATAAATATATAAATACGATGACAGTTGACACTCACCGTCGTCATACATCTTGACGCAACTGTCAATTGTCAGAGTTGTATCGAAGTTAGCCATCAACGGAGCGATGTACTGGGTAGCAGCGAGCCAGTTGTGGACGTGTTCGCCGGTGTACAGGAACCCACCCGTCGCTACCGTAATGTTATGCAGCGGATGACCGTAGAAGGGGAAGTCGAAGGAGAGCTTTAGAGTCTGTAACAGAAGAATTAAAGAAACAATTACAACCAGAAGAGCATTGATTAAAGGCTCCTTATCCGTTCAAAAATGGTCTTTTAGACATTCTTTTTATATGACCAAACATGTTTATAAACAATATGTTACTTAGAACAACGCCATTGCGATTTCTTGGTATATATTTAAAACCTACACTTTTAATTTTTCATTGATAAAGTTTGTAAGCGCTTGCCTACTGAGCCGGCGGTCCCGGGTTCGAATCCCGGCCAGGGCAAATATTTGTGTGATGAACTCGAATATTTGTGCTTGGGTCATGGTTGTTCTATGTATTTAAGTATATATTTATCTATATAAGTATGTACATCGTCGTCTGGTACCCATAACACAAGCCTTCTTGAGCTTAATTTGGGACTAGATCGATTTGTGTGAGGTTGTCTGATATTTATTTATTTATTTATTGATAATTTTTGTTTCAAAAACTACTCGAATTTGACAAAATTCATGCAGAAAACTTAATTTTTTTAACTAATTTTTCGTATCAAAAATGCTATCGATTCTGACTAGGATGAACCCAAAAACGTCAAGTTCCGAAAGAAACAGTGATTCGGGAATTTCGTTTCTTTTTGGAAAAACGCTTAAGTACAGTCGGCAATGAAAGCTTCTCTCAAATTGTCCTCTTATCACGTCGAAACGGGTGGACAGATTTTAACCAATTTCAGTACAGGGATAGCCGGACATCCAAAGATGGTTCCAGGACACTTTTGACCCAACTGTGGTGTTTCAAGACTGGTGTACTCACCGTAGCGCGGCGATGCGAGTTGCTAAGAACGGCATGAATGTCCGCTTTCGGCTTTGTGATGTTCGCCCAGTGCTCTTGGAAATAAGACAAGTTTCCAATGAACGTGCTGTTGTAGAATATGTGATTGTCCTGAAAACAAACGGTTAGTTAGAGCGCACAGAATTGCTAATCATTATCTCATATAAGTACTAGCTTTTGCCCGCGACTACGTACGCGTGGAACTTGATAAAAGGGATTTTAAAAGCGCCTAAGCAAATGTAAGAGCAATTGTGCTTTTGGTCTAATAATGACATTTCCTACAGGGTCACCGCACCCCAACAGAAATGTTCACTCACTTATCTTTTTAAGTATAGTTTCCAGGATGAAAACTCCTATGTCGTTCCTCGAATCTTAAACTATCTCTATTCCAAATTTCATCAAAATCGATTCAGCGGTTTAAGCGTGAAGAGGTAACAGACAGACACACTTACGCATTTATAATATTAGTATGAATTGACACTAAGGTAAATAAGGATTGAGTATTTATTTCGCAAGAAAAACGAAGGATTGAGCAACATTCCGGTTAACAATGTTTTAAATTTGGTCGATGACAAATCCTTGCCAAATCTCTAATGACGATTAATAATGCAAATATAATGACGTATGACTTCCGGTTCGTGACTCAAGATGGCCGCATGCGTTTAAGTTTCGTTATTCATTATTTATTCATTTTTGTTGTTCAATGTGTAGTATTGATAGCGTATTGTGCAATGATCTAACGTATGAGTGAATAGCTAATGAAGAATTCAACTTGAAGCGTTCATAGCCCTTCCTGGGTCAAGGCCCGATAGTCCGCGTGGTTTTTTGTAAATCGCTATCACTTTACAAAAAGCTCAACTCACCGTACAACGTTCTTACAACCTTGACACTGGCAGAATTGACAACATTTCATATTTTTAAGACTATCATTTTATTACTTTTCTGAATTCTTATAAAAAAGATGAAGTAATCTCTGTTTTTACTTATTTTCTGCGATGATTATTTATTTTATTATTAATTTATAAAAACATACTAATTTTAAAATGTGGCAACACCAAAACCAGAACTTAATGGAACGGTTACTTTAGTCGGTTTTCTTATTAAAAAAAACTTAATAAAACTCGGTATGTATCTGTCACGTGTCAACGTCAAATAAAAAAAATATACATGTTTTCGCTCTTTGGTTTAGACAATAACCCTATTCAGCCCGTATTGTCTTAGATTGCAGTTATTTGATGTATTTTCTTATATTTATTTAAATACAGAAGAATAAATTCAAAGATTTTTTTTTAAGGTACACGACATAAAGCCCTGTCGATCTGTATATTAATTTCCACCTGTTATAAATATGAAATGTTGTCAATTGTCCCAATGGACAGTAGCCATTTTTTTTATAAAAATTGAATTGAATTGAATGACGTATGCACGTGATTGCCATATGGAACCTGTTTGTAGCGCCCCTATCCCTAGGCAGGACCGACACTTGTTAGGCTCCACTGCAAAATAAGCAGGACTTGAACCTACGACCCTATCTTTGAGACGAGAGCTCTGATTTTCATCAAAGAATGCTAAGAACCATCTCGACAAACCAGGCTTTTGATTCAAAAACCGCACTCAAATCGGTCAACACGCATTGGCGCTATAATGCCACAGACAGACACACAGATACACATGTTAAACTTAACACACCTCTTTCTTCGTCGGGAGTTAATAATACATGCACAATTTATCAGCATTGCACCCGTGCGAAGCCGGGGCGGGTCGGCAGTTTCTTTATGAAAAACGGTTTCTCAAAATGGTTACACGAAAAAACGCCCAGCCCTTACAATAGCGATGATGAATACTTATAGAAGTAATTCTTTTGGTTGAGCGAATCCACTTAGCTTTGTACCCGATGAACAATACTCTTTGTCTGTATTGTTAGCTGTGGCCACAACTGCCACTTTAAAATGTAAGGCGTTATAAGTGCAAATTACTTTTACACTAAATTAGTCTTTAAGTCAAACGAAATAAGGTTTACTCTTAAACAAAGAGAACAGAGATGTTGGTCACTTCATTGTCATTATAAGCATCGAAACGAGCTTCACTGCTCTTTCACTTACGAAGTGACCAACATCTGTGTTCTCTTTGTTTAAGAGTAAACCTTATTTTTTTGATTTAAAGACTAATTTAGTGTAAAAGTAATTTGCACTTATAACGCCTTACATTTCGAAGTGGCAGTTGTGGCCACCGTTAACAATACAGATAATAAGTATTGTTCATCGGGTACAAAGCTAATGGGATTCGCTTAGCAAATGGGATTCGAACTATACCTTACTTAAGAGGACCCGGACTTAAGAGGACCAGGGCCACTTGACATTTGACATTTGGGGCCCTCTTCCCTATCTATACTACGATTTCTAATTCAAGACCAAAAAACTACCACAAGGTTGCCACTACAATAAAATATTTTTACAATAGTAAATTCTTTTTTCTTTTATAAACACGCTAAGATAATTTATTTATTGGTAACTTTAACTCTATGTTTTAACAAAATAACTAGATATATTTATTATTACATAAGTACGAGAAGAGATAATAAAAACTTAAACATCGGAGATTTTAGGTACAAAATCTGGTATTGTACTTGTAACACTTGAGCAGTTGGTGCAAGCCAAGAAACAAACTCAGATGTCATTTAAATGTTGTCAATTTTGACAGTGACGTATCTGTCGTAGTTTTTTTGGTCTTGAATTAGAAATACGAGTTTAGAAACGGTTTTCAGCAAATTAAATTATTATGGGCCACCTACCATGGGCCCCTAGACTGGCTGGGCCCCTAGACCCGTGCCTTGTGGTCCTAGGGGTAAATACAGCACTGATACTTACATAAGTCAGGTTGTTCAAATTCTTCTGCGCTTCAATCACTGCCTCTTGTTGTTCGAAGTTGGTCGTAGTAATGTCTGAAAGACGAAAATTCAACTATACAATCTGTAAGGTGACAAGAAAGCTACACCCACGTTAGGGTGGTCTTATGGTCTACTGTTGTATGGAGACAATGTCTAGTTATGTTTTATTATCAAGTAATTCATTGTACCAAATTAAAATGAATACGAACAAAATTTCAGATGTCCACGTAAATTGCATTTTGAAAACAAAACCAAAAGATGATAATAATGAATGTTTCACTTAATCGCTTGTTGTTGAAAATTACAATTTTACAACTTTGCAATGTTCTTTGCCCTAAATATAAAGCTCGTTGAAAGTTGTTCCATACTAAATATTTACTACTACATTTAATGCGACCTCTCACGATTTTATGAGATTCACACAGGTCACATAGGCATTGGTCACGGACACGATATCTCGGACCAGTTCAGACCAGTGTGAGCGCGAGTGCCATCCGCTTGACGTGTCCGTGAGCAATGTCTATGTGTGCGTTTGCTCTAGTGCGCTTGTATGTAATGGATTTATGTACCTATCTGTTTTGTGCTTCGGTCTAATTTCACCTCGGCCAACTTTGCGAGTCGCATGGGCCCCACCGTGGGGCCCATGCGACTTAGAGTAGCTGTCTCTGTCATGTCACAACGTGTCAACTTACTGTCATCCGGCAGTATGGGGTCGCTGACCCTCGGCATGGAGGTGTTCCCCCTGTATATCCCGGTGCCGTTCTCGCCCAGAAGCGGTGTCTGGGTCACCGACACCGGGATCAGAGTGGTCGACGCGTTGGCGGAGGCGAATTCTGGAATGGCAGATATAAATTTGTTTTCATCACACTTTCTCGTAAACAAGGGTTTACATGCTAGAATACCGGGCGGTAAATCGTATATTAAGCCCTAGGGCGGTAAGTCGTATATTACGCCCTGGGGCGGTAAGTAATTTTGGTATAGACAACTATTTATCACTTTCGTTTTATTTCCTCCAAAGTGTGATGAAAAACGTCGTACGTGACTCTTGTGATAAAGGAATTCCAAACTCGTGTCATTAAAGCCCTCGCCTTCGGCTTCGGGATTCTAATAGATGCTCGTTTGTAATTCCTCTTTTATCACCCTTGTTACGTAATTTACTATTATGACATGACAAGTTGCTTTGCCAATCAAAATCATACACCATTAAACAACAGACATACATTTTCTTAACTTAAACTTATTATAAAATTGTATTGAAAATGAGTTTTCTTTTAAGACATGTCTTTATTTCTGGAAACGTCTCAACAGGGTGGAGTATTTTTAATGGTCACGCGGCGCCATCAGTTGGTCAACAATCTTTAATTCTCTCATCACGCCGAGACGGCTGGTCGGATGTTAACCAATTTTGGTACAGTGATAGCAGGACATCTAAATATGGTTAAAGGATACTTTTTACCCGACTATGTTAAACTATGGTAATGTCTGTCGCATGCATAAAGGTGGGCCACAATAGCAACCCAATGGATCCCACAAGATGGATATCGGAGCAGAGGCAGACCGAAAAGGAGATGGCGGGACGATCTGGACGCGTTCTGCAGAGGATGGCAGATCCGCACCGGCAGGAGGATTGGATGGAGAAAAGAAGGGGAGGCCTTTGCCCAGCAGTGGGACTCCTATTCAAGCTATTAAAAACAAAATGGTAAACTGGTTACGTGGACGAAGGTGCAGGCACTTCCTTAAAACAACATATGTACCAATTTTCTTTGTATTGGACAGAATTCGCATCGCTTATACCTAACCTCAATCAATAACAACTTAGTATAAAACAATGGTGCAATACATTCGCAAACAAATTAAACTCAAGAAAACTTGTGTTATTGGTACCAGACGACGATAAACATACTAATATGATAGAACAACCATGACCCAAGAACAAATATTCGAGTCTAACACACAAACATTTGCTCTGGCCGGGATTCGAACCCGGGACCGCCGGCTCAGTAGGCAGATGCACAGACTGCGCCAACCGCGTCGTCAATAGCGACCAAGTCTTTAATTCAAGGTCGATGGGAGGAGAGAGCAAACGTTGCGAAACATACATACATATTGTGAAATATAAAACATTTAAACATTCGCACTATGCTTGCAAGCGTATTTATAGTGAGATTTAACATCGCAAGTGCGCAAATAATTGTCAACAAAAGTAAATAATAAGAAATAAGATGAATCAAGCGCAAAGATATGCAACCCAAGTAAGATCATTTTCTGCTTGATTTAAAAGCAATGTAAAATTCGATGAAGCATTACGATTTCACCAACTGAGCGATATATCGGTTACATCCTTTACATGTCACAGCGTTTACTATAACCCAACAAGGTGTTTTTCAACCCTATTATACATATACAACCATTTTACACCCATATTGCGGATTCTTAGTGGTATTTTACTGGCAACGAAAAATTTTTGGTAACCGCCGTTGAAAGTCACTGATAAAGAGGAAAAACATTAATAATATTATGTTCGCACTTGCCATTTACACTTTTCATTATTATAATATGAACCGTTACTATACACATGTGGACATGTGTCCGAAATATGAATAAATGGGCCATTTTTTCTAAAGTTGTATCTACACCCCACTTTTTTTTTAGTTTTCGATATTTTGGGTATTTTCTACTCAGAATCACGAGCTCTTTAGATCTAATTAGAAGAAAAAAGTGTCCCAATGTTTTTTCGTTCCATTCCGTTACCATTTCCATATAACCCACTACAGCGGTAACGGAATGGAAAAACAAAACATTGTTGAATATTTTGGGACAGTTTTTTTCTCCTAATTAGATCTAAAGAGCTCGTGATTCTGAGTAGAAAATACCCAAAATGTCGAATATTAAAAAAAAGTGGGGTGTACAACTTTAGAAAAAATGTCCCAAATACCGATTTGGTCATATTTCGGGCACATGTCCGTCACACGATATACATAATTTTATAGAATATATACTTAAATACATAGAACAACCATGACCTAAGCATAAATATTCGAGTTCATCAGACAAATATTTGCCCTGGCCGGGATTCGAACCCGAGACCGCCGGCTCAGTAGGCAGGTGTCTACAAACCGAGCCAACCGCGTCGTCAAAACATTGCATTATTCTAGACTTATGTAATATACCTACGGTAAAATGAGTTTGGGTGTGAAGACAGCTACTATTAGGGCTTTAATTAAAACAAAACGTAAGTGATTCCTGAGCCGGCGGTCCCGGGTTCGAATCCCGGCCAGGGCAAATATTTGTGTGACGAACTCGAATATTTGTGCTTGGGTCATGATTGTTCTATGTATTTAAGTATACATTTATCTATTAAATTATGTATATCGTCGTCTAGTACCTATAACACAAGCCTTCTTGAGCTTAATTTGGGACTAGATCGATTTGTGTGAGGTTGTCTCATATTTATTTATTTATTTAATGCAACGTACACATACATACGACTCATTTCAAACGATCGGAGCAATTACAATTAATTACCATTAGCCCTTCAAATAATAGCTATCTTCGCACCCAAACTAACTTCACCGTACATTACGTAAGTCTAGAAGAATGTTCCAAATTAACGAACATACGACTCATGTAAAACGATCGTAGCAATTACAATTACAATATCTGTCATCAGCCCAAGGTTTCACGAAACCATCCAAAACATTCAGCGTTCCCACACTTGGGTAAACACTCTCTTCGTACACAATCCATCGTACACACATGTACACACAAGTTCATGGCATTATGAGACATATTTGTATAAGGATATTGTAGCGATTGCTTATGGCTATGTGGAGTTAAGCTGGTTTTATTCTGGTTAAATCGTTTGAACTATATCTGTGGACACCATTGTCGTAAGATATAGGTAACGTTCAGGTATAGCAATGACGTACGATTCACATTACGCCGTGGCGCTTAAAACATTACAGAATGGCAATAGGCGTATAGTCAATTTTGAGGATGTCAATCGATTCTACTTTTGTTTGGGATGAAATGTCTATAATTATGGAACAAACTACACTTAGTCTGCTCTGAAAGTCAGAAATCATCGTCAAAGTTCAACATTCCTACGGATCGCTAAAAACGCTCCATACAAATGGCCACCTACATGTGACGTAATTTGTGAGTTGGGTTCTAATATTTGCATCGAGACAATAAATAGTTTGCCATTTTCACTGTAAAAAGTGCGTTGAAGTTCGAGGTTGTGTTATAATTATTATTTTGTTACATTATGAGGACAGTTCAATTTAATAAAATAAAAAATCAATTTGTTATGAATATCAATAACATACACATCCTTAAATATGCTAACTGCTATTGTTATGATTTGGCATTGACTTGGTTATTTGAAACAATCCGTTGGTCCGGAATCGAAACGACGTAAACACATGGGTTATATATTTTCTTAATACGTTATTCTTCTAAGGAAATAACAATGAAGCCATAATGTTATGCATATGCACGTATATTCATATATTCTTATTGAATATCGCGTGCAATTCGAATTTTGTATCACGCAATATTGGATATTAGTAGCAGACGCCGGGAAAGGGCTTTCCGGGTGAGTAGGTATAGACGGGTAGTGACACGAAGCCGGCAAGCCCTTTTCGCGCCAATACTGGTTTTCTCAAACATATGCAATGAAAAAAATAAGACTCCATTAAAAAAATATAATTCAGTTGTTTGGCCTGTTCATGAACACAGACGCCATGTAAAAAAATATATACTTCCCGGCCTGGGCGTTTAATTTTGTATGACATTCCTTTACAGTTGAGAATTTTCCCACATCATAAGCTAAATATGTGTTACATTACTTATTAGTTACAAAAACGCCAGGGAGGCTTCATAAATTAATATACGCGATTTAATCGGATTACGTCGTTTTATTTAAATGCATATTCGTTTAAAAAACAATATGGGCGTTTAAAATCGCAACACGCAACGCAAATGCATCGATTATTTGAATCATTGAATTATTTATACAAGTATTCTAATGACATTAGAATACTTCACAGTAGTGTTTAATTATAATTTCTGACGATGCCCTCGGTGCACTGAATCATCATCATTCATAAATATAACCCGATGTTTTCGGCGCACATATGATTTAAGGGTGTGTAATAATTCATAGAAAAACAAATGGTATAACGTTCATCACATCGAATAACATATAATATAATTTCAACACATAGAATCGATCAATTGATAGAATTATCATTTCGTAGAAATGATGAACTCGCTACGCTTCGCTCCCGCCGGACCTTCTAACCTAACCCGGCCACGTCGGATCTGCTCTGAAAGGTTTTGCTCGCTCGCTTCGCTCGCTCGCTCGTTCAAGTTTTGTAATTTATGAATTCGGGTGATTATGAATTCTGATGATTCAGTTACATAGTGCTTAAATTTATATGAAAAGTGTATTATACGAAAAGTACATTCTATTAAACGTACATTCTATGAAAAGTACATTCTTATAATCGTACATTCTATGAAATTATTGTTATAAGAAAAGTGCATTATATTAAACGTACATTCTATCAAATGATTGTTATAAGAAATTACTTTCTATCAATTTTATTGTGCTTCTACGAAATAACGAAATATGAAATAAACATTCTATGAAACGTTGTTATACAATCTGAAAATTCTACCAAACGTATGTTCGGTCATATGAAAATATGTTAATTGTTTTTCAATGAAATGAGACGCACCCATGATTTAACAATATGTCGACAGTAGGCGTCAATTCATCCCTGCACCGAAAGCCCGGGGGTACGTTCGTAAATCTAGCATCAATTATAAAGTAATAATAGTAAAATGTCTCGTTAGAAAATGGCGATGGGTCACGTATCGTCAAGACCACACTTACCATGAGTTAACGTGGCCGTCTTCGCTAGCGACAGCGTAAACAATTTGTACGGAGAATAGTATAGTAGATAACTTTGTAGAACTACAATTCTCCATACAAATTCTTTACTAGCGAGTACTGTACTGTCACTGTAAACTCGTGGTAAGGGTACAAACAATCACGAACTTTTTGTCCGACACTTTTGGTCCCCAGCGTTACTCAAAATGTCTCTAGAGTTACCAAGAACTGAGACTTGTAATTTACATATTTTCTGTTTTTGTGGTTTAACAGTTTAGACGTTTTAATGTTAATCATAACAAGAAAGGCCATTATTTGGAGGTGAAATTTTGCAGCGAAAAGATGCGGACGAATTTAAATCTGTCATAGTGTTGATTCGCCTAATTTAAATTGAATTATACTTGTTTTCTCGAAGTTTACTGGACTGTGTGTTCATTTACACACATGTTTATTTTTCTAGTTATTGTTATTGGACGTCGTTGAATCAATAAATTTTTGTATGTCCGTATGTCAGATGTTAATAATAAACGGACAACCCCACTCAAATCGATCTAGTCCCACGGTAGGCTCTAGTAGGCTTTTGTTATGGGTTTTTAGACGACCATAGACTCCCGTGGGGTAGGTACGCAGTGGGTAAGTGTGCGCAATCCCGTTTATTTCGAACATGGGGTTTGCGGACAGTTGCCCACTGCGTATACTTGCTCCACATGACTCTACATACTTATGCAGATAAATATATACTTAAATATTCATTCATTTATTTTGATAAAACATAGTTATCAATATAGGATTTAAAACTAACTTTATATAAATTAATTATTTATCTTGGGTAGCGAACCGGTTAAGGTTGTGCATGAAAAAAAATCGTCAAAAGAGTAGATCGCGTCTACTGCTAGTTTGGTCTTAAGTTTGTTTACAAAACAACTCATGCTAGGAGCATTCCTGATTTCTAAGGATATTTTGTTATAGACTTTACGGCCTATAGTGTGCAGGCACTTCTTCGATTTCGCGAGACGTTTACAAGGCGGGCGAAGCTCCCCGCGCCGCCTGGTGTTGCAGTTACATACATAGAAAATCCCGAAAATTTCATCATACACATATTTGCCTGGGGTTCGAACGCAGGACGCCGTCTCAGTAGGCAGCTACAATACCACTAACGCGTCGTCAAACATTCTTATTCAACGACCGAAGTCGGGAGCCTTGCGGTTAAATTATAAATACGACAGAAATACCATTCTGTTAGCACAACAGTTGGGTTGATTAAAAATGCGAAAATTACAGTGTTGCGGGTATGGCGTCGGTCAAACAAATTAGCTAATAGTTTGTGCGGCAAATACGTCACTCAATCAAACACTAGAAATAGAATAGATTTGTGTATGTTCTGGCAAAAATTATTAAGGATTTCGGTATCAAGCTCTAATTCATCGCACTTTTTGATTCCGTTTATCAGGCGATGTATGCCCCGCCCCACCCGTTTAAATGTATTACGCGGCAGTTGTTTTACAACTTTGAGAACCGACTTGTAGCTTCCAACCTTGACGGTGGCAGAATTGTCCCAATGGACAGTAGCCGTTAAGTTAAAAATTGAATTGAAATGAACGTTTCAAAATTCTGCTCGAATAACGATAACAACTCCTTATCAACAGGAATTGGTTAACCCGTTGTATGTTAGGTATGTCAAAAATTTGTCATCTTCTAATTGAAGCTAACTGATATGATATTTTAACGGAAAGGTCAAACGGCACGCACTGATGAGTGCCTAGGCATACGAGGGAATTAAACGGAAAACTGCGATAAATTCAATAGTAAGCCACAATCAATACAGAAAATCTTGATTGCAGGTTGTGCAGTAGATATTTTTTATGGATGCTAACTAAGTAAATATCTGGAATGGTAACACGACACGAGATATCTCGGGACAACTTTAGGCAGTTACAAAATCTGGAATTCATCGTTTTTTTTTCGGTTTCTCACTCATGTCCAATGATATACGATGCATCTCAAATGGTAACACGATGTACCTCGCGACAACTTTTGGCATCTACAATTTTGCAATTTTTACGGTTTCTCGTTCATGTCCAATATACGATACATCTAAAATGGTAACACGAGGTATCTCGAGATAACTTTTGGCATCTACAATTTTGCAATTTTTACAGTTTCTCGCTCATGTCCAATATACGATGCATCTCAAATGGTAACACGATGTACCTCGCGACAATTTTTGGCATGTATAATTTTGCGATTTTTTACGGTTTCTCGCTCATGTTCAATATACGATGCATCTAAAATGGTAACACGAGGTATCTCGAGAAAACTTTTGGCATCTACAATTTTGCGTAATTTTTCGGTATCATGCTCATGTCCGATAAACGATGCATCTTAAATGGTAACACGCATTGGCGTATCCCATATTATTTTTCAGACGGGGCCTGGCCTATGAGATGAAGCCATGAACTTCTATCGGAAACCCAACATCCTGGGGTGGGCACTAGACCATATTGGGGTGGGCACAACCGGCCCGACCATCCCCCTAAATACGCCTATAGTAACACGAGGTATCTGGAAACAACGTTTGGGATCTACAATTTTGCGATTTTTTTCAGTTTTTCGCCCATGACCATTACACGAGGAATTTCGAGACATTTGGCAGCACAAATCCTGGTAATTTTGGCTTTTGAAGTTCTACTGCCTGACCAATAGGAATAATAAAGGTATATTAAAAATAATTTTACTTAGAGATCATAGATCAAGGTTCGGTAGAACCACAGTACATAGTACAAGCTTTGCTTAGTTTGGGACTAGGTCGATTTGTGTAAGATTGTCCCTTAATATTTTGTTTATTTTATATTTAACTAACTGTTGTCTGCTTAGTTTCCTTTAAGACCCATACAGAGTAGGGTGTTTCATATTTCAAAAAGTTTGATTTTCATATGACTTCGCTCAAATCCTTGATCGCACTTACCCAAAAGGCCTCTGTGCCAAATTTCAGCTTAATTGAACATTATTTAGAGGTTGCGCTACATTGTGGAATTTGCAACAAATACGAAAATTCTTGAGCATTATTCAAATAAGAATTTCACGATTTTTGGGTTATTAAATAAAAAACAACTTATCTGGCATAAAAAAGCAGTAACTTACATCAAATTCAACTTTCAGTAAAGCTTCTTCTAATGAATTTCTATAAACTTAGGCTCTTTCAAAGAAAATTATAGTTTTAGTATACACTCATTATGACAAAAAAATTAATAAAAATAATATCATACAATTATATGTCAACATCTGCTAAGAACTTAAAGTAGAGAAGATATGCAATATATCTGTATAGAAAGAAAAACACAAAAGTACATTTTTCAGAATAATTTTTGAGTGCCAGTACGATACACGGTTTCCGCATAATATAGAGCGATTATCACTTTGGCGACATGAAGAATGTTATTTTTGTATAGTATGCTATACTGATATGCATTACATATTGATAAACAATAGCAAATTATACAAATACATATATTTTCAGGCTTCTTAACTTTTTTATTTTTTGTGTATAGGTTCTGAGCTCCAAAACTCTACGATTTTGCTTTTTGTATGTTATTATATTCTATATTTTTGTGAAATATTATGTAAATTATCTCTTATCGTATTAAAAATACTAGAATTCTTCTATATTCTAAGTGATATCGAAAACGCTGATGTATCTGGTCTAGAAAGCGTTTGCTGTATTTTTTCCCTTTTTTCTATAAATGTTAAAATTACACGTTTCTCTTGAAGGCTCTGACTTTATAGAAATTGAACAATAGTTTAATTACTTACATTTAAACTTCTCTACGGGTAATACTCTTTACTTCCAAACAGAGATATTTATGATTAACATCTTATAAAATATAAAATCAGTACTTCAGAACTATTACGAATTTTAACATTTGTTGTAAAAGTGGTTAGTTCGCGCAACCTCTAAACGTCCTCAAATTTTCTTGAAATTTGGAACAAATATTTTATTTTATTATAGAAACTCGATCCCCAAGCGAAGTCTTAATAAAATACACAGTTTATTTTTTTCCATACAAAGATGAAACACACACAAAAAATAGGCAATTTCATGCTTGAAATCAAATTATTCACACTTAATTACGTAGTACACTAATGACTGAAAAATTATAAGCACACGGAAAGTTTACACAGATTACCTATGCTAAATGAACAACTCTGTTGCTTAAAAAAATCGAAATTAAGTATTTGTTTTAGTACTTATTTGTGTCGCCATTTGAACGTGACCTCTAGACACGTATCAAACATGCATCATATCATAAGTCACTTTTTGGCAGAAAATTGGTCAAACAACAAATTGGACGGACCCGTATAGTTTGACCTGTGATCTAGAACATATAATACAAATTTACGTGTCTAATTATATCAGAGACGAAGTTGACTCAACCATATGTCAGAAGTCGTAAACTCCACGAGACAGGGTGAAATGCGAAACAATTATAGTTTCACGAGAAAAAGACTAAAGTTAGTATCATGGCCTAACGAGTGTCGGCCCGGCCCAGGGATAGTGGCGCTAAAACAGCTTTTATATGGCAATAATGAGCATATGTCATATATAGCCTTATTAAACGTTAGCGATTAGCCAAGAATTTGTCATTAACCAAATTCAAAACGTTTTTTACCGGAATGCTGCTCAATCCTCCGTTCTTCTTGCGAAATAAATACTGAATCCTATTGAAAAAAAAACTTGCCTTTCATCACTGTGGATAGTTTTGGCTTTATAATGCAAAAATACTTGAAATTTGTGGAATATTTAATCCAGTTTAACCTTTGTTTTCAGTGACATTCACCGACTTTTAACGTCAGTTACCAAAAATGTGTCGTTACCAGTAAAATAAATTAGTACCACTAAAAATTCTCAATATAGAGTGGGCTGAAAACACAGTGGGGCTACACTATATTACACAAGTAAGAACGAACAGACTTTACCGACTTGATATTTTATCTCGCGTCTTATTTAGACGATGAATATGCTCGTTTTCGGTTTGTCCTGGAGGTTATCTCAAACGCCCGTCAGATAACCTGAGTGTGCAAACACAAGCATGCATTTTAATTATAAACAATTATATTTGTTATACATACGCTTCGACTTGTATGGAAAAATTTACGGTCATAGAAAAAAAGCGATGTCTTCAACCAAGAGTACACCTCGTCGCTTTGTATAACGACTAAATCGGTTTGCATCGTTGTATGCTCACGACCCATGCCCTCTGTCACGGTAAGCGACTGTTCATAGAAAAATAATGATCTGGAATGGAATAGTTGGGTCATATTTTATCATTTTGCGAGATGGATGTACCTTACCCCAATTTCATTGTATTCTTTTTTTTTTAAGACGTGCCTTGAACAGCGCTGGTTAGCCCTCACTATCAGTAGTCGGACTTTGTGTGGGAGTTCAACCCGCCAATGGGATTATCTCCGCGCCACAGAAGAAATAATCATTGGTAAAACAGTGTATTGTTTAACCTACTGTAACACTGTGTTAATGAATTTGTAGTAAATAAATAAAGCATGAACCAGATTCGAACAATAAAGGAAATGTTGGTCTGACTAAATTAAAAAAAAACAGCAGGTCAGTAGGTATTAAGAGAAAAGTGGAAAAACCTGAAGAAGGCCTTTGAGTCGCAAAGACACGCAGACAATCGCCAACATTAACATTAATTACATATTATACTCGTATATCCAATGACTTTGTAAAATTAGTTTGTTAACTCTGTCATTCATATTTGATCTTAGGCTAGGTTTTTTACAATATAAAAAGTAAAACACAATAAAGAAATTACAAAATATATAAAACATTATAAAAAACCTAACCTAGGGTGCCACCGGCAGCGGGGCAGGGCCCAGGCTACCGGTGGTTAGGGCTGCAGAGAGAGAAACCTCCTGACGATGCGTGCCGTGAGGAGTACCGCGCCTTCTAAATCTGACCCTTGATCCAGCCATCTAGATAGTCTCAAGGTGTTTGTCGAGCCTCTTCGTCATAAGACCGTTCGCCGAAATGACTATCAGGTCAACATCCCATATGGCAGTCACCTCGTGAGCCATGTCAAGGTACTTGCTGACTCTGTCCTTCTCGGCCTTCACGAGGTTCTCGTCATGCGGGATGGTGATGTTGAGAAGCACTGCTGGCGCTTAGATCGATCTACCAACACGATGGCTTATTGGCTAGAATAGTCCTGTCCGTGATGATAGATCGATCCCAATAGAGCGTGGCACGACCATTCTCAAGAACTGGCATCGGTGCGTACTTATAGTACGGCACCTCAGACCCCACAAGACCGTATCGTAGAGCAAGTTGCTGGTGAATGATCCTGGCTACTTGGTTGTGTCTGTTCAAGTACTCGCCGTTAGCAAGATGAGAATAACCAGAGATAATATGCCTGTTATTATTATTATTCCATTGATAATTTTACACTGAGCCAATTCAAAAGTAAAACGTGATAAGAGAGTTCGAAACTAAGAGATAACTAGGGAAGGAAGAAATATGTTTAAATGGTTATACGTTTGTAGATAATAATTAAGAAGCATAATCAAGTGGGATTTATGCAGTCACCTTCGCATTGTTCTAAGCTTTATAGAAGCAAAATAAAACTAACACAAAACAATAAAAATAATATGAAGATAACGTAAATGTCAACACTTAAGGCATCCATTCACCCATCCGGTGAATGAGTGTTGGTGAACGGTATTGTACATTATGTACGTGTCGTCTATCAACCACTATAGCATTGCGATGTAGCGACGCAATGTGTGGCTAAGACGTAAGGGTGGGTTCCCACTGAAGGCGAATCAACTTTTTGACCGACGCTCGATTGACTCCGGCGTTACTTAAAACAATCTCCGGCGTTACTCAAAATATCTGGAATTACCGAGAAATCTGGCTTCTAATATACCTACATATTCCCTGTTTATAAGCATACCACTTTCGTCCTAGTATCAAATGATTCGTGCACCGAAAATCCCGGGACATGTTTATAAGATTTCCATTGTTTAAACGTGTAATTTTACATCGATTTTTTTTATTTGTGTCAGTCAGAAAGTTGATTCGTTAATAAACAATTTTTCTGATAATACCCCGGGGTTACGAATGATTTGACGCCTAATGGCCCGCCGTTGTGTGCCACACTGTATCATACTAAAGAGTCCAGACAATACGTACGCGTAGTGTTATTTGAGATAGTCTCAGCAACAGCGGCAGCCGACTGGGAGGTCGTCGTCGGGTCGACAGGCTTAGCTTCAGTCGGCGGTGCGGGGGCGTCTCTCTTTTCTCTCGGCAGGTAGGACTCGAAGAGCGGCCCGCCGCCGTGTGCCACGCTGTATTCCCATGACCACGCTGGAAAAATAAGGATGGAATGAAATAATGGAAGGATGGAGTATACAATGCTAAGCGGTTTTGAGTGTCGAAATAATTTTACATTAAATTGGACGGAATGAGAGGCATAGAAGGACCAAAATGTTTTAATCAAGGGTAGGTACTGTGTCGTATCAGGAGACCTAAAAACGAAAGGGGGACGGGGTAGATATTATAATATGTTTATGTCATAAATTCATAACGTCACCTCAGCTCGTCACTTCAAATTAACGAGTAAAGTGACATTTCCTACCATTTTTAAGGATAACTGTGCGTCAATGCGACGCGACTCTTGTCGCGCGACATAGCGTCACCCGTCACTCTCTAACAGTACTGCACAGAAAGGGATAGGTAATGTATCTCGCGCGAGAAAGAGTCACGCACAGTTGTTCCAAGGATTATTATAGAAGATACTTCTTCGCAACTACCACAAAACAAAGTGAATAATATATGAATTTTGGAATCCGCCAGACTGGAGATGGGAAAATATATTCGAATGACGAATAACGAATAAGAATAACCAAATTATTCGCGAGTGACGAATGAAACCACGAATGATTATTCGTCATTCGAATAAATTATCGCGTTTAATTTATCCGTCGAATGAATTGTCACGAATAATTAGAGTATTCAAGTCAGATTTAACCTAGTTTAAGGAGCTTAAGTTTCATAATAGAGTTATGTGATTCAAATAGTTCGATTGAAGTGTTCTTTTATTTTCATAATTTTAGGTAAGCACGCTTAAACACTATTTCCATTAAGAGTTTCTGAATCAACATTGAAAATTTGTGCGACTATTTTGCATACAATGACTTATTTAATTGAATTTAATGTTAGATGAGCTATTACTATCACATCGAGAATTTATTCGCGCATATATCATCCACGAATGAAATCATCTGCGAATGAATAAAACGCGTTTTTTTTTCTTCGAATAATTATTCGAATAATGCCCATCTCCGCGCCAGACGAAGTTCCAATATAGTTAAGCTATCGTCCACCATATAAATCCTCACAAATACGTAGACATTGACACGTACCGTACCTATCAACTTTAACGGCGTCGCGTAGCCACTAGCCTCCCATTACAGAAAACTAGATATACATTTCGATACGACAAGGTCTTATCCGACTTGAATGTCATAGTCGCATACGACCTTTCTCCACTAATCGCACTTGGAACTTCACGAGTAACAATTACTTGGTGACCAATTGTACTGGTGTTCGGAAGCAAAAGGACGGAAGTGTGAACCGTTATGACATACAACAAGATGTTTCGTTGTTCAAGTGACGAACGAGGATAATTGCCTCTCGGCATTTCATTCAACTGTTTTGACGAACTATTTCATCACTGGTACGCAATAAAAGTGGGCGTTTAATTAAAAATTATTTTGATTATAGGTTTTTGTAGTTACCTTATTCAAAATCAAACATAATATTATTTGAACGTCAAATGTGTTCTAACTTCTGAATTACTATTCTAGACAATATGTACGACATTTCTATATGAATGATTTAGTGTTAACCTATCCACCACCCTAACGCCAGACAAAAAATTGAATTTTTACTTATGTTTTGTGTGGCGATCTTTGCATTGTTTGTTTGAAAGACTTTACACTTTAGTAAACTAGCAAGCGAGAGACGATATTATATAAATCTTGAAACATGTCTCATTATTAGAATACACATTAAGAGGACTTATTCCTTTTAAAAAAAATGTTCGGGTGAAATCTTGCAACTCAATTTTGAAGCAGATATCGTCAACCGATTGAGCTAAAATTTTGCATACTTACTTAACTTTGATGACAATACAATAATATGGTACCATGGGGCTGATCTGATGATGGAGCCGGAAGGTGGCCATAGGAGCTCTATAATAGAAAAAGAAATCCTACCGAGCTTGGGCTCTTTAGAATTGTCTCAGTGAGCATTTGATGGATATCTAAAGAAAAGTACAGTCGGCTATAAAAGCTTGCCACTAAAATGTCATTTTTGACAGAAACTTATTAGTATTGAAATATTCGTGGAAGTCAAGGGAAGGTTTAAACGGTGAGAAAATATTGAATAAATGAGTGGAAAATAATAAAAACGATAATTTTATATTCCCATACAAATACAAACTGTTCGTACTTACCTGTCAAACATATGATGTTTGTTCCGTCGGTTCGGTATTTTTAGAATAAATACATGTAGATCTAGACTAAATAAGGGTTTGGAATCGACAACATACATGCATAATAGTCTGATTATCGCATATTTAGATTTAAAACATGTAAAATAATGACATTAATGACACATGTGATGGGTGCGTTCAGAAAGTAACACTTATAATGTTGTTAGGGAAATTGTGAATGGATATGATACAAATAAATATTCTACCGAGAAAAAGACGTTGTCACGTAAAATCTTCCTTCGCCCGTAAAACCGACTTTACAGGCAACCATTTTTTTTTGTTGAAACAAAAATTATCAATGAAGAATTCAAATTGTAGGTTTCCAATATATACCAATAAATCCCAATAGCCCTGTTCTAGGTAGTAACATCAATAATATGTTAAGAAATATTTTGATCATAGAGAAAAATGTCTAAAACAGTCAGCATTTTAAAAGGAATAAGGCCTCTTAAGAAATCATGAAATATTACATACATTTATGAAACATGTAATATGGGTACACACAACAATTTTTAATATCAAACAATTGATAAAGATGAAAGATCAAAGTTCAAAGAAAAATTCCACCAGGTTACGGATTTCAATTTGGGTAAGGACCTAAAAGTTGGACGTAATTTAGGCGTAATGGCCTTAGAAAAAAGCGATCAGAAAAAGTTCCGTTGTGCGACAATAATAAACCTCAAAACAGTGCCTTAAGGTACATTATTCGATGAAACATTTATACAAATTTTAATTAAATGAGTTTAGGTAGTAAACTTTTTGTTGTTCACCCATTTCTCTTTGAGCTTTGATATTTGTATCAGGGCAAATTTTTATTTTGTTGTCATTTTTGTATTTTTCTCAGATTTCAATATAGGTAATTTGGTGCCCATGGGCCAATTTCTGTAATACATTTTGTGTAACTTAATGGAGAAAAGTTTCTAGGACATATCGTGAAATTGGGCTTACCATGGTCAGAAGAAGCAACTTTACCAACTGACCAAATTATATTGAAATCTGAGAAAAAAAAGAAATAGAAAACAAAATAAAAGTTTGTCCATCAATGGTTTTAGAACATTACATGTACAAAATTTATAAAACCAGTAAAATGGTTCTCAGACGAAAAAAGGAATGATAATGGAGCAAATGATAAAGTAGAAGAGATAAGTAGCTATTCACTTTTGAATCGATCATGACTATTGACGACCGACGTTTGTATGGCGCTATTCTCACAATTACAAAAAACAACAATCCAGACAATCGAAGGCAATTACAATTGATGGAACACTCTAGAATAATACTAAATGAACCGCTGCACTGCGAGGCAAAACTAGTAGACCATTCGGAGGAACCTATAACCTAACAAGAGTCGGTCCTGCCTAGGGCTCGCGGTCGTGTCCGTGCTTCGTGTACCCGTAGCCGGGTAGTGTAGTAACACGGCAACGGAGATCCGGACCGTTCGGCACGTGTAATAAGATACCTACGTAGCTCCGTGTTACACGGAGATGCGTTTCTTATGTTTCTTAACCCTTAAATGCATGGTGTAAGATGCAGCTTACATAAACAAAAATGAATTACTGGTTGAAAACTAGAAACAATTATTTGAAATAAAATAATATTTTATAATATTGTGTTTTTTTAATTCATGCATTTAAGGTTTAATTACGCGCGGATCCGATCCGTCCGTGACGTTGACGGTTTGACAAGCTTCCATTCAATACCCGAGCGGAGCCGACATCCGCCGATCCGTAGCCGAACGCAGACACGGCTACGTATCTTTGACGTGTCCGTGTAGCATGGGATCTTAGGAGGACCGCCGGTGCTAAGAACACGGAGCTACGGTTTCGCGTGTAACACGTATATCAGAAGCCCTAGGCTCCTGCCCAGCGAGAATGGCGCTACAAACAGCTTTCATATGGCAATAATGTGCATACAACATTTGTCGACTGAAGGTCTTGTAACCATGGTCATGAATAAAAAAAAACATATATTTGCATTTATAAAACGTCAGTAGCCATTTGTCAAGGATTTGTCATCAACAAAATTCAAAACATTGTTTATCGGAATGATGCTCAATCCTTCGTTCTTCTTGCTTAAAAAAATACTTTCATCATTGCAAAAATACTAGTCCAGTTTAAACTTTTTTTTCAGTGACATTTACTGACTTTCAACTTCAGTTACCAAAAATTTGTCGTTGCCAGTAAAATAAATTAGTACTACAAAAATCCACAATATGGCGTGGGTTGCCATACGAGTGAGCGAGACAACGTACCGCGCACCGCTGCCGCTGTCACGCAAAGTACACTCCAGGCCAAAAGTATGGAAACAAGCTTATATTACTATACAAACCTGTGATTCCTTACGGAATAACTTACAAAATCACAATATAAAAATGATTATAAACATTTTAAAAGTCAATAACGCAAATTCTGCTTATGATAATTGCCTTTGCAACATTTTGTAGAAAGGAAATAAAAAAACGACGTCAGGGTCCATTGCAAAAAAATGTACATAGTTAACAGCTTAGTTAACAAAAAATCACGATCGCTTCCTTTGTGTGACGAAAGTTAGTCATACAGAATGTATGGGTAACTTTCGTCACACAAAGGAATCAATTGAGTTTTGTTTTTTAAAGCCCTTAACTATGTAGGTACATTTTTTTTTGCAATCGACCCCTCATGCACTTTGTCCCGGAGTTAGGTAAGTATATATGTATATATATATTTTTTTACAAAATGCAAATGTTTTAATTGTGGATATTCTATTTTTTTTCTTTTGGGGATGGCCTAACGGTTGCTAACATTTACACAAGGAATCATTATTGGAAACTTTAAATATTCAAAGAATAAACTTTGTTTCCATACTTTGGCCCGGGGCATTTGATATTTTAGCATCTCCGAACGCCAGTTTTTTAGGATATTCAATACAAATGCCACTGCGCCCATGACAGGTGAAGAGAGGTCAAACTAGAAGGACCGGTTCGATTAAGGAAAACAAACCGATATGTAGATCTTCGGCAAAATGTGACAACCTTCAATGAGACCTATATGCACTTATGACCTTTTGGGTCTGATCCTGTGATATGCAAGGGGAGACAAGGATGTTATATAAATACCTACTTGATGTTTGCGGAATATCTTTAAACTCTGCCACTTGCTTCATTTTAAGAAAAAAAAATAAGTTCACAAGTATCTGGTCATCTTGATATCGTCGTATGTGATATAGAAAATGTTATTAAACTAAACATAACTACAGAATGAACCACTCTGCTATACTACGATTTCTAATTCAAGACCAAAAAAACTACCACAAGGTTGCCACTACAATAAAATATTTTTTCAAATAATAAATTTATTTTTATTAGGAACAAGCTAAGATAATTTATTTATTGGTAACTTTAACTCTATGTTTTAACAAAATAACTAGGAATACTTATTATTACATAATTACGAGAGGAGATAATAAAAACTTAAACATCGGAGATGATTTTTGGCACAGAATCTGGTATTGTACTTGTAACATTGTCCATTTGGCGCAAGCCAAGAAACAAACGCAGATGTCATTTAAATGTTGTCAATTTCGACAGTGACGTATCTGTCGTAGTTTTTTTGGTCTTGAATTAGAAATCGTAGTTTAGATAATTGGCTGAGATCTTGTCACCAGTTCCAATGAAAATGTTTTCAGAATCCTCAATATTTAACAAAACAATCATTATATGACAATCATGAACTTAAACGCATTTTCAATGGCTAATTACTTATTATCTGCATACACATATTCGTACCCATAACATAATGTAATCTTGACGTCATGTTCATTTGTATGGAGCGTTTTTAGCGCTCCGTAGGAATGTTGAACTTTAGAGCAGTCAAGTGTCACATATAGAATCCCAATAAGAAATAGACTCAATAGACATCCTCAAAAAAAAAAGATTGTCATGCCTATGGCCTGTACTATTATCTACTCTGTGTGTAATCTGTGGTCCGCGCGGTTAAGCTCTATAGCCGTGACACACCGAAACCGGGTGGTCATTTGCATGGAGCGTTTTTAGCACTCCGTAGGAATGTTGTACTTTGACGGTAATTTCTGACTATTAGAGCAGTCAAGTTTAGTTAGTCCCATATAGACATTCAACCCAAAAAAAAAAGAATCGATGTCCTCGAAAAAATTGTCATGCCTATTGCCTGTACTATTATCTTTTCTGTGTGTAATCTGTGGTCCGCGCGGTCATGCTCTGTAGCCGTGACACACCAAACCGCGTGCGCATGGGCAACGGCCTCATTGAAAGGAGTTCAAACCGTGGAGTTAATTGTTTAGCTTCCTGCCGAATTAGCTGATGAATGGCCCGACCAGTGTCGCGGATAAGTAGGACGCAGAAAGTGAAAACTGTAAACAAAATGTTGAAGGCAAAGGCGGTCCCTTCAGCCGCTATTATTGATAACTGTCAAATTGACAATTTAAGAGGCCTCATTCGTTTTAAAATGCTGATTGTTTTAGACATTTTTGTCTATGATCAAACATGTTTCTTAACAGATTTTTGATGTTAGAACAGGGCTATTGTCATTTTATCAACTGCACGCAATGAAAGCATGAAATAGCTATGTTACTTCAAAAAGTTGGTTCAAATTATGAATATATTTGTCATAATATGAAAAAAATAAATGTTAAAAGGAATAAGGCCTCTTAAAGAAACATTTCGGAAAGAACCATTGTAAATAAAAATGAATGACCAGCTTGTAAATCTTTATAGCAAGGTCTATCGAAAATAGTACAGTAGCGATCAAAAGTATTTTAACAACGGCAAAAGCTTTGATATTATATGTGATATGTTAGTTTTTCCAACTTAATTCTTGATAAAGTATTTCATGGCTTAAAAGCTTCTCGAAACAAGTAAAAAGTTTAGTTTCATTGAATTAAAATATAAACATAGCCACAAAAAATATTTATATTCCGGTTCAAAAATATTTTGACAATGTCTTTTTTCCAATTTAACTGAGAAATGGGGCTGCAGAATTTAAATACTTTGTAGGAACTACAACTTGAGGCTTTTCTTAGCATGTCTCGACATAAATAATATTCGGAAGATTTTAAGTAACCCGTTGCGGCTGCATTTAAGAAGGGTAAGTCGCAAGCTGAGATTTCGTGAAGTTTTGGTATATCACGGCAATTCATTAGTGTCTGGAATAAGCAGTTCAAGGCTCGAAACAGCGTCACAAATAAGCCTGAAAACAGTCGTCCTCGAAAAACGACTTGTACAACTGATTGTGTAATAAAAAAGTTAGACGTAGAAACCCCACGGAATAATGCAATACCAATTAAAGATGAGCTAACAAAAAACTACAACACAAATGTTTATATTTTTACTATTAAACGACGCCTAATAGACCATGGATCACATGGTCGACGCCCATTAAAAAAAACTAAAATGTTCAGCAAATAATAAGGCATCCCGATTAGCATTTGCGATTCGTCACAAATCATGAACAAGTGCCGATTGGTCAAAAATTGTATGGAGTGACGCGAGCAAGTTAAATTTAATCTCGTGGGATGGTATCAAGATGTGCGTCGTCCTCATAATAAAAGACACGATGTCTGATACTTGGTACCCACACTCAAGCATGGTGGCGGCAACGTAATGGTGCGGGGATATTTTCCTCGCCATGGCGTCGGGCCTCTCGTATGAATTGACGGGATAATAGGATCGATATGTGTACGAAAATATACTTTATACACATACGATACCCTATGAAAATAAATAAAGAAAAATATGCCACCTCGTTGGGTTTTTCAGCACCATAATGACCTCAGACACAATTCTAAAAATTTACAGGCTTTCTTAAAGCGTAAAAAAGTCAAGGTTTTTGAGGGGCCTAGTCAAAATGCTGACCTGAATCCTATTGAGCATCTACGAGAAGAGTTGGATCGTCGAGTGAGGTGCAGAAATTACTCCAAGGGGCTTTTTTTCAAGCACTTCAGTCAGAAAGGACGAACATACCTTACGAACGTATATATAGAAGTTAGTGGACTATATGACGGCTCCTTGTACAGCTGTTAGGAAGGGCAGAGGATATGCAACTAAATATTCATGAAACGTCTTATTTAACCCTGTTGCAAGTTCAGCACAATAATTTTATGTAAATGTCAAAATACTTTTGACCTACCTGAAGCGTGTATTATCAGTTTTTATTCTAAGTCCATTGTTAAGTTTTAGTTATCTAAGTGGAAACGTAACAAGAAAAGGGCCATAAGATGTTATCGTAACGTAATTATTAAATATATATTCAATTCATCAACATCTTGAAAAAAAACGATTTGTCAAAATACTTTTGATCGCTACTGTATTTGCAATCGTTGCACAATGAAGGTTTAGGTCATGAGGCTTGCCGAGTGGCCTAAGTAAGGTACGAGATTTTAAGACCTAATTTTGCACTACAAGCTGCGCCAACCACGTAGCCAATTAAAACATTAACTACGCCATGGAACTAAGAAATGAATCAACTGGCATAATTTCCAACCTGGCATAGTTTGCTCCTATTTAAATATTTAGAATACATTTACATTAGTGCCAATAAAAAATAGTACCTCTTGTTGTGTTTTATTCTGTAATCGTTACGAAAGTAAGGCCCAAAACACAAATACAAGACACGACATCGCATCGTCGCACGACGCGACATCGTGCCGCGATGCGACGTCGTGAGAGTGTAAAATGAATTTGAATTTTTCATTTTGTCACATGAAGTTAGAGTTCATTTTGGATGTATGCATTTCCACGACACGACGTCGAATCGTGGGACGATGTCGCGTAGTACGACGATGCGATGTCGTGTCTTGTAATTATGTTTTAGCCCTAAGTAGGACACAAGGGTACTTTTACAAGTCAGTATTTACGATAGATTTAATCTACCGGCACTTCTCAAGAGTAGACCGCTGTTGAGAGGAAAGCCGAAAGAAACTCAACAGTAAGTAACTTCTTCGTAAATCATACTTAAAACAATCAATTACATATGGCTCAGTTTCATTGGTCGATAGGGCCCGCATGCGGGGTGCGGTAGATTTCCATAACACATGCCATTTTGAGTTTCACTGGTCGTTATACCGTCTGCGGGGAGTCCCGACCGAGTTATCGACCAATGAAACTGAGCCATTATGTTATTAGGTTATTACTAATTACATTGGTACACATAAAGGAGTTGTATATAGATAGATTCACCAAATCAATGTAAAATATTCACAGAGATGTATAAAGTGTCTGGGCGTTAACGTTATTTATCACCACTGCAAATAGTCAATAGCACCACTCGAGAGTAAATTGAATAATCTGCCAGTACATCCTATTTAACTAAGACAACCCTGAAGACAGGGCATTCGTTTTGATATCCAGGCACTAGCACAACTGTTACAAGCTACTACATGATTTTAATATAAATTTATATTAAGATGCCTTATTCCTTTTAAAATGATGATTGTTTAGACATTTTTCTCTATGATCAAACATGTTTCTTAACATATTATTGATGTTACTACCTAGAACAGGACTTATGGGATTCATTGGTTTTGAAATCTACAGTGTGAATTTTTCATTGGTAATTTTTGTTTCAAAAGCTACTCGAAATTGACAAAATTAACGCGGAAAACAAGTTTTTTCAACTTATTTTCAACTGCACGCAATGAAAGCATGAAATAGCTTATGCTACCTAGAACTCGGGGAAAAGTATAATTCACTTAAAAAACGTTGGTTGAAATCTGGGTTCGAATGAAACAACGGCAAATATTTGTGTGATGAACTCGAATATTTGTGCCTGGGTCATGGGTGTTTGTATTTTAGTATGTATTTATCTATATAAGTATGTTTTGTCGTCTAGCATCTAGTGTCCATAACACAAGCCTACTAGAGCTTACCTACTGTGGGACTAGATTGACTTGTGAGAGGTTGTCCGATATTTATTTAAACATGTATAAATGACAAGAATAAAGCTGATGATGCGGAAGCATTAAGCCTTTATGCATAACAAAACATGACACTCATTTCTTAGTATTGTTGCCACCTGAATTCGCTCACTGGAATCTTATAAGGTCTCACGATAATTTTACAATTGAATATGACTCGTAATTGAGTGTCTTATTTAAGTAAACAAGAATTATTCCATGCCTTACTTATTATAGGAAACGTGCAGGAATTACAAGTGGCAGCACTCTATCAACAAAAGACATACTATGTGTACAGTAACAGTACATTACTGCAGACGCCGGGAAATAAGGATTGCCGGCTGAGTATATATATATAGACTTGAGTTCATGTTTTTTTGAAAACGACTCAGCTATTCCCCAGACATTTGATACCAATAAAAATAGGTAATCAATTGACATCTTTAAAAAAAATATTTTTCTCAAACATGCAATGAAATATCGTCATAACGTGCGTGAAGATAGGCTTCGAAGTATCACGTTTCGGGCGGAACAATTCGAGAGAACTGTAAAGGAATTCCATACAAAATTTAAGGATTAGGCCGGGAAGTTCTTTTTTTAAAACATGGCGTCTGTTCATGAACTGGCTAAACAACTGAATGATGTTTTTTTGAGTGGAGTATTTTTTTTATTTCATTGCATATATTTGAGAAAAGCACTATACATGCCTTAGCCGTGAAAATGCGTCTATATATACTCAGCCGGCAAGCCGTAATTTCCCGGCGTCTGCAGTAATGTACCTACTATTACTGGAAACGACAAGTTTTTAGTAACTGACGTTAAAAGTCGACGAATGGCACGGATGTAGACAAAGAGGAAACTGGACTAAATATTTCGCAAATGTCAAGTATTTTATGGATAATAAAGCCGAAACAATCCACAGAAATGAAAGTCAAGTTTTTTTCAATAGGATTCAGCATTTATTTTGCAACAAGGATTGAGCAGCATTCCGATAAACAATGTTTGAATTTAGTTAATGATGATGACAAATCCTTGACAATTAGCTATTAACGTTGAATAATGCAAATATATGACGTATGCACATTATTGCCATATGAAAGCTGTTTGAAGCACCACTACAGGGCTGGACCGACGCTTGCAGAATTTATTGGAAACTTAAATATTAAAAGAAACAACTTTGTTTCCATACTTTTGGCCCGGGGTGTAGGTATTTCGCAGGTATAGATAGTTTGTAGGTATTGTTCGCGTGACCGCAGAGGCAAGCGGCCGGCCTGACATTTGTCCATTATCAACGTCATCAACACTCCTCAATCTGTATCGTCGGGAAGTCCCGGGTTTGCCAATAACCCTCTGACTTGGACACTCATTATAACAACTAGATTATGCGTTATTTATGAAAAAAACCACTTCAATTAAAACTGTACCTTACCATGAGTTTATAGTGCACTCGCTAGCGACTAAATAAACGACGACAATATTGACCACGCGGTCGGCGCAGTGGTTAAGCAACTGCCTGCTGAGCCGACGGTCCTGGCTTCGAATCCCGGCAAGGGCAAATATTTGTGCCTGGGTCATGGATGTTATTTGTATTTAAGTATGTATTTTTCTATATAAGTATGTTTATCGTCGTCTAGTGTCCATAACACAAGCCTATTAGAGACTGTGGAACTAGATGGATTGGTGTGAGGTTGCCCGAAAAAAAAAAAAAAAGTTAGGTGTACATAACTGCATGCTACTGAAACTAACACTTCAAAATGCTAAGACAGTTTGTTGGCGAGATTGAGCTCATATAGGTACATTATTTTTAGCTATATGCACCTAACACTACATATTTACCTAACCTTATATGGAGAATTGTACTTGTAATATTCTCTATACAAATCGTTTACGCTGTCGCTAGCGACAGCGTAAAGTCAGAGTACGGTCACTTTAACTCATGGTACAGTTGCCGGCAAACTTTTAGACCATAACCTTGACTGCGCAGTAGCCGATTTACGTACAAATGTACATGCGCAGATCTGCCATTTTTGTTCTAAAAGTTTGCCGGCAACTATAAGAGTACTGATCGAGAAACGATCAGATTGCTATAGGTGTACACGAATCGCAGTCACAGTACAGTCTACCCGAAACTCAAGATCTAAATATGGCAAACTGACACATGTGAAAAACTACCTTAATTGTAAAAATACGGTTGCTAGATCATGTCTTAAAGTTGACATTGGCGAAATACCTCTGGCCAAAACGGCTAGAAGTGAAAGCCACTAAAAAAAAAACATTTTAATAGGTTCCGTGTCTATGCCTATCCTCTCACAAAATTCTAAATTCAATATCGACCATGCTCCTATCGTGTGATATATCTACACGGCGCCATTGGTGAAATACCTCTGGCTAAACCGAGCAGTGAAAGCCACAGAGATAAAAACATATTGGTGCATGTTATTTTTGTAAGGTACTTAATTTTAATTATTTTTAATATTAATTGACATATTAGTCGCAATGGTTCTTTAATTGATAGTAATTGACATAATTTTCGGATTCTATTAATTGACAAGTGCGATATTAACTTTAATTTAATTTAATAATATACAATTGACATGTTTAATACTATAATAACATTTCTACGCCAATACTGGCCGAATATGTAGCACTAAGACACTTTATACTAACCAAATGTACCATATTCTTGGAAATAAATGATTATGATTGAATTTCGGAAAGAGTACATCAATTGACTTTTTTTTTGACCTATTTCCGACATAATCAAATAAAGGATAGAAAATTAGATATATCCACATTTTTACATTTTCGAAAATATCCCAATTCATGATTAAAAAATCCATTTGAAAAGTTACTCTTTCTAAAGGAATTTAATGACGATTCATAGATTGTTTGATCGGGTAGTATGAACGCCGCGCCACTGGCAGATCACAAGAAATGCTTGTGGTTTCATACAGAAGGCAGCCCATATGGCCTTTAACCACACCAAGTGAAGATACAACCTTCCACCTTAACCGATCATGTAGGAAGAAGAGGGTAAAGTAAAAAAAAACATGCATTGACAATTCACTCAACTGCTCAAAGGTTAACTGGAAGAGATCTCTAAGAGGGATAAGTTCTCATTTGTACATGTAATATTGGTTATCATTGTATTTATAATTATAACCAGTTTGTGTACATTAAAGTGTTTACATTTTACACATACCTTTTTTAATGTTCTTGGTTGAAAAACAATGACATTTAAGTGATCAGAGGAAAACCCAAAGTGAAGGATATCTGTCTGTACATAAGGAAACTCAAGAGTAACTTGTATATAATCTGTGACTCAAGTGGAGACAGTCTGAAGAGGCGCGTAGAGACAAAGAGGAAAATCGCCTAAAGAACCGATTGAATGGTACTCAGGCACGGCTTAAGGAGTATCAGAGCGAACCAGAAGAGCCCCGTGTGGCCCCAATACAGGCCAAGACTGAACAATGTTGGACGACATATTGTCTGGGTTGTGGCCAGCCTTATATGGTTAGTCTGATACTATAACACCTTTAATATTTATGAACACTTTCATGACCTTGTAAGAAAATTCAAACTACCCAAGAAAGTTTCAGAGCCTGCTGGATAGGTGCAACCCCACCCCAGACAACGGCAAAACTAGGTGGGACAGAGGTGGGCACTTTTAGAACACATCATCCGGCAAACTTCTTGAGCATGACCTTGACTGCGCAGTAGCTGATTTACGTACAAATGTACATGCGCAGATCTGCCATTTTTGTTCAAAAAACAGCCGGCTTTGGCAACTATACAATCAGCCGGCAGTTGAGTAGACGTTACGAGTAGAGATGTGCCGTTCTCGAGAATGTTTCCTGATTTGTATGGAGAGAGAATGTTCTTGAGAAAATTTCCATACAAAATGAGGAAAGTTTCAGGAAATTCTCAAGGCACGTCATTACTTCATTAGTTACGAGCGCCCACCAAGCGGTTGTTGGTCATGATATTGTTAACTGAGTACAATTTGTTGTTTTGTAGTTATCTCCAAAAACCTACAACTGAAGTGGCCGCTTTCCATGTCTACAAGTTATTTGGAGTAAACTATCATATAAGAATGTAATGCATAAGCTCTCAGATGTCTATTCGGTTTGGGTGACAACTGAGAAGTTCTTATCTGGATCGCCTGAAGAGCGAGCTTAAAACTCACATTACACACTGACAGTGCACGCACTGTACAATGATTTAATAAATATTAAAGGCGTTTTCCTAGAACTAAAGCTTTTGGCTGATGCATTTGTTGTAAATAGATCAGATTAAGGATATATAAGAAGAAAACCAAACTAAAGTTTCACCACAATCAAATGACGGTTAGATCTAAAAAATGGTTAGCCATTTTTTTAGATTGGAGGAGAATTTCAATAAACAGAAGATAAATATAATAATATATTAATAAATTGTTAAATCAAAATGAAAAAAATAAAACATGTTATAATTACAATACTACCATACTTAAATAATTAGTTCACAAAATGAGTCAGGTAAAAATGAACCATTTTTATTACATCCACAACACAATAATATTATTTAATATTACTTCTCTTAAAATACCTACATGTGCACATAAGCATTGTAATAAGTGAATGCTGTTGAGAATATAAAATGATACCTATAATGTTTCTTAAACATGTATCTTATTACTGGAATGTACTTGTTTAATTATTCGGGTATACGGCTTAAAAACACGAACGCGAAAATAAAAACATGGCTTGTTTACACAACATATAGATTAGATAAGACTTGCCTGCACCAAGCTATTCATTCCAAGCAATTATCAACTAAGTGATTTCAATGAAACTTCCCAGATGCACACAAGTGTCATCCAATGAGTCACTAAGACAAGATATGTACTTTATACGCAGTTTAGAAAAAAACAATGAACCATAGAAAAATCTAGACTTTTTTTTCTTACATCAAAACATGTCTAGAAATTATAATAATGCAATAGAAAAACGTTTCGCTAAATCGAATAGAACGAATTTATCTTGTTCGCAAATTAACAATTAGCATCAAATAGATTTGAGTCACGACACCTCAACACAGACAAGGCCTCAACTGATCGAAAATACACAGTTTTTTCTTTGTTTACTTTAGTTACGCTGAATTACTTACCTTCAACACAGCTTGAGAGATGTAAAGTTAGCAGAACAGCCACGGCAATCTTCAGAACACTCACTTTTTTGTTGAAAATGTCCATTTTATAGTATGGATGTGCTATTTACGTTTAAAATATAAGACCGTCTTGGCATTGACGTTTACCACGCTGGCGGTGCGAGCGGAGCAACCAACGGTGAACAGAAAAGTGTGAACGTGAGCGGTGAGGTACGATGTTGCCATGTCTTAAAATAAAAACTCCCTATTTATTTATTCGGAATAAGAAGATTTATGCAAAACTTTTTACGTGGCAATAATAATTTAAACGTCAAATGTGTCAAACGGCTGTATCATAGAGTATATTGAATGTTTTATAAGGCTGTATCAGTTGAAAAAATATTCTTGATGCTGGCAGAATTTTCCCAATGGACAGTAGCCATTAAGTTAAAAATTTAATTGAATTGAGAAAAATATTACGGTTAGTTTTTACGCATTCGTGTGAATCATGAACAAAATCATTAAAAGCAATGTGTGTCAGTGACTTTTCAACATGATCAATATAAAGAAAAACGAGACGAGCGGGAAGTAATTTCGGATACGAAAGCAGCGTCCTTGCATACGATATGAAAGTTCTTAGGTTAGTATGTTGTAGCTATTTTTAACTGACTTCAAAAAAGAAGGCGGGTTCTCAATTCGACTGTATTTTTGTTTTATGTTTGTTCAGAACTTTGGACAACAACAAAACGACTGGGTGAACCGATTTTGATGATTCTATTTTATTTGAAAGCTAATGCTTTCCGTGTGGTCTCATTTAACACTTTCGCTACCAGGAACCCGCCTGGTAGGCACTCGTAATCATTGCTCAGATGCCGGTCACGTATTTTTTGCTTAAAGAGCTACCCACCTAGCGGGCTCTCGGTTTCTGGGGTAGGGTTAAATTTTATATCTGGTTGCGAAAGTGTTAAATGTGATCCAGTTCTGACAAAGACATCCATGGGAAAATCATATAAAATAAAGAAATATTTTTTAACAAAAAAAGAACCGACCAAAAATAAAACTGAAAAGCCAAAAATAGCCGAATCATGTACAGATTGGGATATTTAGGGCATTTCCGTTTTTTTGAAGTCGGTTCTTTTTTGTTATGATACTTGATGTGCAGAATGTCTAAGAAAGTAACAATTTCCAAAAATATTTATTATAGTGTAAGAAACAGTAACTATAGAGATCGAGTAATTCAATGGAAATTGTGTTTTCGAAGAGTAATTATTTTTATTATTTTTAATTAAAATGAAATCAATGAGTTTTTTCTTCCCTCTTTACCCTTACAAAGTTCACAAATAAATGTGGAGGATTATCTAATGCAACTTGCACTTTTCGCATTAGTTAAATCCATAGGCGTTATCTTGTAACAAATTCTTTTCTACTATTTATTCTTAGATAATTAGTTGGATACTACTATCTTTCTTTTTCTTTACCATAGTATCTGAACTCATTATACTAGTAACAATATCGGTGTACAAAAAAAAACAAGTATCGATATTGTTTTATCGAGTTATAAGCGGTATTGCAGCACGCTGTTTTTTAAAATTTGCCTCTATTTTCTAGTCTAGGTTCTTTTGTTAGCCAGACTATAATCCATTGGACATAACAGTTTCTTTGTCCCTTTTGGGGTAATGAATCGTAAAAAGTTTACGATAAACTGTTTCCGGGTTCATTTATTTCCCCGATAATGAAGAAACACTTTTATTACTGGCAACATTGTTCGTTACTAACGTTACGTGCTTCGTAAACAGTTTTTTTAAATTCATGGTTTAGTTTTATTGTTTATAAATTGCAAATGTATATAAATATTTAGTAGACACATTTTAGTGTCCTTTGCTTTAACTTGTTTAAATTTATTTATACTTGTCAACCGGCAGCTTGGTCCCGTCGGTGAAAACACATTTGTCTATGGTAACCTTCAAGGTGAGAAAATGTTCAAGTTACTTGGTAGATGGCGCTATGATAACTGTTTAGTTAAAATCGCTGTTCTTACTAGTAGCTATATCTGATTGGCAGATGGCGCTACCATGATAAATGTTATACAAAATTATGTGTGTCTATTGATTTCTTTATATTGAACAGATTAGTTCTAATAGTAATTACAAAACGAACACAATTATAGGTACCCTAAAGAAAAGAGCAGAATAAAAAAAAATATCAGTCAAAAATTTCATTAATTAACATTAATACGTAAGAAATTAAGAATTAATTTTTGCTATGAAGTACGAACGTATACTTGTATACATGGTCGATTAATGATTTTTTATAAAGTTACCATGATAAAAAAATAACCTTGGCAAAAACCCGACCAATAATAATAATATAAATACACCTAACCACCGGCCTGGGCCCTGCCCCGCTGCTGGCGGCACCCTAGGTTAGGTTTTTTATAATGTGTTTACCTAAATATTTTTTAATTTCTTGATTGTATTTTACTTTTTATATACATATAAGTATTGTAAAAAAACCTAGCCTAAGATAAGAAATAAATAAAGGGAATAAAAATACGAATAATTGAAGAGCAAAGATACTTTTGCATCGGACTTTTCGCTGAACGGTACGGGGCGTTAAAGAGATATTAAAATGTAAATCATATTACTAGTTCTAATCCTACAACTATTACTAATCCTCATGAATCGTGATAGACACTTGACATTTTCACAGATGATGTAAACTAGTATTGCTGTTGCCGCTATATAAACAAATACTAAAAACAGAACAAAATAAATATTTATGGGGCTCCCATACAACAAACGTGATTGGTTGCGTTAACTTCGCACCTCATTTGTATCCGGCGCCACACAAGGTGCAAACTTAACAACCCAGCCAGTTAAGATAGGAAGTGTTTGTACGGGACGCTCGGTGTGCGAGTCCGACTCGCACTTGGACGGTTCTTTTCCGGGTGATAAGCGGAGAAAGCTTTTCCTTACTCTAGCCTTGTTCGGACTAGGCTAGTATTTTAGTCTAGTAGCGAGTAATTTATCTAGGAGCTAAACGTGTCTGAACACCAAAAAGTTTGTCGAGTAGATTACTAAGTAATTTAGTCGAGTCCATCCATTTTATTCTATTTTTTAGTACCTAGTTTAACTAGTAGGTGACTAGTAGTGAGTAGCGCCCCCACCACGCGTCCGTGCTTACTCGGCCGCCGGATAAAAAAGTCCGAACCTGTCGATTTAGTCGAGTTCATTAGTTGGCGTGAAAATGTCATTTCGCTGGAGCGAGGAAACCACTTTAAAATTGCACAATACCACTGACTTGTGAACTTTACTCGACTGTAATGCGAACGATTTTTAGGCAGTAGCGAATAGTTTAGCTACTACATTACTCGCTACTAGACTAAAATACTAGCCTAGTCCGAACAAGCTTTCAAGGGACAAAGGTAGTTTACTTTACCACCAGCTGGTGATGTGCGGCCATCGCCGAACGCCCATACAAATAGGTATTGCATTCACGCTGTTGCCCTCTTCATAGAAAACTGTTTTTCAATACAATTTTAGAATAGCGAAATCAGGGATCGATTCCGGTAATAATTAAAATTGAAATATATTTAATAGAATATAGGCATTGATATAGTACTTTGATATTCGTGTGTATTTCAGAAAATTATAATTTGGGTCTCTTCAGGGTTAGTGAATATTACTGAACCAACGAGCTACATCCTCGGCCCCTTAGCCACCTGCCAATCTTACCATCAGGTGACTGAGTCCAATGCTGGTCAGTTTGTGAATAAATATACTTAAAAGTATAAGAGTCATTTTCAAAACACAGTCATGTACATGGTAAAAGGCTTGATAAAAACAAAGTTACGATCGCTTCTTTACACAAAGGAATCAATTAAGTTTTGTTTTAATTAAAGCCCTTAACTATGTACATGTATTTTGAAAATTACTTATATAAGGGAATAAATAAAACCGGCCAAGAGCATGTCGGGCCACGCTCAGTGTAGGGTTCCGTAGTTGCCCATCCTTCACAATTTAAATTACGAGAAATATTTCAAGCTCTATAAAAAAGGTCGTAAACGCCAAGTACTTACGGCACTTACGTCATTTTAAAGAAAATGATGAAATTTTGCGCTAACTCAAAACTACTTACGCACTAATTTATTTTATTTTCAGAGCGAATATTTACAAAACTGCTACTTTAAAAGTTTTTTTTCGCGTGATATATACACATACTCATACCAAGTTTCAGCTTTCTAAGTACTAGTTATCACGGAGCTAAGCCGCGGACGGACGGACAGACGGACAGGCGGACAGACGGACAGGCGGACAGACGGACAGACGGACATGGCGAAACTATAAGGGTTCCTAGTTCAACCCTAAAAATGAATACCGGTATTTTTTATGGTATCCTACCTCAAACTCCAAAACATTGTTTCAAACGCTTCCAAGACCACAATTCTGGCTGCGGAAAGAGCACAACGATCAGTTCTAAAGGTAATGCTTCTCAAACCTTTCAGGTAGGTACCCGACTCATTCTCTTTACGCAGAAGCTCAAGTTCTTACGGTTCGTCAACTCTTTTGTCATAAAATCTGTATCATTGTCCACAAATCCGCATTAAAAATGAATACATACTCCGACTTAATAAAGAAACGCGTTTTTAGATTGCCTGTTCCCAGAGTCCATTCTGCTTTTGGTAGGCGATTCGGTGAATATCTTGGTTCCTCAATATATAATGCTGCTGTAAAAAAACATAACAAGATTCCTCATAGCTCTGTTCAAGAAGCCAAAAAGCTTCTCTATAACTGGCTCAGTACTCTGGATTATTCCGACACCGAGGCTCTCCTTGTCAAGAGAGTCTAGAATCATCTTTTTAGTTATTAGTTTGATTTATTAAATTTGTTATTTAGTAAATTAATATTGTACTGGTTGATCTCATATTGTAAAATAATTAACTTGTTACATGACATTAAATTGTAATTCTGGTTCCCCGCGATACAGGCATGGCCTAGTGCGGAGTCCACTGTCAATTTATGTATTATGTAAACACAGTTCCGTATTTCAATTGTTGCCTTATAAATGTAATGTTTGTTGTTAATTGTGCAATAAATGATTCTTTATCTTATCTTATCTTATCTTAAATCTGTAACGTTTCGCCAAATTTTTGTTTGTCCGAAAGTATTTTTTAGGTAATAATTCTTAAAATTTAATAGTTTAAAAAACATGGCTTTCGGACAAATGAAATATTGGCATTTTAACAAAAAATATAGTATTTCAGATAGGTAAAAAAAAATTGTGAAACCGAGTACCGGTATAATAAAGCTACATATAAATATGTTACTGCTACACATATATGCCCTCTCCCATATTCCATGCCGTATTACGGTCTGTTAAAAAGCGGTAGCAAGATCAAAAGCGCCGAACAAAGGACTTCTTGCCAACAAAGCGTGACCAACATTAATAAAAGTTAGCCATAAGCCTGTTTACAATTTCCACTTGTTTACTATTTATAGTGTAAACAACACACAAAGGCCGGTCGGGCTGAAATTTGACAATGCTTTAGAGTACCGATGTGAGCACACCTTTACGGAGCGTCGGGGGTGTAAAATGCCGCTGAAAACATAGATATCTGTAACACTATTAAATTCTATCATAAATAAAAAAGCCTTTAATTCAATTAGTAAACCTACCCAACTATGTATAGTCCAAAACAAAACTCGTTTATTTTTATCAAAATCCATATTCTATCAGTGATTTATACAATTTTATTTAATTATGTTGTTCACTTTAGAGTTTATTCGTTATAGTTTTCATATTTATTAGAGTAATTTTCGGATTAAATTGGACCATAGTTGTGTGAACTGGACTGTAGTTGGGTGGTTTAACCCGTAAACCTACTACCCAACTATAGTCCAATCATCCAACTATGGTCCAAAATATTGTTATCAAAATCCATATTCTATCCGTTATTTTATACGTTTTTATTAAGGTTTGTTTAATAATGTTGTTCACTTTAGAATTTATTCGTTATAGTTTTCATATATTAACGAGTAAGTTTCGATATTGGACCATAGTTGTGTGAACTGGACTGTAGTTGGGTGGTTTTACTATAATAATTTAATAAAATATTTATATTTTGTATTTTCTAGCTTTATCATTATAGTATCATTTAGATTTTAGTGTAATTAATTCCATTAATAATTCTCGTTCTTACTATTTAAAATAGTTGCATTATATGATTAAGTCTTCATATTTATTATTATTTTTAAATGATATACTTATATTGTTAACTATTATTAGGCATTTATCATCATACTCCATCATAATTCTATCATCATACTCAGAACGTACTCCCATCTGTGCGGCCGACAACGCACTTGTGACTCTGGTGTTGCAGGTGTCTACGAGCGACGGTAATCGCTTTCCATCCCGCGATCCGCTTGCTCGTTTGCCCCTATGACATAAAAAAAATTAAACGCCTTTACATCTTTATGAGATGATGAATGATGATCGAATCATTTGACGCCTAACTGTTGGCCTAGTGTCAGATCATTTGTGCACCGGAAACCCCGGGGTATGCTTATTATGCAGCGGTTTGTGGTCAGTTTCAGTCAAAATCAGTTTTCTAAATCTTAATAGCCTGATGCAGGATCGTCATTTCGTTTTGTAAGTCTGCCGACATCTGTTGGTCATAATTTCCTCTATCCTCTCCTGTTTTCGACGAATCATTGACTGTAATTAATTTTCTCAACGACGTGACGAATAAACTTAATACCTGTGTAGTGTATTGCCAAATAAATGGACACTCATCTCTCACTCTTTGGAGAGCTGTAAAGCGAGCTAGACTGTCCGATTGTTGTGTGAACCTTACACAACCTTAAGAGGCCTTATTCCTTTAACATTTTGTTTTTTTCATATTAGGACAAATATATTGACTAATACTTTTCCCCGAGTTCTAGGTAGTAACATAGCTACTTATTTCACGCTTTCATTCCGTGCAGTCGAAAATAAGTTGAAAAAACTTATTTTCCGCGTGAATTTTGTCAATTTCGAGTAGTATTTGAAACAAATATTATCAATGAAAAATTCAAATTGTATGTTTTAAATAACTATATACCAATAAATCCCTATTCTAGGTAGTAACATCAATAATATGTTAAGAAACATGTTTGATCATAGAGAATCTATCTAAAACAATCAGCATTTTAAAAGGAATAAGGCATCTTAAACATAAAAATCGTTGCAAATTTTCCTACTTGAATCCAGCAAGCATCTCTTTTCCGCTCTAGTGTTGTAAAGCGCGCATTACGTAACCGGAGCGTCATTTTACCGCCCTCTCCCGTTATTGTTCCCGCCGGGCGAGAACTCCGCCAAAAGAGTACCACCTCGCTGTTTATTGCTCGCAAATTGTATGAATTATTTATTTAATTTAAAAGCAAAGAAACCTTGCTATCATACGGCGAAATAAGAAGGTACAGATAGGAGTGTGTTGCTCGTGGCTAAAACGAGAAGCGAGCGGAATGAAGACAACAGAGAGTGTGGGTGTTTCATGACAGTTTAAATCAGATACTGTTATGAAATGTCAAAAAGGATTTGTTAGTATGAAGTGTCTACTCTCTCTATCTTAATAATTGGTATGTAGTCAAACACGAGTTTATCCTATCTAAACTTACATTGGTGTTTTCCATTTTCACGTACGGTGCAGAAACTTGGAGTTTGAGAAGCCGCGATAGCAGTATAAGATCGATGCTTTCGAGATGTGGTGTTGGCGCAGGTTGCTACGTATTCCTTGGACTGCGATGCGAACAAACGAGTCGATATTAAATGAACAACATCTCGACGCGGCTCTCCGCGATATGTCGGAAACGAGCCCTGAACTTCTTCGGTCATATTATGCGGTCTTCAAAGCATTGTCTGGAGAAGCAGATTATCATAGGGCAAATTGATGGCAGACGTGCGCAGGGAAGGGCACCCACTAGATGGTCTGACACAGTGAAGAAGGCAGCGGGCAGCATGCACCGGGCGGTCCACGCAGCATATAGCCGCACTGAGTGGGAACAGATATGTGGTCGCGATCCTCATCAGTGAGGGAACGACGAAGAAGAAGCTTACATTTGATAGGCTAGTTCACTCACGTTAAATTGTATTAAACTAATGTTTATTTCGTACTTATAGTATTTAGCATAGGAAACCTAAATATATATTTTTCAGATCATAAAAGTAGATGGCTGAAAATTTTAATTTGTTTGTTTTTCCTGTATTTTGAAATGCTTAAATCGCTGTCCGCCGCTCATGATAATGACGTCACCGGTCCCGTAAAGAAAACTGAAGGGCTACTCCGACGACGCCGAATCTTCGACGAATAGTGCCATCCCTCTCAATCTCCTGTCAAAGTATATTTGAGTGAGTGGGATGGCGCTATACGACGAATTTCGAACATCGAAGTGGTCTTTCTGTTTATTTACTCGGTGTCTCGGTAACGGTATTCTACATCACGCCACAGACCAGCAAAAGGCAAAATGGCAGAGAGCGTTTTTGTCTGTTCATGAAATTTCTCAAAAATACAATATTATTAATTATTATTAATAATATTACACTATTATTAATTATTATTAATAATATTTTAGAGCTAGTAAGATTTAATAAATAGTTAAATCTAGGAGTTTGTAATATTGAAGAAAATTTATTTCCTTTATATTTTGTATCATTTCATGCTTGGGAATGTTAACCACCATAACCATAAAAGCAATTTGGAATGAAATAGATGATTGGGAATGAGTATGAGTATGAATTATATTTTTATATTAATACCTGCTCCATAGCTCTCCAAAGTCCTACCGTGATTAAGTACTTCTGATAGAAGTCCGATGCTTACTCATTACAATCCCTAACCCAAATGAAAACTCCATCACCTTAATAGACCGCTTTCTCTAACGACGTCATTTTTAAAGGGGTCAAACACACAATTAATCTTTGTCTGAGTTGCGTAGGCTTGCGTTGCTTACACAATTTGTTCTCATTTGCTGAGAGGGTGGACGATTCAAGTGAAAAAGGTTATAAGTCACTTCGTGTTACTAAGGCCGTTTTAACTGTTCTGTTTCGAGATGTTTAAGAGGCTTGTATTGTCAAATAAATTAACAGGTATGTATGAAAATTTCATTGAAACCATTCAAAGATATTTACTTAAGATGTCTTATTCCTTTTAAAATGCTGATTGTTTTAGATTTTTTTCTATATGATCAAATATGTTTCTTAACATAAATTATTGATGTTACTACCTAGAACAGGGCTAATGGTAATTTGAATCCTACAGTTTTAATTTTTCATTGATAATTTTTGTTTCAAAAACTACTCGAAATTTACACAATTCACGCGGAAAAATCGTTTTTTTTCTCTTAATTTCAACTGCACGCAATGAAAGCATGAAATAGCTGTTACTTACTTACCTAGATATCGGGGAAAACTACCTATTATTCACTGCAAAAAGTTGGTTCAAATTATGAATATATTTGTCATAATATGAAAAAAATAAATTTTATAAGGAATAAGGCCTCTTACGACTGCGCCACACAATTCAACATACCAAAACTACCATTAATTTTGGCGTTTTTCAGTTTTCTTAAATTACATCTAGGGCGTAATTCTATTGACATTGCTATAGGTATCGACAATATCGTATATAGAATTCTATTGTGTTCGAGAATTTTCAAAATGGCGGAAGTACACAGAAAAAAAGATTAGTTAACAGTAGCTCCAATGCACAATGTTAGCTAGTTACATAAATCGGAGGACTGATAAACTGAGGGCTACTAGTAACTAAAATAACTTGTGTAAAATTAGCATAATTTTGGTTACTACCACGTTAACTAAAGCCTGACCAGAAATATATGAGGATTGTCAAGAGGGCGCTATTTATAAGATTTATACGGCAACAATTTTGCAACCAATCGCAACCGCACTATAATGACATTAGTTTAAATACCTGTCAGTTTCTATGGTAACCTCGTAATATCATTTAATGGAATGTACTCTTTTGCCGACTCTTTTTCGTGTAGTAAACAGTGTACACTTTATCTATATATATAATACGCGAGGCCGATTTTTGTACATCCCATCAGATCTACAGTTATAGTCCGATTTTTATAAATGATATGTCATTAGATTCGTCTCATGCTGGAGAGGTGCATAAAACTCTTGGATTTTTAATTTTTTCCTGAAAAAGTACTGAAAAATGGATTTGAAAAAACTACTGTGCGCTAACCACGTGACATTGACCACGTGACCTGTGATCCCTATTTTGACATAAGATGATCAAATAATAATAAGCATGATTTGCTCACAAACCTGTAGTAAGTTGTTCAGCATGATGAAATATTATTTTTGAGACGGCAACATAATATCCGCAGCACTTAAAACATGTACGAATTTGCAAAAATAATTTTACAGTTTGTTGACAATGAATGACAATAACCATATTCTGTCAACGTTTCATATATTTTTTATTGGGGGCTATTATGTCAATGATCTAAATTGCCAGGTTGTTTTTCTGTTTAAAATGTTAATATGGAAACTTTTTTCGCATACCTGTTAAAAATGTGGAGGAAAAAGCCGGTTAAGTGCGAGTTGGACTGGTGCTCGCAGACTAGAAAAACTGACCGTCATTCAAGAATAGATTATTTTTATAGGCGAGTTTTAGAATAAATCATAGCAGAAAATATGTAGTAAAACTAATTTAATCGTCATTCAAATAAGTAAATTTATGATAGATTATTATAAATATGATTATATATAAGTCAAAAATGGCAAAAATGGCGTGAGTTATGGTAAATTAAATGGTATTTTACAAGAAAAAACTTAGTCCTTCCGCTTGCATGTCGACGGGATGGGAAACGTGGTCGAGTTGAGAATATGGACGACTTGACAATGTAACTAAGTGGGGAATGTATCTACATTGGTACTATGGATGAGTTGGTAAAATGGACGAGTTGGAAATGTGGTCGAGTTGAGAATATGGACAACTTGACAATGTAGCTAAGTTGGGAATGTATCCACATTGGTAATATGGATGAGTTGGTAAAATGGACGAGTTGGAAATGTGGACGAGTTGAGAATATGGACGAGTTGGCAATGAAGACGACTTGGTAATACGGACGAGTTGGTGATATGGAAGATTTGGCAATAAAGACGAGCTGATAATAAGGACATGTTGGTATTGTAGACGAGTTGGGTGTATCGTCGAGTTGGGAATATGGACGAGTTGGAAATGTGGATGAGTTGGCAATGTGGATGAGTTGGTAAAATTGACAAGTTGGGAACATGGACAAGTGGGCAATGTGGACGAGTTCGCATTATGGACGAGTTGGCAATGAAGACAAGTTGGTAATACGGACAAGTTGGCAATGAAGACGACTTGGTAATACGGACGAGTTGGTGATATGGAAGATTTGGCAATAAAGACGAGCTGATAATAAGGACAAGTTGGTATTGTAGACGAGTTGGGTGTATCGTCGAATAGGGAATATGGACGAGTTGGAAATGTGGATGAGTTGGCAATGTGAATGAGTTAGTAAAATTGACAAGTTGGGAACATGGACAAGGGGGCAATGTGGACGAGTTCACATTATGGACGAGTTGGCATTGAAGACGAGTTGGTAATACGGACAAGTTGGTAATATGGACGAGTTGTCAATGTGGACGAGTTGGGAATATGGACGAGTTGGGAATGTGGATGAGTTGGCAAAATAAACAAGTTGGGAACACGGACGAGTGGGCAATAAAGACGACTTGGTAATACGGACGAGTTGAGAATATGGACGAGTTGGGAATGTGGATGAGTTGGCAAAATTAACAAGTTGGGAATATGGACGAGTTGGCAATAAAGACGGGCTGATGATAAGGACGAGTTTGTATAGACGAGTTGGGTGTATCGTCGAGTTGGGAATATGGATGTGGACGACTTGGAATTGTGGACGAGTTGGGCCTATGGACAAGTTGGAAATGTGGACGAGTTGTATTTGTGGGTGAGTTAGCAATATGGACGAGTTGGCATTGTTGATGAGTTGGAAATGAAGACGAGTTGGCAATGTAGATGAGTTGGGTGTATGGACGAGTTGGTAATGTGGACGACTTGGCATTGTGGACGAGGTGGGAATATGGACGAGTTGGAAATGTGGCCGAGTTGGCATTGTGGACGAGCAAGTAATATGGACGCGTTGGCTTTGTGGATGAGTTGGGAATATAAACAAGTTGGCAATGAAGACGAGTTGGTAATACGGACGAGTTATATGGACGAGATTGGCAATAAAGACGAGTTGGTATTGTAGCGAGTTGGGTGTATGGACGAGTAGGAATGTGGACGAGTTAGCAATATGGATGAGTTGGCATTTTGGACGAGTTGGGAATATGGATGAGTTGGCAATAAAGACAAGTTGGTAATATGGACGAGTTGGCATTTGTAGATGAGTTGGGTTAATGGACGAGTGGGCAATGTGGACAATTTGGCATTGTGTACGAGATGGCAATGTGGACGATTTGGCATTGTGTACGAGTTGGGAATGTGGACGAGTTGGAAATATGGATGAGTTGGAAATGTAGACGAGTTGTATTTGTGAACGTGTTGGCATTGTGGACGAGTAAGCAATATGGACGCGTTGGAATTGTGGACGAGTTGGGTATATGGACGAGTTAGCAATATGGTCGAGTTGGTATTGTGGACAAATTGGGAATATGGACGAGTTGCCAATGGAGACGAATTGGTAATATAGACGAGTTAGCGATGCAGATGAGTTGGGCGTATGAACGAGTTGGCAATGTGGACGTGTTGGGTGTGTGGACAAGTTGCCATTGTGACCCAGATGGGAATATAGACGAGCTGACATTGTGGACGAGTTGGCAATGTGGAATAATTAACATGTTACCCTAACATGCGAAACTTGATGGTAGAAATGTCCTATATACCTATGATGCAAATTTAAAAAAATCGACGCGCTCAAGTATAAATCATATTTGAAATAATGACGTCTGGCTGATCATTCTTATTCTCATTCAAAATAAAATTTGACAAATTCTGCTGCCAACAAAACAAATTGATTTTATAAGGCTTCCGTTTTTACCGACTATGGTAAGGAACCCTAACATTAGGTTTATATCATAGACTTCAGAGTATAGATATCATCTCCTTCACTCTTCTGTCAGACACTATTTCAATGAGAGGAAAGACGAAAGTTTGAATTTGGAATTCGGGTATTAGGCCTTCAGCTCTAAATTTATTGAAAAAAATATGTCTTAATATTCTTTTTTCAAACATTTTTAGCTGTTTTTTATATTGGATTTTATTTATTACACATATTTGACACATTCTTTGTTTTTATGGTGGAGTATTGTTGGTCAGTTATTTATTTAGTTTAGTAAAGAGGGTTTGATTAAGTATACCTAGCGTAAGAATTTCAAACACAATGTGTAATTGTTATTGAATAAATGATTGATGATGATGACATGGCAGCACCCATATTAAGAAAATTTGCACGATCTATTGAATTTCATTAAAAAACAAACATTGATAATAGTGGTTTTTCGTGTATCTATAAACGTTTTAAACTCTCTATTTCATACAATTGAGTTTATGTAACATTTTTTATTATCACTATTTTTAAGTATTTACGATTATAAATGAATACAGAAACAGTTACGCACTACATGATTTCCTTTTTAAAACCTGCGTAGTGAGTGCTCAAATCTGTCCTTTCGATTCATGTGCTATTTCTGGAAATTGATAGAAATTTAATCGATCAAATCGATAAATTTATGTCCTGAAGAAAGAACAACAAATTAAAATTCTACCAATCTTAGAGTTTGTCAAACGCATCGTTTCCCCTAGGAGGGGGCTGATTTATTATATCTATCTCTTTTTTTCGTATGGTATATTATGAGATAGATATATAATCAGCCCCATGCCCGAGGGGCACGACTCGCTTGACAGACTCTATGTCCGGTCCTATGAAAATATGTCAAATATATTTTTAAGATATGGGATTATTTTTAAGAATAATTTTTTTCCATAAATCGATTAATATGCATTTTATTTGTGAAACAGATCAGCAGATCATATGTCATTAATGCACAAGTTATTTTTACAAAAGAGTTGAAAAAGTTGCCACGATGAAGCTGGCAGTTGGCTATCAGATCAGGCCTGGCTCTAGCCTGGCATGTTTTAACGTTTTTAAAACATAATTTTAACGTGTTTTATTACAGTATTTATTCTTCGTTTGCCAAAAACTTCTTATCGATAAAGTAGTTGTTTTCTGTAACACTACCGGATTTATATATTCTAGCGGCGGTTCGACGCCGCAACGGGCCTCTAGTTTATCATAATACTTATTACGCTCACGACTGAATGGTTTTCGGTATTTTCTTTGCATATTTTTAAATATTTGTCTTTTAAAGAAACCAGCACGAATGACATTGACATTGTTGACAACTATCATAAAATCATTGCCAGTGTAAGAAATTAGTTCCAGTGAAATTCCGCAATATGGCGCATCCTCATATATTTCTGGTCAGGCTTTACTAAGCACAATTGGGCTATTTCTCAAGTAGTTAAACTATACCCCGCGCGGCGAACGATGATCCCTATGACACCTGTCATCTCAATACATTTTATAACCTATAATCGGAAAAATGTACTGAGATGACAGGTGTCATAGGGATCATCGTTCGCCGCGCGGAGTATAGTTGAGCTATTTTTTTTCAGTGTTGAAACGTAAAAAATAGAATATTTCAGCCAATTAGAATCAGATTCGGAACGTCTATAGCTCACACATCCATTAGTAAAGTCTTACTCTCCCTGTGCAGGAGTAGCGTGTCAAACAAATATCTAGGTAAGCCGGAACACATTTTCGCTTACATACACCCCAGGCCAAAAGTATGAAATAGTTATTTGTGCAACAAGAGAGCAAAGTTGTTTTTTGTTATGAGTGCTGATTTTGAGTCCCGAGCAAGCGAAGGATTCTACGTTTGAATCACGAGCGTAGCGAGTGATTCTATGTTAGAATCCTGAGTGTAGCGAGGGACTCAACAGCACGAGATGCAAAAAACTTTGCTCTCGTGTAGCACACACAACTTTTCACCTCATCAGCGAGAACATATGCGACATTTTGTGTTTTTTCTTCCAACGTATGTTTATAGTCTTTGTTGCTGATTTCAATAATATTATTAATCAGAAAATAGATAAGTGCTGCTTAAAAAGGAATAACAATATAATTTAATTGAAATTATAATCAACCAACCAACACGGTTATTGCCATTATTTGATCAAATTGGAAGATTTAGCAGATACATGACGTGTTTATTTATAAATACATTATTATATTACGAGATTTTGTTTATACATTGATTAATATTTTTACTCCTAAAACACCAAACAAAATATATGCAAAAGAAAATAACAATTACAATATGAACTCGATATTTTTTAAGGTAGGTACGTTTCGAATATGCATCTATGATAAATGGCGAAATTATAAATTATATTTTACAATAAGTAAATATAATTTACAATAAGTAATAAGGTGAAAAATCTTATTATATTTGAGCAATGATCAATTGTTTTATATAAAAGGCACAATCATTTTAATTTTCGGTCGTTAAATAAAAATATGATAAAGAAAAAAAATACGTTGCAATTAAAACTTTTTCGGGTGTTTTTAATGAATTTTTTGATATAACGCGTATCCGAACTGTTCTCAATCGAGGTCGGATTCGAAAATCGAATTTCAAATTGATAAGTTTCTATCCCTCTCTTTTATATACATATGAAAGAAACAGAGTGCAACGAGATTCAAATGATTAGAATTTTATAATTAACCTTTGGCTGAAGAATGTCAATTCGTGGTCAGATATTGAAAAAATTAAAAAGCTACTTTCTACTCACGCTCGAAACAAAATCGCATTTTGTTCACTGTTATCTGACAGCAAAATCGCCATGTTTGAGGTGGTGAGGTGAAAACAAGCTTATACTATGTATGTACAGTCGAGTTCATTTACATCTACACACTTACGAGAACAAAAATATCTGAACACGACTATGCTCCTGACAATAGGTTCGTGTTCAGATATTTTTGCTCTCGCAAGTGTGTAGATGTAAATGAACTCGACTGTACCTACAATATAAAGCTGTAATTTCATTACGGGATAAATTATATTACAAAATAAAACTTACAATAAATATTTTAAAAGTTATTACCCAAGTTCTGCTTTTAAAAATGGCCAATTCAACAAAGACAAAAAAAGGCGATTTACAACTTTTTCCCGAAGTTAGGTAAATATATATATTTTTTACAATATTATGATGTTTTAATAGGGGACGTTAAATTAATGTTTTAATCGTTTAGGGGTGGCCTAATGGTAACTTACATTTACACAATGGATAATTATTAGAAACTTTAAATATGAAAAGAAATACTTTGTTTCCATACTTTTGGCCTAGGGTGTATATTTCAAGAGCAAAAGATAATCCTGAACTAACATAGACAAGCCGGTAGGAACCAGGTTCTAAAGCCACTGCAACGGAGTTATCAAGCTGAACCTTGCTACTCGGCGGAGACCAAACTTTACTAGTTTGCGCGTGAGAACTTATACGGCGATCTCTTCATAATTAAAGAGTAGAGGTGGCATCATGTCAGAACTGAGAAACACATTTCAGAGTTTTCGATGCAAAATTGATTTGACACTAGGCGTTAAATCATTTGTGCACCTAAAACCACGGGGTATGCTGAGAATGCACATTTATTGACGGAGCTAGCGGAGTGAGCGAGGTGTCCCATTTTCAGACTGAAAAAAATATTTCGTTTGTCTGGATATGTGGATGTTCGACTTTTCTCTTCTATAGTCGCATTTTTAAACCGATACTGATGAATTCTGATTATATTCGATAAGTATTTATATCAGTTAGTGTTTTTGGTCGATTCGGTTTTTCGAAATTTTCATAATGGCGCTAGCGGGAGGTTTGGAACGTAAAAAAAATATTTCAAAGATCTTAATAACGTGATGCAGGATCGTCTTTTGTGTTGTTTGGGCGCGTGTAAAAAAAAGCGTACATAAAAAAAACGCGTGCGAAGTTAAATATATAGAAAAGTCCATGACCCTGTATCAAATATTCGAGTATTACACAAATATTTTTTACTAAATACTTTACACAAATATTTTTTACAAAATACTTTACACAAATATTTGCCCTTGCCGGCATTTGAACCCAGGACCGTCGGCTTAGGCACTACCACTGCGTCAACTGCATCGTCAAATGAATGCACATATTCATCTGCATCCTCATCCGCAAGCCCCACCCTAGTAATTTCGTACGGTTAACTTAGCCTTGTCATACTCATAACAATACCGCCACTACAGGAAGCTTCTTTTCAATGTTAATATTATAAAGTTCTAAAACTTAATAAATATCGACACAAAGGGTCGCGGGATCGCAGGTTCGAGTCCTGCTCACTGTGGTATTTCCACATTAAAGCAGAATCGATAAAAAGATTCTACTAAAAAACTTTCTAAGTCTAACAGTTTCTGGCCGAACATTGAAGATTTTATTAAGAATGTAAAGTTGCCTATTTCATGAACTGTGGACGCTAAATTCGAGTCTACTTTGAGATATCGCTAAATATTCCTTTTAAAATGCTGATTGTTTTAGACATTTTTCTCTACGATCAAACATGTTTCTTAACATATTATTGATGTTACTACCTTGAAAAGGGCTATTGGAATTTATTGGTTTATATTTGAAACCTACAGTTTGTATTTTTCCTTGATAATTTTTGTTTCAAAAACTACTCGAAATTAACAAAATTCACTCGGAAAATTAGTTTTTTCTACTTGTTTTCGACTGCACGCAATGAAAGCATGAAATAGCTGTTACTACCTAGAACTTGGGGAGAAGTATTATTCAATTCAAAAAGTTGATTGAAATTATCAATATATTTGACATAATAAGTTTTTTTTTAAAAGGATTATGGCCTCTTAAGCTGTCATTAAAATGTGATGTTTGCGATTCAGCCACAAGTGACATGTCAAGTTAAGTTTGCGCCTGATACGTTATGGCGCCGTAGGCATATAAATAAAGGAGGCGCAGAGTTAACGCGACCGGGTTGGACGATACAGTGGCGTGACCTGTCAGAATGTGGTCGGCGTAGTGTCCCTCTCACTCTTACGCGATCCGTAGAAGAACCTCTCAGTTTCACCCAAACCCAAATCGCAAACTGAGACCTCACGGACTGTATATAGATAGCGATATATCACCTAGATATATCGCACTTTCGGAGCTCTCCGAGATATATAAGGAATTTGGATTCAAATTTATCTAAACATTTAACTATCTTCAAATATTATTATAAAAAAAAAAGATATATCTCGATATGATCACGCTATGGTATGTATTAGAAATAAATATATTTCGTCTACCTATTCAAATAATGAACTTAAACTGCATAATATGACGGGTGTGAGCAGTTGGTATGTTTTAACTGGTTAAAATCGTTAAATGTAGGTACGTATCGAATAACAAAAAACCCGTGAAAAAGTAATACCGAGATACTGTTCAATTAAAGATATCACAAAACCCTATCGAATTAATAAATATCAGACAACCTCACACAAATCGATCTAGTCCCAAATTAAGCTCAAGAAGGCTTGTGTTATGGGTACTAGACGACGATATACTCACTTATAGAGATAAATATATCCTTACATACATAGAACAACCATGATCCCAAGCACAAATATTCGAGTTCATCACACAAATATTTGCCCTGGCCGGGATTCGAACCCGAGACCGCCGGCGCAGTAGGAATTAGCCCCGCATTTCTCTTCCAGAACATCCTGTACTCGCAACCCTTTCCAAAAGTAATTACCATAGGGCAGAGCAATCAAAAACGTAGCAAAAACAGCTCGCGATCGCTTATTAATATTAAACAAGTCGTAATCACCCTTGCAAACCTAATCTAATTTTAATCATTGCAGTCCTTGGGGGTAAGCCCGGATTATAACGTAAGGATTTAAGGTAATGAACAACAAAAACTATACTGGTGTGTTTAATAATCCTAAAGAAAATGAAGGGTCATAGAAAACGTGTGTATTAAAAGCCCGCGGGTTATCGTAGCTCCTATATCTTATGTTATTTTCTACGGAATAAAATTTACGATAGTTCCAAGATTTTTTTTTAATCTTTATTGCACAGACCAAACTAGTACCAATGGCGAACTTAATGCCTATAATTAAGAATATGATATGTATATAATTAAGATTATGTTATGCATATAATTTAGTATTAGTACTTTATTTAGTATTTAATTATTTATAAACTCTTTTTCCACTTCTCATTTTAAATTTGGAACTCTTGGCTTTAATATTGGCTGAGATCCGTTCACAACTAGCTGGTCATCATGAGACCTTCATTTAGTGAGTGATATAGAAAATGCTACTAAAACTTAACATTTAACCAAGATTTGGAATTCTTGGCTTCAATATTGGCTATCAGTGCACAACTAGCTGGTCATCATGAGACCTTCATTTAGTGAGTGATATAGAAAATGCTAATAAAACTTAACATTTAACCAAAATTTGGAACTCTTGGCTTTAATATTGGCTGAGATCCGTTCACAACTAGCTGGTCATCATGAGACCTTCATTTAGTGAGTGATATAGAAAATGCTACTAAAACTTAACTTTTAACCAACATTTGGAATTCTTGGCTTTAATATTGGCTGAGATCTCGTCACTTGTTCCAATAAAATCTGAATACCTTGGAAACTACTGGTCCTATTTCGACCAAACATAGCTAAGAACCATCTCGACGGAAAAGTCTTTCAATAAAAAAAACCACACTCAAATTGCTCAATCCGTTTGGGCGCTACGATGCCACAGACAGACACACAGATACACATGTTAAACTTATAACAACCCTCTTTTTTTCTGTCGGGGGTTAAAAAGTACGTACTCACTGTTTTTTTATTTTTGCTGAGATAACTAATGAAAGGGCACTTTAGTCTAGTATCATAATTAAATAAAAACTAATGACGGTTGGCATTATTGACAGCTTATTTTTTTTCGCGGATAGGGCGAAGACGACAACTCTATCCAGGTATAGTTGCCGTAGATTTAGGTTATTTTATGTCTTTTCCTATATTAGTTTATATAAAAAAATAATAATTAAAATATGTTTTTTAGCATACGCTACGCAAAGCTCTCGATCTTTATATTAATTTTCGTCTGTTAGACATATGAAATGTTGTCAAATGGTCGATGAAATGAAAATTTTCAAAACGTTGACTTTGAAATAAAATTCGATAATAAACCCACAATTAGTCATAAAAATGTCAGTTATCCCATATCTTTCAGCCGTTTGTCGTTATGTATTATTTAAGATGTACAGACTTACAGTTTTATAATAGTATATATAGATACAGTAGAGCCGTTACGTATTCCCCGTGCTATTTGGTGCCCCAGACACGTTCCCACGAGTTGGCCAGATGACAAAATACCATATAAAATATAAGGATGCTCCCAGAACCATGCATTTTTTAGGCACCGGATGCTTACAGTCTGTATTTAACTGTGGCTTTGTGGATCCCGTTTTTTCAGTGTCCCTTGCGTGAGATAAATAAGCAGTTAAAACATCCCCACGGAAGCTGGGTAGTGAAAAAGTGGGGAAATTTCCCAAATTAAGCTGTAAGAAACGATGCTACGTGGTAATAGATTTCAACAATATTTCTGATAATTTTCGTCGCTAGAGACTCCACTACCACAATGTAAAAAAAGTAATACTTATATTTAGTAACCTATACCCTTAGAATAACTACGCCTAGTCAGCGTTTGAATGTGAAGCCAGTTTTGTTTAGCCACGGGCTAAGTTTCGTCCGTGTGCGCAGCTGTCACAACGTCAATGTCACAAGCAACACGTCGCTATGATTGGTTCGTAGACACGCACACATACAACCAAAAACGGCTTCATCTTTCGCAAATCTGTTGTATGAAGGCTCTCGTTCAAGGCATACTTATTCTAAGCCTACATTTACTAGAGCGTGCCCGCGAGTCCTTGCACCCTGAACCTGTTCTTTTGTCTCTTTGTATTTAGTTGTTTAAAAATTATCCTATCGTCATCTGTGAATGCTCAAATACCGCTTGTAAATAAAAACGGTCCAGGCGTTTAGGTACAATAAAGCCACAAAGACAAACACAAATATACATAACCTAAATTAAAAATTCAAAACACTCCCGTCAGGCCGTGACAAGTAGCTGGTCATCATGAGACCTTCCTCCATTGAGTGGTATAGAAACTGCTATTAAAACTGAATATTAATACAAAATTTGGATTTCTTAGCTTCAATAGCTGAGATCTTGTCACTTGTTCCAATTAACGCTGAATATCTTGGAAACTACTGGTCCTATTTCCACCAAACATAGCTAAGAACCATCTCGACGGACATGGACATGGTCTATCTGTTTGGGAAATACGATGCCACAGACAAACACACTACACAGATACAAAAATTCACAGACGCACAGTATTTTTTTATGTAGGTAAATTAACACCCGGTATCTTTGGATTAAGACGTTGGGCCGGTAATCCAAAAATACCGGGTTCGAGTCCCAGTGTGGACCACGTATGAGCGCAATTTAATTTTTGCGTGTTGATCTTTGTATCTACATATATAGTAGATACACAGTATGTTAAACTTACAACACCCCTCTTTTTTGTCCGAGGTTAAAACGACCATAAATTGCACTATCACGGGCATGGCAAATGGTTGTGGTACAGTCGATACATGGCATAATACCTATAGCATTGTCAATCGAATGACGCCCCAGATGTCATTTAAGAAAACTGTACGCGAAAATTAATGGCAGTTTTGACATGTTGAATTGTATGGCGCAGTCGTAAGGTTCAGTCTACTCCGGCATTATTACGTCGTAAATCATTTTAATATGAGTTACCCCTGTTAATGTGGCAGGGGAATTAATAGAATGTGTTTTCACTGTTGTTTGTGGTGAGAGGGTGAAAAATTTATGAATTTTGAACATTTTGTTAACATACACTTAGGGGTTTTGTAACTGTCCGTAAAGGTTAATGTTCGAGCGATTTAATCACCTTACGTTACGTAGGTATAGCCCAACAAGATGAATTTAACCCGCGCCATATTGCGGATTTTTGTGGTACTAATTTATTTTACTAGCAACGAAATGTTATTGGTAACTGACGTTGAAAGTTAGTGAATGTCACTGATGTTAACAGAGGTAGCAGGACTAAATATTCCACAAATTTGAAGTAATTTCTGCACATTAAAGTCACTATACGTTGAAAGTGATGAAAGTCAAGTTTTTTCAACATTTCGGAAGAACAACGAAGGATTGAGCAGCATTCCGGTAAACAATGGTTTGAATTTGGTTGGTGACAAATCGCTGCTGACATTTTATAATGCAAATGTATGCTCATTATTGCCATATGAAAACAAAAGACAAAACGACTTGTAGTGCCACTATCCCAGGGCGAATCCGCAACTTGATAAGCTATAAATACTTTTTGTCGAGTCAGGGTAATTAATCCAAGTGGGTCAGTAGGGAGAAGTCAGAAACAATAAGAGATAGGGAAATCTGTTCTTAGGAACCATGGCGTCAATTTTCGATGTAATAAAAAAGGAATTACATGTTTTAGTAATCAGAATAGGACATAGGATTTCTGATATGTAAGCTATATAGAAATTTATAATTATACTAGTTGCGCCGCACGGTGTTACCCGCTCATCCTATGGGAACACTACATTTATTCGGGATAAAAAGTAGCCTATGTCTTAATCCACGGTGTTAGCTACATTCATACCAAAATTTATCAAAATTGGTCCAGCCGTTTGAGCGTGAAGAAGTAACAAACATACACAAAAACACACTTTCATCTTCATACTTTATAATTAGTGTGCTAGTGTGACTCATTCATAAGAGGGCTCACTAAAAAAAATATGGCAGTTTGTTTGACACATTTCATCTGTCTGCGCGAGCGAGCGAGGAAAATGAAGCTATCTCCCTCTTTTTTATAAAACTCTGGAAAATATTGAGCGTGTCTTTGTAATACGGTGAATAGAGACTAAAGTACTATGTGTGACCTTACAAACGGTCCGGTAGTTTTGAATTTTTGATATGTTGTCTAGGATGGTTAGTCAGTGTTTAAAATGCAAAATGCACAATTCCCCCCCCTCCGCGCCCGCCGCCATATTGAAAAAACCGGCACTTTCTTCATATTTTTGCTCATATCTTCCTTTAGGAGCATTTTAGCTAGAAGAAAGCTTCCACAATGTTATAGAGAGTTAAATTTACTACATTTTCCATTTTATATTGTTTTTCTAGGACAGATAGTTACGGAGATATCTACATTTAAAAAAACGTAAAAAATCCCAATTTCCTACTGAAAAACAAACTTCTGGATTATATCTTCGTTTAGAAGCATTTTAGCTACAATAAAGCGTGGGCAATGTTGTAGAGAATTAAATTTACTATAATTTACACTTCAAATTTTGTTTCAAGGACGGTTAGTTACGGAGATATGCACATTTAAAAAACAGGAAAAGTCGAATTTTCCGAAAATTTCTGAAAATTCTTGGTTTAGAACGCTGTCATTCAGTTAGGGACTTGTCTAGGACAAATTAAAACATGTAGGAAATATAATTGCTTATAAAACTCATGTCCATTTTTACATACATTTTCGGAAAATGTAACTTTATTTTTTACATATCTCCGTAATTATCTGTCCTAGAAACAAAATTTGAAATGTAAATTATAGTAAATTTAATTCTCTACAAAATTGCCCAAGCACTGTTCTAGCTAAAATGCTCCTAAACGAAGATATAATCCAGAAGTTTGTTTTTGAGTTGAAAATTGCAATTTCTTAAGTTTTTTTAAATGTGCATATCTCCGTTACTATCTGTCCTAGAAACAAAATATAAAATGGAAAATGTAGTAAATTTAACTCTCTATAACATTGTTGAAGCTTTCTTCTAGCTAAAATGCTCCTAAAGGAAGATATGAGCAAAAATATGAAGAAAGTGCCGGTTTTTTCAATATGGCGGCGGGCGCGGAGGGGGGGGAATTGTGCATTTTGCATTTTAAACACTGACTAACCATCCTAGACAACATATCAAAAATTCAAAACTACCGGACCGTTTGTAAGGTCAAAATCCTTTATTCACTTAATTATTGGCTATGACGCCGTAAATCCGAAAAAGAATTTCCAGAACAACGAGATACCTAATGATTTGATTAAAAAAGTAAACATAAAACTGTTTTTGCTGCAGTAACCGAGGGACCAGTATCTCAGATTTTGTTGGCAATTATTTATTTATAAGATGAAGTCCTGGCGTAGGGGAAGACCGGCAGCCAAACAAATTATTATAACATGGTCGAATAAAAAAAAAAACTTGTAGGTTTTTTTTGATCGGGCTGATTTTTTTGCTTAACAGTCAATTGTTCTTTAAGAACTCCCATAATCACGGTTTAGTTCTATGTCGTAATAATAATGCATATTAACATATCATCAGCGCCTTGCTATTCAGCGAGGAAATGCTGCCACCGTCTTCAGAACCATGCCAATATTTTTTTTTGCAGAAGAACGAAAGATTTAGCAGCATTCCTGTAAACAAGGTTTTGTATTTGGTTGATGACACATGGCTAATGACGTTTAATAATGCAAAATATATAAAATGCAAATATAGTTCGGCGCTTGCCCCGCTGGCGCACAATGCCCCGACTGTAATTACGTTTGTAAGGCCGCCGGTTTCGCCATTACACCGCTGTATAGCGCGATATGGCCGAAGTTGGCGAACGGCGCCGGCGGCGGACCCTTGTCTTGAGACCGTGTTGCGACGGACTTGTTGGAACACGTACAAATTATACAATTTGTAAAGCCTATCTCCTTTTATTAAATGCAAAACCGGGTTATTTCGTAAATAAAGAACCGTTTTTCTATTACTTACTTCGTAAAACCTCCCATTTATAGACCAAAGTCACAGTACTATAATCTGCTTTTGTATAAGTATTACAAGACTTACTACTACGAGTAAATATTCCGCAAATTTCAAGTAATTTTCGAATATAATTTTTTAATATAATTTTATGTAGTAGCTTTACTATGCGAAAATTAAAATTTAAAAAACTATCCAGTGTGCTGAAAGTCAAGTATTTTTTTCAATACGATTCAGTTTTTATTTCAGAAGAAAAATGAAAGATTGAGCGGCATTCCTGTAAGCAAGGTTTTGTTTTTGGTTGGACTTGTTTGAACACGTACAAATTATATAATTTGTAAGACTTATCCACTTATAATAACGAAATGCCTCACAACTTTAGACGTTTAACGCCAGTTAAGCAAAGAAAGACCTAATCCCTCCTACACGTATAATTCCACTGGCCAACCCTACTGCTAAACGTGCAAGAGAGAGTTTAAGTCTAAATTTGGCTTACTTAGCTAGTCATATCAGATCCCACAATAGAAGTCCATAGTTCTAGCATTACAACAACCATGATTACAGTATTCAATATGGGTGGCGGTAAATAAGTAAGTCAAAAGTAATTTCAAGCAGTAATGCAGGAAAATTTGCGAAACCCGGCCAAGTGCGAGTCGGACTCGCGCACCGAAGTCCGTACAAACATTTCCCATCTTCTGGCCGAGTTAAGTTAAGTTTGCACTTGGTATGTATGGCACCGCATACAGATGAGATGCAAAGTTAACGCAACCGATCACGTTTGTTGTATGGGAGCTCCGCTTTAATATTGATTTTATTATGTTTTTAGTATTTGTTGTTAGAGCGGAAACAGAAATACATCATCTGTGAAAATTTTAACTGTGATAGCTAGCACGGTTCATGAGATACAGCCTGGTGACAGACACACAGACAGACAGACAGCGGAGTCCGTTTTTAGGGTTCCGTACCCAAAGGGTAAAAACGGGACCCTATTACTGAGACTTCGCTGTCCGTCCGTCCGTCCGTCTTTCACCAGGCTGTATCTCAAGAACGGTGATAGCAAGACAGTTGAAATTTTCACAGATGATGTATTTCTATTGCCGCTATAACAACAGATACTAAAAATTAAATAAAATAAATATTTAAGGGGGGCTCCAATACAACAAACTTGTTTTATGGTACGGAACCCTTCATGCACGAGTCGGACTCGCACTTGTTATTTAGTCTTAGGGTACGGAACCCTAAAAATACAAAATTTCAGCCATTTGTTAAACAGGTTTATTTTTCAAATTCTTGATCTCATTTCAGATGTCCGCTGACCTCAGACAAATCGTTGTACAGCCATACTACAAACTAAGGTCAGAATAAAAATATCCTACAAGGTGTCAGCATTTCAAACGTGCAGCCAACCTAAGTGCATTTTGCTAGATTGCCTTACGGCGCAAACTATAAGAGGTAGCGTTTTTATAATTTATGAAATCAATAACCAAAATTTGCCACATTTAATTTTTTTAACAAGGCCTTTTTCTGATATAGTCAGACAATGTAATACAAAATTAAATATAACCACATTTTTGTATTTTCGAAAATAACCCAATTTATAATTAAAAACTACATTTTTAATTTACTTTAAGTAAAAGAGCGTAGGCGAAATTGTACAGTTCTATTTGTAGGTGGCCTCTGTAATTTTTTCCACATGACAAATGCATTTATTTGAGTGCTGATTCTTAGACGACGCTGCATTTACCTTTTTTAAATATTGTCTTCAATTAGTCCATATAAAATATTAGTCATTTGTTCTGTGATAGAACCTTTAGTCAACGCTTGAAAGTGAAGCCTGTTTTGATTAGCCAAGGGCTAAATTTCGTCCGTGTGCGCATCTGTCAGAACGCCAAGCTCACAAGTAGGGCTCTCATCTCTAAATTTGCTAATCCCGGACAAGGACTTAAAAATCCGGACATTTGGAGTAAATCGCATTTTTTCCCCGGACGTGTCCGAAAATAATAAAATTAAAAAAACAATCGCTTTATTTTTCATTCACATAATAAGCGTCCGGGTTTTCCCCGGACACTTATTGAAAAGCACCCCGGACGGCTCCCGGACGTCCTCCAAACTAGGACAAATGCGGGGAAACCCGGATGGATGGCAGCCCTACTCACAAGCGACTTTGTCCGTAGACACGCACACATATCACTGCTGTGGTGCGGAGATAATCCCATTAGCAAATTATACTCCCACACAAAGTCCGAATCACTGGTAGCGAGGGCTAAACAGCCCTGATTCAGTTCAAGACGTGTAATAATAAACATGCATACATAAAACCAAAAGCGGCTTCATCTTTCGCAAATTATTGTATGAAGACTCGTTCTAGGCGTATTTATTGTAAGGCTTTCTGTTGTCCTCGGTTGCGTTAAGTTAGCACCTCGTTTGTATGCGGCGCCATACATTTTAGGTGCAAACGTAACTCAACCAGACCAATTAAGATGGGATAAGTGAAAGTTAGTACGGAACCCTCGGTGCGCGAGTCAGACTCGCACTTGGCCGGACCGATCAGGCCACTGTGACGTCACGACCTCTGTCTATAAATTGTCCTACCTGGGTAAGTGGGGATCACAGTAGCTTGGTACATCAGCTTACGAACTGTATACACCGCCAAAAAGGAATAAGAGAAAGGAGAAAATCGTCTCAGAATGAGACGTCCCGTCGGTAGGCGCGGACGGAGGAGCTACTGCCACAGAGGGCTAAGCCCTACCATGGCTTCCCCACACTCCCACGATGGGATGTGTGTGACGCAAGAATGATGGTGGGGATCATTCTTGCTTTCGGCCTGGTCCGGTGCACTTGTTGTCCAAACTATTGAGTACCTGTCTAACTTAAGCGATGTTCAAAAGATGCCAGGGTTCATACGAGCAGATTTTTACACTAATGTTTAACAAACTGTATCTCAAAAATGGATAGAAATATTTACATAGTTCATTGGTAAAAAAAAGTACTCAGTCTGAAGAATTCCCTGCTTGTTAAAAGTCCTTCGATCTGTTCCACCCTGTATATTGTCGCTAAAGGTCGTAACTTGGGCCGCGTTGCATCCGCCCGCCATCCTTCAGCGCTGACAGTAAATAATAGCTGCACACCTTGAGGCTTATTTATACCCGCATTATGGAATCAGTGGTCATGTGGTATTGCCCGCCTATATGACAGTGCCCACTTGTATACATTACTATAGGACGACGCGGTTGGCTCAGTTTGTATTGTAAGCACCAGGCAGGTCTCTACAAACTGGGAGAACCGCGTCGTCAAAATGTTTATATAAGTAGCTAGGTATCAACAGACGGTACCAGTATCCTTTTTAAGTGACTACAGAGACGAAAGATTCGCAAATACGGATTTTATTACTTGTATTCCTTACGCGAAGTTGGGGGTGTATTATCAAATAAAACTCATTCCTATACTAGCAAAAATAATTACAATTCGGGATCAAACATCCCTAGCCACTTAACTGCATCCAAGCAGTAACATATTATACCCAGTAATCGACACACGCCCTATAGCTTTACAGCATCCGACAACCCTACTATCAACCCTCCGTGCCAAGCAAAAATCCACTTTACTACCAAACCATCGGGTCGATATTCGATTTGGCTATCCCAACCCTATCGACAAGGTTAACTCGTCGTCGGTGAAATAGGGTTGGCACTTTGTTCGTTTAGAAATAAAGTTGATTATTTATTTTAACGTTTGTCGGCCAGTTGTCGGTTTGCTGCCTCATTTGTCGGCCCCCGAGCGTTTGTTTAATTTTATTGTTACTTGTTAGAGGGTCGCTAATCATTATTTTGCCGGTCATTGTTAGTTGATTATATCGCTTTTAATGCTTATTGTATTGTCGCTGGTTTTATTATAGTTATTTGTGTGTTGTCGTAGACAAATATTTCATTGAAATTCATTTTGCAGATAGCTTTTCTGTGAAACTGACAATTTGCTACGAAATCTACAACATTATATTTCCAGGTAACTAGTATTAAATTGAAACTAATTTCTGTAAGACATTACGCCTTACTAAAAGTGTTTCTGGAGTTTATTCTCTTCGTAGCAACTAGTCACTTGTCATCGAAATGAGATATTTTTAAAATTAATTTATTACACGACAACGGGATGTTTTCGAATTTAGTTCACTCGTATATGTATAATATTTATTAATTTTATGTTTTTAATAATCTCAAAAGTGAATAATCTCAGAGGAAAGTGTTATCGGCGAAATTATACTTATTCTTTTTTTTATTCAAAAGTAAAATCGTTACCGAAAGATGACAAATAAACGCTACGCTCTTGTCTAGTCCGAAGTCCCAAGGTTCCAAAGCACTTAACAAGCTTTATCGAACTTCGGTTAGGCTCAGCTCGACAGACGAACATACACGCATTAGGGCCCCCACCTGACAAAACAGAGAGATCAAAGTCCATAAATCCTGCTAAGTACGTTATTATACCCGTGAAATGTCTACATCTGTTGGATTTTTGCTATTAGACGCAAATATGTATTGATGGTCACCCCTGATAAAAATCCGATCACACAATCAAAAAGCAACCTTAAAAATCGCTAATAAAATCTTATTTCACGCAATGACCACCCCAACGCCACTTCACATAAATTTGGACTCTATGCACTGCCGACGGAGTGTGATTTTTTGGTTGCTCGTCGGTTGGAAGCTAGGGCTACCACACCAGGTCAAATCCACCCTAATTCAATTTCGCCTTGTCCCAGATCTGGTTAGGGCTGGCAACTGACGTCGGTGCGATCTTGTTACGCACAAAGTGAGCCGGTTTTTTAAGGGGATAATGTGTTTTAGATTGAGTACTGGTTTATCATATGAATGAGCGAAGCTTATTATGCTCTTTTAATGGTGATAGCTGATGGTTGGAGAAAGAAAAGACGATTAAAAGGCCTTATTCCTTTTAAAATTCTGATTGTTTTAGACATTTTTCTCAATGATCAAACATGTTTCTTAACATATTATTGATGTACTGCCTAGAACAAGGCTATTGGAATTTATTGGTTTATATTAACACCTACAGTTTGAATTTATCATTGATAATTTTTGTTTCAAAAACTACTCGAAATTGACAAAGTTCACGCGGAAAATTAGTTTTTCAACTTATTTTCGACTACACGCAATGAAAGCATGAAATAGCTATGTTACTACCTAGAACTCGGGGAAAAGTATTATTCACTTCAATAAGTTGATTGAAATTATCAATATATTTGACATAATATGAAAAAAAAAAACAATTGTTAGACACCTCTTAACACAATATTAATAAAATTTTATAAATGTATAAGTAGGTAAGTATAAAATGCCATATTGAAACTTTTAATTTGTTATTTGAATTATATAAGTACTCTTGAATATAATGAAATGTAAATGAAAAATGTTAATTATAAAATAAGCACAAAATAATAAAAACACGAACAATAAAACAGATAAGATGCTCATTTTATTTATGATTCAATACTTATAAATCTAGGCAAGCCTATCGCAGTGGCCAATAGCTGAATATCTTGGAAACTACTGGTCCAATTTCCACCAAACATAGTTAATAACAATTACTGCAGTCATATCGGTCCATCCGTTTGGGCGCTACGATGCCACAGACAGACACACAGATACACATGTTAAACTTATAACACCCCTCTTTGTTTCGTCGGGGGTTAATTAGTACATTATTTATTAGTTACTAACAAACAAACAGACTTAATTACAAGTAAAGCTAATGCGAGTACAACCGTGTTAAAAATATTACCTTGGGGCTTGTGCACAAATCACGCGAGGTTTTTCGGCTACTTTTTGACCCCTCCCCCCCTGGTGATATTTGGTGAGGTTCTTTGCTAACCCCCCTCACTACTTAACAAGTGAAGATTTATATTTAACGAAACCGAGAAAAATTATTGATTTTTTCTTAGTTAGTTCACTGTAGAAAAATAAACGTGAGGTCTCCTTATACCCCTCTCTTCCCCAACGTGATATATCGTGATTTTTTCGTGACCCCCCTATCGAACCTCACGTGATTTGTGCACAAGCCCTTGTGAACGTCACAAGTTTATTGGAGGTTGATACTATCAGATTCAAATTCAAATTCAAGACTTTATTCTGCAAGTAAACAAGAGCTCTTTTACATGTCAGATTCTAAGTTACATAAAAAGAAAACAATAACAATAACATCATAGTTGTAAGTAATTAATTCAATAGAAAATCACTGGGCATATTTTACAGGGAGATGTATATTGTCTCCGGGTATATTAAATTACAATAAATATAAATATAACCTACACTTTCAAAGATATAAAGGCGTCAATAATAAAATAAAATAAAAATAAGCATATCACTACAAAATAACTATTTAAAACATACGATATAAGTAGAACCTCTTCTTGAGAAGTCGGTTATGATCTCACTCGAGGCATAAAGCATGTAGGTAGGAAAGCCGGCTTCATTAGTATGGCAACTCCCAGATCAACTGGCAATCTGCCGGCAAACTTTATAATCCAACTGAGCCGGGGGCGTGTTTGAGCCAAAAATAAAAACAACATTTGCTCAAGCGGTGGAGAGAGCAGTAAAAAATTAATTACATTTTTAATCTAACTTGTGCGCCCGGACTGTTTGCTAGATGTGGTATTAGGCCTGTAGACATTTTTTTTAAATATTTGATACTAATGTCTATAAGGAGAGATGACGCGGTATAAAAAGTCAGGAAACGCTTTATAAAAATTGGGCAAGTGCGAGTCCGACTCGCGCATGAAGGGTTCCGTACCATAAAACAAGTTTGTTGTATGGGAGCCCCCTTAAATATTTATTTTATTGTATTTTTAGTATTTGTTGTTATAGCGGCAATAGAAATACATCATCTGTGAAAATTTCAACTGCCTAGCTATCACCGTTCTTGAGATACAGCCTGGTGACGGGCGGACGGACGGACGGACAGCGAAGTCTCAGTAATAGGGTCCCGTTTTTACCCTTTGGGTACGGAACCCTAAAAATGACAATATGGAAAAATGATAAAGTATTATAAAATGTCGAAATAGAATTTAAGCTCGATATGATTGCTTTATTTATTACGGAATTCCTATGGCCACCTTCCAGCTCCATCATCAGATCAACTCCGCGTCATCGTAATATTGAATTGTCACGCAATTTGCATATTGGACATAGCTGCTGTGTTGCATTGGAGTGCTGTAAACAAGCTATTTTTCAACGTGCCAAAATGTTGCGTTATGACCTACACTCGTTCTCTGACGCCACATCACGCTCAGTATATGCTGGGAACTGAAGTTATAGCCCGCGTAACTACTGTAAAAGACCTTGGCGTAGTCTTCGACACGCGACTCACTTTCCATGACCACATTAAGGAACTAGCCGCCAACTGTTACAGACGCCTCGGATTTATCACGAGGAATGCTCGAGATTTTAACAACACCACAGCTATTAAATCGCTGTATACTGCCCTTGTCCGAAGTAAACTCGAGGTTGCGAGCATTGTGTGGAATCCTTCAGAGGCCTTTGTATACCTTGATGTTAGAAAAGGTTCAAAAAGTATTTCTTAGGTTTATGTATAAAAAAGTCTGCAATTACTATCCATTCTTATACCCGACCAAATTTCTCCTAGGTTGTCTGGGCCTCATCAACTCCCTTCAAGTAAGGCGCAACTGCAAGCTTCTGGTGACAGCCTGCAATATTCTACGTGGTGATACTGACTGCCCTGAACTGGTAGCGCAAATAGTTAAGCTCGCTGTTCCGCGTTTGTCGAAAAAGGCCCTCAGACCGCGACAGTACAATTTGCTTGCCGTTCCTGTAGCACGGACTGTAGCGCACAGAAATTCTCCTACCGTTCGAGCACTCGCACTTCTCAACTCGTTTCTGTCGTGGGCACCTGAAAGTGATTTATTTGCGAGTCGATGGGCAGATGTATGTCGGGAATGTCTGAGGTAGGTACTGCGAGGCGATGGATGATAGTAGAGTATCATAGCATATATATACCTGTCTTTGTCTTTTATTTTATTTGATGTAAACCTCAATAATGCAGCGCTTTGGTTCTGTACTGTAAAGCTGTATATATTTTGTTTATAATAATAAATAAATAAATAAATATTCGTGCAAAATTTCAGCTCAATAGGAAACCGGAAAGTGGGTCTTTAACTTGCAAAATTCCATTACAACGGGGCAGGTGAAAGTAAATAAAAGCTTGTAATAAACGAGTAGGAGTATGAGTGTAAGTATGATTAAAAGCCTGGTTAAAAATATTAAATGTTGTCTATTGACTACTTCTGTCTCACCCAGTGTCCCTACATCTCTGTCATACTCGCCCCGGGCGAGCCCTAATGTGATTTTTAAAGACCATAGGTTCCCGATTAGACGTGGCCCGACCTCCGCCATGGGGGCGAATACTTGTTAGTCTTTCCTACCCCAAATTGGCAACAAAAAATTAACACCCTGTATTTTTTTATTGAAAATCATAGAACAGCGCAATTGGCTAGGTAAAATTTTTCGAAGACAATTTTAATTTGGAAAACACAAAACACAATAAAGAATATGACCAAAATTTTTGATTTCTACTTTACATTATGATGCAATAAAATTTTAATAAACAGGTTTTTTTTTTGGTTATTGTTTCTGAAATATTTAGTGGGCGCAGGGCTGTGATGTCATTTCGCGGATTCGCTCAATGTATGAAGATTCTATGAGTTAGTCTAATGACGTCACGTTTAGTTGGTCAGGCGGTGTTTAAACATTTTTTCTCAAACATCCAAGGAAATGTCGTTCTTATGATCGTGGTAATAGAAATACGTCTTTGTATAGCAATTGTTGAAGATTCGTTCTAATTTCAAATTAGAACGATATAAAGGAATTTCATACAACATTATTGGCCGTAGCCAACAAAGAGATTGTCTTTTGTTTCAGTGGGGTTTATTTCTTTTATTGATAATCTATGGCATACTGCCAATAAAAAAAAACTTAGTTTGTGCATGTATATTTACATTTTATTTCTTATATTTAACTAGATTATTCAATTCGATTAAATCAGATATTCAATAAAATAAACAAGGAATCACGTTTATTGTTAAAAAATATAACAATATCTAATTAATAAGGTGTTGTCATTTTTTAATAAATAGAATCATCTTAACATTTGGTGGCAAAAACATTGACCCAAACAGCTTAAAAAAATAAATTTGTTTTTTTTTATTAAATTTGAAATAAATTTGTTTTTATATGAATATATTAGTTGAACATTTGTATTATTTCCTTGGATTTATTTGAGAAAAGCACTATATAAGCCTCGGCGCGAACAGGGATTATCGGCCTCGTATCTCTAGATATATCTATTACTACTCGGCCAATAATTCCCTATTTCGCGGCCTCTGCAGTAATGTACTATTATTTAGGTTATTTTAGTTTAAGACTGCGCCGAGCAAAATGTGAAAAATAGGCAGTTGCCGTTAAGTAGACAACGTCAACACTAGTTGTTTAATCCATTTCTAAACTATATATTTAGCTGTTCGAAGAATGTGTTAACAACTTGTGCGTGGAAAAATTATAAGATTATTGATATTTCACCCTAGAAAACTAAGTGAAGTTGGACGAAAACTGTAAAATCGTAGGCAGGCGTTAAGTGTTTTTTATACTTTAACAATGGAAATCTATTCTGATTTTCAGTTAAAAAAAAAGATGAATGTTTACATTACAATTTGTCCGCATCAAATATTTCAATTATTGTTTGGTATTAAAGGTCCAGATTTATCAAAAAGTGCTTTTAATTCTCCATACATTTTTACTATGGCGGCCGCGCGCCGATCTAAATACGCATTCCCCGCGCTCTATGGTTCAGTCGCTAACGCTCGGCGCAGTCTTAAGATTGTATCTTTCGCCCAAGTTTATTGTTTGCTAAATAAACTATAGTTTCCCACCAATGTAAGTAAGCACAAAATTATCCACCGCACTACCTAATACATTAACAGGCTGGTGCAGGCAAATTGGAAAGGAGAATGTCCCCGCGGAGCACTAAATTTTCGAGCTGGCCACGTGGCGCTCGATTGAGGCGAACTTATTAACTTCCTGGGCCCTCGTAAGACAATGAATCAGTCCGGTAAATCACTTGAAACTTCGTGAATGTAAAGCTTAGAAATGATGGTATAAGAAAATATGGTAGTGAGCCTTTCTACGTCGCTGATACGTAGCTACGTAGTTGCCGCTTTATGGTAGCAAAATAATTATAAGGAAAAAAGGTTAGCCGCCAGTCTTACAAAAAATCGTATCGCTACCGGGCCTCTGTACCTACTCACTGGTGGTGGTCGGTCGTCTGTACCTACTCACCCAGCAAGCCCTTTTCACAGCTAGGCATGCATAGTGCTTTTCTGAAACATATGCAATGAAATAAAAAATACACCATGCACTCAAAAAAATACAATTCAGCTGTTTAGCCTGTTCATGAACACAGATGCCATGTTTAAAAAATTGGGCAAGTGCGAGTCCGACTCGCGCACGAAGGGTTCCGTACCATAATCTATAACAAGTTTGTTGTATGGGAGCCCCCCTTAAATATTTATTTTATTTTATTTTTAGTATTTGTTGTTCTAGCTATCACCGTTCTTGAGATACAGCCTGGTGACAGACGGACGGACGGACGGACAGCGAAGTCTCAGTAAAAGAGTCCCGTTTTTATCCTTTGGGTGCGGAACCCTAAAAAAATACTTCCCGGCTTAGGCCTTCAATTTTGTATGAAATTCCTTTACAGTTCTCTCGAGTTGTTCCGCCCGAAACGTGATACTTCGCAGCCTGTTGACGCTCGTTATGACGGCATTACATTGCATGTTTGAGAAAAGATAATAACCCTTTCTAAAGGTCTGCCATACGGTATGGTCTCCAGTATGCCGGCGGGGTTACCCTATTGTATAGTCAGGGAGATAATAGTGCAGAGGTAAGCGCTGATGCGGCGATCAGCTGCCTTGACAAGGCCTTCATGAATCATGGGCCGTTAAGAGGCCGTAGTCCTTTTTTTTCATATTATGACAAATATATTGGTATTTTCAACCAAGTTTTTGAAGTTAATAATACTTTTCCCCGAGTTCTAGGTCGTAACATAGATATTTCATACTTTCATTGCGTGCAGTCGAAAATAAGTTGAAAAAACTAATTTTCCGCGTGGATTTTGTCAATTTCGAGCAGTTTTCGAAACAAAAATTATCAATGAAAAATTCAAATGTAGACCAATAAATCCCAATACCCCTGCTCTAGGTAGTAACATCAATAATATGTTAAGAAACATGTTTGATCATAGAGACATTTCTAAAACAATCAGCATTTTGAGAGATAGCTGTCCCTGATGAAGAGCGCCATACGAGTTCGAAACGTGGCGCGTTCCTGTAAATTTTTACGTGAATTTTACCCGTTTTTTTATACGAGTAATTAATGCTCATGTCAGCTGACCATGAGCCCAATGTATAACAGTGCCTGCTTGTTTTGTTAAGATTACTCACAGAAACGTAAGATTCTTCCTTCTCCTCCTCCTTTGACCAGAGGTAAAACGCTATCTATCTATTATATCATATCTGCCGGTTTCGGCTACCAGTCGTAATTCCTTAGTATATTACCTATCGAAATTGACTCGCACTTGTACGTTTTTTTTATTGTTTTATAACCATAAAATCTAATTGAGACCATCTAAGGCTTTGATGACGCGGTTGGCTCGGTTTGTAGTGCAGCTGTGCCTACTGGCAGTGCCAGGGCAAATATTTGTGTGATAAACTCGAATATTTGTTCCTGGGTCATGTATGTTATCTATATATGTATTTATATGTTATGTATATCGTCGTCTAGTACCCATAGTACAAGCTTTGCTTATTTTGGGACTAGGTCGACTTGTGTAAGATTGTCCCTTAATATTTCGTTATTTGATATTTGATTAAATTGGGTGTAATACCCTAATAGGTCACACAATGCATTCTAAGGTGTACTACTTTTACTTTTTCCTAACCCCGAGATGTCAATTACATCCAAGTTAAAATTCCAAATTCGATTCCCAGGACAAGACCTTCCACCGTCGTCACCAATTAGTACCTTGACATTAATTGTGATGTAAACTTTGCCCGATGGGGCCGAGTGCGCGTGCGGGCCACGCGCCTTGATCGGTACACGTGGCCTGCCCACTATGCATAGACCCACCCTGTATACCCTACTCACCCTACCCTATCGCTCACACCGAAAACCCTTGCAATCGAATTCGAACCCTATTCAAACGATCCAAATGCAATTCCATATAAACAAAAGAACGGCGATACGAGCTTGCGGAAATTATATCTGTTTCGAATTCGGCCTTTGCTAGGTTGTGTATGCCGTCGGAATTCAGGTTGTGTGTTGCGTTTGTTCGGCTTGTTTAGTAGCAGGACTGCAAAGTTAAGTTTGCTTTAATTTGGTGGAGGTGTCAAGTGGTTTCAGTCGATCAAACTTAGAGTACTTATCTTTTCTATTGAGATATCTAGTGTAATTTCGGAGGGAGTGTTAAGTGTTTTTGCTACGCTTTTTAATGGCGATTGAGCGGAATGGATAATGTGAATGAATGTGTAAGCTGATTCTTTAAGTTAACGGAGCGGCAAAAAACGGCTTAAGAGTTGTGTTCCTTTTATTTAAATCTCGTCCATTTTGAAAGACTTTACTTCTACGGAACCCGTGTGAATTGTTTATATTTCCCAATCACATTTTACCCGACTATGATAAACCGAAATGGAATTTATGACTTTTTACTTGTTCGTGCGAACGAAATTGCAGGCAACGGCTTGGGCTACAAGATTTTGCGAAATTTAGCAACTTAGCAATACATAATTCAACTATATTACTTTCACCTCACTACGGCGAAGAAAATTCGAGATGAAGGAAAAACATTAAATGGGTGAATATCAAAACAGCATTTTTTACGTGTCCAAGCTGAGAATCCCAGTGTAAAATGCATATTTTTTTCTAAAATTTTTATGGTTAATTATTGGAATAACAAAATAGTTGGCTACAAGTTTAGATTGCAGTAAACATATATATTTATTAAAATAAAAAATAAAAAGTAAATTATTTAAGAACAAGGTGGCTTGTCCTCAACGTACTTCTTATGAAACAAGCGCTCAGCATGGCTATGTTTTAAGTTTGTATATAAATAAGGCATCAAATTAACACTTTATGAAGTCATAGCCTGTTAATGTTGGTATAATTTCATCATTTTACCTATTTAAATACACATGACTCTGGATCAAAGTTTGTCCAGGCAAAATTGTAAGTTACGGTGGCGAAATTTCAAGATGTCGTTGCTGGTTATTAAATGGCGCAGGAGTTGTCGCGTTGGTTTACCCCACTTAGGTCAGTCGTGCGCTAGCGCTTGCGCGGAGTGGAAGTGCGACTGAGACGGTGTGTTTCCCGCCATAACGTACGTAACCTCTTTGGTGGCATTTTGTTCAACGATTTGTTAGTTTTGGTGGCTCGAATTATGCGCTTGTTCTTTGTTGTTCGTGTCGTAAGTATACAGTGTTTTGGTATGTAGTTCAATTTATTCTATAATTACAATCTTAAAATAAATCATTAAATTGTAACAATTTTTTTTCGTAAATTTTCAGTTTAGGTGGCTATATATCATTTTTCATACAAATAGTAAGGAGGTTTCAGTTCTTGGTGGACAAGATTTAGTTTTGGTGGCGTATATTTAAGATTAGGTGGGCAAATTTCAGTTTTGGTGGCAACCCAAACATTTGGGTGCTCATATTTCATTAAGTATTGTTAAAATTCTTGGACAAATATGAAAATGTGTAATATTGTGAATAGATATTTAGTATTATAACTTAATTTCTTCTTAAAAACTAAAAAAAAAATGTGCCACCAAAACTAAAAAAAATTTGCAATGTTGATATTCACCCAAATAGATTTAAAAAATGTTTAAAACAACACACTCAAATCCAAATCAAAATAAACAAGAGAAAAGCACACGTATTATAAAGTAAAATAATAATGTTTCACATTTAATTACTATCTTCGTGTTCGAAATTCAAATGATTTTTGCACTCTAGCGGATAAAATAGACTTTTGCGCACAGATTTCGCGCTACAAAATGAGGTATTTCGAGCGAGTAATGTGAAAAGTATCCTACCATTGACTCTGTTCTAAAGTCTTAATAGGCCTTATTCCTTTAAAAAAAATATATATCATAATGACTAATAGAGTGATGTTTTCAACCAACTTGTTGATGTAAATAATACTTCTAGGTAGTAACATAGTTATTTCATGTTTTCATTGCGTGCAGTCGAAAATAAGTTGCAAAAACAAATTTTCCGCGAGAATTTTGTCAATTTCGAGTAATTTTTGAAACAAAAATTATCAACGATTAATTCAAACTGTAAGTTTCAAATATACGAGTATACCAATAAATCCCAATAGCCCTGTTCTAGGTACATTAATAATATGTTTATCTATCCAAATATCATAAACCCTCCATAATGCGTTCAAGAACCGCACATTATGACCACCATAAAAATAGACTGTTTTATTAGAACAAATTTCTTATCTGCGAAAATGTTATTATTGCTAAATAATAACATCGATTTCGATAATATTATTTATTCAAATTTCGAACATCTTTGAAAAACAAAGAAATTTGATTTGACCTCTATTCTAATATCAGTCGAGATGACGTTTAGTTCGAATTGAATTGACAATTTGCATCAAATTTGACAAATGTCGCACGTAAGTAAGATATCGAACGATATGATAGTTGGGGCCAACTCTAGTTTGTCTCTGAATTAAAAAAAAACTATGACAGCTGCCGGAAAACTTCATTACCGCCATTACCGGGTAATATTTGTCGTAATGTGCGACTCCTGAATGCATCATGGAGGCCTATGATATGTGGCTAGATAAAATAGTGTATGTAACTGTACATAATTAAGGCATTAAAACACTCGTGTGATGTTATTATGAAACTTGCCTTCGGCGCGTTTCATAAACCCACACTCGTGTTTATAATACCCTTCATTATGTACAGTCACATAAACTACTATAAGAAACATGTTTGATCATAGAGAAAAATGTCTAAAACAATCATCATTTTAAAAGGAATAAGGCCTCTAAACGTGTCCAGACGTTTCTCTCAAGCCTTTATTCCTAAAAACTCCGCTCCAAAGAGAATAATACAGCAAAGTTGAACCCAATTATTACCTTTGGGATTAATTATGTCTCTGTGCAGTCAAAGACGGCGAATTATTCATGAAACGTGGCTTCTATTGTATTTCTTTGTGAGTTAACGGTGCAGACGGGAACTAACAGATACACAAAAGTATATAAGACTGATAAAACAACGACACAAACTGGTATAAAGACGGCGCGAGGGTTGGGAAACAGTGTTTTCTCAAACATACAATGAAATAACCCTAACTAACTAAACAGTGTTTTCTCAAACATACAATGAAATAACCCTAACTAACTACAGTACTACTTATACTTAAGATGAATAGTTATGCGGACCGAACCGCGTGACCTTGCCACTATTACATAAACCTCCCGGGTTTCCAAAAGTGGCAATATAACATTTAAAACCTTGTAAAAAAACTGTTGATTTAATAAAAAAAAAAAAAAAATGTAGTCATAACATGCGTTATAAGTGTTATAACAGGCTTCGAAGTATCACGTTTCCGGCGGAATAACTCGGCCGAGAAGTATTTTTTTTAATCATGGCGTCTGGAGCGGAGCGAGCGAAGCGAGCGAAGCTCCCATGGATCGACTCGAATGGACTTTGTAACAATGCGCAGATCTCAGCGAGCTCTCAACCGATTTTAGAAATTTTTGTTTTAAAATGCAAAAATTAAATTTCGCTAGGTCGTGACGAAGAGAAAATTTCGAAAAAAAAAAAAAAAAACTCCGCTCCAATCTATGGTGCAAGCTTAGCCGGTGGCTGACTCTGCATCGACCTAGTATATTGCGTATGTTTGAGAAAAGCACTGTACATGCCTTAGCCGTGAAAAGGGCTTGCCGACTTCGTATCACTTTACTCTATATCTACTCATCCGGCAAGCCCTTCCTTCACGGTGTCTATAGTAGGTAATGTTCTTCTTTTTTGTCGTTACACTCGTAGCAGAGTGGTCGTGGCTGTCATTCCTTGTGTGGCAAGCCTAACCACACGGCGCCATTCTTCTCCCACAGCCGCGCGTCCGGTGCTCTCGTTCAAAGGACAATTTGTGGCCGATTTGATTTGGTTAGTCCACCTCATGGGAGATCTACCGCGTGGTCTAGTACCGTCTACTTTGCCCTGCACCACCAGGCGCTCAATGGACAAAGCTCCACGTCTTGACACGTGTCCGAAAAAGGTGAGGATTCGGGACTTCACTAATGGTAGGTAATGTACTATTATGCTATATATAGAGGCCATACTTGAAACGTATTTTTTTCATCTTATGAAAAATATAATTGATAATTTCAAACATTTTAAGGTTGATTTAGATTTTGACCACTAACCACAAGTTGATTTAGACCATTTATGGTTGGGTTGATATATATCTTTGTTATTTCGTCATGCTAAAACGGCTGCATGTAGGTATTTTAACTGATGTTGGTACAGAACCTCCAAAAATGGTTTCAGGATACTTTTTACCCGATTAGAAAAACGGGTTGCACGGACTATTTTTCGGGTATACCATACGAAATCCAGCAAGAAATCCAAGGTTGTAGATATACAGTGCGACCAAAAAGAGTAGAAATTAAAAAGTGGCAATACTGTAGTGTCGTCCCCGTTTTCTTTTATTGATTAAAAAGGGAGGACACTACAGTAGGTATTGCCACTTTTTAATTTCTACTCTTTTTGGTCGCACTGTAGCTCAGACAGTTGTCAAACTTAAGTGGCAGTGGGCGGGGCATTTGCTTTGCTCGTAGAACCGAAGGCCGTTGGCGCAGAAAGGTTCTTTAGTGGCGACCGCAGGCCGAAAGACGCAGCGTAGAAAAGCACCCAACAAAGTGAACCGACGACCTGGTTAGATCGCGGGCAGAAATTGGATGAGGGCGGCGCAAGACCGATCGTTGTGGAAGACTTTGGGGGAGACATATTGTCCAGCAGTGGACGTTTATTGGCTAATATGATGATGAATACGAAATAACATGTTTATATACACTTCCATTGTTATCCGAACAACAAACAAACAAACCTTTTATATATTCCCCCATATATACCTTTATATAATTCGCCGGTTGTAAATTCTTTCGGTAAAGAGTGAGACGGCATCCGCCGGATGCGGTCGGGCGGAAGCGCCCGAGCCTTTCCGACGAGGTACAGTCGGAGCAAAAAATTGCGGACAGTTTAAAGCTCCTTATCCGTTCAAAAATGCTGATTGTTTTAGACATTTTTCTCTATGATCGAACATGTTTCTTAACATATTATCGTGTTATATTAACATGTTACTACCTAGAATAGGGCTATTTGGATTTATTGGTATATTTTTGAAACCTACAGTTTGAATTTTTCATTGATAATTTTTGTTTCAAAAACTACTCGAAATTGACAAAGTTCACGCGGAAAATTAGTTTATTCACCTTATTTCGACTGCACGCAATGAAGGCATGAAATAGCTATGTTACGAGTAATACCTAGAACTCGGGGAAAAGTATTATTCACTTCAAAAGGTCGGTTGAAGTTATCAATATATTTGTCATAATATGAAAAATTTAGTAATAAATTTAATATTTTCTTTACTGTTTCTTTGTTTTTCTTTGTTTTTCCTTTTTTGAAATAAATAAATTAATTTTAAACAGTACTTACCCGAAAAAAAAAATGAAAAAAAAAAAGGATTAAGGCCACTAAAAAGTGTTTCATTTAAACCAATACACAGAAAAAATTCAATGCGTAATCTCGTGGAAGAGACCGGGAATCGAACCCAGTACCTCTGGATTGCCGATTCAGCGCGTTAACCTTTCTGCCACCCTAACGCCCAAGCAACCTTTCGAATTTTTCCATAAGCATTGTGTGCCGATCTTTGCAATGTTTATTTAAAAGGCTTTACACCTTAGCGACCTCCATGTGAATACGTTAATATTCACATCTTACCGCACTACTTTACAATAGTGAACGAGCAAGCAAGAGATGGCGCTGTTACCAGTTTAAAAAAATGAGACTTACGTGTTTCATAAATATATACTTAAGTGATTAATTTGTTTATCAGTTTGTAGACACCTGCCTACTGAGCCGGCGGTCCTGGGTTCGAATCCCGGCCGGGGCAAATATTTGTGCGATGTACTCGAATATTTGTTTCAGGGGCATGGATGTTATCCATACGTATTTATATGTATTATGTATATCGTCGTCTAGTACCCATAGTACAAGCTTTGCTTAGTTTGGGACTAGGTCGATTTGTGTATGATTGTCCCTTAATATTAGTATTAATAATTTATATTTATTAAATTATTGAAATAACAGACTCTTTTCTGCGCACCGTACTGGCAAGCGGGAATGGGAAAATACACGCCGACCTCAATTAAAATCATAATTATAATGAAAAGCAGCTAATCTCAATTACAAACTTCCACCATTCGTGCCCTTTATGCGCCTCACAACAGGCGCATCGTTATTGTCAGCATAACTTTATGGAACAGTATATTATGTACAGTCGAGTTCATTTACATCTACACACTTACGAGAACAAAAATATCTGAACACGACCCTATTGTCAGGAGCTACAATCGTGTTCAGATATTTTTGTTCTCGTAAATGTGTAGATGTAAATGAACTCGACTGTACTTGAATGTACCCGTCAACTGAATTAAAACCTTTTTTCCTACCAAGAAATGAGGGTAAAAAGGTAAAAATAGTGTAAAAAGTATCCTAATAAGAGGGTAAAAATATCCTAAGAAAAGGTTAAAAATGGGGTAAAAAGTATCCTAATACGAGGCCTTATTTCTTTTAAATTTATATTTTTTCATATTATGACAAATATATTGATAAATTGAACCATTTTTTTTACTTTTCCCTGAGTTATAGAAAGTAACATAGGTAACTATTTCATGCTTTCATTGTGTGCAGTGGAAAATAAGTTGAAAAAACCATTTTTCTGCGTGACTTTTGTCAATTTCGAGGGTTTTTGAAACAAAAATTATCAGTGAAATATTCAAACTGTAGGTTTCAAATATATACCAATAAATGTCAATTGTTGTAAGTAGTAGCATTGATAATTTGTTAAGAAACATATTGTTTGATAGTAGAGAAAAATCTCTAAAACAATCAGAATTTTTGAACGGATAAGGAGCCTATTGAAGAATGACTGTTGAATCTGATATAAAAGCGTATTATTTACTGTAATTTCATTCCTTCAGCCATTTATTGGATTTTTTTGTAACCGAGGCACTTAGCTATGTGAATATTCTCACATAGCTGGGTTGAAGTAGGTTTTTTTTAATCAGCCCGTTAGAGCATCCCTTCCCTGAAAGGCCTCTCGATTAGACCTCCACAACTCCAAGTAGGGTTAGGTAAGGAAAAAATCAATCGATTGCAAATAGGGGAAAAAAGATACTATATTTGGTGCTGTTTCGAAATCATTTAATTTGTATTACATTTATGTACATACTAGAAGGGTACGCAACGTTGTTCGCGTAAATCTTCTTTTTTCCGTAGTAACAAGTAAATAAATAAATAAATATCAGACAACCTCACACAAATCGATCTAGTCCCAAATTAAACTCAAGAAACCTTGTGTTATGGGTACTAGACGACGATATACATACTTATATCGATAAATATATACTTAAATACATAGAACAACCATGACCCAAGCACAAATATTTCATCACACAAATATTTGCCCTAGCCGGGATTAGAACCCGGGACCGCCCGCTCAGTAGCCAGGTCTCTACAAACCGAGCCAACCGCGTCGTCACCTATAAACATCTTTGGATGTCCAGCTACCTACTCATATACCAAAATAGGTAAAAATTTATCCAGCTGTTTCGGCGTGATGTGAGGACGAAGAACTTATGACGTAAATCAAATCAGCAAGTTTGCATCGCCCATATTGTCGTTGTAACAAAACTGGTTTAGACCTTTTAACTTAAGAGCCCACCCATGCAAAATTCGTCAGGTGAATGATCCTAGATCTCAACATCCATAGTGATTCAAAATCTGTCCCTTGGAAATAAGAAACTTATACAGTTTTTCTTCAATCTTGTCAACGTGAAAACACGATTGGTAATAATTTTCTCGATACTTTTATCTCTTAAACATAACCCTTTTTTAGATATTTTCGGTTGGACCTTCAAAACCCTTCCGTTTTTAACAATGCCTTTTAGCTTAATAGATGCGCAATTATAAGTTCTCAAAAACTGTAAAACTATTTTCAGTATAAAAACACTTATGACACAACTCAAAATACATGATTTCCGCGCTTCTGAGCACGCACTTCCATCTCGCTCACGCTTACGCTCAGTGAGAGAGAGAGCTAGCCAACGCGATGGCGCCCTCTTAAGCCATAACCGTCTTTTTTTAGTTTAGTCAGTTAAAAATCGGAACTAAACGGAACCGAATATCAATTGTGGTTACACAATTGATTTCCGGCGTGTGCGTCGAATTTCATGTCACAATTACAAGTGCTTTATGAGTATAAAGACTTCACATAAAAACGCTACGATGTGCTTCGATAAAAGGCCTTATTCCATTTAATTTATTTTTTCATATTAAGACAAATATATTGATGATTTCATTCGATTTCTTAAAGTGAATAATACTTATCCCTGAGTTCTAGAAAGTAGCACAGCCATATCAAGCTTTCATTGCGTGCAGTTGAAAATACCAGTTGAAATTATTAATGAAAAATTCAAATTGTAGGTTTCAAATATGTACCGATAAATCTCAATAGCCCTGTTCTAAGTAGTAACATTGATAATATGTTAAGAAACATGTTTGATCATAGAGAAAAATGTCTAAAACAATCAGCATTTTTGAACGGATAAGAAGCCTTTTCTAAATTTGTTTTGAAACCATTATTTTGATGTTGACTATAAAATTAACCTTTCGCGGAAAAAAATAACATCATGATGCACGTTTTCTTTGGTTTCGTTACATTACAACACTATCTGCGCGATTCCATGGTCGTTTTGACCGCCCTCAGGCTCAAGAGCGTTTCAACTGCTCGTTTCCTTGTGTAACGAAATTTAGACAAATTATGTAATCTTATTTTTGGATTCCAACGATTCGCAACGCGCTCTATTATGAGCACGCCTTTTTTTTTTTTTTTTTTGCAAAAAATTACGTTATCTGGAAGAGCTCGCTCTTTAGCCATAAGACCGCCCGTTCTTTACCTCTAATTGTAATTATTGGCGTTGTATTTCTCTGTATGTTTAACGAGGTATGCAATAAAGAGTAGGTACTTGTATTTTATTGTTATTTGTTAGGGAACATAACTTAAGGAGCGTTCAAAACGCTCCTAAGCCTTATTACCCAAATATCAAAAAATGGGCCATACTATGGAATATATAAATATAAAATAAAAATAGACCAATCGGATGCCTCAGATTTAAATGCACTTCTTTCGAACTTCACAAAGACGCCGTCTGATTGGTTCAATATCTCCGCTTCTCCAGAAGACGGTGTTGATTTTTTTACCATGAACTCAATATACTGCTTACACATACACTGTAAAATACAGGCCACCACAAACCTTATCAAATTAACTAAACAATTTGCCGAGTACATTTTAATGTATTTGTAAGCGCGTAATAACCTTTGGCGTCCGACTCCAAATCACTCGGGCCACGTGCCGATTCCGTTACGGAACACTTAGTTTAACTGATACGGACCCCTGCTGTCACTGTCACGAGGATTGAGGGATAGGTTGATGGCAGTCAAAATATATTTAACGGTAAATCGAACATTTCAAAATAAGGAACTGGCTTTTGGATATAAACGGTTTAGCCATTATTCCAAAATAATTTTCACGATTGCATATATGTATTTCAAACAAATTAAATAGTATTTTCAATGTAGGTACAGTCACCATCAGATATATCGCAGCATATAAGGCGTTCATAAATATTTGAACACGACTCTTATTGACTGGGCGTTACAGTACAGTACAGCTCGAAAAAGCACACCAAAACGAGACAGGAGCAACCCAAAAATTCCATTATTACCGACCACACAAAATGGTTAATAAGACGCCGGCACGACCTACAAAATACTAAACCAAAAACAGTGTCAATGAAAAATGAATTGATCGCTCTATATAAGCTTACAAGTAAAAGTCAAGAAAGACTATAATAACCACAGGCAAGAAGTATTTAAATAAAACCGGCCAAGAGCATGTCGGGCCACGCTCAGTGTAGGGTTCCGTAGTTGCTCATCCTTCACTAGAGACGGTCAAAGACGGAACGACGGAAAAAGGTCGTAAACGCCAAATTAACTGTAATTACTTATTACCTTCTGGAAGTCAACTTACGTCCTTTTAAAGAAAATTATGAAATTTTGCGATAACTCAAAAACAGATGGACCGATTTTGTTCAATATACTTTTCATTGAAAGTACTTATAAGGCCTCATTTTCATGAATTTTTTCATATTTTTTGACCTGTGGTTGAAAAGTTAGAGGGGGGGACACTATATTTTTTATTTTCGGAGCGATTATTTACAAAACTACTGACTTTATCAAAAAGTAATGTTTAGAGACCCGTATTATTTTTAACAAACCTATTTAACGACACCCCACACACTAGAGTTGGAACGAAAAAAAAATTCACCCCCACTTTAGGTGTACGAGAGGTAGGGACCCGAAAAAACATTTTTTTTAGTTTTTATTTTACCGTTTTGCCGGCGTGATACATACACATACTCATACCAAATTTCAGCTTTCTAGTACTAATGATCACGGAGCTAAGCCGCGGACGGACGGACGGACAGACGGACATGGCGAAACTATAAGGGTTCCTAGTTGACTACGGAACCCTAAAAACATTTGCATCTATCTGGAAGTATTCAAAAAGCGTGTAGAGAACTGAACACGTACAAAAACTGAATACAAGGAGTAAATTCCGAAGAACAGCAGAAAAACAAAAGAAGCGAAACACTAATGGCAGCGAGTAACTTTTATAGAGACCTGTATAAAGAAAATAATATTTCTAATATCAGTCTTCAGGAACAAAGTAGTCTATGTAGCGAAAAATCAGTCGCAGTTATCAGTGAAACCGAAGTAATCCAACAAATAGGAGTATAAAATTAGAGAAAAGCCCAGAATCTGATAAAATAACGAATGTGGCAATCAAGTATGCCACAACTACTCTTGCCCACCCTCTTGCGCACCTTTTCAACCTAGTCTTGGAATCAGCAACAACACCGAGGCAGTGGTTGGAGTCAAATATAGTTATTTTATACAAGAAAGGAGACCCTAGTGACATTGGAAACTACCGGCCAATAAGCTTGCTACCGAGTTTGTATAAGCTTTTTTCCTCGATCTTAGATAAAAGACTTAGCAAAACAAGCAGTAGCAGACTTAGCAGGCAGGGTTCAGAAGAAGTTTCTCAACCGTAGATCACGTGCACACTGTAGAGCTCTTAATGGAAAAATATCAGGAATACCAAAGGCCGCTCTACATTACATTTATAGACTATCAAAAAGCTTTTGATACCGTAAGGCGGTGCTTGATTGATGACAGCAGAACTGGCCACTAGGTTTTGTATTATAAATATATTTAAATATTTAGAATTATGGCCGTCTCTGTCACTCATCAAGAGTGCCGGGCATTCGTGTTTTAGCTCTGTATCGTAGCTGAACGCTGAATAAATAACAATCAAAGTCCTATCTTCTTTTAATAATCCTCTACCAGAGTTACACCACCCACATATGGTGGAGGTGCGGGTTATGGAAACCGCTACATAATTGGAGCCATAGAATATTTGAGCAAGTATGCCATTTGCAAGGCAGTACCAAGAGTAACAGCTGATGTCATTGCGCATTTTCTCATTGAAGATATCTTCTGTAGATTAGGTAGCGTAAAAACCATAATCACGGATCGAGGATCGGTATTCACATCAAAAATCGTGCACCAAACAGCAGAAGATTATGGTGCTAAACTTCGTCACACTACGGCCTGGATGCCTCAAGCAAATGGATTAATAGAGAGACTGTTTAAAACGATTAATGGAGCACTATCCAAATATGTGCATGATGACCAAAGAAATTGGGCAACTGAACTACCTAAAATCGTATTTACTTATAATGCTTCGGTACAGTCTTCTACAGGATTATCACCATTCAACATAATGTATGGAAGGGAGCCAAACCTCATAACAGATATAAGGACAAGATTGTCCAATGACAGCGAGATGACTGTAATGGATAAAATTAATCATATTAAAAAACTGGAACATACTGCTCTATCAAGGATTAGAAGAGCACAACATGCGCAAAAGTCATACTACGACAGAGGATCCAAAGTTATAAATTATGAACCAGGAGATCTGGTAATGGTTTATAAACCGAAACGATTGACAGGAAAAAGTTTAAAGTTATGCCGACTGTACAAGGGACCTTATAAGGTATTACTGCAATTAACAAAAGTAAATTATATTATTCAAAGATTGTCGGTGAAAGGTTTTGGTAAAAAAGAAATAGTTCATGTAAATAAATTAAAAAAATATTTCCCAAGACCTTTAGACTGGTAATTATATTCAGCTTTTTCATTGTTAACTAATGTATTATAATTTGATTAATTTCTTAAGACTTGTAGTAAGTAATAGTGCAGTTAGCAAAGTAAAGAGAATTTATTTCACCAATTTAAAACTATTAATTATTTATGTAAATAATTTAAACTAGCTTAAATAGGTATTGGTAATGAAGTTTAGATATTGTTAATTATAACTCTTGCATTTTCAGAAATGATAAAACTATGCAAGCAAAAATGTTATATTTCATGTTTGTTCGCAAAGTACTTATAACTTGCAATAATGTTAATTGATAACATTGTCAGTGATATAATGTCTAATTCTTATAACTTAACGCATGGCGGGTTATTTGAATGAATACATATAAATATTACTGATAATAAAACACATTAAAATGATTAAATTGTTATTCTACAATCGGTACAATTGTCAATAATGTGATATGAGATTCTTATAGCTTACCGCATCGCGGGTTATTAGAATTTATGCATATAAATATTATTGATAATAAAACACAATAAAATGATTATATTGTTATTTTGCAAGCAGTACAAATGAACAACTAATGTAACATGAATTGATTGCATTTTATTGTCACTTTCACTAGAACTCGTTGCATTTTATGTTTCTAATTTCATATCCTGAGCTTCGATCTTCGGTGGAACTTCAGGTCTGCTGGGCCAGACTGCCAGCTGACGCCACCGGGCTGTCTGCAACAGCCAAAGACTGTCCACCAGCTCGAACCTGATGAAGCGGGCCGGATGGAATATCGACATATCGACTTATCGACTAATAAAATTTTATTTTGCGTATTTTTTTAGTAGCAATAATAAAGACTAGAGACCCGTTGCGGCGTCGAACCGCCGCCGCTAGAATATGGAAATCCGGTAGTGTTACAGAAAATAAATACTTTATTGATAAGAAGTTTTTGGGGAACGAAGAATAAATTAATACTGTAAAAAAACACATTAAAATGATGTTTTAAAAAACCGGTCAAGTGCGAGTCAGACTCGTGCACCGAGGGTTCCGTACAAACTTCATCCTTAAGTGGTTAAGTTAAGTTTGCACCTGGTATGTACATCGCCCCATACAAATGAGGTGCAAAGTTAACGCAACCAATCCTGTTTGTTGTATGGGAGCCCCCCTTAAATATTTATTTTATTTTTAGTATTTGTTGTTATAGCGGCAATAGAAATACATCGTCTGTGAAAATTTCAACCGTCTAGCTATCACCGTTCTTGAGATACAGCCTGGTGACAGACGGACGGACGGACGGATGGACGGACGGACAGCGAAGTCCCGGTCCCGTCCCGTTTTTACCCTTTGGGTACGGAACCCTAAAAACGTTAAAACATGCCACGCTAGAGGCAGGCCTGATAGCCAACTGCCAGCTTCATCGTGACAATTTTTTCAACTCTTTTGTAAAAATAACTTGTGCATTAATGACATGTGATCTGCTGATCTGTTTCACAAATAAAATGCATATTATTCGATTTATGGAAAAATATAATTCATTACAATAGTCCCATATCTTAAAAAAATAATTGACATATTTTCATAGGACCGAACATAAGATTGGTGAATTTTAATTTGTTGTTCTTTCTTCAGGACATCAATTTATCGATTTGATCGATTTCTATCAATTTCCAGAAACAGCACATGAATTGAAACGACAGATTTGGTCTCTCACTACGCAGGTTTTAAAAAGGAAATCATGGAGTGCGTAACTGTTTATGTATTCATTTATAATCGTAAATATTTCACAATATCGATAGTAAAAAATGTTACAAAAACTCAATTGTATGAAATATAGAGTAAAAAACGTTTATAGATATCAATTCGTCTCCATTGGCAACTCGTCCATATTCCCAATTCGTCCACAATGCCACCTCTTCCATATTACCAACTCGTCCACAATTCCAACGCGTCCATATTGCTTACTCGTCCACAATGCCAACTCGTCCACAAATACAACTCGTCCACATTTCCAACTCGTCCATATTCCCAACTCGTCCACATTCTCAACTCGTACACAATGCCAAATCGTTCACATTGCCCACTCGTTCATACACCCAACTCATCTACATTGCCAACTCGTTCATATTACCAACTTGTCTTTATTGCCAACTCATCCATATTCCCAACTCGTCCACAATGAAAACTAATCCATATTGCTAACTCGTCCACATTTCCAACTCGTGTACAATACCAACTCGTCCTCATTATTAACTCGTCTTTATTGCCAATCTCGTCCATATTATCAACTCGTCCATATTATCAACTCGTACGTATTACCAACTCGTCTTCATTGCCAACTCGTTTATATTCCCAACTCATCCACAATGCCAACGCGTCCATATTACTTGCTCGTCCACAATGCTAACTCGTCCACAAATACGACTCATCCACATTTCCAACTCGTCCATGTTCCCACCTCATCCACAATGCCAAGTCGTCCACATTACCAACTCGTCCATACACCAAACTCATCTACATTGCCAACTCGTCTTCATTTCTAACTCATCAACAATGCCAACTCGTGCATATTGCTAACTCGTCCACAAATACAACTCGTCCACATTTCCAACTTGTCCATATGCCCAACTCGTCCACAATTCCAAGTCGTCTACATTGCCAACTCATCCACATTTCTAACTCGTCCATATTCCCAACTCGACGATACACCCAACTCGTCTACAATACAAACTCGTCCTTATTATCAGCTCGTCTTTATTGCCAACTCGTCCATATTCCCAACTTGTTCATTTTGCCAACTCATCCACGTTTCCAACTCGTCCATATTCTCAACTTGTCCACGTTGACAACTCGTCCGTATTACCAAGTCGTCTTCATTGCCCACTCGTCCGTGTTCCCAACTTGTTCATTTTGCCAACTCATCCACATTCCCAACTCGTCCATATTCCCAACTCGTCCACATTGACAACTCGTCCATAATACCAACTTGTCCGTATTACCAACTCGTCTTCATTGCCAACTCGTCCATAATACGAACTCGTCCACATTGCCCCCTTGTCCATGTTCTCAACTTGTCAATTTTACCAACTCATTCACATTGCCAACTCATCCACATTTCCAACTCGTCCATATTCCCAACTCGACGATACACCCAACTCGTCTACAATACCAACTTGTCCTTATTATCAGCTCGTCTTTATTGCCAAATCTTCCATATCACCAACTCGTCCGTATTTCCAAGTCGTCTTCATTGCCATCTTGTCCGTATTACCAACTCGTCTTCACTGCCAACTCGTCCATAATGCGAACTCGTTCATAGTGCCCACTTGTCCATTTTCCCAACTTGTCAATTTTACCAACTCATCCACATTGCCAACTCATCCACATTTCCAAGTCGTCCATATTCCCAACTCGACGATACACCCAACTCGTCTACAATACCAACTTGTCCTTATTATCGGCTCGTCTTTATTGCCAAATCTTCCATGTCACCAACTCGTCCGTATTACCAAGTCGTCTTCATTGCCAACTCGTCCATATTCTCAATTCGTCCACATTGCCCACTCGTCCATGTTCCCAACTTGTTTATTTTGCCAACTCATCCACATTCCCAACTCGTCCATATTCCGAACTCGTCTATATTACCAACTTGTCAATTTTACCAACTCATCCACATTCCCAACTCGTCCATATTCCCAACTCGTCCACATTTCCAACTCGTCCATTTTACCAACTCATCCATATTACCAATGTAGATACATTCTCAACTTAGCTACATTGTCAATAAGTCATCCATATTCTCAACTCTACCACATTTCCCATCCCGTCGACATGCAAGCGGAAGGACTAAGTTTCTTCTTGTACAATACCATTTAATTTACCATAACTCATGCCATTTTCTTTGGATTTTTTTTTTGATGGACATAATATAATCATATTTATAATAATCTACCCTAAATTTACTTATTTGAATGACGTTTAAATTAGTTTTACTAAATTTTTTCTGCTTTTAATTTAGATTTAGTAAAACTCGCCTATAGAAATAATCTATTCTTGAATGACGGTCAGTTTTTCTAGTCTTTTGAGCATCAGTCCAACTCGCACTTAACCGGCTTTTTTCTCCACATTTTTCACAGGTATGCGAAAAAAGTTTCCATATCAACATTTTAAAAAGATAAACAACCTGGCAATTTAGAGCATTGACATAATAGCCCCCAATAAAAAAGACATTAAAAGTTGTCAGAATATGGTTACTGTCATTCATTGTCAACAAACTGTAAAATTATTTTTGCATATTCGTACATGTTTTAAGTGTTGCGGATATTATGTTGCCGACTCAAAAATAATATTTCATCATGCTGAACAACTTACTACAGGTGTGTTACGTAATCATGCTTATTATTATTTGGTCATCTTATGTCAAAATAGGGATCACAGGTCACGTGGTCAAAGTCACGTGGTTAGCGCACAGTAGTTTTTTCAAATCCATTTTTCAGTACCTTTTCAGGAAAAAATTAAAATTCCAAGAGTGTTATGCACCTCTCCAGCATGAGGCGAATCTAATGACATATCATTTATCAAAATCGGACCATAACTGTAGATCTGATGGGATGTACAAAAATCGGCCTCGCGTAATATATATATAGATTTTTGGTGTTAATTTATTATGACGTTGACGCATACTCATCTGACAGTTCTGACATTGACATGTCAGGTATTTAGACTTGTCTATGTTAGTGGTTTAAAGAGTATGTGACAATGTCAAGGTAAAGGTTTTCAAGGTAACGGTTTTCAAGGTAACGGTCTTTCAAGGTCAATGGTCATTGAAAATGTCAGGTATTTAGACATGGACCATGTAGGATGAAGCATAGATACACGGGTTGCGCTTTTATTCCGGAGTTTTGCCAACCTGAAGCAATCTCTTGTGAAGCGTACGGAACAGGTAATAAAAGTTAAGTTCCGTTGCTTAGCTAAAGATTGCTATCTCTTAGTAAGGGATGTATCTGTGTGTAATTTCTCCGCATAGGCAAGGCCTTAGTTCGTATAGGTTATTGTCAGGTAGGTAAAGATGTTTGTAATTTGTTAGGGAAGTACTTAGACGCCCATAATTCTCGTCCAGACGGCGGAATATGTAAGGCGGTGCTTGATTGATGACAGCAGAACTGGCCACTAGGTTTTGTATTATAAATATATTTAAATATATAGAATTATGGCCGTCTCTGTCACTCATCAAGAGTGCCGGGCATTCGTGTTTTAGCTCTGTATCGTAGCTGAACGCTGAATAAATAACAATCAAAGTCCTATCTTCTTTTAATAATCCTCTACCAGAGTTACACCACCCACAATACTCTATCCCACTCGTCTATATGGGAGGCACTAAAAGCACAAAATGTAGAGCCTCAATACATCAATGTCCTAAAATACCTGTATCAAAACAGTACAAGCAGAGTACAATTGGAGACTACTGGTCCGCCTATAGAGAGGCGTCCGACAAGGTGATCCAGTATCTCCAAAGATATTCATCGCTTTTCTAGAGTCTATTATCAATAAACTGAACTGGAGTCAGCTAGGGTTATTGTATTTATTTCTTGCTAATAGTTCAAGTTACCCAGATTAATTACACTTAAAGCTATGCTACTACTAGGCTGCTTAGTAAAAGTTTTAATTGTGACTGACACGCCGTCGCGGCTAAATCGATGAGGGGCCTCTGAATTACAAAAGAAATACGGAACCCTTTGCCATCTCTCTCCCTATTTCTTATCTTCATACCTTTATAATATTAGACACACTAATATTATAAAGGTGAAAGTTTGAGAGTGTGTTTATGAGTATGCTTGTTACTTCTCCATGCTCAAACGGGTGGGCGGGTATTTTAATAAATTTTGGGTTGAAGGTAGACACCGTGGATTAACACAGGCTACTTTTTATCCCGAAAAAAGTAGTGTTCCCGTGGGATGAGCGGGCAACAAATTTTCAAGTAGTGTTCAGTTTAAACTAATTTCATTAATGGGTTTTTATTTCTGTTTGATTATACCGACTAGTTTCTAAAATTCATCTAAAATTTACCTCATGACGTCAAATTGTAAAAATATTTGACAGTCATACATACTAAAAGAACAGAGGTACAATTTGCATACGAAATCCAACGAACGTAGTAATAGTCCGAAGATATGATTATCGATGGCCGTTGGGGCAGAAAGGTTCTTGAGTGGCGACCGCGGACCGGAAGACGCAGCGTTGGAAGCTCCAACAAGGTGGACCGACGACCTGATTAAGATCGCGGGTAAAAATTGGATGAGGGCGGCGCAAGATCGATCGCTGTGGAGAACTTTGGGGGACGCCTTTGTCCAGCAGTGGACGTCTATAGGCTGATGTGATGATGATGATGATGATTTTCTGCGGTGTGGCCAATTACTGGTCGCCTTTGTTCTTTTAGAAACAGAAACATTTCAAAAGAATTGTTAAATCATCAAATTGGGATATCTTCGAAAATGTAATAAAGTGGTATAATATATATATTTATCCTTTATTCGATAAAAGGCCTGTTTAGCACTTTCGCAACCAAGGATTTCGTAGCACTACGCGCGTAGCCGATAACATGGGGAAATGCGTATGTATGTAGCGAAAACTTGCTATGAGCACAGTGCCCACGGAGCGGGTTCCCAGTGTTGAAAGTGTTAAAACAAATGAAATGTTGTCAACTTAGGTTACCTGAGGCTATTCCGACTAGAGGCAAATGCGACTTTTGATGATATCTTAGACGCATTTTAAGACCACGCATACGGGTGTTCTGTCCAAAGAGACCGTTCCTATGATGTGTTGTGCATGTGTGTGTGGGCTGCTGTGCTCCTAGGCAATATAAATAGCAATCACTAAGCTAATTTCAGTTTTAGTGTTTATTTAATTTTCCTCAATACACAAAAAGTAGAAAAAATTGTTTAGATCGTATTTAGATTATCGACGCGACGCTTAAGAGTCCGCAGCAAGGTCCGCTCAACTCCGCGTTGAGATCGCGCGCTTACGCTTTAAAATGTTGTTGTTTCACCTAGAGGAAGACAGGGCGCTAGCAGTAAAGCGAGAGCGCGCTAGGAGCAAAGAGTATGTAATCACTACGTTTTAAGAGACAGGAGTGCCATACAAAAAGCGTGAACTCGCATTAGTATGAAACGGGGGCGAAACATACTGCCAATATGAAGCCGCAAACGATATCAGTGTCAGTGTCAACTCATGACATAATGCCAACATCAAGAACAAAATAGGGATGTCACATGTTACACAAATTATCGAATTATCGATATCGATATCGGTATTAAAAAAAAATGGTTCAGGCGGGGTTCGCATTCGCACCCGCGTCTCCAACGGCTTTCCGGTAATTTAAATCATTAAATATTTCGCTTCAATGTAAACATTTGGTTTACTTTAGGTTACTGACTTCATAAAAAAAAACAAGTGTGCAAATAATTTTATTTCGTTCAAACTTTGCTTGGCTTGCTGATAAACATAGACGAAAAAAGCCGTTTCATCACTCCAGTCTGTGCTCCAGGTTGGAAGTTCTGCAACACAAATAATACAGGGTAAACAGAAAATTACAGAGTAAAAATGAATCTGTTTGTCCAGATGAAACCGTACCATTCATAGTCCATTGAAGATTTTTCGTAAAATATTTCTGTGACCATAATCTAACTCAAACTGGCATAAAAAGTAGTGATAATAATGTCTTATCCTCTCATCTGAGACGGCTTTAACAGCTGTATTCAAGTGCACACTTTTGTATAAGTACACATACCAATAGGCTTTTGCTTGAAGAAAGATATTCCGTGTTTACCCAGGTATTTTTCACTTCAAATGAAAATTATCGATAAAACTTACATACAGCACTATTGTTTACATACGTATAAGGGTATGTATTATTTTACCCGAAATACCAAGTTTTCAATGAAACTTACGATTAACATGGTTATAACACGCAGTAATTAAGTATATTTTTTACTTACCGATCTTCGAACGGTGGAAATCTTGCCATGAATAGTCTTTTTTGACCGTCCATTCGACACGTTTTCATTCTGCATATTTCGCACTTTTTCCTTTTCAATCCACTCATTTTTGCAATTGTGATTGTCTTGTGTACCTTCTAGACGACCACTACACCCAAAGAATGCAAATTATTAGATTATTTGTGAAATTTGAATTATTTTAAAAGATCGCAGAACCTTGACAGAAGTGACAGACTACACAACAAAATAGAAAGTAATAGAAACGTCATCGAACATGGCATGGCGGACAAAAATGGCGGCTGAAGTACAACCCGCCTAAATTCGATTGTCGCCAATTATCTAATGCTTTGTAGGTTTCAACGTTCTTTCAAACTTAGGTAAAAAATTCACCTCCGTTTCATACAGCCGTTGTCGATCGTTTTTTACCTTGAGAGTTGCGCGAGGCTGGCTAGGAGTAGCTATGATAAGGGCGGTGCTTACCGCCGCCCCCCCGGACCGTTCCCCGCGCTAGAGTAATTCGCTGCAGTTTCGCAACAATTTTTTGTAATTTATTTTAAGGTTTTCGTAGTTACGCTCTCATTTTAAAACTACGAGATCAATTTTGATAAATCTTTTTTCTTATCAAACTGCATAGTTTAATCGACACCGGAAATAGGTTTTGACTTCAATCTAAACTATATTTTGGTCGTAGTATGCCGCCGAACTGAACAACTTTCTGGGGTCTAAAAATGCAAAACTTGTACTCGCTCTATTTTCTTTCTATTAACATTTCAAGAGTCATAAACTAGTTTTAGCCCTAGATATATCTTATCTCATTATATTTAGAGAATTTCATGATAATGTGACATGTTATATTAAAATAAGGACGTAACTACGTTTGTATGAAGAATCGAGCTTGCTGCGGACTCTTAAGAATCAATACCGTCACGTCAACTAACATTTTTGACGTTTTTCACCTTTTAATGCAGTTAGGTTCAGAAAAATAAAGCGAATGGAATGCCATAATCGTCTTATATTTTTTTGTTACTTAGTTAGACAATATTGATTCTTAAATGTCGTTATTATTATTTTTTTTTTACTAGCCTATAATTGTGTCCCACTGCTGGGCAAAGGCCTCCCTTCTCTTGCACCACTCGTCTCTATTGGCTACAATGCTCCCTCCACTCGTTACTAAATGCATCCAGGTCATCCCGCCATCTTCTTTTTGGTCTGCCTCTGCTCCGGTAACCTTGATAACCTATATGTGTGAAATAAATATAATCTAATCCAATCTAATCTTGCGGTGTCCAGTCGGTGATTATTCTGGCCCATCGTTCCGGATGCATGCGGCAGACATGTCCAGCCCAGTCCCACTTCAGCTTTGCGGTCTTGGCACCTACGTCTACAACGCGTGTTTTGGAACGCAGTTCGGTGGTTCTTATACGGTCTTGTCTACGAACACCTAATATGCTGCGTTCCATTGCTGTCTGGCAAACTTTGAGCCTGGTCTTTTGAGCTTCAGTAAAAAACCAAACTTGTGCTCCGTAGGTTAGAACGGGAAGAATACACATATCGACGAGATTTCGTTTTAGCGAGAGAGTCTCCCTGTGAGAGTTGCCCTTCATTAGTGATTTCATGGACGAGATGGATTTATTTAAAAGAATTTACGTCATAGTACCTATTAGGCACGTAAACACTTGCCTTATGATATGAACTACCGATAGGTATCTAAACGGTTCGTCGACACCACAGGCGGCGAAAGGGCTTGTAGCTTCCTCGCTCACCTTCAGTATCGCAGTACGGAAAATTTACATTATGCTGCCAGCATTTTGGTACGATGCCATGGGGCCCATTTTTAGGTATAATTTAGTTTTAGATTTAATTTTCTAATGATAATTTGTTACATGGGTGCCAAGACCGCAAAGCTGAAGTGGGACTGGGCTGGACATGTCTGCCGCATGCATCCGGAACGATGGGCCAGAATAATCACCGACTGGACACCGCAAGGTTACAGAGGCAGACCGAAAAGAAGATGGCGGGATGACCTGTACTTATGCATTTAGTTACGAGTGGAGGGAGCATGCAGCCAATAGAAACGAGTGGCGCAAGAGAGGGGAGGCCTTTGCCCAGCAGTGGGACACAATTATAGGCTAGTAAAAAAAAAAAAATTGTTACATGTAATTTAGTTTTCAATCTTTCCATGGATAGATTGGTAGTCCAGGGCCAGATAGAAGGCAAGAGAGGAGGCCGATCGCCGACTCGCTGGACCGACCTAATTAAAAGACCACACGGAGCTCCATGGTGCAGTGCACTCGCTCCGCAGACAACCGGGTGAAATGGAGACGCATCGCGAGAGCTGCTGTCTGCCAGAGGAAGGATGAGGACGAAAACCCAAATGTGGACACCATTGCCGTAACCACAACCATGCCAAGAGTGAACGACTGATGATGATGAATTCAGTTTAAGATTTTATTTGTCGTATCCTTATATATTTGCTTCACAGGTAGCTTATAGTATAAGTGTTTGCATCATAGACCTGTCTCCCGAATGCTATTTTGGCAGCCTAACGGGTTCATAACTATAACCCGCCCTCATCATAATTTAACGCACTTTAATTTGGCATTGTCTCGAATTTCCCTACAAAATCCACCCCAAAATGCTCTCGTAATTAGCTGAGATCATAACCCGACAAACCCGTCAAAACAACCCTCCGCTGAATCAGAAATGGAGCATACACATGTTAAGTAGAGGGTAGTAAGTGACGCGGATCTCGCGGTATGGTATCCCTTTTTTGGCGCGTTCTAGATTTGTCGCAGTTACGCCCTTTTGCACGGGGTAATTACGCGGGCGGTAGGCAGATGGCGTTGTTTTTAATTTTTCGATTTCGGCCCGCAGTACATTATGCATGAGGCTTTTATCGCTCGTGTGCTCCTTCGGGAATGTGTGGACAGGCGTGAGGGATGGGAGATAGCGGTTCGGACTTTACCCCGTTTGACGAATACTGAAAGTTACTCTATGATGGGTTTTTATTTTCACTCCTTGCTAAACATGTGACGGATGTCAAGTGAGCACTCTGTTACGATAATTTTGTGGAAAAGATTAACTATTAGACCGCGCGCTACCTAGTGCAATCTATCCGAGATCGCGTAACCATATTTCTACTTTAGCAATAGCGCTATTTGACTCAACCAAAATTCAAGCCAAAATCTTGGAAACTACTGGTCCTTTGTCCACCAAACAACTTGTGTGCCAACCTTCAGAACCCGGCACTCCGAGCGTCGACTTTTCAGCATTCCCAAGGTAAACACTAGGTATGCTCAAAACTCCCCAATTGTACGTATTCTGAGAGAATACAATTGTAAATTTAATGCCGCCGATCTATTTGACTGTTCCAAGCCAGTCTTGAAAAACCGTATTCGAAAACTCATTTTGCAAGGTTGATGATGTGGTAGCGTGGAGTTGCGTACGATAGACATGCTTATATATTACACACACACACACACACACACACACACACACACACGAGCACACACACACGAGCACACACACACACACCTGGGGTGGTTGCTAGCTTTCTTTTGTTTTAATTTAAGTTATATGTACCTTACCTAATTTTTATACCGATTAAAATCTGATATCGTTACCTTTTCAAGGCCTTGTTAACTGTATATCTGTGGACATCCGTTATTGGCTTTATGTTCTAGCTATAAGCATTGTTATATATGTTCTGTAATGCTGTTGATGTTCCAAATAAATAAAAAAAAAAAAAAAAAAAAAAAAAAAAAACTAAGAACCATCTGGACGGTCAAGAGTTTCGATAAAAATCACACTCAAATTGGTCTATCCGTTTGGAAACTACGATGCCACAGACAGACACATAGATACACATATACACAGAATAGATACACATACAGGGCTTAGAGGGCCAATGCCTCCAGGCACTTGGCATTTGGCCCACTCCCATATCTCGAAACGGTTTCCACCCAATTAAATAGTAGGTAGTAGTATTTTAAGTAATAAGTATGGTGCAAGACCTGCCCTTAGGCCCGGGCCTTGTAGGTCTAGGGATAAATACGGCACTGAACACATATATACATGTTAAACTTATAACACCTGTCTTTTTTCGTCGCGGGTTAGATATACTCTATCAGCGCCCAGTGTCGCCGCTTGCCTGTCCTTCCCGCCGCTTGCCGCCTGTCCCTGGCGCCACCGATGCCCCCGCGTACCCTTTTATCCCCTGCATCAGACGCGTTGTGCGGCGTGCACCATGACGTCACTGGCTCGACAATAAAGGTAAGACCACATCGGTACTTGACGCTTCGCCGTGCCACTGCTGCGTAGTACCTACTTTTTAGGGTTCCGTACCCAAAGGGTAAAAACGGGACCCTATTACTGAGACTTCGCTGTCCGTCCGTCCGTCCGTCTGTCACCAGGCTGTATCTCAAGAACCGGTGATAGCTAGACAGTTGAAATTTTCACAGATGATGTATTTCTATTGCCGCTATAACAACAAATACTAAAAATAAAATAAAATAAATATTTAAGGGGGGCTCCCATACAACAAACAGGATTGGTTGATTGTTGGTTCAGGTATGGAGCGCTATACAATATACATACCAGGTGCAAACTTAACTTAACCACTTAAGGATGGAAAGTGCTTGTACGGAAGTCCGACTCGCACTTGACCGGTTTTTATAATTATTAGAGATGTCTCACGATAGTTTTAATAATGCTACGATCTTGGTTCTAACTTTGAGTTGAACTCTACATATAATAAAACTAGAAAGTCCAACTTTATCTCCGTATGTTACTTTACGATAGTCGGTTAAAATCTATCCTATAACCATCTTTGCATATCTCTATCTCTGTGCAGCCGGTTATAAAAATGTATCTACTAGTTTTCCACTCTATAATAATAATAATAATAATCGTCAGGAGGTTCCTCTCTCTGTAGCCCTAACCACCGGTAGCCTGGGCCCTGCCCCGCTGCTGGCGGCACCCTAGGTTAGGTTTTTTATAATGTATTTATATTTTGTAATTACTTTATTGTATTTTACTTTTTATATAAATTTATTGTAAAAACCCTAGCCTAAGATACAAGAGAAATAAAGGAATAATAATAATAATAATAATCATTTATTTCGGAATATCATCCATATCGTGTTAGTCAATACAAGAGAAATAAAGGAATAATAATAATCATTTATTTCGAAATATCATCCATATCGTGTTAGTAACATAAATAATAAACCTTATAACTAATGTTAGTAACATAAAAATATCGAATCAAATCTTAACTAACTTAACCTAGGTGACAAATGCAAGGCATTCCATCCTTGCAAGAATGCTCTATTTCATGAGTATGAAGGCACAAAAAAGTGTTTGAGTCCAATGAGTCCATGGATGTACAGCACAGACAACCCCCACTAGACGGAGCATGTAAGGCGACCCGCGCGCACCAACGATATGGTACAGCAGAACATTAAAGTATCAACACGGTGGCCACCGTTTAGTTGCGTCCTTGTTTATGATCCATGCGTACGTCAACGAAAAAAGAAATTAAATAAATAACATGGTAAATTGTAGTGTTAAGTGGTGTAGAGAGACCTCCTAAACAAGCACGCAACTAAACGGTGGCCGCCGTGTTGATACTTTAATGTTCTGCCGTACCATATCGTTGGTGCGCGCGGGTCGCCTTACATGCTCCGTCTAGTGGGGGTTTTCTGTGATGTACAGTTAATTGTGCTGCTCAGCTGTTTATATAGCCTAACAAGTGTCGGCCCTGTCCAGGGATAGTGGCGTTACAAACAGCTTTCATATGGCAATCATGTGCATAACATCAGTAGCACAGGCGCGACAGCGGCCTATCGGTGTAACTCAGGCGTCGGTGACCTTGTAATGCCGAATCCTTCGACGAGGCATTCACGTGAATGCCCTTCACCACCGCGCGCGGCCCGCACTCGCCCGCGCTCGCCCCTCGACACGCACACTTAGCCGCGAGTTTTGTTGCACACAAGTGTCGCTGTCGTTTCTTTTTCATTAGTTTATAATATTCTTTGTTAGCGATTTGTCATAATCAAATTCAAAACATTGTTCACTGGAATGCTGCTCAATCCTTCGTTCTTGTTTCGAAATAAATACTGAATCCTATTGAAAAATACTTCTTTTATCACTGTGGATAGTTTTAGACGACGCCTTTGGCTCGGTTTGTAGACACCTGCCTACTGAGCCGGCGGTCCCGGGTTCGGATCCCGGCCAGGACAAATATTTGTGTGATGTACTCGAATATTTGTGCTTGGGTCATGGTTGTTCTATGTATTTAGTTATATATTTATCTATATAAGTACGTATATCGTCGTCTAGTACACATAACACAAGCCTTCTTGAGCTTAATTTGGGACTAGATCGATTTTTGTGAGGTTGTCCGATACATATATATATATATACATATATATTGTTTTTTTATTATGCAAAAATTTATTGAATTTTGCGGAATATTTTGTCCTGCTTCTTCCTTGTTAACATTAGTCAAATTCACTGACTTTCAACGTCAGTTACCAAAAATGTGTCGTTGCCAGTAAAATAAATTAGTAACACTAAAAATCCGCAGTATGGTGGTTGAAAAACTGGTCTGTACCAGTGGCCTGTACCAATTTCAAGTACCATAATATCGAATTATAGATATCACCCGTCACATAAGAGAACTAGGCCCGTTATAGAATTATTACAGCTATTTCTGATCTCTGCTAATTTTCGATCTACTCGGTCATTTGCAATTCTCTTTTGAGGGACTATCAGTTGAATTGGCGACATCACAGTAAACATGACAAGACGAGTAATGCCATTTCTCTATTTTTTACAGGTTTTAACATTGATCATTTTTATGTTTTCCTGATCGAGTATAGGGCCTCAATTTATAAAATTGTGACATTCGCCAGTAGTTTCGTAAATATGAAAGGTACGCGGATGAGTCTTAAATGTCAAAATATGCGTCTACGAAAGGGCTTTAAAGTAAAATATGAATTGCTAAAATCGGTCGGTACTTTTTTGAGATTATCTAAAATTATAGGTAAATAATTTTTAAAAAATCCGCTGACTTGGTTATGTTACTTATTTTAAGTGAATCGTTACGTAAGGAAGCACACCTATCTATAACAGATTTTAATTATTTTTATTAAAGCAGTAACGTCTGCTAACGTAACAAACCAAATGTTTACAATGAAGCGAAAAATTGAAAAAAAAAAATCTCCTAATTAGATCGAAAGAGCTCGTCATTCTGAGTAGAAAATACCCAAAATATCGAAAATTAAAAAAAGCGTGGGGTGTACAACTTTAGAAAAAATGGCCCACTTACGATAGGTAACCGTTTGGCCGGTCGTTCGCCATTTCCCATGAAATATTGTGAGTAGCTTCTATAAGTTTATAGACTGTTTTAGTCGATTCAGTATTTAAAAAAAAATGCAGAAAATTTCAGCAATGTTAAAGCAAACTAGCGAGTTTTTCAGCTTACTGAACCACAACTGTATAATATGTAAACATTACTTTGGTAAACGTATCATCTTATTTATTTATATTATTGTATTAACGCTCCTTATCCGTTCACGCTGATTGTTTTAGACATTTTTATGTATGACCAAATGTTTCTTAATATACATATTATCAACGTTACTACTTAGAACAGGGCCATTGTCCATATATCTTAAACCTACAGTTTGAAATTTTCATTGATAATTATTGTTTCAAAAACTACTCATCATCGTCCCATGTCTTTGTAGAGAGTGAATTCTCAATCGGGGTAAAAAAAACTTTCAAAAACTACTCGATATTGTCAAATTTCACGCATAAGACTGGTATTTTCAACTTATTCTCGACTGCACGCAATGAGAGCTTGAAATAGCTATGTTACTTTCTAGAACTCAGGGAAAAGTATTATTTACTTTAAAAAGTTGGTTGAAATTATCAATATATTTGTCATAATACACCTAGAGATTTTCCTAGCACGAACGGCGTGTTGTTAGTGTTTGACAAAATAAAACATCGAGAGCCATGTTATCGATAAATACCACTTCAACGTCATAGAGGAAAAGTAAGTGACTAAATCGTAACATGCATATTCATTCATTCCTCTACTTAATAGTTAATACCAACGTTAAATAAGTTTAGTAATCATTTAGCTTTTACATGCATAGACCTTATTATCTTAGAATTAAAAAAATTAAATAATAACGTGATATTTATTCTCGAGTTTCACGGCATTGTGATTATTCTCTAATTTAATGACTACCTATGCATTTACTTTATGGGTAAGGCCGCGGAAAGTTACCAATTTGGACGTTCCAAATTTACCCAGCTGATAAAAAAAAATTGGTAACCCCTACTGTTTCAAAAATATTTTTATCATATGTAGATATAGGAATTCTCATGGTCGCAAGTAAGATAATTAATATAAACCCCTTTATAAAAATACTAAAAATATATTTCCGTCCAAAACGTAACGAAAGTTGGTTAAATTTTTCGACCACGAGTACTAAAAGCTCTGTTATTTTTATGATATTTCAACTTTCATGGGCATACTTTTGTTTTAAACTAAAATTTATGATATAAGGATAGTTCTACTGATTACGGAATAATGATAATATAATCATTTTATTTTTTTATCTTACATTATTTTAATGGATCAGCATTCCACACTTATGTTACAATACTTTCGTGACGCTTTATGTAGCTTGTTTTTAAATATTTTTTGGCGAAAATACGTTTACGTGCACTGGCAACTCATATTCTAGTAGGGCAACACCGATGAGCAAGTCCAAATCCGTCAGTTTGTCAAGAAACGCAATTCAAAGTAGACACAGTCATAGTTTCGTGAAAGTACCCCCAAAGTGTCGTGTGTGATTTTAAAGGTAAGGAGTGATTGTTTTTAATCAGTTTTTTTATACAATAGCGTAACGGTTTTCAAGCAAGTGACACGTATTATTGTATTAAAAATGTCTTTATTTCACCATGAATATCCACTTTTTTTTCAAAAATACGTTACACTTTCGTTACGAATATGTTACATTTTTGCAAAATGTTACGTATTTTCTACGTAACATAACGAATAAATGTTGTAAAGGGAAGTGTACACAGAATATACTAACTTAAATGAGTTTTATTAGATTTTTAATGACACGAAAATATACAAAGTCGAACAAAACTCCTGTACAATAATAAAATAAATAAAAACAACATCTTAATAAAAAAAACTGTTTTAAGAAGAAAATAATTTATTTTTGACCTCAAGGCACAGTAGAATCATTGATTCTAAAGCTGTTTTATTGTTATACGGTCGTCTTGTTACTAGTATTGGGTACCTGCAGTGAACAAATAGTAATTACTACCACCTGGTACAAAATGAGAGGCTTTAAAACACTAGAGCGGTTTGGGTTTCATTAGTTCCATCACACGCGTGTTTGATTATATTGATTTTAATGTGCCATGAAAATTTTGTTTACAGGCAATATAAAGCTAATAATTTTATAACTTGTTTTTTTTTCTTAGCTAAGTTATTTAATAGGAATATGTTCCAGTATGATCTAAGCTTTATAACGACTTATGTTACGTTTTAAGATAACATAACGTAAATCTTTTTATGTTACTTCTATGTCACATTGGTAAATTCCCGCGGCCTTACCCTTATAACGATGACATTTGGTTATCGATAACTGGTTGGTCGATATTATTATTTTGTAAGCACTAACCACCTGTTGTTCCTGCTAGAAATATATCTAGGTATAGTCATAATCATAATATGAAAAAAATAACTTACAGAAATAAGGCCTCTTAAGCGGTTTACACTCACAATTGTCAGGAACGGCCCGAGATGTTTCACACTCGTATGGAGCTTCATTAGGGACTGCTACCCGAACAACGGCGCGGTAACTTCGTCACTGTTTTTTTTGATACAATACTCTAATTAAATATGTCTCACGAACGTTTGAATAAGATTATCATTTATTGTAATTACTCAAACGCATTGTTGACACGTTCATATTTAAAAAAAATACTCTACTGTACTGTCAGAAATCTGTGTCCTGTGCCAATATTCAGCAATCAACCTGGCTTGTACTGTCCTTCGAATTCGTTACGAAGATGCCACGACTTGACGACCAGCGGCGCGACAAGCGGTTGAGTGAGAGATCCGAGCGGCGGCATAACGAGTGAGCGAGACACGTACCTTCACCGCTGCCGCTGCCTCGCAGAGTTGTAGAGCACCACCTTTAGATCGCTCAATTGCCAATAGGAATGTGAAAAAATAATCGATTATAGGAATATTCGATTAAAAATCGATTATTTAAGATAAAAAAAACGATTTTATCGATTAATAAGAAATCGATTTCTTTTCTCACAAACGATTTTTTTAGTAGTTCCTAGTAATGAAGTTAATGAGACGCGCTATTTGTCCTTAAGAAGGATTACTACCAAAAGCAAACTAAACAAGAAAACAGTAGCTGTCAATGATTCCTTGAAGTAATCAAATCTGTCACTAGATGCCAAAAAAAAAAAACGATTAATGACTAAATCGATTATTTTTCATACAAATATCGATTATTTAAAAATCGATTTTATTGTTGGGAAAAATAATCGATTATTTCATAATCGATTTTTCTGGTGCAAAGTCGCATCCCTAATTGCCAAACGACTCCAGTTTTTAATGTCTTGGCAACAGGCGAGCTGATTCGGCATTGATTGCTTTTATATAATAACTTTCAATGTAAATATGTAACTATTTATAAATTAATGTAACATGTAATGTCAATTTTTTTTTAATGTGGGTACCTATACTTACACCACAATTTTTATAAAAGATTGACACACGAGGCATAAGGAAAAATTCAAAAGGTTTCTTGGCGTAAGGGTAGTGAAGTGGTTAACGCGCTGGACCGGCAACCCAGAGGTACCGGGTTCGACTCCCGGTCTCTTCCATCAGGTTACGCATTTGCACTTTTCTTTCAGCTTTGATCTTTCTATCAATGGTTAATGTAACTATTTATGTTTCTTGGTGTGGACTCTGCAACCGATTGAGCTGAAATTTTGTATACGAACTTAACTTTGATGACAATATAATAATATGGTACCGTGGAGCTGGTCTGATGATGGAGCCGGAAGGTGGCAATAGGTAAAGCAATCCTACCGAGTTTGGGGTCTTCAGAATCGTCTCAGTGAGCAATTGATGGATGTTCAAAGAAAAGTACAGTCGGCTATAAAAGCTTGTTTTTTTTACAGAAACTTATTCCATATGTATCTCTGATATCTCGGCGAGATATCCGAAGTGGCGATATATCTAGTATATGCCTCATTTATATGCGACGCGATAGAGATAAAATGTAGTATCTCCAAAACTATGACACAGTGGAAAGGTTACTTTGGTCTGGTGTCTAATAAAAAAAATATTGGCCAAGGGGGAGTGGGACTCGCGCACGAAGGGTTCCGTACCATTATCTGTAAGTTTGTTGTATGGGAGCCCCCCTTAAATATTTATTTTATTTTATTTTTAGTATTTGTTGCTATAACGGCAATAGAAATACATCATCTGTAAAAATTTCAACTGTCTAGCTATCACCGTTCTTGAGATACAGCCTGGTGACAGACGGACGGACAGCGAAATCTCAGTAATAGGGTCCCGTTTTTACCATTTGGGTACGGAACCCTAAAAAAGAATGACGTTGAGCTTGACATTATTGACAGTTTTTTTTTCGCGGCTAGGTCGAAGACTACAACTCTATACAGGCATAGTTGTCGTAAATTTTTATATATGTATTTTCTTATATTTCTTTACACACAGAAAATAAATCAAACAATTTTTTAGGGTGTAGACGATCTCTCGATCTCTATAATAGTTTCCACCTGCAAGAAATATGAAATGTTGTCAATTCAACGAAAAGGGAGAACTCCTGGACTAAGCTGGGCGCCATTTTCGAAAAGTGACGACAGAGAAATTAATTATATTTCTTAAAACCTACAATATTACGCCACTAAAAGGAGAGTAAACAATAAGAATATGGATTAGGCCGGCCGCACACGTATCGATTGTCGAATTGTGACGAGACGCGCGAAAAGGCAAGAGTCGCGGCGTGAATGGACGAATTAAATAATTCAGTAATTCGTGGGGTCGACGGCGTAAACATGCGTGCGGGGGGGCAAGGGAGGGGGTGGGCGTGGCCTGTGACGTCAGGCGCTCAGTCGGTCAGAGCCCGGCGTTGAGAGCGGTCGCCCCGCTGTTAGGACCAAGCGTGTTCCAAAACCGCCAAGATTTTCGACCGGCAGTACCACTCACCCTCCAAGGTGTTGAAATTGGAGGACGACCCCTGGGGGTCATGTGCCATGTACTCGCCGGACAAGATGAAGTCGGGCGGGGGGCTCATGGGCCCCCCGGGCTGCTTCCCCGGCCGGTACAGCCCGACGTACCGGAGTCCTGACCCGCGGCGGTGTGTCCCGAATCCGTCTGTAAGTACCAGTTTTTCACAGGTTCTGTTTGAAAACGTGATTTTTCGTTTCAGCCGCGTCGATTAAAATAAAAAACAAAAATACGAATTAACATTTTTTTCAGGTCTAAGTGAAGCTTCTTGATTAACAGCAGTGTTGACCAAAAAAAAATACTAAAAAACACAAAAACAAAAAAAAAAAAAACAAAAAAAATACTAACATTTTCTTTTCAGGTACATAAAGTGTTTTATTTTATATATTTGTGCTATGCGACGTTTTTATATGTATTTGTTGCTGGCGACCGCTGGGCGAGTGAATGGAGCTCCATTTTTGTTGTTATTTTTTGTGTTTTTGCGAATTTTGACGCGGTCCATAATGCATATTTACACTGAACACATTTCGGTTAATCTAATCATTTATAGTGTTATTCTAACACCACTTTTTGAATAATATATTTGCTATACATAGTATTAAACTACTATACGTTTTAATCACATACAATCATTTATAATTTCCAAAAAATCATTATCATTCCTCCGATTAAAAATGTACATACTAAATAAAATAAAAGTGTATAGTCATGAACATTATGGTACAAAACAAATATTTTTAATAATAAATATTTAACAAATATAAATAGATATAAACTTATTTAAAAATTAACGCGCCCTCAATGTGTGTAAACGATTTTAAACATAATTTGATTTAGCTGTGATTAAAGATTCAGTTTAATATTGTTTGTAATATTAAATGAATCGTTACTAAGTACATTAGTGTTCATCATTAGGTAAGTACATAAAAAATAGTAGGAGCGTTCATTTTTAAAACAGTTTATCTTTATACTTACTATATAAACACATAAACTAATATAACTATACCATTTATTAGTTATCACTTCGTGTAACCAACGGAAATCCTCAACAAATAAATTATTCCACTAAAAAAAACATTCTAAAAACAATAAAAAAAAACCTACACGTAATTGCATTTCTAACTTTGCATTCAATAACACAAAAACAAAAGCTACAAAAATAAACGCAGCTAAATTACAAAACACGGATTACAGCCTCATAAATTACAGAGTGGAAATTACAAGAGTTTCCCTCGCGTAATGGCCGCCGACGGCGCTCATTGCAGTTGGATTGTTTTGGGCGCTTTTTATTAGATACACCATTTGTTAAACAACTTGAGGCGCTTATAATAGACGCTGTTTATCTACGGGGTCGGAAAAACAATTTGTAATTTCAAACGCGTCTATTAATTTAAAAACGTATTTAATTATACAGGTGATTTATCCTGTTGAATTGGTTTAATAGGGTTAATAAACTCTATTTATGACTTATAAATAATCTATGGATGGTGTTAGCGTTTTTTTATTAGAACTGCTATTGGTTTCATATAATATAGGAAAACAATTTGTAATTTTGAATAACGGCTATTCATTTAAAAATATATTTGTTTAATTAATTTATGCGATAGTTCTGAACCTATTGATGCATAAACAATTTTTTATATCATAAAACGGCATTTTTTATATTGGTATAAAGTTTAGTCTTATATTGTGATTACATTCTACATTAGTATTTAACATTTTAAAATTGTGTTTTACTAGTTTGAAACTTTTATATTTTATTTTGTGTTTTAAATATTTTTTTTAGTTTACGGATTTTACATTATTTGTTGTATTATATACTACCATAAATATCAATTAGTTTTCCTATATAATGGAAAATTTATTAAAAACGGTGTCAAAGTAATTGTTTTTCGAATATCCGTGATTATAAATCCTCCAGTTTTCATATTTTAACGCCCTTAGTAATAATAAATGACAATACCTTCCATTAGGTTACGGGTAGAAATAGAATAAAATAATACATTTATATTTTTCAATGAGAATATTGTAAGCGTGTGAAAGTCCATATGTTTAAGACTTAGATTTGTTATTTTGTTACGTGATAGGCTAAAAACGTTTTTAGCGTTTTATGAAACATTGAATTAAATTTATACGATTAAAGTATAATTTCTTTTATTAAGGCAAAAAATATTTATCATCAAAAGGGAAAAAAATCCAAGCCTCCGTTATCATGATTCCTAAACATTTTAAAATAATCCTTATAGCCATTTGCTGAAAGTTTTTTTTCGGTACGTTAATGGAAATACTTTTAGCGGTGAATATTTTGTGCATTATTAATGAGTTAACTCTATTAAATGTGCGCTTGTATCAAGTTAATTCATACGTTTTAAATGAAACATTCAATAAATTCGGCTAGATGTTTCAGTCAAGTTACTCGTTTTATCTATTAATTATTTGATCCATAATAGGCCTTATTCCTTTTAATTTTTTTTTCATAATCTGACTAATATATTGATAATTTCAACCAACTTTTTGAAGTGAATAATACTTTTCTCGGAGTTCTAGGTAACAACATAGCTATTTCACGCTTTCATTGCGTGCAGTCGATAATAAGTTGAAAAAGCTAATTTTCCCCGCGAAGTTTGTTAGTTTCGAGTAGTTTTTGAAACGAAATTATCAATGAAAAATTCCAACAGTAGGTTTCGAAATCCCAATAGCCTAGGTAGTAACATCAATAATATGTCAAGAACACAATCAGCATTTTAAAAGGAATAAAGCCTCTTAACACATTTTTTTTCTAAAGTGACGCCAAATTATTTTCATTTCAACAATGATTAATATATTTTCATTTTTAAATTAAAACATAGTGTATTACGGTTACAACCGGTATAAAAAAAAATAAGTACGTATAAATTACTCGAGATTGTATTAAAACGGATTATTCATCTAACATTGAATTTGACGATCTCGTTAAAAAATATAGACACTTACCCGTGAGAAAAGGCAATTCTAGGCACACCTTTACCTTTTAATACTAAAAATGGTAATGCTAATAAACGTATGTAAGAAAAATAAGAATTTAATGGGAATCCTGTTTAATATTTAATGTCAACAGCAATAATTCACAGTTTGACTAGATATAAATAAAATATATTAAAAAAAAATGATTTTTTTCATGAAACTTCGTTGCCAGTTGTTAGAAAAATAATCATAAATAAAAGAAAAACGTTTATAATTATAATATTGTGATATACAACAATAAAAATAGTGGTTTTACATGAAAATTCGTCCCGGAGCAACGTAGGTAGTTACCCGGCGGGGCGGTGCTACGGGGCGTAGACAGCCGCTACGCCGACGGCTACGCGCTCGCCCGTAGCAACCTCTGATTGGGACCGGCTGTAAAGTTCATGATAATATTATGTAAGCAATAATATATTACATCACATACAGTAAGCGTCCATTTTAATGAGAGGTATTGGTAAAAACGGCTTGAAAACATCACGTTTTATTTCCATCTTCAAAATCCGATGTTTAAATTATTTATTCACAGTATTAAATCATTGAAACATTTAAAAGGTAATTTTCAAAGTAGAGGAAAAGCTCACATCGCTAGTGATGAATTTCAAAATTATGACTGATGCATTGAATATTACATTTATTTTTTCAAAGGTAGGTCTCAACGATTCGATTAAAGTTAACCTAATTCAAAAACTAACACACTTTCAACGTCTGGACGGATTTTAAACAATGTTTTATGGTACTCGGATTACTCAAGGTTTTTAAATACTAATTTTTTTTTAAGTACATTCATAACCGCGCAGGTGCGTTTATTTTTAAATTAGTTTTTCTCTTGTTTTGTTACCTGACTACGCGAAAAAAAACTGTAAAACGGTATTCATTTCCCTTTTTGGAAAAGCGAAGTTAGCTTAAAAAAGTCGTCATTTTTTTATTCAATCCATAAGTGCCGAATAGGATTTACATTTTCAAAGCGTGTAGTTTGACGACAACGCTGGACGCAATGGACGCCTCATTGCTCTATGATCATAACGTCAGATGGCTATATGTAAACAAATGCGCTGATATTCTGATCAGTTGACAATTAACACGGTTACTTACTTTTTAGTTTACACAGCCGTATGACATGATAACATGGCGGCTACTATTTCATGGTGATAAAACAGATTAAAAACTGAATTGAATAAAAAAATATATTTTGATATTTTATTAACTAAAACTATCATTTCCGACTGGTTTTTGTCTAAGCTATCTATATAATACATGTGTTTTTAGATTCTTGTTCCAATATAGCTTTACCTCATTCAGTAATTTAAATAAAAAAGCGAAACAACATCAACATACGAATTAATTTTATAATTAACGATGCCAAATAACGGGAAAACTCGCCAAAATTGGGGGCACAAATACAATAACGGTAGTAACGGTAGTAGCAATCATTTAATAGATGAATAAATAAATGAATAACAGGGATTTAAATTAAATATTCACTGAGTACATTAACTACTATGAAATCACAAGTCGTTAATAATATTTATAATGTTTCAACATATAATTAAATTGGCTTATGATAGAAAATGTGTTCGGTGTTAATGCATAATGGACCTAAGTTGATATTATATATATTGCGCGTTATTATTTATATATATTTACAGGATTTGTGACCTCAAGCAGCGGCCAGCCTTTGGAGAAAAAAAAAATAGTGCAGTGAATGAAATAAAAATAAAATATACCAAATTAAAACAAGAAAATAAATACTTTAACTGATTTAAATCAATGTGATTGGAAGAGACCATCTTAATTTAAAGATAAAAAAAAGTGAAGTGAAAAAATTATAACTAAAAATATTAAAACAGTGTTCATACGTTTACGTACTTATAAAATGTGTTGGTAAATCTGTTTAATCATGTATAAAACTACGATGTGGTTTCACATAATTTTATTCATAAAAACGACAAAAGTGAGGTGCTGTGTTCTGAAAATGATCAAATAAAGTTTATCAAATAAAAAAAAAAACAGAATATCTTTACCATTTAGTGTAACATCTGGATTTATTAATGCAGATTACTTTACCGTGTGAAAAATAGTTTGTCATATGACATAAAAAATATATTTAGATGGCAAAAGTAAAATAGCGTTAGAAGAATAAAATCTGTATTTTTTTTTGATATCTTGATATGGCAGTTGCTTAGTGTACTTGTCTCGACTGAAATTCGTTAAATTAGTTTTATTTTAATGTGTGACAATATTTGAAACCGACACAAAAACAATTAAGTTCCTAGTTGCCTATTTTAGTTTTGTGGGTAAGTTGTCAATACATAATATGTGTAAACTAAAGCATTTATTTTCAAGAAGGTATAGTCTGAAAAAGCTGAGACAGAGAGTGCACGAAGGATTCCGTACCATAAAAATCTTAGACTTTTTATTTACCTATTGTTATAGTAGCCATAGTAGGTATATTTTACCATTCAATCGTTAGAGCAAAAAACGCAGAGAACCCAAAGAACACGCATTTTCTATGGACCCCCCATAATCAGTAGGTATTTGTTGTTATAGTTGTCGTAACGGAAATGCTGCGAGCGTTATGGGCACCTATGGGCCAGAAATGACAGGGAGCGATGTTTTTTGAACCTTGTTATTTTTATAATTTAGTTTTGATTGAGTTGTTAATTATTAAGTTGTCGTAATAATGCACACTATTAAGTGGTGAAGATGCGGCCCTGTGACAGACGGACGGACAGACCGCGGAAGCTTAGTAATTAGTGTCCCGTTACCCTTTGGGTGCCTACGGAATCCTAAAATATAATAAAATGATTATGCTAGGAAAATCTATGAAAAGTGATACTGCTTTCAAAGAAAACTTACATTATATCAAAAATTTTGATTATACGTTTTCTTCACCCTCTATTTAATTTATTAAGCAAATTGTAATACTTAATATTAAATGTATTTATAACAAAACGAGACATAATCCCGTTCAAAAAGTGTTTATCAAAGCGTAATATCACGTTCAAAACGTCGAGGTAATTAAATAAACAATTTTTGAACGCTATTAAGTATTTTGACGATGCGTTTGGCTCAGTTTACCTATAAGCATCTGCCTACTGACTGAGCCGGCGGTCCCGGGTTCGAATCCCGGCCAGGGCAAATTGTGTGATGAACTCGAATATTTGTGCTTGGGTCATGGTTTGTGTATGTATTTAAGTATATATTTATCTATATAAGTATGTATATCGTCGTCTAGTACCCATAACACAAGCCTTCTTGAGCTTAATTTGGGAGTAGATCGATTTATGTGAGGTTGGCAGATATTTATTATATTAAGTACCGTTTTGTTAAAATGTATGAAAATAGTTAAAATTTAAATCAATATAAATTACGAGGAGTTTTCACCTCCGGTAATCTATAAATAATTTAAATCAAAACTCTTATCTAAACTGGCATCTAGGATGCTGGCAGCATTTCATAAAGTTGACAGTTTTAATTTAGTTTCAAATTGACTACATTTCTTATTTCTAACTGGTGGATATTAATGATGTGAAATGGAAATCATTATTTGCTTTAAGTCTAGGTACATTTGGCTGACATAGTAAATGGCTTCTATTTAGCTCACACACTTACTAAGCTTATCACAGCATGCAAAATTTCCAATGTCTATTATTATTATTTATTATTATTGTGTTACTCATTTTCCATAATTTTACATTGACTTACACCACAATGCATTACAATATAAAGATCGAGAGTGCTTTACTTCGTGTACACCCTAATAAATTTAATTTATATTTCTGTATGTAAATAAATATGAGAAAATACATAAAATAACTAAAGTCTTCGACATATCAAGCTGTCAATAATATCACGCTCAACGTTATTCGTTTTTTTTTAATGATACACCTGACTAAAGCAACCTTTCCATTGCGCCATAATTTTGAGGTTACTAGTTACTACATTTTAGAATTACTTGTCAACTATTACCTTCCCCTTACAACAAATCTATATTACAAGTAAAATCCTCACTTTACCGACGGAATCATGCCCAAACATTGCAATAAATGCATTTTATTATCAACATTATATTTGTGCCTGTATATGTACTTACTTAGGTAGAACAATCGTACACCCCAACTGTTTTATTTGAAGTAAGTCTTGAGAACCTCTGTCTTATTCTCTCACTCTCGCGCCCGCCCGTATATGGTCGTCTCACCGCCTGCTCGCATCCTATGAATAATAAAAGAGAGCCGCTATCTAGCCGTCTCGCTTGCGGCCCCCACGGCGCCTATTTACACGAACGAGAGGGATATATACGTTCGAGGTATACTTACGCCTATATTTGTTGGTAGTTTTATTTCAGCCAGTTTCCTCGTGATAATTTCCTTTTAATTTTCGGTAATGATGTTACTTATTTCATTTGGGTTGGTAAAAAAAATGAACCGCGGATTTTAAGCGCTTCAGCTGGTTTCGGTATGAATTTTGTTTTCGGTACAGAAAGTAAATGTGTTGGGATGTGATTATAAACTTAGATGTGTAGCTAATTCTCTTTTAGATACTAGTTGAGAAACTTTCCTCTTTGTCTGACACTCTTGTTTTTGTGTTCGTAAGAGTGAGACAACAATTACGGACACGTTATAAGAATCTTAGTTTGTTTTATTAAATTACAATAATGTAGACATACGAAAGTTTAAAATAGTACTACTACTACATATTATCTAGATTCTTTGTTGTGGAAGTAGTATTGCTTTAATAATGAGGTGAGTTTTTTTTAACGGCGTTTCTTTTTTATTTGAGTTATATATCAAAACTAGCTGTGCCCCGCGGTGTTACCCGCTCATCCCACGGGAACACTAAATTTATTCGGGATGAAAAGTATCCTATGTCCTTTCCCGGGTCTCAAACTATCTCCATACCAAATTTCATCTAAGTCGGTTCAGCGGTTTAAGCGTGAAGAGGTAACAGACAGACAGACACACTTTCGCATTTATAATATTAGTATGGATGATACAGCATTATACTAAAACTAAATGTATCTCTAATCAAAATTAGATTTTTGAGACATATGTCAGTTGCCCATCAAGATGAATAGAGTTCAAATTAGATGAGGTTGCGTAGTTTTATTACAGTTCACATAACCACCTTTCAGCTTGATCAGCAATTTTATTTGTTCCTAGCGACCCGCCCCGGCTTCACACGGGTGCAATACTGATAAATTATGCATGTATTATACATATAAACCATCCTCTTGAGTCACTCTATCTATAAAAAAAAACGCATCAAAATCCGTTGCGTAGTATTGAAGATCTAAGCACACATAGAGACAGACAGACAGGAAGCGACATGCACTGATTAGTGTTTCACTTTTGAGTTTCTTCTCAACAGTGGTCTTTTGTGAAATGACTTAGACTTATAAAAGTACCCTTGTGGCTTACTTAAAGAACAGAGTTAATTACATCCTTTAATTATATACATCATTTAAAAGGGGATATTATTAAATGCACATCTGTATAATTTTTCAGCACACTAGGTAACTCCACTAATTAACTGAATGCATACCAGAAAAACGAATGCTGTGCAAAAAAATCAAATGGTTCATACATCGGATATATTTGAAAGTTTCACCAAAAATACTGACTTGCACACTAAATTATCCTCGCACTGCACACTAAGATCCGACTCGGCCGGGTTAGGTTAGGTTAGTTTTTTTTATATCCAGTAAAACAGTTTTGCAAATACCTTTAAATAGTATATTTAATTCGCATTATTTAGTGTGCATAATTAGTGTGCAAGTCAGTATTTTTGGTGAAACTTTCAAATATTTTGATCGAAAAAAGGGAATATACAGATATCGATTTAAAAACGTGCCATTTAAAAGTAGTTATGTGTTAATCCAGTGTGTCAGCTACCTTCGTACCAAGACTGTAGTGAAGAAGTAAAAAACATACACATAAACGCCCTCACAAACTTTCGCCTTTTTATTAAAAGCTTTTATTTAACTTGCAATGTATGTATTAACTATCTAAGTATGTTTGTTCGGGTGACATCTTGCAACTCAATTTTGAAGCAGATATCGTCAACCGATTGAGCTGAAATTTTGCATACTTACTTAACTTTGATGACAATACAATAATATGGTACCATGGGGCTGATCTGATGATGGAGCCGGAAGGTGGCCATAGGAACTCTATAATAGAAAAAGCAATCCTACCGAGCTTGGGCTCTTTAGAATCGTCTCAGTGAGCATTTGATGGATATCCAAAGAAAAGTACAGTCGGCTATAATAGCTCTCTAAAGTCCTACCGTGCTATAATATACCGTGCTATATGTACCTATGTAGTATATTATAATTAAATATTTGTGTAAGTTTAAGTATATATAATATTATATTTTATTTAAATTTGTTTTTTTTTTAATTGTCTCCTAACGTTATACTCGTAGACCCTGCACCAACTCAGTGTTTCTGTCTAGCCCTATGGTTGACTGGTAGAGAGTGCTTTGTGACAATAAGTCCGCCATTTGTACTAGTTTGATCTGTGCAATAAAGTTTAAATAAATAAATAAACAAATCCGATGCCTGTATCTATGTTCGTACATACGCGGTGTTAAGTATACAGGGTGATTCAGGGCACGAGATGTGCTAACGTGGAGATGCCAAGAATAGGTTCCTTTTAAGTGTATAATTGTATATATTTACCGAACCGTTAGTCAAATTGACATATGAACCAACCTCATTCGCCAATTAATGTAATCCATATTAATGTTTTCGACCAAAATAGTTGGATGTCGGCCGGCTAATGGAAAGATACAGTTTTCCGGACAGTCCGGCCGGTAATTATATTAATTATAATTTCGACTATTGTCTACGCGTGGAACTGTACAGTACCTTTACCATGAGTTGACAGTGACAGTATTAACTAGCGACTACTTATAGTCTAAGATCCCGATATATAACGATCTTCACCGAGATGTTTATTTGATGAAATGTATTTTATATTTAATTTAATATGACAATAAATATATTGCATATGGGTTGCCTAACAAATTTTAGCCCAGGGTATGTTTTGTTAAAAAAAAAAAAAAAATTAAACATTTCACCGGTTTGATTATTAGATAAATTCATATTAAAATAATCTTAATTGAATTTAATTTCAATTCAATAATCAGACCGTTGCAAAATGCTAGTAGGTATAGATTTACCTGTTTATACCTGGCTACCCGATAGTTGTGACGGGAAAAGAATAGGCAACCTAGCGTTTGCATATTCTATGGGCTTCATACTTTCGATTGGTATAGAATTTATCTAATAATAATCAAACCGGTGAAATGTTTAAAAGTTTTTTTTTTTAATTATTAATTAAACATACCCCTGGACTAAAATTTGTTAGGCAACCCATATGCAATATATTTGTTGACATATTAAATTAAATATAAAATACATTTCATCAAATAAACATCTCGGTGAAGGTCGTTCTATATCGGGATCTTAGACTATTAAAAGAATTGTATGGAGAATTGTAGTTCTAAAAAGCAACCGCTAGGGGCGCTATACTATTCTCCATACAAATTGTTTACGCTGTCGCTAAACACTTGAGTCTCAATTAGTGAAATTAAAACCTTAACCTAAAAACTTTCACACAACGTAGTCAGTCTAACAATCAGTTATAAAATTGAAATAAAGTTAAAAATACCATAAATATCAAAACAATACTAAGAGCGGTTTTTGTGTGAACTCGGAACCATTTTTCAAGTAACCACAAGAAAGGTTTTTTATTAAGTCGATTTATTTTTAACCTGACTACGGCGACGAAGGAGGGGTAGACCGGTATGCATTTATCTGGGTATGTATCATCGTTTCCTTTGACTTCTAAACTCCGTATCATATTTTTCACATTACTATTTCTTTACTAAAACGTTGAACAACTATCCAATGACAGTACGACATCACTAGAAAACCTTACTGAAAAACAACACTATGCATACACGCTACGCCTGTTTCGAGGAACAAGAATCAATTTCACGATTACTCTCCACACCAAATAGAAATGAGACGTATTCATGAAGCATAAAGTCCCAACTTACTGGACTAGAAGCCTTAACCTGCCAACTCGCCGCCCAAGGGCGGAAAACAAACTTTATAACCCAAGACGTAGAACGCAAAACTGCATTAGGGAGCAAAATCTTTCAAACAAAGAGGCTTTGTGTAGTGCATACTATTGTGAACATATCATAGAGGCTAGAATTGCTTGAAAGCAAGCCCCCGACGTACGGTCTACCCTTACTAAACACACATACGGTACACGCGATTTTAACCTTAAAGTAGACAGCGAGGGGAATAATAAAAATATTTGTATGAAAGAAGTGTCTTATAAATTATTTATGTATTCTTAGTTCTGCTAAGAGAAAATTCGACTTTGAAACACGTCTGAATATGTTTTAGGCTTGTATATTAATGTACGATACCTGCAGTAGGTATAGGTACAGTGGGTTTGAATTGTTGGGACTTGGGAATTTCACAAACTTTTTAACTGCAGAGTTCCGCAAATTGTTTTGCGGATCTCTGCAGTTGGTGTTGTTCAGAAAAATAAGGTTATCTCATATTATTTAGCTAAAATTAGAGATGGGACTACTCGTATGGATTCCGCCGACTAGCCGACTAATCGGTTGAAATTTGCCGATTTCATGGAAATCTGTTACTAGTCGGCAATGGTAATCATGCTGCGACAAAAAAAGGGCGAAATATGAAGTTGTATATTTCCATCAAAAGGGTTGTAACTGTAATACATTGTGTGGAACATCAAAATATCGAGAAAAATGCTATAAAGATTTTAAGGCGGTTGTGCTGCGACGGAATCCGGACGGACGAGCGGTGCTGCCGCTTTCAAGTATTTTTTACATATTAACCCCTCGTATGCTTAGACACGTATCCGTGCCAGTTCATGAACTGCCTAAGGACGGATACGTTCTAAAATTTGAAGCGGGCAGCATACAATGACGTAACGCGGCCGCACCGGAGTGTCAAATTCTGAATTGGTTGCCGCATACGAGGGGTTAAGCCAAAACTATTCACAGTTAATGAGTCAAGTTTATTTCAATAGGATTCAGTATTTATTTCGCAAGAAGAAAGAAGGATATAACTCTCATTATTATTTCATTATTTCATTATGCACATTTTTGCAATAAGAAAGCTGTTTGTAGAGCCAACTATCCCTGGGCAGAACCGTCGCTTCCCGCTGGACACTTTTTAGGGTTCCGTACCCAAAGGGTAAAAACGGGACCCTATAACTGAGACTTCGCTGTCCGTCCGTCTGTCACCAGACTGTATCTCAAGAACGGTGATAGCTAGACAGTTGAAATTTTCACAGATGATGTATTTCTATTGCTGCTATAACAACAAATACTAAAAATAAAATAAAATAAATATTTAAGGGGGGCTCCCATACAACAAACTTGTTATAGATTATGGTACGGAACCCTTCATGCGCGAGTCGGACTCGCACTTGCCCAATTTTTTATAATATCCTCGCATAAAAGATAGTATATTGCGCCTTTTTTTTTAATGGCTAGAGTACCTTTTAATTCTCGACTTAAAAACAAGGAATGCCACCCCTGAATGACTGGCGAGACTTTTGGCGTCATCACGCTTTGGTTGGCGGGTTCTGTCAATCCGTTTCTGTGTTGCCAGTGATGTATCACAATACTCCCCGATTCCCGTGTTCCCTGTATGAATCTCATAATATCGGGAGTGTTTTAAAACAATTATTACGACATAATAAAATTTAGTCAATGAATATGAGAACTGTAATTTTTTCGGCTGACGGCATATTCTGCCATGCTACGGCAAAAGGACGTATCTTACTATGACGTCCGTATAAAGATAAGACCTTATACTGTAACACGGCAGTATTTTTGCTTATAATTATTTTGTTACCATAAAGCGGCTACAAAAAGTCACTAGCAAATGATTATTTTACAAACACTACACTTGACAAATGTGTTAAATAACAAAATATTATTTAATCAAAATGTTATTTCATAAAAGGTACTTATTTTTCAAACATTATGATTTAGTCTGTAATCTGTAGTTGGGTAATTTATTCCGCTACTATCTTAGAATCTATCCACTATGCTTTACAATCTGTATCTAGTAGTATCTACTACTAGAGCAAATTGTACATTTTCCTCAAGTTTGCTCTACGAGTTTTACGGATAGAGCAAATGAAACTTATTTTTTTGTTCTTTTCTGGCGCTTCGCCGACCGCTGCCGCGGTACGCTCGCTTCGCTCGCTCGGCTCGCGCGCTGTTGTGGTCGCAGTTCTAACATAACCTAACCCATTAATGAATCTATCCACCATGCTCTACGATCTAAAATAGTAAAAATAGTAGAGCAAATAGGAGAAAAAAAGTAAAAAAAAAACAAACGAAACACTTGTCAAATAATACATTGTACCAGACGTTTTTAGACCAAGAGTAGTTTTGTCTAATATCAGAGAGAGATCAGTTGCTAAATGATCATTTTGTCAAATGATTATTTGTAAAATGTAAATTTAACATCTGATCATTTGGTGAAGTGAGTCATTTGTAAAATTACTTGTTGTAAAATGATCAATTGGCGAAACGTTTATTTGTAAAACGTTGTTTGTAAAGTGTAATTTTGTAAAATTACTTTTGGTCAAACGATATGACACCGTCTTGCCCATGTCCGCAATATAACTGCAGTAAAACTTCTGATTAAGAGAATTCTCGTATGAGTTTGCTAGTTAGTGTTTCCAAGCGACTACTAGCTTATCAATTATGGGCCGAGCGTTAACCGGCAGGCGTTAACTGCGGTTTAAATATTAACAACACTTTAAATTGTGTCGGTCGAAAATGTGATGTGGGGTTGACGCTATGGTGTTTATAATAAGACTAGCGACCCGCCCCGGCTTCGCACGGGTGCAATGCTGATAAATTATGCATGTATTATACATATAAACCTTCCTCTTGAATCACTCTATCTATAAAAAAAAACCGCATCAAAATCCGTTGCGTAGTTTTAATGATTTAAGCATACAAAGGGACATAGGGACAGAGAAAGCGACTTTGTTTTAGTGATAACCAATTGACGCAGATTAATCGAGTTGCCAGGGACGAAAATCGACCATTGACACTGACATATGTTTCAGATCTTGCTAATATATTTTCCGTAGATGTAATGACATTTTCTTTCTGTAATATAAGTATATTACTAGCTTTCCTCGCAGATCTACACGCAGAAGGATGAAATTTACCAATACAAATTTAAAACTTCTGCTTAGCCCTCTTGTAATTGATTTTCGTTATATCCCCTATTAGGGGATGTGATTGATGTCAAATTATACAACATAGTGTAGTTATATGAATATAACTAGCTCAATATGTCAAATACAAAGAAAAAAATATATACAAAAAACAATTTTTTGAAATAATGTGACTTGATGAAGCTGAAATGCTGTAGTGATGTATTTGTTTTCCTTTTTGTATTGTTTGTAAAGTGATTTTACAGGGTGATGTGGTCGCTCAGCGACAAAGTACTTTAAAAAAAAAAAGTTCGAAAATTTTATTTCTCTTTTTAACCCAAAAGAAATTTTGAAATCCTCATAATTGAATAAAACAATAAATGTCTGACAACTGACAAAATTTGTGTCACTACTCTTCGAAACCTCGTATCAGTTTGTAGATTGATACTCAGATACGAGCTTTCTTCCACGTTGTCAACAGACGAATTTAATGTTAGTTAATGCGAATTCGGCGTATGCATTTAATTTATAATTACCAAACCAATTGACGTGGTCTCTAACTATGGGCCTTTTAAGGAAGCTCAGAGTCACTCAGCGAGCTATGGAAAGTGCTATGCTCGGGATTTGTCTACGAGATCGAATCAGAAATGAGGAGATTCGTAGACGAACCAAGGTCATCGACATAGCAAACCGGGTAAGCAAGCTGAAGTGGCAATGGGCGGGGCACGTAGCTCGAAGGACCGATGGCCGTTGGGGCAGAAAGGTTCTCGAGTGGAGACCACGTACCGGCAAGCGCAGGTGTAGGACGACCACCCACAAGGTGGTCGGACGACCTGGTTAGTGTTGCGGGGACTCGCTGGATGCGGGTCGCTGCTATCCGGCCCATGTGGAAGTCTATTGAGGAGGCCTGTGTCCAGCAGTGGACGTCCTATGGCTGAAATGATGAATGGTGAAACCAATTGACAGAGCTTTATATTTGTCTATAAATCGAGAGGCTGCGGGTCGGAATTCATCATTTGATTATCCGTAAGGACATTTCCCTTTGAATTTTGACTGTCGTATAATTCAAAATGGCGAATCATATCTCTGAAGTACAAATGGCAGGTGTGATCAATAATATGTCTCATTTACAGATCGAATAACAAAGAGTCCGTCCGTCCGTCGAACGACCGAACCAATCATTCTAATCAAATCATTCAAATCTAATCAGACGTTTCGCCTCTGACATTGACGTTGTGACGGATGCGTATATGGACTAAACTGAGCCCGTGACAGGCCGTCACTTACCAAATCTAGCGTCACTTTCAAGCGCTGACTAGGCTTCGAGCAGAGATAGAAAAGTTAATCGATTAACGATTAAGGTTAACCTACTTAATCGCGATTAACGATTAAAAATGACGATTAGTTAATCTAATCGTACAAGTTACGATTAATTTAATCCCGATTAAGTTAATCGTAGATTTATTTCAGCGAGTAAATTTTTAATCGATTAATTAATTAGATTAACTTTCTCTCGATTAATATTAGAAATAAATATGATATTTTGTGTAAGTCTAAGTCCCTACCTAGGAGATCTTATAGAGTACTGCACTATAAAAACCACCTTGTATTACTGTAACAAGATTATTTCACACAGCACACTAGAATGTTTTTTCTAGATTACACATGACAAGACATATTATATTTTCGTAAAATGCACAAATGAGCGTGTTCCAACTTTTAATCGAAAATTAATCGTAATATCGATACTACATACAATAAACAGAATGTGAAATGAAGCAATAAATTACATGTCACTACATCAAATAATTTGAAATTAAATATGTCAATGTACTACAAGAAAGCAAAAACAATTTAAAAAATAAAAGTTGATTTAGTGACGAGTAAACTGACATGAACATAGGTACATATTTCCTTTTTTTATACAAAACTTTACAAGCTAGTTTTTATGCTAAAAATCTATGCTGCCGTCACAGAACATTTCGCCGCCGAATATCCACTCCATACTAATTGCAGGGGAGTCGCATTAGGCATTCCATTTGGCGGTGCTAAATGCTCCCGTTGACGTAGCTCTGTGTCAGTCACTGGTGGAGTAAAAGGATGTTAGTCGGTAGGAAATATGGCTAGAAAATTGGATGCGTGCATAGACGACGCCGCGCGCGTTTAATTTATTTTTCATAATATGACAAATATATTGATAATTACAACCAAGTTTTTGAAGTGAATAATGGTTTTCCCCGAGTTCTAGGTAGTAACATAGCTATTTCATGCTTTCATTGCGTGCAGTCGAAAATAAAAAGTTGAAAAAACTTATTTTCTGCGTGGATTTTGTCAATTTCGAGTAGATTTTGAAACAAAAATTACCAATGAATAATTCAAACTGTAGGTTCCAAATATGTCCCAATAAATCCCAATAGCCCTGTTCTAGGTAGTAACAGCAATAATATGTTAAGAAACATGTTTGATCATAGAGAAAAATGTCTAAAACAATCAGCATTTTAAAAGGAATAAGGCCTCTTAACATCTATACTATTATGAAATTTACAACATTTCATGTCTCTAACAGAAGAAAAGTGATTTTATACAACTAAACTTTTATTGTAAAATTGGAGATTTATATTGAAAAACAGTTTTCTATGTAGGGGTTATGCTTTCAGGAAATTATTAATAGCGTGATGCAGGATAGTCTTTTGTTTTGTATGAGCACGCGGCGCCTTGCCAGTGTGGCGCCATCTGTTGGTCATAATTTCCATTGTCCTCTCATCACGCCGAAAAGGCTGGACTAATTTCCAATTCCGGTACAGGGATATCTGGACATTTAAAGGTTATAGGAAACTTTTTACCCGACTTCGGTATAAAAAAATACGCGAACAAAGTTGCCTTTTAGTATTGAACCGTAGCTACTCAAAACCTATGTAAGAAACGGACTTACGTTTCAAATCGGTTTGCGATTCATCCTCAGGAGCGCCGATCAACCGATTCGTAAACTATCATTATAAAAATGGAAATCTACAATGACTTCCATGCTGGCCAAGCCAATTCTTCCCTTAGCTACCTGTCACTTATTTCCCTTTAAATGTCATTTTTACGCTCCAACCCTCATACAGTAATCCCCAATAAAACTTTATTCATCAAATCCGAACGCGCGAACGTATCGTATCATCATACATTTTACGTCTCGGTGATGTTTACGAGGGCTCATACTGATTCGTTCTCAGTTCGTTCCAGTCGACCCATATGTTTATATGGTAATGTGAGGTTTTATGCACTAGGGCGCTACCCTTCCGCGTTTGGATGTTGAAAATCCATATGTATTGCCCACTGTTGGGCGCTGGTATGCTATAGATTATGTTGTGGCGTGGCGTAAAGTCTTGGGCAAGTCGTAGTAGCTTTGAGTGAGTTTTTTTTTATATTCACAAACTGACCGGCGATTGACCTCAATATCACCTGATGGTAAGATTGGTAAACTAGAGATGTACATCTCTAAGAAATTTAAATAGTAATTATTTTGTTGCATCAGTTATTTATTTTGACCCCTGGAGACCTTATACATCTCAAGCACAGACAACCCCCACTAGACGGAGCATGTAAGGCGACCCGCGCGCACCAACGATATGGTACGGCAGAACATTAAAGTATCAACACGGCGGCCACCGTTTAGTTGCGTCCTTATTGTTTATGATCCATGCGTACGTCAACGAAAAAATCTATTAAATAAATAACATGGTAAATTGTAGTGTTAAGTGGTGTAGAGAGACCTCATAAACATGGACGCAACTAAACGGTGGCCGCCGTGTTGATACTTTTTAATGTTCTGCCGTACCATATCGTTGGTGCGCGCGGGTCGCCTTACATGCTCCGTCTAGTGGGGGTTGTCTGTGATCTCAAGGGACTTAAATTATTTCATTAATTAATTATACCTATCTATATTGCATGTCGTGACGGCTAGAGACCTTCTACATCTCTGAAAAAATCACTTAATTTTATATTATTATTAGTGTAAAAATTGATTTGGAGAATCCTGTACTTCTCCTCTAACATGCATGAATTATACCTATTTATAATATAATTGCATTAGTTTTTAAGTATAATTTACGAAAAATTACTTACCGTTGAGTTTCTTTCGGCTTTCTTCTCAACAGCGTGCTCCTCTTGTGAAATGCCGGTAGATTCATATTTAGAGATGTGAAAGTGCCCTTGTGGCCTACTTACAGAATTAACGTTTTGATCTTGATTTTGATTTTGAACCCAAGTAGGACACTGGCTGTATAACACTTAGACATCCATTATACAAATTTTATGAAACATGTAATGTCTCATTTTTTAAATGTGGGTAGACACCACAATTTTTGTATTAAACTACAGCGCCCTCTCTCGCCTCGCTTGCTCGTTCACTGCTGTAAAGTAGTGCGGTAAAATGCGAATATTAACGTATTCACATAGAGGTCGCTAAGGTGTAAAAACCTTTCAAATTAATAAAATACAAAGATTGACACTCGAAGCATAAGGAAAAATTCGAAAGGTTGGTTGGAGTTCGGGTAGCGAAGTGGTTAACGCACTGGACCGGCACTCCAGAGGTACCGGGTTCGATTTCCGGTCTCGTCCCCCAGGTAACCCATTTAATTTTTTCTTTGAGCTTTGATATCTTTGTATCAATAGTTTAATCCTTTATACAGCTTAAATCAGAGTTATAATATCTGTACAAGCTTATATACAGCCTGTTTGCTATATTCCATATTTCTTTTGATCCCATACAAATTTTCTAGGGATTGATTAATTTTTTCTCGGATACAATTTCTTCTCATTGAAGTTGCTTATTTTTTGTAAAAAGTGGTTATTTCATAGCAACCGCTCCATGAGTCAGAATGAACACCGGCGAAACATACAATCCCATAATACATATTATTCTAATCATCTTGTATGTCAAAGTCGCCGATGAGTACAAAAATTATCGCCGTGCAGAGAAGGAGACACTAGCTGCAAATTTCGATTTCTAATCCCCTAGGGCTCCCATGCACCGTCATTCCTTAAAATTCATGCTTATGCTGCCGTGGAACCTCGCTCTACCCGTGACGCTTTAATAAATGAGTGGGTTTGCAAACTTAGAATTAAGTTGGGTCCCCTGGGTACCCCGCTTGAATGGCGCCTATTGTACCAAGATTACGCTGCCTGCAACGCTAACTATCTTGATTATATAGCTTTTTAGACATGGTTCGCGATCGTTATCTTGGTATTGTGGGTACCGAGGATGAAAGAGGTTATGGGTTTAGCTATCAGCATAGGTCGGACTAATCATAGCAAAACGAGAGTTAAGAAAAAAATTTACGGAAATACTCACAAACTTTTGGCCGAAATTGGTTTAAAAATATAATTCATATTTATAACTAATTTATTATCAGTCATCATCATATCCCGTGATTTTAGGTGCACTGATGATTTGACGACAACTGTTGGTCTAGTGTTAAATCATTCGTGAACCGAAAACCCCGCAACATGGTCATCATCCCTATTGGATGATTTGTGCCCTTATACTTATTCAGAAGAGGCCATAATTCCTTTAAAAAATTTTTTTTTCATATTATAACAAATGTACCTATTGATAATTTCAACCAATTTTTTGAAGTGAATTATGTTTTTCCCTGAATTCTAGGTAGTAACATAGCTATTTCATGCAGTCGAAAATAAGTTGATAAAACTAACTTTCCGCGTCAATATTGTCAATTTCGAGTAGTTTTTGAAGCAAAAATTATCAATGAAAAACTGAAACTGTAGGTTTCCAATATATACCAATAAATCCCAATAGCCCTGTTCTAGGTAGTAACATCATGTTAAGAAACATGTTTGATCATAGAGAAAAATGTCAAAAACAATCAGCATTTTAATAAGGTCTTAGAATGCCTTTATTTCAAGACCTTTACCGTTTTCTACACAGGTTATGGGTTTCACCGATTATTTGGATCAAACCGCACCAGCACCTCTAGCAAACTGTCATACGCGACTATTTAACGCGCGAGATAATTACCCGTCTCTTTCTGTGCAGTAATGACAGAAAGTGACGCGTAGCGCTGTCGTGCGACAAGAGCCGCGAAGCATAGTTGGGTTAGACGGGCTGTAAGTGTAAGATGACATACCTAGGATAACTCGGGGCACCTATACGAAAGTGACGTAGCAAAATATTTTATCGACAAAAAAATATATCGATGTTACTGTCAACATCTAAATGTCATCGACATAAATAAATATTCCTTTGTTTCTCCACATTTTCAAATAAAAAAGTAAACATATTAAAACGTGTATTTACATGTTTATTTTAAAATAATTTTCATAATATACGTAAATTGAAATTATGATTGGAATGACATTCTCATACTTTTATTATCTTAATTTAAGAGGCACGATATCAGATCAGATATGACATCGAACCTCTTTACAGTAATCTAGAATGTTCATTGAGCACATATATTAATTTAATTATATCGACATCGAATGAGATTTGTAGACGAACTAACGTCACCGACATAGCAAACAGGGTTAGCAAACTGAAGTGGCAATGGGCAGGGCACATAGCTCGAAGAACCGATGGCCGTTGGGGCAGAAAGGTTCTCGAGTGGAGACCACGTACCGGCAAGCGCAGCGTAGGACGGCCACCCGCAAGGTGGTCGGATGACCTGGTCAGGGTTGCGGGGACACGCTGGATGCGGGTCGCTTCTATCCGGCCCATGTGGAAGTCAATTGAGGAGGCCTGTGTCCAGCAGTGGACGTCCTATGGCTGAAATGATGATGATGATGATGATGATTATATCGACATCTTTTTTATCGATAACCTATCCCTAGAACGTGCCCCGAGTTATCCTAGGTATGAAGATGACCATAAAATCGGAGGGTTTATCAACCCTTGCCCGATTCGTGCACCGGTGGATCGATGCAAAATGCCTGTTATTTAGGAGTATGTACGCACATGGCCGGGTCACACGGCCCGGCACGCTATTGTAAATAGAATTAACGTAAATAGAACAAGTCAGACCGTTTCGGCCATTATGTGATATGGAGCCGATGTTTTTAACCCCCAAAATGTGGTATCAACAAACGTTTCGTAGATATTTTTATTTCGTCGCCAGACTTTTTTTAATGTAACTAATCTTTTACATTTTTTTATTTTCTTTTGCTTTTTTTTAAATGTCAATAAGGCGAAATTTACTTATATATATGGTTGCGTCAATTATTTATGCTGTTCAAGATAATAATGTACCATATTTTTATAATAAATCTGAAATTAAGTTAGTTACAGTACAACATACTGTAGTTATTACTATAATGAATAAAAATGGGTTAAATATGTCCTGAAATACAGAAAAAAACATAAAAGTAGAAATATTTTGAAATATAAGTTTTCAAAGACACACAATGTTTTTTTTAATTAGTTGAAGATTAAGTAGCTTTATTAGACGACGACGTTGCGGTTCTGACGTTATTTGCATGATGCGTTTTTAGCGCTCCGTAGGAATGTTAAACTTTAACGGTCATTTCTGACTTTTAGAGCAGTCAAGTGTAGTTAGTTCATACGTACATTTGATCTCAATAAAAAATAGGATCGACTGACATACAAAAAGAAGTTGTCTGTGCTTATTGGCACAGTTGGTAGGTTGTAGGGCATTTGAAGGTCAAGGTCGAACGCATACTACGTCTATTTTATACAGCCGTGTATTGGAGTTCGTGCCATTGTTGATACTTCAATTTCAACTGACGATCCGATACCGTTTTAATTGTTATTGTTTGTACTGGTAACGGTATCAGAACTAAGGTATTGTTCACATAATATTTCTTGCGAATATAATTATATGAATAATAAAAAGAGCAATCACAAATTATAATAATTCACACACGAAATCACAACAACGCAGTTTTGAAACGTGTACCAAAATTCTATACTCTATGGTACCCGCTACTGAACTTTACCTAATATTTCATATGACAACTCTCTACTCAACTCTAATGTATTTCAAAAAGAGAAAATCAGCATATTGGATATAAAATCCCGCTACTGTTCCCTGATTGGTTGAAATTACTTGTAAAAAAATTGCCAATCACGAGGCAGCAGACATGAACATCGCGATAATGTTGTTTTTTTTATAGGTCAGCTTGAGTTCAACTAAAAAACTACATCAAAAATAAAAAAATTAAAGTGTATTAAAAATATCAAAAGTATTGAATGCAATAGTTACACATTAGGTCTTAAAATCCCTTCTTCCCGCACCTATAATGTCTCTGTTTGACCTTGTGGTTGACTGGTAGAGAATGCCTCATGGCATTAAGTCCGCCATTTGTACTTTTACTTATGTATTTTGTGCAATAAAGTTTAAATAAAGAAATAAATAAATAAAATCTCATACCTTAGGCCAGGGTCTAAACGCGGTACTCAACTTTAAGAACCTTCATTATGCGACGATTACATAATAGTAGTTTATCTACGCACATATCATTAGTGCTCTAAAATGCGTTCAGAAACCGTAGGAAATGGCCAGCATTACTACAACCAATTTTACTATGAGAACTTTCTTATCTGTGGCAGTAGGTAAAATCTGTACTGTAATGTTATAACAGTATCAATTTTTGTAAGGTTATGAGTTTAAATTTGGAACAGCTGTCAAAACTAAAGTAGGTCTCTATTCTAGTATCCATAGATATTAATATTGTTATCGATACGAAACGTCAATTCAGTATGTTTTTTTATAAAAACCGCACGACATTTGATCTCGAGTGACATGAGAATATGGATACATTCGTTTGTATATGATTTAGAAAAAAAAACATTCGTCTTGACGGAGGTTCGAATTGCCGCCATTATTGTTGTCATTTGTTTGTTGGTTCTTTGCTGTTACGAAAATATAATTGTGATAAGTTTATTGTAATTCACATTTTAGTTGAAAATATTGTTTCAATGTAAATGTAAATTACAACAAATAATCTGTTTATGTATTTGTTCAGATTTATTTCTTACTGCATTAGTACCTATATGTCGTTTTTAGATATTTTACAGATAGCACTAGTGGTGCCGGTCATTTCCTTATGGCTTCTGAACCCATCTTAGAGTACTTATGATATGTGTGTAGATAAAGTAGTGTATACAACTGTACATAATTAAATTAGGCCTTAAAACACGCGACGCTCGTTTCATAAAACCACACTCGTGTTTTAAGGCCCCTCATTATGTATCAGTTGCATAAATTACTTTTTTATACTCGCAGACTTTAATCTGTCAATTATAATTTCACAGACAAAATTACAATTACGCACTTTTTAATCCTGTAACAAAATACCTGGTACCTGCTACAGAACTTTAATATTCATAAGACATCTCTCTACATAACTCTAATTAATTTCAAAAAGAGAACATAAGATTATTTCATGCTCACTGATTGGTTGAAATTACTTGTCAAAAAAATTCACCAATCACGAGGCACCCGCCATGGCCATCGCGATCATATTTTTTTTTAATAGGTCAGTTTTAGTTGAACGAAAAAGGTTACATCAAAAATAAAAAAAATCATATTGGAGAATGAAGATTAAAGTAAAAAATGTTTTTCTGAGTTTTGCTCGTATAAAAAGTATGGTATGCAATAGTTACACAATTAGGTCTTAAAGTCTCGTACCTTACATAGGCCACTCGGCAAGCCTCGTGACCTAAACGCGGTACTCGACTTTAAGAACCTCCATTGTGTAACGATTGCATAAAATACTATTAAAATATCGTCAGGCTGTCCATTAGAGAGTCTTATAACTAGCAACGAAGTTTTAAGACGCTAACGATTCGGCCATTGATTTCTGTGAAAGTCTTCGCCATTTCAGGCGTTGGCCATACAACAAGCACAGTCTATTTTTTTTTAATAAGCGGGATTGATCGATTTTTAGTGTTCGAGGTAGCATTTAGCGATGTTGAAAAGTTAGTACGAGTATTTCAAGTTGATAGATGCTAAAGTAGTATCTCAGACATACGTTATAAGAGACCAATAAGACTTCGAGTCCATGAACGCGACATCACGTGCCAAACGTCGAGGTAATTGAATAAGCACTTTTTGAAAGCGATTTGGCCCTTACTATGTATTATTATTATTTATTAAGTCCGTTTTGTTATAATAATGTCTATATCCCCTAACGATATTGTCGAATCACGAGTCATATACAGCGCGTGAGCTATCAAAATGCTATTCGCGTTATATACCTGTCTCTCTTGCTCTTACGCGATCCAGATAAGAACCTTTCAGTTTACAACCAGAAGCAAAAGCATAAAGAAAAAAAAGGAATCATGGCATAAGCTCTGCTGAAGTCAGTCACCTGATTATAATTGTTCAGATCTCTACGTTTTTGCTCGTGTATACAGGGTGTAAAAAACTGTATTATTTTTAAACGGGGATAATACCTTTGTGTTTAAGTACCTAAGTACCCATAATGCTGTCAGCAAAAGTATTGATTTTTGGTACTGTGACGGCTATAATGGAACACATTATACTAAACAAATAAATGATTAGAAATTAAACGCGAACTCCACAATTGTTATTAAACGCGTTGTTAAGATTCTATTGCTTATGTTGGCCTTAATGAAATCAAATATGAAACCATTAAAAAACAAACGTATTTGGGTTTAAGTTTAACAACTATGAAGAATTTACTGACTCATACGAGTTCGTAGGATAAACTTATGTTTCTTTGCTTCCTAGAAAATTTGTTACGTATATTTTTGTCCCTGAAAAAATAAACATTTATTTGCAAACGCGGCTGGAGGTCGATTACGTTTAACCCCTGGAGAGTACGGACTTAAGACTTTCACATTTTTAGGGTTCCGCAGTCAACTAGGAACCCTTATAGTTACGCATTGTCCGTCTGTCCGTCCGTCCGTGGCTTAGCTCCGTGATAATTAGTACTAGAAAGTTGAAATTTGGTATCAGTATGTGTATGGATCACGTCGACAAAACAGTATAATAAAAACGAAAAAAAAACCTATTCTTCGGGTACCTCTCGTACACAGTAGTACACTAGAGTAGGGGTGTTTTTTTTTCATTCCAACACTAGTGCGTTGGGTGTCTTTGAATAGGTCTTTTAATAATAATAGGGGTGTCAAACATTATTTTTCGATAGTCAGCAGTTTTGTAAATATTCGCTCCGGAAATCCAAAAAATAGCGTCCCCCACTCCCCCTCCCCTAACTTTTCAACCACGGATCACAAAATTATGGAGAAATTCATGAAAATGAAACCTTATAAGTACTTTCAACTAAAACTATATTTAATAAAATCGGTTGAGCCGTTTTTGAGTTATCGCAAAATTTCATAATTTTGTTTAAAATGACGTAAGTGCCGCGCGGTGCCCTTATACTTCGAACGTAACACATAATAGTTAAGTGCCATACTGCATTAAAACATTCCTCTCAATCTGGCGCGTATAATCGATGACTTCCAGAAGGTAATAAGTAATTACAGTTACTTTTGGCGTTTACGACCTTTTTATAGAGCTTGAAATCTTTCTCGTAATTTATTGTGAAGGTTGGACAACTACAGAACCCTACACTGAGCGTGGCCCGACATGTTCTTGGCCGTTTTTTTTAATAAATCGATATTTGACGATCTCTTACACTTGACTGAATTGATAATGATAACTATCGAATTGTGATTATATTTCTCACGTCGAATCTAGTACTTGTTAGGTTAAGTGACAGAACTTACCAAATTGGAATAACTTTAATAAAATAACCGCAATATTAGGGACTATTTGATCGTAAATTCTAATTTGATTACAATATCGCTATAGGCAGGTCTTCTGTAAAGTGGCGTATGAGGGTGGCTCTGGGATCATCATCCTGTGGGTCAGATCGGGGTGCGTGTGAGGCGTAGAGCTGGCTGTAGAAATCCTTAACTTGCGAGAGAATCTCCGGCCTTGAGGTGACCACTGTCCCCGTACGTGTGGTCAACTTCGTCAGGTGGCTTCTTCCGAGTGACTGGACGAATACTTTCGACCCCCGGTTCTGCTCAATTGCTTCTTCAATCAAGAGCGTGTTGGAAGCTCGGAGGTCGCGTCGTACCAGTTTCGTTATCTTTTTGTTTAGTGCCCGGTGTTCAGCTGAAGTTGACGGGGGGTTTTCGCGGCGCTCACTCATAAGTTCCAGAGTCTCCCTCGCAAGTTTAGACTTCTTGCCTGTGCGACTCACCACTTTACAGCACTTTACAGAAGACCTGCCTGAGATCAGCCTAGACGAGGTCGTATTGGCCCTAAAACAGCTTAAAAATGGAAAAGCCCCTGGAGAGGATGGTATCACGACAGAGCTCCTGAAGGCAGGGGGTACCCCCATACTAAGGGAGCTCCAGGAGTTGTTTAATACTGTCCTCTTCAATGGGAGAACTCCGCAAGCGTGGAACAGAAGCATGGTTGTTCTGTTTTTCAAGAAAGGCGACACCACCCTGTTGAAAAACTATCGGCCCATATCGCTTCTGAGCCACGTATATAAGCTGTTTTCAAGGGTTATTACGAACCGCCTTGCCCGAAGACTCGACGAGTTCCAACCCCCGGAACAGGCCGGTTTTCGAAGTGGGTACGGCACCATAGACCACATTCACACAGTGCGGCAGATTATACAGAAGACCGAAGAGTATAATCGGCCCCTGTGTCTGGCCTTTGTGGACTATGAAAGGGCCTTTGACTCAATCGAAACTTGGTCTGTTCTGGAGTCCTTGCAACGATGTCAAGCCGACTGGCGATACATCGAGGTGATGAGATGTTTATATTCAGCCGCCACGATGACTGTGCAAGTACAGAACCAGCAGACAGAACATATCCACCTGCGCCGAGGAGTGCGACAAGGTGACGTTATATCACCGAAACTGTTCACTAACGCACTGGAGGATATGTTCAAGACGTTGGACTGGAAAAATCGTGGCATTAATATAAATGGTCAACACATCTCTCATCTACGATTCGCAGACGACATCGTGATCATGGCCGAGACGTTGCAGGACCTGAATCACATGCTAGACAGCCTGGCAAATTCGTCTCAGCGTATCGGTCTTCGGATGAATTTGGATAAAAACAAAGTTATGTTCAATGAACATATCGATCCGGGACCGGTCGCCGTAAATGGACTCTCCATCGAAGTTGTTTCCGAATACGTATACCTAGGGCAAATGCTCCAACTAGGTAGAGGCAACTTCGACAAGGAGGCTAAGAGGCGAATACAACTGGGCTGGGCAGCGTTCGGAAAACTGCGTCGAGTCTTCACGTCGCCCATACCTCAAAGTCTAAAAACTAAAGTTTTTAATCAGTGCGTCTTACCTGTTATGGCCTACGGAGCCAAGACGTGGCCACTCACCATACGACTAGTCCACCAATTCAAAGTCGCTCAGCGAGCCATGGAAAGAGCTATGCTTGGTGTGTCTCTTAGGGATCAGATCCGAAACGAAGTAATTCGACAGAGAACCAAAGTTACCGACATAGCACAGCGGATAAGCAAGCTGAAGTGGCAGTGGGCTGGTCATATCTGCCGTAGAGCCGATGACCACTGGGGCAAACGAGTTCTGGAGTGGAGGCCACGAATCGGTAAACGTAGTGTAGGGCGCCCTGTAACAAGGTGGAGCGACGACATTCGTAGGACAGCGGGTAGTAACTGGAGGACGAGAGCTGAAAATCGAGCTCAGTGGCGTGCCATGGGAGAGGCCTATGTCCAGCAGTGGACTGAAACAGGCTGATGATGATGATGATGATGATCGCTATAGAGGAAAGAAAAAATGGAATTTGGAGTAGGTATAGCCCCTTAGAAAATGAATAACAAAGAAGAAGAATGGACATATCAAAACAAAACCTTAAAACAGTCTACCGGTTTTAAATCCTTTGTCCCATGGCACCCTGTATATCTACCTGTACATTTTCCATGGACAGTAGCGCACCTGAGCAGGGGTCGAGAACATTTTCTGACAGTAATTAGAAGCACGTGCTGTGGTCAGGCGTTGGGGACTTCGCTTCCGGCACGCGATACTCAGGGGGCGGCAACCGTTGGTTCGATGTTTATTTTATTTTTTATTTGCGTCCTTTTAAGTAGTCGAGTGTTCATTTATTTACACTTAACTTTTTAAATAAGTACTTTAACGTTAAATAAATTGCGGAATTACCTGGTAAAGAGTATCTTTTGTTACGGACTAATTAAAATCTAAAGAGAACAAAGAATTTTCGTAATTACGCGCTACGTCAAATATCATAGGACAAACCAATAAACGCATTCTACAAGGAAAGTTATCCAAAGATAGAGTCAAAACAAACACATCAAAGAAAGAAAACAGAATGCGCGTCCAATAAATACAGCAACACCCGTTTCTATCTAATTTTCTTTAACATATAGGGACGAGTATTGGTTAAGATTAGTTGCTTAAGTATACTCTATTCTCATACCCTATTTACTTATTAACTTATTAAGCAGACACTGTCACAATTTCCCGATCCATCTCAATACTCTGATCACATCAAAATCATTACAACAAACCGAAACTGACACTCTCAGCGCAAACGGCTTATCTAAATCCACTCAACCCACAGAAATCTTGACCAGATCGATGAGACATTTATAAAAAGGCTCGGCTCAAAACACAATCCGGCTAAGCCACCCCTAGAAAAATATTTTCTTACACCAAGAAAGTTTTCTTTACCGCCAACTGGCGTTGCCATCTAAAAACAAACGCGCGTGCCTTATACCACGCTTATAAGAGAGGTTTTTCTACGAATCGCTGTTTAAAGGCTCGCGAGTTACTTTCTTAACAGGGCAAAGTTATGTGTGCCGTTTAGAAAAGTAGTGTACGACTGTAGGGTTGCCACATACGGACGGTTGACGTTTGCGTTCGGTTTGCGCAGTTTTTACTGTCGCGCGGGGACTCCAGGGCTGTCACCAGCTATCAATGTCCCTGCAAAGTGACGCGAGGGCCTTAAATCGATAAACTGTGTTCAAGATACTTAGCAGTTCGGTGACTTTATTGGTAGCTTGACATGGCTGAAGTTCGGAGTGAATAAAACAATTGTTTGTTTGGTTTCGCTGAATTAGATTGATTAAGGAGATGAAGCGGTTCGGATAGGGATAGACAAAAGGAAATAATGGATCATGTAAAAAATAAGGATAACTCTTTGTTGCAACAGTAAACGGTTTTCACCGTTAGTTTATAAACTAACTTTTGAGATTAGAAACTGACAGATAGGTTGGTTTATACGGTTAAAGAATCTTTATTCTCATAAGAATTACAAATTCAATTATATGAGAACATTATAAATTAAAATTAAAAATTTAGAGTTAAACGTACAGTGCAATTTCATAAAACGGTAGTCACTTTATAACAATTTTGTAGGTAAGTTGACAATCGGCATGCAGGATGGTTAAGTTGCTGTGCGCCGGCGTGTCGCCAAGCGTTTATAGTTTCACTAGATAAATTATAAACTGGTTTTCCCAATTTTACGGTGAAATTGTTTGGGGTTATAGTGATGTTTATTTTTTGAGGTATTGAAGTGTGCTCGGAGATTTTAATTTGTCAAGTACTTATAATAATTTTTTTTCTATTTTATAGAAAATGAACCCTTAGTTTATAAAAGACTAATATAACATAGTTATTTGGACTCGACTGTAAAACGTAAAATTCTAAAATGTATACTTACGCCGCTTTGATAATACAAATACAAATTTTCAAAGTTCAGAATTTGATTCGCATTTTATATTTGTCTCGCTCGCTCTAACGCGATCCATATAAGAACCTCTCAGTTTTCACCCAAACCCAAATCACAGTGAAAGCTGTAGTAATATACAGCATGTATATTTGATATAACCGCAAACTTTATGGGGTCTTAGTATAGGCACTTATTAATATATAGATCAGTAAATTATTTAAAAAATCGTACATTATTTCCCATCTACAATACACGCAATGTATTTGTTTGTTGACACTTAACATAGTCATATCACAACTGTCACTTAGTAATAACTACGCCATACATTGCTGCTCAAAAATTACTTACGCCATAGGGCAACGGTAAATTATTAATTTTTACACATATCAGATTATAGCACTAAAATCTCCGTCCGGCTTCAATTTTCGGTTTTATTAAATATACACGCTGTATTTAAAAATGTGGTCATCAAGTTATTACGTGAACTTGTATGGGAATATTAAGAAAAATTAAAAGACAGAATGCGTGCGCCACTCGAGCGAAAGCGCAGAATTCATGTAAAATTAACTCAAACACCAAAGAAAAACATTCAATACCCTCTCTAACACCGCATTAAAACCGGACATTTCCGAAACCCAAAATTACAGATTCCCCGATAAAATATGAATAAGCTAAACGCAAAACGCGTATTACGCCGTTTAAATCCGAATTTCCATTAGAATGCGAAAACCGATATCCGGAAGGTTGACAATCCCTGTCCGGAACCGCGTAGTTAGGCAAGATGGCGGATCCACCCAAACATCCGTTTGTAAACACATCAAGTGCATAGGGCCTTATAATTGTACTACGACCAATTTAGATTTACAGTTGACCGTGGCGCCAGGGTCGCGTGCGCCTAACGATTTGTTAGGGGAGTTTTAGTTCCAATTTTTTCCGTTGTTTGGTTTCTACCCCCTTTTTTATTGGCTTGGCATCTGTTATGATTTGGGGTGATTGTAACGTGCTTGACATTATGAGGTTTGGTGCAGCGGCCGTTTTGCGGTAGTGATTCAGTCAAGTATATTGGGTACTTGAGTTTAACTGAAAATAACCATTTTGACTTATTTTTATTGATTATTTCCTGTTTATTCTTGAGAGGACTTATTCCTTTTAAAATGCTGATTGTTAGTAATTTTTCTCCATGATCGAACATGTTTCTTAACATAATATTGATGTTACTACCTAAAACAGGACTATTGGGATTTATTGGTATATATTGGAAACCTACAGTGTGAATTTTTCATTGATAATTTTTGTTTCAAAAACTACTCGAAATTGACAAAATTAACGCGGAAAATTAGTCTTTTCAACTTATTTTCGACTGCACTCAATGAATGCATGAAAAAGCAATGTTACTATACCTAGAACTCGGGGATATAATTATATTATTTACTTAAAAAAATTGGTTGAAATTATCAATATATTTGTCATAATAAGAAAATAATAAATTTTAAATGGAATAAGGCCTCCTAAGTCTTAATTGATGTTTGTGCAAGGGACCGCCGCGAATAATGATATGAGATTACATGCGTAATGAGATGAGAACGCTACCCAATAGACCGGGTGATCAATCCAAATGGATCAGTAGGGAGAAGTCACAACACATGACATGTATGACGCCTAGAGACCATATACATCTCTAAGAAATTTAGATTTAATAATTATTTTCTATTGTAAATTATTCACGTTGACGCCTAGAGACCTTATACATCTCTGTGGAATTAAATTAATTAAGTAAGTATATTTTATTGCATGTTGTGATACCCAGAGACTTTATACATCTCTGGGTATATTTAATATTATAAATTTATCGTTAAAATTTTATTTTAATGTTCCTACTTAACATTGATTTGGAGTATCTATACATCTCCTTTACGTGTACCAGTGTAATTAGTTATAACACAAATGTAATCATTGTAATTGTTTTAAGTATTATTTACGAAAAAATGACTTACTGTTGAGTTTCTTTCGGCTTTCTTCTCAACAGCGGTCTCCTCTTGCGAAATGCCGGTAGATTCACAATCTGACTTGTAAAAGTGCCCCTGTGGCCTACTTACTGAATAAATTATTTCATTTCATTTCATTTCATTTCATAGGCAAATCTGTTCTTAGGAATTATATAAATCTCATACATAACCCGGACGTACGTATCCGCTGTAAAGAATTTTACAATACGGCATGCGATTACTTACAGAATTTTAACCAGGTTCAATTCCCTGTTTATAAAAAAAGAATAATGCAGTTTTTATCAAATCTAAATTCAACGCCATGGTTCCTATGAACAGATTTCCCTATCCCTTATATAGTTTGTAACTTCTCCCGATTTGGATTGATCACCCGGTATATTTATTTATTTATTTAAACTTTATTGCACAATACAAAAATTTACAAACGGCGGACTTAATGTCTTAAGGAATTCTCTTCCAGTATATATGTATATAGTGTGAAACAAACTTCTTATAATTAGCTTAAAATCAACACTTGACAATAAAGTTTATGTTGAGGCACAGAGACCTTGGATTATAGTCACCCGCTATCAGGGTCTTAAAATAGATTAGATTAGATTTATTTATTTCATAACATAAAATGTCAGTATAAATTACGCTAAGACAATTTACATTCAATACTATAATCGTCATAAAAATATAAACGAGATATAATAATAGTAAAAAATTGGGCAAGTGCGAGTCCGACGCGCGCATAAAGGGTTCCGTACCATAACCTATAACAAGTTTGTTGTACGGGAGCCCCCTTAAATATTTATTTTATTTTATTTTCAGTATTTGTTGTTATACCGGCAATAGAAATACATCATCTGTGAAAATTTCAACTGTCTAGCTATCACCGTTCTTGAGATACAGCACATAACACTTGTATACGATGCTGGACGTGATTTTCCTTTAAGTGCGTTAAGTCCTCCTTTAACTGTACATTCTCAAAATCTCTTAAGCGGTTCAGCTTCCGTGCAATTGCTTTTGCTGAGTCAGTAAGACCGAGTTTATCGCACGAGTGAGAAATCCCAGCTCAGTTGTATACAGGCTTGTATAATTCCATTTACAATGTAAGGATAAGGACAGAAACGTTGAGAAGTTTTACATCCTAACTTGTGTAACCTACATTGTGTTTTGGCCTTAAGTCCACGATGTAACTTATGAAGAGAATGCAACCCGGATTTTTTTCAGTAATAATAATCAGTAATAATCATTTATTGTGTGAGGAATTCAGGTCAAGTACAAGATGAGTAAAATACAATTTCATAATGGTTCTATTAAATCCTACCGTTTCAGGTGTACACACATTAGTGTTACATTCTATAGCATGTCAGAATAATTATACAAAATTGGATTATTTATCTTCTTTATCAAAATTAGACATCGGAAACCACTATTACATTATATTTAAATGTCAATTTGTTCATTATCAGCATTAAAATAATCATTTAAAGAATAAAAACCATTCTCTGTTAGCCATTTCTTCTATATAAACTACCGTTTATTTCCCGGAAATCCGGTAATTTCCATACAATAATTTACCGGTTTGCATTCCTTAAGGCTGTTTATCCTTTCAAAAACACTGTTTTTTTAGACATTTTCTCTATGATCAAACATTTTACTTAACATAATATCAATGTTACTACTTAGAACAGGGACCATTGCGACCTACAGTTTGAATTTTCTCATTGATAATCATACCTAGGATAACTCGGGGCACCTATACGAAAGTGACGTAGCAAAATATTTTATCGACAAAAAAATATATCGATGTTACTGTCAACATCTAAATGTCATCGACATAAATAAATATTACTTTATTTCTCCACACTTTCAAATGAAAAAATAAACCTATTAAAACGTGTATTTACATGTTTATTTTAAAATAATTTTCATAATATACGTAAATTGACATTTTAATTGAAATTACATCCTCATACTTTTATTATCTTAATTTAAGAGGCTCGATATCAGATCAGATATGACATCGAACCTCTTTATAGTAATCCAGAATGTTCATTGAGCACATATATGAATTTAATTATATCGACATCTTTTTTATCGATATCCTATCCCTAGAACGTGCCCCGAGTTATCCTAGGTATGTTGATAATTTTTGTTTCAAAAACTACTTGAAATTGTCAAAATTCACGCAGAAAACAGTTTTTTCCTATTTATTTTCGACTGCACGCAATAAAAGCATGAAATAGCTTTGTAACTTTCTAGAACTCAGGGAACAGTATTATTCGCAATTTGGTTGAAATCATCAATAAATTTGTCAATAACAGAAAAAGAAAGAATAAGGTCTCTTAAACATGGCGATAGTTTTCCTTAGACGCTGTTCTTAGGGAAAAAATCGTCTTATTGCGGTTTCATGGATATTTCGTTGTGATAGACGTATAGACGGCAGAACAGATAGATAGCGAAGGCTTAGTCATGAACACATTGAAATTGAAATAGGTAGACGATTGTAACAAGTTGGTAGTATCAGAAGGATAATCCAAGTAGCACATAAGCAGTATAAGTGGTTATACAGCCCTTACACAACTGTAATAAGCTTAAAAAGTGCTGCATAAGAGAGTTATTTCGTATTAATCGTGTTATTACTCTATCCGCAATATTATTCAACAATTTAAAAAATCTGCGACTTCTAAAAGACAGCCAAGAATAACGCGAAATTCATAAGGAACTTGTTAATATTGGAAACAAAGAACAAAACGGGTAAAACGGTCTAATAATCACCCAGACACATCTAGAAAACCACCCTGGTTTATTTTCAAAAGGCTGAACTGATTACCTCGATAAATCGAATAGAACAGAATACTCTTTATTGCACACCTCAAGAAGAAAGAAATACAAATACACAGAACACTCGATTAATCCTTTACAAAGAAAAAACATTTTGCCAAAGAACATTTTGAGACAAGCTTTTAATGTGTCTTTTTAGGGTTCCGTAGCCAAATGGCAAAAAACGGAACCCTTATAGATTCCTCATGTCTGTCTGTCCGTCTGTCCGTCTGTCTGTCCGTCTGTCCGTCCGTATGTCACAGCCATTTTATTCCGAAACTATAAGAGCTATACTGTTGAAACTTGGTAGGTAGATGTATTCTGTAAACCGCATTAAGATTTTGATGCAAAAATAAAAAAATAATAATAAATATTGGGCCCTGCCCATACTTAGAACTGAAACTCAAAATTTTTTTTTTCATCAAACACGTACGTGTGGGGTATCTATGGATAGGTCTTCAAAAATGATATCGAGGTGTCTGTAATATTTTTTTTCTAACCCGAATAGTTTGCGTGACAGACGCTTCCAAAGTGGAACAAAGTTGGTTCCCCCCCTCTAACTTCTAAAATAAGAAAATGAAAAATCTAAAAAATGATGTACATTACTATAAAAACTACCAACGAAAATTGTTTTGAACGAGATCTAGTAAGTAGTTTTTTTTAATACCTAACTTTGCACCTAATTTATATGGGGCGCTATACATACCAGGTGCAAACTTAACTTAACCACTTAGGGATGGAAAGTGTTTGTACGGAACCCTCGGTGTGCGAGTCCGACTCGCACTTGGCCGGTTTTTTTTAATAAGAAGATTTGCTTGTCGAAACTTATCAGACGAGCCAAAATTAGTTGGGGCTTCGTCGTTTTATTGACCACTTTACGGCTCCATCATCAGATCAGCTCTTTATAATTTACTTTGCCATCAGATTTTGACATGGGTAGGTATGCTAATAACGAGAAGTGACTCGAATTCAACTTCCTTACAATACAAGTTTGTAAAGACGTTAGTCCGATATAGGCATCGGTAAATCTAAATTTTATTTATAAAGACTTGTAAAGAAACAGTTGGAACTGACACACGTTTTAAAGTAATAAAACCCCACTTTTACCGGGCTTAAAAATGTTATAGAACCTCTTTAAATAGTCACGATGTAAGTAACAATAGATTAAAAACAAACCCCCAACAAAATTCGCGGCCAATTAAATAAAATTAAATCACAGTGCAAACGTACAATAAAAAGCCAAAACTTGGCCCAGACGTCTGCCGGTCCATCGGTGTCAATCAATTATATTACACAGAAACGAGCGTATCGAATTAAGCACGTTAAACCGTTTGTAACAAGGTTCGAAGTACCTCGCCCGAGAGGTTCCGTTGTCGTCGTACCGTGGAGGCGCAATTCGACTGGTTTGTACGCAGCTTCAAATCTCTGGCCACGCCCCTTTATCGACCGGCCCCGCCCCCTGCGAGAGTTTTCGTGTAGCGAACCCCATTCTACTCTTTGCATTCGGAACGTTTGATCAAACGTTGGTTGCGTCAATTTTGACGGGCGATTCTGAAACGGTTTTGATTGAAGTGGCTCGGCTGTCAAAGTTGTAAATACAAATACAAATTGCGGAACTATTTCTGTATAAAACACGTCGGGATAGCATTTTCAATTGTACCGAGCTAATATAGTGATGCCTTTTATTCTATAATATATATATATACTTAGTATTAATAGATGCCGAGACGTGGTCTCTAACTATGGGCCTTTTAAGGAAGCTCAGAGTCACTCAGCGAGCTATGGAAAGAGCTATGCTCGGGATTTGTCTACGAGATCGAATCAGAAATGAGGAGATTCGTAGACGAACCAAGGTCATCGACATAGCAAACCGGGTAAGCAAGCTGAAGTGGCAATGGGCGGGGCACGTAGCTCGAAGGACCGATGGCCGTTGGGGCAGAAAGGTTCTCGAGTGGAGACCACGTACCGGCAAGCGCAGTGTAGGACGACCACCCGCAAGGTGGTCGGATGACCTGGTTAGTCAATACTATTATTAAAAAAAAAGAATTAGGTATTGATAATCAGTTTTCTACGGAGAGCGTCATTATTTCAGGAAATATCTTAGCGCGATGCAGGTGTATGGGCCATGGGCGCGTACTGTGAGCTGTACAGAGCCATCTGTTGATACAAAAGACTTTGTGCTCTCATCACGATAAAACGGTTAGATGCATTTTGACAGGCGATGCATTGGTACAGGGATAACTGGACATCCCAAGAAGATATGATACTTTTAACCCGACTACGATAAACGATAAAGTTAACTTGAATGAAGTTACTTGACTGAGTTACCTAATTCTCAATATTATAGTGGTAGCAAATAGCGATAGCAATGCCTAATAATCTGCAATCGTAAAATGTAATCAAAAGTCCTAGGGTCGTCACTGGTTGCCGTACGTCATTTAAATTTTGCTCGCATATTACGATCTCTGCTAATAATCTATCTATATCTCTGTATATTTATTAGGCATCGGATTATCGGATGCGTTTATACCAAAACTTTGGCGGCGGCTTTGTTGTTTAGTTGTATTAGGTATAGGTGGCTTTGTTTGAGGTATGAGATAGCAATAGGATTTTGTCAATTTTAGGTAAATATCCACCTTAATTTCCGATCCCTAATATTTACTATGGATTGCCATATTTTGTAATAATTTTGTTTAGTCATCATTTGGTTTATATCAGATACGTTCAACTTTTCAGGATTGCTTAAGCTAATCTAATTTAAATGTATTATTGTGGTCTACTGGATTGTTGTGGTTCGAATCCCGGTAAGGGCATATAATTGTGTGATGAACTTGAATATTTGTGCCTGGGTCATGGGTGTTATTTGTATTTAAGTATATATTTATCTATGTAAGTAGGTATGTTTATCGTCGTCTAGTGTCCATAACACAAGCCTATTTAGCTCTGGTTTCCCAGGATAGCGGTGCCGTCACATAGCGTCCGTCTCCATAGTTCGTACTTAGTTCGTACTAGAGCTTACGGTGGGACTAAATTGATTGGTGTGAGGTCCCAACTAGCAAAATTTTCTCTTACAAATATCCTAAGACCAAATTTTCTTTACTCTTACAGTACACTTTCAAACGTCTTTAAGTGTGGAATTGGGCGCACTTTATAAGAGCATTTCTGCTTATAGTTGTTGTATAATGGTCTTATGGTTAACCGATATTTCTTTATTTTTTCTGGATGAGTTTTCCATGAGCGTACCGTATCGTCTATACTAGTACAAATCAGTTACCTATGGAGAGGTCACGATTTCAGGAGAAATCCTAGTAGCGTGATGCAGGATCGTCTTTTGTTTTATATGGCCGGCGTCATGCCAGTCTAGAGCCATCTGTTGGGCATAATTTCCTTTGTCTTCTCATCACGCCGAAATGGCTGGACGGTATTAACCCAATTTTAGCAGCGATAAGATAAGTGGGGCGTATTTTTATTAGACAGTTTCGATGCGTCGCTGATTTTCCTTGTTTTAGAGTGATACTCTTCCAATTCCATTCCTTTTATTATAAGCGGGGATCGTAAAAAACGAGCATAACCGATTGAAATGACGTGTGACAACCCTAGCACTTCAATGAGTTTTGCTCGCATTTTACGAACCCTGATTACAAGAATACCTGTGCTTCGGGGTACGTTCATATGGATTTGATATCGATAAAAAAGGTGTAGATATATAAAGCCTGACCTGAAATATATGAGGATTGTCAAGAGGGCGCTATTTATATTATTTATATGGGAACAATTTTGCAACCAATCGCAATCCATTATAATGACATTAGTTTAAATACCTGTCAGTTCCGAAACGTTAATCTCGTAATATCATTTAATGGAATGCACTCTTTTCCTGACTGTTTTTCGTGTAGTATACACGTGTACACTTTATTTATAATAATACATGTGATCATTGAATATTCTCGATTACATCTTCTCTTCTCGAATATTACGAAGAAAAATCGATATCATGTCTGATAAAGTGAATATTTTCATCTAGGCGGCAATCTTTTATACCGACGAATATGGAAAAAGTATTGATTGTAGGTATACAAACTATGAAAACTATTTAAAAAAATACGATTTATAGACGTTTTATTGTTTTCATTTAAAAATAAAGAGATCAAATATTATGTTGAATAACTTTTAGATCTTGACAGTAACATCGATAAATTTTTTGTCGAGAAAATATTTTGCTACTTACATCATTTTAGTATCAGTGCCCCGAGTTAGCACAGGTATACAAGTACTCCGCTACCTAAGTCTTATATAAGCGAGTAGGTACATTAGCAGTAGGGTTGCCTCCCTTGCCTATAACAATTATGTCTTAACGATTACTGTTATATGCCACTAATGGTGATGCAGCCAGGGGAAGTAATCTCAACCTCTAATCGCAGATGGGGTAGCTGGCTGTTCTATTTTATGGTGTAGTCAGATCTTTCGCAGTAGCTAGTATTTGAGTAATTTTCATGCATAGTTAAAGGCTTAATAAATACAATATTACGATAGCGTCTTTTGTGCTACGAAAGTTATTCATACAAAAGATCGTTACACTATCGTTACACAAAGGAATCAATTAAGTTTTTTTTAAATTAAAGCCCTTAACCTATTAGCATGTTTTTTGAAAATGACTCATTTATCTTGCCGTGACTTAGCTTATCGCGCGACTTATTGTCATCTGTCATGCCCTAACAGTATTGAAAGGAAAGTGATAGATACTACATCTCGCGTGACAAAGTCGTTTGTCATTGTTATGCTTATGATTAAGGTGATGGTTTGGTTGCTGTATGAGTATAATCGGCAAGAGCGTAGAGGCACGGAATAAAACTAGTCTGTGAAAGATTCGGAACGGTTGAAATATGATTTTTTAGGGTTCCGTACCCGAGGGGACCCTATTACTAAGACTCCGCTGTCCGCCTGTCTATCTGTCCGTCTCTCACCAGGCTGTATCTAACGAACCGTGATAGAGGCGATTGAAATATTCACAGATGATGTACTTCTGTTGCCGCTATAACAATAAATACTAAATTGGAGTTAAGGCAACCGATCACGTTAAATTTGTATGCGGTGCCACACAAACCAGGTGCATACTTAACTTAACCCGGCCAGTTAAGACGAGAAAAGTCTATACGGAAGCCTCGGTGCCCGGTGTCCAACTCGCACTTGGCCGGTTTTGACGTTGCGAAACAACAGACGAATGTCTCAATTTCATAAATCGGGACACTATACTCGATCAGGAAAACATAAACATTTTCAAAGTCGTGTACCTTCAGAAATACAATGTAATCGTAATCGCAAACGGGGCATCTTTTGCAGTGACAACTAGAATTGAGTACATTGGATTTCAGCCGCACAATCACAGAGAAAATCACCGAAGCGATATGTTGCTCATAGAAATAGCGACCAATCTATTGGACCTGGTCTCCCGAGATTCACTCTATACCTACCCATATCTACGCATGCAATACCAATGATCATAGGTACAATTTTACATTTGAATATAGAATGTAGAAGTAAAATAGTACAGTCGAAGCGAGGGAAGTAGGTAATTGCTGGTTGAGGAATAATTTTAAACTATACTATAATACTGCCGTTATACTGCTAATTTAAGCTGAATAATGGCTGTAAAAGCGCTACCGCAGCTTTTTTGCTACTTGGGAATGGGCGATTTTGGGAGTCTGTTTAATTTTTGCTGGGGCGACGCGGTTGGCGCAGTTTGCAGACACCTGCCTACTGAGCTGGCGGTCCCGGGTTTGAATCCCGGCCAGGGCAAATATTTGTGTGATGAACTCGAATATTTGTTCTTGGGTCATGGATGTTATCTATATGTATTTATGTATAATGAATATCGTCGTCTAGTAACCCATAGTACAAGCTTTGCTTAGTTTGGGACTAGGTCGATTTGTGTATGATTGTCCCATAATATTTATTTATTTATGTATTTAATTTAATACGAAGCCAGCGATTGCAAGAAAGCTAAATAAGTAGAGATAAGTTTTATTTTATTAGGCATATGTCAAAATTGAACTATTGCATTGCCGCCTTTATATTTTTGTTAAAAAAAAAGTAGAAATGGATGATACTTCTGAAAACGCCATTAGACATGCAAAAAAAGGCATAGGTCCTAAACAGGTAGGACCTATGCCTTTTTTTGCATGGCCGTAATAAGTGTGTACTTCGACAAATAAAGGAATCTCATACAACATTATTGTCAAGCAAAGTTGTCAAGTTTTTTTTTAATCTTTGACTTACTGTAATTTAGGCACTTCGCATCGTTGTTTTTTTATCAATATAGTCAACCTTTCCGACCAGATTTGGTATGAACCACAGTGAAAGTCGAAAAGTTCTTTAGATAAGCACTTCGTATCACTAATTGTAGAGAACAGAGCAATTCTATTGATATAATTATTACTAAACACGAAATGTATGAACATTATTTTAACCTAAATTTAAAATTTAAACCACCCCGACATAATTAGCTGGTCGTCATGAGACCCTCATTTATAGAAAATGCTACTAAAACTAAACATAACTACACAATTTGGATTTCTTAGCTTCAATGATCTTGTCACTTGTTCCAATGAAAGCTGAATATTTTGGAAACTATTTCAATGAATATCCTGGACACTACTGGTCCAATTTCCACCAAACATAGCTAAGACTCGAGGACATATCTTTCGAGTAAAAAATTGCACTCTAATTGGTCCCATCCGTTTGGAAGCTAACGATGCCACAGACAGACACACAGATACTTATTTTTTTTTCGTTGGGGATTAAAAACCACTTAATGCCGTTTGGCATTAAGTCCGCCATTTGTACTGACTTTTGTTTTGTGCAATAAAATTTAAATAATAAAAAAAAAACGACCAGGGTAACACCGATCAAGTGAATCGAACGAGCGCTTCAGCTTAATACTAGACCGAAATGCGCCCCAACCAATGCCCCAACGGTTCCCGAGTGCACTAATTATCTATTCAGAAAATCCGGCATCGAATCCCTTTTAGCCCCCCGAAAAGACCCAAAGCATTAAACAATATCCACGAAATACTCTAAGCACTCTCATTGGCTATTTTTATATACGCATTTCCATAATCCACCGCGTCTCTTTCCTTCTAAAGGGCTGAAGTCGCCCCGTCTCGAATCGAGGGGTGAATTAAGAAGGGAAACTCCTTGAGAACCTGATTATGTTCGTATAATTGTGAGTTGAGAGCTTTGTAATTTTTTTTAACGGCTAAAGTTGTGTGGGAGAGCGCAGGTGTGCCACATTATGCTGTCAACTATAAGTGACTTGATGGAGACAATTAGGTCGGTGTTCTAAGTGATATGGGGCTTTGTGAAAATAGTATTTAATCTGACTGTCATACATTGCAGGGAAGGTGAAATAACGTTAATTTATCTATTCTCTTTAGTCCCATATTTAGTACTTATAGTACAAATTCTAATCAAATTTTGAACTTTCATTAAAATTAAAAATATACAAAAATTGCCATGCGACTTATTAGGGTAATGCCTTTTATTTGACTACTAGCATTCATAATTTGTCACTTTAATTTAAGTCTTATGACGACTAGGTAGATAGTTAACAATTATTTGAATTTATGTACTATATGTAGCACATTGAACTTAGGAAGACATACTAGAAAAATAGGCACCTGTGACTTTTCTTTGGTTCAGCGTAGTAGGGTAAAAACTATCCAATTAGTACACTACGTACTATGTTGTTTTTATTAATAGCCAGCCTTTTAACCTTATCGCAATTATCTCACACATTTATTTCTTTTTGTTAATATTATTCCTAATCTTACGACCCCAATTTACATTATAACAGATTTTTTGTAATTTTGTAATAATATTACATATTATTTTGGTAATGGGAAAATAGATAAAAAAAAATACGAAATAAGAATAGACACACGAGTATGACTGCGTAAAATGCGAGCAAAATTCATTGAAGTTCTAGCGTCATCACTGTCATATATCATTTCAATCGATTTTGGTCGCACTTTTCGATCCGTAAAAAGGAGAATCACGAATCACATTTTTATTTTAAACACTTAATAAGGAAGATATTAGTCTTTAGAGATATGATTGACTCATTGGCAACTATACACTTAAAAACGCTTTAATCGTACCTTTAAAATTATGTACCTAATGACTAATGACATTATTAATCGAATAGGTAGTTACAGAATAAGACCATTACCAGTAAAAGTAATATTGTACATAAATCGAATTAACTATTACTGACTATAACTGTGTAAACTGACATATAAAATAACCACTAACTACATTGTAAGTCTGTACCCTTTTGTAAAATTGACATATAATGTATTTGTGCATTATGAATAAATGAGTATGAGTATGAGTATAAATATCATCAAAAATTAAAACATTTATGAGTCATTTTCATAAAACATGTACATAGTTAAAGGCTTAATAAAAACAAAATTACGATCGCTTCTTTTGTGTTACGAAAGTTACTCATACAAAAGATATGGGTAACTATCGTTACATAAAGGAATCAATTAAGTTTTGTTTTTATTAAAGCCCTTATCTATGTATATATTTTATGAAAATGACTCTTATTGCTTTACTTATTTAGGTTTCATTTGTATAACCAAATTACATTATTTATTTACTATGTTATGTTAATTACGCTCCTTATTCAGTATGAGCTTCGCTAAGTAAACTAATTATGTGTGTGTATGTGTGTGTGTTTGTGAGATTTTATTTCATTATAGTACTTCGGTATCTTCTTAGCTTAGCGTTTTATCATAAACGCTTTAATTATAAAAAAAAACAATGAAATACTATGCGCAGTTTGACACGACTCACGTGCTACCTATTTTTGCCATTTAATAACATATCTGCTGCTTCGCACTGGTACCAAGTCCGGGCGAGTAAATTACTAGCTTAAACAGCTTGTAGTTAGGGTTGTCACGTAGACATTTTAGAAAGGACTGGAAAAGATTTTTGAAGTGGTTCATAATTACTAGCTCTAAAAAAATGTTTTTTTATTGAGCTAAAAGCCAAATTTTATTAGTTAAAAATAAAAATTTTATGAACAGACAAAAACGCCGTGCGCCATATTTGTATATATCTGTGGCGTGACGAAAACGACCCCGTTAATAAAGACCAGTAATTGTAGGGTTCCGTAGCCAAATGGCAAAAAACGGAACCCTTATAGATTCGTCATGTCTGTCTGTCTGTCTGTCTGTCTGTCTGTCCGTCTGTCCGTCCGTATGTCACAGCCATTTTTTTTCCGAAACTATAAGAGATATACTGTTGAAACTTGGTAGGTAGATGTATTCTGTGAACCGCATTAAGATATTGATGCAAAAATAAAAAAATAATAATAAATATTGGGGGCTCCCCATACTTAGAACTGAAACTCAATTTTTTTTTTTTCATCAAACACATACTTGTGGGTTATCTATGGATAGGTCTTCAAAAATGATATCGAGGTTTCTAAAATATTTTTTTTCTAAACCGAATAGTTTGCGTGACAGACGCTTCCAAAGTGGAAAAAAGTTGGTCCCCCCCCCCTCTAACTTCTCAAATAAGAAAATGAAAAATGTAATAAAAACATATGATGTACATTACTATAAAAACTACCAACGAAAATTGATTTGAACGAGATCTAGTAAGTAGTTTTTTAATAAGTACCTAACTTTGCACCTAATTTATATGGGGCGCTATACATACCAGGTGCAAACTTAACTTAACCACTTAGGGATGGAAAGTGTTTGTACGGAACCCTCGGTGCGCGAGTTCGACTCGCACTTGGCCGGTTTTTTTAGTTTTAAGTTTTTCTTACTGGATTGGTGACTTCACAACCATGGGTGAAAATGGCGGACACGTCTGAAAAGTTTCAACATACAGAATAAAAATTGTATGTTAAATTTTTTCAATTTGTTCAACCATCTTCTACTTTTACGAACTCAAATGATATATATTTACTTTTTTATGTCAAATGTTATATAAAGTTTAATACAATTTAACATGAGTCAAGTAGCCAATTGGCGATGTGGTGATATACCAAGGACATCTCTCCGGGATATCAGAGATATATCACTACATAGTATAAAACAAAGTCGCTTCCTGCTGTATGTCTGTCCCTATGTATGCTTAGATCTTTAAAACTTTGATGCGGTAGATACAGTGATTCAATAGGGAGGTTTACATAAGGCACCCGTGCGAAGCAGGGGCGGGTCGCTAGTATAGAATTAAAGCCCAGGTTTCATCAGAAAGCGAGGGACCGTCCAAAACGTTGAATGTCATTGAATCTCATTGAATGATCTCTTATGATGACCAGCAACCTGTGTCGGAGGTGTTTTAATTTTTTAATTTAGGTTATTTATTTAAGGAGCTAAGATCATTATGATGGGGTATACAGGGTAGAACAGATCGAGGGACTTTTAAGCAAACAGGGAATTGTAAATATTTCTATCCATTTTTGAGATACAGTTTGTTAAACATTAGTGTAAAAATCTGCACACATCAACCCTAGCATCTTTTGAACATCGCTTAAATTAAAAACAGGTGGCAATTTTTTGGAATTGTAATTGTAGGGTTGTCACTGATATTAAAATATTTTATTTTGAAGTTTACTTTTTACTTTTAAATCCAGCTTTACAATTATAATAGGTCGATTGTAGATCACTCCGATGACACTTTCCTGTCAGCCCAGTCTTTAGAAATGTTTCACCCTGTATAAAAGTAGCTATAGACATAGTTATTATAGAAGAGGTGGACTAGTCCTTCTTCAGATAAACATCTGACAACCCTAAATAAGACTTAATGTAAAATGCATGGTGTCAAGGTCGTTGTGAATTGTTTGCCATTTCAATTGGTTTCTATAATCATAATGCTACAAATATTGCTTTAAAGTGGCACCACCTTTACGTGAAGTAGTTTCAAGCGGTCTATACCGGGATTATAAGTACCTAGTGGAAAGCATTTTCCTTTGCAACCGTAAAAATTTGAAATTATCATAAATCAAACCTAATTGGATGATTTTCGGGACTCCGTCAATTTTAAGGCAGAGTGGGTCAATTTAATACCTCTACTAAATTCTATTTCGACATTCTTACTATACTTTGTAATTTTTCGATATCGTCATTTTATTAACGCGTTTCTCGACATTTTTATAACTCGTTATTTCTCCTTATAGACATACGAGTCATTTTCAAAATACATGTACATAGTTAAGAGCTTTAATTAAAACAAAACTTAATTGATTCCTTTGTGTGACGATAGTTACCTATATCTTTTGTATGAGTAACTTTCATAACACAAAAGAAGCGATCCTAATTTTGTTTTTATTATGCCTTTAACTATGTACATGTATTTGAAAATGTCATATCAAAAAGGATTTTAAGAGGCCTTATTCCTTTTAAAAAATATTTTTTAAATATGATGACAAACAAACCAACTTATTGAAGTGAATAATACTTTTCCCTGAGTTCTAGAAAATAACTTAGCCATTTCATGCTTTCATTGCATGCAGTCGAAAAAAAGTTGAAAAAAAAAACAGTTTTCTGCGTGAATTTTGTCAGATATCAGTAGTTTTTACAAAAAAATAAGCTGTATGTTTCAAATATATACCAGCAAATCGCAATGGCCCTGTTCTAAGTGGCAACATTGATAATATTTGTAAAAAACATATCAGATAATACAGGAAAATGTCTAAAACAATCAACATTTTTGAACGGATAATAATAAATATCGGACAACCTCACACAAATTGATCTAGTCCCAAATTAAGCTCAAGAAGGCTTGTGTTATGGGAACTAGACGACGATATAGATACTTATATAGATAAATATATACTTAAATACATATAACAACCATGACCCAAGCACAAATATTCGAGTTCATCACGCAAATATTTGCCCTGGCCGGAATTCGAGCCCGGGACCGCCGGCTCAGTAGGCAGGGGTCTACAAACTGAGCCAACCGCATCGTCATTAGGAGCCTTAACAGTTTCATTCAAAAACTGCCTAGCTTAAACATTCGTCCGTATTTCATTAACACGTCGTATAACTAAAGTAACTGTAGCTATACAGTAAATATATATCTACGTATAATTTTGTTTTGCGAGAGCTTCACTGGTTGACTGTGACATCTTTGGGTTGCATAAATAATTAATTCTGAGCCCTTTGGACGAGGCTTAAATGGCGTTACTAAATACGAGACCCTCCCTCATCCTTCTACGACACAGAAGGGCTTAAGTAGTGAGTAAATTCATAGATATACACCCTTTTTGTTTAAACTCGTGCGGAGGGCTGGAAAATTTTAATACTTTCAAGAGGAAGTTTAGGTAGTTTAATCAAAATGTGCTTTTTGGGCGCGAATATTGTCGTTGTTTACTGGCGTTGGAGTTTTTAGCTGGTATGGCATCGATTTGGATAATGTTTTTGGAAATAATACGCCTCTGTACCCTTACCATGAGTTTATGGTGACCGTACTCGCCAGCGACTGCGTAAACGATTTGTATAGAGATTAGTAGTTCTACAAAGTAACTGCTAGGAGCGCCGTACTCTATACAAATCTACGCCGTCGATAGCGAGTAGGTACAGTCACGTTAACTCATGGACCATGGTAAGGGTACTGTTCGACTCTTGATGCTCACTACTATATTATTCTTATTTATAACCAGTTTCAAACGACTTTGCGTAGAATTAGTTCCTCCATAAATTTCCACGGGATATATTTAAATGCACATTCTGTATAATTTTTCAGCACACTAGGTAACTCCACTAATTAACTGAAGGCATACCAGAAAAAATAATGCAGTGCAAAAAAAAACAATTGATTAACTGAACAAGTCCTACAAAAAAAACTTAAAAATCATACAAAACGAGATGACCTTTTTAACCGAATTCACACCAAAAATATGGTTCGTACATCGGATATATTTGAAAGTTTCACCAAAAAGACTGACTTGCACACTAATTATCCTCGCACTGCACACTGAGATCCGACTCGGCCGGGTTAGGTTAGGTTAGTTTTTTTTATATCCAGTAAAACAGTTTTGCAAATACCTTTAAATAGTATATTTAATTCGCATTATTTAGTGTGCATAATTAGTGTGCAAGTCAGTATTTTTTGTGAAACTTTCAAACATTTTGATCGAAAAAAGGGAATATACAGATATCGATTTAAATACATGCCAATTTCCACCAGCCTCGAGATAACGACTATTCTATGTCCTTCCTAAACTATATCCATGCCAATTTTTTCAATTCTGTTGTATTTTTACAAAATGTTTTTTACCTCAGTAGTCAGTCATTTAAAATGAATAAATAAATATCGGACAACCTTACACAAATCAAACTAGTCCCACAGTAAGCTCTAGTAGACTTGTGTTATGGACACTAGACGACGATAAACATACTTATATATATAGCCAAGTCAAGTCTTGATATTGCATTACACCCCAAGTAAAATAAATGCATTGAGTATGTCGCATGTCTTTGAGTCTAATTTTAGGGCAAAGAACTTGGCGCCCGTATAGATCTCAATTCTTTTGTCGGCGAAGTGCACGCGATATTGAAATTGGCTCTCATTTAACATTAATGTTTTGGGATAAATTTTAACAAACTGGTAGGACTGAGTGTTTCATATTTTCATAAAGGAAAATCTATGATAGTGATTATGATATCATAAAATCACACTCGTATTTTAAGGCCTCACATTATGTAGTAGCAATATTTGAGTAAAGATGAGACACTGTTCCACGGCACGTCATTTTGTCTTGAATTTCTTCGTCATCGCTACGTAATCACTAAATCACCTCAGCATATTGCTTGCTCTCATCCATATTGTACGAAGTTAAAGTCAATAATCTCAAACAGCTGGTATTGCCTTAAACCTTATTGAATAAAACTGGATTTTCCCATTACACGTAAATGACGCTTCACTCGTAAAACACCATAATTTTCCTTTCAAACCAAAGAAATCGATATAATTACACTCGTAGCGAAAATTATAACCTACACACCAGAAAGGATCTAAATGTGGCCCGGCAAGGTCTAAACTCGATTGTCTAAGCGCCCAGCCCAGCTGGCTGTTACGTAATGACCAGCATGCTTTTGTTTTACTTGACAGCAAAAAACCTTCAATGAAGCGAAAAGCGGTGGCCATTTTGAGGGAATAGTATATTACTGCAGACGCCGGGAAATAAGGGCTTGCCACTGAGTAGGTATAGATATATCTAGTCAGATAGTGATACGAAGCCGGCAAGCCCTTTTCACGGCCAAGGCATGTATAGTGCTTTTCTCAAACATATGCAATGAAATAAAAAAATATACCAATCAATAATTCAGCTGTTTAGCCTGGATATGACAGACGCCATGTTTAAATAAAACACTTCTCGGCCTAGGCCTTCAATTTTGTATGAAATTAATTTGCAATTGTTTTTTGTTTGAGATAAATCACTTTTGTCACGATCGCAAGGAAAGAAAAGCTTGAAGATATCCTATTAGTATGTCAAACTTCTATATTGGCTTTTCGCGACTTTCACACATTTATATAAAACATTTTAAACGGACTATTTGGCGTATATTAATTATTTGAGCCGCCCTGACGTTTCGGTACCTTTACAGATAGGTACCGTTGTAAATGTTGACTGAGAAAAACACAATTTTTCTCTGTCAAAGTTACATTTGTGCAAACTACCAATTTTATCAATATTAATTTAAAATAAAGGTGTTCATACATGTAAAGAATGTTATACTGTGCCAGAAGGGCATTTATTATTTTATTTAGAATATTAAAAAGAAAACCCCCAGACACGTCAGGGAGGCTCTAATAATTAATATACGCGATATAACCCGTTTAAATTGTTTAATATAAATAAATAAATATTAAGGGCCAATCTTACACAAATCGACCTAGTCACACACTAAGCAAAGCGTGTCCTATGGGTACTAGACGACGATGTACAGAATATATGAATACATATATACTTAACATCCATGACCCAGGATCAAATATTAGAGTTCATCACTCAAATATTTGCCCTGGCCGGGATTCGAACCCAGGACCGCCGGCACAGTAGGCAGCTGGATTGAGCCAACCGCGTCGTCATTTAAACTTCTTTATTATTATAAAATCGTAAAATAGTATCCAAAATCCGTTTTTTATGGAGAGGAGAGGATTCTCCTGAAACAATGACCGTTTCAGGAGAAATCGTTGTAGCGCGATGCAGGTCCAGCCGTATAGCGCCATCTATTGGTGATTTTATTTATCCTCCTATTACGCCACAACGGCTGGACGTATTTTAATCGAATTTGGTACTTGAGTCATTTTCAAAAAGCATGTATATAGTTAAAGGCTTAATAAAAATTCAATTACGATCGCTTCTTTTGTGTTACGAAAGTTACCTACTCATACAAAACATATGGGTAACTATCGTTACACAAAGGAATCAAGTAAGTTTTGTTTTGATTAAAAATCTAATGTAAATGACTCACCGGGATGGGCTTTTAGTTGGATAATTCGCAAGTTATACTAATTATTTATTATATAACTTAATATAAATTTAAAGACAAACTCTTGTCGGTAAAGCTAATGAAGTATCTATTTATCTCCATAGCCATTTCGCTGACATCACTATACGACATGACGTGTATTCTCTTTTATTTGTTTAATGTAACTTGTTCTTGGCTTTCCTTTTGGCGTTTCCTTTCAACTTTTCCTTCTATAATGTTATTCATAAAACCGTCATGTCGTATAAGGTGGCCAAACGTTTTCCTGTCCTATTCGGGCCATTATTTTGTTGTACTGTAAGGAACTCATTGGTTGTTGACAGCAGAGCTGGCAGATAGATTTTAAATATTCGAATTATGGCCGTCTCTGTCACACACCAAGGGAGCCGGGCATTGGTGTTAAAACCCTGTACCTGAGCTGAAGTCAAGACACGTCAAGCGGATGGCACTCGCGCTCGCACTGGTCCGAACTGGTCCGAGATATCGTGTCCGTGAGCAATGTCTATGTGTGCGTTTGCTCGAGCGCGCTTGTATGTAGATTGATTTCTGTACCTATCTGTCTTGTGGTATGACAAAGGTGCGAAGCTGAAAAAGCGCCGACACACATTCCTACAATGCAATTTATTATAGGTAATTGTTTGGAAAGCCAATCATCTGTCCAATTAGGCCGCCTATATGAAATGAACTTTAATATAAACTGACACGATAATAAAGAGAACTTTCAATATTAGTCAGTAAACAGGAATGCCAATTTTAATTAGGTAGTTTTTATTATATTTTTCGGATCGCTCTGACGGCTCTGATATTCTTCATTTCATAAGCAATCATGCATTTCATAAGTTATTCACGTCAGTGAAGTTTAAAATACGATTAATTTCATTTAATTATTATCTTGTGCTGAATAAATATGATAGGTAAAAACGAAATTATTATACAATCTTCTATAATGAAATATACTTTATTTCCTAACAAGCGACCCGCCCCGGCTTCGCACGGGTGCAATGCTGATAAATTATGCATGTATTATACATAAAAACCTTCCTCTAGAATCACTCTATCTATTAAAAAAACCGCATCAAAATCCGTTGCGTAGTTAAAGTTCTTTGGTGTCTCATTCTCGTTTTTTTAGTGTAAATGTTTTTTTTCTTTTTGTTTTCGTTATCTTTTGCGGTGCATCTAATATTTTGGATTAGCTTCGAATACCATTCATATCATATATATACACACATTATATCATACATACATACATACATATATCATATCAAGCAGCATCTGTCCGCTTTGGTCCAGTCACGTATTCTCAAATTTTTCGGCCACGTTTTAAGGCGAAACAATGACTCCATAGAGCGTCTCGTTGTCCAGGGCAATGTGGAGGGAACCAGATCACGTGGAAGATCACCCATGCGATGGACCGACCAGATCAAATCGGCTGTGGGCGGACCTTTGCATGAGTGCACCAGAATGTCTGTGAATCGCGAGAAATGGCATAAAATCATACAGCGAACAATATCTGCGTCTAATAGTACTACGAGTTGATCACGACCGCTCTGTAAAGAGTGAAACGACTAAGAAGAAGACCATTCATATAGCTTCCGTTTTGAATATTCTGAAAGGGAAAATTAATGAAATAAGAGGAAGAATTCCATAATTTACTTATTTCAATCAAGCGAAGGATGTGACCGTATCATCATAACATGGTTACTTGTTACTGGGCACAGTGCCAGCAGTATGGATTACTTACTACACCCACAATGTTAAGGTGCCTGTTAAGGCTATTATTACCCTTGATTATGTCTGTTAACAATCTGAGATTTTTCTTACCTAGTTCCAGGAGATAGGGTGCTAATTCAGTTTATACCTTCCAGGATCATCTTCGATAGTTCGTTGTTTATTGTCTATTGGCCTCGTCCTCCATTAACCTAGCTATAACTGCTTTCGTGCCTTCTGCCGATATTGGCAGTGCAGGTTCGGGTCCTATGAGTTCCAGCCAAAATAGTTAGTTAGTTTGTAGTATGAGGAGGTCAAAATACTAACAAGAAATAGGAAAGGGCAACGATTTTAACTGTAGCGAAACTCGTGAATTATGAATGAATGCTGCGAACAGGATAGTTTCATGTTTGGTGATTAAGCAAACGTTTTAAAACGTATTGTACCATAATTGGGTGGTTTCTAGTTCCGCGTTTAATCATTTGGTCATTTAACGTCAAAAAAGGCCACTTACGCAGTCTGTTATTTGAAGCAGAAACGACTCGATTAGGCACACGACAATTGAAAGCAAACATGCCTTGGTCGGACATTTTCTATAATCAATCGTTTAGTATGGCTGACAATTGTTATTCGATTAGTGCATTGTGCACGTAACTTTCTTTTACGTTTTAAAGGGTACGAGCAACCCTATTAGGTATTCTGTCTGTTGGATGTGACAAAAGAAGCGATATGACAAAAACAAAAAAAGTGCCGCACAAGTTCGATTACTTAACCTCTGAAATAAAGACTATATTTTGTATGATTTAATTACAAATGTATAGTTTTCAGAATTTTGCCTATACTGGTAATTTAAGACGGTATTCTTTGACTAATTTCATAGTTCTAGGTACCCTATAAATTTTGATTCCCTTGAGAGTGTCGAAAATAAGTTTTTTGCGGCATGAACGGCCTTAACTTTTATATACGTTAACCTAGCTAAGTTTGATATTTTCACAACTTCAAGGGATTGCCAATCTAGGTTTAGATTTCAACTCGATATGTACCTCCACGCGTTCCCGAGATAAAGGGTCTCGATAGATGGAGAGACAGATGGACAACAAAGTGATCTTTTACTTAAAGGTTCCCTTTTTTTCCTTTTGAGGTACGGGCGGAACCTCAAATAATAGTATTTTACTCTGTGGTTACACACAGTTTTTTTCTACCAAATTGTGACGTATGATTGATAGATATGACAGATTGCGTCAAACGGTATCTACCCAATCTCATGGACCAAGTAAAGACCCAATCTTTACCATCGCTTTGAGTTTCTGTCAACTATCAATCATGGTTAAGACTAAAATCCACTTTCTCTGGCTGAAACTTAATAAAACTGTGAGGGTGTTTGGAAACAGCTGTTTTTTACGCCAAACCGTTGAAATTTTGACATTGACAAGTGTCAACCATCGACTAGTTTTTTGCTCATTAAAATGAATGTCTGGCAATGACTAGCTACCTAGGTATGTACTTGTATCGGGGGTTCTTGAGTTTCAATTTACCTATAGCCTAACAAGTGTCGGTCCGGCCCCGGGATATTGGCGCTACAAACAGCTTTAATATGCCAATAATGTGTAAGTATGTAGTTTCCTCCATATAACTATCCATAGCCGCTTCTTTGACTTATACGACATCACGTCTACCTTATCTTTTATCTGTCTAATGTACCTTCTTGTTCTCTAACTGTTGCTTCTAACTGTTCTTGGCTTTCCTCTTCCTCGGTTCCCGTCAACCTTTCCTTCTATGATGTTATTTATAAAAGCACCATGTCGTCTAAGGTGGCCTAATATTTTCCCTTTTCTATTCTCTATCATTTCCAGCAAATTCCTTTTCGCTTCCACTCTTTTATCTACTTCTTCATGTGTAACTTTTTCCGTCGAACTGATCTTCTCCATCCTCATATAGCTAAATAAAGGTCAATATAGACTTCTAAAAATATCGAAAATTCATCACATAGAGACTTTTAAACCATTGATACGAAGACTTTCAAATAAACAATGCGAAGATCACACAAAGCATAAGGAGAAATTCGAAAGGTTGCTTAGGACCTGGGTGGCGGAAAGGTTAACGCGCTGGGTCCGGTAATCAGAGGTACCGGGTTCGATTCCCGGTCTCATCCATCGGGTAACTCATTTCAATTTTTCTTTTATCCACGATCTTTGTATTAATGGCTTAATATAAAAATTGTGGTGTGTCACATTAAAAAAAATGAGACATTACATCTATACTATTATAAAATTCTGGGTTTGTATTGAACATATTTTTTCTATGGAGAGGGGTCATGATTTCAGGAAAAATCTTAATAGCGTGATGCAGGTTCATCATTTGTTTTGTATGGGCGCGCGGCGCCATGCCAAACTGGCGCCATCTGTTTTCATAATTTTCTTCGTCCTCGCATCACGCCAAAACGGCTGGACAAATTTTAACCAATTTTGGTACAGGGATAGCTGGACATCCAAAGACGCCCGTCGACGGTAAAGAAAAAAATACGCGGACGAATCTGCGGGCTCCTAATAGTGTTTCATAAAAGAGAGACTTTTGTTTTAAATTCAGTGCATCCTATGCACCATCTATTCCGATCTTCAGAAATGACAGGACGTTGACCTTTGCGTGTTTTTTACGGTAGCGGTCTTAGCTGAATAATAAATGGCGCGGACCTGTCATTATATTAAAGCTTAGGTTGCCGTTATTCAGCCATTTCGTCACGGAACCATGAATTATTTTATATGGGACGTGGCTCAGTAATTACTCGTGTGGGCTGACCATTGGCGGGGAAAAGTGGGTGAGCTTTGCTTTTGAGTTAGGGATTGCTTCTTCTTTGACGATCTGAGCTAGTTTTTTTTAATTAATAGTACATTACTGCAGACGCCGGGAAAGAAGGGCTTACCACGTGAGTAGGTGTAGACGGCCGACCGTAGAGAGGCCGGATAGTGATACAAGCCCTTTTCACTGCACATGATAGTGCTTTTCTCAAACATAAGCATTGATATAAAAAAAATACGAGCCCAAATGCAAAAGGATTCGTCTAGTCACGTGCATAACGACAAATATTTAACAATTCATTAATTACCGTTGCAATGTCAAATTTTCAAAATATGTATTTAAAAATCAAACTTCTACGTTAACATGAAAAAAAGATACGGCCGCTTAAGTCGCAAAAAACGTACATTTCGACACTCTCAAGGACAAAATGATAGGGTAGGTACTTCCCGATGACCTAAAACTATGAAACTGGCAAGTAATATCGTCACTTATATCGTCATATCGTTTTATAAAAATCAGAAAACATTTGTAATAAAATCATAAAAAATATAGTCCTTTTCAAACATCATATTTGGAGAACTCGGTTGCGTTAAGTTTGCACCGCTTTTGTATGCGGCGCCATCCATACCAGGTGCAAACTTAATTCGGCCAGTTAAGATGGCATAAGTATTTGTACGGAACCCTTGGTGCGCGGGTCAGACTCGCACTTGGCCGGTTTTACTCTCCGCTCAGAGAACAGTCAGACTTTAGAGAATTTTGGAATTACTACGACAAAAATTAAAAAAGTACAGATTAATTCAACTTTGCGGCAGATCCCTAATTCCTTAGACTGGTTACAAGCTGGCAGCAAAAGAATTGTTGCATTAATACTCTCTTCTCTTGGATCTCTTTTTCCATTTGCTGTTTTTCTACAGATCTTGGTATTTGCGGGAATAGGGAAAAATCGCTGTGACTATACTTTAATAATGCGAAATACAACAGTGACTTTTGTCGCGCCAAGACCGCAATTTGACGTTTCACATTAATATTTATTCGACATTTTTACACTATATTTCTACTGTGGTGATAGCTATTTAACCGTTACTGTAAATAGAGCCATTTTGTGATTTGTTGTACACCTTACTTTTTTTATTTAAGATATTTTAGGTAATTTCTATTCAGAATCACCAGCTCTTTCGATCTAAATTGTAGAAAAATAGTGTCCCAACATTTTTTCGTTCCATTTCGTTACTATTTATTTAGCGGAATGGAAATACAAAAAATATTATGAACATTTTGGGACACTCGTTTTCTCCTAATTTGATTGAAGGAACTCGTCATTCTGAGTGGAAAAATCCAAAATCTAAAAAAAGCGGAGTGTACAGCAAAAAAGTGTCCGTAATAGTCTAGGCCTAAGTCACTGCAAGAGAAAAATTGCAGTTTTAGACAAGAATCTTAGATATTTAGAGGTTAAAATCTTGTTTACTAAATGAGACAAGTAAAAACGAACAGACTGTGATTTTGTAATGTTGTTCTTTTATGAAATGTCACTGTGACACATAACTGATCGCTGTGATTTTTTCTGTGGTGTTACCTGTCCAGTTACTATGTGTATTTGCGGGGTTTATGTTTTGTTATTTTAAAGTAAGCTAACGTACGTTCGTGTTTCTTCTGTTCAGTAAATCGGTTCAGGGATAATTTAAGAACGCGTTGTTTTGAGGGTGTCGGCATCAAGCATTGAAGAGGGCTTCTGTACCTTTACCTTGAGTTTACAGTGACAGTACTGGCTAGTGACTGCGCAAAGATTTGTATGGCGAATTGTAGTTCTACAAAGTAACCGTTAGGGGCACTGTACTATTCTCCATACAAATCGTTTATGCTGTCGTTAGCGAGTACGGTCAGGTTAACTCATGATAAGGGTACTGTTTACTAATTTTAACAATCAATGATTTACGATATTATCTTATTATTTTCGGTGTGTTTTGCTTTTTCGCCGAATTTTTTCCTCTAGTTTCATTCGAATTTTCACTTCGCCGATTTCTTTCTCCCTGTCATACATCACACTAATAATGTAAAGGCGAAAGTTTGTAAGTGTGTTTGTGTATGTTTGTTTCTTCTTCACGCTCAAACGGCTTGACCAATTTTGATAAGTTTTTGTATGAAGGTAGCTGACACCCTGGATTAATATTTAAGCTACTTTTTATCCCGAAAAATTTTATGTTCCCGTGGGATGAGCGGGTAACACCGCGCGGTGCAGTTAGTTCTTATAATTCTTGAAATCTTGAAAATATTATTATTTATTTAAGTATTATTCAAACAAGTTTCACAGCATTACAGTAATAACTATAATTTTTAACAAAAAAAAGAACCGACTTCAGTAAAACTAAAAAACTAGATTTGTGGTGTTCATCATCAGTTTCCTTACACCAAACCCTATTTACTGAATGTAAATTCTTGACTTTATCAATAAATTACCGAAAGCGCCGTACATGTCCCTATAACATTTGAAGAGTTCCCTCGATTTCTCCAAGATTCCATCATCAGATCTCGACTTAGTGCCAACGGGACCAACTCGGAGTTATACCCTTTCGATAAAAAAAAAAAATTGAAAATCGGTTCACGGTTCTCGGAGATATCGAGTAACAAAGATACAAAAAAAAAAAAAAATTAGTTCGAATAGAGAACCTCCTCCTTTTTTTGAAGTCGGTTAAAAACCAAGGCACTGTGAACTACAGTAATACATATAAACAAAGACTTAAAACTAGTTAGATTTAGGCGACACAATGGCGTGGCGCCGTTGCGTCGTCTGATCTGGTGTAGAATTCGGCAGATTGCCCCGGAACTGCCGAAACACGACGCCCTTCGGCCATCCTATTGATTGGGTTATGTTAGGTTCTTAGGTTCTTTATAACAATTCAAATATATTTTATTATTTGAGACAATGATCCTTTCTACAAAATGACATAAAATAAAACATTCTATGAGAATTAATTCGGGTTTTCGGTGTCCACGATTGTCACACATTTAAATAAACCCATTCAGTCGGATTATGGAATTTGTATAAGTAGCGAAACATCGGAATCAAATAGGTTAATAAAGAAATAAGTTACTCTTTACCCGTACCTTTCAATTAGTATTACACCTATACATGTGTGAAATCATTCACCTCAATTTGGGTGTCACTACCATTACAAAAAAAACGTTCAAATGTATAGTCTAAAAATTGTAAAGAAAGAGTATTTAGCCAAATGGAGTTGCCAGATATAGACGAACCCCGCTGCCAAAGTCCATTGATCAACTTGGTCTTAAGGCGTTATGTGTGTTCCTTTTTTGTAGTGTGCGTTTATCGCAACAGCAGTCTTTGCGTCTGTAGGGTGAGTTTGTGTAAGAGTCTGTTCATATTTTGTTGGTGTGCTGTGCTGTCCGTGATAAAATACCCGAATTATTTTTTTAGAAGTGTTTACGTTTGTCAGCTCCATTGGGCTAAATACTCAAACTGAAAAGATGATGATTTCAATAAATACTTATTTGTTGAAACTTAATAAAACAACAATCAGTACAAATGGCGAACGAAATGCCAAATGGTATCTCCTACCAGTTAACCTAGGGCCAAACAGAGATACTGCCATCATAGGCAAGAAAAAATGTTAATTATGTTGCTGAGTTATATCTGTATGATCTTAAACCCTAATTCTTATCAATAAAAATAAAGAAAATAACATAAATTATAAAAAAATTGTAACGTAAAAATATGCCTTTAAAATTAGACATCTCTTCGATAATGCCACTCTACATTCTACGGTGCTGATGTTCAGTTATTAAAAAAAGATATCCATCAAATAGTCTTTATTTTTATCTTAAGGTTATACAAAACTAAATTTTAGTAACAATTAAAACTAGAATATATGTATATATATAAACTTAACTAAACCTAACTATCAAATATGTATTTAAACTAAGTATTAATAATAATAAGCACCAATAAGAGTTAATTAATTGTTGAAATTATGATATCAAACATATATAAATAAATACGTTATTCATGCATGCTCAGTTATTAATATCTGTACACATTCAGATTTCTTTTACAGAGTCGGATATTGGAAGATGCTTCGCTCATGTGCAACTCCTGGTCACCACGGCACAATGTAAGTAATATTTTTATGAACCGATGTGTCATAAGTATATGCTTTATAACTAAACACATAACACATTTAATTGATTAAATAAATAAAAAAGTCCTTAACTAACTTATAAATGAAATATTTATATTGTCCCGACGACGCTGGCAGCATTTCCTCGCTGAATAGCAATGCTAATACGTTGTACGAGGAAACTGCCAGATCTTCGGTCCCAGTAGTTTCTATTAACCTTTTACTAAGGTCTTTATACAGTTAGTGGATTGGTCTTTATACAATGTAAGTATATATTTAAGTATATTTAAAACAAAAATTCGAACATTTATCCGAAGTCATCATTTGACTGCCTGTTCACAAAAGCGGGTAGCGAATTTTTTTGAAATGGACCAATCACCGTGCTCATATTGTAATTCCCTTGTTTTAAGCTTCCCAAAGACTAGCCTGATTGGTTCATTTTGTCCGCTCCCTGTTTATTGTTATCCTAAGCCATTATATTTGTTGTGGATATTATTTTACGCAATACAGGTAAGTGGTGTATGATAGGTATCCCCAGAAAACTATAAAAATGAAAATGGGTCTACTAGCCTATTATCGAAAAACCGATTCTGAATACCGGTATTTTGTACGGAACCGAATACTGGTATGCAATCCCTGCTCATTGCGGTTCTATTGCGTTGTATGGTGGTAACCTACTAAAACAGTACAACACAGTAGGTATCTTATTAGACAGCTGATCTATATAGCCTGTGCTACCACCGTGTGCTACCAATTGACATATCACGATCGGCTCAGCCCGTGTTCAATTAAATCGGTCGGCTTTTTATGAAATGTCAGTGTTCCATTCTGCTGTGTTACACAAGGTCGTATCATTATACGGATGTCATAGTAAGATACGTCTTTTTACCGTAGCACGGCAGTATTGGGTGATACTATTATTATTTCACGATTCTATATACGCATGTATACATTAGGTATTACTATTATCAGGGTCGACCAACTTTTTCTGCTGCTCATTGTGGGACGTTCCCTGGGCTAGTCTAAACCTAGATTAGGTATAATTACGATATCGGCTTATATTTTTAACAAAAACTTTGTAACTAATCGCAACTGTTATCTTTCAGTCAGTTATCAATTTTATTTTTAGTGTATGTGTATTCACTACATAATTATACTCGTAGTATAAAACAAAGTCGCTTTTTGCTGTCTGTCCCTATGTATGTTTTTACGTGTGCATAGAAAATCAAAACTATTTTCTTGTGTCAAAACTATCTATATATATATTACGCGAGGCCGATTTTTGTACATCCCATCAGATCTACAGTTATAGTCCGATTTTTATAAATGATATGTCATTAGATTCGTCTCATGCTGGAGAGGTGCATAAAACTCTTGGATTTTTAATTTTTTCCTGAAAAAGTACTGAAAAATGGATTTGAAAAAACTACTGCGCGCTAACCACGTGACATTGACCACGTGACCTGTGATCCCTATTTTGACATAAGATGACCAAATAATAATAAGCATGATTTGCTCACAAACCTGTAGTAAGTTGTTCAGCATGATGAAATATTATTTTTGAGACGGCAACATAATATCCGCAGCACTTAAAACATGTACGAATTTGCAAAAATAATTTTACAGTTTGTTGACAATGAATGACAATAACCATATTCTGTCAACGTTTCATATATTTTTTATTGGGGGCTATTATGTCAATGATCTAAATTGCCAGGTTGTTTTTCTGTTTAAAATGTTAATATGGAAACTTTTTTCGCATACCTGTTAAAAATGTGGAGGAAAAAGCCGGTTAAGTGCGAGTTGGACTGGTGCTCGCAAGACTAGAAAAACTGACCGTCATTCAAGAATAAATTATTTTTATAGGCGAGTTTTAGAATAAATCATAGCAGAAAATATGTAGTAAAACTAATTTAATCGTCATTCAAATAAGTAAATTTATGATAGATTATTATAAATATGATTATATAAGTCAAAAATGGCAAAAATGGCGTGAGTTATGGTAAATTAAATGGTATTTTACAAGAAAAAACTTAGTCCTTCCGCTTGCATGTCGACGGGATGGGAAACGTGGTCGAGTTGAGAATATGGACGACTTGACAATGTAACTAAGTGGGGAATGTATCTACATTGGTAATATGGATGAGTTGGTAAAATGGACGAGTTGGAAATGTGGTCGAGTTGAGAATATGGACAACTTGACAATGTAGCTAAGTTGGGAATGTATCTACATTGGTAATATGGATGAGTTGGTAAAATGGACGAGTTGGAAATGTGGACGAGTTGAGAATATGGACGAGTTGGCAATGAAGACGACTTGGTAATACGGACGAGTTGGTGATATGGAAGATTTGGCAATAAAGACGAGCTGATAATAAGGACATGTTGGTATTGTAGACGAGTTGGGTGTATCGTCGAGTTGGGAATATGGACGAGTTGGAAATGTGGATGAGTTGGCAATGTGGATGAGTTGGTAAAATTGACAAGTTGGGAACATGGACAAGTGGGCAATGTGGACGAGTTCGCATTATGGACGAGTTGGCAATGAAGACAAGTTGGTAATACGGACAAGTTGGCAATGAAGACGACTTGGTAATACGGACGAGTTGGTGATATGGAAGATTTGGCAATAAAGACGAGCTGATAATAAGGACAAGTTGGTATTGTAGACGAGTTGGGTGTATCGTCGAATAGGGAATATGGACGAGTTGGAAATGTGGATGAGTTGGCAATGTGAATGAGTTAGTAAAATTGACAAGTTGGGAACATGGACAAGGGGGCAATGTGGACGAGTTCACATTATGGACGAGTTGGCATTGAAGACGAGTTGGTAATACGGACAAGTTGGTAATATGGACGAGTTGTCAATGTGGACGAGTTGGGAATATGGACGAGTTGGGAATGTGGATGAGTTGGCAAAATAAACAAGTTGGGAACACGGACGAGTGGGCAATAAAGACGACTTGGTAATACGGACGAGTTGTCAACGTGGACGAGTTGAGAATATGGACGAGTTGGGAATGTGGATGAGTTGGCAAAATTAACAAGTTGGGAATATGGACGAGTTGGCAATAAAGACGGGCTGATAATAAGGACGAGTTTGTATAGACGAGTTGGGTGTATCGTCGAGTTGGGAATATGGATGTGGACGACTTGGAATTGTGGACGAGTTGGGCCTATGGACAAGTTGGAAATGTGGACGAGTTGTATTTGTGGGTGAGTTAGCAATATGGACGAGTTGGCATTGTTGATGAGTTGGAAATGAAGACGAGTTGGCAATGTAGATGAGTTGGGTGTATGGACGAGTTGGTAATGTGGACGACTTGGCATTGTGGACGAGGTGGGAATATGGACGAGTTGGAAATGCGGCCGAGTTGGCATTGTGGACGAGCAAGTAATATGGACGCGTTGGCTTTGTGGATGAGTTGGGAATATAAACAAGTTGGCAATGAAGACGAGTTGGTAATACGGACGAGTTATATGGACGAGATTGGCAATAAAGACGAGTTGGTATTGTAGCGAGTTGGGTGTATGGACGAGTAGGAATGTGGACGAGTTAGCAATATGGATGAGTTGGCATTTTGGACGAGTTGGGAATATGGATGAGTTGGCAATAAAGACAAGTTGGTAATATGGACGAGTTGGCATTGTAGATGAGTTGGGTTAATGGACGAGTGGGCAATGTGGACAATTTGGCATTGTGTACGAGATGGCAATGTGGACGATTTGGCATTGTGTACGAGTTGGGAATGTGGACGAGTTGGAAATATGGACGAGTTGGAAATGTAGACGAGTTGTATTTGTGAACGTGTTGGCATTGTGGACGAGTAAGCAATATGGACGCGTTGGAATTGTGGACGAGTTGGGTATATGGACGAGTTAGCAATATGGTCGAGTTGGTATTGTGGACAAATTGGGAATATGGACGAGTTGCCAATGGAGACGAATTGGTAATATAGACGAGTTGGCGATGCAGATGAGTTGGGCGTATGAACGAGTTGGCAATGTGGACGTATTGGGTGTGTGGACAAGTTGCCATTGTGACCCAGATGGGAATATAGACGAGCTGACATTGTGGACGAGTTGGCAATGTGGAATAATTAACATGTTACCCTAACATGCGAAACTTGATGGTAGAAATGTCCTATATATGATGCAAATTTAAAAAAATCGACGCGCTCAAGTATAAATCATATTTGAAATAATGACGTCTGGCTGATCATTCTTATTCTCATTCAAAATAAAATTTGACAAATTCTGCTGCCAACAAAACAAATTGATTTTATAAGGCTTCCGTTTTTACCGACTATGGTAAGGAACCCTAACATTAGGTTTATATCATAGACTTCAGAGATTCTATAAACGTTTTAAACTCTCTATTTCATACAATTGAGTTTATGTAACATTTTTTATTATCACTATTTTTAAGTATTTACGATTATAAATGAATACAGAAACAGTTACGCACTACATGATTTCCTTTTTAAAACCTGCGTAGTGAGTGCTCAAATCTGTCGTTTCGATTCATGTGCTATTTCTGGAAATTGATAGAAATCGATCAAATCGATAAATTTATGTCCTGAAGAAAGAACAACAAATTAAAATTCTACCAATCTTAGAGTTTGTCAAACGCATCGTGTCCCCTAGGAGGGGGCTGATTTATTATATCTATCTCTTTTTTTCGTATGGTATATTATGAGATAGATATATAATCAGCCCCATGCCCGAGGGGCACGACTCGCTTGACAGACTCTATGTCCGGTCCTATGAAAATATGTCAAATATATTTTTAAGATATGGGATTATTTTTAAGAATAATTTTTTTCCATAAATCGATTAATATGCATTTTATTTGTGAAACAGATCAGCAGATCATATGTCATTATCATTAATGCACAAGTTATTTTTACAAAAGAGTTGAAAAAGTTGCCACGATGAAGCTGGCAGTTGGCTATCAGATCAGGCCTGGCTCTAGCCTGGCATGTTTTAACGTTTTTAAAACATAATTTTAACGTGTTTTATTACAGTATTTATTCTTCGTTTGCCAAAAACTTCTTATCGATAAAGTAGTTGTTTTCTGTAACACTACCGGATTTATATATTCTAGCGGCGGTTCGACGCCGCAACGGGCCTCTAGTATTTCCTATTACACAAAGTGTGACCAGCCGCAGATTTTTTAATTTCCCGCCAAAACTGAGTAATATTTCATTAGCCAGACTATAGTCGTGATAGACGGGCTGGGTTCGTAAAATGTAGGCAAAATTCATTGAAGTATCGTCACTGGTTGTCATACGTTATTCCAATCGATTTTGCTCGCATTTTACGACCACCCGCCATGTTAAGAGGCCGTATTCCTTTTAAAAAATATATTTTTCTTATTATGACAAATATATTGATAATTTTAACCAACTTTTGAAGGGAATAATACTTTTACCTGACTTCAAGGTAGTAACATAGCTATTTCATGCTTTCATTGCGTGCAGTCGAAAATAATTTGAATAAACTAATTTTCCACGTGAATTTTGTCAATTTCGAGTAGTTTTTGAAACTATAATTATCAATGAAAAATTCAATCTGTAGGTTTCAAATATATACCAATAAATTTCTATAGCCCTGTTCTAGGTAGTAACATCAATAATATGTTAAAAACATGTTTGATCATAAAATGTCTAAAACAATCAGCATTTTAAAAGGAATAAGGCCTCTTCGCGCAGACTATAATAGTAACGCAACCATAGAGATCATAACACCATAAACCTCTGTACTCGCTTAACTAATGTAAATACACTTTTAGGTCCCTCACTCGCCTTTGAAGTCGGTCATAGGCGGATCAGAGGTGAGCTGAGCGAGTAATCGCAGCTAACGCATCACTATAATCCTGCCGTACAGCCACGTACACAAGTGCCTACGGATGTGTTAATACCGGGGATTTAATACCGGTATTCGCTATACGCGATACCGGTATGTTATGTATGTAAACACTTATTGTATGTATGTTAACACTTTATTGTACATAAAAACAAGAAAAACACATTACAAAAGAATAAGCATGTACGAAGGCGAACTTATCCCTTTAAGGGATCTCTTCCAGTTAACCTTTGATCAAATGAGTGCTAAACACAAATGTAATTGGTAGACAAACCAAGCAACATTGTACAATACAAAGGAGTATAACTTAATGGTACAAAAAAAACAATTAACAAAACTTCAAAACAATAAATATTATGTGCAAAAGCGAGGTTATCTCCATAAGGGATCTCTTCCAGTTAACCTTTGAGCGAATGAGACAATAGTGGGATGTCCAAGAAGATAGACAAACGAACAAGTTAGTATGCACAGATACACTAAGGATTAATGTGTAAATAATATCACTAATTATTATTTTATATTTTATTTCGGTATTCAATTTCGTTTCTAAATTATATATTACCTGAATATGATAATGATAATTTCAATTATAATGAATACCGGTAACGATCCCTGGTTATATTTTGGTTTTCAATTCCAATATACAAGCCATTAAAAAAAAAAAGAGTAATCGGTATTATAGTACGTTACATACCAATGGCGGTGAATTCGTGAATATTCCTGATGGTGTTTGTGGACAGAACCGAAGGGCCATACATATGCAAATTAGCGCTTTACGAATTACCGTCCGTTGTTTGTCTAAAGCTTTACGTCTTGCGTTAGCCAGGAAGTGAGATTTTCTCCTTGAAAAAACTCCCATTTACGGCCTACAGGGTGACGTAAAAATCCACATCATTCTCGAACCTTCCAACAGCCGCATCGTCGCCTAAAATCGCAACTAACACATGCTAATCCTACCGTGTACCGCCGCGTTCACAAGTGACTTTAGGACCACCTCTACCATGAGTTAGTGACAGTACTCGCGCGATTCCGTAAAGAATTTGTATGGAGAATTGTAGTTCTACAAAATAACCGCTAGGGGCGCTGTACTATTCTCCATAAAAATTATTTACGCTGTCTCTAGCGAGTACGGTCACATTAACTCAATGGTATGGGTACTGGCGATTTTTCTAACGGTAGGTAGGTAATGGTAGAAGAGTTATACTCGTGTAATAAATAAGATCAAACTAGACTCTGTTTCGGGTCTACCTTTCGGATGCATCAAGAAATACTTTAATTCCAATAATATTAGAGATAAAACCGGCCAAGTGTGAGTCGGACTTGCGCGCCGAGGTTACGTATAAACACTTATCCCATCTCAACCGGCCGGGTTAAGTTAAGTTTGCACCTGGTATAAGGTGCAAAGTTAACGCAACCGATCACGTTTGTTGTATGGGAGCCCCCTAAAATATGTATTTTATTTTATTTTGTAGGATTTGTTGGTGCGGCAACTGAAATAATAATAATAATTAATAAGAACTGTGAGAATTTCAACTGTCTAAGTATCACGGTTAATGAGATACAGTCTGGTGCCAGACAGACGGATAGAGGAGTCTTAGTAATAGGGTCTCGATTTTCCCGGAACCCTAAAAATGAAGATAACATAAACGCCGAAAAGACTTCAGATCGTTTTCAATTTCTCTTAGATTTTGTGCTAATTAAAGCCTTTACTAGTTACAACTTTCTTTCGCGAACTTTAAGGTACATATAATCAACATTTATTGCACAGTTCCACTAGGACAGGTACCGGTTTATTTACTTGCTTCATACCTGATAGACGGATAAAAATAACATTTATTAATACATCTATTTCTGGCCATAACTGGCCGGCCGGTTTATGACGGCCATAACTAAGATGGCCGCCCGTTGGGACCAGTAAAGGGAATGGATAGTTTTCTGTCATTTCATAAGTGGACTTGTAGTTGAGGAGGAAAATAAAGGGACAGCTTGTACCGGAATAGGACGAAAATTATGTCGTTTAAAGATGAATTAATAAGACGAATTTCTGTAATGAATTATCAAGGCTTTCGACACTATGAAAACAAGGTTATGTGTGCTGTTATGTTTACCTATAATACAATAAATGATTTCAATTTCAATTACGAATAATCAAAAAGTTTAAAAACATCATCTGTCACCGTTCATCATTCGTGTCACCTATCACCGTTCTTGGGAAACAGCCTGGTGACAGACGGACGGACGGGCAGCGAAGTCTCAGTAATAGGGTCCCGTTTTTACCCTTAGGGTACGGAACCCTAAAAAATTGGTTGTTTGCAAAGTGGGTTTACGGACGATAATTTTACGTGATAACGTATGCCGGCCGATGGAATGGAAGAGAGATAGATGCGGCACAAGCAGAACGCTTAGGCTGATCGTGCCTCTCTATCACTTGTTCCGCGCTCTCGCTTGCACGCTCGGCTCAGGCGGAACGTGACAATGAGTCATGCTTTTTCGTGCGCTCAGCCGGCGTTCGTTGATTTATAAGACGTTATCACGTCAAAAACCTAAACTACTATACACGACGATAAAAAAAATTGCAGGATTACTTTTTAGTTTGAGAATCAGCTAATATAGCAATTGGGAAATGAAACAGTTTGCAAAAATATTCATAATAAAACGAACCACTTTCCTGCACGCCTGTACTCATCAGCTCGCTCGTGACACTTGACACCGCGGTGCGTATCGACCTGACAGCTATACACTCACCAGCACGTCTAGCATAACTTTGACACGCGACTCATGCGCGAGATAGCATCATCCGTCATTATCTCATAGTACTGTACAGATAGAGACAGGTAGTATATGATATACTACCTGTCTCTATCTGTACAGTAACTTTGACACGCGACTCTTTCTCGTGCGAGATATACTGTATATCTCGCGCGAGAAAGAGTCGCGTGTCAAAGTTGTGCTAGCCGTGCAGTACCCTTACCATGAGTTTACTGTGATAGTACTCGCTAGCGAGTGGCGACTACGTAAAGAGCTTGTATGGAGAATAGTACAGTGCCCCTAGCGGTTACTTTGTAGAACTACAATAGGCTATTTGACTGATGTTGAATTCTACAGCTTACTGTAGTTATATGAATAAAATTAGCTAAATATTTCACGAAACAAAGAAAAAAAATCCAGAAACATATATATTTTTTGGAAATATGTGACTTCAAAGGTACGCAAATTTTATGATATTTTTTTTAATCCGAAATAAATTTTGAAAGTGTTTTCAGGATCCTCATAATTTTACGAAACAATAATTGTATGTCAACTATGAACTTAAACGCACTTTTTCACGGTGAAAATGACAAACTTCTTAATTTTTCCATACAATTATTGGTACCTATACCGGCCTGTGACGTCACTAGCCTGACGCGTTTTGTATGGAGCGTTTTTAGCGCTACGTAGGAATGTTGAACTTTGACGGTCATTTCTGACTTTTAGAGCAGTTTAAATGTAGTCAGTCCCATATAGACATTTGATCACAAAAAAATTTAATCGATTGACATCCTCAAAAAAAATTAGTCAACATGCCTATTCTCCATACAAATGGTTTAAGCTGTCGCTAGCGAGTACGGTCACTGTAAACTCATGGTTCTCCTCTAACCTTTCAACCACGGGTCAAAAAATTATGGAAAAAATCATGAAAATGAGGCCTTTTAAGTACTTTCAATGTAAACTATATTGAATAAAATCGGTTTTGAGTTATCGCAAAAAATCATAATTTTGTTTAAACTGACTTAAGTGCCGCGCGGTGTCCTTATACTTCGAACGTTACACATATTAGTTAATTGCCATACTGTATGAAAACATTTCGCTCAATCTAGCGCGTATAATCGATAACTTCCAGAAGGTAATAAGTAATTACAGTTACTTTGGCGTTTACGACCTTTTTATAGAGCTTAAAATCTTTCTCGTAATTTAGGTCTGTTTTGAAAGATGGGCAACTACGGAACCCTTCACTGAGCGTGGCCCGACATGCTCTTGGCCGGTTTTTTAATCGTTAATCTCGATTAAGTAGGTTAATCTTAATCGTTAATCGATTAACTTTTGCCCATCTCCGCCTGTAGGGCTAGTATATTTTGCCGCGAACTCACTTATTGTGCGACACAGCATCACCTGTCTTGCTCTTACCGCATTGTAAGGAAAGTGAGAGGTAGACTATGTCGCGCGACAAAGAGACGCGAGTAACAGTAATGCTAGAGGTACCGTAAAACTACCCAACTATAGTCCAATCATCCAACTATGGTCCAAAACAAAACTCGTTTATTTTTATCAAAATCCATAATTCTATCAGTGGTGTTATACGTTTTTATTTAAGTTTGTGTAATTATGTTGCTCAGTTTAGACTTCATTCGTTATAATTGTCATATATTAACGAGTAATTTTCGGATTAAATTGGACCATAGCTGTGTGGACTGGACTATAGTTGGGTAGTTTTACGGTACTGGTTTCTGAACAGAGCTTCCAATCATGGACTTTTTTTGTATCGTTTTTCTAAATGTAGAATGTATTGCGATGAGCAGGGTTAGTAAAAACGAGCAAAATTCATTGAATTCTAGGGTTGTCATTGTATCATGCGTCATTTCAATCCAATAACAGAACAATAGTGGAGTATCTAGTCCCGGAATTTCTGGATTTTCCATAAAAGAAACCCAGGATGAAAGACCTATTTCTGACTCTTACTATTTAGTCTAATTTCAAGTGTAACAATCCTATTAATCCCCATCCCCCACGTGTGTAAGTGTTCTCTGTCACTGCTTTGTCAGTTACTAATCTGGTACTTACAAAAATGAGCAGCCATCTTCCGTGGGAATGGAAAGTTGGACCCATTATCGAAAGCACTCTCGAATCCAAAACGACACATGTAACACTGTCCGTCTATTCAAATTGTACGTGTTATTTCTGGCGTGGTTCTAAATTGGTCCTAATCAGAAGGACGTAAGTGATCAAGTTCTCTCGTTATTATACGACCTTTTGCAGGATCGTAATTACATGCAAGGGTGATTGAGCTGAGGGTGGAAATTAGTAGAAATGTATTGACTGAGCGAGCGAAGCAATCCAGGCTGTTTAAGTATAGGCTGGCCTGTTAGGCAGGCGACCTAGGCTGTTTCTACTTGCCAAAAATGCTTTCGTATGTCCAGATTTCCGGCTGTTCTGGACGATTCAAAGGGTTTAAGGTGATTATTTGAGCGTTTCAACCGTCTCATTAATCTGCCCGCAATATTGGGCAACTCATAAAAGCTATCAACATCATTTTGATAGGAATTGTAGAAACCCGCGACTTCTACAAGACAACCGAAAATGGCGCCTCGGATCATACGGAGTACGTCAATATTGTGGACAGATTAATGAGGCGGTTACGTTCAAATAATCGCCCTTTAGTCGCCTCATTACCGTGAACACTATATAAAAAAAACCCGTATGATCAAAGGCGCCAATTTATGTTGTCTTCTGATTTTTAAAACTTATCACAATGATGTTGATTGCTTCTAGAAGTTGGCTAATATTGCGGTTATGGTGATCAGGCGGTTAAAACGCTCCAAATAATCACAGTCTTACCTACAAGATTTCTTTGTTGATCCAGTTACTTATTCGTTTTGCAAAATGATGGATAGGTGGTTTGAAATGAACAATAGTACATTACTGCAGACGCCGGGAAATGAGTAAGAAAGTTCGGCTTGTGACGCATCTATCTCTCTTCCACTCCATCAGCCGGCATAGGTTATCACGTAAAATTATCGTCCGTAAACCGACTTTACAGGGGGCCTATGATGGTTGCGTTTATCACGTGATAAATAAGTGACAAAGCATTTGTCACTCACACTCGGATTATGTCAAAGCGTGACGGATGCTTTATCACTTATTTATCGCGTGATAAACGCAACCATCATAGGGCCCCGACAACCAATTTTTTTAATTGGATAAGTAATATTCTATCGATGCTATTCAGGGAGTCAGAAAGTTTTGTTTATTTATTCAAACTGTTGTTATGTCCTTCTTTATTTCTACCTCGTTAGATAGAAAAAAGGCGAGCAAAATCGATTAAAATGACCAGTGACAACCCTGGCAATCATTTTTACGAATCCTGCACATCGCGATACATTCTACAATTAGCAATGTGAAAAAATCACTCGAATATTTTAGTCAATAATGAATAAAATGTCCCTATAAATGATTAAATTCGACACCGTGCCCTCTTAAACGTGATTGTTGATTGCGTCCAAGCGATCAAACATATATTACAATAATCATAATTTATTTTGTGCCACCCCTAACGTGAAATCCTATACGACATCAAGTCTATAAACAATCCTAAAAACCCAATGTGAACGTTGGAAATGAAATAATAAGGTCGCTTTTCGATCAACACTACCGTGACATGTGATTTTATAAATATGAAGCGATATCTCCAAATACAGTTGCTATCGCAAAATCTTATCTAGCCACGCATTTGAGTTTAAACCGTGACTATTCCATATTAACTTGTATTTGGAACGAGCGTCGTGTGAGGATGAACTCAAAAGGATTAGCAAATTCAATATAGTGGAGTGTCTTTTTAACGACAATAGGGTTGTCTCATGATAATTGTTTGCCGATTATACGTTTGCGCTCGATTAAGGACACCAAAGGGGTAACTTGATCATTGTGAAGCGTGTCAACCCTAGTTATCTCTGTACTAATATAATTACTATGGAGTATTTTATTTGTACTTTTTGTAGCGCTATTGTTCAAATTATTTGATCTTAGATACAGAAACATCTGATATAGAAATTAGAACGTTAAAGTGTGTTGACATATTGAGAGCTGCTTTTTTAATACGTTTTAGTAGGTTCACTTGTAACTTAGTTAGTTAGTAGTTAGTAACAAACAATTTAATCTTGTTGAAGTCAATTTTGACCGGCTTTTGTTTTTGTCTCGTACGAGTGAGCCAGACATACCTACCTACGTACCTATTTTTTGACAAACAGTTTTTTTTTATTCAAGAGAAATTTTAGAATTTCTTTTTATAATCCTCATAATTTAACAAAACAATAATTGTATGAAAGCCATGGACTCAAACGCAATTTTTCACGGTGAAAATGGCAAATTACTGTCTCCATACAAATATTGGTACCCAAACCACGGGACGTCACAATGTAGATGGAATTTGTATGGAGCATTTTTAGCGCTTTGTAGGAATGTTGAATTTTCGCAGTCATTTCTGACTTAGAGCCGTTTAGGTGTTAGTTAGTCTTATAATTATAGACATGTGATCCCAATGAAATTTAGAAAAGATTGAAATTCGCAAAAAAAACTATCTACACGCGTATTTCCTGATCGATGCATAATACACATTTTGAATTTTCCATGCATAATACACAGAAATTTTGAATTACTAATAACATTGACATGTTCACATAAAATCATTCCAATACTTACATTGATATTATCATTATATTACATTATTAGTTGTCAGATTAGAAGGATAGAAATTTATATTAATATTTATCATATTCACATTCACATAATATCATTTCATTACAATTAAATTATTACTTATTACGTTACTCATGGTACGAATACAGGACAGTTTCAGTTTTTGATCCAATTACGCAGGAATTTTTCAACCTTGATGAATATTTGAAAATGCGATACATTCAAACATTAAAACACGATATATAAAATGAATTTTCCGCATAAACACATCACGATTTTTATGAATTGTTTATACTCGTATATAGCGAACCTTCTCGCTCGGACGGTCGTGCCATACGGTCGGTTCGATTCATAAATTATTCACCATACTTTTAAATATTCGTTCAAATATTCTCAGTTTGTCGTGTAGTAATATGGGTTATAGGGCAGCATTAGTGATGTGTCGTATTCAAGAATTTTTTTGCTCATTTTGTATGGAAAATGTTCTTGAGAACTTTCTCATCCCATACAAATAAATAAACGGACAATCTTCTACAAATTGACGACGATAAAGTGTGTTTACTATAACCATTATTAAAATAAAATATCGGCCAAGTGCGAGTGGGACTCGCGGACGGAGGGTTCCGTACCATCTGTAAGTTTGTTGTATGGGAGCCCCCCTTAAATATTTATTTTATTTTTAGTATTTCTTGTTATAGCGGCAATAGAAATACATCATCTGTGAAAATTTCAACTGTCTAGCTATCACCGTTTTTGAGATACAGCCTGGTGACAGACGGACGGACGGACAGCGAAGTCTTAGTAATAGGGTCCCGTTTTTACCCTTTGGGTACGGAACCCTTAAAAATACAAAGTAAAAAATATATATATTTGATGGTCCGGAATACTTCGTGCGCAAGTCTGACACGCATTTTGCCAGTTTTCATTACTTTTAAATTTTTTGAAGTGAAACTTCTAATGCGACTTCCAACAAGGTTGCGTTAAACGTTTAGCGTTTAACGCTACCGTGGAGGGGGTAGGAAAGCACTGTTGCGTTAAACGTTCAACGCAACAATCCCACGGACAATGCAACGGATTTAAGGTTATGTCAAGGTACGTCTCTTGTGAATATCAATAGATTGTTAGGTTTTCTCTTTTGAAATTACGATTTCTACCCCTTCCTATTTTCATTTCCACATTACGAAGTTTCACTTCTTCCGCGCGGAGGGCCTCCACGCACTATTTTTTTTTGCTATATTGTAGTTCAACGACTTAATTCGCACACTTGAATTTAATGCCCATCGAAATACAATATATTCAGTTGTCTTCTTCGTTTTAATCAGTTAACATTTTAGTACTTTATCTTATCACACTAATATTATAAAGGCGAAAGTCTGAAAGTGTGTATGTTTGTTACTTCTTCACGTTCAAACGGCTTGACCAATTTTAATAAATTTTGGTATGAAGATAGCTGACACCCTGGATTAACACATAGGCTACTTTTTATCCAGAAAAATGTAGTGTTCCCGTAGATGGGTGGGTAACATCGCGCGGCGCAGCTAGTGATAGTATTGGATACTAGCGACCCGCCCCGGCTTCGCACGGGTGCAATGCTGATGAATTATGCATGTATTTTACATATAAACTCTTGAATCACTGTATCTATTAAAAAATCCGCATCAAAACCCGTTCCGTAGTTTTAAAGATCTAAGCAGTCATAGGGACCAGACAGACACAGACAGCACGAATAGAAGCTACTTTGTTTAATCCTATGTAGTGAAGCACAATATATTTACTTAATTGGATAAGGATTAATGCTCTATTGCTTAAAATCTATTCGTAAATAAGCCATTATTTTTCGTTAAACGTATAATACATACATATAAACCTTCCTCTTGAATCACTCTATCTATAAAAAAACCGCATTTGGGTTCATCTTAATCAGAATCGATAACATTTTCAATGTCAACCATAAAAAATTCCATTACGTCACGTTTTAATAATTATGGTTTTATAAATTTATGAAACATGTAATGTCCACTTTTTTAATGTGGGTAGGTACACACCACAATTCTTATTTAATTTATTGATACAAAGATCAAAGCTTAAAGAAAAATTGAAAAAGGAGCTACCTGGAGTTACATGTTTCATAAATTAACAAAAACTAACTGTGACCTCTCTCGCTAGCTCGTTCACTGCCGTAAAGTGGTACGGTAAGATGTGAATATTAACGTACTTATTCACATAGACGTCGCTAAGGTCAACAACCTTTCAAATAAACAATGCAAAGATCGACACAAAGCATAAGGAAAAATTCGTCAGGTTACTTGAAGCTAGAGTAGCGAAGTGGTTAACGCGCTGGACCGGCAATCCAGAGGTACCGGGTTTGATTCCCAGGTAGCTCCTTTTTAAACTTTTCTTTAAGCTTTGATCTTTGTAACAATGGTTTTAATTATGGTTTTTCCAAAAATATCTCGAACGTTTTTGGGTTCATCTTACTCAGAATCGATAGCATGCAAGCAATAAAGAAAAAGTGTCCTAAATTTGTCCGTTCCATTACGTCACGTTTAATGTTTTTTTTTTGTTTGTAGTGGAAAATAAAATATCCATACTAATTTTGGGTTTTTTTTTATTCTTCACATTGAAACTGTTATCGATTCTGAGTAGGATGAATCCAAAAATGTTAAGTTCTGAAAGAAACAGGGTTTCAGGTTATTTTGGAAACCGCTCAATACCTAGCTAGTCACATGAATGACTTCTAAGTAGGATGAATCCAAAAACGTTAAGTTCTGAAAAAAACAGGGTTTCGGGTTATTTTGGAAACCGCTCAATACATAGCTAGTCACATGAATGAATGAATGTTTTATTTGCAAGAGCATAATAGGTACATTAGATGATGTAGTACACAGTAAGTGCTTATGTTCTACCGTAGAGGCATGCACACGGTGTCCTCTTCTTTTATAGAAAAAACAATTCACCGAATAGTTCAGTTCATAGAATTTTCATTTGATAGACATTTTTTTCCTCAGAAATCATAAATTTTCAGAAATCTCGAAAATGACAACCCATAGATTACGTTAGGTTCGATGAAATAAAATTTCTATGAAATGAGAATCCCATGAAACGTTTTTCTATTAAGCAAGTTCAAACCCATGCAAACAGTATAACTCTCTTGATGGTCTTTTTGACTCTGTATAATGTCCCTATAAACTGACATAACTAGTTCGGAAGTATCATTCCGAATCCGAACTCAAAAACGTTACTTTGACTCTTTATAAAACAATGTATCCGTAAACTGATACGAAGTCGGAAACATCGTTCCAAATTCAAACTCAAAAACCTCTAAAAGACCCCATAAATCCCACGATTCGGATGCAATGCGCGCGGCGGGCAAATCGAAAAGAAAACTATTCGTTTTAAAAGTGGTGCTGGCAATAAAACGCCGTATTTCGAAGTCAGGAGGAGTTCTCAGGCCAGGGGTACTCATAAATAATTTAGAGTAATACTCGACCGAAGGTTGAACGCTCATGATTTCTTGATGGGATCTGGAGTGTCGACTTTTTTAATTTGAGGTGGGTGTTTTTATGTTTGGACCAATTGTTTGCGACGTATGCAAAATGTTACTTTTTAATTAATTACAGTTGCCTTTCTTATGGCTTTACGTATTTTAAGAACTAATTTCTTTTAACTTAACTTTAAGAGGATATATCACTACTCGTTTTCCTATACTATCAGATTTCGTTGAATATGCACTTTATAACTATGGCGTCGGATACGAATGAGGTCCAAACTTAACGTAACCGGGTTACAAATCGAGGTTTCCTTCTCGTCTGTTTCCTCATACAAAACTTAACCAATCTTTACGAAATTTTATGAACTGAATGGAAAGGAAATGTTATACGGGGTGGACATTTGTAAAGACTGAGCTGACAGGATAGTGTCATCTAAGTGATCTACAATCGACCTATTATAATTGTAAAGGTGGATTTAAAAGTAAGAATAAGTCATCAAAATAAAATATTTTAATATCAGTGTCAACCCTACGCAATTTAAAGCTTTGATTTACATTTTAAATTAAATCTTTAACTCAAGCGATGTTCAAAAGATGCTAGGGTTGATATATGCAGATTTTTATAATGTATTACAAACTGCATCTCAAAAATGGATAGAAATATTTACATAGTTCATTGGTGAAAAATGAAGTACTCAGTCTGAACAATTCCCTGTTTGCTTAAAAGTCCTTGGATCTGTTCCTCCCTATAGAATTTGGTGCTGAAGAACCGCATAATGTAGCCCATTTTGAGCGATTTCTCGTAAATCTCACGCGAATTTATTGTCGTCTCCAGGGCGACCTATTCGGAGGCCTCAACGACGGTCTTCTCAGCCGAGCGGAGGCCCTCGCGGCGGTCGACATCAGCAAACACCAGTCAGGCCAGCAGCCGGGGCCCCTGCCTCAGCTCAAGCACGACATGGTCTACCACCACGGGGTCGGTGGGCCACCACCACACAACGCCAGGCCGCATCAGGTATTATTGCTTTCGATATGATTATCCACACAATGCTTAGGTTGCCACATCCTCCTACCCTCCTCCGCCTCCTAGTGGGAGGTCCTGGACATCAGTAGGTACCCTTGAGTTAACGTGACCGTACTCGCTAGCGATAGCGTAAGCGATTGTATGGAAAATAGTACAGCGAACCTAGAGTGTCTTTTTAGAATTACGCTAACGAGTGCGGTCACTGTAAACTCATGGTAAGGATACTGTAAATACCAGTCAAGCCCTTAGTACGGCAGCACAATACTCGCCTCTCGCGATTGCCAAATCCTCCTTCTCTCCTCCTAGGTGGTGGGAGGTCCTGGACGTCAGTAACCACCACTCAGCCCTCAGGACTGCCTCAACACAAGCACGTAACTGTCACCTTCCATGGATCTAGGTGGATATAGCCTCGTAAGGCCCAAGGCAGTTTTCATGTTACTAAAATTAGATCCTTACTGTAATTTTAAGAATGTTTAAAATCTCTTTGGAATTTGTACATTGTAGTGTACAGTGGGATTTATGAGGATAGATATTCATATCATGTTTTGTACTTCATTATCGAGTGTGTCAATGTCAACCATTATGGTGACCTTGACTATTATGATCTAGTTCTAACTAACGAGTATTCTAAATTCAAATATCAATTATATTACTCAAAATCAGTTGTTAATCAGCGAGATGCTACATCGATTCGTACTTAAAAACGGGGTGACACCATTAATTCGACAGCCCTCGCGTAATCTTCAAAAGACTACGAAAAAACACTTAACTGCCGAAAATATTTCACCCTGGCAGCATTAGCCCGACCAACAGATGGAAGTCTTGAGGCTCCATATGTACGAGGGTTGAGTCCGTTGGGAGTTGCCATACGTGGGGGAAATTCCCCGATACGCACTGTAAAAATTAGATAATTTTATGCACTACAATATTGTACGCCCGCCCTAACGATTTGCCGTTGTTTTTTATTCTTTATTCAAGCGTAATGGTGAGTTTTGTTTTGATACAGACAGGTGTATGAATGTATACTCGGAACAACTTTCGCTACTCGAAAATACGCTTTGTTTTGCAAAAATCCTCCTTTTTTAGTAAGTAAAGTAGTAATACGTACATCATCAGTTGTAATAATATTACTGTCTTAGTAATTTCACTTAAGGTGTCATTTCTATTAATTAAAATCTTACACATATCAGTTTTGGTAAGCGCAACGTCGATATCTGGTATTAGTTATTCTATAAGTCGTTAAATCTTGTTTCAATATTATTCAAAAACTTCACTAAATACAAAGGGATCCTGAAGGACCAAGGCTGGAAAGACTAAATCATCGAATTTAAAAGTATGAGGTTTTTAAATGTTAAATAAATAAATATCAGACCTCAAACAAATTGATCTAGTCCAAAATTAAGCTCAAGAAGGCTTGTGTTATATCCTTAAATATATAGAACTACCGTGTCCCAAGCACATATATTTACAGGTGCACTTCAACCGCATCGTCGCGATATTGATGTGCTAAAATGGCTAGATTTTTTTAAATGTATTTAATTCAAAATTTACACACACACACACACACCTATTTCACATAGTCCTACAGTAGTACTTACTATACTCATGTTAGCTTAAATACCCACATTGAATAACTGCAGTTAAAATCATTTGAAAAATAACAAGGCCTAAGTCATTACATTTAAACTATAAATACACAAACACAATATAAAAGCACTCCCTTGCCTATGCAAAACAAATAAAAAACAAACTCAAAGCGACCATGCCTCAAAATGTTATTTCGACCATTCCAAAAACACCGAAATCGGTTCAAGTTTATCGCACCACTATAAAGCACAAAAAACCAATTCTAATAAGATCTAAATTCAATTTGTTCAAATTTTAGTGCTAGTCGGCGTTGGGAGTCCCGCAAGGAGCCATACTGGGTCGGCTCCCTGCACCATATTTACAAATTAGGGGTCCAGAATTGCTACCGTCGGACCCAGGGGCGATAAAGCAACGGTTACGGGTTCCATTTGAAAGGGGCTTTATTGACTGTAGTCTTTATAATTGGTTGTGATGCAATGATACTGTGTGTGATGAGAAAGCTATGAACGCGGTTTGAACTAGTAATTGTTTAAGCAAAGGCGTTTGACAGTGTGAGGGTGGCAGGGCTTAAGAATGATAATTTAATGTGACATCAAGGGCGTTAGTGTTTGGTTGAAGAGTAGTTAATATCGAATAGTAATGAGATTAGGTAATGTAACAATCCTTTTATGTGCGTATACAAAAATGTATCCTTGTCTGTTGCTAAGAAACGTCTGTCTGTAATGAATGCGTATTTAAATCACTGTAATTTTTTAAGATGTGAAGACGAAAAATAGTAGCGTATTTAATAGCCATTCTCATAGCAGGTAAATTCACATTCTTAGTATAATGAATGTTGAAAGGAAGTAGGTATAAAGTTTTTACTTGCATTCAGACCACTCCATGACCAGGGATTTAATTTGTTTCAAATGACATTTATGTCCGAGGTATGTCTATGAGCGATTTGGCCTGTTCAAAATGTCAAATATCAATGCTGCTGATGTCAGTGATATGGCTTGTCAACTTTTAGACCGACAAATATCTATAACTTTTAAACTCCATTGTAAAATTTCAAATTCAAATAGAGGCTCTTCTATGTTTAAATTAATGGTTTAATGTAAAAATGTTCAATGTCTCTACTGTTAAACCTAATAAAAGAACGATTACATATTACAAGCCCGATGTCTTGGTAACTCCAGAGACATTTTGAGTAACGTCGGAGAATAAGTCGATTCACCGTAATATGACGGTTGGTTATAAATGGCAATATCAATCGAATTAGATCGCCTAGAACGAGAGTCTTCATACCAGATTTGCGAAAGATGAAGCCATTTTTGGTTGTATGTGTGCGTGTCTAGACCAATCATAGAAACTTTTAGCTTGTGACATTGACGTTGTAACAGATGCGGTCACGGACGAAACTTAGCCCGTGGCTAACCAAAACTGGCTTCACTTTCAAGCGCTAACTAGGTTCCTAAGCGTATTTATTCTAAGGATAAAACTAAAAAGGTCACAAAACAACCTGCCTACCTGCCATCTGTTCACGTAACGTCGTATTTTATAGGTAATCCCGTGTCACTTAAGTCATTTTGTCAATACACAGAAGACATAGACAAACTGCATTTTTCGTTATGATTATTTATGGCTGTCAAGGGGTTCCTTTATGGGTACCCTTATTTTTATAGTTGCGAATACCATCGATATGATTGGTATGTAGCAGGGATGTTATATTTGATTTTTATTACTTTTAAATTATATTTGCAGGGTCGTTGGATACGCGTGAATAAATGTATGCGTGTTCGATTTGGTGGTGTCGAATTGACGGCTATTATTTAGATCACACCTATTTAAGATTGAGCCGAGCGAAATGTGAAAAAATAGGCAGTTGCCGTTAAGTAGACAACGTCAACACTAGTTAATTTATCCATTTCTAAACTATATATTTAGCACTTCAAAGAATGTGGTAACAACTTCTCCGTGGAAAAACTATAAGATTATTAATATTTTACCCTAGAAAACTAAGTAAAGTTGGACGAAAACTGATGTAAAATCGTAAGCAGGCGTTAAGTGTTTTTTTATACTTTAACAATGGAAATCTACCTATTCTGAATGTCAGTTTAAAAAAAATTAATGATTACATTACAATTTTTCCGCATCAAATATTTTAATTATTGTTTGGTATTAAAGGTCCAGATTTAATAAAAAGTGCTTTTAATTCTCCATACATTTTTACTATGGCGGCCGCGCGCCGATCTTGATGAAGTTCGCATTCCCCGCGCTCTATGGTTCAGTCGCTAACGCTCGGCGCAGTCTTAAATGAAATAGAGTACTTATAGGAAGTAGAAAATGTTTCTATATATAGTTTTATGGGGAGTGTCATTAATAGTTTTAAATATTTTGCATAATTCATAACTTTGCCATATTGCACTTTATAATAACAAGATTATAACCAAATTATAGCAAAGTTGAAACTGACAGTAAACGTCAGTAACAAATAATATGGTACTATTTTAAGTATCAAAAAGGTATTCAATGGTTCTTGAACCATTGAACCTGCTCACAAAACTCGAGAATCGGTTGGAAAATGCGGCGTCTAGCCGAGAACAGCTGGAGCAACGGACATCCGAACATCAAACATCTGTACATACGAAATAATTTTAGGCCAAGTTGAAACGTAAACGCTTCGCTCGGTCGGTCGATAAGCACACAAGAAGGAATGTTGTCTTGATTGAAACTGAATTTGCTCTACAGTGTGATCAATCCAAATGGTTCAGTAGGGAGAAGACACAAACTATAAGAGATAGGCTAGAAACCATGGCGTCAATTTTAGATTTAATTCAAATTTCGTTTTTTTTTTATATAAAAATCTCGTATATAATTTCATACATAACCCGGTCAAAACTGCTGCAAAAATGTTACAATACGACATGCGATTACTTACAGAATTTTAACCAGGTTCAATTCCCGGTTATGAATTGGGGTTTCTATAGCTTTTTTTTTATACTCAAACTATTTATTCAATAAAGTGGGTAAAATACAATAAATTAATGTTAAAAAGAACATTCACTCGATGTGTGGGCAGCACCGTCGTCGAATGCACGTGCTAGTTCCACGTATGATGGCAACGCTTTTCTTTTTCTTTTTTTCCCTACTGACCCATTTGGATTGATTGCCCTGTATGTTTTTCTCTTAAGTTGGTATTCGGTGAAAATATATAATATTTTATGGATTTCAAAACATTGTCTCATTAATCCATAGCATTAGCTCATTACCTCTATGAGTGCAGCCGGTTAAAATTGTCCCCAGTTGTCCCTAGTTTATACATACAAATTGTCACGTTTTCGTCCCCAGGGTGCCCACCCTTTGTGTGTTTGCGTTACAGAGGGCGGTACCCTATGGGCTCGAGTTCAGTTGACTGTTAAAAAACGTGTATAACAAGTGGGCTAGCTTTTAGAATGTACATTTAAGTCTGTTTTTAGAGTTCCGTACCTCAAAAGGAAAAAAAAACCGGCAAGTGCGGGTCGGAGCCGCGCTCCAAAGGTTCCGTAGAAATACTTCCCATCTTAACTGGCCGGGTAAAGATAAATTTGCACCTGGTATGTATGGCACCGCATACAAATGAGGTTGTGGTTCGTCTGTCCGTCTGTCAAGACCCCGTATCTCGGGAACACCTGAAGGTATCGAGTTGAAATTGAAATCAAGTACTCAGGTTAACCCTCGAAGCTATGAAAAAATCAAAGTTATAACGTAAAAAAAAGATACTACAGTTTATGGCGCAAAAAAATATATATTTCGATACTCTCAAAGGAATCAAAATTTATAGGGTATTTTTCGTTGACCTAGAACAATGAAATTTGGTAATTAGTACCGTCATATACTACAAATGTAGGGAAAAATCTAAATTTAAACATTTGTCATTAAATCGCAAAAACTATAGTCCTTTTCGAAAATCATACTTGGAGAACCAGGTTATGTTAACTTTGCACCTCATTTGTATCCAGCGCCATACCAGGTGCAAAATCAACTCAACCCGGCCAGTTCTGACGGAATAAGACACGGAACCCTCGGGGCGTGAGTCAGACTCGCACTTGCCTGTTTTTTTTATAGAATCATAGGTATGTCATATTTTCTTAGGTTTCCGCGACTGTCACACATTTAAATAAAACAATTTAAACGGATCATATCGCGTATGTTCATTTTTTGAGCCTATGACGTTTCTTAGCCAACCAATTGACAAATATATTTATAAAATCAACCAACTTTTGACCAACTTTTGAAGTGAATAATACTTTTCCCCGGTTTCTACTACGTAGTAACAATAGCTAGAAAATAAGTTGAAACACTAATTTTCCGCGTCAGGTTTGTCAATTTCGAGTAGTTTTTGAAACAAAAATTATCATTGAAAAATTCAAACTGTAGGTTTCAAATATATACCAATACATCTGTTTCTGTTTTAGGTAGTCACATCAATAATATGTAAATGTGTAGAATTCAATCCCACAAGGAAGCCATTGCCTTTTGAGTAACGCCTTTGAGCCTCCTTATGAGTTCTTAAGTGGCAGTGGGCGGCGCACATTACTCGTAGAACCAATGGCCTTTGAGGCAGAAAGGTTCTTGAGTGGCGACCTCGAACTGGAAGACGCAGCGTGGACCGACGACCTGGTTAAGGCCGCGGGCAGAAATTGGATGAGGGCGGCGCAAGACGCAGTAGTGGAGATCTTTGGGAGAGGCATTTGTCCAGCAGTGGTCGTCTATTGGCTGATATGATGATGATGATTATTGATAATTATACTTGCAACTAACCCGGTTTCACACGTTCCTAATTTCGCATGCGTGCATCAAATTGTCTATCCACGTGTGTCATTACTCGAAAGGAACTTACCATAAGGGCTTGCGTTTTGCCACCGTACGATAATAACGCACTCATCATATTTGTCAACCCTGGGGGCGCGTGTGGCCACGAAACAAGCGATTTCACGAGCTGGCCACAAGAGCGCGACGCTACCATAAGGGCTTGCTTGAGTTCGTCGTGCCGTACGGTAACGCACTCATCATGTCAACACTGCGGGCGCGTGTGGCCACGAAACGAGCAATATCACAAGCCAGAACGACAGAAAATATATTTAGTGTGGTAACTAAGACCAATCACTACATATGTAGTATAAAACGAAGTCACTGTCTGTCTGTCTGTCCCTATGTATGCTTAAATGTTTAAAACTACGCAACGGATTTTGATGTGTTTTTGAATAGTAGAGTGATTCAATAGGAAGGTTTATATGTATAAAACATGCATAATTTATCAGCATTGCACCCGTGCGAAGCCGGGCGGGCCGCTAGTGGGCATTTCTCAGGAGTGGCATTTTTAAGTGTCCGGGCTTGAAAATGGTTAAATTTACCATCGAATATTTCTGAATAAAATCAAGCTAGTACCTAACGGTTTGTTTCGTCTGGCGAGCTATGTAAACATTTCATGATAATACATTAACATGACAATAAAAAAAAGTTATTACAAAAATTGACGTTCACTGGGAGCGTCCGCTTGCCAGATTTGTTGAAATAAAAAATCATAACTGGATATTGGGTCTGGATACTATGATTTCAAATGTGTTCCCGTATTCAGCATTAGTTTATTAATCATTTTGTTCCTATAGATATAATTTATCTGCTAAACATTTTAAATAAAAACTATTTTTCGGAGCGTCCTAGGGTAACTAGTGATTTCAGTGTAAACTTTAAAACACGTCAGCACTGCCTCAAAGAAGTATACTAGAAACCCGCAGCTCGCAAGCAACTAGCTTCAGTTGTGTTCTCACCGCCGCCGAGAGTAGACGTCGGCTCAATGGCTTGTAGGTAGAGTTCGTGTGGGTTCGTTCGTCATTCGGTGGATTTGGTTACGTGTTTTGTTGAATTCGGTGGAACAATTTGTGTTGTTCAGTGATTGTGTGTCTGCAATTTTATAAGTGAATAAACTATCTCCGGGAGAATGTAAGTCCATAATAATTTGTTCGTGTCTATATTACTTTTAGTATTCCTTAAATCGATAAAAAACATTAAATTTTGAAATCGGTGGAATTGATTTCCATTGATTCGGTGTAATTTTTGACCACTGAAGTCAATAAAAATTGCCACCGCTATCAATTTTTACGATAAAACCAACTGATTTTACATTATTTCTATATTGCCATGCCCCTCAATCGGTTCTTCAATGCTTATAATCGTGATTTTGTTAATGCAGCATAGTTCTGACTGTGCTTCTTTTGTTTACTAATTTTGGTGGGTTGCTGTTCGATAGGCTGCTTTCACCGGCATCTTATTGGCATTTTAGCACATGGTTTACCCATCTCGTTGAACTGGTGCATCAGGGTATTATGCCTCAACAGCCTGACACTACAAATATTCCTAAGGGTCGTCATTTCAGCGAGCTACACATCGAAAACTCTGAAGTATTGAGCCTTTGATTTCGGTGATTGTAAAATCTTAAATATCTTATGAACCACTAAGTTCACAAGAGGGCCTTTGCTACCAATATTTTTTTTAAATTAGGCCGTTTTTATATATTAAAGTCACGAATCAAAAATATGAAAAATAAAATTGACCACCGAAGTCAAGCAAAATACCTCGGCCCGGAGAATCGCCCTAGTAATAAAATTAAATCAGAATCTACACTAATTTAATGGCATCATCATCATATTTAAGAGCTAGGCTCAAATAGAGTAACTTTCAGCTTTTTCTGCATTTCGATTTTTCTGTCACATCTTTATATGATGAAGCATCTATTTTACTTTTATTTTGCTCCATTAATGTCCTTCCTGGTCTGTTTTTCTTTATCCTTCTATTTTTTCTTCGATTATAGTCTTAATGTATTTATGGTGACGTATGAAATGACCAAACAGAAAATAATGTTAGCATATGCAAGCAAATCATATAATGTAGGTATAGACTGTACTTATGTAACGTTTCCAAAGAAACTGTTCATTCAAGTACCTTGCAAGTAACTGTAACTACCTATAACAGTGCGACAGATAGAACAAAATAGGAAAAATATATTAAACTTTATTTGACTTAATTGTGTCTTAATTTTCTACAAAATTTTTGAGAAATACTTAATCAAGTGGTTAAAAGCCAGCATAAAAAATACGTGGTTGTTATATTTTTTAGAGCGATACATTTTACTGTAACATTTAGAGCGCGGCTCGCCCGCTCGTTGCGTGGGTCGACCCTCTGTAAATTCGGCCACTTGTCCAAATCATAACGTTGTGATACAAATCACTATTAACAGAATATAATTTATTTAATATCTACTCGCAATCACGGGTAGGGGTGCGGTGCGTATCGATAAAAAATCAATTTTTAAACTATTATTTTGCACGTTTATGTAATGATAATGTATTGGTTTCTCATTATGAATTAACTTGATAAACCATATCGTGTTTTTACTCGTCTGTTTTGTCCAGACGAACAGTCTTATTTAAAGTAACTTTTACATAAAAAAACATACCTATTATTAGAACGTTTTATTATTTTATAAAAAAATACTCAAGTTAGACATTTAGGTCATGTGCAATCGTGACATTACACTAGATCGAGGACCTTCCTTAAAAAAAAAAACAAGTTTTTTTCTCTCGTATAATGGATCACCAGTAGGGCTAGCTTATCTTGCCACGACTTCGCTTGCCGCGCGACTGAGCATCTCCTATCTTGTTCGCACGGTATCAAAAGGAAAGTGACAGATAGTATTTGTCGCGAGACAAAGAGTCGCGTGTCTAAAGTTATGCTAGACGTACTGGTATGATTTAATTTTGAGCTTCTAATATGTGTAATCAAAATATAAAAAACAACTATCGACATCGATTGACTATCGACACCCAACCAGATCGCCGAGCTCACCCCTATTTTAGGGGAGTGAGGGGTGTGATTGCACAGTGACAGTACCCCATTCAGGGGTGACACGCCATAGGAAATGTCCCCAGATTCACCTGCGATGCCACAATTGCCGTTTAAATGTTATTTTTATTACTAGGGTACAGCAGGGTGTAGTTCGATACTATGTTTTACACTTGCTTCTAACATTTCAAACATTCATAGTACACTCTTACCATGAGTTGATGTGACCGTACTCGCTACCGACATCGTGAATGATTTGTATGGAGACTAGTACAGCGCCCCCTAGCGGTTACTTTGTAGAACTACAAATCTCCATGACTCCTCTGGTGTTGCAGGTGTTTATGGGCGACGGTAATCACTTTCCATCAGGCGATACGTTTGCTCGTTTGCCACCTATGACATAAAAAAAAAAAAAATACAAATCCTTTACGCAGTACGAGTACTGTCACTAAACTCATAGTAAGAGTACAGAAGGGCTACTCCGATGTTCGAAATTTGACCGTCGTATATAACCATTCCACTTTCTCAAAAATACTTTGACAGGAGATCGAGAGGGATGACACTATTCGACAATCGAATTACGAACATCAGAGTAGCCATTCAGATGTAGTGAATAATATTTTACCATCGTACGTTGTTGGGGAAGCTCGTCTTAATATTTACATCTCAACTTTTTCACCGAAGTTGATAGAGGAAACATGCTAAAACGAACTTTTTCGACTAAATACGATGGAAAACTATTGTTTACTACATCCGTACAATAGAATACAATACAAGTACTCTTTATTGCACACCTCATAAAACATACAAGAGGAATGCAACGCAAGAAATTACAATTAGAGTTAAACTACAGGCGGTCTTGTCACTAAAGAGCGATCTCTTCCTGACAGCCTTTGGGTAGAGGAGAACTTGCAAAAAGCTTGTGCAAAAAGCTGAACAAGAAATACCATATACGAAAACAAATAAATACATAGATATACCGTGCGAGTTTATCCTTTGGCTACATAACGTTTCGCTTTCGATTATTATTCCAAAAATAAGGCTCCAACAATGGCCTATATTTGTTATGACTCTCAAATCAAAGTTAATGGGTTCCATTCAAGTCGATTGTCAAACATATGGGCGCAAGCACTTCGGAAACAATGTATCTATTCTCATACCAATCAGCGTCAAAACACTCCTAGCCCCAAACGAGGGCTAAAAAACAAGTGTTTGCACTCATAATGCTTCTAGAAACTTCAATTGTCCTAAACGGCGTGACAAACTAAAACCATAAAGTCCTAAAACCAGTTCAACGATGCGGCGGTTGGGGCGTTATGGAATTGTGACGTTTTATCCCTTGCGACCGATATGCGAGGGGAGCATAATAAGACGGAAAATAATACATTGTCGTAATCTGCTTTGATCCGGTTTGATCTGGTTTAGGTGATAATTATTCGTGTGTTAGTTCGAATGGACGTAAGACTAGGAAATTATTTAAATGTTTGGTATTGAAATAAGTTCATTACCTATACCCCGCGCGGCGAACCTGTTATAAAATGTACTGAGATGACACCTGTCATCTCTTAAGGTTGATTTTTTAAGGGTTCCGTACCCAAAGGGTAAAAACGGGACCCTATTTCTAAGCCTCCGCTGTCCGTCTGTATGTCTGTCTGTCATTGTCTAATGTATTTCTGTTGCCGCTATAACAACAAATACTAAAAACAGAATATTTTTTTTTTTTCATATTATGACAAATATGTTAACAATATATTAGGTACCAACTTTTTGGAGTGAATGATACTTTTCCCCGAGTTCTAGGCTAACATAGCTATTTGATGCTTTCATTGCGTGCAGTCGAAAATAAGTTGAAAAAGCTAATTTTCTGCGTGAATTTAGTTAATTTCGAATAGTTACAGAAACAAAAATTAGCCCGGTTCTAGGTAGTAACATCAATAACATGTTTGATCATAGAGAAAAAAATCTAAATCATTTTAAAAGGAATAAGGTCTCTTAAATGGGGCTCCTATACCACAAACGTGTATTACAACTGCGCCTACCGCGTCGTCTATACCTACATATATATTAAATTCATATACTACGCGTTTGGCTCGGTTTGTAGACACCTGCCTACTGAGCCGGCGGTCCCGGGTTCGAATCCCGGCCAGGGCAAATATTTGTGTGATGAACTCGAATATTTGTGCTTGGGTTATGGTTGTTCTTTGTATTTAAGTTTATATTTATCTATATAAGTACGTATATCTTCGTCTAGTATCCATAACACAAGCCTTCTTGAGCTTAATTTGGGACTAGATCGATTTGTGTGAGGTTGTCCGATATTTATTTATTTATTTATTATTTTTATGTTATACTTATTATGGATTTAAAAGGTTTCACGTGGTCACAGAACATTTATATATCTATTTGTTTTTACCTTATAGCACGTTAAAAGTATTTCCTAATCTCGTATCAAGAATTTGGCAAACATTTGTATTTTCTTTTATACCATAGGTAAACCGTCCCCTCTTTACCAATTTACAATAAGTCGTATCTCAGTACAAACTTCAAGGCAGTTACGTCGTTCTGTAAACGGAGAGTGCGTAGCGTTTTCCGGTCAATAATGTCGTATGTGAGTACAAAATTAATGGTGGTTACGTCTTTTCGGGGCGGAGGGTAGGTAACGGTGATATACCGCCCTCAAGGGAAGGTTGCTACAAAAATTACAGACTTACTGCTTGTCAGGGCATCAGGTAAGTAATGGGGGTGTGCAATTGTTTCTTGCGGTCAAATTTAGGGTAGGTACGGTTAAGTATGATTCACACCTGGGTTGGATTGGGATTGATCTATTTTTTAACAGCCCAGTACCTAGTCTGACAAAAGTGGCAATACTGTAGTGTGGTCAAAATAGTCCCATTATAAGTAGTAACATTGATAATATGATAAGAGGCCTTATTCCTTTTAAAATACTGATTGTTTTAAACATTTTTCTCTATATGATCAAGCATGTTTCTTAACATATTATTAATGTTACTACTTAGAACAGGGCTATGGGGATTTATTGGTATACATTTGCAACTTATAGTTTTAATTTTTCATTGATAATCTTCGTTTCAAAGACTACTCATAATTGAGTTTTTTCAACTTATTTTAGACTGCGCGCAATGAAAGAATGAAATAGCTATGTTACTACCTAAAACTCGAGGAAAAGTATTATTCACTTCAAAAAGTTGGTTTAAATTATCAATATATTTGTAATAAGATGAACAAAAAAAGAGTTTTAAAAGGAATAAGGCCTCTTAAGTAATATGTGTATTTGATCATAGAGAAAAAATGACTATGTATTTTTGAACGGATAGGGAGCCTAAATGAAGTTGCATTGAGATCATGTAGGACTTACCGTGGAACAGGAATGAATCTGCATTTTAACACCTAATTTACTTTTAAGTTCTGTTATTGTAAATAACTGTTATTCCCAGACTGTGGTACAATTTCTGCGTACCTATTGTTACTTGCGATATAGATAGAATAGAATACTCTTTCATGCACACCTCAAGAAGAAAGAAAGACAAATACGGATAACTCTTATCATTACAATAGAGGTAAACAATAGGCGGTCTTATCGCTAAACAGCGATCTTTTCCAGATAACCTAGCAGTAGGGTAGCGGATTAATAAATGAAATGAAATCTAGTTATTTAATAGCAGTAGGGTAGCGAATTAATAAATGAAATGAAATCTAGTTATATAATGTAATTCGTGGATGATTTGGTGTCACACGTCTGAATTATTTCATGTATTGTGTGTGTTATTGTTTGTTGTACCGAATAAATAGAAGAAAAAACCTTTACTTTGCAAATAACCAAATAGCCCCTTGGGTTCAAAATAGCCTCGTCTTACGGGAGTAATTTTAAACAGAAATAATCAAAGTACCTAATGCTTCGGATTAATGTTTTTGTCTAAGAACTATTTATTCAAACGTCTCTTAAGTTTCTATTTCGCCATGCCGTGTAACCAATCTCATAGCTATTGACAGTACGATAAAACGAATTACAAAAAGCATTTCTTCTCACAGATGGGCCACCACGGCATGGAGAGCCTCGACATGCTGGATCCCCTCAGCTCCTCCTCGATGACCACGCTCGCACCCATGGGGGAGGTCGCGCCCCCCCACCACCAGCTACACGGCTACGGGATGAACCACGTCATGAACCACCACCACCACGCGGGATCCCTTGGCCACGCACCACCTGCACATCTAGCGCATCCCTCAGCCGCTCTGCATCCAGACACAGACACAGACCCTCGGGAGCTCGAGGCGTTCGCCGAGCGCTTCAAACAGCGACGAATCAAACTTGGAGTCACCCAAGCGGACGTCGGCAAAGCACTAGCCAACCTGAAGCTCCCTGGCGTAGGGGCGCTTTCACAAAGCACTATCTGCCGTTTTGAAAGTCTCACTCTAAGCCACAATAACATGATCGCCCTAAAACCCATTCTTCAAGCGTGGCTGGAGGAAGCAGAAGCACAAGCGAAGAACAAAAGACGAGACCCCGATGCTCCGAGCGTGTTACCTGCGGGTGAAAAGAAACGCAAACGCACCTCCATAGCCGCTCCTGAAAAGAGGAGCTTGGAAGCGTACTTCGCTGTTCAACCGCGCCCGTCTGGCGAGAAAATAGCAGCGATCGCAGAGAAACTCGACTTAAAGAAAAACGTGGTAAGGGTGTGGTTTTGCAATCAGCGGCAGAAACAGAAGCGGATGAAGTTCGCCGCGCAGCACTGACCGGGGGGCGGCGGAGCGGCGCTGCTCTACCCGGGTACCGGGTACGGGTACTAGCCGCCCCGCGCCCGCTCCGGACCTCCGGACTCGACCCGGACCCCTCGCGGGGACTTGTGTCCCCCGACACTCTCGTAAGCAATAAAGTAAAGATATCGTTTCGATCTCATTCATTTAACACATCTCAATTCGTAGCGTAGTTTCTTTTGTAACGTTGTACAATGACTTCTCATATTATATTTTTCGAGACACAGGGTATATATTCGATTATATACATATCATTACAGTAACTAGAGGTCGCTTCATCATATCGTTTTTGCCGTTTTGATGTTTTACGAACATCACTCTTGTACATGAGAAAAAAATTGAAATTCAGGATTTTAAAGAGAATGTGCCTTGCAAATATCAATATTCTGTGTTTAATGTTAAAGTAACTTGATCGCTGTGTGGCTCTGGCGGCGGCACCGGCCACAGGCGGTAGCGGGGCGGGAGCGATCCGCTCGCCGCCCAAGCCGTGTGCGGATTGGACAAGTAGCATGCGATTCGAAGTGAAGTCTTGAATTTATTTAATTATAAGTACCGTTTGCTCTATACTGCTATCTTTTTGTGAATACTAATGTGATAACGGGATTTCCCTTGCAATAAAATAATAATGGACCCATTGTCGGTTCATTCGTTGGTCTCCATTTTACTTGTCCAGTCTAGTATAATTCGATCAATTCATTAGTTCTGTTCTGATACTATAAAACTGTACAAAGATTAATTAAGGGTATACTTTCGATTTTTAGTTGTAGATAGTATTCAGTAGTTCATGTTTTAACGAGTATTCGTTTAAATATAAAATGCATTTCACGAATGGCACAATTAAATTAGTCTAAGAAGTTACTAGAGACATTTAGCCAAAATAGTTTTAAAATTTCATTTGTAAATAACACATTTCGATCTAATAGACATTTAGTATAGTTATTTAATTAAAGTGAATTAGTACAACGCAGGATTCGTGCTATTGATTTCGGATATGCCAAAAATACATATGTATGATAATTTTGAGGCCAAATCTCCGAATTGTAGATGGAAATATTCTTGCTCACAAATCGCTGATAACTAATCATAACACATTTACTGAAAGTATTTGTAATGTAGATTTTTAGGTCCTACTCAATAATATAATGTGGTTCAAAAATGAACTTGTAAAACTTTATTGAATTGCCACTTGTTTCTGTGACTCTGAAGCTATTTATTTCATGAAGCAATGGTTTTTGTTTTTGGCATAATATGATTCACACGAAAACTGGCAATCCAAACACTAATAATATTAGTAGAGTTAAACAATGATATGTATTATCAAGATATTTATCATAAGATTCGTAAGTATGTAGACTTTAACACAGTCACCGCTGGCTTTTATCCGCTCAACTTAAAGGCACAGCCTTAATAAATATTCTTCTTGTTTAAACGTAATTTATTACTCAAATTCAACCAGAAGCGATTTTTGAGAAAGAATATTTGCATTGATTTTCTTTAAAGTTTACTATAAGCATGAATCCAATAAGAGACGGCTTAAGAAATTAACAAAAAAAAAGTAAAAAAGTTTGCGAATTATAAATAGTATTTTTAAAAGATATTTTGTAAATATAGAAATTAAATAAATATTCAACACGTGCAATTTAGAGATTGGTAATTAATGTAACTGATAGGGATAATATATTGTCTTACTGAAACTACCAAATAATGTTTAAACACAGTTTTCCGTTGTATAATACGCTTCGAGTCAACAAATACCGGTATTTTTAGTATCTGACTTTTTATCACAGATTCTTGTAATACCATTGCTATTTATGTATTAAAATGATAAAAAATGCCTCCAAAAGATACGTTTGTAGATTTTGACGCGATAATCACTCTGTAAGTTTGTACCTATACTTACCAATATGTATGTGTGAACGATTAATTTTCTACTCTGCACTGTCTGCACCCACTTGAAGCATCTTTTGTTTGGCCCTATGGTTGACTGGTAGAGAATGCCATTCGGCATTAAGTTCGCCATTTGTACTGACTTTTGTTTTGTGCAATAAAGTTTACATAAATAAATAAATATGTAGTCTTTCTAAGATTTTGGACATTGAAATCAAATTAAAAAATATCAGCCTTCAGGGCTAAGAACATGAAGAGTTTTTGAAAAGATAGTTAAATAATTTAACGAAATACCTACTGTTTTTTGAATATAAACACAGAGGTTCAATATACTCACGAAATTGCAAGTCTGTAGGTAAATTACATTTAAGTTATTGGGGGGGTCAAAAGTGGGTCGAAATGGCTCGTGTATTACCCACGCTCGGTGTGTCGCCGTTTTGCTTAACGAACTTGGCGGATACACTGCCGTGTCTAGATCATACCCCGGGGTGCACGAATGATTTGACGATTACTGAGGGCCTAGTTTTAAATCATTTGTGGACCGAAAATGGTCTAGATGTACAAGAAAATACGCATCCACTGGCAGATGGGAATTGAACCTACCTCTGCTTATCCGGAGCAGTGCTGCTTCTGAGCAACCGGGTCATTGTCAGATTTAGGTGCGCGTCTTTCCGATGGACATTTGCGAAATTAAGCATTCCAGGGCCTAATTTTCTGATTAAATGCCTGTGAGAATAAAGAACGTTCCCTCTTCTATAATCCGATGTAATAGCAACATAACCTAGATTCATACAAGCTCTTAACTTTTGACCACCGAAGGACAAAATTTGTTTTTTGAACTGACAATGACCCAACCGCGAGGAAGTTTTCCTGTGATTCCGAAGCGTGTTATACAACGGAACTGTATCGCTTTATTCTGATACGATTCTAGTCGTTTTTTTACATTTTTGACTTGTTTTTTGTTTAAACGTTTTGATGTTTTTATTTCGAAGCCTCACGGAATAGTGTGATATAATTTTAACTGGTAAGATTTTCCAAAGATTTTAATGTAATTAAAATGGAACGAGTCATTTGACAATTATGCTAACATAATGACATTGAATTCGGTGACAAGACGGATTATCTGCTCTAAATATCCGTTTCTTGACATAATGCTATAATATTACAAAGTTTTGGAGTTATCCAAATTCTATAAGAGCCTTTTCTATAACATCCGAATTCCGGACCGAGTGTGTCATATTATCCAATATAGTAAAATATTATCATTGGAACTTTTAAGGGGCGTCTCCAATGAAACGAGGCGGAACAACGTGCGGAATAGACCAATCACCTGGGGGGTGATTTGACCAATTTTAGAGAGATGATGGAGATCTCTCCATTTCAACGCCATCCGTCAGTTTTGACACTTCATGCATTTGAATTTCTGTTTTGAACGAAACGTAACTGACTAATTTTACGCACTATATCTGTATCTGTATCTGGTCAAGTTAAAGTATGCGCCTGTTATTTATGCCATCACATACAAAGGAAATGCAAATGAAGCGCGACCGGATTGACGTAGTTGCGATGGTCTAGGGATATCACCACTTGTCAAGTAGGGACACGTCAAAAGTGACGGATGGCGATGAAATAGAGAGATCTCCATCATCTCTCAGAATCAGATTGGTTGATTTTGTCCGCTCTGCTTCAATACAAATACAGCCTTAAATACATTTTTTATAGAAAAAATTTAATACAAACATACCATTTGTCAGGTGACTGGTTTCGATAACGGCGTAAGTGCAACGTGCATCTAGTCAAGTGTTTTATTAATGCACTGTACTTATGCTGTTTTATAAATAAGCTAATGAGAGGGATAAATAAGAACGCAATGAAAGTATCAATAGTTTTAAGTTTAGAATAACAATCTTTAATTATTTTCTCCGGTTTCCGCGACTGTATACACATTTAAATAAAACAAATTAAACGGATTATATCGCGTATATTACTTACTAGCGACCCGCCCCGGCTTCGCACGGGTGCAATGCTATATTGCACATGTATTATACATGTAAACCTTCCTTTTGAATCACTCTATCTATTAAAAAAAGGCCGCATCAAAATCCGTTGCGTAGTTGTGAAGATCTAAATATCTATTAAAAAACCCGCATATTGATTTTGAGACAGATACAGAGTCATCATTTGATAAAGGAAAATAATCAGTTTGAATTGTTTTATCTATCTTTATTTATATTTAATAATACAAAGTGAAATTACAATTATTTTACCATGTTTATTATAATATATTTAATAATCGCAAAACTGTTTACTTAGCTGGCTTCGTTCAGTATTAAAGAAATCACCACAATTTTTATATTAAACTATTGATACAAAGATATCAAAGCTCAATGAAAAAATTAAATGAGTTACCTGGGGATCGAGACCGGAATCAAAGATCGACACACGAAGCATAAGGAAAGATTCGAAAGGTTGGTTGGAGTTCGGGTAGCGAAGTGGTTAACGCACTGGACCGGCAATCCAGAGGTACCGGGGTTCATTGCCGGTCTTGTCCCAGGTAACTCATTTCAATTTTTCTTTGATATCTTTGTATCAATAGTTTAAATTCTATAATAATTTGTGTAAAAATGTAAACGGAAATATTTTCAAAACTAGTATGTATAATCAAATCATAGTTTTGGGTTCTATGATAATCACAGACAACCCCCACTAGACGGAGCATGTAAGGCGACCCACGCGCACCTACGATATGGTACGGCAGAACATTAAAGTATCAACACGGCGGCCACCGTTTAGTTGCGTCCTTGTTTAAGATCCATGCGTACCGTCAACGAAAAATATAAAAAATAAATAAATAACATGGTAAATTGTAGTGTTAAGTGGTGTAGAGAGACCTCATAAACATGGACGCAACTAAACGGTGGCCGCCGTGTTGATACTTTAATGTTCTGACGTACCATATACTTGGTGCGCGCGGGTCGCCTTACATGCTCCGTCTAGTGGGGGTTGTCTGTGATGATAATGAATTAATGAAATTTAAACTGAACACTATTTGACAATTTAAAATGTTGTCATATCATAATATAAAAAAAACGACACGAGAAATACTATTTTTCCCGTTGAAGTCGATTATTTTTAGAGTAAAAGTGGTTATATAGTTTCCTATTAGGTACATCTAAAATCCCTAACTGCGTTTCTGATTGTTAATATAATTATCAATAGCATGCTATCCCTCTCTAGCTTATAGCTGGTCTAATAAAACTGCGTTGTTAAAAAACATTGTATGACAAAAAGAGAAAGTACACTTTACACTGTGAACGAAATGACTCAAAGCACTGAAAAAAATGGCGACTGCAAAAACAGTTGACTGTAATGTCAGTAGATTTCACTGGCAATTTTTTTCAGTGTACGTAAGATATGAACCAAACCCTGGCGATCAGTGTCGCTATAATTCTAATCCTTTAATATTGGTAATCTAATTTTAAGCTATCCTATTTCCATGACTATTAGGTACATACCTACTGATAGTCTAAATATAAACTCCATAAATTTATGAAACATGTAATTTTTCATTCTTTTTAATGTGGGTGCTCACCACATTTTTTTTATATTCAACTGTTGATACAAAGTTCAAAGCACAAAGAAAATTTGAAATGAACTTTCAAATAAACAATGCAAAGATCGACACACAAAAGCATAAGAAGAAATTCGAAAGGTTATTTGGCGTTAAGGTGGTGGACTGGTTAACGCGTTGGACCGGTAATCCAGAGTTACGGGGTTCGAATGCCGGTATCCTCCGTCAGGTTAAGCATTTAAATTTTTGCATGGTCGTCTTTTTCTCATTTGAAGATGAATTCGAAAATCGAAGTTGAATTGAAACGTTTTTCAGTCTCGTTTTCATATATGTATAAGAAAGAGATAGAGTGCAGCGAAGTTCGAATGATTCCAATTTAATAACTAACCTGTGGCTGAGAAATGCTAATTCGTTGCCAAAAATTTAAAACATTATAATGTTACTTTGTACGCTCGCAGCAAAATCACCATTATTGAGCTGGTGAAGTGAAAAACATGTTTCTTCGATTTCCAAACAGTTGCAAATCGATGAAATATGTTTTTCACCTGTCTGAGTCTGTACTCGCGAGGCCTACGACTCACAGAACAAAATAATGATGTAGTAATAAAATAATGATGAAATAATGGAACAATGAACTTTACGATGCTACTTTTACATGTACTTCTTTACTACTCATTGTTTTTTTACCAACGCAGTAATGTAGACAAATCAAGTAGACTGGTTTAATTTAAGATAATATAATTTTTGATCAGTGATAAGTTTAAGTAGAACATAGATTCTCTTGCAATCATTAATTAATTGTTATTAATAATAAAAGGAAACAATCTTATTTCGGTAACCAATAAACAAAATGAAAATAGAAATATTAGTAAACTGTGGTTTTATTATCTCCCATTGTAATTGTACTTGTTGCAAATATTGTTTGATATCTGAACGCAGCGGAAAATATAGAAGATTTTTTATGTTTTTGAAGGTTTATATTGCAGGTTTGTATCTCTTTTAATAAATGATTAATGTCGACACAAAACATAGAGATATTAATAAATGAAAATAGATAAATAAATATTCAGAGACGCTCTTACATAAATCAAGCTAGTCCCAAATTATTTTTTCTAGTATTTTCGACTGCCCGCAATGAAAGCATGAAATAGCTGTTACTACCTAGAACTCAGGGAAAAGTATTCACTTCAAAAAGTTGGTTGAAATTATCTATATATATAAACGGATTTGTCCTGACTGACTGACATATCAACGCAGAGCCGAAACTACTGAACTTAGAACTTTGAAAATTCTACAGTAGGTCAAGTATATTATGTAGGCCAGGAATAAGAAGGGATATTTCAAAACTCATCCCCTGAGGGGTTAAATTGGGGTTGAAAGTTTGTATGGAAAATGCGTAATTTTAGAGTAAGAGTCTTAATACTTTGGATACACACTTTAAATATAGAATGAAGAAAAGTAATTTCAGCATTTTTGAAAATTCATCCTGCAATGGGGTCTAATTGGGGTTGAAATTTTGTATGAGAAAAATTGCAGTTTTTGAGTAAGAGCGATTATATTTCGTATTTAGGCCGTGCATTAAAAAATATTAAAACTAATTTCAGCATTTTTTTAAATTCATCCCCTAAACTGTTCAAAATAAAGATTAAAGTTTGTATAAGAAACGTAGCATTCTTTGAGTATGAGGTATATTTTGGGGGTATAGACTCTTACTTTTTAACTGACTTCAAAAAAGAAGGAGGTTCTCAATTCGACCTATTTTTTTTTTTTTTCTATGTTTGTTACTCGATATCTCCGAGAATCGTGAACCGATTTTCAATTTTTTTTTTTATCGAAAGGGTTATAACTCCGAGTTGGTCCCGTTGGCACTAAGTCGGGATCTGATGATGGAATCTTGGAGAAATCGAGGGAACTCTTCAAATGTTATAGGGACATGTACGGCGCTTTCGGTAATTTATTGATAAAGTCAAGAATTTACATTCAGTAAATAGGATTTGGTGTAAGGAAACTGATGATGAACACACATACGAATCACTAAAAAGCAAAAAAAAAAATTTTTAACAAAAAAAAGAACCGATCAGTAAAACTAAAAAGCCAACAATAACCCGTTTAAGTACAGATTACATTTGACTCACCCTTCGAAGTCGGTGCCAAACCTCGCGTAAACTATAAATATAAGAACTGAGTGGTTTCAGGTTTTTTGAAAATTCAACCCCTAAGAGGGAGAAATGTGGTAACAAAGTCTGAAAATCAGCATGGGTATTGTTTTTATGGTTTATCGGGTCGCTGATTACGAAAACCGCAACGATTTTAAAATCCAACGTGTCGGACGTGAGTTACCATCTCCCCTGTTGGGGTGAAATGGGGTTGAAATGTCTAAATACTAAACCGTTGGTTCTAGAGAGTTCAAATTTGGCACGTAGGTTCCTTATAAGGTGTAGGGGTGCACTAAGAGAGAATTTTTCAAAAGTCACCCCCCGAAGGGGTGAAATGGAGGTCCAAAGTTTGTATGGGGAAACAAGATTAGATAAACTATTTTATTCGAAACTTACCAGGAGTATTTCTAACGATAAATGAAAAAACACGTGTTTCAGGTTTTTTTTTATTCAACCCCTAAAATGGAGAAATGTGGTGTCAAAGTCTGAAAATCCATTGGTAATGCTTTTATGGTTTATCGGGTCGCTAATTACGAAAACCGCAATAAAATCCAACGTGGCGGTCGTGAATTAACATCTCCCCTGTTGGGGTGAAATAGGGTTGAAATGTCTAAATACTAAACCGCTGGTTTAGAGAGTCAATACTTGGAACCTACGTGTCCTTATAAAGTCTAGGGGTGCAATAAAAGAAGCATTTGTCAAAAGTCATCCCCAAAGGGGTGAAATGGGGGTCGTAAGTTTGTCTGGGGAAAAAAGATTAGTTAGACTATTTTATTGAAAACTTCCAAGGAGTATTTCTAACGATAAATGAGTAAGCACGTGTTTCATGTTTTTTTGAGAATTCAACCCCTAAAGGAGGAGAATATGGTGCCAAAGTCTGAAAATCAACAAGAGTAATGTTTCTATGGTTTATCGGGTCGCTGATTACCAAAACAACAACGATTTAATAAACAAACGTGGTGGACGTGAAATACCGTCTCGCCTGTTGGGATGCGATGGGGTTGAAATGACTAAATATGAGTATGGGTGTAATTTTTATGGTTTCCTGGGACGTTAATTACGAAAATGCCACCGAATTTGAAATTTTATATTGTGGTCATGAAAATTCTTGAAAGCATTTGCGCCAAATTGCAATTTAATCGGTCCAGTAGTTTTGCAGCAAATCGGTTGTAACAGACGGACTGACAGACAGCTACACGTGCTCCTATAAGGGGGTTCTATTTTTGCTTTTGAGGTATGGATAGAGACCCGCGTTATCCTAATAGATTAAAAAAATAGTATTTGGTGGCATCTCGATCGTCGTCAATCGGTACCTATAGGCGGGTGGCGCGTTGGGACGGGAGGAGTAATGATCGGGAAACTTCCTGCATCCGTAATAAATACATTCAAGCTTTTCAATAATTATGTCATTTCAGAATTCTGAATTACGTTTATCTGGCTCAGTATAATACATGTTTCATTCATCAACGAAGAGAACCTCAATATCTTACAATAGAACATGACGTAACTTAGAACATGGCGAATATCCCAAGTCGATAAGCGGAGGCTCGGGACATTATAAAAGCTTTATACAAATAAAATGCACACATATCCCGGTGTCTTAGCTTCACTTCGAGTTATGAATTTTGAAGTGAACTTTATTTGGATATGGATACAGTTAAAGCTGAGATCGCTTGATTTGAGTGCTTGAGTTTTCGGTTTGATTTGTTAAAGTGGAGTTATGATAAAATAAAAAGTATTTCCCAGTAATATTACAAAAGCGAAAGTCTGTGTATGTTTTGTTACTTCTTCACGCTTAAACGGCTGGACGGATATGCATGAGGGAAATGCAGATTGCAGATTATACCCTAACTTAACAAATAGCCTACTTTTAATCCTGAAAAAAAGAGCATTGTTCCCGTAGGATGATGTATATTATATACGCACGCGAGCGAAGCCGCGGGTTACTGCTAGTCAATATAATAAATATAATAATTATTATTATTACGACTCACAGAACAAAACTATGAAATAATGATGATGAAGTAATGATGAAATAACGAAATAATGAGGAAATAATGAAATAATGATGCACTTTATTCTGCGAATAGTGTCTGTGTCTGTCATGTCTGAACTCCTATACAACTCATAGTTTTTTTACCGACACAGTAATGTAGACAAATCAAGTAGACTGGTTTAATTTAAGACAGCATAATTTTTGATCAGTGATGAGTTTAAGTAGAACATGCAATCATTAATTAACTGTAATCTATATATATAAACGGATTTGTCCTGACTGACTGACATATCAACGCAGAGCCGAAACTACTGAACTTAGAACTTTGAAAATTCTACAGTAGGTCAAGTATATTATGTAGGCCAGGAATAAGAAGGGATATTTCAAAACTCATCCCCTGAGGGGTTAAATTGGGGTTGAAAGTTTGTATGGAAAATGCGTAATTTTAGAGTAAGAGTCTTAATACTTTGGATACACACTTTAAATATAGAATGAAGAAAAGTAATTTCAGCATTTTTGAAAATTCATCCTGCAATGGGGTCTAATTGGGGTTGAAATTTTGTATGAGAAAAATTGCAGTTTTTGAGTAAGAGCGATTATATTTCGTATTTAGGCCGTGCATTAAAAAATATTAAAACTAATTTCAGCATTTTTTTAAATTCATCCCCTAAACTGTTCAAAATAAAGATTAAAGTTTGTATAAGAAACGTAGCATTCTTTGAGTATGAGGTATATTTTGGGGGTATAGACTCTTACTTTTTAACTGACTTCAAAAAAGAAGGAGGTTCTCAATTCGACCTATTTTTTTTTTTTTCTATGTTTGTTACTCGATATCTCCGAGAATCGTGAACCGATTTTCAATTTTTTTTTTTATCGAAAGGGTTATAACTCCGAGTTGGTCCCGTTGGCACTAAGTCGGGATCTGATGATGGAATCTTGGAGAAATCGAGGGAACTCTTCAAATGTTATAGGGACATGTACGGCGCTTTCGGTAATTTATTGATAAAGTCAAGAATTTACATTCAGTAAATAGGATTTGGTGTAAGGAAACTGATGATGAACACACATACGAATCACTAAAAAGCAAAAAAAAAAATTTTTAACAAAAAAAAGAACCGACTTCAGTAAAACTAAAAAGCCAACAATAACCCGTTTAAGTACAGATTACATTTGACTCACCCTTCGAAGTCGGTGCCAAACCTCGCGTAAACTATAAATATAAGAACTGAGTGGTTTCAGGTTTTTTGAAAATTCAACCCCTAAGAGGGAGAAATGTGGTAACAAAGTCTGAAAATCAGCATGGGTATTGTTTTTATGGTTTATCGGGTCGCTGATTACGAAAACCGCAACGATTTTAAAATCCAACGTGTCGGACGTGAGTTACCATCTCCCCTGTTGGGGTGAAATGGGGTTGAAATGTCTAAATACTAAACCGTTGGTTCTAGAGAGTTCAAATTTGGCACGTAGGTTCCTTATAAGGTGTAGGGGTGCACTAAGAGAGAATTTTTCAAAAGTCACCCCCCGAAGGGGTGAAATGGAGGTCCAAAGTTTGTATGGGGAAACAAGATTAGATAAACTATTTTATTCGAAACTTACCAGGAGTATTTCTAACGATAAATGAAAAAACACGTGTTTCAGGTTTTTTTTTATTCAACCCCTAAAATGGAGAAATGTGGTGTCAAAGTCTGAAAATCCATTGGTAATGCTTTTATGGTTTATCGGGTCGCTAATTACGAAAACCGCAATAAAATCCAACGTGGCGGTCGTGAATTAACATCTCCCCTGTTGGGGTGAAATAGGGTTGAAATGTCTAAATACTAAACCGCTGGTTTAGAGAGTCAATACTTGGAACCTACGTGTCCTTATAAAGTCTAGGGGTGCAATAAAAGAAGCATTTGTCAAAAGTCATCCCCAAAGGGGTGAAATGGGGGTCGTAAGTTTGTCTGGGGAAAAAAGATTAGTTAGACTATTTTATTGAAAACTTCCAAGGAGTATTTCTAACGATAAATGAGTAAGCACGTGTTTCATGTTTTTTTGAGAATTCAACCCCTAAAGGAGGAGAATATGGTGCCAAAGTCTGAAAATCAACAAGAGTAATGTTTCTATGGTTTATCGGGTCGCTGATTACCAAAACAACAACGATTTAATAAACAAACGTGGTGGACGTGAAATACCGTCTCGCCTGTTGGGATGCGATGGGGTTGAAATGACTAAATATGAGTATGGGTGTAATTTTTATGGTTTCCTGGGACGTTAATTACGAAAATGCCACCGAATTTGAAATTTTATATTGTGGTCATGAAAATTCTTGAAAGCATTTGCGCCAAATTGCAATTTAATCGGTCCAGTAGTTTTGCAGCAAATCGGTTGTAACAGACGGACTGACAGACAGCTACACGTGCTCCTATAAGGGGGTTCTATTTTTGCTTTTGAGGTATGGATAGAGACCCGCGTTATCCTAATAGATTAAAAAAATAGTATTTGGTGGCATCTCGATCGTCGTCAATCGGTACCTATAGGCGGGTGGCGCGTTGGGACGGGAGGAGTAATGATCGGGAAACTTCCTGCATCCGTAATAAATACATTCAAGCTTTTCAATAATTATGTCATTTCAGAATTCTGAATTACGTTTATCTGGCTCAGTATAATACATGTTTCATTCATCAACGAAGAGAACCTCAATATCTTACAATAGAACATGACGTAACTTAGAACATGGCGAATATCCCAAGTCGATAAGCGGAGGCTCGGGACATTATAAAAGCTTTATACAAATAAAATGCACACATATCCCGGTGTCTTAGCTTCACTTCGAGTTATGAATTTTGAAGTGAACTTTATTTGGATATGGATACAGTTAAAGCTGAGATCGCTTGATTTGAGTGCTTGAGTTTTCGGTTTGATTTGTTAAAGTGGAGTTATGATAAAATAAAAAGTATTTCCCAGTAATATTACAAAAGCGAAAGTCTGTGTATGTTTTGTTACTTCTTCACGCTTAAACGGCTGGACGGATATGCATGAGGGAAATGCAGATTGCAGATTATACCCTAACTTAACAAATAGCCTACTTTTAATCCTGAAAAAAAGAGCATTGTTCCCGTAGGATGATGTATATTATATACGCACGCGAGCGAAGCCGCGGGTTACTGCTAGTTAATAATAAAAGGAAACAATCTTATTTCGGTAACCAAAAAACTAAATGAAAATAGAAATATTAGTAAACTGTGGTTTTATTATCTCCCATTGTACTTTTTGCAATATTGTTTGATGTTTGAACGCAGCGGAAAATATAGACGACTTTTTTATGTTTTTCATGGTTTGTATTGCAGGTTTGTATCTCTTTTAATTAATGATTGATTTCGATAAAAAACATAAATACATAAATAAATCAAGGACGATCTTACGTCAATCAATCTAGTCCCAAGCTAAGCAAAGCTTGTTCTATGCGACGATATACATAATATACAAATACATATTATATAGATAACATCCGTGACCATCACACAAATATTTGCCCCGGCCGGGATTCGAACCCAGGACCGCCGACTCAGTAGGCAGGTGCATTACAAAGTACACCAACCGCGTCATCAACGCAACGTTAGCGTATGTTGAGCACCGGTTTGGCTGATCGTTTACACGGTGACGTAGCTATGCTACACACGTCTACGTGTGGGCACGTACCCGTGTGGTTTAGCGGCAATTTATGGTGTCACATATCGATGTCTCAATATTACAGGGCTATACATTTTTAGGGTAATTCAAATTAGATTTAATGTCATTATGACAATGTTCAAATTTGAACTTGTCAAAAGTCAAACAGAACCCTGTAATACGACACGACGTACACCTTTGCTTGATAAGTATGTTGAACGAGGACACGTGTATTTTAAAAACAATGGAACAGAAGAGGAAATATGATTGGACATTTGCTGCGACACGACGTATATATAAAGACTATAATAGAAGGAAAGTTGAATGGAGGAGAAAGAGAGGTAGACCAAAGATGGGCCAATTTAATATTTAAAAGGCCTTATTTTAAAATACTGCTTGTTTTAGACATTTTTCTCTATGATCAAACATGTTTCCTAACATATTATTCATGTTACTACCTAGAACAGGGCTATTGGGATTAATTGGTATATATTTGAAACCCACAGTTTGAATTATTCATTAATGATTTTTGTTTCAAAAACTACTCGAAAGTGAAAAAAATCACGCGGAAAATTTTGTATTTTCAACTTATTTTCGACGGCACACAATGCAAAACATGAAATAGCTATGTTACTACCTAGAACTCGGGAAAAAGTATTATTCCCTTCAAAAAGTTGGTTGAAATTATCAATATATTTGTCATAATATGAAAAAAATAAATTTTAAAAGGAATAAGGCCTGTTAAGTATCGTAATTAATATAAGGAACAAATAGTACGCAAATGGCGACTCTACGAATCTACATCGTGTGAATGTGTTGAGTGTGCACTGTGCAGCAGCGCACTTTGCAGCACGTGCGCCAGTGTATTTATCAGAGGTGCTACACACGTATACGCATACGTGCATGACGTGCATGAACCCGGTGTGGCTCGGCCTTTACCACGGTAAGGCCGGTGTCCACTTGCGGCCGCTGAGTTAGGGCCACCCGGGGCCATACGTCACCGCCCCAGGGGACCGGGCCCTTACCATGCTTCTTATGTCCTGGTACAAAATTGTTTCAACCGACTCAAAAAAAGGATGATCTCAATTCGGCTTTATGTTTTCTATATTTATGGTACTTGCGTCAGGTAGTCATCATCTCGTTATGATGAGCTGATGATGGAATCCGAATGAAAGCTCCTTAATGGTTAGGAGTAAGGGCATAATTCTTTGGAAATACAATTTCGTTGATGTCGGTTATTTTTTGTGAAGTTTGAAATACATTTCATACTAAGGCTTGATTTTACTCGAGACAACACGATGAGAAAAATGATTATCTTTAGTTTGACTACTTTCTTTATCTACTCTCTTTTAATGCTTTACCTTATAATCCAGTGAATAAAGGGGTGTTACCTTACAAACGGTCCGGTAGTTTAGAATTTTTGATAAGTTGTCTTAAGGATGGTTAGTGTTTAAAATGCAAAATGCACAATTCCTCCTCCGCGCCCGTCGCCATATTGAATAAAAATGGTAATTTCAGTTTCAGTAAAATTAAATTCCTGTGAGAATAAAGAACGTTCCCTCTTCTATAATCCGATGTAATAGCAACATAACCTAGATTCATACAAGCTCTTAACTTTTGACCACCGAAGGGACTAATTTTTTTTTGACCCATTCACTCTTGCCCCTTCATTTTATCTTGAAATCGTTTCAACTATCCAAACCATGTGATCGTGGTAGGGGCCACGCCCGGCAACTATACATTTAACGCAGGACAAGCCTGAATTAAATTTTTAAAGGCTATACACACTTGCACGTATAATCTTCGAGGATAACGTGCCGCCTTACCTTTGAGCGAGCAAATTGAGCTCAATGTTTCAGTTTTCTATTACCTTTGAGCGTGCAAATTGAGCTCAATGTTTCAGTTTTCTATTACCTTTGAGCATGCAAATTGAGCTCAATGTTTCAGTTTTCTATTACCTTTGAGCGTGCAAATTGAGCTCAATGTTTCAGTTTTCTATTACCTTTGAGCGTGCAAATTGAGCTCAATGTTTCAGTTTTCTATTACCTTTGAGCGTGCAAATTGAGCTCAATGTTTCAGTTTTCTATTACCTTTGAGCGTGAAAATTGAGCTCAATGTTTCAGTTTTCTATGGAGTGGTCATGATTTCAGGAAAAATCTTAATGGCGTGATGCAGGATCGTCATTTGTTTTGTATGAGCGCGTGGTCTTGCTAATTTGGCGCCATCTGTTGGTCATAATCAGGGATTGAAAAGACGGTCACTTCAACGAATTTGGCTCGCATTTTACGAACCCCTTTGTCCTCTCATCACACCGAAACAGCTGGACAAATTTAACCAATTTTGGTACAGGGATAGCGGAACACCCAAAGATAGTTAAAGGGCACTTTTTAGGGTTCCGTACCCAAAGGGTAAAAACGGGACCCTATTACTGAGACTTCGCCGTCCGTCCGTCCGTCCGTCCGACCGTCCGTCCGTCCGTCCGTCCGTCCGTCCGTCCGTCTGTCACCAGGCTGTATCTCAACAACGGTGATAGCTAGACAGTTGAAATTTTCACAGATGATGTATTTCTATTGCCGCTATAACAACAAATACTAAAAATAAAATAAAATAAATATTTAAGGGGGGCTCCCATACAACAAACATGTTATAGATTATATATATGTATAGGTACGGAACCCTTCATGCGCGAGTCGGGCTCGCACTTGCCCAATTTTTACATCTTCTCTTCTCATTGTGCCATATCCTCAACGGATGTCGGTGACCATCTTTCGGAACTTGTTCCTGTATTGTGCCAGTCTGCAAAGACTGGCAGTGTCATTAATGTCGGACCAGCTCTTGTTGTTGTCTAACCAGGTTAGCTTTCTCCTTCCTCTGCTCCTTTTACCGTCGATTTTCCCTTCCAAGATGTTTCGGATTATGTTGTATATGTGGTGTCTATAGATATGTTCAAAATATGAGGTTTTCCTTTTCTTTACGGTGCTCAAAAGTTCCAGGTTCTTGTCCATTATGTTTAAGACTTTGTCGTTTGACACTTTATCTCTCCAGGAAATTTTTAACATTCTTCGGTATAACCACATTTCGACTTACATGACTACAGTAAAAAACGATATGCGCGTACGAAAGTGTGAGCTCCTACTAATCATTATTAAATCTGTAGACCCAATTATAGCCTAAAAAAGTGTCGGTCCGGCCCAGGGATAGTGGCGCTTCAAACAGCTTTAATATGAAAACAGTGTGCATACGTCAGATTATAGGTATTTAACGTCAGAAGCGATTTGAAAAATGAAATGAAATTTCTAATTTTCAATTGATAAAATTTACCTTTCTAGCTTTCACAAAAATATAAGACATTTTGTTTTAGAGCTAGTAAGATCATTATTAACCCTTTGAAATATATTTCAAAATGGGTCTACTAGCCTATTCCGGCCAGGGCAAATATTTGTGTAATGAACTAGAATATTTGTGCTTGGGTCATGGATGTTCTACGTATTTAAGTATCTTATCTATATAAGTTATCTATATAAGTACGTATATCGTATAGTAACCATAACACAAGCCTACTTGAGCTTAATTTGGGACTAGATAGATTTGTGTGAGGATGTCTGATATTATATTTTGACGACGCGTTTGGCTCGGTTGGTAGACACCTGCCTACTGAGTCGGCGGTCCCGGGTTCGGATCCCGGCCGGGCCAAATATTTGTGCAAAATATTTGTTCTTGGGTCATGGATGTTATCTATATATGTATTTATATATTATGTATATCGTCGTCTAGTACCCATAGTACAAGCTTTGCTTAGTTTGGGACTAGGTCGATTTGTGTATGATTGTCCCTTAATATTTATTTATTTATTTATTTATTATTTATAATTATTATTATTATAAATACGCGATGTTTGCAATTGGTTCTCCTTTTTGTATGGAAAAAGAGGAAAGCTTTCGGATTCTGTTGCAAACGGCATCTCTCTATATGCAACTATACCAGTCCCCTAATAAATAAGCATATCGCCCAAAGTTATTCGAAATTATTAAACATTTAGAAACATGTTTGCCGCGATCTACCAACAGAGGGAGCCACAGCCTAAGGCGAGAGACGAGAGAACCCTGTCGCTCTAACTTCATACACGCGTGAACAAGACTTACTGGCATTCAATACTTCGACAAGGTTGTTAGTGAGTGCTGGTACAAAACTAAATTAAATTAAGGGATTAGTAGAATTCAATTAATATGTTTGCTTTAGTTTGGCTGGTTGATGGGTCGCCGTGGGCAAAAGTAGGGACGGAATAAAAATTTGAATAGAGCTTAAGTGATTTAACTTTAGGGTGACTTGAGCTGTTTCAAAACCTCAGTGTTTTCACTCGTGATGTTGTGATTGGTTCTGTAATATTTTAAAAATCACTGTATTTTTTTTGTTTTTGGCCTAATTCGATTCACATTGTCGTATAGCATTTTGACCGATATACAGTGTAGAAAAAAAAAATTACACTTATACCTAATTTTGTAAAATCGTTGAATGCTGTTTTATTTCTTTTTAAAATACAAGAATGTTACCTTTAAATAAAACGCTTATTTCACAATGGCTGAAATTTTATATTTTTACATTTGCAGTTCCCATATTTCTGCCATTTTGTATACTTATCGAACCTACTCACAAGGTTTCATGATCATCGGTTGAGAATCGCGACCTCTAGGCGAGCACTGACGGAAATCGTCTGGACATCCGGAAATCACACTAATATTATTAATACGAAAGTTTATGTGTATGTTTGTTACTTCTCCACGCTCAAACGGCTAGACCAATTTTGATAAATTGTGGTATGAAGGTAGCTGACACCCTGGATTAACACATAGGCTATGTATCACGAAAAATGTAGTGTTCCCGTGAGATAAGCGGGTAACACCGCGCGGCGAGGCTAGCACGAAATAATTTTGGGCCAAACTAGAACGAATACGCTTCGCTCGCTGTGCTCGCTCGGTGAGAAAATAGGCGCTCTCATAAATCACTACAATACAATACAAATACTCTTTATTGACACCCTGGATTAACACATAGGCTATGTATCACGAAAAATGTAGTGTTCCCGTGGGATAAGCGGGTAACACCGCGCGGCGAGGCTAGTACGAAATAATTTTGGGCCAAACTAGAACGAATACGCTTCGCTCGCTGTGCTCGCTCGGTGAGAAAATAGGCGCTCTCATAAATCACTACAATACAATACAAATACTCTTTATTGCACACCTCCAACATCAAGGCATATACAACATAACATGAGATGAGATACATTAAAATAACAGGCAGAGGTAAACAACAGGCGGTCTTATCGCTAAATAGCGATCTCTTCCAGGCAATCTTTATGTAGCGGAGTAGTTAGTTGAAAAATTTATGTTTGAAATTAGTAGGTGGTGCATAATAATAATAGGACTAAATGAACGAATACCATAAAAAAAGTGATAAAAATACATAAATAAAAATATACTGATATACTTACATAAATACTTAGATATAATAAATAAAATTATAGTGTAAATCAATAAATAAAACAAAAACAGTATATGAGCGACAAAGTTAAAAGAGCGATTATTATTGCAGTGTACTAAGGGAGAGACAAATAGTGTTTTTTCACTGAATAGTATAAAACGAAGTCACTTCCTGTCTGTCTGTCCCTATGTATGCTTAGATCTTCAACACTTCGCAACGGATTTTGATGCGGCTTTTTTTTAAATAGCGTGATTCAAGAGGAATGTTTATATGTATAATACATGCATAATTTATCAGCATTGCACCCGTGCTAAGCCGGGGCGGGTCACTAGTTTACCTATTGAATTGAATGTATTCGTGAGGTCCAATATATTATAGTGTAATTGAATTGGCCAAGCAATGCCCCAGCAATAAATAATGAGGGGTGCCCGCCGCCTCTTAAAATAAGTTATGTCTGCATAACTAATCGAGAATTGGAATGAGTAGTGCATTTGGACATAGTTTTCATATACAAGTAAACTATGGGTTTATAAATAAAACCATAAAATATGAAAATTTGAAAAACTTTTAGCTACACCCTGACAGTCCGTGTAGCTACCTAGTTATAAGTACCTACTTGGATGCAATAAATATATTATTATCATATAGCTAAGAACCATCACGGCAGATAAGGCTTTCTCAGACAATACTACCTGGACAGTATTTAACTTAGTCGAACTGAAAATTGTATAGATATTTGCCCTAGTACCTACCTATATTATTATTAATTAAGATTACGATTTTATTAAGGAATTCTATAGATATTTTATAATATTGTATAGATAGACTCCCGGATGCCACAGTCAAACCGAAAAAACACTTGAGGGTCGATGTATAGCCTTGCAAGGGGTTTTACAACCCACGCCATATTGTGGATTTTCAACGGTAATAAAATAAATGTTTACAAATGAAGCGAAAATTGAAAAATTTAATGATTCGGACAGGATTCGAACCTGCGTTTCCAACTACCCTAAGGCATGTCGAAGCAACTGGTTGAAAAATTCAATGACTATCTGACATCTGATTCGGTGGTCCAATTGGGAGGACGCCAGTGTTGGCCCGGAAAGCCGTTGGAAACGCAGGTTCGAATCCTGTCCGAATCATTAAATTTTTCAATTTTCGCTTCATTTGTAAACATTTAGTTTACGTTAGCAGACGTTACTGCTTTAATAAAAAATAGGTAATAAAATATTTTACAAGATTTTATTTAGCTTGCATGGTATGTTTAAAGTATGTATGTTCGGGTGAAATCTTGCAACTCAATTTTGAAGCAGATATCGTCAACCGATTGAGCTAAAATTTTGCATACTTACTTAACTTTGATGTTAATACAATAATATGGTACCATGGGGCTGATCTGATGATGGAGCCGGAAGGTGGCCATAGGAACTCTATAATAGAAAAAGCAATCCTACCGAGCTTGGGCTCTTTAGAATTGTCTCAGTGAGCATTTGATGGATATCTAAAGAAAAGTACAGTCGGCTATAAAAGCTTGCCACTAAAATGTCATTTTTGACAGAAATTTATTTGGTAACTGACGTTGAAAGTTGGTGAATGTCACTGATGTAAACAAAGAGGAAACAGGACTAAATATTCCGCAAATTTCAAGTAATTAATGCATAATAAAACCAAAACTATCCACAGTGATGAAAGTCAAGTTTTTTCAATAGGATTCAGTATTTTTATTTCGCAAGAAGAACGAAGGATTGAGCAGCATTCCGGTAAACAAAGTTTTGAATTTTGACTGACGATAATAATTCAAATAATATGACGTATGCACATTATTGCCATATGAAAGCTGTTTGTGCCACTATCCCTGCGCCGGACCTAATGATATTATGATGTACTTGACATTTGAATAAAAGACAAGGCATTCGATTAAAAAATATATATACAGATCTTACACTACACGCAACTATCAAAGGCATTGAAAATGTAATTTGTAGATAAAGCACAAGATACATATTGTAAATTTTTTTTTCTGATTTCGCGCGGGAACTCGCTACTGCCTACATTTTTTGTCCGCCCGCCTCCTTAAATGGCTCAAACTGTAGCCTAATTCAATCCCGAGATCATTTTTTTCGGTTCTTGAATAGCGGGCTCAAAAAGAGTTAAATTAGAAAATTCTCGATCCAAGTCAACGAAAACATTTTGAAAGTTTTGAAATTTTTTGAAAATTTTGAAATATTATCGACCGTTGCACTTTGAAGTCCTCCGGATGCATATATTGACATATTATGGCCCATCCACGTAGGTACAGTGCGACCAAAAAAAAAGAAATTAAAAAGTGGCAATACTGTAGTGTCGTCCCCGTTTTCTTATATTGATTAGAAAGGAAGGACACTACAGTATTGCCACTTTTTAATTTCTACTCTTATTGGTCGGACTTTACCCATATCTCGTCGGTTGACAAGCAAAACTCATTAAGTAACAAATAACTACTTGAAGATAAACTCGTATCTCAGTATCAATTTACTAATTAGATACGAAGTTTTGAAGAACGGTGACATAAATTTTAGTGACTTGGTTGATTTGCAAAACTACAGGCAAATGTGTCAATTTTATAAATTGGGGCGTTAATACTGGTTAGGTGAGTTGGTAGATTATTTGACTAATCAGTCGGGGCCTATGATGGTTGCGTTTATCACGTGATAAATAAGTGACAAAGCATCCGTCACGTTTTGACACAATGCGACAGATGCTTCGTCACTTATTTATCACCTGATAAACGCAACCATTAAAGGCCCTTAGAAAACAAACACTTTTAATGTTAAAACCTATTGTTTTCTGGGAAAAGGTAAGCTAAATCAGTTCTATCTTGCACAGATTTTCATGCCATACTTCTAGTACTAATAGATGAATACCTCACCTAAGAGATAAAACCTTTATATGGTATCATTGCTTAGCTTAACTTGACTGAACATGCCAACATTAAAAGCACCAGAGTGTGCCAAATACTGTTGATTTTGTGAAAATAAACCGTTTTCACGGAAAGTGAGAAAAGGATTGTTCCGAACTCTACCCGTACCTAATACTATTTCGTAACGTGTTCTCGTACGTATGTCAACACTTTATTGCACATAAAACAAATATAGTTAAAGAAGAGCGATGTTCCGGTTAAACAGAGGTCGTGGGTTCGAGTTCCACTTGGAATACAGTGGATCGTATACAATTTTGCCATCTTATTTATCCTTTACATCTATATGTAAAATACAAATGTGGCATCAACACAGAAATAAAATCAACATTGATGCTGTTCAACACAGGTATAGTTTAAGTTAAAGTTTAGTTAAAGTCGCTATAGTTAAAGTTAAAGGTATAGTTAATAAGCCAGTTTTAACCAAGCCGTAAGAAATAAACTGAAATGCCAATTTTTGTTTAATTTGATGTTATTTAATCTATGGTCATAAATTTCTTAGTCAATCACGTGACTATCTAAAGCAGGAGTAAAATTCGCGGAGCCCCCATTTTCTTGTGATGTTTTAACTTACGCCATACAGTCATAAGGTGATTTCACAGCATCAATTGTTTGTACTGTACATTTTGTGACTTAGCTAGTTCTTCGCTTAGCCCTTTATCCATACTATTATAAAATTCGTGAGAATTCGGTTTTCTATAGAGGGGTCATTATTTAATAGCGCGATGCAGAATTTGTAAAAGCGCGCGACTTGAGTCGTACAGCGTCGTCTGTTGACAAACATTAATTTGTCTTCTTATCACGCCTAAACTGTTGGACAGATATTAACCAATTTTGGTACAAAGGTAGCTGAACATCTAAAAATGGTTATATGATATGGAATTGGTTGGATAAGGAATGAAACTGATTGGTTAAGGGACGAAAAGGGTGTAGGAGTAATGTTGTCAAAAATAGCTTATAAAGGATATTTTTGGAAAAACTACCTAAGGATAGGTTTTCTAATTGTATTCTTGTTTTCCGTGACTGTCAGTTAGGATTAACTTGTTAATAATAATATACTTATAGGGTAAATATGCAGTTGGCAAAAATATCGGTAAAAATACATTAAATAAACAAAAAAACAGTGAAACATAGAACCTTCTCCTTTCTTGGAAGTCGGTTAAAAAAAATGTATATGAGCCTGATCTATATATCGTATAGATTTCAACTAACTTTTTGAAGTGAATAAAACCTTCCTAATATAGCTAATTGATGCTTTCATTGCGTGCAGTCGAAAATAAGTTGAAAAAAACAGTTTTCTGCGTGAATTTGTCAATTTCGAGTAAAATTTCAAACAAAAATTATCAATGAAAAATTCCAACTGTAGGTTTCAAATATACACCAATAAATTGCAATGGCCCTGTTCTATGTAGTAACATTGATAATATGTTTAGAAACATGTTGGATCATAGAGAAAAATGTCTAAATCGATCAGCATTTTTGAACGGATAACGAGCCTTAAAAAGGTCAGGCACCTTCTAGTATGGATTATTACTACTGAGCCTTCGGTCCCGGGTTCGAATCCGGCCGGAGCAAATATTTGCGTGATGAACTTGAATATTTGTTCTTGTGTCATGGATGTTATCTATACATATATGAATTTATATATTATGTATATCGTTGTTTAGTACCCATAGTACAAGCTTTGCTTAGTTTGGGACTAGGTCGATTTGTGTATGATTGTCCCATAGTATTTATTTATTTATTTATTAGGAGTAGAATCAGGAAGGACCTCGCGCACGCGGCCTAAGTGCCATACCTGGTTGTACCGAGCTCCAAATACTCGTAAATCACCGCGGCCTCCCTAAATCTGGGGAGGGTACCACTAAATCATGCTTATTGTTCCCTCTATCTGATTGTACCCGGATATGAGGGTTATGATTTTAGCCCGTAACTATCACTTCGTTAACTACATCTGTATATTAGTTTGTAAGGATACCGTAAAACGTGCCTACTTTGCACCAAAATTTGCACCACTTTTCGAAAATTATGATTTTTTCTGTAAATTATTGTACTGTGATATGATGATAATATGGCATTGGAAAGTAGAAGTAATGAAGGATTTTCATAGAGAAAACTCGAAATTTGATCAAGGACTGAATTGAAGCTATTTAAGAGACCTTATACATTTGAAAATTTATTTTTTATAATATGACCAATATATTGATAATTTCAGTTTTCAGCTAACTTTTTGAAGTGGATAACTATACTTTTCTGTATTCCACTTGGAGGACGTCAACACTGTTTTTATATTTTTCCTGAGATTACTAATTATTATATTATATATTTATAAAAAAATACTCATTCTTAAATGTAGTAACTCAAAACTATGACACAATGGAAATTACTTTAGTCTGGTGTCTAATTAAAAAACTGAATGACGTTGAGCCTGACATTATTCGCAGCTTATTTTATTAGGTCGAAGACTACGACTCTATGCAGGCATAGTTGACGTGGATTTCGATTATTTCATGTATTTTCTTAAATTTATTACATACAGAAAAATATATTCAAATATTTTTTCAGTGTACGTGCAAAGCTCTCACGATCTCTTTAAGAGGCCTTATTCCTTTTAAAATGCTGATTGTTTTAGACATGTTTCTCTATGATCAAACATGTTTCTTAACAAATTAATGTATATATATTTGAAACCTACGGTTTGAATTTTTCATTGATAATTTTGTTTCCTAAACTACTCGAAATTGACAAAATTCAGGCGGAATATTAGTTTTTTCAACTTATTTCCGACTGTACGCAATGAAAGCATGAAATAGCTGTGTTACTACCTAGAACTCGGGGAAAAGTATTATTCACTTCAAAAAGTTGGTTGAAATTATTAATATATTTGTATGTATGTATGTATGTAAACACTTTATTGTAGACAACAACTGGTTATAAATACATTGATAACAAATGAAATATGTACAAAGGCGAAGTTATCCCTATTAGGGATCTCTTCCATAATATGAAGAAAAAAAAAATTTAAAACGGAATAAGGCCTCTTAAATGTAATATTACAGAACGCACCCATAATAGGCTTTTTACAGTTTTTCGAAGAATGCGAAAGTAGCTGTCTGTCTAGTTGTTACTTTGCGTTTTAATCCGAAGTATGTATTTATTAAGTAGTAAACGTAGACGAAGCTGCGGGCAAACGTATGGCGAGCTCCGCCAAGTTCATGTTTGCCCGCCGGGGGCCCCTAGCTCGGTGAGAGTGTATCAATAAAAGAATAACCATCCGGACAGATATGCTAGTTGGTATCTGAGAAGATACTTACAAGTATTATGAATGCGAATGTAGCTGTTTGTCTAATTGTTAATGCTTCACGCTACGAGTCCAATATAATAACGGATTGCGAATATTGATGGGATTGCCTAGGAGGCGTATAGTGCTTCGGGAATGTTCACTAAGACGAACATTAACACTTTTGAGGCCATTATTAGAAAGAAAATCGTATCGTTGTTGAATCGGGTGAGATAGCTAGTTTCAACACCATACTGGCGGAGATTGCTGATAGATATGATAGTACTATTTTCAGGTCTTGCGTAGGGCAAATAAAGGGTGTAGCCCAATATGTAATATAGACTTGATTTTATCAATGATAAAATGAAGCCTTACCCTATTTATTTTGTCACTATCTTAGATGTACAAAATACTAACAATTCTATGGTTTTTTTTTCTGAATTAAAGACTTTATTATCAAATCGTAACTAATATTAGTCTGCGAAGTATGTATTTATGAAGTAGTAAACGTAGACGAAGCTGTGGGCAAACGTATGGCGAGCTCCGCCAAGTTCATGTTTGCCCGCCGGGGGCCCCCTAGCTCGGTGAGTGTATCAATAAAAGAGTAACCATCCAAACAGATATGCTAGTTGGTATCAATGATGGTTTATAATAAGACTAGTGTTGGCGCTGCCACTGCTTCAACCAGTTCTAGCGGGGAGAGGGCTGCGGAGAGCCGATGTCGTCACAGCGGTCACCACCGACACACCGCCATCAACCACCGCGTTCATTTCTATTGTACCTAAAGATTTGGCATTAAACATAAGTATCTTGAAGCAGGAGTTTACTTTATAAAGAACCCCTCAGCTGAGCTGTACCTGAGCATCATCGGCTCCGACAATTGGCGACCGTGACAGGACTGAAGTCGCATACGCAATCACATAACGGAACTTCCATCGGCGGTCGAAGTAACGCCGCGAGCTAGCTGGAATTTGCGTCCCCTTACCATGAGTTAAAGTGACTGTACCTACTCGCTAGCGACAGCGTAAACGCCCCTAGCGGTTACTTTATAGAACTACAATTCTGTATACAAATCCTTTACGCAGGAACGAGTACGGTCACTGGAAACTCGTGGCAAAGGTACAGATGGGTCATTGTCAGTTCAAAAAACTAAATTTGTCCATTCGGTGGTCAAAAGTTAAGAGCTTGTATGAATCTAGGTTATGTTGCTATTACATCGGATTATAGAAGAGGGAACGTTCTTTATTCTCACAGGCATTTAATCAGAAAATTAGGCCCTGGAATCCTTAATTTCGCAAATGTCCACCGGAAAGACGCGCACCTAAATCTGACAATGACCCAGATGGACCGATCAAGAGAAGGGCCAGGTTATCTCAAAAGTAAATTCATTTTTCAAACTCCCCGTCCAGGCTGTGAACTTCGTTCCTCTCTAACTCTCAAACTTTCCATTCCTTCGCACCATACTGGTTTCATGTTTAATTCTTTCGCCGTTCAGGCATGCCGTCTCTGGAATTCACTCACTCTCTCTATCAGACAAGCCCCAAGCAAGGTAGCTTTCAAGTGTATGCTGCGTAAGCATCTGCTGGAACAAGAGCTCGAATAGTTCATCCATCATCCCATGTTGTAGACTTTCGGATATATTTATATATATTATATTATATTATGTATATATTTGTATATACATATATTATATTATATTATAGTGTGTGAAGGTATATGTATTTTTGTATAAACAGTAATATAATGTTTTGTATTTACTTGTTCTATAGATCCTCTTTGTACCATCAGATTTCTAATTTGCACCCACTTCTAGTATCTCTGTTTGGCCCAATGGTTGACTGGTAGAGAATTCCATTTGGCATTAAGTCCGCCATTTGTACTGACTTGCTTTGTGCAATAAATTTTAAATAAAAAAATAAAATCAAAATAAGAGCCCTTCATAGACGAGATGAACAGGCATCGATGGAGGCAGATCATAAAAACTACCTGTAGAGCATCCACAACCACCGAAGACCTCGATCTTCAATCATGAGGGAGTGAGTACAGAAAGAGATAACGCTAAAAATGACGACGCGTTTGGCGCAGCGCAGTGGAAAGCAGCTACGTACTGAGCCGACGATCCTGGGTTTGAATCCCGGCAAGGGTAGATATTTATGAGATGAACTCGAATATTTGTGCCTGGGCCATGGATGCTATAGTATGTTTGTCAACGTCTAGTGCTCATAACACAAGCCTACTAGAGCTTACTGTGGGACTAGGTCGATTTGTATGAGGTTGTGCAATATTTAAATATTAAAAAAAGGAATAAAACCGGCCAAGTGAGAGTCGGACTCGCGCACGAAGGGTTCCGTACCAATATTGAACAAAAAACACGTCCTTTGTATGGGGTCCTCCTTTAATTTTTACTTATTTTAATTTTTATTATGTTTTATGGGTAACAAAAATATACGTTCTGTGAAAATTTCAACTGTCTACCTATAACGGTTCATGAGAAAATGCCCGTTGAACGAAATATCATGCAAAAAGCCCTATTTTTGTATGGGAGCCCCCCTTAATTATTATTGTTTTATCATGAATAGTATTTGTTGCTATAGTGGCAACAGAATAAATAAATATAAATATCAGACAACCTCACACAAATCAACCTAGTCCCAAATGAAGCTCAAGAAGGTTTGTGTGTTATGGGTACTAGGCGACGATATACATACTTATATAGATAAATAAATACTTAAATGCATGGAACATCCATGACCCAGGGACAAACATTCATGTTCATCACACAAATATTTGCCCTTGCCGGGATTCGAACCCGGGACCGCCGGCTCAGTATGCAGTCTCTACAAACTGAGCCAACCGCGTCATCTAAACTCACTGTCACTGTAAACTCATGGTAAAGGCACTAATGTCTGGAGTGCGATATCAAGCGTCACCTCTATCCCGCTAATCTTTGCCCTACTACTCGTATTCAGATTGGGCTTCTATTGTCCAACAAACAATATTGGCTAATCTAACACAGGCGAGTCTAATTGGAACACTAATGTTTGCCCACCGGGTTTGCCCGCGCCCACTATTGTGCGTGTCTATCGAGTCTGATTAATACATGCCTCTGAGAATACTGACTTTACATAGCTGTGTACTTATGTAGATTTGTAGATACATAAAACCCGGGGCTTTCGGCGCAAAAATGATTTGACGCAAACTGTCGGCCTCGTGTTGAGTCTTTCGTGCATCGAACCCCGGGGTACAGTCAGACCAAAAAGAGACACTAAAAAGTGGCAATACTGTAGTGTCGTCCCCGTTTTCTTAAAATGATTAGAAAGGGACGGCACTACAGTATTGCCACTTTTTAATTTCTACTCTTTTTGTTCAGACTGTATGTACCTAAATATAGCCCAACTGTTTTTCAGTCCACGCCATAATATTGCGGATTTATATTGGTACCTACTAATTTATATTACTAGCTATTTTTTTTTATTTATTTTTTTATTTTTTTACTGGCTTTTTTGTTTATTTTACGATTTTTAGTAACTGATGTTGAAAGTCAGTGAATGCCACTGATGTACATACCTGGGATAACTCGGGGCACCTATACGAAAGTGACGTCGCAAAATATTTTATAGACAAAAAACTATATCGATCTCACTGTCAATAGATATCATCGACATAAATAAATATTCACTTATTTATCCACATTTTCAAAAAAAAAATTAAGCATATCGACATCTTTTTTATCGATATCCTATCCCTAGAACGTGCCCCGAGTTAGCACAGGTATGCGTGATGTAAATTGGACGAAATATACTGCAAATTTCAAGTAATTCTTGCAGAATAAAGCCAAAACTATCCACGGCGATGAAAGACAAGTTTTTCTCAATAGGATTCAGTATTCATTTCGGAAGAAGAACGAAGGATTGAGCAGCATCCCGGTAAACAATGTTTTGAATTTGGTCGATGACAAATCCTTGAGAAAACGCTACTGCCGTTTAATAATGCAAATATATGACGTATGCACATTATTGCCATATGAAAGCTGTTTGTAGCGCCACTATCCCTGGGCCAGACTGACGTTTGCTATTTTTTTTTTTTAAAGACGCTTGCTAAGCTATAACTCATTTTCTCACTTCTCTCACTTAAGGGGGGAGGGAAATACCTACTTGAAAAGAGATGATAAAATTGATGACATAAATCAGTAAAATATCCATAAACTAGTGGCTCTATGAGCGGTAGACCTCAAGAGTTATCGTTTCAAATTGACTGAAACTTATAATTTTCCCACCATTTTGAAAAATTACGAAAAACTGAATCGACAATTTTTTTTTACAATTGATGCATAATTAAATGAGAATCGGTTGAGAAGTGCGAAAGGTGAGATAATTCGGAATTGTGGACAACTGGACGTCCGAAAACCCGCAATTCGGAAATGCGAAGTCATTTTTGGCCAGGCTTTAACGGGGTTGGTTCGCTCAATTACCTACGCCCACTTATTCACCATGCATCAGTATGCATGTTACTTGAAACGCCGGGAAAGATGGTATAGCCGGATAATGATACGAAGCCGGCAAGCCGTTTTCACGACTAGATGCATAGTGCTTTTCTCAATTATATGCAATGAAATAAAAAAAAACACTCAAAAAATATAAATTAGCTGTTTAGCCAGTTCATGAACACAGACGCCATGTTTAAAAGAAATACTTCCCGGCTTAGGCCTTCAATTTTGTATGTATTGCCATTACAGTTCTCTCGAGTTGCTTCGCCCGAAACGTGATACTTTGAAGACTATAACGCACGTTATGGCGACATTTCATTGCTTGTTTGTCATTAAAAAGTACGTTAACTATGGAAACTGTCAGTGAAACAATATCAGGATAATACCTATATAGAAAAGCAATTATCGCCGAAAATAAGAACGTAACCGAACCAATGATCGCTCGTACAAAATTAAAACTACAGCTCTCAAAGGCGCTACCGGCGACAAATAGAATAAAAGAACTATATAAACAAATTAGTACCATCTTTGGCCACGTGCACGTAGAACTTTGTACTGTAGAAGTAGTAGGTACAAATCGCGTGATATACCGTTCTTTCGTCTTTTCCACCAAAAGGTAAGTGGTAAACTAATTCCGTATTTCTGTGGTTGTGTTAAGGTGGTAGGAGTTGTGTACTAGCAAATATACCCGTATTTGGTAGTGGCAGGGAGTCCGCAAAGCGTTGGAAAAATCACTGGCAAGGCTGCTGAAGTATTCACTCGAAAAAACAGGTAATGAGGCACGGTGATCAAAGTTTCATACGCTAGGGCGGGGAAGGCGCAGTGGTCAGTCGGTTATCGACAAAAATAACACTGAAACAGCATCGGCGTATCATAAAAAAATCACGACCGATCACGTTGGGGGAGGGAGGGGTATAAAGTGACCTCACGTGTATTTTTATACAGTGAACGAAGAAAAATCTACGTCATCAGTAGATACTTTTTCTCGGTTTCGTTAAAAATTTATCTTCGATTGTAAATTAAGAGGCCTTATTCCTTTTAAAATGCTGATTGTTTAGACATTTTTCTCTAAGATCAAACATGTTTCTTAACATATTCTTGATGTTACTACCTAGAACAGGACTATTGGGATTTATTGGTATATATTTGAAACGTACTGTTTGAATTTTTCATTGATAATTTTTGTTTCAAAAACTACTCCAAATTTACAAAATTCACGCGGAAAATTAGTTTTTTCAACTTATTTTAGACTGCACGCAATGAAAGCATGAAATAGCTATGTTACTACCTAGAACTCGGGGAAAAGTATTATTCACTTCAAAAAGTTGGTTGAAATTATCAATATATTTGTCATAATATGAAAAAAATAAATTTTAAAAGGAATAAGGCCTCTTAATTACCTCAAAATAGCGAACCTATTACGAAATTCTGGCAAACAAATATACGTCAGGTTGTGAGGGGGAGTGAGGGGTAGCAAAAAACCTCACCAAATACCACCAGGGGGGAGGGAGGAGTCAAAAAGTAGCCGAAATAACCTCACGTGATTTGTGCACAAGCCCCTATGATATGAACCTTGAATTTCTACCAGTTAATGTGTTTGATTGAAGTATCCCAATAGGAAATCTTAGTGAACACTACAACGGTATGGTCCTGGAGTGGGCATTAGACCATCCCCCTAAATACACCTAAGTATGTGAAAAGAACACGTGTAATGCATGTCCTCACAGATGGCTATGGTTTAACTTACTCAGAAATACACATAAATGACAATGTAAATACGGGCAAGGATAAATAGTTGTGTGATGAACTCGAATATTTGTTCCTGGCTCATAGATGTTCATTATATATATATCCATAGTACAAGCTTTGCTTAGTTTGAAACATTTGTGTAAGATTGTCCGTTAATATATATTTATTTATTTTATGTTCTCATAGATGGCGTTATCAAAATTTAAATAGATTACAAGGGTACTAAATTACAATTTATATTATCTAGGAGCACTGATGCAATTTTGAAATTATGATATTAAAATATTATTATTAGGACACCACTAAAATTAAACTACTTTTCTATCGACAACGTCCCAGCACTAGCACTCTTGCAGTGCAACTTGAAGTCGTCTGTGCTGCCTCTTTTCTTTCAAACTTTAGGTATTGTGAAGGAATGCCTTCTACTCAAAGCTACGTTCTATACGTGCAATGGTCTTGCTACCCAAAATGCCTACCAGAAATTTAATAAGATATTTTGTTGTAGCCTTCTAAGTATGCGATATATCTATATAGTACAGTACTTATATATCTAAATTTTATGTTCAAAATTATTATATAAGCTGATAGAAATCCACTGCTGGACAAAGGCCTCCCCCAAAGTTTTCCACAACGATCGGTCTTGCGCCGCCCTCATCACCAGGTCGGTTCACCTTGTTGGGGGCCTTCCCACGCTGCGTCTTCCGGTCTACAGTCGCCACTTTATGGCCCAAACGGCCATCGGTTCTAAGAGAAATGTCCCCGCCCGCAGCCACATAAGTTTGGCGACTGTCAGAGCTATATCTACAACCTTGGTTCTCTTGCGTATCTCGTCATTGAGGATTCGATCCCGCAAGGAAACTCCGAGCATAGCTTGCTCTATTGCCCTTTGAGTAACGTTGAGCCTTCTTTAAATGAGGCTCATTGTGACCGACCACGTTTCAGCCGTATATCATAGCATTTTCAATGTACGCCGTACAAAGTAAATAGCATTTTCAATGTACGCCGTCCAACATTGACATCGCCTTAGCATTGACATAGCTGTCACTTTAATAAATAAATATCAAATGTTTCGCAATACATGGCTTCTTTGAATAAACTCTATTTTTCAGGTTTACATTATAAATGAGTTATTTTTAAAAGTTGTTACAGAAAACCCACCTGGTACCTACATACTTCATTTCTGATAATATTACATAAGTTTTAATACATTAAGTTTTAGTATACTTTAAATTAGTAAGTAACGTATTTTATTAATTTGTTTATGACAATCAATCAACTTTGTAACCGACTTCAAAAAAGACCGGCTTCAAATAATTTACCTTTGTGTCAATTATAAAAACATCTAGGTACCTAATCCAGTCAGTACAGCTCATAAATACCCGAAATCATAAAGGATCTAAGTAACATTGATGTACATGGTTTTTTCCCCTTTTGGGGCTGAGGAAGGGGTTAATCCGGTTTCGACTGATCTCAGCAATCTTAGAAGATCGGCTTATGTGAATCTGTAGTCTGTACGATGCTGATATTGCAACTGAATGCGAAGGATACAGAAATGCATTTTGTATTTCGTTACATACTAGCTGGCTAGGCAAAGTCCGTCCCACCGTAGAAGAGTTTGTTTTGTTATCAGATGGTTGAATAATAAATAAATAAATATCGGACAAACTCACACAAATCGATGTCCCAAATTAAGCTCAAGAAGACTTGTGTTATGGGTACTAGACGACGATCTAGACATACGTATATAGATACAACAACCATGACCCAAGCACAAATATTCGAGTTCATCACACAAATATTTGCCCTGGCTATTCGAACCCGGGACCTCATATAGATATTCGCGTAGGTCGAAGACTACCACTCTATGCAGGCATAGTTATCGTAGACGGTTATTTTATATATTTTCTTATATATATTTACATACAGAAAAAAAACTAATATTTTTTTAGGGAACATACACGATGGCTCTTTCGAACTCTATATTAAGAGGCCTTATTCCTTTTGATTTTTTTTTTCATATTATGACAAATATATTGATAATTTCATACAACTTTTTGGAGGGAACAATACTTTTCCCCGAGTTCTAGGTAGTAACTAGTAACATAGCTATTTCATGCTTTCATTGCGTGTAGCCGAAAATAGGTTGAAAAAACTAATTTTACGCGTGAATTTTGTCAATTTTGAGTAGTTTTTGAAACAAAAATTATCAATGAGACATTCAAACTGTAGGTTTCAAATATATACCAATAAATCCCAATAACCCGGTTCTAGGTAGCAACATCAAATGTGTAAACAATCTGCATTTTAAAAGCAATAAGGACTCTTTATCTCCGCCTGTTATAAATATGAAATGTTGTCAATTCACCTCAATTTTATTTTTAATCAACACATCTACGCGTAAAACATGCGTAAAATTATCAATTTACCTCTCAAACTACAATTATACCTACGTAAGGGGAGGATAAAAAAAAATAACCTCTTTACGACACTGTGAGCGAAGTTTGCCCCTCTTTTACAATTTCATTAGGGTGTGGCGGTGTAATTATTTTTATTAGGGTTCCGTATTAGAAATTATCTAAAATAGTCGATTGGATCGCTCTGATTTGCTTACAAATTAACGCTTTCTAGAAACACCACGTAAAAAATTAAAATGATAGTATATTGAAGTATTATCTCTAAGAAATGTTGAGGTACGCAACCGATGGCCGTTGGGGCAGACAGGATCTTGAGTGGCCACCGCGGACCTGAAGACACAGCGTGGGCAGGCCTTTAACAAAGTGGACCGACCACCTGGTTAGGATCGCGTGGGCAGAAATTGGGCGGAGTTAGACCAGTCGTTGTGAAGAACTTTGGGAGAGGCTTGTGTCCAGCAGTGGACGTATATCGGCTGATATGATGATGATGTTGAAACTCTAAGAAATATCTGACAGTGTTCAAAATGACCCACACGTTTTCATCTTAAAAGCCGTGTGAGAACCAGTAGTCAGAACAGTATTTTATCGCTAGTTTGTGAATCTCTTCATGGTCGTATACCCCATAACTGAAGGTCGTGTTCCTGACAGCTTCTCGTGGAGTTGTGTACTAGCTGTTCTGTTTCCACTTAGTACGGTTTTCGGCTTCCTTCAGGGCAGAGGAAACTGGAAGACCCATGATTTAGGTCACTTAGTCTCACCACCCACGCGATCTACCGCGGGGTCTTCTTTCACTTTGCCGTCTATCACTAGCCTGTCAAGGCTGTCGGTATTCCGGCGAGTAACATGACTAAAGCAACCTTTGGTAGCACATGGTTGACAATCTAGTTTTCAGTCGTAGTTGTGCTCCATCCATCCTGATTTGTTGGTCTTGGTGGTCATGGTGTATGGAGCATACTCCGCTAACACCACATCTCAAAGACTAAGTTTGTGTATAATGCGACGCAATCGGTCGTGGAGGGTGACGACACAAACGACCGATGCGTGCGCGCCTCTGATTGGCTTAGAACGTAAGAGGAAAGAGCACCACATGAGCCCGTATTAAACCCGTGTTGAAAATGATATTGAAGTAACATAGATACACACACGCACTGGCTATTTGCAGCGAGTTTAAAGCGAGGCGAGCTCGCAGCGAGTCTGCAGCGAGGACGCCATATTGCAGGTACATTCAGCGTGCTCGCGGCAGTCGCGGCGGAACGAAATCAGTAACGCGCTCTTTTCACTTTCAACTCTCGCCCGCAAGGCACCAAGTCTATGGCAAAAGCTGCATTAAGAAGATGGCGTTACTATCGTTGGTCATGGCATAGCATATCGCCAAAGTAGATTTAAAGTGAAGAATCCTTGGATAGAAAGTGGAATACGGTTTGACTATAATGAAAATTAATTATATCATTGAAACCACAAAACATATACATTCAAAAATACACGGAACCAAATAAGCTACCCGTACCCCATTTTACTATTTTTAATTGGACAAAAACTAAAAAGAAGACGGGTTTGACTGCTGATTTTTATGACGTCACATGCCAGTGTCTTCATAGAAATTTCATACTAACAAATCGTTTTGACCATTCCATAAAGAGTAGCTGATTTGAGCTGTCAAATACGGTGTTGAGAGTACATATAAAAAGGAATGCAGGACAACCGATCGAAATTTCCAAAATGGCGGAACCCGTCACACAGGCCCGGTTCACGCTTCGCTCGCCTTCAGAAGTAGCGTAAAAACCCGAGCGACGTCGCTAGCCCGAAAAAATACCAAATTCACCAATTTATGCTTCGTTTGATTGGCCGTTTTAATCACTTCTCTTTTTTGAGTGGCTTTTCAAGTTTAATTAGAGCTATTGGTGTATAATTTATGTGATGAAATTGACGCCATATTGAATTTTAAAATCAAAGAAAATTTAAATGTTTTCAGGTTTTGGGGCGATAGGAATGCAAATGCTTATGTGAATTAAATTTTAACTGTTATAGCAATATTTTTTTTACAATTCACACCATTTTTCAAGTCAATCCGATGACAATTTTTGTATGCAAAATAGTATAGAACAACTTATTTTAAGAGGCCTTTTTCCTTTAATTTTTTTTTTTCATATTATGACATATAATTTTTCATAATAATTTCATAATTTGAACCAACTTTTTGAAGTGAATAATAGTTTTACCCGATATCTAGGTAGTAACATAGCTATTTCATGATTTCATTGCGTGCAGTTGAAAATAAGCGAAGAAAACTATTTTTCCAACCAAAAATTATCAATATGCAAACTGTAGGTTTTAAATATATACCAATAAATGTCAATAGCCCTGTTCTAGGTAGTAACATTAATATATGTTAAGATACATGTTTGATCATAGAGAAAAATGTCTATAACAATCAGCATTTTAAAAGGAATAATCTTAAGAACATAAAAAATTATGCTCACATTTCGAAATTAATTTTAATTTGGGAAAGCTCAGATAATTAGCAAGTCTCCAATCAAATAAAGCAGTGTTTTTCAAACTTTTTGGTATCGCGGCCCTTAATAACCATCAAAATCCTTTCGCGACCCCCCAAAATCAAGTTTGTACCTACCATTAAACTTATAACCCAATTCTTATTTACGGGATTTGGAAGGCACCCGTCTATCATTCAATCAGTCATGCAATTATACGTTTTGGAACGCAACCTACCTGTAGCAGGAATTCAGAAATGGATAAAAAATTACATATTAAAATCGTAAAATAAATAAATGAACAAGTCTAAGAATTATTACTGTTGTATTAAAATGTACCTACATGCTTGATACAATCTGCATTCTTAGTAGTCACGAGATTTTTTCGATGTTGATCCTCGCGACCCCCCTGGATGTATGCCATGACCCCCCTGGGGGTCACGACCCACAGTTTGAAAAACACTGAAATAAAGTATTCAATGATCGGCGGAGTGTATGATGTCTACAGAAATTGATTTATTAAGTACGATAATTAATAGAAGCTGATTGGTAAGTTGAGTTTCCGAATTATCTGGAATTTCTATACGAGAGGCATTTCTTCTCTGCTACTCTTATATATATAAACGTTTCTTTATTATTTTACTTACTTACTTGCTAAAAACTTCCGAAGACTAAAACAACTAAAAATATTTGTAGTCGTGTAAAAATTATAGTACATTCAACCATGTGTGTTCTAAAACCGGTTAAAAGTGTTAAAAAGCAAGCTTCGGTTCGCGCAGTTGGTAGTGCACCTGCCACCTACCTACTGAGCCGACGGCCCTGGGTTCGAATCCCAGGATCATGGATGTTATCTATATATTCTTCTAGTACCCATAGTGCAAGCTTTGCTTAGTTTGGGACTAGGTCGATTTGTGTAAGTTTGTCCCTTAATATTTATTTATTTAAAAAGTACTTTTATAATGTAGAAGTTAGAAATATGTTCAAATATTGATGTATGCTGCAATTTATCAGGCAATAAATAATGTACAAGTAAATTGCACATGCGTCATAATGTTCATTTGCACCATCAGCATTTAGTTTGTATAAAGTTTTGTAATAAGTCAATAAAGTGCTTATTCATTCACGGTCATATCACCTATCAAGTTAAATAAATCAAATTTATCTCAAGAAATCGTCTTTCCTGTTCCAAACTATTATCAAGATATTTATCAAGTAAATGTCAGAGTAAGCAAGTACCTACTCTTACAAATAATATGAAAGTGCAACGACCAAAAAACTCAAACATAATCCACAAAAACTAATTTCAAATCCACCCACTTATAACCAAGCGGGGCGCTGAAAGAAAAAGTGTTAAACTAACCGACAAACACCTAATTATTAACAGCGGGAACAAAGTAACAACAAAATTAGAAAATAGCTCACTGTCCAGCCGAAATACGAAACAAAAACTATCGTGTGCCGAAATACCTCGCCCGGACCTCGGCCATGTGACGTCGGCCCCTGAGTCCATAAACCAGTAGTCGTGAAAGGGCCGTGTTAAATTGGTTAAGCGCCCGGAAAAAGAGAGCGGTTAATCTAAAACTTTTGTTAATTGAGGTAACGAAGTATCTCCCTGACCGCATTAAGTCTCGTCCGAATAGGGCGAATCCGCGTGATTATGTATGCTCAGGGGATTGCTGAAAAAAGGTGTAAATTTGGCTGTTAGTCGCTTCGCTTTCCAGCGTGAAGTTGGTCCGCTACGGATAAATTACCCGAGTTTTCTACCTATCCGATCTGCTGTACCCTTACCATGAGTTTACAGTGACCGCACTTGCTAGCGGCTGCGTAAACGATTTGTATGGAGAGTTGTAGTTCTACAAAGTTCGCTAGGGGCACAGATTATCTATTGGCAATGGCAGCTGTGACAAATGCGCCAGCAGAATCAAAATCAGAATTTCTTTATTATCATAAGCGCGCCTACCATATAGAAATCTCGAAAGTCAGGGAAGTGGCTATGGGCAGAGTTAGATTGAGAAAAAGGAAACACTATTACATTTAAAGATCTGTTTCCGTTTCTCTCAAAGTTGCAGGTAGGTATGTTCTGGCTATAGATTTTCCAAGACGCCATCGGTGCGATGCTCTCAGCAAGCTCTGAGCAGTAAGCGGCCGATTCATCCAGCTCGCGCGGGAAATCAGAGCCGGCCGAGTGTAGAGGGACCATACCCCGGGAATTTAATGGGATTTATTATGTAATAGTAGTTATGCTGCTACATAATGAGAGGTTTTATAACACGAGTGTGGTTTTATGAAATGAGCCGTAGGCGAGTTTCATAATAGGATCACACGAGTGTATTAAGACCTAATTATGTTCAGTTGCATACACTACTTTATCTACACCGGCAGCGGGGAGGATTCAAAGACAGTACTGGGAGACTCCTTTTAATTAGGTTTTATTTGAATGTAGTTTTTAATCTTTTGCATTGTAATTTTTATGCCGTCACCTTGTTGTAAAATGACATTCGCAAACTACAAAAATAAAAGTGGTACAGTTTCCAATAGTTTCCATACTAAATCCGTCTTAGTTAGTAATAGTCTGACTGTATGAATTTCAACTGTCGCCTACACTCTTTTAGAATGAGAAACTATTCAAATGGATTTTAATCATAAATTAGGATATTTACAAAATAAAAAAATGCGGTTATATGTATTGTTTTTTTTATCCTTAATTTTATTATATCGAAAAAAGGCAGTGAAAAAGAAGAAATGTTCTCAATTATTCCCTGGCCATGGTCACCCTACGCGGGACGGAGCAGTCCCGCGAGTAACGCAATTTATGGTGCGCATTCCACTATATCCTTTGTTTTTCGAAGTATTTCGAGCCCCTATTTACATAATATGCAGCGTTATGGGGTCGGACGGCGATAAGCATATACCGTGTACCCTTGGTACACTATGACTATAGCTGTACCTAAATATAACACGTCTTGGGTAGGTATGAAATTGTCGACCGGGGGGACACATTGGGGTGAAGACCAAAAAGTTTACTACCTTAAGAGGCCTTATTCCTTTTTAATTTCATATTATAAAAATATATTGATAATTTCAACCAACTTTTTGAAGGGAATAATACTTTTCCCCGAGTTCTAGGTAGTAGCTATTTCATGCTTTCATTGCGTGCTGTCGAAGAAAGTTGAAAAAACTAAATTTCCGCACGAATCTTGTCAATGTCGTGTAGTTTTTGAAACAAAAAATTTCAATGAAAAATTCAAACTGTAGGTTTCGAATATATACTAATAAATCCCAAAAGCCCTGTTCTAGGTAGTGACATCAATAATATGTTAAGAAACATGTTAGATAGACATGATGAGATTGTATCAAAAGACAAGTACAATTTAGTTTGAGTGGCCAGTGCTGCCACCTGTTGTAGTGTATAGTTTGAACTTAGAATGCATTTCTACTTTCCTGTGTTTCTTGTCTATGAAAGTGCTCTGCGAATAAAGATGACGGACTGAACGACGTTTTTATTTTTGTCCAATCTTAATACGCTTCCACTGCGCTATTTGTAAAACAACAGATGAAATAATAAAATAAATAAGTAATTAGCGCAAAATGGCAACAGAATATAATGTAATACGATTGAGTGAAAAGTGTAACTTTGGGAATTGGAAATTTAGAGTGAAACTTATATTAGAAGAAAAAGGCGTACATAAAGTATTATTAGAAGAGTCTTTCGATAGTACAAAGCCAGCAGATATCATCAGTGATGCGAAAGCAAGATCCATAATCGTGCAATGTTTAAGTGATAAATATATCGAAATAGTGAAACAATCGAAAACTGCGGCGGACATGTTGTCTAAACTAGAAGACATTTTCGAAAGGAAAAGTATTTGCAACAAGTTAAGACTAAAACGACAACTTATCATGTTGAAATGCGGTGCAACGGAGAAATTACAAGATTTTTTCTTAAAGTTTGATTCTCTTCTCGGAGAACTCAATGCAATCGGGTCTAAAGTTGAGGAGATTGATAAAATTTGCTACTTACTAGCAGCGCTACCATCTGCTTATGACAACGTTATAACATCAATTGAAACGATGATCAGTGAGAAAATGCTAAATATAGAATCGATCAAAGCAAGATTACTCGACGCGGAACTAAAATTAAGTGAAGAACCTCATCAGGACACAAAGGAGGAGGCATTTCTTGTATGCTATGGCTGCGGATGGAAAGGACACATCATCAGGGACTGTAGGATGAAACAACCGGAGACCTACACTCACAACAATACTCACCGAGGACGACCAGCGACAAGAGGATATCGTGGACCTACCAGATACAGAAGCTATTCCAGTCGACAGCGGGGAATGCCACATCGTGACTATCAGGGGCAAGCTAGCAACATGGTACAACTTGTAGATGAGGATGTATTATCATTCACTGCATTTAATGCAAATAATTGTAATGTGAGTAATGGAAATGACTGTATAAATTTCATTGTAGATTCTGGCGCAACTGAACATTTGCTAAAAACTGAATTTGAGCAAAATATGACAGATGTAGTAAGATTAGAAAAAGAAATAAAAGTGTTTGTAGCAAATGGTCAATATCTGACATGTAACAAAAGGGGTAAATTACATTTAAAATGTGGGAATGTTTCAGTAAATATAGAGGGTTTGATAGTACCTAAATTGTCACACAACCTACTGTCTGTTAGGAAATTGTTACAAAAAGGTTATATGGTTCAATTTAATAAAGAAAATGTGTCAATTAAAAATAAAACTCAGGAAATTTTTGGAAACTTACTTGGAAATTTGTATGTTATACCTATGCAATTAGATGATGACAGGTGCTTAGCAACTAACAATATCAACAGTGACTTTTTATGGCATCAGAGACTAGGGCATGCTAATCGAAAACACTTGAGGATGATGAAGCTGCCATATAGTGACCAACCCTGTGAAGCCTGCATGGAAGGTAAGTCTACCAGATTACCATTTTGTACCACTCCGAAGCCCCGATCCGGATATATAGGAGAATTAATTCATACTGATCTCTCTGGTCCTGTCAGCACTCCAACAGCTAACGGTGAGATTTATTACCAAACAATAATTGATGATTACACTCATTTCTGCGAAATTTATCTATTGAAGAGGAAAAGTGAAGCAACAGAAAAATTAATTAATTATATAAATAAAATGGAAACACAAACAGGTAATAAAGTAAGAAAAATTAGGGCAGACAATGGCGGAGAATTTAAAAATCAAGTGATGCAAGACTTCTGCAATAGAAAAGGTATAATTTTACAATTTACAATTGCTTATAGCCCACAATCGAATGGTGTTGCAGAACGGATGAATCGCACCATATACAACCGTGCAAGAACATTGTTGGCCGAAACAAAACTACCAAAAACATTATGGGGTGAAGCGGTAAGATGCTCCGTTTATCAAATAAATAGATGTCCTTCAGCTGCCATCAGTTTTCATACACCAGCTGAAATGATGTTTGGACATCGAGATCTGTCACGACTAAGAATATTTGGATGTAAGGTATGGGTTCATATATTACCAAGGCAAGACAAACTTGAAAAGAGAGCGAAAACAATGAGATTTGTTGGATATGCACCTACTGGCTATCGTGTATGGGATCCAGAAACGGATAAGATCATAGTAACAAGAGATATAAGATTTGATGAGACACAAGTGAAGTTTGAACAGTCAGAGCGAGAACATGAAGAGGTAAGATACAGGTATTATGAATATGATGAAGAAGATGACCAGAAATTAAAGGAAACACAGTCTGAAGAGCAAGAGAAACAGGTAGAAAATGTTGAAAAGAATCAAGAGGATGATGAATATTTTACAGAAACTGAAGAGGAAAGTAATATCGAAGAACAAAGACAAGAAAGTGAGGAATTTCATACAAGATCGGGAAGACAAGTGCGAAAACCAAGGGAATTACTTGAAAAATATGACTTAAATTATACAGCATACTGCTTACTATCAGGTGACCCACAAGATTTTGAAGAAGCCATACAAAGTGAAGAATGGGAACAAGCAATAAAGAAAGAGCTGAACTCACAGCAGAAATTAGAGACATGGGAAGAAGCGACTTTACCAAAAGGGTGTAAAGCTATAGATACAAAGTGGATTTTTAGAACAAAGCAAGATGGAATAAAGAAAGCGAGACTTGTAGCTAAAGGGTTTCAACAGAGTAGCTCATACAACAATTATGCACCAGTAGCTAAATCATCAACAATGAGACTAATGATGAGCATAGCAGTTCAAGAAGATAAAATAATAAAACAGCTGGATGTTCCCACAGCTTTCTTAAACGGATTTTTAGACCAGGATGTATATATAAAATGTCCACAAGGATTGAAAATAAAAGAAGGAAAAGTATTGAAACTAAAAAAGGCGTTATATGGACTGAAGGAAGCACCCAAATGCTGGAACAATCGGTTTCATGAATTTATTACAGGACAAGGATACATACAATCAAAATATGATTATTGTTTGTACAGAAAAGGAAAAACCTGGATATTACTGTATGTAGATGACATTTTAATACTAGGTGATGGAAATTTTATCATAACCCAACTGAAAAAAGAATTTAATGTGAAGGAATTGGGAGAAGTAAAGAATTATTTAGGACTGGAAATTACAAGAAAGAAGGACAGAATGGAAATTAAACAGACAGACATGATAAACAGATTACTAGAAAAATTCAATATGCAAGATTGTAAGAAAAGTAGTACTCCAATGGAAATCAACTACAGCGCAGACACCAAGTCAGAGGTAATTAATGTACCATTTAAAGAATTAGTTGGTTCACTTTTATATATATCCACAAACAGTCGACCAGATATCACTTATGCTGTTTCCTATCTGAGTAGATTTTTGGACAGACCGACAGCAGACTTATGGAAAGCAGGTAAGCGAATTTTGCGTTATCTTAAAGGGACTGCAGAAAAGGGGCTGCTGTATAAGAAGTCAAAGGAGGCCATCACACTTCGAGCTTACTCCGATGCAGACTGGGCAGGAGACAAGACAGATCGTAAGAGCACCAGTGGCTGCGTCATATATCAAGGTGAAAATGTTATATCTTGGTTCTCAAGGAAACAGACATGCACAGCATTGTCAACAGCTGAGGCAGAATTTGTGGCAGGTGCACATGCTGTAAGTGAACTCATGCATATTAAGGGTGTTCTGTCAGATTTCTCAAGTAATGAAACAAATATTCCTGCTTATTTATTTATTGATAACCAGAGTACTATTAAATTGTTCCAAAACCAGATTAATAGTAAAGCGTCAAAACATATTGACATTAAATATCATTATGTGAAAGATATAGTAAATAAGAAACTCATATCATTGTTCTATGTACCAACAAATGAAAATATTTCTGATATTTTTACAAAAGCTTTACCTTGTATTAAACATAATTATTTCTTGAGTAAATTAAATTTAGTATAGTAATTTCTGTGTAATTAAAATAAAACAATTTAAATGTATTAAGCTAGTACTCAATGTACTCATATGACATTTGAACTTATGTTAATTAATGTGTAGTAAAACATAATAATTATGTTGTTGTTATGTTGTTTATTATCTAGTGGTGCAGACTGATCCCAAGACTTTGATCGTAGGGCTAGATAGTAGACACATAATTTTTTCTTTGACTTTGAATGTATCAAGTCATATCAAGTTACATCAAGTTATGTAAACTTAGTTATAATTGTTTATATAAAAGTTAAGTTGTTTTGCAAGTTTTAACTTCAGCTTCTTTCGTTATAAACTTGAGGGGCTGTGATGAGATTGTATCAAAAGACAAGTACAATTTAGTTTGAGTGGCCAGTGCTGCCACCTGTTGTAGTGTATAGTTTGAACTTAGAATGCATTTCTACTTTCCTGTGTTTCTTGTCTATGAAAGTGCTCTGCGAATAAAGATGACGGACTGAACGACGTTTTTATTTTTGTCCAATCTTAATAAGACAAAGGCCTCTTAACTCATTTAATAAATTTGTAACAATCCTTTGTACGACGACAAATTAACCATTGAATAATGTACCTAAGGTACTGTTATGAGTCGTTAATTTATGTCGCATGGAACTTTTTCCGATCGCTTTTTTTCTCTACGTCCAACTTTTTGGTCCTTACCCATTGCGTGCTTAAACCTTTGAGCGCCAAGCGGCAAAGCAATTCACCGTGCCACTGACGCCAAACCAAAAAAAAAAAAGTGCTCCAAAATCAACAGAGATTGAAAAACACAGATATAGGTTTGAATTAGCATGTTTTTGACCATTGAAATTTTTGACGTCAATAGGCGTCGTTGGCGTCAGTAGCACGAATTCCCGATGACGTGATTTGCCGTCTTTGGCGGTCAAAGGGTTAAAAGAATCTGACTGTTGCATATTGTGAAAAAAAAACAGCCAAGTGCGGGTGAGACCCGCGCACTGAGGGCTCTGTATAAATACTTATCCCTAAACTGGCCGGGTTAAGTTGAGTTTGCACCTGGTATGTATAGCGCCGGATACAAATGAGGTGCAAAGTTATTTCAACCAATCACGTTTGTTGTATAGGAGACCCCTGAAATATTTATTTTATTCCGTTTTTGAGTATTTGTTGTTAAAGCGGCAACAGAAAAACATCGTCTTTGAAAATGTCAACTGTCTCGCTATCACGGTTCATGATCATGAGAAACAGCCAGGTGACATAAGTCATTTCATCTCAATAAAAATAAAACTGATTGACATCCTTAAAAAAAAGTAGACGCCTATAGAATTATTACATTTTTAAGGTCACAATGACTAATTCTAAAATCGAATACGATAGGACGTTCCGGCAGGTAAGGAAAAAAATATAGGTGTAAATAAAAGCAATGAATTGATTAATCTAATAGTTTAATATAATAAATAAGCCGCAATACATAATGTACTAACAATCGTCAATAATGCTTATTTTTATATCCTAAACCTCTCTTGTCTTTGGCGATCTCAATTGATTCCTTTAAAAAACTTATTCATAATCACAAACTAAGTGTTTAATTAAAGACGACAACAATTCAATGAGAATGTTCTAGAAAATTGTCTACTATTTTAATTTCATCTCTGCCTCTTAAGCACCTTAGAATAAGTACGTCTAGAACGAGATTCTTCATACAACAGATTTGCGAAAGATGAAGCCTCTTTTGGTTGTATGTGTGCGTGTCTACGAACCAATCATAGAGACGTGTTGCTTGCGACATTGACTTTGTGACAGATGCGAACACGGACGAAACTCAGCCCGTGGCTAGCCAAAACTGGCTTCACTTTTAAGTCCTACTAGGTTTCTAGGCATATTTATTTTAAGAGGCCTTATCCTTTTAAAATGCTGATTGTTTTAGACATTTTTCTCTATGATCAAACATGTTTCTTAAATATTATTGATGTTACTACCTAGAACAGGGCTATTGGGATTTATTGGTAGGTATATATTTGAAAACTTCAGTTTGAATTTTTCATTAATAATTTTTGTTTCAAAAACTACTCTAAATTGACAAAATTCACGCGGAAAATGAGTTTTTTCAACTTACTTTCGAATGCACGCAATGAAAGCATGAAATAAATAGCTATGTTACTACCTAGAACTCGGAGAAAAGTACAATTCAGTTCAAAAGGTGGGTTTAAATTATCAATATAGTTTTCATAATGAAAAAAATAAATTTTAAAAGGAATAAGGCCTCTTAAGTTACCCACCGAAACGCCATCACTAGCTATCCTTACAAAAATGCATAAGCCGAACGTCTTCAGTAGGGCTAGCATAATCTTGCCGTGACTCCGTTAGTCACGCGACAAAGCGTCACCTGTATTGGTCGCGGTATGGAAAGTGACAGTTATATGTCGTGCGACAAAGTGCGTGTCACAGTTATGCTAGACGTGCCGGTTAGCTAGCATCTATTCAAGATGGATAGTTCGATGTTATTTTGTTCCGTTGCAGCAGCTCCAAAGATGTGGCGTCCCGGTGAGGCAGGGGACTTATAGCCAGATTGGAATTGTTGTGGCACTTTTGAGCTTTCATAGAGACTTCTCATTCATCGACTATCGATATACATATTATATCGATACATAAGAAGAGAAGATTAAAAGTAGAGTTACAACCACAGGTGATCTTATAGCTACAGAGTGATTTCTTTCAGATAACAGTTGAAAATGTGAAATAGAAATATGCGGCCAAAAATGTTTAAGAAGCCTCTAAGTAAGAAAACACATTAACAATACAATTTTCAATATAATTCGTATATAAATTTCCAAAAAGCTGGTTATAAAAGATCGCTTAGTTACGATAAGACTGTCTGTTCATAACTCTTAATCATATTTTAAAACGAAACGGTTCGTGTAAATGGGGGTAGTGCCCTGGATCGTTGTTCGTTTTGGCGTCAGGTATTTTTAACCCCCGACGAAAAAAGAGGGGTGTTATAAGTTTAACATGTGTATCTGTGTATCTGTGTATCTGTGTATCTGTGTATCTGTGTATCTGTGTATCTGTGTATCTGTGTATCTGTGTATCTGTGTGTCTGTCTGTGGCATCGTAGCGCCCTAGCGGATGGACCAATTTAAGTGCGGTTTTTTTTAATCGAAAGACTTTTCCGTCGAGATGGTTCTTAGCTATGTTTGGTGGAAATAGGACCAGTAGTTTCCAAGATATTCAGCTTTAATTGGAACAAGTGACGAGATCTCAGCCAATAATGAAGTCAATAATTCGAAATATTGGCTAAATGTTAAGTTTTATTAGCATTTTCTATACGACTCACTAATTGAGGGTCTCATGATGACCAGCTAGTTGTTGATGGATCTCAGCCAATATTGAAGAAGCCAAGAATTCCAAATTTTGGATAAATGATAAGTTTTATTAGCATTTTCTATATCACTCAATAAATGAAGGTCTCATGATGACCAGCTAGTTGTTAATGGATCTCAGCCAATATTGAAGCCAAGAATTCCATATTTTGGATAAATTATAAGTTTTATTAGCATTTTCTATATCACTCAATAAATGAAGGTCTCATGATGACCAGCTAGTTGTTAATGGATTTCAGCTAATATTGAAGCCAAGGATTCCAAATTTTGGTTAAATGTTAAGTATTATTAGCATTTTCTATATGACTTACTAAATGAAGGTCTCATGATGACCAGGTCGTTGTGAACGGATCTCAGCCCATATTGAAACTAAGGATTCCAAATGTTGGTTAAATGTTAAGTATCATTAGCATTTTCTAGATCACTCAATAAATGAAGGTCTCATGATGACCAGCTAGTTGTTAATGGATTTCAGCCAATATTGAAGCCAAGGATTCCAAAGTTTTGGTTAAATGTTAAGTATTATTAGCATTTTCTATATCACTTACTAAATGACGGTCTCATGATGAGGCCTGACAGAGAATTGTGAAAGGATCTAAGCCAAGAATTTCTAATGTTGGATAAATGTTAAGTTTTATTAGCGTAATCAACAGATTGATAAATTTTTGACAGTACAATAATTTGGTACCTTGGAGCTGAAGATGGCCGTAGGAACTCCTAAACAGCACAAGATAAACCCACGGTGTTTGGGCTCGTCTGATTGTTCTTGAAGAGCAATTAATATTTGTGTAAGAAAGTACAGTCAATAATAAAACCGAGTCCCAAAAAAACTTTTTTGACAAAAAAAACTCATAGTTTCTGTCACTGGGTCACTATTTTTAAGTTTCGGAATTCTGCTAAAGCTGAATTGTTATTAGCACTATTGAACAGGTTCCTTTGATTGAGGTCACAAATAGCAACACCCTGCAAGATTTTAACGCGACTAAATGACACGTAAGCTTTAGCAAAAGTACTCTTGCCTAAGTGAATAACAGCTTTTTAGGATTTTGTAGTTTGTGTCAGTCTGTACACAGCTTAGCTCAGAGACAAAGTGGTTGAATACATTTTTAAAAACATTTGTATGTTTATCCCATGGTGTGGGGTATCGATGATTAGGTCTCTTAAAACTAAGTCAAGTTACCTAGCACTAACTGCAATTTTTATGGAGCTAAGTAAGCCACCCGTACCTACTATTTGGATCCTGTAGAATAGAAACCTGTAGGCCCATGATGGTTGCGTTTATCACGTGATAAATAAGTGTCAAAGCATCCGTCACGCTTTGACCAATTGCGAGGGCAAGGGACAGATGCTTTGTCACTTATTTATCACGTGATAAACGCAACCATCATAGGCCCCCTGGTTCTGTTTTAGGCCGTAAGTAGCAGGTTCTTGCGACTGACTTCATGAGCAGTGCATTTAAAGTATATATTTTGATTGTCTTGGCTAATAACTTCGCCATTTTGCCATTATAAGCATTAACTAGTCTTACTTTAACGATTTTTTCCCAGAATGTTGCTTAAGGCTATTGATATCAAAATATATCCTAACTTCAATCTTAGAGAAGACGGCATTCATTACCACTGGCTTGGGATCCTGCTGTACCTACATAATTATAGTCCAGGATCAAGCTCGACGAAAGATTGGAAACCCTGGACCTTAAACGGTGTAAAACAAAAATAGTGTCAAAAGAAGAAATTTCCGGGACGAAACTTCTGTTTGTTTAAAAAATATGAAATAAAAATAAAATTAAAAATTTAAAAAACCCCCGACATGACTACCAATAAAAAGAAAGAAATAAAATCTACGAAATGTGCCTATACAATGAACAGTAGAAAAAGAATCCAAGCTTCGTTGCGTCGGGGGACCGCTAAGTAAATGAAATGCAATGTAAGTACTGAAAATCGTAAAGTGGGAAGCCCAAATGCATACATGCAATTTTGCGTTGAAAAATATATTTCATTTCATTTAGGTCGGTAGGTACCTACTTAGCGGTCCCCCGAACGCAACGAAGCTTGGATTCTTTTTCTACTGTTCATTGTATAGGCACATTTCGTAGATTTTATTTCTTTCTTTTTATTGGTAGTCATGTCGGGGGTTTTTTAAATTTTTAATTTTATTTTTATGTTTATCAATATACACATTGTATAATGTATATCGGAAGTCGATAAACGAGAAATCCCTATGACAGCTCAAAAGTGCCCCGACAATTCTCGTCTCTGCTTATAGCCATGACAAGTGACTCATAGAAGTATTGTAGAAAACTGATCAGTGTTGACTACCGGTATTAATGTTTTGTGTTACTCAAAAATTTTCGCTTTTTCATTTAATGAATATTAAGAATTTATAATCGTTGACAACTTTACATTAACAAACTTAAATACGTTTCCGCTGTTTGTAATATACTAATAATTATCTATTAACTATGTGTTAAGACATATATTTACAATAGACTGCCAAACACAATATGGCACTACAAAATCTAGCCTAAAGTAAGACTGGAAATTATATTAAATGCAGACGTTAAATGCATTGAATAAGTACAATATTTTAATAAGAAAATGATAGGAAATTTTGTCTTACATTATATTCTTGTTCTGTTATGAATGCGTCTATATCAGGATGGTAGGTACTTAGAATGTAATATTATTATTTGATTAGTACCCATTTTATCTTCACTCCTGTCTCTATGGATTAATCAAATTATATACCAAAATATTTCAAGGCCAAAATATAGGCAATAATACATTTCTTAAAATTGTACTTATTTCCACAATAAAATCATACTTTGTTATTGCTATTGCAATTTATTATGTTATATATTATTTTGACACATCACGGTTACTTAATGCAAAGAGAAGGGTTATTTCTATACATAGTAAGGCACATTAATTAAGTAACTTAACAGCTGATAATTTACACTATCCTATCTGGCTTTAATATTAAGTCAAAAGCACGACTTAGCCCCACATTCAAAGGTTTAAAGTTGAAGGACTTATTTTTGCATGGAAGTCATAAAAGAAAGAGTCCTGTTGAAAAGACACTCAGTTCATAAAATCCTCAATTTCATAATGGCACTAACGGTACTTACCAAAAATAACTATTTAACCACTAAACTCTATATCTAAAAGAGGACCAGAAAATTACTTTAAGTGAACGTTTTGAGGCTAATAATGATACTTGAATCGATGATTTAAAATACCTACAAAAGGGGTTCACTCACGTTGTAAAAGTCGAATATCGCTTGATATTTTTCGAATCAGTACGCGATTCATCATCAGGAGACCCGATCAGTCGCGGCGGAGGCCAACCGAGTGCTCGGTTCTCGATTCGAAACATGACGTGAGTAAACACGTTTTGCAGTTATTATAAGGTCTGAGACTCAGTAGTTTTCTATGTAAAACAGTCATAAGTAAATGTGAAGTTCAATAGAGTTTTTCTATTATGATATGAATATAGAACCTGACTTTGGTACTCAAAAATATGTATAGTATCCTATGAGACAGCGAGGTTTTCATTAGTATTTATCATGAAACTAATCTCATCTTTATAAACCTTAATTAGAATCACATTAGAATACAATAATTGATAATATAATGGAAAATCAATGCATCATTACATTATAGAGCTTAGTGGGTTAAAAGACTGATTAAAATTGGGTCACAAATCGTAGCACTCAGCGCCACCTACCGATTTACAAAAACACTGCTACTAGCGTTTCTCGACTATTTCAAACGCAGCATCAGTGGCGCCGAGGTTCTAACTTTACGCACTAGATGTCGCTAAAAACCCGGCAACATTACTTTTCACGACGACTCATTGCGGCTTTACACTATTCGCGTAGTTGGTAAAGTTTAGGCAAATATAATAGTGTGGAACGAATATGACACTTCGCTGCGGGAACTCGAACTTCGGCTAACTTCGGTGAACTTCGCGAATAAGTGTAGAGCTGGGCTAGGGTAAAACTGAAAAGTGACAGATGATCTTTTATGACAATGTCAATTAGTTCAGGTTAAAGTATGCTTAGTTTAGTTTTTGAATCGCTTTATGAAACATTGTTTTGTTAATTATAATACATGTTGTGTTAACTAGTACAGATGTACTGAATAATTATTTGCTTTCGTAATCGATCTCTTTTTTCTATAGGGGTGTAGACTGTTGAATTATACAAAATACTATAATTATATAAATAAAATGTGTAAGCTCAATATGTCATGAGTAAAGAAAAATCGAATAATAAAACGGCTTTGGAATATGTAACTTCAAACAAACAATGGAATTATTAAAAAATAAATGGTTCACAAAACAAAACAAAAACAAAAAGGTTACATTTGATGATATCCTGAAATCATTCCTCTAAAATTTGTTTACCCTATAATTTAATATTTGTCGTGAAAAGTAGACCGGTATGCTCCGGCCTTCGGCGGCAAGCGGGAGTGAAAAGTCCGAGCCTGGTATCTCGCTCACTCGTATGGCCGCTGCCATCTGCCGGCGAAGTTATGCCAGGTCGGTAGGCTTGATTTCATTAAAGTGACAAGTTACAACTTGTTGGTCATAAATCGGTTACCACTAAGGCTGCCACCTTTTCGGCTACGGGTTGACATGACATCGATACAACCTCTGTCACATTTAAGTCAGATGGGAACCGACTTTATGATGAGAACAACACATTGGAGCCAATGTATCCTCAATTCGAACAAAGGAACGACTTTTCATCGATGTTGATTTACTGTGGTTTCAGTTGTTTAATATCATAACTCAAACGGGATTGTCAAAAAACAGGCAACACGCGACTGTAACAGAATAGTACAATGCACCCGGCGGTTGTAGTCGTGAATGTCCCAGATCGCAGACGTTAGTGGCCCCCGAAGGTGAACGCCATAAATATGCAATCTGGGGCTTCACGAATCACCACCCGTGGTTTGTCTAAAGTTGTACGTCTTACCTTGGCCAGGAACTGAGGTTTTCTCCCCTTTTTTCAGAAAATGCCACTTACTGCCTAGGGTGACGTAAATATAAATAAACAAAGTGACATTCTCCGGGTCTGGGTTGTTTCAAAGGTGGCAGCCCTATATACTACTAGAATATTTCAGACTTTAGCTGTACGCGGGACGTATCTTCGGCCCCTCGGTGGGTTCTAGAACAATCCGCTTGAAGCATCCTTCGGGCAGCTGGCCCAGGATATCCTTTACGTTGGCTACCTCGCTGAGCAGGTGTTTGTGTTCCTCCTTGTATTGGTCCATCCATCTGGGGAATTAGATTTGGATTATACCTATTTGATTATTAATCATAAAATCTAGTAACTATAATCTAAATCCACCCCCGCTCAGAATCGTTTCTGGTAAGGCCCAGACTTATAGGGCCAGGGCCCCTCGGCACTTGGCATTTGAGGGGCTCTCTTATCTCAAAATGATTTTTAGCAGATAAAATAATAGGCAGTAGTATTTCAAGTGACAAATAAAGAAAACATAAGTATGGTGTAAGTCCTACTTCTGGGACTACCCTAGCCTGGCTGGGTCCCTAGCCCCTTGTGGGCCTAGGGGTAAATACGGCACTGTACATAAATCTAGTTATGAATCAACAATCATCATCATATTGTGCTCTTCTGTCTGTGAAGCAACGTCTTTGGTGTGGTATCCGCAGACGATAATGAGCTACAAGACCAATACAATAGACAGAATTGCATTGTGTGCTTTAAGTGGACCGTACACAAATAAAACCTACCAAACTATACTTATAATATCAGTACTTTTCGACATTTCGATCTAGGTGCGCTTATCCCGCTGGTACTACTGGTACCAGTAACGATCACAACAGATCGCAGAAAGTTTTTTTTTTTAATTATTATGCAATTTATAGATGTTCTGGATTGAGTGCTTACCTCAGATGGTTCTGTTTGGCTTCCTTGAGCGCCTTGATCTTTCCATCAAGGTCTAGCGCATTCAGCTCAGCCTGCACTGTGTTCAAGTTCTCCTCTGAAACAATACAATAACATAAGTCATCTACAATACTTTCGTGAGATATATTTAATTATTGTATTTAACGGGGGAAAAACAGTGACGAAGTTACCGCGCCGTTGTACTGATGAAGAGAGTTCGAAACATGTCGGGCCGTTCCTGACAATTTCATGTCAGTGTACAGTCTGACCAAAAAGAGTAGAAGAATTATGTGAGGACTAAATGAAAAAGAAATACAAAAAGAAAAAAAAAGAAAACGCAAACTAAAAGTAAAATTTACAAGAAACCAAGTATACCTAGTCGGTCCAAAGCTTCCCCGTCCAGGGTTGGAAGGTTCTGAAGCTCTTCTTTGATGACTTTGAGGTCTTCGAGGCCCTTAGAGACTTGTTTGTCGGCCTCCCTGGCATCGGTGTTGGCTTGACCGACCTGTAGATATTGGCAATTTTCAGAGAGTGCGTTATTGATGTTAACCAAAAGTCTCATCAAAACTGCTTCTTTTGCTTTAAATACTTTTATTGACTAAGGATATACGGAATAAACTTAACCTTCATCTTGGCATCTCTAGTTAGCTGCATGTTCTCAGCGGCCTGCTTCTCCAGATCTGTGATCTGCTTGGCCGTGCCTTCCACGCGAGCTGAAAAACGAAGAACATTTCATTAGAAATCCTAGACAAATGCAAGACGCTTAAAACCTGCGAACTTATAATGGATGGAAGATGATAGATGAATCTTAAACATCTGTCACTCTCGCACTCATATACGTGTCGGAAGAGACGGGTGCTTTGTCACGCATCTTTCAAATTCGTAAAGTCGAATAACCAAAGAAGAAAACTTGTGCGGCACCGTAGAAGATTGATTAGGGTTCTAATAAAATTTTGGCTTTCTCTATCAAAGGAAGAATCAGAAAGATGCAGAAAATGTCGTGCCATATCGTGTGTTAAACAGTAATTTAAAGCTGGAGGAACCTGCCTTATAGGGTTGTCCTGAATAGTCGTTTGTCTGTCAGGCATACCATGTGAGTCGTGGGAGGAGGTGGCTGCTTACAGATCGGATTGGCGAAGTGCTGTCAATGCGGTCTTGATAACTTTGAGCGCACCCGTCAACTCTGTAAAACTCAGCCCAAGTGCTCCTATCACTACAGTTATAACACATGGGGACCTATACTATGCTGCCCGCACTTTAAATAAATAAATAAATAAATATTAAGGGACAATCATACACAAATCGACCTAGTCCCAAACTAAGCAAAGCTTGTACTATGGGTACTAGACGACGATATACATAATATATAGATAACATCCATGACCCAAGAACAAATAATTTGCACAAATATTTGCCCCGGCCGGGATTCGAACCCGGGACCGCCGACTCAGTAGGCAGGTGTCTACAAACCGAGCCAAACGCGTCGTCTTTCAAATTCGGTTTTGCTAGCCATGCCCGCGCGTAGGTAAACGTAAATTTATTCATTCTTGTTAGAGTGTCGCCGTCGACGGATACCTACGTTTTGGAGGAATTAGACAGTAATTTACTTACTGGATAGTTTTTCAGCCTCGTCCCTCAGTTTGCCCGCGTCAGCTCTGGAGGTGGACGCCTTCTTCCGAATCTCGTGAGCAGCCTGCCAGAAGTAAAAGGTCATGTAAAGAAACCTACTGCAACAACTATGTTAAGGCTATATTTTCCGAGTGTGGTCGCACGGAGCAAATTGACGCAGGGTCGTCCTTTTCAAGCGTTGACGCGCGACGATTTTTAGTAGGTTTTTAGTTCTGCTCTCATAAATAATTTTATCGAGACAATCCTAGCGAATTTACGTAGATAATGTTAGTATCCATACCACTTATTCTTTTCTATCGAGCGTTTATCCAATCATGTTGCTGTTAGCGATTTTACAATCGCATGATGTTTTTCACAATCTTCAAACACTGCTTAATATGTTTACGACTCATTCCAACATGAGTGAGTTCGGCGTCTACTGGGAGAAGAGCGCTTTAAATGAAACAATGCATTTATGAAGAGTGTGCATCGTCATTGGTGTGTTCCCATTATTTGGTCAACAACTGTTTGGACCGTTCTAAGTAACCTACTTATTTTTCTTCAAGGTTTAACGACTGATTTAATATACACCCAGGGTTCTTTGTTTGCCTACATAGAGGGAAATATCGTGTTAAACTTATTATATCTCACCTCGCTCGCTTTCTCAGCGTACTCCTTCTGCGCCAGCTGTGCCAAGTCTCTGGCCTCCTTGGCCTTGTTGGAGGCCTCGTCCAACTCCTCGGCGATGCTGTTGATGCTGGCCTCGGCTGAGGCAACCTTATCTTGGATGGCAGGGACGTCCAGGGCGGCTTGTTCGGCCTGCTGACGGGACTCGTTCACTTGGTCGCTGAATTCTGTGAATTATTAAATGCATACAGTCTTGTTCTTCGATACAGTCCTGTGGAGTATATGTCTAAAGTTGTTAGATAAATGAAAATGTACAGGCAACACCATTCATATAGGAGCAGCGAAAAATCTAGGATTGCTACAAGTGGAACCAACGGACGGAAGAGATTTTAAGCATTTTCGAAGACACTGAAATTTGACATTCATATTAGGAATACACTTTATTTCATGTGGCTCGAATCAAACCCTATAGGTGCTCTTCCAATTTAACCTACTCTACGTGTCTCGCTCCGCTGTTGGTAGTGTTGGTCAGGGTAAGTGAAAGATTAGTGCAAGGTCTAACTCATACCTTATTTTTCAGTGTCTTTTATTGCCGAGTACCAAATCTCGTTAGTCTTTAGAGTGGTATTAGTCAGGTTAACATCAGTTTTGGATTGTGCCTGCAGTTCATCCACTCTGACCAGAACCTCATTTAGCTCATCTTGCCACTTCTGTCCTTGCAGCGTTTGCTAGCACCTTTCCAGCAGTAGAACCTTAGCGACTTTAATATCTTGAGTCTTCTTCGGGGTGACTATTAAACATGTCAAAGGGACAGAGGTAAGCGTTTTATAGCCCTTTTGTAAAACCGAACTTACCCTTCAATGTCTTGTAGATTTCATTGGCCTCCTTCAAGGTAACATTAGCTAGGTTGACGTCACTCCTAGCTTGCGCCTGGAGCTCATCCAGTCTAGCCAGTAGCTCGCTCAACTCATCCTGCCGCTGGAGTCCTTGGTAATGCAAGTCCTTGCCGCGTTTGATGGCGTCGTCCAAGTTGCGGAGCATGTCCTGGTTGGCTGACACCAGGTCGTCGAGTTCGGTGGAGGTTTGGTCGATCTGAGGAATAATTGAAATTATCATCATAATTCCCTGAAAACCCTACTGATGGTAGACGTGACAATTTGTGGAGACGTTTGGGTATTTGTGTCTTCATAAAATTATTTTTTCTTCATGAAATTTATTCGTCAAACATACCTATACTTTGCTCAGGTTTTAATATCTCACAAGAGTGTCATGTTAACTTCAACATAACCAAGTGCCTTGTTGTATTCTACCTTCGCCCGATTGCGTGCGGCATCAGCGTGTTCAGTCATACTTTAGTCTTTATAATTTGTCGTATTTGAAGGACCATTTCTGTCTTTTTACTCACCGTTTCCATAGCAGAGCCGTGTTCTCATCGGCATACAACCCAAGTACCTCCGCTGCCTTCGCTCGCTTTTGCGCTGTCAAACTGTTGTTCTTATCATTTGTCGTGTTAGATTATATGTTGTACTTACCGTCTCGTTCATCTTCTTGGCGTCCTGTCTCAGTTTTGCCAGCTTGATGTCCGGCAGCAGAGTCGTGTTAACTTCGGCGTAAAGACCTAGGGCCTCGTCGTACACTGATTTTGCTCTTTTTAGGGCGGCATCGGCGTGCTCAGTCATACTGTTGAGTTTGCCTGATGCTGCGTTCAGCTCGTTGGCTAGGATTTGTACTTCGTTGCTGGAAATAAAATATATCATTAGGTAATATATCTTTTACCAGGTTTTACTTCGCTCGCGTTTTTGTGTCGTTTCAACTCCAAATGGTGGCGTTCTATCCCTATGCAAAAATTAGAAATTTATCAGTATCGTCAGTGCGTACTCCGAAATAAGCTTGGAGTATTTGACCAAGTTTTTCTTTTTCAGAAGGTATGAGAATGACAATTACCTGATGTTAGCCTGTTTGGTCATCCCATCCTTAGCAAGATTATTAGCAGCAATAGACGTATTATACGCCTTCTCCGCGATATCCCTGATGTTCTGGGCCTCGTTTTCCAACTTATCAGCCAACAGACGAGACTCTTTAGCCAAGGCCGACATGTCGACGGATTGTTTGCCAAACTGGTCGGAGCGGTTGCGGGCCTTCAGGAGGGCTGAGGCGCCTTCACCGTCGAGGTATTCTAGAGCGCTCTGTGGAAGATAGTGGTAGTTAGTACCCTTACCATGAGCTATGGGGCTTCTAAACGGGCCATATTTTACTGAAATTTGTGGACGGCAACTATGGCCGTCCCTCTCTGACACCCTACGCTAGAGCAAGATGCAAATAATGGCTGGCCACAAATTGCAGCAAAACATGGGCGGCTTAGAAGCCCCTTTAACGTAACCATAAACGATTTGTATGGAGAATAGTACAGCGCCGCTAACGGTAACTTTTTAGAACTACAATTCCCAGTTTACGCAGTCACTAGCGAGTACAGTCACTGTAAAGTCATGTTAAGGGTACAGGTAATTTGTCACGCCATGCAGGCAATAGGCTACTGGACCCATTTTTGAAATATATTTGAAATGGTTAATCATTATCTTACTAGCACTAAAAATGTGTATTGTATTTTTTATTGAGATATAAAGTTAAAATTTTATTTATAAAAAAATAAAAAAATCATGAATAGATAAAAACGCCGCCGTCCGCATTTTTGGTTTTATTTGTGCGCGTCTACGAACCAATCATAGAGACGCTTTGCTTGTGATATCGACGTTGTGACAGACGCGCACACGGACGGAACTTAAGGTGGGGTGGAAGCAACACTGGCTTCACTTTAAAGACTAGGTTTCTAGGCGAATTTATTCTAAGTGATACTCACATTGATCTCTTTCTGTGCCGCTTCGATGGTGTCTTTAGCCTTGGAGACATTTCCTTTGCTCCTGTCGACTGACTCATTGCCTTCGTCACTCAGACGCTCAATCTTTACCAGCATGTCCCTGAAAATACCAACGTGTTGAAAACACACACACAATCGCACAAACATAGTCCCTAATGTGTAGACCCCGTTATCGGAGGTGCAATCGGGTAGCTGTCAAGTTCGTAGGGATGGGTAGAAATATAATGATGTCGATATCGATACTTTTAATTTTTTTGTACAGTTAACTTTATATGTATACCATGTTTTAGACTAAACATTAACATGTTTTTTTTGGGATTCATGACAATCATTGTGATCATGTAGATTGACGCTCAGTCATCTGTTATAAAGATCATTTCGATAAATTTTAAGAATATTATTTCTAAATTGAAATCCTCTTAAACCGATGCCATAGCTAAAGTACAACGATTGTTCTCTAATGCAAATCTGATAAACGAAATTAATTTCATGGACAACAAGGACGAAAAATTTTTTATTTATAAAAATGAACACATTTTGAAAATTATATAGTCCTGCCTAATAAAATAAACACGATTAATTAAAGTCTTAGAAATTATGATAAAGGAAAATTATCGACATATAGCTATAATTATCGTCATTTTGTAGTATTTCAAAATATTTTTACCCATCCCTATGAACTTGACAGCTACCAAATTGCACCTCCGATAACGGGGTCTACTGTAATGTGATACCCCAGGATTTTTGATGAACAAATGATTTGACGAACGACGACGAGATTTGTTAAACAATTTTACACGGCAAACTGTGTGAAATTCTTTAAGTTCCTGAACGCAACAAACGCGTTTCTGAACGCATGTCAAAACAATATGGCTGATCGTTTAAATGTCATTATTTAATATTTTTAATCACGAAATACTCGACAACCCGATACCTGCGGATATATGTTGTCCATAACTCTTATTTTTTACGCTTCTTAATTCGAGACAGGTTTCGATCGGGTCTACCGTAACCACCATTGATTAATATAGACATCTCTCTAACTAGTGACAGCCACAGGACTAAGTAGATTGTCCGAGCGTGTCATCTCGCTCAGTACTACTGTACGGTCTCAAACCGAACATACTTATTGCCCAAGCGCACACTCAGCATTCCCGTTCATTTCCATATTATAAACAGACGCTCCGCGTCAGTTCGCATCCAACCAAAAATATTGTGTGCCAATTATCAAACTCTTTGAACATCAAGCTCTCAAACTATTATTAAACGGTGTATGGTGCTAACCATACATCTTTTTGGTCCTTCGACACCGTGATACTAAATGGCACACCATTGCGTACAACGCCCGGAATCAAAAACATCACCGTTGCGCGATGTTTCCAGTGGATCAGGATTAACATCTAACGGGGTCAGTTTAAATGATCTTATGTTTAGGGGCCCGAATTTATAACTTACTCGACATCATGAAGCCTCTCAGATAGATCTGCCAATGTGTCAGTGAGGCTCGCATCAGGGCCCCCGACCAGCTGTGACTTGGCCTCTTCGCTGAGCCTCTGGATGTCTTCTCGGACCCTTTGGAGCTCCATGTCGAAGTCCGCGTTCTCCACCACAGTTGGGGCTTTGGAGATCTTCGCGAGGATCTGGGAAGTGAGTTGGTAGATTATTTGACTGATCAATCCAGGTGTGAGTTGCTTATTTGATAGTGAAAGAGAAGGAGTTCATTCACAGTGTAATGCCCCACGCCCTATTACTAAGACTCCGCGCTGTCCGTCCGCTTGTTTGTTCGTCTGTCCATCTGTCGCCAGGCTGCATCTCATGAAGCATGATACACAGTTGAATTTAATACAGATGATGTATTGCTCTTGGCGACACTACAAACATAATAAAATAAATATTCGCACCGAGGGATCCGTACAACTAAATAATTGTTAACTTTTGTTTTCTGTGTTTGTTGTTATAGCGGTAACAGAAATATAACATCTGTGAGAATTTTAACTGTCTAGCTATCACGGTTTATTAGATACCTGGTGACAGACGGACAGCGGAGGCGTAGTAATAGGGTCCCGTTTTTACCCTTTAGATACGAAACCCTAAAAAGATTGTATTTACTTACATCATCCAGTTCCTTCAGCTCCTTTCGGTGTAAGGTCACGGCGTCCTGAACCAGGTTATAGCAAGGCGGACAGCTCTCGCATCCCTGACCGTCGGCACGGCGTTTCTTGTTCTCCATACATCTGCAAATGCGAAGATTACATTACTGGAGCCGGGAAAGGGCTTGCCAGGTGAGTAGGTATAGACGGCCGGGTAAGGCCGGATGATACGAAGCCCGCAAGCCCTTTTCACGGCTAAGGCACGTATAGTCTCAAGCATATGCAATGAAATAAAATATAAAAAAACACACACAAAAATAAAAAAATCTCCTGTTTAGCCGGTTCATGAACACAGACGCCATTAAAAAAAAATATATATATTTATTTAAACTTTATTGCACAAAAGAAAAACTTAACGTACAAAAGGCGAACTTAATGCCATGCGGCATTCTCTACCAGTCAACCTTAGGGCAAAGCAGAGAAATTGTAGGCGGCATCAAACAACATAATTACACATAAAACAAACATTCATAAAAGTTTAGGAAAAGTCTTTCACAAATAAAAAGCTTAGGCCAGTAAAGAGCATAACTTTCATTTAAGTATTAGTGTTAAGTAGGTAATAATTTAACTAGTTTTATAATAAAATGCATGCGGTGTTTACCTATAAGTGGTTGTTACACTTAGGTAATGGCAGAGATTATGTTATTAAAGGATGTATTTTGCGTAAAGAATTGTTGGTGAACCAAATAAATGAATAAAATAAAAATAAAAACAAACACAATTATCATGACCAGTGAGATCAGGTAGTCATTGGACGTTGCGCAGGTTACAGACATACCTGTCACAGCGACGTCCCTCGACGTTCTCCTGACACTCGCACTGGCCATCAGCATTGCACTGGTAATTTGTGGAGCCCCATTCGTCACAATCGCAGTCCTGGCAGCCCTCAGCGGAGAACCCGTAGTGGTATTCGCGGCACCGGTCACAGTGTAGGCTGGGGATAATAATACGTTTCACTTCGCTCACTCGTAGAAATAATCACATCATTTGATAGAATCCTTTATCGATTCTGTTTTAATGTGGAACCACATTTCTACTTTTATAAATATTGACACAATGGTAAATTATGAAAGAAAAATGTAATGTGATCCACTGTAGGTTTCCGGCGTAGTGCTCTACCAACTGAGCTATCACATCGTTACGTCAATCACACCAAATCTTTGATTCCATAATTCTTCGCTACTGGAGCGCCCTCTGCGTCATGTGTTTTAAATGCTTATCTAGGATGTGAACTCTCGCGCACCGAGAGTTCCGTACAACTAAATAATTTTCAACTTTTTTGTTTTTTTGTATTTTTTGTTATAGATAGCGGCATCAGAAATACATCATCTGTGAAAATTTCAATCGTTTAGCTATCAGGGTTCATGTCATGAGATACAGCCTGGTGACAGACAGACTACAAACCCTTTACCATCATTAGTCATCAATTTGACCACCGGAAAGTCAAACAACTTACCCATCAATGCCAGGTTTACAGTAGCACTGTCCTGTGTATGGATTGCATGTAGAATTGTATGAGCCCTCCAGATTACACTCGCAAGACTTGCAACCCTCACCCGATCTTATGTTGTAGTACCCATCCTGTAATAAAAAATAACTATTAGATATTTCCTGGCTTTCCTGGGTTCGAATCCTGGCCACGGCAAATATAATGTGTGATGGGGTCGAATATTTGTGCTTGGGTCATGGTTGTTCTATGTATTTAAGTATATATTTATCTATTTAAGTATGTATATCGTCGTCTAGTACCCATAGCGCTAGCCTTCTTGAGCTTAATTTGGGACTAGATCGATTTGTGTGAGTTTATATTTGGGTCAATCCACTATTCTCTGCCACTCGTTGCCATAGTGATATCCCCTGGGTCACTTTTCGAAACTACGATTTTCCGTGGTTATATTTAGCAAATACACTATTGAGTATTAAGGCCCCCATACATGGGAAGGCAAAACTGTTCAGGCCGATGTGATTGAATTGCTTCAGTCCATCCGGCCGCCGTAAAGCGTGGTGACCTTAAGGCCGTTTCATTCATACACGGTACTGATTTAAGTCCGATCAGATGGAACTGAAGGTAAACCTGGTCATGTATGGGGGCCTGTATTATATTTGAATGTTAATATCGGCTCCATAGCTCTCTAAAGTCTTACCGTCATCAGAAGTCCGACTCCTTCTCATCAAAGAGCGGACAGTGGATGCAATATGGTGACGAAAGCAGAACATGGATAAGACTTTTATTACATTTCGAGTAACATTATGTATACATGCAGTTTTTGTAGTCATATCCATATTACGTATATCGTTTGACATGATTTTAACGTATATATTGCATCCACTGTCCGCCCTTTGCTTCTCATGCTCGCACGGTATTGAAAGGAAAGTGACAGGTACTTTATGTAGCGCGACTAATACTACAGCTGTCACTTTTCTTTTAATGCGAGCAAGGCAGGTGACGATAAGTCGCACTATAAGGGAAATCACCACAAGATATACCTACTAGCCCCGCTGCTATATCAACAGAAGATGACAGCGGTTGGCATTGGCGTATCTAAGATAATTTTTGGGTGGGGGCCTGGTCATGGCCTGAGTTGAAGTCATGAATTTCTATGGGTAGCCCAAAATCCTGGGGTGGGCACTAGACTATATTGGGGTGGGCACGGCCCACCCTGCCACCCCCCTAAATACGCCAACCAACACAGCTTGAGTTTATTCGCGCGTATTTTTAATTTATAATTATGCAATGCTGATAAATTATGCATGTATAATTATGTATTAAAATCCGTTGCGAAGTTTTAAAGATATAAGCGAAAATAGGGACAGACAGCAGGAAGCGGCTTTGTTTTATAATGTGTAGTGAGTAGTGATAGTGACTCACCTCGCATTTGTCGCAGTTCCGGCCGATGACATGGGGGCGACAAGCGCAGTAGCCCGTTAGACCGTCACATTGCGGGGGGCCCTCCGCACTCTCTTGTGTACCGTTCTCGTCACACTCACAGGGCTTGCAGTCACCCTTCTTTGTAGGGTTCAGGGCGTCACCGAAGAAACCTGAAAAAGCGTTTTTTTTTGGAGATGCCTTGATTTTTGTGTGTATCGCTCACTCTCTCGCTGGACGCGCAATGTTGTGTCATTTATTTATTAATTTATTCAAATTGGTTACACAGCATTACAGTAATTAAACCAAGTCACTGTGAACTACAAAATTATACATAAAAAAACTTAAATCTAGTTCGATTTAGGCGACGTAACAGCGTGGCTCCGTTGTCGTCTGATCTGGCGCAGGATTCGGCAGATTGCCCCGGAACCGCCGAAACACAACAGAACACCCTTCGGCCAGAAGTCTGCACTTGCGATGGTGTCCTGCAGCGGCCGCGGTACGTGGACCACAAACGAGCGGAAGTGCACGTAGTGGCGGGACTGTAGCTGGTGCACCCTCAGCGAGAAGCCAGTCTTCCGGCGAACGTACTCCACCACATAGTCATCGCGCGTCAGGGAGTGATACCGCCTACATTTTTTGCCCACCCTCCTAAGATGGCTCAAACTGTAGCTTTATTCAATCCCGAGATCCACTTCCGTTTCTTGAATAGCGAGCTCAAAAGAAGTTATTGGGAAATTCTCGATCCAGGTCAGCAAAAAACAATTTTGCAAATTTTAGAAAATCTCAAAAAATCACCGACCGATTTTGGAAATTCAAATTGCACTTTGAAGCCCTTTGGTAGACGCATATTTTGACATATAGCTCATCCGAGTACCTCTCATATCTGCGAAACTGCACGCAAATGTCATAATTTTATAAATCGGCCCACTGTACTCGATCAGGAAAACATAAGCATTTTCAATAATTATTTAAACTCACGTCAAAATTGTCAGGAACGGCCCGACTTGTTTCGGACTCATATGGAGGTCTTCAGGGGCAGCTATCCATGCTGTTACGTGACTCCGCCGCCGCCGCGGCCCACATATATTTTCAATGTTAAAAAACTCACCGCTCAAGCACTTATCACAGTGCTCCCCAGCAGTATTGTAGATACACTTCAGACATTCTCCTGTAGTCCTATTGCAGTTGCCCACGGCGTTGAGGTCCACGTTGCCGTTGCACTGGCACTCCTCACACTCCTTAGGAGAACCGAACTGGCCGGTGGGGTCGCCGAAGTGCCCGTCGGCGCATACTTCACACTTTGGACCTGGGAATAAGAAAAGTATGAATTTACTGATACTACTAGCGCCATCTATTGAGGAGTAGTGAGATTAGGAACAATTACAAATCCCTTTTTTACCAATAAAAACGATACCAACGAAAATAAAGCTTTAATGACCCTGCTGGTCTCAATCATCAGTTCCTCGTAACCCAATTATGTTTTCCGGGAACAACTGCCCAGTAAATGAAATAAAACTCCTAAGTTACGACAAATTGTGCTTTATACCTATAATTATACCTATATTTATACCTATAATTTGCAAACATTCACACGATTTCTCCACGACTCCAGGGGGCCTATGATGGTTGCGTTTATCACGTGATAAATAAGTGACAAAGCATCTGTCCCTTGCACTCGCAATTGGTCAAAACGTGACGGATGCTTTGACACTTATTTATCACGTGATAAACGCAACCATCATAGGCCTACAGGTCACATCCTGACCTCTTATTGTCCTACAAAAATGATTAACTTTTTAAACAACCATTTACCAAAAAAAACAACAAGGAAATGTCTATTAATCCAATACCCTGGGAACCTCCAACTTATATTGGTATTGGAGTCTCACAACATAAAATAACAAGAAGAAACATCACTGGGAGGCATCTATTGTGGGGTAGTAGAACTAAACTGGTTCACCTAGTAGGCAAAAGATGTCGTTTTGGTCCTTTTCTATGACGATGAGGGTAGATTCTCGTCGCTGATTCGCGTCGAGCAGCCGCGTGGACAGAGTGATCGCCCGCAGTGCTCGGTTGGCCGCCGCCACGACTGATCGGCTCTTCTGATGAATCCCGAACCGATTCGAATCATATCGAACCATATTCGACTTTTACGACGTGACTTTCGTTTCGTAGATTAATATACACGTGACTGCCGGAAAGTCTTACCAGCGTATCCATTGGGACAATCCGTGCACACAATACTCTGATCCATCAGCTGGATGCACCCGCTGTTCTTCGGGCACGGGCAGGGCTTGCAGTCCTCAGGAGTGCCGGCGATGGCGTTGCCATAGAAACCCTTGGCACAGAGCTCACAGTTGCTGCCGGTGGTGTTGTGTTTGCAGATGCAGAAACCTGTAAAAATATCATAAAAAAATGTCTTTGAAATGGTGTCTTGGTTTCCTATAATTATGTTTTATAGAACTTCCTTATTGTTTCTGGGATATCATTTTCTACAAAACCTCTCCTTGGATATTAGTTATTAGATTTGGATAGATAGCCAAATCTTTACAGCATTAGACTTAAATTTTCATTCAAATTTGTTCCCTCATAAAAATCAAGGAGTGAAAAGAACACAATTCAATCGTACCGGGCTACGTAGCCCGGAGAATGGATGGCAGTTGGGACAGCAGTCTTAGATTCGCAAACACGTATAGGAAAGCGCAGCGTGGGACGGCCCCCAACTAGATAGAGGGATGACCTCGTGAGGGTCATCGAGAGAGCGGGGAGTCAATGAATGCGGTGCATGAAAACGCACTTTGTGGCGAGCTATGTTCAGCAGTCTGTGGCTGATAGATAGATTACTGTCATCATCATTTAGCATTATACATCTTGAACAGATGAGTTAAGCAGCGTCTAAAAAACTGCGGCACCTTCGAAGATGGTTGGATAGCCCGATACGTGAGCGACAGCCGCGGTCGCATCATTGACAAATAAATGTTACGCCTATCGATGAAGGGGGAAGAGCTGCACGCTAGTTTCTCAGGTCGCGCTTGTGGGAAAGAGAAGCAACCCACACTTCATCATGTGCAACCACACCATCGCACAAAGTCTTCCTCCAAAGGTCACGATCTTCAGACAAAGCTCTACGTGTTGGGTGTCAATTCTGAAGGATAACATGTCTCGCTTTACGCTGTCTTTAAAGTGTAGCATACGTCGTCCAAGATTACTGTATGTGACGAAGAATCATACCAGTAGCAGTGTCACAGATGTGGGCATGCCCGTTGCAGTCACAGGGTATGCAGGTGGAATACGGGCCCCCGTTGGCAGGCTCGTGACGGAACCCTGGGGCGCACTCTTCGCAGTAATCACCGACATAGGCGCTGGGACAGCTACACTTCTCTACCCAGTTCGCTGGGCCTGAGCCCTTCTCTCTGCCAACCTGTCGATGAATAATCACTTGTCAACAAAAACATAAATTTTACGTTTTCAACCCCCCCTGCGCCACGCGGTATTGCCCGATCATCGGATCTCCCGAGAACCCTAAATTTTTCGGGGTGAAAAGAGATCTGCAATGCAGGGTGTCAGCTACCTTCATACCAAAATGTATCAAAATTGGTCCAGCCGTTTGAGCATGAAGAAGCAAACATACAAAGCCATGAACACACTTACAAACTATCGCCTATACGAGTAATATTAGTGTAATTATAGTTTGAGTATATCTCAATTGGAATTGATGTACTTTCGTATCTTTGTCTGACAATTTACAATGCAATAATACTCTGTAATCGTCTGATGATAGATGGAAAATATCGGTTGAGCTCGTGAGATTCATCTCAAAGAACAGTTGAAGGTGAAAAAATATACAGGCGGTAATAAAAGTTGTTTTCAAAATAGTACATTACTGCATACGCCAGGAAAGAAGCCGGGTGAGTAGGTATAGACGGATAGTGATACGAAGCCGGCAAGCCCTTTTCACGGCTAGGCATTTATAGTGCATTTCGCAAAAAGCGGTGGTAGCCTAGTGGTTAGGCCATGCGACTTTCAATCCGGAGGTCGCGGGTTCGAACCCGGCCCGTACCAATGAGTTTTCGGAACTTATATGTACGGGATGTCATTTGATATTTACCACTCGCTTTTCGGTGAAGGAAAACATCGTGAGGAAACCACCTAAGTAAGCCCAATGAGGCCTAGTTTCCCCTCTGGGTTGGAAGGTCAGATGGCAGTCGCTTGCGTAAAAGCTAGTGCCTACGGCCACATCTTGGGATTTAGGTAGCCGACCCCGATTGAGAATTCATTCTCTACAAAGATATGGGACAAAGGCTAGGACGATGATGACACCACTATCACTAAAAAAAATATAATGTAGCAGTTTAGTACAGACACCATATTAAAAAAAATCCTGTCTTAGGCCATCAATTTTGTATGAAATTCCTTTCCAGTTCCCTCGAGTTGTTCCGCCCGAAACGTGATACTTCGAAGCCTGTTATTTCGCACGGTATGACGACATTCCGTATTGAGAAATGTATTTTTTTGACAGGAACTTATTTCCATACCTTCGCCGTCTCCAGCTTGAAGTTCATCAGGTACCCCACGCCGTTCTTGTTGTAGGTGCCCCTGATCTTGATGGCGGTGAGGTTCTGCAGGATGGACATGAACTCGAAGTTGTTCAGGGTGGGCGTCCAACCGTACCGGGGGTCTTCGTGCAGGGTGTAGGTGAACTCTTGGGCCTGGAACAATGTTTAGGTGAGAAAGACCACATATATCATTTAGTTCTATAGAATCCTGATCAGAGGTACATTTTTATGTACAATGAGCTGCAGAATGGCAGGACCCATATATGGATGGAATAAATGGGCCATGCATTTGTGCAGCCCATAGTACCTACAGGAGGTACATTTCCGAAGAGAAGACAGTTATTGATCTGCTTTTGTTGAAAAGTCTAAACCTAGAAGTCTAAACCTAAAGCCAGAAATAATGAAGATAATCAGATGGTTGCTCTTTTTTTCGGATTGGAGACAATAAATATTTTCATCAAGTTCATCAAATTAAGATCTTCCAATGCTGTCCATCTCGGTTTTATGCTATCAATATTTGAATGAGGAAGACAAAAGCAGAGTTAGGTACTAAGAAGAAATCGAACTTTGCATACTTGAAAACTTAATTAAATTCTGTCCCCTTCTCATTCCTACCATTATATCCTTCTTTACACCCACATCTTTTAGTAAAATTGTAATAATAACAGCCATCTCAGATCGTACCTGATCAGAAGGCTCCGGGTTATCCTGAGCGTAGATGTTAATGGCAATGGACGCATGAGCTCCTTCTAGAATAATATCCTGAGCCGATGGGTAGCCCCTGGACTCTCCCAAGCGAAGGGTGAACTTGAGCTTGTGATTGTATGATGGCCGCTGGTCGCCTAAGAACTGGTTGGAAGCCACGAAGTAGACAGTTTCTTGGCCTGTTGAATGGACCTCTGCAAAAAAGTTACGATAATTTGAGTGTATGTTATACTTAGCAATGCTTTTTTTGCGCAGTTTATTATGAGATTATATAGGGTAAAGTCCTGAGCTGTCAGATTACGAATCGGGTTCGGGTGAAAACTGAGAGGTTCTTATATGGATCGCGTAAGAGCGAGTGAGGAAGGTATAAAACTTGCGTCATAAATAAAAGAAACACGCAATCAAACGGTAACTTGCGTTACTCTCTGTCATCGAATTTCCCTTTAGTCGTTTGTAAGCAGATATCACGCCCCTCTTGCGAGATACGGTACTAATGGAGAAAGCATTCACCATAGCATTTAACACACCAGCGATGCCGTTGAAAATTACTGCAAATTCCCATGTTTTAAGTAAATCAGTATGACCTGGAGATCTTGAAGAAGACGAATATTTGCCCCGGCCGGGACTTGAACCCAGGACCCCCCGGCTTGAAGATGGCATTTGGGGGTGCGTTGTGGTAGAATCTTCGGGATCCCATGGTGCCCCACTTCCAACACGGTAGGGAAGAGCCGGAGTGGGTTTAGTGGGTACTCTCATTGCACTTAGAGGAGTCCCACATAACACCTAAATGGCCTCCGTAAATGCAATCCCACTCCGTCAACAAAAAAAAAGTCTGATATTTCAACGCTGAGTTAAAGCAAAAACGTTAAAGCCGTTTCACATCTTACCTATATTTTGGGTATTTGCGTTGAATTGTAGTTGCACGGACTGGTCCCTGTCGTTCTCTGCGCCCCATTTCTCCGAGTCTCTGATGAAGTGGGCGCTCAACTCATGAGCTTGGTACTTAGGCGCTGAGTTGCACTGAGAAGAATGACCGAAGCAGAAACACGGGGTGCAGCCGAACTCGTTGTCTAAGTCCAGGTTGAAAAAGCCGGGCTTGCACCTGCAAGGTTAGATAATTACTTAAGAGGCGGGAAAAATAGGAATTGCCGGCCGAGTACGTATAGGGATAAGAGGCAGGCCTTCCTTTTTCATAACGAGGTATGTATATCTAGTGTATTTCTCATATATGCATTATGCAATCATATTAAAAAACAGCATGAAACAAAAGAAGGTCGCTTTGCATGTTGTTTCATTTTGTTGCTGATCTGTTCGCAACCGAAACTTGAGACCTCCAAGCCTATAAAAGAAAACAATACAATGTCAATATTTCGTTGCAGGTTAGAGAAAAGCGGATATGGTGTAGTACATCTTCCATACACTTACTTAAGACCGCGTCTCCCTTCCACGGTCTCCGTCCATTCCTTTCGGGTTACTATAACTGCCCGCATCATTACAAGCACATGGCTTGCAACCAAGACTGGTAAAGTCATAGTAATTAACGGCGCAGAAGTCGCACATGTCGCCTTGTAGTAATACTTACTCTCGACACCGTCGTCCCTCCACGTTCTGCTTGCACTGGCACACGCCGGTAACCGGATCGCACGCCGGCAGGTTACTGTAGCTGCCCGCATCGTTACAATCGCACGGCTTGCAACCAAGACTGGTGAAGTCATAGTGGTTGGCGGCGCAGGAGTCGCACTTGTCCCCGGTCACGCCGGGTTTGCATTGACACTTGCCGACGGCGTTGCATTGGAGGCTGCGGGATCCTGGAAAGTAGCGTTTGGTTTGAGGTTATGGGGCGACAGGAAGGTATTTAATTTGGTCAGGATATATCTGTAATTTACGGGCCTAGCTAAATGACCATGGGCAACTTTGTGTGGAGAGTAAGATTACTTGTAAATATCGTAAATTTAAGCTAGTAAATAATAATGCACCTTTTAAATACATGGATAAAAACTCATATTAAGCGTGTATGAGTGTATTTAAAGTTGTTTTTATACGATAGCAGTTCAAAGGATATTCCCTGGTGTTGGGAAGAAGTTCTGCCTACATCTCTCATTGTAAGTTGGGTTCGTCCCTGTTCTCAGCACAGACCATGCCGTGGCCTTAATTTATTAACGTACCAGTCGGATTACAACTGCAAGGCATGCAAATATCTACTGCTGCTTGGAAAAAGTTCTCCCTAAATCTCTCGCTGCTGGGTCATTCCTAGTTTATGCATAGATGATGCAGTGGCCTCAATTTATTAACTTACCAATGGGATCACAGTTTGCAAGGCAGGTAGATGTCCCCTGGTGCTTGGAAGAAGTTCTTTCTACATCTCTCGCTGTTGGGTTAATCTCCGTTTTTAGCACAGACGATGCAGTAGCCTCAATTTATTAACTTACCAGTGGGATCACAGTTGCAAGGCAGGCATATTACATCTCCTGGAGCATGGAAGGACTACTCCCTACATCTCTTGCTGTTAGGCTCATCCCTATTTTCAGCACAGACGATGCGGTGGCCTTAATTTATTAACTTACCAGTAGGATCACAGTTGCAAGGCAGGCAGATATCTCCCGGTGCTTGGAAGAAGTATCCCTACATCACTCGTTCTTGGGTTCATCCCTGTTTTAGCACAGACGATGCAGTGGCCCAATTTGAAAACTTACCAGTAGAATCACAGTTGCAAGGCAGGCAGATATCCCCTGGTGCTTGGAAGAAATTCTCCCTACATCTCTCGCAGTTCGGTCCATCTCTGTTTTCAGCACAGTCGATGCAGTGGCCGCCGTGGCCGGTGTGCTCGTATAGATCCTTGTCAAAGTAACATTTATTGGAGAATCCGTTGCAGTTGCAGGCTGTTGGTGAGAAAAGGTTCAGTGACAAAGGTGTACACAATTAAGTTTTGTTATATCAGTTCTCGTTTGGGGGTTTTGTGTTATCACATAAAAATTGTTTTGCGCTGATAGTTTGAGAGGGCTATGCAACTTTTCTCCAGCTTAAGACTTTGCTATTTTGGAAAATATAAATGCTTATGTAATGTTCGCTGTGCAGCAGTTAGTAGATGTAAATGAAAGCATAAACGGAATTGCTAATATTAATAGTATACATTATTGCCGAGGCCCGGAGATTAGGGGATTGCCTGACGATGTGGTTTGCAAGCCGCGAGGCAATCCCAGCCGAGGTATATATGATGCTTTTCTCAAACTATGTGAGGAAATAATAAAAATACAATAGCAAAATAACAATCAGAATACTTAATATATTTATTAGATAAATCGGGAAATAAAAATACCTTCGCTTAGCTAGCAGTTAGTTCGTATTCCTAAAAATATTGAGAAAGTATTGCCTTATATCACGTATTTCTATAATATCTATATATATGTCACCACGGATAAGTATGTGCAACTTCGGCTGCGTAATACTTTTTTATTTACGGTAGTCGGGTAAAAATAAACTAGACATCTTTGGTTTTTTTTTTCATATATACTACGACGGTGGCAAACAAGCATGCGGCCCGCCTGATGTTAAGCAGTTACCGCCGCCTATGAACGCTTGCAATTTTGGATTTGGTTCAAGGTTAAAATTAATCCAGCCGTTTCGGCACGATGAGAGGACAAATACATTTTTACCAACAGATAGCAAGCTTTTATAGCCGACTGTACTTTTCTTTGAACCTCTATCAATTTCTCACTATTTTCTTTGTTACTATCTTGTTGCTAGTTTTGAAAAAAAATTACAACTTTTTTGGAACTTAGGTAAGTACCGCAACTTTGTAGTCGAGTATGTTTCTTATAGTGTTTCTCAATAATTCGTTACTTATGATCTGCCCAACCCTCAGCATAAGCGTTTAGCCGAAAGAACCCGTAGAGGCCTTATTCCCTTTAAAATTTTTTTTTTCATATTATGACAAATATAGTGATAATTTCAACCAACTTTTTGAAGTGAATAATACTTTTCCCCGATTTCTAGGTAGTAACATAGTATTTTATGCTTTTATTACGTGCAGTCGAAAATAAGTTTAAATATTCCGCGTGAATTTTGTCAATTTAGAGTACTTTTTGAAACAAAAACTATCAATGAAAAGTTCAATTTGTAGGTTTCTGTTCTAGGTAGTAACATCAATAATATGCTAAGAAACATATTTGGTCATAGAGAAAAATATCTAAAACAATCAGCTTTTAAAAGGAATAAGGCCTCTTAACCAAAGAAAAATGAAACTACATAATTAACTTTATATAAAGACAATGACCGCATTTTGGATGTCATGGTATTAGTGTTATGTATGAAAAATTATACAGCATGGCAAATGCAAGGGTGCTCACCACCTGTATTGCAACAAATAATCAACTAAATTTTCTTAAATTGCACGTGAATGCTAGCGCTGAGAGTGTACTCTAAATTGTTAGGTATTTAAGCGGACCGGGGGCACTCGACCAGTATCCTTACTATGAGTTAACGTTACCGTACTCACAAGCGTTTTGTATGGAGAATAATACAGCGCCCCTAGCGATTACTTTGTAGAACTACAATTCTCCATACAAATCTTTTACACAGTCGCTAGCGAGTACTGTCATTGTAAACTCATGGTAAGGGTACAGAGGGTCACTTACGTAACGCTGTTATACAACCCTTTGATTCATACTGCGATACCCATTTATGGTACATTATATCCGTGCCTGGCGTGAAGAACTTGATAACTCGACTTATACGTTTTTTTTTTTATTGGCGTAATGGCTTTCTACGGCCAAGGTTTTGTAGGAAAAAAATTGACAACTCGATATCTACGATACTTTTGAAGATATGGCCTGTGACATCATATTGATATCTCGATATTTAGCGGATTTTATTTAACAAAACGAGATATCAGCGCGATGAGGCACAAAAAATATTGCATATCAACTTATCAACGTATTCTCAAAAAAAAAAAAAGCGTTCGTAACTTGACAAATCAAGATATTAGAATGAAGACAAGCACACTTTAACGATAACAAATGAATATATCGTTTTATCTCATTATACACAACTACCGTAAATTCATATGTCGATTTATCATTTTCAGGTTGATGGACACAGCAAATAATAAGTTGACATAATTAATTATTCATAATTTATCGAAATGTATATTTCGATTTGTCAAGTTATTCTCACATCTGAGGTGTACTCTGGTACAAAGGAAAACACTGATAACTGTACATTTGTGAACATAATATAAACCTTAGTACAACGTGTTAAGGTCCATGGGGTATAGTTAACAGTGTCTTCGTATGTATCATTCACATTACCGGTACCTTGTCAACCATCGACCAGTTTTATTTATTGGATCAGAAAAACAAAGATGTTGCCAGTTAAAAATAAGATAAATTCATCTAGTTTTTCTGTAGAATAAGTGCTTTTGCATTACTGAATTAAAGACGATTCATTTACTACAATTTATTCAATGTTTTTATAACTTTTAATATTATTTTCTTCGGATTTCGTGACTAAAATAAAACAATTCAAACGGATTGTATCATATTTATTCATTGTTTGTGCCTTTCTGACGTATTTGGCACCGAAAATTTGTGTTTTTCTCAACAAAAATAGTTGCCGAAACGTCAGGAGACTCAAACAACGAACACACGCGATATAATCCATTTAAATCGCCTTATATAAACAAAATAGTTGTATAGGAACGATAGAATTGTTTAATTGATACCCTATATTCTATGGTGAATATGTTGATAAGTCTAATATCTCACAAAATACAATGATTCTACCAAAATAAGTAAGATAATTGAAAAGTTTGCAAAAAATTACCCTCAAATCAATTTAGACATTTCAATTATACAGAAAAACTGATTTTTAGGGATTAAATTAAAAAACATTTTCACCAATTTGGGCACTAATGTATGGGGAATAACTTGATAAGTCGATGGTGAACTTGATAAGTCGATGGTGAATATGTTGATAAGTCTAATATCTCACAAAATACAATGTTTCTACCAAAATAAGTAAAATAATTGAAAAGTTTGCATAAAATTACCTATAAATCAATTTAGACGTTTCAGTTACTATGAAAAACTGATTTTTAGGAATTTAATTAAAAAACTTTTTCACCAATTTGGGCACTAATGTATGGGGAATAACTTGATAAGTCGTTGGTACCTATGTTGATAAGTCTTATATCACAGAAAATAAGAGGATTTTACTAGAATACGTAAGGTAAATGAAAAGATCGCGGAAAATTATCCATAAATCAAGCTTTAAACACGAGTTAAAGATGAAAATGGATTTTGGAGAAAATGTCAAACTTTAAAATCGACGCCCTGAACAATTGCCATTTTGGACTTATCAAGTTCTTCACGCCATGCACGGATATTATTATGGTATGTTAACATTTCTTACCGTAATCTTCTTATTGGTTACAAACGTTACGAAAGCGACAACACCCCTGACGGTACATAATCTGTGATTGTATCCCAAAATGTAAAGGTATATACCAGGTGATCAATCCAAATGGGTCAGTTGTGAGAAGTCACAAACTATAAGAAATAGGGAAATCTGTTCTTTGGAACCATGGCGTCGATTTTAGATTTAATAAAACAGCATTTTTTTTTATAAATCTCATACATAATTTCATACATAACCCGGTCAGAACTGCTGTAAAGAATGTTACAACACAAGATACGATTACTTACAGAGTTTTAGCCAGGTTCAATTCCTAGTTATGTATGAGATTTATAAAAAAAATTGAATGCAGTTTGTATTAAATCTAAAATCGACGCCTTGGTTCCTAAGAACAGATTTCCCTATCTCTTATAGTTTTCGTTTTCTCCCTACTGACTTGGATTGATCACTCTGTATAGCATTCGCCTTTTAGAACTTTATGTTACGCTGTAAAATTAGTAAAACCATTGTAAAATTGACATTATACTGATAATGAAGTGGTACTTTAGTGCTTCGCCTTAGCTGAATTAATGTTCACTTTGAGATACCAGCCACAAATTTTCGAATGGCGGTAACCTTTCGAACGCTTGACCACGGAAAAGGCAGACAACAGAATCCGTGTGCATATCATTTTGAGCACGTGGCGTAGGTGACAACTTCAGCTGCTCATTGTACACATCATCAGAATAACATCTTCCTATGGAAAAGTGTAAATCAGGACCAAACTATGCAACTCAAAGAGAACTAGCTCGGTTTGTGCAGCAAAGTACTATATTGTTGTATCGTATCGCAATGTCATTATTTTGTGTCCGAGAGCAAAATGAGGGTGTACTCCAAGAAAAAGAAAAAAACGTCAAAATAAGAAGCACCATAATCAATATCAAGTCTCAGTAATGCTGTACTTACCCTTGCATTCATACACGTTGCTAGGAGACGCCCTGCCCCAAGGCGCGTCATTGTAAGAGTCCCGACAACGCTCGCATGATCTCCCGGCCGTATTGTGTTCACATCTGTACAGGGAAAAGTGGTTATAATCCATTTATGGATGGATAAGTTCATCTATCCCTACTCAGTTACTCAGTTTGTCTATCCCATCCTCGTCGCCAATGATAGATACGTGGGATGGGGACAAGTGAAACCACTGCTTACTGTTAGCGTACTGACGTGTATTTATAAAATAACATGGCGGGTGTGAATGCACGCACACATGTTTAACAGTGAGGAACTGAGCAACTTCGGCCATATTTACCAGCAACTCTAGATGCTGCAAAGCGCATACTGAAACTTGCAATGTCAGCGATGGCATACCGGTAGCAATGGACACTAACAAAGTCAGAGTGTCCATCATCAAAAGTGTCGATAGGGTTCACTAAATCATTGCAAAATTATTTTTCGCTGAATCTCATTTCGCAGAAGTGTCGTTTCGTAGAAAGTAATTTTACTGAAACCTTCAACTATTTGGGATTGTTATAAAACAAACCTAACCTAATCAAAAGGATGATATTTGCAAGAATTATGAAAAACTAGCTGCACCACGCGCTTTTACCCGCTCATCCCACTGGAACACTAGTTTTTTAGGGATAAAAAGTAGCCTATGTGTTAATCCAGTGTGTCACCTTCATACCAAAATTTAACGAAATTTGTCCAGCCGTTTGAGAAGAAGTAACAAAGATACATATAAACACACTCACAAACTTACGCCTTTATAATATTAGCGTGTATGACTACAAAGGAATAGAATTCAGCGAAATGAAACATTGGACTAAAATAATAATCCGAATAAAAATCCGAATCCGAAAGTGGAATATCCATCCTCTCACCTGCAAGCCTTGATGTAAGTCCCGTTCTCCTGCTGTTGCATGTCGCAAACTGACGCATGTCCGTTGCAAGTGCACCGAGCTCCGACAGCCACGTCAGCGATGGCGTACCAGTACGACTGGAACACCTGACTGTCCCCGAAGTACTCGTCGCCGAACGTGTTGAGACGGTCGAGGGTGATGCGGATGTCGGTGGCCGTTACCCATTCCTGGGAAATTTGAAGAGTTTTAGAATAGCCTAAATTGAAATAATAGTTAATGTATTACAAAAGGAACCACTGCGGAAAATGAGGAATCGAGGACACGAATCTGTAATGGTAGTGTAGGGCGCCCTGTAACAAGGTAGAGCGACGACATTCGTAGGAAAGCGGGTCGTAACTGAAGGAGGAGAGCTGAAAAACTGTGGCGTGCCATGGGAGAGGCCTATGTCCAGCAGCGGACTGATACAGGCTGGTGATGATGATGAAAGGAAACTCTGTAGACCTTTGGAAGATTACCGTACATCTGCGGGGACAATAAGTATGTAGTTCTTCAAGAGAAGAGCAAATAGCTTTGATGGGTCGACAACATATGCGATACGCTTCCGATACTACAAGTAACCATAGGCTCCGGGACCTGCCTACCATCAGGGAAAAGAATGAAGAACTAAACTACTGCGGATCCGCTAATCTCGTAGTCTCATGTCTTTTCAACTTAACAGACTAAAGATCATAAGTAGGTAATTCGAACTTTTCAACCGCTACTCTTTTATGAACGAATTTTATGGAAAAGTGTGTACATCGCGTTGTTTGGTCGAGATTCCAGACTTCTAAGAATTAGTTTCATTTCAAATTGATTTTCCTTTAAAATCTAGAGGCATTTAGAATAATATCGTTTACAAAAATGATGCAAAACTAACGATTGAATAATGATCCTAAATTATAATCTGTATTGGGCGCAAGTAAAAGATGATAGCCGTGCTCTATACCTGCAATTCGGGGCTGCTGTCAAACGTGTAAGCCGAAGGTCTGCCCTCCAGCGTAGAGAACAGCACGTTCCCTCCAGAAAGCGGGGCGATGTCGGAGTACTCGCTGGTACAGAGGGGCCTCGTCTCGGCCCCCAGGTCGGCTGCTCTTTGCTCTTGAACGCCATACATGTCGCGACAGGAGGCACTGTATAAATAAAAACAATTAAATTAGTGAGCTCTTAGATTTAAGTTTTTGAGTTTGATGAAATCTGAGAAGCTCAAATCTTGACCTAATAAACCGGAGCCAAAAAGATACATTAGTTGAAGAGAAGACAATCCAAGAGCAACTTGGCGCCTTATAATAAGAAAGATAAGGCACGGTAGAAGAAAAATTGTAGAAGGAAATTAAGGGAAGGTATCAAAGACTTTGCTAACGTAGGCGCAATAAGTTTTAGTGATCATAAAACACACATTGTGATATGAACTGAAATGGGCCCTCTTGACTCTTCACAGAAGATTCTAAAATGCCCTTCAAAGATTGGAATGGAATATAATATTATACTAGAAAGTATACCAGGAACATATCAAATTCGGTTGAGATCAAAGTAATATAGGGTCAAAATGATTTGTAAATTTAAATAACGAAGTATATGTATTCATTTGGCTTTATACGATACCTGAAGTACTGGTACGGCTCCCATTCCGAGTCTTCGCTAGCTCGGCGATAGATGGCGAAACTCTGTGGGCGAGGCGAGTAGAACACGATACGGATGTACGTGATGTCGTACGATTTGCCTGAAAAACACCACCGAATCAGGTTAATGCTACTAAATCAGAACACAACTACAAAATTTGGAGTATTATAGCTGAATATCTTGAAAACTACTATTCCAATGTGTCTGTGTGTGTTATTCCAATTAAAGCTGCATATCTTGAAAACTACTCGTCCGATTACGAACTCGTACGATTCACCAAACATAGCTAAGAACCATCTCGACGGACATATCTTTCGATTAAAAAAACAGCACTAAAATTTATCTATCCGTTGGGGAGCTACGATGCCACAGAGAGACACACAGATACAAAAATACACACTTCCCCTCTTTTTTCGTCGGAGGTTATGAAAAATTGATATCGAAGGTTTTAGATAAAATAGCATGGTTCCTTGCTGTTGATTTGTTATTGCGAGTACCAAGAGCCGGACAATTCCACGTACGTTGTGGAGCGTTTCAGGGCTTGTGTTTTGGCTTTATGAATCTTATGATGTTTTGGGGTTGGTAACGGTCATCGTCAGTCAATGCCACCCACGGCACCAGTTTGGTGCAGCCTTGCGTGGGCACATGGACTTCTCAGTGAATGCCCAACTAAAAATAGCTGGTCTGGTATCTGTCTCTGGTCACATTTCGGTATATTGTGTCATCTATCTACGCTTTACAATCTGTGAGAGTCTAGTCTGACGGTGTAAGGGCGAGGATGGTTAAGTTCGTGGAGTCTCGAAGTTCATCCGCATTGTAGCTATGTAGGTTTTTATCTTTAGTTTTTTTTTATTACTATTTGACCAGCAATTTTTCTCGGTACTACCTGATGATAAGTGACTACGGGTCGAAGATGTAGCTCGCTGGTTCAGGAGCAATCTACTGTAAGTACTCGTACTGACTGGTTCAACGATAACCAAATGGCGGACAGTGGATGCAAATGCACGAAAGCATAACATGGATAAGACTTTTATTACATTTCGAGTAACATTTACGTATGCAGTTTTTGTAGTCATATAGTTGACATGATTTAGACGTAAATTGTATCCACTGTCCGCTCTTTGGCGATAGCCTATTCTCTGGAGCAATCTGTAAGTTACTCGTACTCACCCAAATACAAGGTCAGGTTGACCTGGTTGGGATACTGGATGATGTAGCTCGCTGGTTCAGGAGCAATCTACTGTAAGTTATTCGTACTCACTGGTTCAGCGATAGCCTATTCTCTGGAGCAATCTGTAAGTTACTCGTACTCACCCAAATGCAAGGTCAGGTTGACCTGGTTGGGATACTGGATGCCCTCCTTCATGGTCTCCGACTGCCACCAGGTGATGTCGTTGTGCTCGTAATGCGTGTCCGTCAGGTACTTGCTCGAGAACTGGCCGGGCTTGCACGTCTCACAGGACCTGGTAAACGTACGATAAAGGACAACATTTCATATGAATACTACAATTTTGTAACTTTTCTGTATTAGAGGCCTTATTCCTTTTAAAATGCTGATTGTATTAGAATTTTTTCTGTATCATAAACATGTTTTTTTTACATATTATCGATGTTACTACCTAGAACAGGGCTATTGCGATTTATTGGTACATATTTGGAACCTGCAGTTTGAATATTTCATTGATAATTTTTTTTCAAAAACTACTCGAAATTGACAAAATTCACGCGGAAAATTAGTTAATACAACTTATTTTCGACGAAAGCATGAAATAGCTATGTTACTACTTAGAACTCGGGCGAAAGTATGCACTTCAAGAAGCTGGTTGAAGTTATCAGTTAGTCATAATTTGAAAAAAAAAAAAATTAAAAGGAATAAGGCCTCTTACAGGTGGTAAACAAACATTAGTGTTTCAGCCCGTCTAGCACAACTTTGCTTCGCGAGTCTTGTCGCGCGAGATAGCTCTACCCGTCACTCTCTCACATTACTGCACAGAAAGAGACTGCTAATTATCTCGCGCGAGAAATAGTCGCGTATGACAGTTATGCTAGAGGTGCAGATGTCATGATATGGCTTAGTCTTGGCCCTGTACCTGCTAGATGCGCCGGCGTTCGTCTGCGTACAGAACTGGATCTCCCCTCGGTCGCCACAAGTGTTCGTGGCTTCCATTGGGACGTCATAGGCAGCGTTCACGAACTCTGGGATGCATCTCTGTAAACAAAGATAAAACTGGTTTAATATACAGCTCTTATACAGGTGAAATAAGTCGTATATTGGCTGTATAAGTTTTTATGTCGCCTATGTGCTGCGTGGGCAGTTTCATAAATTTAAAAATTAAACTGTTAAGATCGGCTATATTTGATATTTATTAAAGTATAGTCTGTATAATATGGATAACCTAAAAAACCTAAAATAGTAAGCTTAGTATTGACTTTTGAAACTGTGACGTACTTAGGACCGTCGGACTTTATCAATGTATACGTATAGTCTGGCAATCGAAACGTGATACTGAAAATTACCGCGAAATTTTAAAATTCTAGCTCTAGTATCGCTGTACAAACTAGGACTAAACAGTTTTGGTACTTTTGACATTAATCTTTTCATCGCCAATGACTGATATACCTACCTGCACCATTGCATTGGTATGAGTCATTAGCTCATTGGCGATGAAATAGGTGCTAGAATTTTTAAATTTAGCGATAATTTTCAGTGTCCCGTTTTGATGGCCAGACTCTACCGACCGATTTTCATCGCTCCTTGACTAAAAATACTACTTGATTAAAAATAAAATTTAAAAATTAAAATGATCTAAGGGCAAAAGCTATAAAGAATACACCAGACATAAAATTTTACGGCAATTTTAAATACATCCTTGTTACTCGTAAAGCTGAACGAAATCGCCCGTCGAAGGCCGATGGGCCAATGACGTTCGACGATGACATCATGGTCGCAAAACGGTTCTACAGCATCCATAAGACATGTAAGACTAATTAATACAGGGTGTTTGGAATAAAAAAGAAAATATCAGACAACCTCACACAAATCGATCTTAAGAAGACTTGTGTTATGAGTACTAGACGACGATATACGTACTTACGAGTATATTATTAAATAAATAAATATCGGACAATCTCACAGAAATCGATCTAGTCCCAAATTAAGCTCAAGAAGGCTTGTGTTATGGGTACTAGACGACGATATATACCTATAGATAAATGTCACATAAATACATAGATCAACCATGACCAAATCACACATAGGTATTCGTGTTCATCAGCATCACACAAATATTTGCCCTGGCCGGGATTCGAACCCGGGACCGCTGGCTCAGTAGGCAGGAGTCTAAAAACTGCGCCAACCGCGTCGCCAAAGAAAAAGAAGAAATAAATATGTAGGTATTTTGGGAGGTGATACAGGGGACTATTATATTGTAAGCACTTGTCTACTGAGCCGGCGGTCCTGGGTTCGAATCCCGGCCAGGTCTAATATTTGTGTGATGAACTCGAATATTTGTGCTTGGGTCATGGATGTTATCTATATATGTATTTATATATTATTTATATCGTCGTCTAGTACCCATAGTACAAGCTTTGCTTAGTTTGGGACTAGGTCGATTTAGGTAAGATTGTCCCTTTTTATATAAAAAAAAGAACAGTATTTTTTTCATATTCTTCGGCATTAAAAATTGTCGTCTAATTAGATGAAAACATCCACTTTATCAGACATGATATCAAACCTTTTTATAGTACCTAATAGAGAATTTGCAATGAGACATGTTTTAATATATCGACATCTTTTTTATCGATATCAAAACCCTAGAACGTGCCCCGAGTTAGCACAGGTATGAATAAGGGCTAACCACAAGTCAAGTAAAAAAAAAACATATAACTACAGATGCTGTAGAATTTAACATTATTCGTCATCCCTATTAAACTAGTATTTTACTGCTACGATGAATCATATATACTCTAACAAAAAATGTATAGCAAACTATATTGAAATAGGTACCGCAAATAGTACCTCGGTTAATAATCTACAATTGTGAATGGTATCCACTTATCACGAATAATATACTACATGCCTCAACTTAAACAAAACTAACTTATTTAAGATACGCTTATCAGAGTTATCGTACAAACTGAACTTAATTATTAGTAACGTATTATTTCTACGGTTTCTGTTATTCTATGACAAATTAATAAGCACTATGATATAAAGCATGCGTAATTATAGTTTATAAATAAATAACTATACATAATGGCCGCAAAATGGTTCTTCAGCATGCATGTAGGTAAGACTAATTAATACAAAAAAATAAATAAATCAGACGACCTCATGCAATATCACACGAATAATAGATCTAATCCCAAATTAAGCTCAAGAAGGCTTGTGTTATGAGTACTAGACGACGATATACATACTACTATTTAAAGATCTAAGCATACATAGGGACAGACAGACAGACAGCAGGAAGTGACTTTGTTTTATAATGTACTATAGCTTTTGCCCGCGACTACGTCCGCGTGGAACTTGGAAGGATGGAAGCAAACTCGTACAACATGATAGATATGCACCTGATCAGAACCTTAATTAATAAAAGGGATTATTTAAAGCGCCTAAGCAAATGTAAGAGCAATTGTGCTTTTGGTCTAATCATTACATTTCCGACAGGGTCATCAATGCCATCATGAATTACTTACTCACTTTTCAATCTTTTTAGGGATAATTTCCAGGATGAAAACTATCCCATGTCCTTCCTCGGATTTTAAACTATCTCCATGCCAAATTTCATCAAAATCGATTCAGCGGTTTAAGCGTAAAGAGGTAACAGACAGACAGACAGACAGACAGACACACTTTCGCATTTATAATATTAGTATGGATTGATGATCTATTGGATTTAATAACATGTTCTTCCCCTTCACTATAACATAAATAATGCTTTAATACGCATACAATTTTAGTAATTTTATTTATTAAGGATACATATTAAACGAAAGCATTTCTCCCAACCCTAGCCAATCTAGGAACTGAAACAAACACAATAAACATGCAGCTACTGAAACCGCGACATCCAAACTGAACCTTAAACTGTACTTAAGAAAGCTTGCGTTTGTACTGCAGATATAGATTGGGTGCATAGTAAGATTGTGGGTGGATGTGAATGGCCTCAAGATGCGTGGTCTATTTTAGGGCTGCTATTTCTGAGTTTTAACGCACGTTGAAAGTTGTAAAACCGTTTCCTTTAATTTCATTACTGTTATGTATTCAGTTCAACTAATAGTTTTGTGTAGTAACTATTATGCAAGACGACGATATCTAGTATTAGTTTACCGGGTCATCAATCCAAATGGGTCAGTAGGGAGAAGTCAGAAATTATACGAGTATGTAAGGGATAGATCTGTTCTGGCGTCGATTTAAGATTTAATATAAACTGCATTTTTTTATAAATTCCATACATAATTTCATACATAACCTAGTCAAAACCACTGTAAAGAATGTTACAATACAGCATACTTACAGAATTTTAACCAGGTTTGATTACCGGTTATGTATGAGAATTATAAAAAATTGAATGCAGTTTCTATTCAATCTAAAATCGACGCAATGGTCCTTAAGAACAGATTTCCCTACTTCTTATAGTTTTCGTTTTCTCTCTACTGACTCATTTAGATTGATCACCCTGATGTACACAACAAGTAGAAAACATTTCAAACATATGTACCTAAGTATAGACGCAAACGACAGATCTGAAGTTCGCCAAGACTAACCAAAAAGAAACGGGGCACAACCTAATACCTTTTCTCGAACCGTTTCGTTTCATTTTCAAACCCTCACCCCATCCCGCACCACCATATCCATATCTCGGGGTTTTCGGTGCACGGATGATATAATATTAGGCCAACAATAGCCCTTTTAGGGTTCCGTACCTCAATCGGAAAAAACGGAACCCTTATAGGATCACTTTGTTGTACGTCCGTCCGTCTGTCTGTCAAGACCCCTTATCTCGAGAACGCGTGGAGGTATCGAATTGAAATTTAAACCATATACTTAAGTCTACGAATCCCTGAAGCTGTGAATATATCATAATTTTATGTTAACGTGAAAAAAAGATAAGGCCGTTTATGTCGCAAAAATCGTGCATTTCGACACTCTCAAGGGAATCAAAATGATAGGGTACTTCCCGATGATCTAGAACTATGAAATTTGGCAAGAAATATCGTCACATACTACAAATACTTATAAAATTCTGAAACTATACATTCGTAATAAGATCATAAAAAATATAGTCCTTTACAAACATTATATTTGGAGAACTCGGTTGCGTTAAGTTTGCACCTCGTTTGTATGCGGCGCGATACATTTCAGGTACAAACTTAACTCAACCAGGCCAATTAAGATGGGATAAGTGAAAGTTTCTACGGAACCCACGGTGCGCGAGTCAGACTCGCACTTGGCTGTTTTTTTTTGTTAACGCGCCTATTGAGTTCATCAGGAAAAAATGTTGTTAAAACATGAGATGTGAGAAAGAGACATGACAGATTCTAGGCTCTGCGAAATGCAATCCTAGTCTGCACACTTCTCAGTGATGTTTGCTGAATATGCAAACAACTAAGGGTGTTCCCCTCATGATACTATGATATATGACGCTTCATTTAAGCTGAGTATGAAGCATCGTATTACTAAGCAACATTAACGGGGCTATAGGAATGTCATTATATCGCCAGAATATCGGGCCAAACTAGTAAAAGGCTTATAAAAGTACATCTGGAGTATACCCCTATATGGAAGCGAAACATGGAAAATGACAGTGTGATAAAGAACGGTTGGAAGCATTCGAGATGTGGTGTTAGAGACTAATGGAAAGGATAAGCTGGACGGAAAAAGTTACGAATGAGGAAGAGCTTATAAAAGTAGAAGAAAATAAGGTCGTTGTTAGAAACCATTGAAAACAGAAGGGGAAAGATGTTTCACCTGCTACGACACGACGATTACATAAAAACCATTGTTGAAAGAAAGATTGAGGGAAGGAGGAAGAGAGGAAGACCTAGGAGATCTTATATAGACCAAATCAAGGAGATAGTAGACGGCGTGTCGTATCAGAATATCAAAAAGAAAGCTGAAGATAGAAAAACATGGAAGTTGCTCCACCGACAAGAGCTTAGCTTATTTCTGAAGATGATGATGTTTTTCTCATGAACAGTATAGGTATAGCTTGCTCACGAGCCTCCAAATAAAAATACATGTTTTTACTGACCGAAATAAATCATTTAAGATAATTTATATAACTACCTCTTATTATTTCGTCCCAATTTCATAATGCGACCAAATTCTTTGGTGAATAGAACCATACCTTCTTCGTCAGTTGATTATGGACTTGCACCATCTCGAGCCATTTCTAATCATAGCTAATTGAATCGAATGGGACTAGCAACTCCAAAAAGATTCAAAAAGGATGTTTTGCATTTGGTCCATCACTTTCAACGCCCTGAACTAAACTACTAACTAGATTCCGTTCGAGTATTGAATACCTACTTGTTTTTTATTTTTTATTATCAATATCAATCAACGAGTTCTACGCGTACGAAGTTGCGGGCAAAAGTTAGTTTATCTATATAATATAGGTTTATCGTCGTCTAGTGCCCATAACATAACACATTAAGCTTACTACTAGAGATTACTGTGGGACTATTTTATATTCTTTAGACTAGATTGATTTGTTTGAGGTTGTCCGATATTTATTTATTTAATATACCATGAATATACCCAATTTTGAAGCCTCGTTCCCTAACAAAATCACCATTATGTCGACTGAACAGGATGCCGATAAGTTGTTCCGTTGGGCTCCGATAAGCATTTGTAGAGTAAACGACCGCTACTCGATAACCTTATGATCTACTAAAAACAGTTTGAAAATGGCCGATCTAAAAATTGTAATCGCCGGAACAATCAGATAGTATCGACTAAAGACGCACTAATCAGAAGATCGTAATAGTAACTTTTTCATAAAAAGCACCTGATATCAAAAGAGAAGATATTGTATTTCCGAAAAAACTGGACGATCGCCTACGATATATATTAAAAAAAAAATAGGGACAATGTTACACAAATCAATCTAGCCCCAAACTAGGCAAAGCTAGTACTATGGGTACCAGAAAACGATATACATAATAATAAGGCATTTATTTGCAGGCAAAATACCCATAGTTACATACAATTTAAAATTAAAATATAGATAACATCCATGGCGGTCCCGGGTTCGAAGCCCGGCAAGGACTAATATTTGTGTGATCAACTCGAATATTACTTGCTTTGCTTAGTTTGGGACTAGGTCGATTTGTGTAAAATTGTCCTTTCATATATTTTTTTAAGTAAACTTCCAGGATTTGATTACATTACAAACAAACAAACTTAGTTACAAGTGAATGTAATAAGAGTGTGTAAAGTTAAATAAAAAAAAACAGTCGTTTTAACTACTTTGTTTGTATCATCAACTCTCAGCCCAAACAGTCAAAGTACATATTTTGTGTACAGGTCCAGTTAGCATCAAAAGAAGCTGACAATTTCAGTATGCAATTTGTCATAAGGGTGATTCTACAGGTGTTTCAACCGCTGTCAGTCCGCTGTCAAAAATATATATAAAAAAAACTGTTTATTTCAGGAAATAAAAAAGTACAAATTACAAATTTGCTTAGATAATCTTATTATTTAAAGATTGTATGCTAAGTACAGGGAAAGTTATTTATTAATATTAACTACATTTATTTATGTTTACCCATTAGGGTATAAGGGTTGAATAAGCTTGTGTACCAGCTGTGTGCAACTTGGGACTGTACATAATAATCCATGAATACGGATGGATTTTTAGGAATTCCCACGGGACCCCACGATGAAATAGTTTGTAAATGGGATGTCAATGAACCATACTCAGCATAAGTGTTAAGAGATCTGGTTCACACGGGCATACGTTATACATATGTATGATATGTTTATCTTTAGATAACATATAATGATTTTAATTCGATTTAACATTAACTATTATAAAGAATGATCGATAAAAAAACACAAACACTCAAACACTAACCGTCGTCGTCAATACGTCGATTTCAAGCTTAGAATTCATAATATATTTAAGGCTTATACTTCTAAAGTATAAAACAAGATAGTTAAAGCTTATAAATCTAATTGCTTATAAAACTTCTTGTACTTTTAACTATACTCTTCCCGTTTCCTTTCACGATATGCCTCTTTAGATTCAATCTAATGTTACAACGCTTTGTTAATTATTAACCGTAGCTTAAAACACACTCTTAACAGGCGTTAAGAGTGTGTTTATTTATTACTATTTAGTAATAAATAACTGACAGAAAATTGAGAATTTCGGAGGAGTTGAAATACCTACACTTGAAATATGAATAAAATATCATTAGAAACCTAATTACAACTCACATCGCGAAGCCAGTAACAATAAGTCCCGTAAAAGCTTAAGAAACCATAATAAATAAACCAAACATTCAACTTAACCATTCGCATAGCAAGCCACAAAAAAACAAAAGATCGCAACTCCCAAATAACGCCTCTACAAATCTGAAGTCTATGACATCTGCCGTGTTAAGATTAAAAGGTCGTATCTTTATACGGATGTCATAGCAAGATACGTCCTTTTACCGTAGCATGGCAGGCATGTGGACAAGAACTAAAGTTTTAAGATTCTAAGTTACCTGGGGGGTTCCGTCGAAGTCGTAGCATGAGGCTAGTTTCTGTGGTCCTGGGCGGGGGGTGTGGTAGTAGTCCTGGGCTGTAGTTAGGGCTATGAGGGCTATTAGGGCTAATGTCAGAGCGTGGCTAAGTGCCATGGTGACGCGCCGTGTGTTGCCGCCGGCCGTCGGTCGCACACTGGCGGGGAGCGTTTCAAAACGGGCCGGCAAAGATTAGGTGACGAGAGGCGGCGCGGGCGCCGACGCCTCACTGAGGACGGGGTTTATAAAAAAAATATTGGTGTTGTTTGCTTGGTCTGTATAGTGAGGAAATGTTGTGATTGGTTTTTGGAACTGCATTTTTATTTCATAAAAAATAAATTGTGTTAAGTACTTTTTGTCACGTTTTTTTTATTTTATCTGTTTACTATAACATGATTATTTATTTGCTGAATTTTAGTAGGAAATCAAAGTATATAGGTACTTTAGATGCAGCCATAACATAGGTATGGGCGCGTCAGCTGGATATAAAACTAATCTTACATTTGGCAATATAACTGGTATCGACATGTTGAGATTGGAAGGCAAATAAAGCACATCGTTAAATTACGCGTACAGAGAATGATATTGTAGAAAAAAATTGTGTATGAAATTATTTTGCTATACAACATTTTGCGACACTTTTTTCTTATTCACACAATTCTAATTAACCTAAACTCAATCAATAATTAAAAAAAACGATAAAATACCTAAGCACTACCGTGAAATCGTCCAATTTTGCTCTTGAGGGTAAACATTGGCCTTAAATCATAAAGAGCATAAAAATGTCCACATTATTACATTAGCAAAAAATTATGAACGTACGAACTTATTTATATTTAGCTTTTAAACTGAATCCCTAACATATTTCAACATACTATACATATTTAAATCGCTTGGATATTTACCCGTTTAGGCAAAATTGGACGGTTTTACGATATTACATGTCTGTTATTTATATATAATCTTTGCCCCCGCAGACTGGATGAGAGATCTAAGTGGCGAGCCACGCCGACCGCTTTTTGTAAAGGGCCCAAAAGGCCCTTTTGTTCGTAAAGGCCACGAGCGGTCACCCAAATGGCAAAGATTCCTGGAACTAAATCTGCATCGGGTTCTAATTACGGTTCGTTTTTGTATTGCGCGCGGGATCCCAAATTAGTTGTAGTTGAAAAGCCATACCAACAGGGCTAGTCGTGCCGCGACTTGCCTTGTCGCGCGACTCAGCATCACCTGTCTCGCTCGCACGGTATTGAAAGGAAAGTGACAGGTAGTATTTGTGAAACTGCCCCCAGCGAGTTTTTTTTTTAATGATGTGCAAAATGAAATACTGACTGACTTTCTTCTCATTAGTTGCCTCTAAAGAGAATACGGGTAGAATTCAAGACTATTAAAAAAAATCGGCATGAGAATTTTATTTTGTATCGGGATCAAATGCCTGTATGGGACTAACTACACTTAGACTGCTCCAATGACTGTCAATGTTCAACATTCCTACGGAGCGCTAAAAACGCTAAAAACAAATGGCTACATGTGACGTCATTATATGTTATGGGTACCTACCAATATTTGTATAGAGACAATAAGTAATTGGCCATTTTCACCGTGAAAAAGAGAGTTTAAGTTCACGGTTGTCAGCAAATATTGTTTTGTTAAATTATTCATTTTCTGATAACAATTTCAAAATTTATTTTAGATAAAAGAGAAACGTAAAATTTGCGTAGGTACTTTTGAAGTCAATTTTTTTTTAGGGTTCCGTACCCAAAGGGTAAAAACGGGACCCTATTACTGAGACTTCGCTGTCCGTCCGTTTGTCACTAGGCTGTATCTCAACAACGGTGATAGCTAGACAGTTGAAATTTTCACAGATGATTTATTTCTATTGCCTTCTTTGTTTCAAGACATTTTGAGCTAATTTTATTCATAACAGCACTCGTCATTTGAAAGAAAGAAAGAAAGAAAGAAATATATTTATTTGCAAACACACGAACACAGTAGTAGTACAAACAAAAACAAAAACATTCAGAGATTAGAGCCGTGTGCTAGCAAAAAGGGCCAGGCTCAGCATGTGCTGCCGCCCGCAGGCCGCAACGCTGATTTTCAGCCAGTACCTTGTTGGTGACAATGAAACGACCACACACAGAGAACATTGGGCATCTTACCTAGTAATGTAGGTATATATTATTAGTACAAATTAAATTACTTTAGTATGAGGCACACGTACAAAAATAAATACAATTTTTATATATTTGTATAGAATCTTTTTATCGATTCTATATTTTTTATGTGGTAATACCACATTTTTTATTTTTATCCTAGGGTATGGCTAATGCGCAATAAGCATTTCAAAAAAACATATGACACAGAGGGCGCTCCAGTAGCGTAAAGGATTAAGGGATGAAAGATTTGGTGTGACTGACGTAGCGGTCGGATAGCTCAGTTGGGAGAGCAATGCGCCGGTAACGCAGAGGTCGCGGGTTCAAACCCCGCTTCGATTGTAGTAGATCGCATTCAATTTTTCTTTCTTAATTTACCTTTGTGTCATTATTTATAAAAATAAAAAATGTGGTATTACCACATAAAAAATATAGAATCGATAAAAAGATTCTATACAAATATTTAGAACAGCGCCATCTCTCTCGCAGTCTTCACACTTGCTGTAAAGCAATGGGGATTGGGGATCGTGGGTGTAAAAACGCACATCCTAGGGTATGGCTAATGCGCAATAAGCATTTCAAAAAAACATATGACACAGAGGGCGCTCCAGTAGCGTAAAGGATTAAGGGATGAAAGATTTGGTGTGACTGACGTAGCGGTCGGATAGCTCAGTTGGGAGAGCAATGCGCCGGTAACGCAGAGGTCGCGGGTTCAAACCCCGCTTCGATTGTAGTAGATCGCATTCAATTTTTCTTTCTTAATTTACCTTTGTGTCATTATTTATAAAAATAAAAAATGTGGTATTACCACATAAAAAATATAGAATCGATTAAAAGATTCTATACAAATATTTAGAACAGCGCCATCTCTCTCGCAGTCTTCACACTTGCTGTAAAGCAATGGGGATTGGGGATCGTGGGTGTAAAAACGCACATCCTAGGGTATGGCTAATGCGCAATAAGCATTTCAAAAAAACATATGACACAGAGGGCGCTCCAGTAGCGTAAAGGATTAAGGGATGAAAGATTTGGTGTGACTGACGTAGCGGTCGGATAGCTCAGTTGGGAGAGCAATGCGCCGGTAACGCAGAGGTCGCGGGTTCAACCCCCGCTTCGATTGTAGTAGATCGCATTCAATTTTTCTTTCTTAATTTACCTTTGTGTCATTATTTATACAATTTTTATCTTTGATTGCTAAGAAAATAAGAAAATAGTAGACACGCCGCTCAGGTGCACTGAGATTTCTGTAAAGATATCAGATATACTTTATAATTACGTCTAAAACTATCAACAGATATAGAGTTTCTGATAGGTGGAGGCAAATTGTTCCAGCACTTGGTAGCAGCGTATCTAAAACTGCCCCGAAAAGCAGCAGTTTTGTGTGGGCAGCCATCGAGAGTCGAAACAGAGCGCCCCTAGTTTTATACATGGTTTTGTTTTTAAGCCATGTCAGTTTCTCATAGAGATATGCTGGTCTCTCAGTTTTGACCAACCCGAACAACAATGTCGCTAAAAGCAATTTACGCCTGGCATCCATTTTAAGCAGGTTAGATTTAACCAAATAGGGGGTAACATGTGCTCTAGGTGGAACAAAAAAACAGTAGCGAGCACACGCATTTTGAATGCGCTGTATAAGCCGCTGCGTTCGGGCTAGCAAGCACGGACCGTACACAACATCAACATAGTTTAATTTCGATAGAATTAACGACTCGCAGAGACGAACGCGAAGATCGCGATTTGCATACCTGTGCTAACTCGGGGCACGCTCTAGGAATTTGATATCGATAAAAAAGATGTCGATATATATTAATACACGTCTTATTGAAAGTTCTCGATTACTATAAACGGTGCGATATCATGCCTGATGAAGTAGATATTTTCAACTTTAATGCCGAATTGCCGACGAACATTAACACTTGCTATGAAAATTATTTAAAATAAACAAATAAATACTTACACGTTTTGATTTGTTTATTGGTTTCATTCTGAAATGAAGAGAATAAAAAATATTTATGTTGATTAGTCATAAGTCATAAGTTTTTTATTTGCTCAAGATAGGGTACATAATTTGAGGCCTTGTAAATAAATATTGTGCTCCAACTATCTTGTCAGGCAGTGACATGCAAATTTTACAATTAACATTTACATGTTGACGGTACCATCGATATATTTATTTGTCGATGAAATATTTTGCTACATTACTTTAGTATCAGTGCCCCGAGTTAGCACAGGTACCTATGGTAATTTGTATGCGTTTTTTAGCGTTCCTAAGGGATGATGAACTTTGATGGTAATTTCTGACTTTTAGAGCAGTCTTAGTGTAGTTAGTCCCATATAGACATTTGATCCCCAAAAAAAAATTGCGATTGACATCCTCAAAAAATATTTCATCATGCCTATTGGCCATAGTAAGGTCAAAGTTAAGACGGTTAAATAATCACCCTCAAATGATTTAATCTCAGCGGTGTACTAAATTAGTAAATAACACAGGCATATTTCTTCGTAAAGATAGAATCTGAGTGCGTCTGATTTCAGTCGTGACGCCATGCATCGCACATGGTGAACATATGACAAAATTATCCACAAAATATGTGTCGGCACACTGAAAATTAATAATAAGTAGCTTCCCTACATATATTTTTGGATTATCTGTCTGTTTCAGGACATATTGAGGTAATTTTAATCGTATAGCTACAACATCATCACAGCTACTAGCTACATTAACAGCAGTCGTCATTATGACGACGCGGTTAGCTCGGTTTGTAGTGCAGCTGCCTACTGAGCTGGCGGTCCTGGGTTCGAATCCCGGCCAGGGCAAATGTTTGTGTGATGAACTCGAATATTTGTTTCAGGGTCATGGATGTTATCTCTATTTTGTATAGTATATATATTATGTATATCGTCGTCTAGTAGCCATAGTACAAGCTTTGCTTAGTTTGGGACTAGGTCGATTTGTGTGAGGTTGTCCCTTAATATTTATTTTAGTTTTTAGCGAAGGAATGATGAACTTTGACGGTCATTTCTGACTTTTAGAGCAGTCTTAGTGTAGTTAGTCCCATATAGACATTCGATCCCCAAAAAAAATATATCGATTGACATACTCAAAAAATATTTCATCATGCCTATTGGCCAATATAACGGTCAAAGTTAAGACGCTTAAATAATCACCCTCAAATGATTTAATCTCAGCGGTGTAGGTACAGTCGAGTTCATTTACATCTACACACTTACGAGAACAAAAATATCTGAACACGACCCTATTGTCAGGAGTTGTGTAGATGTAAATGAACTCGACTGTACTAAATTAGTAAATAACACAGGCATATTGCTTAGTAAAGATAAAATCTGAGAGCGTCTGATTTCAGTCGTGACATGCATCGCATATGGTAAACATATGACATAATTATCCACAAAATATGTGTCCGCGCACTGAAAAAAAAAAGTAACTTACCTACTTGAGAAACAGCCTAATTTTGCTTAGTAGTAACCAAAATTATGCTAATTTTACGCAATTAATTTGGGACCATAGATCAATTTATGTGAGGTTGCTGATATTTATTTATTTATATTTAAAACCGCGGGGACAGAGTACCTGCTAGGGCAAAATTTAACGGTTTGACCAGAAATATATGAGGATGCGCCATATTGCGGAATTTCACTGGAACTAATTTCTTACACTGGCAATGATTTTATGATGGTTTGTCAACAATGTCAATGTCATTCGTGGTGGTTTGTTTACGTTTCTTTAGGAAGCGGATTCATCGGCCATCTTTGTTCATGTTCATTTTTCATCCATTTCATCTCATGTTTTAATTTTTTGATAAGTTATTTAACACGGAAGTCATGCATTGGTTATATTATAAACAAAAAAAAACGGATACTGGCACAAGCTTCGAGCCGCCATAAACTGATTAATAATAATAATAGGTTTCTTTAAAAGACGATTAATTAAAATATCCAAAGAAAGTGCCGAAAACCATTTATTTACTACACGAAAAACAGTCAGGAAAAGAGTGCATTCCATTCAATTATATTACGAAGTTACCATAGGAACTGACAGGTATTTAAACTAATGTCATTATAGTGCGGTTGCGATTGGTTGCAAAATTATTGCCATATAAATCTTATAAATAGCGCCCTCTTGACAATCCTCATATATTTCTGGTCAGGCTTTATATTCATTGTTGAGTTTTGACATCATTAGGTACCTACTAATGTCAAACAGTTTGAAACGAACCTTTATATAAATTCATAGTTAGATGTTGACCTATCTTAGAAATTATCTGAATATTTAGACAGAGTCGATAACCCCTTCTATGACCTATTTTATCATCTAACACCAAACCCACGGAATGTCACTTTTTCTCAATGAATATGTAGATAAGAAATAACTTGAATATAAATTCCAATCCAACTAAAAGGCTTATTACACTTGGCTAAACTTAGCACCCTAAGTAAGGGATGCAGCAATACCAAGGAGTGAGATGGAGTTATCTCCATACGTGTATCACATATTGCCGCATCCCTCTCGTTAGTGACTAATTTTAGGAAAGTGTAATAGCCGCAAAAGACTAGTTAGGACAAGCTCGCTAGCGGGATAAGCGCGAATACCATGATACAGTGCGATTCGCGTTTTAGGTATACCTGTCTCGCTCACTCTTACACGATCCAGATAAGAGCCTCTCAGTTTTCAACCAAACCCGAATCTGTGAGCTCATGGACTGTATCTAAATATCTATGACATAAACTAAAAATTTAAAACACCCGACACAAAAGTTAGCATCATGAGACCCTCATTCAATGAGTGATATAGAAAATGAACAAAACTACTTACAGAATTTCGAATTCATAACATCAATATTGGCATCAATAAGGCCTAGTTTCCCCTCTGGGTTGGAAGGTCAGATATCAGTCGCTTTCGTAAAAACTAGCGCCTACGCCACATCTAGGGATTTAGGTAGCCGACCCCGATTGAGAATTCATTCTCAAAAAATGGGACAAAGGCTAGGAGGATGATGAACATCAATATTGGCTGAGATTTTGTCACTTTGTTCCAATTCAATCTTGTAAACTACTGGTGCTATTCCCACCAAACATACTAAGGACCATATCGACGGAGTCTTTTGATTAAAAAAATACAATCAAATTGATCCATCCGTTTGGGAGCCACGATGCTACAGACACACACACAGATATATATATACACATGTTGAACTAATAACACCCCTTTTTTACGTCGGGCGTTAAAATGTACAGATGTAGAGTTAACATACTTACAACAGTATGAAGTGTTCTTTTTCTTTTGTTGTTTTTAATTTGGTGCAATTAGTTTTATAATATGATCTACTTTTCTTTGTTTGCAACTACGAAAAAAAGTGCTTCTTATTAGTCTGTGATCACTGGGATATGAAACGTTGGTAAGAATTTCGATGTTGGTGACTGATTGATTGTATACTTACTATGAAAACTATTTTGAAATAGACGAATAATAATCGTTTTATTGTATTTATTTTAAAATGAAGAGAAAAAAAAAACATTTTGATAACATTTCAGATCTTGTCAGTAATATCGATATATTTTTGGTAGATAAAATATTAAGCTACATCATTTTAGTATCGGTGCCCCGAGTTAGCGCAGGTATGAATTAGAGGAATGTCATTGGTGCATTTTAAAAAGTGCTTTTACATCTGAGTAATGTCATTGGTGCATTTTAAAAAGCTTCACACCGTTCTGCTTCTGTGGACATGCAGTTTAAAGCTGTGAATATCTTAAGTATGCATCTTAATTCATCAAGTCCCATGTCGGAAGCCGTTACCGAAATGACGCTGATAGCAGAGGTCATTGAACTGTGATAACGCTGCATAACCGGGCCATGGTATCAAAATTTGTAAACACAAAGATTTAAAAAGCTCAGCGATTTAGGTTGGATTTTACCGAAATTTTTATACAAGAATTAAGAGGCCTTATTCCTTTGTTTTAGACATTTTCCTCTATGATCAAACATGTTTCTTAACATATTATTGATGTTGCTACCTAGAACAGGGCTATTGGGATTTATTGGTATATATTTGAAACCTACAGTTTGAATTTTTCATTGATCATTTTTGTTTCGAAAACTACTCGAAATTGAGACAATTCACGCGAAAAAATAGTTTTTTTTCCGCTTATTTTCAACTGCACGCAATGAAAGCATGAAATAGCTATGTTACTACCTAGATATCGGGGAAAACTATTATTCACTTCTAAAAGTTGGTTCAAATTGTGAATATATTTGTCATAATACGAAAAAAAATTTTTTTTAAAGGAATAAGTCCTCTTAAGCTTTTGATCGGATAGTTATGTCAAACCGCCTTAATAAATAAATAATAGTAATAAATATCGGACGACTCACACAAAGCTACAATCTAGTCCCAGAGTAAGCTCTAGTAGGCTTGTGTTATGGACACTAGACGACGATATACATACTTGTATAGATAATAAATACTTAAATACAAATAACATCCATGACCCAGGCACAAATATTCGAGTCAATCCAAATATTTGCCCTTGCCGGGATTCGAACCCAGGACCGTCGGCTCAGTAGGCAGCTGCTTTGCCACTGCGCCAACCGCGTCATCGTCATAGTTTGACATTATGTACTAAAGTATAGCCTAACAACTATCGGTCTTGCTCAGGGATGGTGGCTTTACAAACAGCTTTCGTATGGCAATAATGTGCATACGTTATCTCGTATATATTTGCATTATAAAACGACAGTAGCGAATCCGATTAACACGTTCACTGTCCGTGTCCCATATGTGGGGCCACGGCAAGCCTCTATTACAGAGACATAAGGTTCACGTGTCAAACTGGGACAGTGAATGTGTTAAATCCTGAAATTCTGTGCAGATACGTATACATTTGCATTTTAACATTGTTATAATTATAACGTGAAGTTTATCTGATGATGATGGAACCAGAAGGTTGTCATGGAAACTTAAAACATCTTAAAATAACGTCACCCCAACTAATTTCAGCTTGTTTAATTCGTCTGAACACTTCGCGTTTCTGCATTTCTATTTCTAGCATTTCTTTTACATGTGACTAGACTAAGGCATCCACCCTGACCTCTTTCAGTCACGTTAGAACCTCAATAACCGACTCGTATTACCAAGGCTTTATGAACGTAGCGCTTTCTGTAACGCAGCACCTTATGCACCCCTGGTAGTTTCACAGGGTTTCGCATAGATGGCGTTGTCTTTACACTTGGCTGGTTTTATTTATGCAGTATCTACGTTTATTCGATGCTGCACTGTATTTTGTGTGTATAGTATTCTTTATCTAAGCTGAGCTAATCCACTTAAGAACTGAATACCATTGAACAAACCACAACTGGTAAAAGTGGTAAACCGCAAATTAAGATAACGAGCTCGTAGTAAAAGCAGATTGTAACCACCTTGGAAGGTTAATATAGATTATCGACTCTGTTTCCTTGGACATTAGACTACAAAATGCACTAACAGAATAATGGTGATCATAACTTTTTGGAACTTTACAACCGTCCGACCCTGCTCAAGACCGTATTCTCTTGAAAAAGGACTATGATCTCTCGTCAACAAACATTTTAAACCTATTCAACAAGGAATAAGGCTGAAAATTAAATATCCACGCAATGTAGTTCTTACCTTTTTTTGTAAGTAACTGGTTGGCGCCAGGTTCGCGTTTATGAGAACAAAAGCAGATAGGATTGTATTAGACACAATGCTATTGTGAATGCAGGTAAGAGGATTAGCTCAGCTTGTAATACTTTAACTATAATATTATTTTAGGGTACCAATATATTAAGGGTATATCATCATCATATATTTAATAGCTAAGCTCTTGTCGGTGGAGTAATTTCCAGCTTATTCTACATTCCGCCTTCTCTTTTACGTCTTTCTTTATACAATAAAACATTTTTTTCTTTCATTTGCTCCATATATGTCCTTCTCGGTCTTCCCCTCTTCCTTTTCCCTTCTATTTTTCCTTCTATTATAGTCTTCATGTAAGTAATTATCGTGAGGCAAGAGATTACCTAACATTTTTCCTCTCCTGTTCTCAATTATTTTCAATATAGATCTTTTTTCGTTAACTTTAAAACTTCTAGATTACTTTTCTTTTCTATTCAACTGATCTTTTCCATCCTCCTCCAACACCACATTTCGAACGCTTCCAATCTCTCTCTGTCTCTTTGGGTCATGGTCCACGTTTTGCAGCCGTACAGGGCTATACTCCAGATGTAGACCTTCACCAGTTTCTTCCTGACGGAGCTTGATATTTTAGCTGCAAGTAGGCTTCTTAAGGGTATATGATATGAAAAAAAAAACAACTAATACCATTTTGGCCGTAGTGCGTATAAGTATATACACGGTTGAAACACAATTATTAAAATGGCTCCGTTTTTTATCTGTAACTGTGTTTTTGAGGTGCTAACTCAGGTTTGTGGACTTATTGCATAAAACTCACAAAAATGTCTGACACTACTCTTCAAAACCTCGTATCTAGTTTGTAGGTTGATACTTAGATACGAGTTTTGTTTTACTTAGTGAGTTTTAAAATACAATATGATAAGTTTCTGTCAAAAAAATCATTCTAGTGACAAGCTTTTATAGCCGACTGTACTTTTCTTTAAATATCCATCAAATGCTCACTGAGACGATTCTAAAGAGCCCAAACTCGGTAGGTTTGTTTTTTCTATTATAAAGTTCCTATGGCCACCTTCCGGCTCCATCATCAGATTAGCCCCATAGTACCATATTATTGTATTGTCATCAAAGTTAAGTGAGTATGCAAAATTTCAGATCAATCGGTTGACGATATCTGCTTCAAAATTGAGTTGCAAGATTTCACCCGAACAAACATACTTAGATACATACATACATTGCAAGTTAAAGCTTTTAATAAAATAAACACGATAGTTAAAATGGCGATAGATTATCTCTTCGTTTTAGCTAGTCCACAGTTTTACAACACTAGTCTCTAGTTTCATAGGAAATGTTTACGCGATTACGCAGGCTATTAGAGCAAAGTGCACTCGCAAACATTCCAGTCACAACACACGAAAGAAGGTCGTATGGAAATTGACTTTCAAGGTCCACTTACGCCCTTTTAAATTGACAAATATGCAAGGAAATATGCAGTATAGGGAAGACGTAAGGGGTTATGAATGGCTTGTGCACTTATGCCGTTTTAGAGTATGAGGAAGGATCGGGTCGATTTACAAGTTATGTTTTAATACTTTTGACTGCGTTTACAGTTTCAATATACTTATACATATTAAACGTAGTTTTGAAGAGAGGTTCTTGCCGTGTCTATAAGCTTAAGAAGAGCAATCTTTTATAACAAGATGTTTTTTATTTATTTTGCTATGTTTGTATGTATGACAAACATACAAATCCAACAAGGACGATTTGATCCACTTTCATTGCGATTGTGCTGACATTTGGTACACTTAAGTAATGTAGCTGACAATACAATAATATGGCATGATGAAGCTGGTCTGATAATTGAGCTGGATGGTAGCTTTGGAATCTCATTGATGAGAAGTTTGATGATAAAAAAAATGTAGGCAGTAATCAAAACACGTCACTAAAAATACCGTTCTTTTACAAAACAAAGCAACTATAAAACAGAAAAATAATAAGAAGCTGGAGATCTCAGACATGTTGATAATTCCTGTTTTTTTTTTGTTTCCAGCTGTATATTACTTATTTGCCATATTAGAATTACATAATTCGATAGGAAAAGTTGTTTTCAGCACCGCCAAAATTTGTGCCGTTGTCGCTTTAGTAACCTGAGAACGTTATTTAACGCGTTAAAAGCAGCGAGTCCCAGGTGCCCGGAGGTATGATGATAAACGAACAGCTGTGACACTGAGTGTCGGTGGCATTCGAGCACCTAAATGGAAAGTGATGTAAAACGACTCGTTTCACCCCTTTTAACTGCGCGCTTTGCTTAGCACTCACTAATTACGAGGGTGAGGGTTGAAAAGGAATAAGTAAAAAAATATACTTTAACTATTTATTTAATGCACGAAATCTTTCTGGCTTTGATTTAATTACCAAGAGATGTATATACGTGATAATATTATTAGAGTCAAGCAGAAAGTGAAGGCAGTTAACTAATACATGGTGTTGCCTGTAATAGGAGCAATAAATTAAAACGTACAAAATACATTCAATTGTTCAAACTGCATAACACTTGTTCAGCAACTGAAAAAAAAACCGTTTTCGGAATTTCATTATTTCAAACAAATTAAATAGTATTTTCAATGTACGTCGTCCAACATTGACATTCCTTAAGCACTGACATAGCTCTCACTCTAGCTCTACTCATATTGCACATTGCGCGATACATTGCTTTCTTGTCTAAACATTATTCAAAAAAATATGATTTAATACACGTTATTTTCAGAAGTTGCTCAGCAAATGTTGTTCAGTTTGAAGAGTAGAATCTACGAGTTTAAATACCCGGTATGTTGTGTAGGTAGAATTAAAGGTCATTATACATTATTCCATTATTCATTATACCCCGAAGACTTTCAGCTGGAGTTAACAAATCGCTTCGCTTGCCTGGATGATTGCGTTGCAGTGGACGATATAAATAATAGGTTGGTAGAAACTGTCCACGAGGTGGGGAAGAAATTTTTCAGACCCCGCCGCAAAGATAGACCCCAAAAACTATCCGATCATACCCTCAACCTCATGGCTGAAAGACGTTCAATGACGCTGCAGACTTCTGAAGACGCTGAAGCATACAGGCAGCTCAATAGACGGATCCATAGGTCCATGCGACACGATATTCGTTCCTTTAATACCAACCATATTAAAGACACGATAGAGCGGAACTCGGGCTCCAAAGTGTTCGCCAGGGACCTGTCTATGGGCCAAAGCCAGTTAACGAAGCTGAAGACAGAAGGCGGCAGTGTAGCGTCGACGAAGCCAGAGGTGTTGAGGGAGATCGAAAGGTTCTATGGGCAGTTATATACCTCAGTAGCCAAACCTATTGATAACTTGGCCAAAGACCCGAGAGCCAAGCTGACCCGACACTATACCGAAGATATCCCGGACATCAGCCTGTACGAGATTAGAATGGCCCTAAAACAGCTCAAGAATAACAAGGCGCCGGGTGATGACGGAATCACTTCAGAGCTTCTGAAAGCGGGTGGAACACCGGTACTTAAGGTCCTTCAGAAGCTCTTCAATTCCGTATTGCTCGAGGGAATCACGCCAGAGGCATGGAACAGGAGTGTGGTGGTGCTTTTCTTTAAGAAAGGTGATAAAACACTGCTCAAGAATTATAGACCCATCTCGCTTCTGAGCCATGTGTACAAGCTCTTTTCTAGGGTCATCACAAATCGTCTCTCAAGCAGGTTCGATGAATTCCAGCCTCCCGAACAAGCCGGGTTTCGAAAAGGCTTCAGTACCATAGACCACATACACACGCTGCGGCAAGTTATACAGAAAACCGAAGAGTATAATCTGCCACTCTGCTTAGCGTTTGTGGACTATGAGAAGGCCTTTGATTCCGTCGAGACATGGGCAGTACTACAGTCCCTCCAGCGATCCCGAATTGACCATCGGTATGTCGAGGTGCTCAGGAGTGTGTACAACAACGCCACTATGTCAGTCCGAGTACAAGACCAGTGTACGGAGGCGATTCCATTGCAGAGAGGTGTGAGACAAGGAGATGTAATATCTCCGAAGCTCTTCACCAACACAATGGAAGACGCCTTCAAGCTCTTGGAATGGCAAGGACTTGGCATCAACATAAATGGCGAGTACATCACGCACCTTCGGTTTGCTGACGATATCGTGGTCATGGCGGAGACGCTGGAGGATCTCGGTATAATGCTGGATGATCTCAACCGAATATCCCAACAGGTAGGCCTTAAGATGAACATGGACAAGACGAAGATCATGTCGAATGTCCATGTAGCACCCACCCCAGTATTGGTTGGGAACTCGGTCCTCGATGTTGTCGACGAATACGTCTATCTAGGTCAGACGATCCAATTAGGCAGGTCCAACTTAGAGAAAGAGATCAATCGACGGATTCAACTCGGATGGGCAGCGTTCGGGAAACTGCGAAGTGTCTTCTCGTCCAAGATACCTCAGTGCTTGAAGACAAAAGTCTTCAACCAGTGCGTATTACCGGTGATGACCTACGGAGCCGAGACGTGGTCTCTAACTATGGGCCTCTTAAGGAAGCTCAGAGTCACTCAGCGAGCTATGGAAAGGGCTATGCTCGGGATCTCTCTACGTGATCGAATCAGAAATGATGAGATTCGTAGACGAACTAATGTCACCGACATAGCAAACAGGGTTAGCAAACTGAAGTGGCAGTGGGCAGGGCACATAGCTCGAAGAACCGATGGCCGTTGGGGCAGAAAGGTTCTCGAGTGGAGACCACGTACCGGCAAGCGCAGCGTAGGACGGCCACCCGCAAGGTGGTCGGACGACCTGGTCAGGGTTGCGGGGACTCGCTGGATGCGGGTCGCTTCTATCCGGCCCATGTGGAAGTCAATTGAGGAGGCCTGTGTCCAGCAGTGGACGTCCTATGGCTGAAATGATGATGATGATGATGATACATTATTCATTATACATCGTATGGGTTGACGATGCGGTTGGCTTTTCTGTTGTAGTGCCAGTTACTTAGAAATCTAGCGGCCCTGGGTTCGAATCTAGATAATATTAAAAAAATATTATTGGGTAGTGGATGTTCTCAATGTACTTATATCACGTATTTAGCCATCTAGTATACATACGCCGTAGGGACTAGATAGGTACATTATTAAACTTGCTCTAAATCTCTGAAAAATACGGAAAAAACCTTGGACGCTTAACACATTTGCTACCGCGTAGCGCTACGGGCTACGCTCGTAGCCGATAACATGGGAAAAACCGTATGTAGCGAAAACTTACTACGAGCAGAGTGCCCGGCTACCGGGTTGTTGGTGTCGAAAGTGTTAAACATTTTATGCACTAAATTACTTTGATATAAGTAGCCTCGTGAGATTCAATCTGTAAAATTCCTGTTTAATTATATTTTCTGTGTCCCATATCTCGCAAAAAATCTCATTAGTTTAACACCCAACAGTACAAACATACGATAACACTTCCATAATAAGAAGCACTATATTAATTACTCAAAATGTCGTGCATTGTGAGATAGCATCGTTTAGCGGTATAATTAAAATTTGCGGGATACAACGTTCTGCCACGTGGCCGCGGGCACGACCGCAGTTGCTGTCTGAGTGTGGTGACGACCGCTACAACCATGGACAAGGTACTTTAGCTATATGTTATATTATTTTACTTATTACCTGTTGTTCCGGCGCCGTTGCCGGGGATATACGAGTATGTATAGATATGTTGTAATTTGTAATCCATAAGCACTGAATTCCGGACCACCGTCTTAATACTTGAGGATCTTGGAATTAAAGAGAAACTCCTCTCTGTTGTCAAACGCCTCATCTTCAACTTCTTTAGAAACGTGTCTCGGCGAGACGCAACGTCAATAGAACATCTCGTGGTTCCTGAATATAAATCCAGAAGCAACCATCCAATTTTTTTTTGTTGACAGAGCAAGGAAAGAGGGATTCTGAAGCTTGAACCGAAAACGTGGGACCGCAGCGAGTTGACTCCACAGGTATTGTAATTTAGACTAGGCTGCCTGTCCGCTGGGTGGGCTTTGTGGTGAAATGCTCGCGATCCCATGATTCCTCCCATTAATAGCAGGTGCGGGAAATGCCGATCGAATGCGGGAATTGTCCCACATAACCCCGGACGGCTTCTTCAAGCCGGCGTAGCGAACCAGAGCTATATAAGCGGACCTCTCAAATTCTTCAAATTTGAATGCACTTCTTTGGGCTTCACAATGAAACAGCCTCATTAGTTCATTTTCTCCGCTCTATGCTCGTGTTAATCTATCTAGATCTCCGTATGTTATACCGCATTTCCTAATACTACGAAGGAAGTTTGTGATTATAAATATCAGACATCCTCACACAAATCGATCTAGTTCCAAATAATTTGGGACAGCTTAATAATTAAGCTCAAGAAGGCTTGTTATGGGTGCATAGAAATACATAGAACAACCATGAACCAAGCACAAATATTCGAGTTCATCACGATTATTTTTGCATAATAAAGCTAAAACTATGTACAGTGATAAAAGTCAAGTCTTTTTCAATTAGATTCGGTATTTATTTCGCAAGAACGAAGGAAGGGGCAAAACCGACACTCGTTAGGCAATACAATATAATTATTCATAAAAAAAAATAAGAAAGCGCTTGCACATTCGTTAAAATACCATACATCAGCATTGCAAAAATATGTTCTTTTTGCATCGCAGAAATTAGTTTGACTAGCACTAAAAATAATAATAAAAGAGTTTGTAGAACGTCATCATTAAAATTTGTCGGTACAAGTGCGCCAATGATGGCGTTAGTAGTATAACATCTGTATTATTTGATATGGTAGGTGCATTTGCCCCACTAGTGCAATTGCCCCGACAGACTTAAAACTCGAGTAAAGATTTTCAAACGATAATTTGCTAGGAAAAAATATAAAATCCAATTGCTTGGTGCTAAAATAGGCATATAAATCCTTTTGAGGTAGCAGAGGGCTTTAAACACGTTCATGGTTTTATAGTTTCCATGAAACATGCTCACGTTATATGGCTGTTGACATGTATCGAAAATAGGGCATCCAATCACGCATGTTATTTACCTATGATCTCAGTATTTGCGAGATTTGTGGATTACTATTCCGCGGAAACTCGGAAATTGTCTGATCTCTCTGGTAAAACCAGAGGGTTTTAATAACTATAAAAACTATATTTTTTTGAGCTGGCTATTCTAGAAACGGAATGACATAATGTTGAGTGAGGGTTAATATCACTGATATAAACAAATAGGAGATTCCTTTACTTTATTTGCGAGATTTTGCTACGGTGTATTTTTTTGATATGAACATTCATACAAGCATGGTTTATTATTCTTTATAAAGTGAATATTATTATAAACTGACATTGGCAAAAACCACGAGCTGCCATTCCTGGATTTAATATATATTTAAACAAATAGGAATCAGGACTAAATATGCAGCAAATTACCAAGTAATTTTTTTCATAATAAAGCCAAAACTATCCACAGTGGAATGTCATGTTTTTATCAATAGGATTCAGTATTCGGAAAAAAAACGAAGGATTGAGCAGCATACCGGTTAATAATGTTTTGAATTTGGTTGGAGACAAATCCTTGACAAATGGCTAGTAACGTTTTCGAAAATTTTATCTAGGAGTTAGTGTCGATTAATTTGTATAAATCGTTAGGAAACCAGTCTATTGTTCAAATCAATTTAGAATTAATTTCTAATGTGTTCTTGGCTTTTTTCTTAGAAGTATATGACTTGTCAGTTAACATATTGTAATAAATAAATATTAATTAATTCCCATTAACTAGTGACACCTCAACGTCCTCGGCACGCGATGAAAGTGAAATTAAAAGCTTTTAATTAAAAATACATGGCAAGTGCAAATCGGACAATTTCCAGCATTTAAAGTATTTCCCGGGGGTGTAATTCATTAATAAATAAACCGGAAAAACTTAAGAGACCTTATTCCTATTAAAATGCTGATTGTTTTAGACATTTCCATGGTTAAACATGTTTCTTAACATATTATTGATGTTGCTACCTAGAACAGGGCTATTGGGATTTATTGGTGTAACTATATCTCAAACCTACAGTTTGAATTTTTCATTAATAATTTTTGTTTCAAATACTACTCGAAATTGACAAAATTCATGCGGAAAATTAGATTTTGCAACTTATATTCGACTGCATGCAATGAAAGCATGAAGCTATGTTACTACCTAGAACTCGGGGAAAAAAATTATTCACTTCAAAAAGTTGGTTAAAATTATGAATATATTTGTCATAATATAGAAAAAATACATTTTAAAAGGAATAAGGCCTCTGGGCTTCAAATTAACAGATTAGGAGAAATATAACATATTTTATAGCCTAACAAGCTTCGGTCCGGCCCCGGGTAGTGGCGCTATTATGAACAGCTTTTATATGGCAATAATGTGCATACGTCATAATATCGTCAGTAGCGATTTGGCAAGGATTTGTTATTAACCAAATTCAAAACATTATCTACCGCAATGCTGCTCTAACCTTCGTTCTTCTATTGAAATAAATACCGTGGACAGGGGTACTTTGATCCAAGGGGCATCATTGATCATCGGTTTTTAAGCATGAATTAATACGTCTAGTTTTAAAGCATTTTTTTTAGCCTTATACATTCAGATTTTGTTATTATTTAGTTTGCTTGTAATATTTGTCTTTTGCTCTTTTGCTGCAAATCTGGTTGCCCCTCGGCAAAGGCCTCCTCCAGCCTCTTCCATTCGTGCCTGTCGCGTGCGACTCTGTGCCATGTTTTTCCTGCCACCTGACATATATTCATCCTCCCATCTCTTCTGTGGTCTCCCTCTCTTTCTCTGTCCTTCCCTTGGGTACCACTCGGTAACTAGCTTGCACCATTTTTCCTTCCCTCTTATCCCCCTTTAAACGCATAGGTACTTACTTACTGTCGAGGTTGCCTACTCTAACCAAGATATTTTATAAGCGCGTTCAAAAACAAGCTTCCTATAGTCAAAAAATTAGTGACTAATGTTACCCCGCGTATCAAAGTAAACCCTAACCATGGTACTGAATCCTATTCAAAAAACTTGATTTTCATTACTGGGACATCACCATGGCAACGAGTAGCAGAAAATAGTTGATTGATTCTGTTCCGATATTTTATACCATACTAGCGGCCGCCCGCGACTTCGTCCGCGTAGATTTTTGATGATGACAAAGATATTAAAATAGGTAAGTGAATTTTATTCTTAGTTAAAATGGTCTAGACATACTTATTACATTTCAAACAGTGGCAGACACTGATATGCAATTGTTAAAGAATTTTAGAAGATTTTCCAATTAGATTACGGGAATTGTTTGCAGGATGCTTAATATTTATTCCGTCAGTTACCTGATGCTTTTAATCTTTGGCAAAAATGACTCTGCAAGATATAGAGCGACGCATGGATTTGGAGTTAGAAAATAGGGATCTTAGTTATTATGAGTGAGATTTAAAAAAAATGTTAAATATCGTAAGGCTGTTAAAACAATCTTAAACTCAGCACTGGAAATCGAGAGATGGAGGCAGTTTAATGAAGAGTATCTCTTTCAACAATAATAAATAATAAACTTTATTTCAAAACAATAATAACTAATGACCTCTTTTCATAAGAAGGCAGCACTGGTATTTGTACACGCCGGCCTGGCTATTAAACGAAAAGAGTTGTGTGGCGGAGTTCCCGAGGCTGGCCAAAATGTTTCTAAATGGTCTAGCAGGTACCCCAGTTATTAAAAAGGCTAGTGTTCAAAGAAAGTGCTGAAATGTGACCATTAAAAACTAAATGCACATAAGTGAATTTAATGATGCGATTACTATTTTGGTCTACAGGCTATAGATTGTTTGAAGAGTGATTCAATATATTCTGGTGCTACAGTTCTCTATATTTCTCAAGAAGCTAAATAAAGTAAGAATAGGTATATAAAGTATAGATTATTCATGTGCTGATAGACAACTCACTAAATATAGGAACATATAAAGTTTGGAACACAATTAATAAGAGACAGCACTAAGAAAATATTGTTGACAGTCAACCATAGAAAAGGGGGTGCAAGTTCGTTTTAAAAAAGGACGTAGTCACTGGGTAGAAGACAGGAAATAAAAAAAATATAAACTATTAACCTTAGCGTAACACTTTTTTATAAACAACATTAGCGGTGTTCCCCATACAAACTTTGCACCCCTTTTTAACCCCCTTAGAGATGAAATTTTCCAAAACGCTGAAATTACTTTTTTTGTATTTGATTAAGTAAGCTTTCTACAAAGTTTCAAGTCTCTAGTTCAAAAAATAAAGTTTCTCCCATAGAAACATTGCACCCCTTTTTAACCCCCTTAGGGGTGAAATTTTCCAAAACGCTGAAAGTACTTTTTATGTTTTAGAATAAGTAATCTTTCTACAAAGTTTCAAGTCTCTAGCTCCAAAAAAAAGTTTCCCCCATACAAACTTTGCACCCCTATTTAATCCTCTTAGGGGTGGTATTTCCAAAAATCCCTTCTTATCTCTAGCCCACGTTATAAAAGTAACCTACTGTGCAAAAATCAACTCTCTAACATTAGTAGTTTCGGCTGTGCGTTGATGAGTCATTAAGGACTTCTTCTTTTATATATATAGATTTCGATATAGTAGGTGTTATTTTTGTCATATTTGGGACCGCTTTCATTAGCAACATTGAATTTAACACGAGCTCAATGAAACATAATAAATAATCCATAATTTCAGTGACCTAAATAAAATGCATCTAAACCATTTCTACCAGCAACTCTACCCACAAAAGATCAAAACCACCAATTATCTCTTATTGAAATATCGTCCCAACCTACGTTGAAATAAAGATGGTAATGGTTCGAGGTCTGCTAGTTGGCTGTTAATATCGATCGATGCCCAAATCACTAATTATAAGTAATACTGGGTGGGATTTAATGGAATTAGCCATTAGGGTTTTCGCTCTTTGAAATTTTAATTAGTAATATTAATGTCGGTCGGGATAAGTGAGCCAGTGGGGCAAGCGCAGAAAATGCTACTAAAACTGAACATAACTATAAAATTTGGAATTCTTAGATTCAATATTGGCTGAGATCTCGTCAGTTGTTCCAATTAAAGCTTAATAACTTGGAAACTACTGGTCCTATTCCCACCAAATATAGGTAAGAACCATCTCGACGAACATGTTTTTCGATTAAAAAACTGCACTCAAATTGGTCCATCCCTTTGGGATTTATCATGCCACAGACTGACACAGATACACAAATACACACCGTGTAAAAATTATAACATCTTTTTTCGTCGGCGTTTAAAAAAAAGGAAAAAACCCGTACAGTGCCAGTGAGCATAAAACAAAAAAAAAAACGTTGACAACCCTGATAAGGGCAGTTAATCAATGCGTCGATTGCCATTCATTGGCAGAGAATTACCGCCCGCTAACACGACACAGGTGGAGCCACTGAAACTTATAAAAGTTTATTACGATCTTATAAAGGCTGATACACACCCTGGGGACATAACAGTAACTTGTATATATTGTCTGTGGACAACGAAAACTCACCAACAAATACCTACTTAACCTAAAAAACGCTTTTCCTCCCATGTCAAAATGTAGTTTATATGCCAATAGTCGAAAAAAGAGGAAAGCGAAAATATTCTGTCAGTGGGAAAACTGCTTTGACAGCGTCCGCCATTACTGGCTCCGCACACTACGGCTTCTTGTGGCTGCGACAGTACATTTGTCTCTTTTGCACGCTCGGAGTGAGAAAAAGAGAGATGTATATCGCGGTCACAAGAAGCCGTAGTGTGCAATGGCTCTTAGTGGTCGTTGGCGTTAGGCACGACAGCACACGACTACTTTAGTAGCTCTTGGCGTTCAAAGGGTTAAAACTTAGCTCGTATCTTAGTATCAATGTACAAACTAGATACGAGGTTTTGAAAATTAATGACATACATGTTAGTGAGTTTTGATTGTGACCCGACGATACGACAAAAAAAAATATCTCTTAGGTAATAGGGAACGTTCATGAATTTGGTATTCCTAATTTTTTTTTTATACCAGTTCATAAACACTAAATAAACGCATTAAGTATAATCCTCACACTAAATGCAATTCTACTATAAGAAACGTAATTTTTTAGGGTTCTGTACCCAATGGATAAAAACGGGACCCTATTTTTGCAACAAACTACAATTAAAGAAAAGTTTTTTTATTGTAAATAAAGGAGTTTTTATACAACTCAAAGATACAGTTCCTATTTATTACGTATCTATATGATACTCGTAGTTCATGCCAACAACGTCACTTTAATATGAAACGTGAATGCACACTTGAATGACTCATTGTTTAACGATGTTTTTATTTATTATCATCATAATTTTGCCCATTAATTACAAAAGCTTCCAAAAAGGTTTTCACTTTTTATTCCGATGTTACATTATTTTTGTTTTTTTTTTTTCACCAGTCATATCCATATTAATATTGAGATCGCTACTTCAAATCCGCTCTCTAGTGATATTATCATTTCGGTCGTTTCTCGACATAAAAAGAACACGTACAAACGTAGAACCTCCCTTGCAGCAGTCGGCTAAGCAGTATTCATTCCAGTAGCCACGGGGAGCACCAAACTAGCGTGATGGAGGGAACTTTATCATTGTGGACAGACGAGCGCAAAAGTGTTAATATTATTCACAAATATTGATACGTGATATTATTAAAACTATCGTGAGACATCGTTAATCATTTTAAAAACAGTTTAACTCACGTAAACTGCATTAAAAGTGCTGTGGGTCGCGAGTCGCGTAGCAGCACGGATAGCTACCCCTGATGAAGAGCTCCAAATGAGTTCGAAATATGTCGGGCCGTTCCTGACCATTTTTACGTGAGTGAAGCCGTTTTTTAAATTATTAATATTGATACGGGTGCGCATTTTTTCTCATAACGATTGATTGACATATAGTACTGTTTGTCATACAATCGTCAACTATAACTCTACAAGAGTTTTACGTAGACACGAGACTGTTTGTCGCACTACAGAGATGTCGTGCGGCAAACAGTCTCGTGTCACAGTTGAGGTGCAGTGGCCATGATCGTCATGTTTGTCGGGTAATAGATACATGACAAAGCACATGTCACTTTAATTAGAGGGAGACAGAGAGAGCGTTGAGCGCAGTGTTTTGTCGCTTGATAAGCAGAACCATGTCCGAAGATTCTTAATTACATATTTAGAGTAATAACATAATAAATAAATACTAAGAGACAATCAATACACAAATCGACCTAGTCCCAAACTAAGCAAAGCTTGTACTATGGGTACTAGACATAATACATAATATATGAATACATATATAGATAATAATATCCATGACCGAGGAACAAATGTTCGAGTTCATCACACAAATATTTGCCCCGGCCGGTTTCGAACCCAGGACCGGCAGTTCAGTAGGCAGGTTCACTACAAACTACGCCAACCGTGTCATCGTCGTCGTAAAATTAAACACGCATTTATGCTTATGTCAATTTAAAGAACGGAAATAAAACTACATTGTTTATATTGACGTTACACATTGGAGGCACGTTTTAAGATGGGATTTACTCTAGGAATATTATTTTCTCACTAGAGCAATAAAGTTTGTTTCCCGGCCGGGCGCGACCGTACACAATTCCAAGTTATTTCTCACCACGCCTCGAATTGCGACGTTCTGTATTCATTTCCGATACTAAGGAACAACTTACAGAAAACAACGAATATAATATTATTAAAACTATCGTGAGAATGAGAACATCTTTCGTATTTATAAAAACGGTGAAAAATCACGTAAACACGTGTAGCAGCACGGATAGCTGTCCCTGATGAAGAGCTCTATATTAGTTCGAAACACGTCGGGCCGTTCCTGTCAATTTTTACGGGAGCTACCGTTTTTAGGGTTCCGTACTCAAAGAGTAAAAACCGGGACAACATTACTCCGCTGTCCGTCCGTCTGTCTGCCCGTCTGTCACCAGGCTGTATTTCATGAACCGTGATAGCTACGTGACAGTTGAAAGTTTCACAGATGATGTAGGTATTTCTGTTGCCGCTATGACATAACATACTAAAAATAGAATAAAATTAATATCAATTTCAGCTACCTTTAAATTAGAATCTATAGCAAATTTTGAAAAAAGGAATACCTACAAACCTAGTTTGTCACTGTGTCAATAACATTCTAAAAAATGATGGAGATTAGAAAATATTTAAAAGTGGAAAACGTTTTCTCTTTTTGGATGGACGAGTGCGTACTATACGTCCCTCGTGGGGCTCCCAAGGAAGCATCCATTCAGAAATATTTAAAAAGGTTGTTAAAACATTCCAAAATGTTGAATGGTTTCAGAAAAAAAAATGCCTTCGATGAAATGAAATTTCTAGGAACTTTAAATTCGATGAAACATTTGTTTATAAAACAAGGGTTAACCTTGATAAACACACGCAGGATATATTTGACTCCACTGTCTAGCTGTCTGCCTGTCACCAGGCTGTATCTCATTAAGCGGGTTCACCCCCCGAAAAATGTTGTTATTACACAAGTATAACTCTTCTAAGCGTTTATCAATAATTGGCCAGAAACAAATAGAGATAGAGGCTTGTGGACACCCATGGCATAGGCCTCTTCCCAGCAATTGGAAGTACGCAAGACTAACAAAAAAATAGTCAAGAGGTCTACAACAAAAGTTTCACCTATTTCGCATTTTGAAGCGGGCGAAAACCGCTCCATTCTCGTCCCATTAATATTCCTGGCCGTCTAATAGCCGTGATCAACGCGGCAGCAGCAGTAAATACTCTAATTTATGTCCAATGTACGCCGCCCCGACCGCCAGTCTTCAGTCGCCTCTGCAGCTCGCCGGTAAAGTTCTTTGCACTAGTGCTGAAAATTGGAGGTTGTTAGTGTGTTTCGTAATTGAGCATGTAAATTGTAAATTGGTTTGATTAATGCTAGTGTAGTGCAGTGGCTAGCGTTAATTCTTGCCTATTTTAATGTATATGGGAACTTTCTTAAACTGCACCAAAAACAAATCCGTTCGGGGTTTATTAAAACACGTTTAATGCCGCACCATTAATGAAGTTAAAAAATAACTCTTTTTCTTAAAATATAAAAAGGTAGCTTTACGCTCCAAATATCCATATCCCCCAAAATGAAGTAGGTTATGATCAGATATCGGACGGATGGGTCTCATTATACACGGTGTCCTGTATTTAATGGACAACCTTCTTACGTCCTACAGCACCTTGGAATGGTCCAGAAAATACGTCTCCTTTTTAATGTAATTAATAGTCCCCATAGACCTTGTTTTGTTCTGTTTTTTATATAATTACCATCCTAACTAATAAACGCTTGCGTGTATTTGAAGTTTATTTAACCCAAAACATTTTTTTTAACAAGTGTTAATATTAATGAAATCCGTTCTTGTCTTAAATGGTTATTAACAATAATAATCACTTGTGGTGAAAAAATCAATAAATAACGGAATTTTAGTGGGCAACTTTTTTTAAAATACGACGATGAATAAGGATAATTAAGCAAGTAATTCTTAGGAAATCTTTAAATGCAGAATTACTTACTCTTAAAAGTAATATAAAGTGTTCTTTAAGCAAAATATCCTATATCTACGATATTTAAGGTACTTTCCCTTGATGTCCTTGGGACGCCCTGTATAACATTTTCCTCACATAAAAATTATTGCAACTCAAGTAAGAAATACTTATTATTACGAGTGACTGTACATTGATAAGTAAAACTTTTCCATTAAGGAATAAAACACTAAAAATAATTAGAATCTTTATAACGGTATAAGTGAAAATGATTACCTCGGAAACCAATTGGCAAATGGAGGTGTAATTAAACAATAATGAGTATGTTTGTTACACACGCACAGAACAGTAGTTTATGTATATACAGGGTGGAACAGGTCGAGGGACTTTTAAGCACAGGGAGTTGTTCAGACTGAGTACTTCATTTTTCACCAATGAACTATGTAGATAGATATATAAAAAAATTATTTCATCACCGACACCAACAATAACATTAAATGAAATCTATAAGCTAAACAGTTTTTATAATTAGCAAACAAAAAATATTTGTATCCAAATGTAAATAATTCTATCCATTTTTGAGAAACAGTTTGTTAAACATTAGTGTAAAAATCTGCACATACCAACCCTAGCATCTTTTGAACATCGCTTAAGTTAAAGACAGGTGTCAATTTAAAATGTAAAAAAACCTTTGAATTAGTGGGGTTGTCACTGATATTAATATTGAATTTAGCTTAACAATTATAATAGGTCGATTGCAGATCAGTGAGAATGACACTATCCTGTCAGCCCAGTCCTTAGAAATGTTCCATCCTGTATATAGCCTAACAGGGTGTTTTTCAGCACACGCCATATTAGATTTTTAGTGGAACTGATTAGTTTTACTGGCAACGACAAATTTATAGTAACTGACGTTGAAAGTCGGTGAATGTCACTGATGTAAACAAAGAGGAAATTGGAGAAAATTTGAAGTAATTTTTGCATGATAAAGCCGAAGCTATCCACAGTGATTTTTATTAGGATTCAGTATTTATTTCGCAAGAGGAACGAAGGATTAAGCAGCATTCCGGTAGACTATGTTTTGAATTTCGGTTAATGACAAATCGCTATTGACGTCTAATAATGCAAATATATTATGACGTATGCACATTATTGCCATATGAAAGCTGTTTGTAGCGTCACTATCCCTGGGCCGGACCGACGCTTGTTAGGCTATATTTGTATACAATTGTCTCATAAAATGTTTAATGGTTTACGATGCGGAGGCCCAGTGGTAGCGTAGTTGCCGACTGAGCGTACGGTCCTGGGTTCGCACCGATGAGCTGATATTCGTGCCTGCGTCTGTGATCGCGAAAGTGCTTTTATTATGGCTTAAGCCAGAATAATCTTTGTGAAATGATATGAAATGAAATAATTTATGCAGTAACTAGGGCACTTTTACTAGTCTGATTTTATATGGACCGGTATTTCCCAAAAGGAGACTACTGTTGAGAAGAAAGCCGAAAGAAACTCAACAGTAAGTCATTATTTTGTTAATCACACTTAAAAATATCATTTACATTTATGGTATTACTACAGACATTGTATTTAGGATGTGTATATAGGTACACGTAAAGGAGATGTATAGACTCTCCAAATCAATGTTAAGTAAGTAAATACATTTATATCAAATTTATTCAATTTAATCTAATAATTTTCCCAGAGATGTATAAAGTCTCTAGGCGTCTTGACATGCAATAAGATACACTTAATTAATTTAATCCCACAGAGATGTATTAAGTCTCTAGGCGTCAACGTGAATAGGGAACAATACAAAATATATATTAAAACAAAATTTCTTAGAGATGTATATGGTCTCTAGGCATCACAACATGCAGTAAAATAAAATAAAATAAATATATTTAATTCCTCAGAGACGTACAAAGTGTCTAAGTTTCATTCTACGATAAGCTGTTTCTTAGAGATATATACAGTCTCTAAGAGTTCAAAGTTAAAATCAACGTTGAATAACTTCAATCCAGTACAGGATGAAGTTTCTGTGATATTTTTTACCCGACTACGGGATAGCCTAAAGGAAGGGTTATTAAAAGCGTCAACCTTTACGTCTGCTAACGTAAATCAAATGTTTATAATGCTACTTTATGAGTGAGGCATCTGTTATGAATATTTAGATTTTAGTACAGTCGCCATCAGATATATCGCAGCATATAAGGCGTTCATAAATATCTGAACATGTACTGTAACGCCCAGTCAATAAACGTCGTGTTCAGATATGAACGCTTTATATGCTGCGATATATCTGATGGCGACTGTACCTTAATGTTTGAAGTATAATTTGAAATAAAATACTACAATTTAATTATGATGTGAACATGTTTTATTTATTTCAATTTAAGATTTTTACACGAGTTGTATCATATTTCGATCAAAGTTACAAGTAAAATGTATACATATATATATATATTGGTTATTTATATTATAGGAAGACCGGGTTTATTAACAAAAATATTGTGAACAGCATCAAAATGTCGAGATTAATAAAATTCTATAAAGATTTTCAAACAAACTAAATTGCCTTATAGAAATTCAAAACACAAATTACTGATCAGGGGGCCTATGATGGTTGCGTTTATCACGTGATAAATAAGTGACAAAGCATCTGTCCCTTGCACTCGCAATTGGTCAAAACGTGACGGATGCTTTGACACTTATTTGTCACGTGATAAACGCAACCATCATAGGCCTACTGGTGGCTTATATTATGATGGTCGCGTTTATCACGTGATAAATAAGTGATAAAGCATCTGTCACTCACAATCGCATTTTGTCAAAACGTGACGGATGCTTTGTCACTTATTTATCCGGCCCGCAGATCTACTAGAATACGTCAAATTTATGATGATAATTGTTGAATTTGGCTAAAATAATGGTAATACGTAATGTTTTATATGTTCTCATTTTCCAGTAGATAACAAGGCGCCGACTATTCGGCATTTCTCGCCGACTAATCGGCCGACTAGAAATGACCGAAAAGTCAGCTATTCCGACTACTTAGTCGGCTTATTTACTCTCCGTCTTTTATCCAGGGTTCGTACGAGCGCGTCCCATCCTCGCCTCAGCCCTCAGTGGATCGGCTGTCGGTAACCTGGGCGGACCCCAGCATGGCGTCCACGGGGGTCAACCTCTTCCACCTGCCCACTGAGACCGCGGTCAATAATGAAGTCAAGTTCTCACCAGCTGGAGGTAAGAACTTTTAAACGATGTTTAAAAGTTCACGATGCAGAATCTGGTGTTGGATGGGCGTAAGATCTTAGATAAAAAAAAAAAAAATTTTAAATTTGAACTGTTTATTTCAAAAAAAGACGGACATTAAATTACAGCTTAGACTCTAATCTTAATTTTTTAAGATTATATCGAACCTAAGTAGAGGAAAATATAGTATGTTGACAAATTTGCAATATTCAATTATATACTTCCTATCGGGAAGGCTATCTATTAACATTTTTTTATACGAGGTTATAACTTGTTTAGTAGATTTACTATCATAATCGTAATCACATGGAAGTCTGTTCAACGCGCGTGGTAAGGCCTGCGTCCATACTCTGTTGCCGTATTCATTAGTGCAAGGAGGAATTGTGAATGCTGGTATGTTTGTTAGATTGCGTAAATTTTCTGGTCTGAATTTTCTATTTAACAAGGGGATATTATTAATATATTGGGTCACGATAGCTAGATCTACTTTGTCATGTACAGGCATCACCCTACAGTACTTGAACAGACTTTCATAGTTATATCTATATTTATATTTTATCTTAAGAGGTACAATAGTTTTTAATAATCTTAGTTGTAGTTTATATATATTATTTAGATGTGTCTTATAAGTTCTACCATAGCTAGACAGGCCATAGCTTATAACAGAATCGGCTAGCGCCATATAAAGCAATCTTAAAGTGCTATATGGCAACTTGTTTTTAAGTATAGATAATTTGGATAATATAGATCTGAGTTTACTACATACATGATCAATATGAGGAGACCAATTAAGTTTACTGTCTATTATTAGCCCAAGGTAGGTATGTTCAGTCACAATGTCAAGATTAGCGCAACAGCAGGATACATTTCCAGAGTGCATGCAAGCATGCTCATGGGCCACAACCTTAGGTGTTAATGTGGTTTTTAAGAATGGTGAGTGTATATGCATTAATTTGGTTTTTTTATAATTAATGGATAACCCGACATCGTGAGCCCACTTGCATAGTATGTTAAAGTTGTATTGTATCATACTTTGCGCCGTCTCCAAACTTTTGTGAGCTACAATTAAGCAGGTATCATCAGCAAACTGGTACACTGAGCCCTGATGAAATATTTTACACATATCATTCACATATAATAAGTACTCAGTCGGTCCTAGAATTGATCCTTGAGCTGTACCATGTATGGTCGGTATCATGTCACTAAGTTCACCGGCTATGCTCACTGCATTATACCTATTGATATGGTAGTTTTTTAAGATTTCCAAAGCAGGACCCTGTATACCATTTTGTTGCATTTTATTAAATAGAGTATTATAATTTAAGGTGTCAAACGCCTTGCTGAAGTCAATCATTACAGTTATAACATGTAGTGGTTTAGGACTCTCGCAACCAAACGTGTCAAAAGACATCAGCTCGGCCCTTACTCACCGCGTGCAGGCCAGTCTTACATCTGCCAAGCCTGTGCTCGCATGTGCCGTTCTCGTATTGGCTTGCATAGCCAAGGAAAGCGTTGTTTTCTACACGACACTGTTTCTTTAGTCTGTTAAAGACTGAAAGGCCTTTGATTGATGGTAACCAGGGTTCATACGAGTGCCAAACTTCGGTGGACCGACTGTCGGTGACATGGCGGATACCAGCATGGCGTCACGGGTGGGGATCTGTTCCAGCTGCTTACAGATACGGTGGGTAATAAGTTCTCACCAGCTGGAGCCTGGTTTTGGTGTCTATTCTTGTATTTTACGCACAGAACTCAGTGGATCGGCTGTTGGTGACCTGAGTGGAGCCCAGCACTGTCCACAGAAGGCGGTCAACAATAATGTCAAGTTCAAACCAACTGGAGGTTAGTAGGAATGGAACTCGCTCCCATAGTGTGTATTTCCTGAAAATTATAACTTGGGTCTCTTAAAGGCAAGAGAGAGGCTGTTGCTGAGCCAGCGAGCTACATCTTTGACCCCGTAGTCACTTACCATCAGGTGTTCCTGAGGTCAATCGCTGGTCAGCTTATAAATACATGTAGTGTGGTATTGAAAATCTTTGTAGTAAAGGTGTTTCAAATGGAGAAGGAAGTTGAATATTTTCACTACAAGGAACAATTCCTATAGCCCAACAGGGTGTTTTGTAGCCCGCGCCATATTGCGGATTTTTAGTGGTACTAATTTATTTTACTGGCAACGACATTTTTTTGTTAAATGACGCTGGATTTCAGTGAATATTACTGATGTAAACAAAAAGGAAACTGGACTAAATATTGTACATATTTCAAGTAATTGTTGCACAGTGATAAAGTCAAGTTTTTTCCATAGGCTCCAGTATTTTATTTCGAAATATAAACGAAGGATGGAGCTTCTCTCCGGTCAACAATGATTTGAATTTGGTTGATGACAAATCGCTACTGACGTTTAGTAATAGCAAATATATGAAGTATGCACATTATTGCCATATGAAAGCTGTTTGTAGCGCCACAATCCCTGGGCAGGTCATACACTTGTTAGGCTATACTATTCTTATTATTGATTACAGAAGCTTATAATAAGCCAGGGTGTATAAAATAAATAAATAAATATTTAGGGATATCTTACACAAATCGACCTAGTCCCAAACTAAGCAAAGCTTGTACTATGTGTACTATATTGCTAACTTACGTCATTTTATAAAGATGAGTCAGTCCCATGGCATGTTTGGTCGCCATTACTTCTACGCTGTCAATTCATCGGCTATTGCGAACTTAATGTGACTTTTCTGCTTTGCCATTTGGTATAATTTATTTCTGATTGCAATGCGAATTACTGGATCAGAGGGAGAAAGACGCCCATTTTACATGAGAAGGAAATACAATGAAACGAGATGTGACGATGAATACTATACTTACATGCTATGAGCGTTATATTTGAGAACGGGGGCTCATTCCTAACTTTACATTTGTTTTTTTAAGGAAGGGTAAAAGACTGAATCCGAGAGAATGCTTCCACAGTCCAAGACGACGCGGTTGGCTCGGTTTGTAGTGCAGGTAGTGTAGTGGGTTCGAATCCCGGCCAGAGCAAATATTTTTATGATGAACTCGAATATGCCTGGGTCATGGATGTCATCTACATATGTATTTACATATTATGTATATCGTCGTCTAGTACCCATTGTACAAGCTTTCCTTAGTTTAAATGGGTACTATGGGTAGTAGACGACGATATACATAATATATAAATACATAAATAAAATCCAAGACCCAAGAACGTATCGAGTTCATCACACAAATATTTGCCCCGGCCGGGATTCGAACTCGGGACCGCCGGCTCAGTAGGCAGGTGTCTGCAAACTGCGCCAACCGCGTCGTCAAGTTTGGGACTAGATCGATTTGTGTAAGATTGACCTTAATATTTATTTATTCAATAATTAGATTAACTGAGTTAGTCACCCCCCTTGGTAAAAAGCTATGTTAGTCGTACCCCCACCTTACCTTATTTAAAAATGGCGGATGACCTTTTATAACATCGAATGCCGTGGAGGCGTGGACTGGATTCGTCAAAGGAGTCCTTCACCCTTTACTAGATGTCAGTTTAATTTTTTTTAAGAATTGGTTTTTTAAAAGATATTATAGGGATTGGGAAACAGATAATGAAATTTTACCAAGCAATACTATTCATTGAAAATTGTGCGCACACGCTCAGCGATTTGCTTACAAATTAATAAATCTAAATAATCCGTTCTTCAATGAGAACAAATCGTATTTTCTGGGTTAACTAAACGATAATGTTTGAGGATTTTACTTTAATTCCTTATGAATTTCTTCCCAAAAATTGTATGGGACCGATTCCTACTTATGAGCAAAAAATTATAGGAGATCTGAGGTAGCCAACGTTTAAAAAAAACAAACGAATTGGGAATCATTTCTATTTGTGAAATTATGCTGTCTAGTATTTAGTACATAATATATAGCTAATCCCTTGAGGGATAAAGTTGGCAGAATAGATCTAGCATGAGGTCACTTTCTCTTGTGCCAGTTTGGTATTGGGACACAGAAAACCACATATTTTTGTTAAACTATAAGCAACTGCAAAAGCTGAAATTCTTCACAGATGGTTCAGAAGATGAGGATTACTCCAGCATAAGTGCAGTGCTTCGCCAAAGACGATGCAGCGTAAGGCGTTCCAGAAAGGGTCGTCGACGAACTTCATCACCATTCCTTCCTGATGAGCCACGCAGACGCTCTTCCGCATTTACCACTAGTTCTGGAGAGTAAGTAACACTTACAGTCACACTTGCTACTGGCCTTTCTTCATCAGGGTGATCATGATGCGGTGGTCACACCTGGAACGATCAAACTCACAGGTCACACCACATGCACCCACACCCACATAGCCAAAGCTCGAAAAAAGGCTCATATTCTGCTTTCACCACTAACGCGGGAAAGTAATATCATCACACCAAGGATTAGCCCTTTTTTGAATAACACTTGATCGACATGATAGGTACCTAGAGCGGTTACATCTCCAAGTTACGGTTTTGGTCCACGGTTTAGAATAAATACGCCTAGAAACATAGTCAGGGGTTGAAAGTGAAGCCAGTTTTGTTTGGCCACCCACAAGCACCTTTGTCCGTGTGCGCATCTGTCACAACGTCAATGTCACAAGCAACACGTCTCTATGATTGGTTTGTAGACATGCACACAGCACACATATAACCAAAAGTGGCTTCATCTGTTATATGAAGACTGCCGTTCAATTCTGAAATCCACGGAATGTTGAGCCATTGCTTCAACGTGAGTTTTCATCTTGATAGACGGAAACAAAGTTGGCTGTAGGTGTTATCTATTTCCACGTCACGTCAACGATCAACGCAACGTGGCATGTTTTACGTCATGTCCTATACGCTCATTACCTGTCCAGGACGGCGATATCCATGGAGGACCAAGGCGCCGTGACTCAGGAGGAGATCTTCAAGAACATTCGAATGCACAAGGAAGTGCTGGGCTCAGTGAAGCAGCAGCCACTGGGGTTGCGACGGAAGCTCAAGTTGGTCCATCTGGTAAATATGATTTTTGATTGCCAGTCCCTTTTTTATCAAGCCTGTGTGTCCCGCTGCTAAGCTCCCCTCTTTCTCGCCAAATACGAAGTTCCTCCCAAAAGTTCTCGACTGCGTACATGTCATCCCACCATCTCCTTTTCGGGATACCTCTGCTTCGGTAGCCATCTTGCGGTATTCACTCAGTGGATATTTTGGCCCAACGTTCCGGATGCATTCGGCAGACGTGCGCTGCCCAGTCCCACTTGAGCTTCTAAATTTTTTGCCAAAACAAAGCAATCCCTATAATCACTTATGAATACAAAGAACGCAAGGAAATAAAAGAATTTCTCCCATACACTGCGGGATTATATCTTTATCATCCATAATTGACAAAGCATCGTCACTGTCGAATAGTTCCAAGGTCCAAGCCTTTTGTAATTTGCGAAAATAGTTTTTTTTATGTCAATATTGGTGCGGAGTAACTAGCAGTTGTTGACCTGAGAACCACTTATTTTTTGTAAATCCTGTTAAAAAAGCCATAGCGATAAGCATTTCACTAATTGTCTCTGTCTTATGGACTGGCCTTTCCTTCATGTAATCTTCGTCTTCTGCACTCAGGCTAAACGCTACATCAAGTGTCATGAGGGCCAGCTGCAAGAAAGGCTGGCGCAGTCCAAGAGCACGAGAGACATCTACGCAAGATTCAACATCTTATTGGCAGCGGTAAGTTCTTCTACTGTAAATCCTACACCTAAAATAAGAGGCCTTATTCCTTTTAAAATGCTGATTGTTTTAGACATTTTTCTCTATGATCAAACATGTTTCTTACCATATTGATGTTATTTCCTAGAATAGGGCTATTGGGATTTAATGGTATATATATAAGAAACCTACTGTTTGAATTTTTCATTGATAATTTTTATTTCAAAAACTACTCGAAATTGATTTTTCAACTTTTTTTCGACTGAAAGGAAAGCATGAAATAGCTATGTTATTAAGTACCTAGAACTCGGGGAAAAGTATTACTCACTTCAAAAAGTTGGTTGAATATATCAATATATTTGTCATAATATGAAAAAAATATAGGAATAAGGCCTCATAAGTACGCCTAGAACGCGAGTCTTCATACAACAGATTTGCGAAGAATGAAGCCGCTTTTGGTTTTACGTATTTTTTATATATGCGCTTTTTACTTGTTTATTAAGTTTGGATTTGAGTGTGTTATGTCTTAAATTTGATATTTTGAATAGAGGGCAAAACTAAGTAAGGATATTTTTATTTTTTAATTTGGTTTTCTTGCATCTTGTTCCGCGTGCGTTCCGCACCGACTGCAATATTATTTGGCTTCTCGTGTCTTGAAAGCCTAGCTACGCTCAGGAATCTATCTTTAATTAGCTTCACTCATGGTTAAATTTAACATGCATTTTCGCTCGCTCATGTAGCGTTCGAATTTCAACACTCGCGCCAAATCGCAACGTTGCAGCCTTGCATAACAAATAACTATTGTTTCATCATCGTCATCATCTCTCATCTAAAGTGGCAAGCCAAGTACTAACATCATAACTTTCCACAGAAATGGCACCAGTTAAAACGCGAAGCGGCCAACACCTCCAACCTTTTGATACCCTGGGAATTGAGGATTAAGGAGATCGAGTCCCATTTCGGTTCCGTTGTGGCTTCATACTTCACGTTCCTGCGGTGGCTGTTCTGGGTGAACCTAGTCATCGGGTTCATACTACTCGTCTTCGTTATTGTGCCAGAGGTATTGCTTACTAAGTATATTTATTTGCGCAGCATTACAAGTGGACTTTTGCTAATAACCTAAATTTAAAATTTAAGACACCCCTGCCACAACTTGATACAAGTAACGTTATCATGAAATACTAAAACTGAACGTAACCACAAAATTTGGAATGCTTAGCTTCAATTATTTTGACTGAGATCTTGTCGCTTGTTTCAATTAAAGCTGAATATCTTGGAAACCACCGGTCCCATTTCCACCAAACATACCTAAGAACCATCTCGATGGACATGCCTTTCGATTGAATAAACCGCACTCAAATTGGTCTGTCCGTTTGGGAGCTACTATGCTACAGACAGACAAAGATTCACATGTTAAACTTATAACCCCTTTTTTTGTCGGGGGTTAAAATGGTAGTTTTCGTAAAATTCGTAAAAAATCTTAATTATTCTTGATCAGTAACAAACTAAGTAGTCTTTTCTTTCCAGTATTTAACTGCCAACAAAAACGACGATGGTGAAAGGAAGAGAATTACAGAGGAGGAGAAAAAGAACGCGACAAATTTACTCACTTTATGGGAGTTTGAAGGGTTTCTGAGGGTATCACCAATTTTCTACGGGTACCGTAAATTCATATTAATATTCCGAAAGTAAAAAAAAAAATATTTTGCCATTAAAAACTTTTTTTTTTTCATTTACATATTTAAACCAATAACGCATGTTTGAGGTTACAACTCTATATTTTGGATTACTCAGCCCGTATTATTATTATCCGACATGCCTGATATAATAATCACTGATCCCACTGGAAGATCAGCGCTGGCTTCCGAGCTTGCATTATGCCTTTCGGAGCATAGTTGAAGTTCAGCTTCTTGCTTTCTTTCTTTGTTTTTTTTTTCTTTCTTTCTTTCTAACTAAACGTCTAAAATTGTTGTACTTCCACAGTTACTACAGCAGTATAGAACGGTCGCAATACAGAATGCCTTTGGCATATTTCCTCACTGGCCTGGCCGTCTACATCTACGCCTTCGTTGCCATATTGAGAAAGTGAGTATATTCAGATACCTAATACAGTAAATGTTTATAAAGAAGCGAACATTTTTAGAAACGAATTTTTTAGCGGGATTTGAAACGAAACTTTCCAGGCCAGACAGGTGCTTGACCAATTATGCTATCAAAGCCACTAGCCAAGGCATCGAATTTTTCAACCAGTTAGCGTAGCGTATCGACATCATGATGACGCGACCATCGTAGCGTCATCTACCTAATACAGGTGTATATCCTAATCAAGTTGGTCAAATAAGTGAAGATTGGCCCATAACAAAACATACGCAAAAAATCTGTTAGAGGAAGCTGCATGCCCATTTTTGACTTAATGCAGTGCTCATTATGATTACGAGTGAGTACGTTATAACTGAGATTTTTTTTCCGCAATTTATTGTATACCGAACTTTGATTTCGTCGAAGTAAGGCATTATTTCAAGAAGATTCCACATAGTCGCAATGTTCCCTTTTCCAGAATGGCTGAGAACTCACGCATGTCCAAACTATCAGAGAAGGAAGACGAATGCATATTCTCATGGAAACTTTTCACCGGCTGGGACTTTATGATTGGGAACACTGAGACGGCTCAGAATCGAACCGCCTCTGTGATTCTTGGGTTCAAGGAGGCTCTGCTTGAGGAAGCTGAGAAGAAGAAGGATGTAAGGAAGTAAGTAACGATACGGCTAGTTAGATAATGTGAAAAGCTTGACCCACTCACAAAAGTCCATGAGTGTTTAAAATTAACATTGAGGAAGCATGGAAGTTCATGTGACTGTTCGGATATAACATCGGGTTTAGAAAATTAACGCACGATTCAATCATTATTTAAAGCACAAATACCGGATCTCAAATCACTTTCGCAATCTCGGCAACCCTCTTCGAGTTGGACAGGCAAAATAGATGCAGATTAAGACGTCGACTTACGAAAATCTAGCCCGTGAAACCCCTATATTCTTCTTCTTTCTTTCCAGTTGGCGAATAATCGCCCGCAGAGCCTTCGTCAACGTAGCCGTCTGCATACTCCTCGCCATATCAGTCTTCGCTGTCCTGAAGGTTGTCTCCAACGACAACAAGAAGTCCGGTAGCTGGCTCCACGACAACCTCACCACCATAGTGGTGACCTTCATATCCATTGCGTTCCCGGTGTTCTTCGAGTCGTTAGGATTCATGGAGAAGTATCATCCGAGGACGCAACTGAGATGGCAGCTGTTTAGGTGGGTTGGGAAACAAATTTTTGTGTCATTGTGAATTTAAACTATACGAAATGTTTTTTTTTTTTTAAACTATGTGTCAGCTCTGAACGGTTTCAGATGGCTATAATTGACAACATTTCCAATTTTCAAACAGTGTTCAGTTTAAACTAGTTTCATTTATTTATAATCAAGGAACTCAAAATATATTAAAATTATTTGACATTACCGACAAAATTATTGAAGATTTGGCAGTGGCAACACACAAAAATAACTGCAGTACCATTTCCATACTAAATCCACCTTAGTAATAGTCTGACTGTATGATTTTCTGCGCTGTGACCAATTACTGTTCGCCTACGCTCTTTTAGAATGAGGAACATTTCAAATGAATTTTTCAATCACAAATTAAAATATATTCGAGAATGTAAAAATGTGTTAATATATCGTTTTATCATTTATTTGATAACATCGATAAAAAGTCTGGTTAAAATGTCAGTTTAGTCTAGTACAGGTAAAATTTCGTTATAAGGATGGATTCATTTTGGATTAAATCGATTTGTATAGATTGCCTTTCCTAATCTTCATCTTCTATTTAAAATCAAACATAAGCTTTACTTCCAGGATAATGCTGCTAAATCTACTCAACTTATTCTCACTTATATTTGCGTTGTTTTACAAAATTCATGGGATGTCTGATGATCTGGAACACTTGAAACCAAACATAACAACCAGCGCAAATTTAACCACTGTTAATAACACCTTGGATATTATTCAAACAATAATTGTAATCGAAGCAATAGAATGCAAAGATATAGAAAAGTCTTGTTTGCCATGTGATAAGTTTTGCGCTATACCTACTGATGCTACTATAGCAGTAGTGGCCTCAACCATTGCCCAAACTTTGAAACATGATTTGAAAAACCAGTCCAAAGCAAACGGACGCATTAAAAAAAAACTTGATGATAATAACAATGATATTCATAACACTACCAACGAAAATATAATACTACCCGCAGAAAACTTAAGACTAAGTATACCCTCAAGTACACTAACCGCTTTGGAAATACTAGAAAGACAATATAAAAATGCTACCGAAGAGAGTGTAACAGAAAATGATGAAAATTATAACGACAATGAGGAAAATGCAGAGGTAAATTTTTACGATAGTTCCGAATCAGAAATAAATTTTTACGACGATGTAATAACAGAAACGCCTGAAAGTACACTAAGTACTGAAAAAAATATAGAAAAATCAATTACCACCGGCTTTACGGAAACTAAAACTGGCGATCCCTATAGTACCGCATACACTGATGAGACAGCAACAACTATTATTCTAGACAATACGAAAATAGATTTTGACTCACGAACTTTAAGTACCACTGAATACGATTTTAATGACGAAAGCAGTAGTACTGCAATCACACATGAAGGAACAACATTCAAAATTGATGATACTACAAATTGGGATGACATAAAGAAATTGTTTTCCGAAACTCCGGTGTACATCAGTAGTACACCGTATACAGATTTTATTACAAGTAAAAAGTATGACAGTGAACAAACATATAACACTGACAAAGAACTGGAAACTACTACTACACTCTCTACTGTTAGTGAAGATAAAAGTGTAAATGAAAAAACAAAAAATACAGATAAATATTCAGAAAGTGTTACGACTGAAGATTATTATTTAACTGAAGATGACTCCGCTTCTACAATGCCGTATAAACGAGTAATAACAGATGAAGTAAATGTTACATCATCTACTCTGACTACTCCATCTACTATAATAGCTAAATATTGTCCCAACTACAAATTCAACTGTACCACGAGTTGTGGAGAAGTAAACGTCACTCAAGTGATATTCATGTCCAACTGTGTGGTAGTTGATAGAGTATGTTACAGAAGTAAACGGATTTCGATAAATAATATTGAATATTTGAGATCGAATATGACGAACACTTCAGAGACAGATATTGTTTATATCAAATACAACGTGAAGATGTATAATTTGACGGCAACGACGCGATCGAAGCTAACCAAACTGTGTTGGGAAACGATGCTCGGTCAGGAGATGGTGAAACTAACTATGATGGATTTGGTAATGAATGACCGTTGTATAATATAGATGTTGAATCATGCTTAAGTTCAAATCCACGTAACTCATTCTATTCTAGAAATTTATTGCCAGATAGCTTTGCGTTGAAGTGGCATGGAAATAAGTAAATATTTCAAGCTTTGCATCTATTAAGATACAGGCTTTATTAACCTCACCTTGTATCATAAAATCATAACACAATGTAATAACGGTGTAACGGGAAGTTATGTTTGTCCCCTAGTGTGCGTTTTATTGAGGCAGAGCGTAGCGGAGACGTGCGGATTCAACCTGCGAGTTTAAAAAAAGCGGAACGGTGCCGAGATACAGGTTTAAAGTCACGTGTTTCTCTCTCCGTTCTACTGTCTCTCATGCGAAACGCACACTTAATTTTATTGTGTATGTGACAATTAAATAATACGTATTCTACATTTCAGGTTTTTCTACTGCTCAGTACCTTATTCATGGATTTCTTCCGAGCTCTTTTCGTCCGGTACATGAACCGCTGCTGGTGCTGGGACCTTGAAAAGAAATTCCCCGAATACGGGGACTTCAAAATAGCCGAGAACATTCTACATTTAATTAACAACCAGGGACAAGTGTGGATGGGCATGTTCTTCACACCCGGTCTCGTTGTGCTCAATGTCTTCAAATTAGTCATCATGATGTATCTAAGATCGTGGGCTGTTATGACGTGCAATGTACCACATGAAGTAGTGTTTAGAGTTTCGAAAAGCAACAACTTTTACCTCGGCCTGCTTTTAACGATGCTGTTTTTATGCGTATTGCCAGTAGGATATTCAATTGTCTGGGTGAAACCATCGTGGCACTGCGGTCCCTTTTCTGAATATGAGAAGATATATCAGATTTTGACTAAGAATCTCTACAAATTGCTGCCAAATTCACTGAATTTTGCCGTGAAATACATCGCTTCGCCTGCGATAGTAATTCCTTTACTAGTATTGCTGATACTGATTATATATTATTTGATATCGTTGACGAACTCGTTGAGAGAAGCCAATAATGATTTGAAGGTAAGAATAAAAGCATTCCTTTGTTTAAATTTGAGTTTGGTGAGACATGAGTTTGATTTAGATTCTATGAAATTACATACTTAAAACCTTCTTCTTGGTCTCCCAAAGAATTAAAGATTTTAGAAACTGGGGCCAAGAACGAATAAGATAAAAATCACAACTAAGATTTAACTTTAACCGCGTGCTTTGTTGATTCAATAGTATACTCGTATATGTGTAAGATTGTCCCTTGATCGTTATTTATTTATAACTAATTAATAAATTATTTATATGGTTCCAGATACAACTCCGCCGAGAGCGTACAGAAGAGCGTCGAAAGATGTTCCAACTGGCCGACACGAGGCGACGAGGGCAATCAGCAATGGACAACACTCCATTCGCGAGGTGGAAGAAAGCACTGCCAGGCTTGCCTTTTGGCAAATCTATCGATTCTGACGACAGGAAGACAATAACCGAAGATGACTCGAAAACGCCACAAAAACCGTTAAAAAGAAAAGGTGAGTAAAAAAACTATTAACATCATTGAACCTTCTGTGCATTTTAAAATTGATTGCATCTGAATGATTGGTCCCTGTAATTGAATACTATTTAATATGAATGAATATTTTTGGTAAATTATACTGTTTCTATACAGGTAATTTCTTCGCTAAAATTGTTGGGCAAGCAGTAGACAAGAAATCAGATATTTCCGAAATTGACAATGACCCTTCTATTTCACCTAATAATGGCGATGAGACTGACACTGATTTCCACGAAAGCCTCCCTAAAGAATTTCTCAAAGCAAAAGACATAACAATAATCAAAAATGAGAAGAAAAACGTCGAGTTTAAAAATCAACCAACAAAGAGCAATGATGAAAATAACCTTAAAGTTAAAGTCGATAAAGAAGATCGTACCGATAAAGCAGCTGTTGAGAAAAGGAATGAAACAGCAAAAACGAGATTTGCTACAACAAAAGTTGACGAAGTTAATGAGAAGAGCCTTAGCAGGAAAATTCTAGATGCTTTGCAAACGAAACAGACTGAGGGTACCTCAGTTATACCGGTCATAACTATTAGTACGACGGAAAGCGACGAAGAATCGCACGGAAAAGTCAAGAAAAGTCCGGAAAGTTGTATCAAAAAACAACCAGATCTGAAATCACTGAGGAGGCAAAGCAGCGTTGACAGCATCAATGAACAGAAACCTGAGAAGAAAAGACCTGAAGATGGACATAAATATCAATATTCATTGTAAAATAAAAATATATAGACATTAGATACAGTTAGAAAGATCGTCTGTACTAGCATAGACACGTAGATTTATAAATGGATGATCTGAAATTTTGGTTTTCAGTTGGTGAAAATTTCAATTCACGTGATTGTTCAATTTCACACGTCGCGGTGTCCCTCTGAGTGATAACCTAAATTAAATATTAAAAACGCTCTCGTCACAAGTAGATGATCATCACGAGACCCTATTTCAATAAGTGATATAGAAAATGCTACTTAGTATTCTTAGCTTCATTATCGGCTGAGATCTTGTCACTTGTTCCAATTAAAGCTGAATATCTTGGAAACTACTGGTCCTATTTCCACTAAACATAGCTAAGAACCATTTCGACGGGCATGTCTTTCGATTTAAAAAAACCGCACTCAAATTGATCAGACACAGATACACATATTAAACTTATAATACCCTTCGTTTCTATCAGCACACTCTTTGTAGCATGAAAAGTATTGGCTGTTTCTTTCGGCCAATGGCGAAATGCCTGAAGATAGAATTCAAACGCACCATATTTATACTAAGCTTAAAAAAAAAACTGAAATCCGTCCAATTTCCGATGCGCAAAAGGGTGTAGTGAAAATTTGCAGCGATAGGTAAAAAATATACCTAACTTAAAGTGTCCCGTCGGTAAAAAGTAATCCTTTTTGTTATCAAGACTGAAGGGGCACTTTAGGAGAACCGACAAATTGCATTATCTGACAGTCTTCTCGAGTTATGGACACAGTCGTGAATATATATATACCCGCGTAGTCATAGTCAACAGTTTCCTACTCGACAAAGACAAAAGCGTAGTTACATAACCCGTACATAATTTACTATTAATTAAAGAAGGTTTTGAAGGCTACGAAAATAACCTCAAGATTTTAGTCTCATATTTGTAACATAGTAAAGCATCAGACTAGTAATATTCTTAATAAAAACTGTAGTACAGTGTTGTTGATTTATTTGAAATACGATTTGTTTTAATACCTTGAAGTCCTCATACAAAATTTAGGGTACCTTAATCTCAAGAAACATCATCTTCCTAGCCTTTGTCCCATTTTTTGAGAATGAATTCTCAATAGGGGTCGGCTACCTAAATCCCAAGATGTGGCGTAGGTACTAGTTTTTACGCAAGCGACTGCCATCTGACCTTCCAACCCAGAGGGGAAACTAGGCCTTATTGGGCTTATAGGTGGTTTCCTCACGATGTTTTCCTTCACCGAAAAGCGAGTGGTAAATATCAAATGACATTCCGTACATAAGTTCCGAGAAACTCATTGGTACGGGCCGGGTTCAAACCCGCGACCTCCGGATTGAAAGTCGCATGCCCTAACCACTAGGCTACCACCGCTTCCCCTAACCACTAGGCTACCACCGCTTCTTAATCTCAAGAAACATCAGAATAAATAATATTTAAATAAATAAATATGGGACAACGTCTCCTAAATCGATCTAGTCCCAAATTAAGCTCAAGTAGGCTTGTGTTATGGGTACTAGACGACGATATTCGTACAGTCGAGTTCATTTACATCTACACACTTACGAGAACAAAAATATCTGAACACGACTTTATGCTCCTGACAATAGGGTCGTGTTCAGATATTTTTGTTCTCGTAAGTGTGTAGATGTAAATGAACTCGACTGTACTTATATATAGATAAATATATACTTAAATACATAGGAAAAACCATGATCCAGGCACAAATATTCGAGTTCATCACACAAATATTTGCCCTGGCCGGGATTCGAACCCAGGACCGCCGGCTCAGTAGGCAAGTGCTTACAAACTGAGCCAACCGCGTCGTTAAAACACCCACCCTCATTGAACTAGAAGTTGCAATTTCGTCCGCGTATTTTCTTTAACTTACCATATTTAATATTTACATAACAATGTTTGGATGTCCAACTATCCGTGTACCAAATCGGTTAAATTTCGTCCACTCGTTTCGGCTTAATGCGAGGACAGGCAAATTTTACCAACAGATCGCGTTACTACGACTAGTGACGCGCTGCTGCAACGCGCTGATATTTCTTGAAAGAAGACCTCTCTCCATATTAAACTGGGACCTAATTCGAGAATGCCGTTTGAGAGATCGCAAAACGTCAAAACTCTATGAAATAACAGTGATATCGCCTTTGAACTGTCATTAAAATGGGATGAGCTACAAGTGACATACCTCATCTCAATTTTGGAAATACGAAGGCGATAATGATTGTCAAAAATGCTACTCATGCATATGAATTTCTGTTTTTCAAAAAAGAACAGTTCCTTCTCTACTATCTTTTTAATATATTTCGAATCAAACGTAAAATGCCACTATCATAACAATAAATACAGCTGAAGATGCCCCATTTGACCCAGCGGTGTTACATAACTTACCTTTGCATACACACACATGAAATCGTGCATAAAGTTGTACCGATTGACTAAAAGGCACTAATGCCGCATTAGGGCTAAAAACACAGCCATCAGTCACCCCCTTCAGCACCTTCTCCAGGGCCCTTAGCCTTTTTGAGACAAACGTCCGACCCGATTTCCTCGGCGGCCAATCTCTGCATCCTCGCTCATTGTAATCTCCAATATCTAGAAATCTTTTGTAGCATTGATAAACTACTGATTTGTCCCCGTTGCATTTATAATGCAAATCGTATTTTCTGTAGTTCTGTGGGTTGCCGTCTACTTCAAATATGTCATGGCAGACCGAGGATCCGTATTTAGTTTCGTTTTTACCGCATTCGTAACATATCCAATTTGGGTACGGATAAGTCCTCGTGGTTCTAGTTGTAGTGGTTGTGGTTGTAGTTGTATTTGTGGTTATATTAGTAGTTGTAGGTTTGTCTTGCCTTAAAATTGGAAATATCGGTGTAATAGCATTCGGTTTCATCCATTTTATGTCCTTAATATCCTTGAAACGTGGTATATACTCCCACCAATTTTCAGTGTCTTGAAAGATTTGAGTCTTAGGAAGTGTTACAGATCTTTTGTGATCATACAGTGGGCTTATCAGAGGATGATGCGTCAATACGAAACTTTCCAATTGTTTATCACGAGTTGTAATAGCGATATTACTTTGAGATACATTGAGCTTCCTAGAAAACTTGGTCCACCTTTGTCGGAAATTGAACTTGAGTGTTTTAAAGTGGTCCAAGAAAGATCGAGTCGTTCTAAGCGGTGGTGTGATATGAGGGGGTGGAGTTAGTCTCGGTACGTTTAAAGTGATGACTGGCCATGCTTCTGGGACAGGTATGTATTTATCGTGCTGAAACAACATTTAAAATTTTCCAATAGTGTTAAGTTTAAGCTAATTTCATTAGTCATTACTTTATTATCACATAATCCGAAAATATTATTAGCATCGTCTAAGCATTTGCACTCAAATTACGCCTCCTACAGGAAAAATTGACAGTCGCCGCCTACAAAAAAAAAACAGTGGAACAATTTCCATGCTAAATTCGTACCACACTTAGTTATAGCATGTGACAAATTACTTTTTACTGTTAATTTTAGAATGAGAGACTTTTCAGATAAATTTTAATCATAAATTGGGATATTTTCGAAAATTTAAAAATGTGGTTATATTTAGCTTTTTATCCTTTATTTGATTGTATCTGAAAAAGGCCTGGTCAAAAAAAATAATGTTATCAATTGTGTAGGTACTTTGCAGGGCCGAATATAGAGCACGCGCAGTCGTGTAGCCTCTAGCACTGCTAAATATGTATTCTCAAAGACCATACCCCGGGATTCTTAGTGCACATTTGACGCCTCGGCATAGTGTTAAATCATTCTTGCACCAAATACCACGGGGTATGTTAAAGACACGTGATGGATGAGGAAGAGTCGGCAGCAGAGTGTAGTTAAGTTAAACTCCAGAAAAATGCAATATGAAGAGGAGACAAACGAACTAAGTATGACGGATAAAAATTCCAGGTTACTATGAGCCGGGCTACGTTACTTAAATTCCAAAAAGTTTAATTCAACCTTACTATTTTGTATTGGGCTTATCTGTGCGGTATCAGCTTTATTCGTCCCATTCGTTTTTCGTTCAATTCTTATTTCGTCTCATTCTGCATTCGTTACTCATTCTATTTATTTCCGTCGTGTTCGCTATCCGTCCCCATCTTTCTAAGTCCAAATCAGTAACTTGTCTCATTCTTATTTTATTAAGTCTTATTTACCTAAGTCTAAGTCACCCTCTTCCTTGGACTCATTCTTCATTTTAGATTTTCGTCTCATTCACTTATTTGCCTCAATTTTTCCGGAACGTTCGATGCTAGTCACATTCGTTATTAGTCTCTTTCGTTTTTAGTCCAATTCTAAGTTCGTTATATTAGTTTTTCGTCACCCTCGATATTCTCTATCTAAGCGAATAAAACGTGTATCTTGCGAGACGAGTAGCGAACGTACCCAAAAAAGAACGAGACGATTTGCCAGTAACGCCAAAATAAGAGAGAGACCAATAACGAATGTGACTAAAGATAAAGTGTGAATGATACTAAAAACGTAAGGGACAAATAAAAACATAGTCCTAGGAAGATCGTGACGAAAAACGAATCAGACTTGATAAGAATGAGATAAGTTATAGAATTGGACTTAGGAAGATAGGAACAGATGGCGAACACGACGAATAAAGAATGAGTGACGAATGCAGAATTAGACGAAATAAGAGTTGAACGAAAAGTGAATGGGATGAATAAAGCTGATACCATCTGTGCATTTTAAAGAAGAAAGTATAGCCCAACAGGATGTTGAAATCAGCCCACGCCATAATGCGGTTTATTAGTGGTACTATTTTATTTTACTGGCAACGACAAATTTTTGGTAACTGACGTTGAATAGTCACTGATGTAAACAAAGAGGAAATAGGACTAAATTCCGCAAATGTCAAGTACTTTTTGCATAAGCCAAAACTATCTACATGATTCAGTATTTATTTCGCAAGAAGAACGAAGGTTTGAACAGCATTCCGGTAAATAATGTTTTGAATTTGTTTGATGACAAATCACTACTGACGTTTAATAATGCAAATATGACGTATGCACATTATTGCCATATGAAAGCTGTTTGTAGCGCCACTATCCCTGGGCCGGACCGACTTAGGCTATACCTACATACATGTTCAATACTCACCCTTGGATTTGCTAAATTACGCAACTTCTCTTGTAGGCGGAATATCACATCAGTCCCAAGTCCTGCGGGCTGGGCGGTGGATTTCAAAGTAAACCTCAAAAAGGGAGACGGCGGGTTAGTCGAGAGCTGAAAAAAACAAATGACACTAAAGGTGCGTCTTTATAGAGATGAAGAAGAAAAATGCGGAATCGACCAATCACGACATCGAAGCGGAGGCAGCCCACGTTCCTTCACTTCTGGATATGAAGGATGCGCCAGCCCAAGTAGCAGACATGCTGTACAAGAGCTTATAAAGCCCTAACATAGCTGAAATAAGTCGTATAAGCGCTCTATAGGCTCGCTCCTCGACGTGACCCTTGCACCAGCCCAAAAAGCACGACTATGGTTCGCGACTCATGCCGTGCGACTTATCATCACTGTCACTCTCTCACAGTACTGTACAGACAGAGATAGGTTGTATATTTGGCGCTTAGAATAAATAGAAACCTAGTCAGCGCCAGTGAAGCCAGTTTCAGCGAGCCACGGCCTGTCACAGGCTCAATTTCGTCAATTTACGTCAATATCAGCAAGCAGTATACGTCTCTACATATAATTGGTTTGTTATAATTTGTTGTAATAGCGGTAACAAATATAGGTATACATTCTGTGATAATTTCAACTGTCTACTATATTACGGTTCATGAGAAAATGCCCGTTGAACGAAATATCATAGAAAAGCCCCTATTTTTGCATGGGATTAATTATATTATTTTTGCTGCTTTAGCGGCAACGGACATCGTTTGTGAAAATTTCAACTGATACACGGTTCACGAGATACAGCCTGGTGACAGACGGACAGCGGAGGCCTAGTAATAGGGTCCCATTTTTCACCCTTTGGGTACGGAACCCTAAAAAGAGAACGCCCCGTATTGTTTTATTATGTATACATATTTTACCGTCGTAATTTCATCTGCATCAATATAAACGATGTTTCTTGTGACTTGGCTTTCTTCATCATGAGGATATTTTCCATCATTCCTCATATCATCCTCTCCCGTTGTCAGAGACTTTGTCAATACTTCCTGATCTTCATCAGACTTACTGTCATTTAATTCAATTGATAATTCATTTGAATCATTTTTATTCTCAATGGCGCAATGAAAATGTATCAATGCAAATAAACAGGTTAGCGTTATTGATATTGACATTATTTGGTGACATTGGTATGAGAATTGACAATCAAAACAGAATTTACAGTAATCATAATTGCCATAATGCAAAAATGTAAAGTTTTCTACAAGTAATATATAGCCTCTATGAGTATTATGTATAGCTGGATGTGGATTTATGTGGTTCGGTCAGCCAAGAAATTGTAGCAATTATAAAATAGCAAATGCCGTAGATTGTTTAGAAAAGGACGACGTATTGCGACTTTTTAATTTCTTTTCATTTACGTCGTACAGTACTCGTACAGTCTGACCAAAAGGAGTAGAAATTAAAAAGTGGCAATACTGTAGTGTCGTCCCCGTTTTCTTAAATTGATTAGAAAAGGACGACACGACAGTATTGCCACTTTTTAATTTCTACTCTTTTTGGTCAGACTGTAAGTACGGATTTATTTTAATGGCAAGAAGTAGGTACGTGTTATGTTGAATGCCACTCATCAAAAGTCACAATAAAACAAGTGTTACGAATGCAATATCGTTGCACCAATAAAAGCGGTAGATTGAATAAAAATTACAAATGGAAATGTATGGAATAAAATGTAATACCTATTCTGCAAAGTGTTGCAAATTAATCACACGCTAACTTAAACTGTTTTTAGCACCATTCTCTCAGATCTCTTAAGGATAGTAGGTACATGTTCCTACTTAAGGATAGCCACAGACCACTTGTCTGTGAGGATAGCTCACGAGATTTTACAAACGTACGGGTGTCCCTGAAAATGAGCTCCGTACGAGTTCGAAACATGTCGGGCCGTTGCTGACAATTTCACGTAAGTGTAAACCGCTTAATACAACAATTTAATATGACTCACGAAAGTTTTAAAAGGAATAGATTTTACAAATATAAGACTTATTTGAAACTTACTTAATTCGATTTCATCCCCATATGGCCAGCTAAAGACGATCTCTCTAGATCATTTGACACTTTAAAAATTATTTAACCTGATAATAATATCTAGTTAATCCCTTTTTAGTAATACATGTTCTGTGACTCAATGGAAAAATTTGTAGAACATGGCGTGGTCATAATAAGCAACTTTACCAACTCACAAAAATCTAGACTTAGAAAAAAATCGGCAATAAAATAAAAATTTACCCCTTCGTAATTCATACTTATTAAGTATAGCAAATGTAACATATTTCATACAGTAACCCAGGGATAATATTTGCCAACCGGGGTATAAAACAAACTATCCAGAAATGCAAACTACAACTACAAACCAGACAACAAAACAATAACAACCAAAACGTTCCACAAAAACCCCGAATCAAAACAACGGTCCCCGAAACCCTATAACCCGATCAAATTAAAATACCTACACCCCTAAACAAAATCAAACAGAGCCTACGCAACGCATCTTACCCGGCTGCTCGTCCCTTTTGCCCCGAAGTCCCAAAAAAACTTCCCGTCATTCGGCGCCGGACCGCCGCGCGAGAAGCATGCGGGCGGCCATCTTTTTTCTGCTCCTACATGGAGCTGCGGGACAGATCCTCACCCCCCCATATTTCAATCTGGCGCTCGGGAAAAGAATCACCGCTACGGCAACATGTGGGGACATTGGGGAGGAGCTTTATTGTGAGCTGGTGGGCTCTGGGAATGATGAGGAGACAGTGATCCAAGGACAGGTTAGTGATTAAATTATTAATTTAGTTTTTTAATTGATAACGTTATTATTTTCATAATTGAGCTACTCCGAAGATCGTAAAGTCCCACTCTTTTTAATATTGCTTAAGAGAGCTAGAAGTATCTTATAGACTTCGGGGTAACTTCGGGTAAGAGGCAAGTGCATCCAAGCGATATTATATACTTAATCCAAAGTGGTGACGATATACATGTAATTTGTTGCGATTGGCAAGCGATTTAAATTATTTAAGTAATAGTAAGATTTTTTAGCATTATGTATTTGCGAAAATTTTATGTACCTATGTTTATCTTGGTGTATAAAAAAAGAATGTTACGAAATTTAAGGAAATCAATGTGAAGGACATTTTCTGTGTCGGATCATTTGGATTATTGCGCTTATTATTATGAAATTCTTGTACTAAGCGTTCTTGGCCAAAATTTCGCCACAAACGGGCGCCTAAGTACACAAATTCTATAATATAATAATTCATTATTAAATAAGTTTCTGTCAAAAATTTCATTTTAGTGACAAGCTTTTATAGCTGACAGTACTATTCTTTGGATATCCATCAAATGCTCGCTAAGACGATTCTAAAGAGCCCAAACTCGGTAGGATTGCTTTTTCTATTATAGAGTTCCTATGGCCACCTTCCGGCTCAATCATTAGATCAGATCAGCCCCATGGTACGATATTATTGTACTGTCATCAAAGTTAAGTAATTATGCAAAGTTTCAGCTCAATCGGTTGACGATATCTGCTTCAAAATTTAGTTGCAAGATTCCACCCGAACAAACGTACTTACATACATACATGCAATGCAAGTTAAATAAAAGCTTGTAAAAACAAAACGGTCCGACGGAAAATTTTCTTCTTATTCAGGTTCTAAAGTTTCGTAAAGATTAATTAAGTTTTGGGGGTGGAAACAGACGAGAACCGAACCTCGATTTGTATGACCCGGTTACGTTAAGTTTGGACCTCATTTGTAAGCGACGCCATAGTTACCAGGTCCATACTTAAGGGTAAAAAAAGTGTAAGAACACCCTAAACAAATCATATTTAAGTGTCAACGGCTATGTGTGATTGTTGGTATAGCTCGTGGTGTAATATATCAACGACGAGCTACCTATTAAATACTATGAAAATGCACCTACTGAAATGTACCTACGCCTAAACTAAAGATACAGGTTCTACACCTGCTTCACCCTCGCCACTAAACTCTACTCCTACAACGACTACCTAGCCTTCCAGAACCTACAACTAACCAAACCTAGATATGAAAAGATCTTCATAACAATTGAGCTTGAACATTTCTTATTAACTAATGGCCAAATGTGATCAGTAAAACCGTGTGAAAGTCTAGATGGTAGGAACCTACGTTGAAGTAGTAACTCAGTTTCTTTAAAGGGAAATTTAACCGTGATGTGTCGCTAAGTGCTTCCGTACCTATATACTGTGCTATGCTACTATGTATTTCCAAATAAATGTGTATTCTCTTAATTATTTAATGCAAGCTTCTCGTATCCTACTGCTACCTAGGTTCCTTATACTAATTAAATTTCTAACTTAATTTAATGTTATCTATCCTCATAATATAAACTTATTACTTCCCAAGAAGTCCAGCCAACAAGAATATCCATAGTTCCTATAGCAAGATTCAATATGAAATATTATAAATACTCTTATAAAAATATTATTAATTCTATAAAATTCATCCAATCCATAGTTAGGTATAGTTTTACTAGATTACTCTATGTAACAATAAAGATCAGTATGTGAATCAAATCAATTATTATTAGGATTCCGAAATGAGGGGTAACTTAGTTTTTAAGATTGCATGTTCTTACTCCAGGATGATTAGAAATCATTCGTCTATGTACAATATGAAACTACACTTCATTACCAATCTATAATTAGATGGAAGTTACAGGATCTTTGAAATTTCATTATGAATTTAATTAATCTTAAGTTTTCATATTTGACAAAAATTTGGTAATTTTGTTATTATAATCTAATCTGGGAAGATGGTATACATCCCTTAAATAAGTTATAGTAGGACAATCAGAGGTGGATTAGACCTATGCAATAAGTAGTAAGCTGCTATAATCACCACAACTAAAAAAAAAACTAGTAAGGACTAGATTATAGTATAATAGAGAAGGTATCTCTATTGTGTAGAAAAAATAAATATAAATTTTTGTTAATGGTCCCCTACCACCCTGAGTGCGCGGAGAATGTCACTGAACGCTTTACCTATCTATTCCTGAGAAGCAAATCGAATTAAAGCGTTCAGCTAGAGGATGGGGAACTCCGCACCTATTCTAAACTGAACAAACCACTGTGGGATCTCATCACATCTATGCATGACGTCCTAGCCTACGGCATAGTGTCAAGGATCCATCTTTTTGGGGAAGCCTTTTGGCGCAGGCTTCTTTACGTTAACTACACAAGGCCTATTTTAAGGATTTTACCTACCTATTTAACTAGATAAACATATGTGATGGTTGTAAAACTATTATAATTCAGAAAAATAAAGTTATAATTGTATTTGTAAGAAGTCTAATACACTACTCCTTCCTAGTAGGTTTGAACCCTTCTAATGAGTTCTAGAACTGGGTTTTCGTTTGACCATATTCATAAATGTAGTATATCCTTGAAATCATGAAGACTATTGTGCCTGTTCGTAGTATCTTTCAACTTTCGACTGACTTATTCTGATAAGGGAATTCTTTTACGCCCTGTGATATAAATTAATTCAATTCTGGGATCTGTGATGTAAATACGGGAACGAATAACTTTCATTATTGCTATCCATAAGTCCCCGGCTTTTCTTAGCAATTTACACTTCAGATTCTCCACATCCAGTCTTAGGAATGCTTTGTATTTCCACACTATACAACGATCCACAATTTCCTTATCAAAATTATAATAAAGTTTAAAATTACTTCTGTTCATTGAAAAAGCGAATATCTACTGCCAACTGACTCAACTTTACCTCAGTGATGCCATTCTATCGCTTAAGCTATACCAAAGGTTCATTACTTTAAATCATAATCGGTAAGTTCTAATTAATTATTCCTTTAATTTAGGTGTTAAATATCTGGTTGGCCTAAATAACTGGTTCCCTATCCCCAATCTTTACAAACCGCCACTAGACTCTGTTCTTCCCCTACTAACTTCCCGGGTCATAACCACTTAAGAATTTAATAGTTCAACCTCTTAACCACTATACCTAACAAGGTTAAAATAATTTGAATAAATGTTATGCTAGTTAATGACGATTGACCGATTGCTCAGTAGGTAAAGATCCCCGTCCTAATGTTCCTATTAAGGTGTACCTATCGCTAAACCCCGTTCCCTAGCTAATACAAAGAACACTAGAGACCTAGGTCTCATATTTATATTTAAACGTGTATGGGGCCTAGCTAAGCTAAACTGTAAGTTCGGGAGATTAACCCGAGGATGTGACTATCATCAGTGTAATTAAGCCCCCCCCATGTGGCTAATGAGACGCCGGAAACATGGAGTAGCTTGCCCTAATATGTGTATATAAGCAGATATATAAATATATAGTTTATGAGACCGAGCCTGGAGGTCCGTTTGGCTTCAGCGAGCGCGGAAAGTCCCGCATGTCCATCACGTGTGGTCCTCGCTTTCACCAAACAAAACTATCCACACTCGTAGGCTATTCACTGCACTTATATATGGCTAGTGTCCGAACCGCCTAATTCGGATAAAACTAGAAGAGTCCGAAAGATATTCGTTTAACAGCCGCAAGGTTAAATATCTTTCACCTGGTAACCATGTACCAAAACACTATTTCTGGCATGTGACTAAGCTTAATATCCTTTAAAACAACAGAAACCCCACTAAATTTCAATAGGCAAATATAGTTTCAAAGACAATCAAAACCCCAATAGAAATTCCCCTTAGAATTAATTTTAATACCTTAACTGCCAGAAAACAATGTTACTCGGACGAAGTCCCAAACAAAAAGAATCCCTTCTACTAAGCCCTTGCCTATTTATAACCAATAGCTCGAGACATTCGACAGCTTTGACAGCTTCAACAGCTTCAACAGCTTCGACAGCTTCGACAGCTTCAACAGCTTCGACAGCTTCGACAGCTTCGGGACACTCGGGACACTCCCGACACGTCACGTGACCTAGCCCCCGCCCTCTAAGCGTTGTATATGGGATTTTGATTCTTATTTAGTCTAAATAAAGCTCAACTCCTCTGTTGTCAATTTGTGAATATCAACTTGCTATTTTTTAAATAGTGGTAATATGTTTAGTTATAAGAATGGTTTTACTTGCTTCCGCAAACATTCACACTGTTATTCTTATTTTGCATTTGTATTGCCTATATCTACTAAATGATAATTTTAGTATTAGCTTGATGACGTATGATGCTAATATGTCTTAAATTCGTTGATGATAATGATGATGTGAGTATCACGATGATGATATATGACTACATGAGGGCGGGCACATGACGAGATCATGTGAATCGCCACAATCGCCCCCCTGCGAAAGTTTGAAGTGGATTGACATCGTCAAATAACGTAGAACTTCGCATTCCCCTTAGAATTGTAAAAACAATTAAAAAAAAAATAATATATATATATATATATAACAATTATTCTTAAAGCAAATAACATTTTGTGATAACCTTGGATATTCTAAATCCGTTAGTATTCGTACCCTTAACTGTGTGTGTGTTTAAACCAATACTTGGGAACTCACTTGTGTATTAAATCAGAATTCGAACCATAGAATAATATCATTGAATCGTGAATATATTTCTCCAAATCTTAACCACATCGTAAGAAGTGTTTGGTTGTGAGTCAAACAAGCCCTATTAGCTCGGTTTTGCCTAAACACCTCAAACTTGACCTGCCCATTGCTCAGCCTCATTTGCGAATTCACATTGTACGAATTCTTCGATGAATTGGCAAAACTCTCCTCAGACAACATAGCAAGACCTTTGGTATAGATACTGAATATTCATTCTCACTTCAATTCAATAACTGATTCCGATTTCAAATTCTTCTCCAAAATCACATGTGACTCCCCTTATTGGCGCGTGTATCACATCAAGAATAAACAAGCCAATTTCAGCTCTATAATCATACAATTGTGTTTTTTTTTTTTTTTCTTGTAAGACTATAGACTTACTTGTCGAATTGTGAAATAATGTTTCATTTCAAAATTATGCTAAATAATATTATTATACCAGAGGTTCATACAAATATATCAATTCAGTTTTATCCTGCCTTTACGGATAAACCAATCCACAATTCCTTTTATTTAAAAATATACAGTTGACCAATCTATTCGTTGACATGGGTGTGTGTGAAACCTGCACGTTCCTGCCCGTGCTCGTAGAAGGTTAGCCCGTAGGCCATGTAAAGTATTGTTTCGCACAAACTACCGCACAATCGGTCTTAAATCGAAACTTCGATTTACTAAGCCTAACTTCTAAGTATGTGCAAACCAATTGATGTCTTTAGAAAATACTCCCGTTCGTACCTCTAAAGATAGTAGACCCCCCCGTTTCGGACCCGAATACTTTCGAACTTAGCTTGAATACATATAGACAACATCCAACTCAAAAAGTCCACTCATTCATCCTCTCATACATCGCACTACAGGCTCCTACATTCGTTTTTCCGCATCGACTTAGTCAGAAGAACATCACCCATTATGTATTCAAAATCCATACTACTTTACCTTCCTATAATATCCCAAATTCCCCTTTACTTCTTACATCAAAATCAAAATAAAGATTTTCTCTAATATAAATAATAAAATTGTCTATCCACTTCACACATTTCGTATTTTTGTTATACTCTAATAAAACTCGTAATTATTTTATCCACCTGATTCAATTCACCCCTAACTACCCTTTTGAACTTATCGAATATCAATTCATTAAAGAACCCCAAAATACGTATAAATGGAATCGAACCATTACGTAATCATCCATGTAACTTATCGAATTTTCAACTTATTAAAGAACCTCAACATACGTTTTAATGGAATCGAACCATTACGCAAATCATTCGATGAAATATACTACTAGCGACCTCTAGTGAAATTTACGTACAAACTCATTCGTTTCGTACTGTTGCAATACTTTTACTGCGTTATAACGTATATTGCGACATCACTTTAAAAAAAATCGTCTGTAATCGATTCCTTAATCGATCTTAACTTAATATCCCTATTGAGTGTTAGATTTTAATTAATAAATTACTGAAATACTAGTGCGTTGTCTAATTAAATAATTTATATAAATATATATTTGACTATTCTATAAATGTTACGTTAATCTTACGAACTAGGTAAGTGAATCTATGCCTTAATAATAACCTACTATTTATGTCATCTTATCTCTTTAATCTGGCAACACTGTCTTATGACATGTCAAATGTCAAAATTTTTTCATAACCTATCTTTCTACGAAATGGGAATGAAATTACGAATAGAAGAATAATGAACAAGAAAACAGATTGTTACGATGAAAACTGTGATAAAATGGGTCTATGATAATAAGGTAACTATTTTCTACGCTTGTTACTATGATCTGGCTAAAAAACGAGTAAAGAAAAGTCGTGTTGTATGTTTACAATCAAAATTTGTTTTTGTTACAGAATCAAAACAGTTACGTTAACCTTCGCGCCACGGTTATAAGTTGTATCTCAAAATTTATGCAAAGTTAATAATGGAAACCCGGATAATGAGACAAAAGCAATGTAGTCGAACTCCACGCCAGCGCCACCTGAAACATCATACTATCAAAACGTAAGTTAACAAAAGTTTTAAATGCGTTTGTTCATAAAGTAATTCTTGATTCTTCTGTACGCCAATTTATGCTCTTTTCTTGATTCTAATATCTTCTGTTTTCTATTTCCAGACTCTGCTCGTAAATCTTGACAACTTCTTCAGTGCAAACTAATCTTGAATGGAGCAAAAGTTAGGAAGGATGGCTTGAACCCCCACATCTACTGCTGCAGCTTATTGGAACTTCTTCACAAGGTAATATTATTTATCTTATTGTTTCAGTTCTGAAGAACATAGTTGTTTAAAAATATCTTCATGCTAAATTTTCATATAAATGACTTCGGTCAAAAACTTTATTTACTTCTTCCTATTATTACTGCTACTTCTCTTCTTGTCTTCATCCTATTGTTTTCTCAAATCTGTTTCCATCCGCTGATTATAATCCCCATTCCAGTTGAATTTGAGCAGTTTATTTATGAACTAAATTTATTTCCCTCAACTACTGTTATAAATGTTTATATCTCAAATTTAAGTATGTAAATGTACTGTATAATAACTGTACCTTTGTTTAATAACAAATAACATTTAATCTAACTTGTTTCAATAATTATTTATTTTACTTTCCAGATTTTTGGATTTCAACGGCAAGCTCTGGACCAAATCTACTATAGACCTAAACTGTAACCCGAGTATCATGAACTAATATGAATTAAGAATCTGACTGAAGATATTTTTACTTATTTATAAGGATATTTGACAGAACTGAATACCGTAATAAAATCTAATGGCAACAATACCGACATACTTCGCTTCAAAAATAAATTAAAGTTAAACTGCTTTCCTTTTCTTTCTGATTCTGTGGTTATACTCTTATACTAAATGTGAACATATATGTAAGTCATTCTATTGGTAATCTATAAGCCATAAATGTACCAAAATTATTGTATTAAAATTACTTTCATTTCATTTGTTTCATTATGTGTTAAAAGAAAACTCAAAAGAGAGCGCCCCCCCATTTAGGAAATCACTAACACTCCTACTTTCCTTATAATTGCTATATTTAATATTTCTAACAAGTCTTATATTAAGCTAAAAGATTAATAACTTAATATTGTAGCTAGGGTCATGTTTATCAGATCTCATTGTGAAACATTTCCTACACTAAACTAAAGCCTATAAATAAATCTACGCCCCCCGAAATAATAAATTCTTAGTAACCTCATAACTTATTTTTAGTTTCATAACTAATTTTCAACACAACTTGAACTAATAACTGATGTAAAAATAAGTCTTCACAAACTCATATTTCCTGTAGTCAAGAACAATGACATCTCTATTCTACCTCACTTAACTAATTTCCTACAAAATTCCGACTTTATATCTATATTAAAATTAAATTTATTTAAATAATCATTCCATCTCGATATCATAATCATTTACTGATAAGATAAGCGATGACACCTGTCACTTGTCAAATCAACCAACTCGAGGACGTTTCTTTTCACTCTGCCTTGCTTACGTATTTAATTTAAAAGTGAATTACCTTTTTTTTTCAATTATGCTTAAATAATATTAAATATAATATCCCTAAATATCTGAATATTATGTTATATTAATAATACGAACATATTGAGTAAAATTGCCTACGTATCTGATTGAAACTAAAGTAAGTATATTATTACTTGATATTATTATTCTATGTAACGTAAATTATTATCTAAAACTTAAATAAACCACTTATTTAATTATTAATCAGTATTAAAAATAACTTTTTGAACCATAAAACCAATCGCAACGAATTTAATCATATCTCAAATAATCCAGTATAGATACAGATAAAATAATAAAATGACTCAATGAATGAACTGTCAATTGATTACTGTTTGCAAAATATTGATTGATAAAATAATCACGTTGTTCTAATAAAAGTCTTTTGTTTCAGGTACTATTACTATGTGAAATAAGAAAAATATCGTGTGTTATATCAAGAAGCTACTCTATTCACTATAGTTTGTGTATAAATATGCAACAAAATGTGTTTCTTGACGATGTGCACAACACAACCCATCACGGCTAAATTCTCCTTTCCATTCTCACGTCAACAATTGTACCCTTGAGGGTCTCATAGTTCAAAGCTCAAGTGTTCAAGATCCCTTCAATAAAACCGCCAGCAGCGACTCCACTAAAATTCCAAAACAAATAACAATTGTCGATATACAAAGCACAAGGAGGCAGCACGGCGATCCGCTACGGCAACGACACGCCGAACTACATCGGCACGACCTCAACAGTCCCGGACTGATCCTATCCATGGTCACGGCGCAAATTGTAATACTGCATCTTAAGCCTACTTTACTTTAGAGCTATCCTGAGTCACGGGACCACCTGTAATGTTTATCAAGACCAACTGCTAAATACATACATCCTGGGAACGAGCACCAACTTGTAATGTATCAACGACGAGCTACCTATTAAATACTATGAAAATGCACCTACTGAAATGTACCTACGCCTAAACTAAAGATACAGGTTCTACACCTGCTTCACCCTCGCCACTAAACTCTACTCCTACAACGACTACCTAGCCTTCCAGAACCTACAACTAACCAAACCTAGATATGAAAAGATCTTCATAACAATTGAGCTTGAACATTTCTTATTAACTAATGGCCAAATGTGATCAGTAAAACCGTGTGAAAGTCTAGATGGTAGGAACCTACGTTGAAGTAGTAACTCAGTTTCTTTAAAGGGAAATTTAACCGTGATGTGTCGCTAAGTGCTTCCGTACCTATATACTGTGCTATGCTACTATGTATTTCCAAATAAATGTGTATTCTCTTAATTATTTAATGCAAGCTTCTCGTATCCTACTGCTACCTAGGTTCCTTATACTAATTAAATTTCTAACTTAATTTAATGTTATCTATCCTCATAATATAAACTTATTACTTCCCAAGAAGTCCAGCCAACAAGAATATCCATAGTTCCTATAGCAAGATTCAATATGAAATATTATAAATACTCTTATAAAAATATTATTAATTCTATAAAATTCATCCAATCCATAGTTAGGTATAGTTTTACTAGATTACTCTATGTAACAATAAAGATCAGTATGTGAATCAAATCAATTATTATTAGGATTCCGAAATGAGGGGTAACTTAGTTTTTAAGATTGCATGTTCTTACTCCAGGATGATTAGAAATCATTCGTCTATGTACAATATGAAACTACACTTCATTACCAATCTATAATTAGATGGAAGTTACAGGATCTTTGAAATTTCATTATGAATTTAATTAATCTTAAGTTTTCATATTTGACAAAAATTTGGTAATTTTGTTATTATAATCTAATCTGGGAAGATGGTATACATCCCTTAAATAAGTTATAGTAGGACAATCAGAGGTGGATTAGACCTATGCAATAAGTAGTAAGCTGCTATAATCACCACAACTAAAAAAAAAACTAGTAAGGACTAGATTATAGTATAATAGAGAAGGTATCTCTATTGTGTAGAAAAAATAAATATAAATTTTTGTTAATGGTCCCCTACCACCCTGAGTGCGCGGAGAATGTCACTGAACGCTTTACCTATCTATTCCTGAGAAGCAAATCGAATTAAAGCGTTCAGCTAGAGGATGGGGAACTCCGCACCTATTCTAAACTGAACAAACCACTGTGGGATCTCATCACATCTATGCATGACGTCCTAGCCTACGGCATAGTGTCAAGGATCCATCTTTTTGGGGAAGCCTTTTGGCGCAGGCTTCTTTACGTTAACTACACAAGGCCTATTTTAAGGATTTTACCTACCTATTTAACTAGATAAACATATGTGATGGTTGTAAAACTATTATAATTCAGAAAAATAAAGTTATAATTGTATTTGTAAGAAGTCTAATACACTACTCCTTCCTAGTAGGTTTGAACCCTTCTAATGAGTTCTAGAACTGGGTTTTCGTTTGACCATATTCATAAATGTAGTATATCCTTGAAATCATGAAGACTATTGTGCCTGTTCGTAGTATCTTTCAACTTTCGACTGACTTATTCTGATAAGGGAATTCTTTTACGCCCTGTGATATAAATTAATTCAATTCTGGGATCTGTGATGTAAATACGGGAACGAATAACTTTCATTATTGCTATCCATAAGTCCCCGGCTTTTCTTAGCAATTTACACTTCAGATTCTCCACATCCAGTCTTAGGAATGCTTTGTATTTCCACACTATACAACGATCCACAATTTCCTTATCAAAATTATAATAAAGTTTAAAATTACTTCTGTTCATTGAAAAAGCGAATATCTACTGCCAACTGACTCAACTTTACCTCAGTGATGCCATTCTATCGCTTAAGCTATACCAAAGGTTCATTACTTTAAATCATAATCGGTAAGTTCTAATTAATTATTCCTTTAATTTAGGTGTTAAATATCTGGTTGGCCTAAATAACTGGTTCCCTATCCCCAATCTTTACAAACCGCCACTAGACTCTGTTCTTCCCCTACTAACTTCCCGGGTCATAACCACTTAAGAATTTAATAGTTCAACCTCTTAACCACTATACCTAACAAGGTTAAAATAATTTGAATAAATGTTATGCTAGTTAATGACGATTGACCGATTGCTCAGTAGGTAAAGATCCCCGTCCTAATGTTCCTATTAAGGTGTACCTATCGCTAAACCCCGTTCCCTAGCTAATACAAAGAACACTAGAGACCTAGGTCTCATATTTATATTTAAACGTGTATGGGGCCTAGCTAAGCTAAACTGTAAGTTCGGGAGATTAACCCGAGGATGTGACTATCATCAGTGTAATTAAGCCCCCCCCATGTGGCTAATGAGACGCCGGAAACATGGAGTAGCTTGCCCTAATATGTGTATATAAGCAGATATATAAATATATAGTTTATGAGACCGAGCCTGGAGGTCCGTTTGGCTTCAGCGAGCGCGGAAAGTCCCGCATGTCCATCACGTGTGGTCCTCGCTTTCACCAAACAAAACTATCCACACTCGTAGGCTATTCACTGCACTTATATATGGCTAGTGTCCGAACCGCCTAATTCGGATAAAACTAGAAGAGTCCGAAAGATATTCGTTTAACAGCCGCAAGGTTAAATATCTTTCACCTGGTAACCATGTACCAAAACACTATTTCTGGCATGTGACTAAGCTTAATATCCTTTAAAACAACAGAAACCCCACTAAATTTCAATAGGCAAATATAGTTTCAAAGACAATCAAAACCCCAATAGAAATTCCCCTTAGAATTAATTTTAATACCTTAACTGCCAGAAAACAATGTTACTCGGACGAAGTCCCAAACAAAAAGAATCCCTTCTACTAAGCCCTTGCCTATTTATAACCAATAGCTCGAGACATTCGACAGCTTTGACAGCTTCAACAGCTTCAACAGCTTCGACAGCTTCGACAGCTTCAACAGCTTCGACAGCTTCGACAGCTTCGGGACACTCGGGACACTCCCGACACGTCACGTGACCTAGCCCCCGCCCTCTAAGCGTTGTATATGGGATTTTGATTCTTATTTAGTCTAAATAAAGCTCAACTCCTCTGTTGTCAATTTGTGAATATCAACTTGCTATTTTTTAAATAGTGGTAATATGTTTAGTTATAAGAATGGTTTTACTTGCTTCCGCAAACATTCACACTGTTATTCTTATTTTGCATTTGTATTGCCTATATCTACTAAATGATAATTTTAGTATTAGCTTGATGACGTATGATGCTAATATGTCTTAAATTCGTTGATGATAATGATGATGTGAGTATCACGATGATGATATATGACTACATGAGGGCGGGCACATGACGAGATCATGTGAATCGCCACAGTGGCCGCAATACCATGGTAGCAAAATACCTGATAGATACACCACATTCTTTCTATATCGTATTCCCATAATACCACATTTGCTTTTTACCGTCATAGTTTTATTACCAGATTTTTAGAAAACCATATACTCAATGCAAAAGCTTCCTTTAATACTACATTACAATAATAATATCTGATTCCGAAAATACCAGACTCGCAAAAAAGTAATAGGTATGATTATAAATACCTACCTATCTATTTATGCAATATTGTGAGCTTTGGCAACATTTATTTTGTATGTCCGGATGTTTTATTTATTTATTTAAACTTTATTGCTCAAAACAAGTCAGTACAAATGGCGGACTTAATGCCAAATGGCATTCTCTACCAGTTAACCATAGGGCCAAACAGAGATACTAGAAGTCGGTGCAAATCGGAAATCTGTACAGATAGCATCTAGGGTACAAGTAAATACTAAATATGATTACTGTATATACAAAGATACATACATATAATTTTTAACACACTATAAATTGTTTGTTAAGAGGATATATCACTTCTCCTTTTCCTATGTTATCAGTTCACGTTTTTTTTTGAATTTTATTTTTTTATCATTTTTTAGGGTTCCGTACCCAAAGGGTAAAAACGGGACCCTATTACTGAGACTTCGCCGTCCGTCCGTCCGTCCGTCCGTCCGTCCGTCCGTCCGTCTGTCACCAGGCTATATCTCAACAACGGTGATAGCTAGACAGTTGAAATTTTCACAGATGATGTATTTCTATTGCCGCTATAACAACAAATACTAAAAATAAAATAAAATAAATATTTAAGGGGGGCTCCCATACAACAAACTTGTTATAGATTATATATATGTATAGGTACGGAACCCTTCATGCGCGAGTCGGGCTCGCACTTGCCCAATGTTTTAGTTAGGTATGTGAACACAATATTAACAATTAATATGCGTCAGAAAGCGTCCCCTAGCGGTTAGTTTGTAGAACTACAATTCCCCATACAAATTGTTTACGGAGTCGATAGCGAATACTGTCACTGTAAACTCACGGTAAGGATATCTCTCTCGATCTTGTGTCAAGCAATATTTGAATGAGCGGAACGACACGACACGAAGATCGAATATCGAACAACGGAGTCACCATCCTGGTTTACCCTTGTTTCATCGACGTACCATTTCATAGAATGCTGTCTGTTTCTGTGCCATGTCGGATCATTAAATAGAAGATAGTCTTACAGTCTTCGAGGTTGATTATAGGTTTTACGTTACGAATTATTATAATGTTTGCAGAGTTGATGTTTCTCGTGTCGTAGGTTAAGGGCAAGAGAGCTGTCAAAAAATGACATTCGGATAGCTGTCATTTGGGGTGCGTTCATGCTCGTGCGACATGCTATATTACAGTCTCGAAAACTGCAAATTATTTGAGATTGTTTTAAAATAAACTCCTAATAAACAGGATGGTATTTTCAAGAATAGGGACGACTGATGTTGACATAATTTAAGAAAACCATAATTGTATACCAACCATGAACTCAAACGCACTTTTTCATGGTGAAAATGGCAAATTACTTAATTTCCCCGATCCCCTAACATTTAATGATGTCACGATTAGGTAGCCATTTCTATGGAGCGGTTTTAGCGCTCCGTAGGGTTCTTCAACTTTGACGATCATTTCTGACTTTTAGAGCAGTCTAAGTGTAGTTAGTCCCAAATAGACATTTGATCGTAATAAAAAATAGAATCGACTCACCATCCTCAAAACATTTTTTTCAAATGACTACTGTGTAATGTTGGTGACGTCATGTGAAAAAAATACGAAACTAAAATTCGATGAAATGAAACAGTCGATAAATGTTTGTCGGTGAAACAAGGGGATAAGTATTAAGTAGGTTTATTTAGCTTGTAATCTGGTCAATACAGTATTTGACTGTACTGTATTTTATTCATTGTGTTATGTCATTGAAGCCACTGAAAATACATTCAGAAATACACGGAACTAAATAAACTATCACTAACTTATGGACATTTTACTATTGGACAACACATAAAAAGAACACGTGTTTTGACTACTGATTTTTATGACGTCACAAGACAGTATCTACATAAAAACTTCATACTAAAAATCGTTTTTGACATTTCATAAAGAATAGCTGATTTGAGCTGTCATCAAATACCGTAATGTGGAATGTTTGTGACGCCATCGTGAAAAAATATACGAAACTAAAATATTAAATAATCGATGAAATGTTTGTCGGTGAAACAAGGGGATCCCCTAGTTCCCAAAAGCTTAGTTTTATTTAGCTCGTCAATTACTTGATTCATCTACGAATGAATTTTCTAATGAAACAGTGGCATTAATGGCGGCGTTCTCCCGATAAGGTCCCGGCTATTTGGTCCAGATAAGTTATCTCATCCTGCCTACAGCGAGATAACGGGTTCGATGCTCGACGTTAATTTGTAAGAACATTGTAATTAAAATTAGCATGGTTAAGTTATAAAAAATAGGTTCCTATTAAAAAAAACTAACCATGGTATTCTAATTTCATTCAATTCAATTCGTTTATTTGCTAAAATCCGACTAAAGTCATGCAAATATAGTTATAACGACACACATATAACATTAATACACATATCAGTTAAATAAAAATATTGAGAAAAACAAGAGTCATTATTAAAATACTAAATTTAAACATACACATTATATAACCGAAAAGAAATCTAATGTACGTAAATTATTTTATTACCTGTAACGTCTGCTAGCGTAAACAATTTTTTTTATTAAAACGAAAATTTTAAAAATGGGTGGATGTGTGTTTAAATCCCGAGCCAAGCATTTTTTTTTTAATGGTTCCTTTTAACGTAATAACATACAAATGCTATGATTAAGGCGACATCAATAAAGAACTATTCATATAACTAAAAAAAAACTACAAAGTTTTCCTATTACAGTGTATAAGAAATGGGCGCGTTGTATTTTTTATTTAACGATAAAAAAATAAAAAAAACGTTAACCAACTTAATCTATTCTAAGAGAACCTAGCTAAATCCGATTTGCCTATCTTTTTTTAAACTGTGTATTAGTATGTACTGTTTCAACCAATGAACGATCCGCTAATTTAATCACACTATAACACTAATATTATAAAGGCGAAAGTTGGTGAGTGTGTTTATGTGTATGTTTGTTACTTCTTCGCGCTCAAACGGCTTGACCAATTTTGATATTTTTTTGTATGAAGGTAGCTGACACCCTGTATTAATACATATGCTACTTTTTATTCCCAATAAATGTGGTGTTCCCGTGGGACGAGCGGGTAGCACCGAGCGGCGCAGCTTGTAAGAAATAAATATTGTACATAGATAAGTACAATTACACAATTATTTTAACTTAGAATGAGTTAGAAACTAATAATAAATTCAACAGTCGTAAGACCGTATCTTGAAATTTTATCAATGACTGACCTTTTTATCAACGGTTCATATACGTTATATATTTTTAGTGTACGCGTAGACAGAAATACAAAAATTGGTGAAAAAAGACACATTAAAGAGGCGTTATATATACATTTTAAAAGGTATTGTTTTCATATTATGACAAATATCGCCGGTCCCTAGTAAAAAAGTCGGATCTGCAAAATGACTACTTTCCAGGAGAGGCAGTTAAAGTTTTTTAAAGACGTTTTTGTGTATAAAATTGTCAATTTAAGTCCTATTGTTACGAAATTTGGACAAAGTTATTATTATTAAGTACTTTTAGAGTATGTGTAAACAAAACTATAAATTATTTATTAGAAATGCCAGAAATAAGACATGCTACCTTTTTACCTGGAAATTGTCATCCGATATCCTGTCGTAACTGCCACATACGACTTTTTTGCATGATATGGTTCGCAGTAATTAGTCGGATGTGGCACTAACGACTTTTGTAATCGGATATTGCATTATTATTTATGTCGCAAGTGTCACTTACTACAATTATATTTGGATTGTACACAGTGTTTTGTGCTGAGATACGACATTTTAGTGGTATAAAAATCCGCAGTTTTACCCAGTATAATAAAATTTATAAATATTGTTTTTTGATTATGTTAGTTTGATATCAAAAAAAATATTAACATAATTTTTGTCTTTTAATGTTCATTTTAAGATACACTTATTGGGAGACGACTGAAGTCTGAGCATTTTTCCAAGATCTTTGAGAGCCTCAGCAATGACTAGTCATTTACTACGACGATATCATCAGAAGAGAGAAGGTGGCTGACGTCTTTGCTTTTGATATTGATACTAATCCGTCCAAAACCAAAAATTTGAATTAATCTTTCTATGCAGTTGTGAATTTTTTGGAGACATTAGTACTACTTGAGAGACCGCAGCACCGTCTAACTAAGTCGTAGTCGAATCGAGAGCCTTCTAATAGTACAAAGAAATGGAAGTACATATACATATACATATGGACGTGGTTTACGGTACCTAGGGTTCTAGGGTTAGCGGTAACCAGCGTTGGGGGGCTGAAAGTCGTCAAACCTGCGTGCGAGACGGTTCGTGATAAGAGTGTCGACTACACAGGTTATAGTCATGATTCATAAGCGAGATGGGTCTGTAATTTATGAGAAGGGTCATATAAACCTCCCTGAAGATGAGCAGTATACATGCCACACTTTTCGGCCATGCTCCTATCGTTTTGCCTTCGATTATAACATGATTTAATAAATTCTACAGGGTTTTCTTTACCATTTTACCATGCTTCTTTCAGAATCTTAGACATCGCTATCTAAGATTATTTTTCAGGGGGGGCCTGGGGTGGGCCTAGGGAGGGGCCGGCCATATCCTAAGAGATGAAGCCATGAATTTCTATCGGTAACCCAAAATCCTGGGGTGGGCACTAGACCATACTGGGGTGGGCACGGCCCACCCGGCCACCCCCTAGATACGCCTATGCGCTCCAGCATCATCCGCTGCATTTTTAAGTTATTTGATAGCCATACCAACCTTGTATAGGTTGCTATCTAGGATTTATTCAAATTAGTGTCGGGTTAACCTGACCTTTGGAACTGTTTGTAAGACATCTCAACCTCGCCTAGAAACACGTTGCAATTGGACTGGTGCAAATCACATATTAAAGACTGAGATCTATTGTTGAACCTTTGGTAATGAGTGGCATCGTCAAGGGAATGCAGAAACATACTTATCGCCTCTTTTAATTTATGAGTTCGAAAGCACCATTAAGGATATTTCTGGTTCTTTCGAAAGATTAGTTCCACTCTCACCGTGGGGTAAAGAGCTTAGATTCCTACTGACTTAGATAAACTGACCAAAAGTAAGAGAACTATCAAGCGGTGATGGCGACCATCAATTGAGACCAATAGAGAAAAGTGACAAGGGATATGAAATCTAGTGATCACGATTCTCAGGAATATGTGTTCGACTAAAGAAGAAGTCATGAGCCGTTACTTATTATTTAACTGTACATTTAATTACACACATTCTGAAATGTTCTCGGCATTGCCACATCTCCCAATTATTATTTATCGTTCGAAACCATCAATAAGTTTACTAAATACCCAATTTCATTCAAACTGTTGATTGCAATATTCAAACAATAAGACAAAATTTAAAGCATCCAAAGATATTGTGATAGTTACGACATACACTGCAATTTATTTTCCGTGAAAAAATGTCGGATATGTTACATGCGACCAAAGTTGGAATATATTTTCCGGCAAAAAACATCGGATGTGTCACATACGACATAAGATACAATTTATATTCCGTAATAAAATGTCGTAAGTGGTACATACGACATAAGGTACCCTTAAAATTCCGAATAGTAATGTCGGAAGTGCCACATACTACACAAAACTTTTCAGCTAACCCAGTTAACATAGTCGGAAGTACCACATCTGACAATATTAAATGGACACTGTATAAGATACGACATTTTTGACATTGATTATTCGTGAAAGTAATGAAATTTTGAAAAATCTGTAAATGTACGATTAAAGATTAATGTATTTAATAAGCATTAACGCAATAAAACGAAAATGGCAATTTTGTAGATCCGACTTTTTTACTAGGGACCGGCGATATATTGATAATTTAAACCAACTTTTTAAAGTGAGTAATACTTTTACTTTCCAGATAGTAACTTTGCTATTTCATGCTTTCATTGCGTGTTCAGTTTTCTGCGTGAATTTTGACAAATTCAAGTAGTTTTTGAAACAAAAATTATCACCAATAAATCAAAACAGCCCTTTTCTAACTACTACTACATTGATAATAATATGTTAAGAAACATGTTTGATCATAGAGAAAAATTTCTAAAACAATCAGCCGTTTAGAACATATTTCGCTACATATGAAAAAAATAAATATATGGCCTCTTAAGTTGTTTGATTAAGTTAGTACGTTGCAGTTTTATAATACATAGGGATCTAAATATCACATAGATTAAATAGTTATAAAATGCACAACTGCATAGTTGCAATCTAACGTATCGTGTACCTACATGAAATATTGTTATACATTATGCTGAATAAAATGCTGTCTTCGCTGCATCAGTTGAGTTTTAAGTATCATAAAAAATGCCACGGGGCATAAAGTTGACCCATCAGTCTCGCGTTGCAACTCCAATTTCATTCGGGTATCTTCGGAAGCGTTCGGATAACAAAGTTAACCGTGCAACCGGCTAAATTCATCAATGACGTCACTGGATATAATTTTATTCATAAATCAAAATGGTAGCAACTTAACTGGCCGCAAGTGTAAGTTTGTAACGGCCATTTTTGCACCATGTGTTAAACAAATGTTTTGCCTCTAAGGCCGTAAATGAATGGTTTTTAACCGGATTGAAAAAGAGCTTTGTTTTTTTTGCAGTCTGTGTTTGAATGGTGATTTTGGGAAACGGTGCACCGTTTTTATCAAGTACAGTCAAGGAAATTTAATATCACTAATTCTCATTTATAAGTTATTATCTGGGAAACCTTAGCAGAGTTAAAGTTCACAGTATCGGTATTGCACATATTTTTTTTTATTATATAACCAAACCAATTAGTAATTTAATTAATAAATAATAAATAAATAAATAAATATTAAGGGACAATCATACACAAATCGACCTAGTCCCAAACTAAGCAAAGCTTGTGCTATGGGTATTACTAGACGACGATATACGTAATATATAAATACATATTATATAGATAACATCCATGACCCAAGAACAAATATTTTGCACAAATATTTGCCCCGGCCGGGATTCGAACCCGGGACCGCCGACTCAGTAGGCAGGTGTCTACAATCCGAGCCAAACGCTTCGTCCTTACTTATTATAATTACCTTACTTATTTATGCCTCGATACCGTTCGAAAGGAATTTCATGTGTTATTCTCTACTTTTGTATCAAATAGGTACCTTATAAATTTAAATGAGTCTATGTTACTCGAAATAAATGTTTTTTATAAGCTTATTTTTTGTAATTTTTTATAGTATAGTTTTTGTAGACAGCCTGAAAATTTACGCATGTGAATGCAAATTGCTGTTAAACGTTATAAAACAGGATCTAGTTACATAATTATTCTGATGATAATATCAGTAATATAAAACGCAATTTCGCAAAGTAAGGCAGTGACAATGACACCTTAATGTGTTATGAATCTTTCTTGCGCGAAGTATGTTACCTGTCATCTTTCCTATCAACACTGTGCGAGTAAGACAGGTAGCGCTGAGTCTACGACAATTGAAGCCCTGCAGGTATTACAAGAGTACAAGATACAAGACATTTATTGATAAAAAATTTTACAAGTCAGGTTAACAGGTAGGTACATAATTCAACTAATACTAGTAATTAGGTACAACTTTTCTGGAGTATGTAATATATAATGTCATTTAAACTTATTATTATTAAATAGAACATATTTTAAGCAAAAAAAATTAATAAACAGTAGTTAATAGGATCGCATATGGCTTAGCAGGTCATCATTAATTTATAAATCTATCTAAATTTGCTAATGCAAATTACTTACAGTAGGTACATTACTGAGGTTAGTGCACGTTTCAACAAATAACTGCGAACACGCTTTTGCACTACGCGGAGTTTGGAGGAGTGTTTAATTTGAAAGCCCAGCCACACTCCGATCCGCTTAGGGTTCGTCTCCACTGGAGCGGAGCGGAGTGGAGCGGAGCGGAGCGGAGACGCGCGTAATAGATGAATCACCTGAGTTGAAATCTGTATCTCAACTCGCCTTCACTTTTGTGATTGGCTGATACCGCACGTCCCCGTACCGCTTCAGACTGCGCCGAGCGAAATGTGAAAAAATAGGCAGTTGCCGTTGAGTAGACAACGTCAACACTAGTTGTTTAATCCTACTAAACTATATATTTAGCACTTCGAAGAATGTGTTAACAACTTCTCCGTGGAAAATGTATAAGATTTTTAATACTTTACCCTAGAAAACTAAGTAAAGTTGGACGAAAACTGTAAAATCGTAAGCAGGCGTTAAGTGTTTTTTTATACTTTAACAATGGAAATCTATTCTAATTTTCAGTTCAAAAAAAGATGAATGTTTACATTACAATTTGTCCGCATCAAATATTTCAATTATTGTTTGGTATTAAAGGTCCAGATTTATCAAATAGTGCTTTTAATTCTCCATATATTTTTACTATGGCGGCCGCGCGCCGATCTAAATACGCATTCCCCGCGCTCTATTGGTTGAGTCGCTAACGCTCGGCGCGCAGTCTTCAGTGGAGTCGCACCCTCACTAGAGTTGAAATCTGTATCTCAGTTCCAAGTTAGTAAGATGCTGCATGGTCTAGACGAATATACTCGTAATGCACTGAATGAATCTTGTACATCGTAATGCACACTGGACGTTCACGCGTGTGTATGGCACAAACTGTCTGGGTCCGAGTTATGTCTGGTAAGCGGAAACAACGCGGACAGCTCCTCAGGTACAAAGATGTGCTAAAGAGGCACTTAAAGAAGTGCGGCATACATACGTCGCGGTGGAGGCAGCAGGCGGCCATGCGGCCAGAATGGAGAGCTGTCGTAAATTCTAAAGTCTATGACTTTGAGAACCAACAGCGCATTGATCTGGACACTAAACGTGGCCACGTAAAAGCCCGACCACCTGTGGCAGTATTATATAAGTGCTAAAGAGGCTAAAGAGTGCGGCATACATCCGTCGCGGTGAGAGCATCAGGCGGCCATGCGGCCAGAATGGAGAGCTATCGTAAATTCTAAAGTCTATGTAATACGAGACTTTGAGAACCAACGGCGCATTGATCTGGACACTAAACGTGACCACGTAAAAGCCCGACCACCTGTGGCAGTTATATATAATTATGTCAATGTTGTGCTCACATGGCCGCAATGTCCGCGTAGCTTATCAATAAGGTAGGCTACGCAAGCCACATGCGTTCTCACCAGCGACAAAATCGGAGTTAACAGCAGGCCGAAAACGTGAAGAATAATAATATATTAATAATAATAGGCCTCTCGAGGGTTACATAACGGTTACTAACAATGAATCTTTTCCCCAGGTTTGCGACTTCTGCGATGCCAAGAACGAGACCAAGAAGCATCCTCCGGAGTACGCAGTGGACGGCTTGGAGACGAGATGGCAGAGTCCTCCGCTATCCCGAGGGATGAAGTACAACGAAGTCAACCTTACCATCGACTTGGGACAGGTTAGTTCATTTTTTTATGTCAAAGGGGGCAAACGAGCAAAGGGATCGCCTGATGGAAAGCGATTACCGTCGCCCACCACCAGAGGAGTCACAAGTGCGTTGCCGGCCTTTCAGGTGGGAGTACGTTCTTCTCTCGAAGGTTTGAAGGTCGTATCGGTCCGGAAATACCGCAAGCCACAATTCATTCCACAATGATTCAGTTCATTGGTCTTGGGCTTTAACTCCTTGGAGGTAATGTGGTGATTCTGTTCCTCAGTTGTTGCGCCTGTATGTTCCCACTCCAAGTAGAATCCTTTTTCGACTCCGGTGCCGCCATCACTAGTGGCGCAAACTGTGTCCCATCGAAAATCTCTGCTGGTTCCTTGCACCTCTTAAATTCGCTCCTAAAATCGTCCCCACGCTGTGATGTATTTGCAAGCAGATTTTTGTATTGGTATCGAATTCTTAGATTTTCTATGTTTAAATCTTATTAAAACTTTCGTAAGATATATTCGATTATTGTATTAAGCGGTTTACACTCGGTCTTCCGCACTTCGCCGGCTGTACGGGTAGCAGTCCCTGATGAAGAGCTCCATACGAGTTCGAAACATGTCGGGCCGTTCCTGACAATTCACGTGAGTGTAAACCGCTTAAGGCCCCTAATCTGTTTGAAAATGCTGATTATTTTAGACATTTTTCTCTATGATCAAACATGTTTCTTAACATATTATCAATGTTACTACTTAGAACAGGGACATTGCGATTTATTGGTATATATTTTAAACCAACAGTTTGAATTTTTCATTGATAATTTTGTTTCTAAAACTACTCTATTTTGACAAAATTCACGCAGAAAACTGTTTTTTTAACGTATTTCGACTGCACGCATTAAATAGCTATGTTACTTTCTAGAACTAAGAGAAAAGCATTATTCACTTTAAAAAGTTGGTTAAAATTATCAATATATTTGTCATAATATGAAAAAACATTTTTAAAAGGAATGAGGACACTTATTACCATAATTTTCTATGTTTTTAAGGTAGCTGTCACGTAGACGTTCTAGAAAAATACAGTGTTATGCATGAACTGTATCGCCTCTATCCTAGTCTAAATTTAAGTTAATGTCCTGTGGGTGAGGTAACGGGTTCAATGCACTCCACATGGGGACTATATTTGGATACGCATACTTATTCTAAACTCAGCTTTCCTTTCCTTGCGCAGGGATTTAGATGAAACATTAGATAACTAAACATAAACAAATACGTAAATAAAAAAACCGGCGATGAGGTGCAAAATTAACTCATCTGGGTTCTAGAAAGTAACATAGCTATTTTATGCTTTCATTGCGTGCAGTCGAAAATAAATAAAAAAAAAAAACAGATTACTGCGTGAATTTTGTCAAATCCGAGTAGTTTTTGAAACTAATATTAGCAATGAAAAATTCAAACTGTAGGTTTTAAAATGATCCTGTTCTAAGTAGTAACATTGATAATTTGGAAACATGTTTGATCATAGAGACAAAAATGTCCAAAGCATTTTTGAACTGATAAGGAACTTTAACCCGTTATGTATCCATTTGAAAACATAAACGCACATGTTTGGCAATTTTACACAAATGTGATACAAAAATGGCCGACTGTTACAGCCATCAGTCGTTGGGAAGCGGATGATGTGGGCTGGCTGATAATTAAAACGATACTTGGAAGTCGAATGTTATCATAAACAGCGGCCTATGACATATGCGGGCCAATTTTTATTTCGTAGTCAAATTTTTCTCCTCAGAAATCAGTCAAATTTGGTGACTTGGTAAAGTTGCTTATTCTGATTCTGACGATGGTAAGCACAATTTCACCCTATGTACTACAATATTTTCCCCTGAGTTACACAAAATGTATTGCATGCCCACGGGACAGTGTTTATTTTGTTGTTGATTTTTTTTCGAGCTAATTTAGTACTAAGTTTTAGTACAAAATACGAAGTTTAGTTACGAAATTTCTATACATTCCGTATAACTCATTGGAAAAAAATTTAGGACTTAGCGTGAAATTGTGCCTACCACAGATACACTTGTCAAACTCATAACACCCTTTTCCGCCGGGATTTAAAAAGAGAAAATAAATTAGCAGCCGAATTGAAACTTTCGCAGTCGGTTAGAACTTTCCTTGCTAAACTATTTGGTCAGATACCAGGTTCAACAAGTGAAGGGACGTTATGCGTTTACGATGCCATAAAACTGCCAATAAAATGTATTCGTGGAATGTTTAGATTATCCGACGATGAATGACGTGAGGCGAACTTGATAGAGGTGTAGATTAATGTTGAATTGAACCGCACAGGGTGTTTTTAAACTCCCGCCATATTGCGTATTTTTAGTGGTACTAATTTATTTTACGGGTAACGTCAAATTTTTGGTAACAGACGTTGAAGTTCGGTAAATGCAAATATTTGCCCTGGCCGGGATTCGAACCCAGGACTGCCAGCTCAGTAGGCAAGTGCTTACAAACTGAGCCAACCACGTCGTCGGTCTGCATAAAATTGATAGTCATAATTGTGATTTGGCATAATTTTCGTAACGTTATAGAATTATTATAAAACTAACCTAACTTAAGCTAATGAGGTTTACTCTCAAAACTTTTACTGTGTTAATAATATTAGAATAACTAACGATTTTATGCTAATCAATTGTATGCTAGCCTATGGGCTGGCATAAAATCCTATGGGGTCCTGAATTGGCACGTGTGTAGACCCATGATACTGTAAATTTATAGTATTCTAATCTTCATTCCTTCTATTCCAGGAGTTCCACGTGGCCTACGTGTTCATAAAGATGGGCAACTCCCCGCGACCTGGTCTCTGGGCCCTGGAGAAGTCCACCGACTACGGCAAGACCTTTACACCCTGGCAGTACTTCTCCGATTCCCGACAGTACGTGGTCTTAATATTATGAATACTATCGTGAGACATCTTTAATAATTATAATAACTAACGTAGGTAAACATTGTCAATAACGGCCCGACATGGTATAAACCGTTTTTATAATTATTAAGTACGTGGTCTTCATAAAATTCATTATATTCTTTGATTCTATTAGAGAAATCCTGAAAATTATAGACTAATTATTATTTTTACTAATAATATGTTTTACTACTATCATCAATGGTATGTTTGAGGTGTATACACACACTACAACTAAAATTATAAATACCATCACGTCATTGCACTTCTCTTTGGTTCGAGGATTAGAAATTGAGATATTATTGGGTCTTTTTCATTTATCTGATTTACAGACGACATTAACGCCATCTATTGAGAGTTCTTTACTTACACTAATTATCCACACAGGTACAGTCAACCAATTTGATTCCTAGGCCATTTCGTACCTTGTCACAGTGAACGTCAGTATGAACGCCGCTTAAAATCTCATATCATTGTCATATTGTGGCCTAGAAATCAAATTGGTTGACTGTACTTTATCTCTGCTCGTGTGAATAGGGATTAAAAACCCTAGTAGAATATGCTTGGTTTATAATATCCGTTTCTTCTAGGGATTGCGGTAGATACTTCGGCATGCAAAGCTTGGAACCTATCACGAGAGACGATTCAGTCATCTGCAGCACAGAGTATTCCAAAATTGTACCGCTGGAAGGTGGAGAGGTGAGTGGAAACAAGTCTACTTTCACCATTGTCACTGACCAAGGGACGAGAGAATCTCCATTTCAGCTTGGGAAATGCTTTCGTATGTCCGGTTGCTAGGCCCATTCTCCTCTACCAAAGATTTCAAAGAACTGATCCACGAAAGAAAAGCATTTTTCTCAAATATGCATGTCGTCATGACGTGCGTTAAAACAGGCTTCGAAGTATCACGTTTCGGGCGGAACAACGCGAGAGAACTGTAAAGGAATTTCATACAAAATTTTAGGCCTAAGCCGGGAAGTATCTTTTTTAAACAAGGTGGATTACAGCTGAATTATGTTTTTTTAGTGGTGTATTTTTTTGTTTCATTGCATATGTTTGAGAAAAGCACTATAAATGCCCAGCCGTGAAAAGGGCTTGACGGCTTCGTATCACTATCCGGCCTCCCGACGGTCACCCGTCTACACCTACTCACCCGGCAAGCCCTTCTTTCCTGGCAACGTCAGTAATGCACTATAATTATCAAACCTGTTCGCTACATTTCACGAGAATCAGTTGCAGATGCTACTTCAAATGAGAACACCCTAACATCCGTCAGACGATCTTACGAAAGCATTTTTGCTCAATAGAGACACTTCGGTCTCGCTACTCGTACATAGTATAAAATAAAGTCGCTTCCTGCTGTCAGTCCCTATGTACCTACATATACTTATTCTGATCTTTAAAACTTCGCAACTAATTTTGATGCGGTTTTTTTAATAGATAGAGTGATTCAAGAGAAAGGTTTATATGTATAATACATGCATTTTTATCAGCATTGCGTGCGAAGCCGGGGCTGGTCGCATATCACATATTTTTACAATAATATGCATTTTTTGAACTCAAAATGTTTTTTCCACTACAGATACCTATATCCCTGCTGAACTACCGTCCGTCAGCACTCAGCTACTTCAACTCTTCGGTACTCCAAGACTGGACCAGGGCCACCACAGTCAGGCTGCGTTTGCTGAGGACTAAGAACTTACTGGGTCATCTTATGTCTGTGGCCAGACAGGATCCTACGGTCACTAGGAGAGTAAGTGCATCTATGATCCAGGAACGGATATTCGAGTTCATCACACAAATATCTGTCCTTGCCGGGATTCGAACCCAAGATCGACGGCTCGGAAAGCAGCTGCTACAAATGGCGTCAACCGCGTCGTCCATTTATGGTAAATCATGATTGGACCTAGCACTGACAGGGTTTGACTACTTAAGGACTATGAACTGGTTGGGTCATCTCATGTCTATAACCAGGAACGATTCTACAGTCACTATTAGGAGAGTACGTTTCTTGCTACAGAAACTTAAAATGGTGCGATATGTGAATGAAGAAAAGGAATTCAGTTTACCCGATCAGGATCTAAACAAAAATAAAATCTCATTTTATTGTTTCGATTTTTGTATTTTGTACTAATTCCGTTTAAATAGTTTACTTGCTTAACTTTTTGAGTTCATTTCAATGAACACCTTTTTATGAACTCTGACAAAAACACACTTTATGAGGATGAACTTGTTTCTGCTTATGAATTACCTACTTATATTAAAGTTACTTTCAAGCTTGTATGAGCCAACGAGAGATGTCGTTGTATCTAATCGTACCGTAGCTCCTCACTACTCCCGAAGTTGACCGAAGTTAGCGGAAGTATGAGTTTCCGCAACGGAGTGCGGCCACACTATCGTATTCGCCATTACACTAAAATTATTTTTCCACTCTATTTCTATATACTATTGGTATTAACGTTCGTTCACAGTACTTCTACAGTATAAAAGACATCAGTATCGGTGGTCGGTGCATGTGCAACGGGCACGCCGAGAACTGCGCCCCTAAATCAGAGACCGAGAACATTCTAGAGTGCCGTTGCCAGCACAACACTTGTGGGGCGCAGTGTCAACAGTGCTGTCCAGGCTTCGAGCAGAAGAAATGGAGGATTTCTCAGAATTGGGCCCCTTTCGTTTGTGAACGTAAGTTGATTCTTTCTTAAAAGTATCATTATTTGACATCATTTTTGACACCATCGTTTGCTATTAATATATTTTTATCGATTCTGTTTTAATGTGGAAATACCACATAATTATTATTATGTTACATACTATTATTAACGTTCAGAACAGCGCCATCTCTTTCGCGGTCCTTGCACTTGCTGTAAAACAATGGGGACTGAGAATCATGCGTGCAAACGCACATGCTAGGGTATGGCTAATGCGCATAAGCATTTTAAACACAATTGGTACGTAGAAGGCGCTCCAGTAGCGTAGATTATGGAATCAAAGATTTAGTGTGATTGACGTAACGATGTGATAGCTCAGTCGGGAGAGCGCTACGCCGGATACGTAGGGTTGGAGGTTCAAGTTCTGCTTAAATTGCAGTGAATCTCATTTTTTTTCTTTCATAATTTACCTTTGTGTCAATATTTACCATCATTTGTGTTAAGTATATCCATCTAAAAGGATTTTCATATGATCAATGATACCCTTGTGAGCTTCTCTGAAGAATGTTGTTCTGGGTCTAGGTCTCTGGAGTTAGGACTAATTAGCTTGTAATGAAAATTACTGTTTCCTGGATAAGAACCCTAACGAAGTGGCATACCAGTGGCGTAACTACCACCGTGGCAAAATCATCAAATAATGAATGTAGGATAACTCAACCGATTCTGTGTGATGAGGCTCTCAAGATTTTGCCACCCCTTTGTTTACACCTAGCGACGTGCCGTTCTCGAGACCGTTTCCTGATTTTTATGGAAAATCTTGAGAAGGTTCTTTCCCCATCTCACTTTAAACTCTATTTAAACCTACATGTGACTTATAGTATCTGTTTCTCCCAGGTTGCAACTGCCACAATCACAGCAGGGAGTGCTCCTTTGACCCAGAGATTGATGAGAAGCGTCTCTCCCTCGATATCCACGGCCGCTACGAGGGCGGTGGCGTCTGCAAGAACTGCCAGCATAACACGGAAGGAATCAACTGTAATAAGTGCAGGCCGACGTTTTACAGGCCCGACGGGAAGAGATGGGATGAGATAGATGTCTGCAGACGTAAGTATCAACTTTTCCGAAACAGTTAGATTTGTATTAAATAGTATAAGTATTGCTTAACCAGTTTTGGTCCTGCCTAGGGATAGTGGCGCTACAAACAGCTTTCATATGGCAATAAATAAGGATTTGTCGTCTACCAAATTCAAAACATTGGACGGAACGAATTGCTGTTGAATCCATCATTATTCTTGCGAAATAAATAAGTACTGATTCCTATTGAAAGAACTTGACTATCATCGCTGTGGATAGTTTTGGTGTTGTTATGCAGTAAATACTTCAAATTTGCGGAATATTTAGTCTTGATTCCTTTTTGTTTACACCAGTGGCTTACACTGAGTTTCAACATCAGTAGCCAAAAATTATGTCGTTGCTAGTAAAATAAATTAGTACCACTAAAAATCCGCGATACGGTGTGGGATGAGAAACACCCTGTTGGGCTTCAATATTTGGGATCCAATAGTCCAATAGCCTGACACTGACTTGAAAGTTTTGATCAACATGATCGAAACAAATACAAAGGTTTTGCATTCATAGATACCGACTCCCACCAAACTTACTATTCTAGATCAATTGTCGAACCTTCTCCATTGTTCTTAGAGAAGGAAGCCAGTTCTTCTCCATCTTGCACAACGATTTGTCCAGTTATCGCTTTACCCAGTAAACGTATGATTACATTACCCTATGGTTTTCGATGCACAAGGCTGACAGTAGGCAATAATGCACCAAAACCCCCGGTTTTTGATGATTACCTGTGGGCCCAGATACAATATTGGTTATATTCCAGCTTGTAACTGCGACCCTCACTACTCCACGGGCAACTGCGAGGAGGGCTCCGGACGTTGCGAGTGCCGCAAGGAATTCAACCCGCCCAACTGCGATTCCTGCGCTTATGGGTATGTACTTGAGATCCCGACTATACATACTCGCTGAGATTGGACTCATCGGCAAATTCGAGGATGGACGACCGATGGGGCAGCAAAGTCCTAGAGTGGCAGTTTTTTATACCACCCCACGTTTGCCCCCGACTAGATGTACGGATGACCTCGTGATGGTAGCGGGGAATCAATGGATGTGGTCTCTACAGGATCGCACTTTGTGGCTAGTCATGGGGGAGGCAGGCCAGCAGTAGATATCTGTGGCTAATAGATAGAGATTGTACTAGCCTTCTGTAAACTCATTCTCTTACTTAGTGCGAAGTGTGCAGCATGCCTATGTCACCCGGTCTTGGCAAGTGTGCGCAACCAGGGTTATGTTTTTTTAGAGGAACGGGCCTTGGGCAGATAACATTTTGTGAAGAGTCAAAAAAAGTGATGTGAAAGAGGCAAAGCCATGCCATAATGGATAACTTATAACATAGCATAACACGGCGAGTTAAGGCCCTGTACTGTATCATTATCATCAGGAATATTTTAATTAGACTAACTTTTTTCTATAGTTATTTCGACTATCCGAACTGTAAGCCGTGCACATGTAACCTGAACGGAACGGAAGGCCAACACTGCACTCCTCTCGACGGCCTGGTAAGTTCTTTACAAGACGTCCTCTCTACTACACAACGCCCACTACAAATAAACACTCGAGTTTTTAATTAGACGAACTATCTTGACAGCTGAAAATGTTGTCAGGAATAGAAAAAAATAGTGATTGGTTTATGTCGATACAAATATGTCGATAATAACCTTAACATGATGCAATAAGGTTTATATTTGTTTTCAAACGTAGTTTTTAGTGTATTCGATAGCACCGCGGAACTGTCAAGAAAAAAAAGGCGTACAGCGTTCTTAACGGTCTCCTAAAATAAAGTTAGTTCGATGTAACTATTTTAAACGTCCAGTCGGACGTCCCCGATATCGTTGGAGTGACCAAGTCATTAAAGACTTGATTGAACTTCATCGACCGGAATGGCGGGAGGTAGCTCAAGATAGAAGAGGATGGCGTTCTCTGGTGTCGGAGGCCAAGATCCACTTTGGGTCGTTGAGTCAGCGCAGTAAGTAAGTAAGTAAGTATTTTAATTCCAACCGTTTTTTTTATTATTGTTTCGTGTCATAAAATTATTAGTTTGATTTCAAACACAATAATGCAAAATTTATGAAAAATAAAAGTAATGTCTACTTTTGTTTTAACGCTGTCTAACTAAAGCTCTGGAATGAACTGGTATTTAGTAACACTAGCGGAACTGTGGCAACATTCGTGTGCAATGAACTGTCAAGTTAGTTATCCTAATTAAAAACTCGGTACATTTGATGGGATCAACTCTAGTGGAAAAAAAATCTGGTTATCATTTTGACTGTCATTACTCATTTTGCATAATGGATTTCCTCGTACAAGTTCTTTGTCATAAATGATTCTTCGCCTAACAATTTTTATGCCATAATTATGGCACAAAATTTCAAGTCATATTATTAAATGTCATAATAATTGATAGTACGAAGAAATGCAACGCATAAATTATAGTGTTCATCATTAATGGCATGTATCAGTCAATATCTTATAACATGTGATATAATGACATAAAACTGACATGAGCAGAAATACAGAGGGGAGGCAGGGGGTGAAACCCCCCCACAAGAGGGGCTCGGGGGTCGAAGCCCCTCGCATTAAAAAAGTCTTCCCCACACTGACCTTGGTTATAGGTTAAGTTAGAATTGTGACCCAAAAAATACAACCATCGGCCGGAAAAGTAGGTTAGGTTAGGGTAGAATCAACTGTGACTCCTACGGATACGATACGAACCGATATAATGATAATAATTATAATTTTTTTTATGCTACAGTGCCCCTGCAAGTCAAACTACGATGGGGCTTCGTGCGAGATCTGCGCTGATGGGTTCTACTCTCCGGAATGCAAGGGTAAGTCTAATTTATCTACAAGTGGTCCACCTGCTTGTTTGCCAATAATATACCGGGTGTGGTCCGTAATAGAAGCAATAAAAGGAAACATACATTCTACACTTCAAAGTGAACAACATTTGTTGAGCAACTTCTGAAAATAAATTGCGTCATTTGTATAATAATTGTAATAGTTTTAAGTATAATTTACGATAAAAATACGTACTGTTGAGTTTCCTTCGGCTTCCTTCTCGGCGGAAAATTCAGATTCAGACATAATGAAAGTGCCCTTTTGGCCTACTTGCAGAATAAATGTTTTGATTTTGAATGTTTATTCAAAGAAGTAATATATTGCTATATGCGTGATATTAGTACGGTGTCAATGCTAAGGGAATGTCAATGTTAGAAATACTATTTAATTTGTTTGAAATAATAATCTTATCTAAACTGTCCTTTTTTAAGTTACTGGAGAACTGTTGTTCAGATTGAAGAGTAGAATCTTTGTTTTAATTTATTGCGCCTAACTACAGACAACACCCGGTATTATGTAGCTATTCTATTGCGAAACAAACATCTAAGGCCCAGCACACACGGTGAAACGCAACTGCAACGAAACCCTTTTGAAATTATTGGTTTGAAACCAGTTTCAATCGTTTTCCACACACGCCGCAACCATAATGTGATGAAATTAGTCATACTCATTTCGCTTTTGAGAACAGACGTCTACAAAATGTCTAGTTCAAGTGATAAAGAAGTTAGTTGTGGTTCTATATTTGTATCTTTGAGAAAGAAGGAGGCGTAAAAGAAGATTAAGTATGTGGATACATCCCTGCATTGAGAAGAATATCAACTGCCGTATGTTTGTGGCTGCCAAAGAATTACAACAAACCGATTGAAAATTCATAGAGCCATTTTGGAACCGAATAGGCGCGAAATCCACAACGAACGCAAACACGAGTTTCCTGCACGCCGGTTTCATAGCAACTGATTTGCAACGCGTTTCAAACCGGTTTAAAAATGGTTGCGTCATGTGCGGTCTCTCCTTGGAGTCTATGGCATAAACTCAAATGAAACTCAAAAGTAACTAGAGGTTGCAGTTTCGTTGCAGTTGCGTTTCACCATGTGTGCTTGGCCTAAATAAAGAACGATACAAAAGATTTCTAATGTAAACATATTGTCTCTTTCTCTCAGACTGCGAGTGCAACACGATCGGTTCAGTGTCGCAAGTGTGCGACAAGGACAGCGGCAACTGCACATGCAAGAGCAAGTTTAGTGGACGGACCTGCGATCGGTGTGAGGCTGGGTATTACAACTACCCTACTTGCAGCAGTAAGTATAAATCATCTGTTGACAATAACTCACTAACATACCTGTGCTAACTCGGGGCATCGATACTAAAGTAATGTAGCAAAATACTTTATCAACAAATAAATATAAATAAATACATATCAGACAACCCCACACAAACACAAGTCGATCTTAGTCCCAAATTAAGCTCAAGAAGGCTTGTGTTATGGGTACTAGACGACGATATACATACTTATATAGATAAATATATACTTAAATACATAGGAACAACCATGACCCAAGCAGAAATATTCGAGTTCATCACACAAAAATTTGCCCTGGCCGGGATTCGAACCCGGGACCGCCGCTCAGTAGGCAGTCGATGTCACTGTCAACATCTAAATGTTAATCAACATTTATATATATATATATTTATTTTCTCTTTATTTCAGAACACAACAATACAATAACAAATAAGACGTTTATTTATTTATTTTAAATAATTTTCATACAATTTTTTTTTTCATATTCATCGGTATTAAACATTGCCGTCTAGATGAAAGTATCCACTTCATTAGACATGATATCGCACCGTTTTATAGTAATCGAAAACTTTTTGCATAAATATATATCGACATCCTTTTTATCGATATCAAATCCCTAGAGCGTGCCCCGAGTTAGCACAGGTATGCTCACTAAGTAACAAATACCTACTAAAAACTTAAGCTCGTACCTATCTCAATATTAATCTACAAACTAAATAAGAGATTTTGAAGAAATTATAAAATATTATTTTAGAGTTTTGACAGAAATTATAGTGAGTTTTGATTGTCATCAGGTGAAATAACCATGACGAAAAACTATTTTTTTTTCTTTGAGAATGTCAATCGATTCTATTTTTTTTATTGGGATCAAATGTCTATATGGGACTAACTACACTTAGACTGGTCTAAAAGTCAGAAATGGCCGTCAAAGTACGGAGCGCTAAAAACGCTTCATACAAATGGCCACCTAATCGTGACGTCATTATTATGTGGTGGGTACCAGTATTTGTATGGAGAAAATAACTAATGTGCCATTTTCACCGTGAAAAAGTGCTTTGAAGCTCATGGTTGTTATACAACTATTGTTTTGTTGAATTATGAGGATTCTGAAAACAATTCCAAAATTTCTTTTGGGTTAACATAAAAACGAATTAGAATTTAACATTAGTCTCAAAGCCTGAACTTTATTTTATTTAGCTTTATTCGTCAAATATAATATTTTTTATAATATAAAGGTATATGAATTATTTTCGTTCGTAACATTCAACCTAACGGGTAACAGCCTCCGCCAGGGTTTTCCATTCTTGCCGGCTACTGGCAATGATCATCCAACTTTTTCTGCTGTATCTATGACGTCATCTGATTTTTTGTACATTTTACGCTGATTTAACCTTGTTTTGTAGAAAAATGTTTCATGGAATTTTCATTTCATCAAAAGCGTTTTTTTCTAAAACCATAAATGAAATGAATTTATTTGCTGATTATGGGTATAAGTACATAGGTGGTATAAAACATTTAGGTCAAGCATAACCTGCTTTAATAAAGTATTTTGTAAAGTTACTAAACAAACCTAACCCAACCTAACCTAATCTATAGGTTGACAATTTCAAGATTTCTGAAAAATGTACAACTTCTGAGGAAAATTTTGTCTATTAAATGAAAATTTTATGAACTGAAGCATTCGGTGAATTGTTTTTCTATGAAAGAAGTGAACACCATTGTACCCTAAACGTTTTTTTCTTCCAGAGTGTAACTGTGACACGAGCGGCACTCAAGCGCGGATCTGTGACGACGTAACCGGGAAATGTATTTGCAAGGAAGGCTTCGGTGGTGCCCGCTGTGACCAGTGCATCGCTGGGTAATATTTCACATATTCATACTCATAAAATACTCAAATACATAAACGGGTTTGACGTAGTAGAAGTCTAATATCGCACATGTTTTGAATCGGTACGCGATTCATCATCAGGAGAGCCGATCAGTCGCGGCGGCAAACCGAACACTGCGGGCAAGCGACCTGTCCGCGCGGCTGCTTGACGCGGGTGTCACCGGTGGATTCTTCTCATAAATGTGCTGTTCTCGAAAATGTTTCCCGATTTGTATGGAACATATTCTCGAGAAAGTTCTTTCCACATACAAATTGGGAAAGGTTTTCAAAAACGTCACATCTCTCGATTTGCTATCTTTTTTACTCTGTTATATATATGTATTTATTAAATATCTAAGTATTATACGTAGGTATGTCTGCTGCTATGTTGATTGCTTTTATAGTTTTGTGGTTACTGAATACATTATTTCATTTCCTTTCATACTATTCCAGCTACTACATCCAAGTCCAGGGTCGTGAGCGCGCCTGCGTCCAGTGCGAGTGTTCCACTACCGGGTCCACATCCACCAGCTGTGCTGCTGATGGCAAATGCAACTGTCTGGCCAACTTCGGTGGCAAGCGGTGTGACCAGTGCTCCCCTGGATACTATAAGTTCCCCGAATGTTTACGTAAGTCTTTCTACCACATTTTCTTTAAATATTCACATGAGGATTATAATAAAAAGGTACCATTATTACTATTAGCCACTTTTAGGTGAGCAACTTCTATAGACGTCGCGTAGTTATTTGTTTATCTATGCCTATGACACACACTGTCAGTGTGCTGGCCCGAAAGTGTTAAACTTACGATATCGTCATTTTAAAATTTTAGCATTGTATTAATACGCTGGCGCCATTACCTATGTGGATCTATTTATTTCTATCTATGTGGATTCTGTGTGGAACTAGTTAAGTATGTATTTTGTTAGTTCCGATTTAGGCCACATCATTAAGTATAAATACGAATATCTCAGATCTGCAATGGAATCCAACTTGGTGTCCATAGTAAAAAAATAAGCTGACATTAATACCTTATCTAATAACTTAACTCTCATCTCTGTTGGTGCTTGGCCCTGCCTTCATACAAATTTGCCCTGTCTTTCCCCTTTCCTCTTATTTATGTATCCATTTCATTTACGATTCCATTTAAAAACGCCACTTGGCGGTGACAATGGAACAAAAGTTAAGGATAAGAACTTTATTGTTCCGTACAGCGACACGTGCATTTGAAAAACTGAGATCATAAAGCAATCATCCAACAAAGGATAAACATTATGTTTCTCATTGTGTAAAGTGTAATCAGGGCTTGTAATATGAAATTAGATATAACTCCTATCTGTATTCCAAGGAAGATGACATCACACTATATGAAACCTGTTATACTCACACAGCCTAAAAAAATATTAACTGTGACTGTGCTGACTCTGGTCTTTTCCTTTTCATTGGCTTCTAATCTTTTTTAGCTTGCAACTGCGATGTCTCTGGCTCCATCGGGTCCACCTGCGACGACAACGGCAGATGCCACTGCAAGCCCAACTTCGATGGCACCAACTGCGGAACCTGCAAGGAGAGCTTCTATAACTACCCCGCTTGTGAAGAGTGCAACTGCGATCCTAAAGGAGTCATTGCTTCTTTCGCTGGTAAGTCACATTTTCTTATATTTCTTGCAACTATTATTCTCATTCCTTACCTTTCTGCTGGCGAAGATTAGAACTGTGCTTCTAAAGTTATCTTGGTCTTGAAATATTCCCAAAGTATCCTTAATGCACATAGGCATACGATTTGTCTTCTTCATGGGTTTAAAAAGGTTCGAGATTCGTAGCTGTACCTCCTACATGTAATGTAATGATGTTTTAAAAGAAGATACATTATACACTAACATGTCAGCTGCAATATTTACTTCCCAGATCATGATCAATGACATAAGCTTATCTCTCTCTAAGCCGGCGTTATAATGATGTCAAAATTGCGTTATATTAGAAAAAATCAATCTTAAAACCGAGAAGATCTAATCATTTCAGCTTACTAACTTGTCATACGAAATTCCGTTTAGTCATTTGTGCACTGACGCATTACGCAAGACGGCATTTTGGGGCCAAAATCACACCGTTACTGAGAACTTGACACATATACGCATCTGTCACTTCCGGAGATCAACAAAATCGTTGCCGTGGTGGTGCTTATGACCATTCGGTGTCATTTTGAGTCCTATTAAGTGCTTCACTTTTGGAGTGCTTGTTATCTATCTACTTATAAAAGTACATTACTGCAGACGCCAGGAAAGAAAGACTTGCCGGGTGAGTAGGTAAGTAGGTATAGATGGACAGTGATATGAAGTCGGCAAGCCATTTTCACGGCTAGGCATGCATAGTGATTTTCTCCAACATATTATGCAAAAATATAAAAAATACACCAGTATAAAAAATATTATTCAGCTCTTTAGCCTGTTCATGATCACAGACGCCATGTTTAAAAAGAAATTACTTCCCGGCTTAGGCCTTCAATTTTGTATGAAATTCTTTTACAGTTCTCTCGAGTTGTTCCGCCCGAAGCGTGATACTTTGAAGTCTGTTATATTATAACGCACGTTGCCTACATGTATATTTTTCTTCCAGGCTGCGGTTCTGTGCCAGCAGGAGAGCTTTGCCAATGTAAAGAGCGCGTCCAAGGCAGAATCTGCAACGACTGCAAGCCCCTTTACTGGAACCTGCAGGGCTACAATCCTTATGGATGCGAGGGTTCGTATAATTTATTGAAATACTTTTTTAGGACGCCTCTTGTATTTTTGCTTTTTTTAGAAGCTAATTAACCCCAGATGAAAAAGGGGGTGTTATAAGTTTAACATGTGTATCTGTGTGTATGTCTGTGGCATCGTAGTTTCGAAACGGATGGACGAATTTGAGTGTACTTTTTTAGTCAAAAAGTGTTTAAATGGTCCTTAGCTATGTTTGGTGGAAATAGAACCAGTAGTTTCCAAGATATTCGAATTTAAGGCGAAGGGATGGCTGAATGACATTGCTCGATTGAGATCCTCCCGCGCGCCATCTAGGCGGGACCAAGTTTAGTTGATGAGCGAATACGCTTAATCATTCATTGACCTGTTGCACACTTGACGGTCTAGATGTCGCTGTGACGGCTCGGCATTGATTGCCAACGAATTTTTCGTTGGCTTTCAATGTGTCTATTTACAGCAACTGTCTATTTACAATATACTTTGAAAATTACTCGATAGAATGAAATAAATTCAATCGTACCATGTTGATGAAATCTATGTATATCTTCAAATGGGAGCATGGAAACACTTGAAACAAACTTCAAATCAAAACAGCCTGACTGACACCAGACCAAGGAATAGATTCATTCATTCGCTCACAGAATTCGTGGGTTCAAAATTTTTCAAATTAATATTTTATGTATTTTAAATCCCCTTCAAAAGTACTTTTTGTAATGTTTTCGGTTTTTTCTACTATCTTCCAATACTTCTTTATTTTTTATAATTCGTGGTTTTCAATTTCACAAAAAAAAACATTTCTGTTTACGATCAATTGCCTGGTCAAAGTTGCGAGCAAATTCATTTATTGTTAAAACAGTAGGCGTTAAAGGTTAAATCTATAATAAACCAGCCTTTGGGATAAATAGAACTGGATAAAATAGGTAAAATATATATAAGTACCCACTCCAAGTTTGGTTTAAAACGGTTTTGAATTTCCGGAGAAAAACGAGTCCAAACAAGATAAAAACTGTTACTTCAAAACGTATCTGAAGGAAAACCGTGCAAAAAAGTAATGTTTTTCGAACTGGAAGAAAACCTCGAGGATATGCTTGTTACGATACGTATAAGTATCGAAACTCAAAATGATGCGTTATAGCCACAATTCATGACCAAACGCAGCATGTTTTTGGGGTTTCACTATACCCTTCGCCTTAAGTGGAACAAGTGACAAGATCGCAGCCAATATTGAAGCTAAGAATGCAAAATGTTGTAGTTATGTTCAGTTTTAGTAGCATTTTCTATGTCACTCATTGAATGAGGGTCTCATGATGACCAGCTACTTGTATCAGGGGTGTTTTTAATTAATTATAATCTACCAACAGAATGCAACTGCGATACCAGTGGTACTGTGGGCGGCCTGGGCTCATGCGATACTAAGACCGGGCAATGCGCTTGTAAATTGAACGTGGACGATCGCCAGTGCTCCGAGTGTGCTGATGGCTTCTACAACCTGGACACTGGGAACATCTTCGGGTGTACTGGTAAGAAATCCCTTTCAACATTGTGTTTAGGCATCGGACTCTACACTGGATGTCTCGACCTCCAAGTATTGGACGACTGTAAATCCGAGCGGACGATGTCAAAAGAAAGATAGGTAAGTACCTTTGCCGCATCAAATAGGAACTTATGCAAGTGGTGTACAGGGGACTCAGAAACACTTCGGAAGACTGTGTTTGTAGACCCAACTTGGATAGGCAAAGATCCGAGCGAGCCATTGGCTTCTACAACCTGGATGCATCATCTTAGGGTGTACTGGTAAATAACTCATAGTCTCGGTACAGTACCTGCGACACGTCAAGGCCAATGTTCGGAATGCACCGATAGCTACTACAATGTGGATAAAAATGCAGGTACATCTCTTTTGAACAATGAGTCCCGATAGGCTTACTTTCTTTTGGCCAGTTTTTCAAAACTTAAAGGTTCTTTCTTTTTGGTCATATAGTTTTTAGCAGTTATTTTACATATTCACCCTTGTTATCATCGGTCTTAGATCTTTCGGTTTCCAATAGTTATTTTAGTAAAAGACTCAAAATAAAATAGACGTTGTAACCTGATTAAAGTTTCTGCTGCAAAATTGTCGCCTCTTAGATTGTTACTTACTGTGTCAAATACAGTATGCAAACAATTTTAATTTGATTTGTTCTCTAGAATGTGACTGCGATATCGGTGGTTCCACTGACAACAACTGCAACAAGACCTCTGGCCAGTGCAACTGCCACTCCCGCGTTGGAGGCCTCCATTGCTCCGAACCGATCAGGGCCCACTACTTCCCTACCCTGCACCAGTTCCGATATGAACTGGAGGAAGGACAGACGCCTTCAGGAGCTGTTCGCTACAGGGACTCTCAGGAGGCGTTCCCTGGACATTCATGGAAGGGATACGTCGTGTTTTCGCTTTTACAGGTTAGTTTAGAGTACTTTAGTATGCGTCAGTGACTTGAGTAGATAATACACAAATGTTCCAAGACCTTGTGCCAGAGGACCAGTTACTTTCTATATGAGCTCGAAGAGGTATTGACGTCTCTCAGAGGTGTACCTTGGACATTCCTAGAAGAGATATGTTATGTTTGCACTACTGCTGTTAAGTATATGAAAGAATTTATGTGACCCAGCATTGGGTGAATGCAACAAGACTTCGTTTTAGTTATTGAGTATCGCGTCAGATGTTTCCACTGTTTTGAACCGTTTACTTTACTATTTGTCAATCTTGCATCAATTCCGATACGTACTCTACTTCTACAGGAGAGCGATGCCGTTGGGAAATAGAGTTTTTGCTTCATGTTTAAAGTAATTATAAATATAAAAATTAAATATAGTAATTATAAAAATTGTCAGGAACGGCCTGACATGTTTCGAACTCATATGGGGCTCTTCATCAAAGACGGTCACCTGTGCTGCTACGCGACTTACGGCCCAGGTTTTCGATCTCCTCACCGCCCTCAACGCCTGCGCAGTTAAAAGTAATTGAAGCTAAAATGTAACATCTTTCCAGAACGAAGTCATCAACATCGTGAACATTGCCAAGTCGTCTCTCTACCGAATGGTGATCAAATACGCGAACCCGCTCAAGGATCCAGTCATCGCCACCATCATCGTCACTCCGGAGAGCGTCTTGGACTTCCAACAGACGTGAGTATTTTTGCTAGATTCTCATCTCAGGTTAGCTTGAAAAGCCTCCTGCTGCGCGTATCGAATAAATTCGTGTTTTACGTTTTTTTTAGGGTTCCGCACCCAAAGGGTAATAAACGGGGACCCTATTACTAAGACTCCGCCGTCCCTCCGTCTGGCTGTCTGTCTATCTGTCCATCTGTCACCAGGCTGTATCTCATGAACCGTGACAGAACAACAAGTAATAATATAAATATTTAAGTGGAGGTCCCATACACCAAATGTGATCGGTTGAGTTAACTTTGCTCCTCATTTGTATGTTTAACTTAACCCTGCCAGTTAAGATGGGAAGTGTTTCGGTGCGCGAGTCTGACTCGCACTTGGCTGGTTTTTTAAATCACATATCAACCTCCATTTTTAATCGTAGCATAGCTTCTTAGCTCCACTCAATGTTAACGCTTGCAGTGACATTTTGAATGGGGCCTTTTTAAAGCTTAGGTTCGCAATTATTCGCTTTGTGTCCTTAGCCTAATTCCTTTCATTCTTCTTTTAGGCACAACGTACTGCTCAGACCCACCATCTTGCCGCAACTGGTGACCGTGTCTGGTGACAAAGGCAATACGCCCTCACCGTTTGTCATGAATCCCGGTAATTGGACGGTCACCATCAAGACCACCAAGGAAGTCCTCATTGTAAGTACCGGTCTACTCAGAGAAGCAAGAATCACACTAATATTAAATGAGAACGTTTGTGAGTGTGTTTGTTACTTCTTCAGGCTCAATCCGCGGGAGAAATTTGAGTATTTGGTATGGAGGTAGCTGACACCCTGGATTAACACATAGGCTCCTTTCATCCCGAAAAAATATTGTGTTCCTACGGAATGAGTGGGTAACACCGCAGGCGCAGCCAGTTTGTTACCTTTAAAATGATCAAGCATTTAACAGTGGTGTTATAATTTTTTTTAAATGTATCAAAAAAATATATGGTAAAATTGAAAATAATATTTTGAACATATCTTGATTTGCCAGAAATCCAATAGTACTCAGTCATTTCTGTTCTTCAGGATTACTTCGTCCTCATACCCGAAGCGTACTACGAAGCCACCGTCCTGAACAAGCTGGTGGACAGACCCTGCGCCATTGGAGACCAGGACCTGTGCAGGGAGTTCCGCTACCCCAAATTGAGCTGGTATCCGAGCGTGGACGTGAACGGGTTGACCAGCCCCGCCAACGAGTACATTACTGACTCTGTGGTGAGTGAGATAGAACACATGGTGTATGAGACAGAACACATTACCGATGTACCAACAGAATAAATGTGCGAGTTGCAGACAGTTTTCCATAAGTTGACAAGCGTTTAAAAAACTTCGAAACACTTTCACAATAATAGAAAAAAATATTAATTAATAAAAAGCTACTTTTCGTTTCATACTTGCAACTTTTTTAATACCATTTTGTGACGATACTCGATTATAAAGAGGAGATACCAAGCAGAGCAATTGAAATTCAACAATTACTGAGACGCACACTAACTCTTTTTCAGCAACTCAAAGAACTGGACGTATCAGACACAGCCATCCCGATCCTCGGCTCGCAGCCTCTCACCTACAACTGGATCATCAAACCCAACGGACCATACATGCTGGTCATCGAATACGTCACTCCAATCGACCGGAACGCCATCCATGCCAGTCCTGTAAAGTCCAACAGCATCATCAATGTGAAGTTCAAGTCTGGTGGACGGCAGACGGAAGGGAGCCTGAGCTTGAACGAGTGCTTGTACACGAAGCCGTGCAGACAGGTGGTGGTGGATGACAGGTCGAGAGCGTTTATTGGTGATGTTGTTGATGAGAACAATGAAATCACGCTGGAGGTGAGTCAAGATATTTCTTCTCTTTTTAGTCGTGTCACTCTTGTCAGAGTGGTCGGGGTCTCGATGATGATGTATTTGTACACGGGTGATCTTCGTCCGCGGTCCTTTCGGGTCGGGTGGCGGCTTTCGCAATTTTTCTTCACTTTACTCTATTAGTAGCATGTCGAGAGCACTCTGAAATGCTGGTGTCTGTCAAGATATTTATAATAGATTTTATTAAAACACACTTGCTAACGATTTAAAATTAGGACCATGATCACGAAGTCGATAGTAAACACTTGGTAAACACCAATTTTAGTTTCATTATCTTTATCCACCTTATAGCCCAGCGGGGTGTTTTTCAGTCCTCGCCCTATTTCAGATTTTTAGTGGTATTAATAATTTTCGGTAACTGACGTTGGAAGTCAGTGAATGTCACTGATGTAAGCAAAGAGGAAACATGACTAAATATTCCTCAGAAGCAGTTCTTGCCAAATTTTAAATATATGGCATATGCACATTATTGCCACTATCCCTGGTCCCGACCGACACTTGTTAGGCTGTACCTAATTTAATTCCACAGGGCAATGCAGACAGCCTGGCCGGCATCATCTCGATCACAGCCATCCCGCAATCTGAATGGCACCTGGCGTACATCACTCCCAAACCGTTCACCCTGAGACGAAACGGCCAGCCGTTCTCCAATGGATTCGGATCCGTGGATGCTCAAGAGGTTAGTTTAATAATTGGCTTAGAATATTTACGCCTAGAAACCTAGTCAGCGTTTGAAAGTGAAGCCAGTTTTGGTTAGCCACTTGGCTTCCTCCGTATACGCATCTGTCATGAGCAAAACGTCTCTATGATTGGTTCGTAGACAAGCACGCATTAAACCAAAACCGGCTTCATTTTTCGTAAATCTAATTCGTAAGGGACTCTACAGAAGACCCTCCATTGCCGCATTCATACATAATGGTTTAGAAAATAAGCTGAAGTGTATGGGCGTGTTTTGTGATCAGTCAAAGGCCTTTAATAACATTTGCTGCTTTGTAATGTTGCGCTTTTAATTATATTTGCATCCAATTAATTCACAACTTTCTTCGCATAAAATATTTTATGCAGTTGTGTGTGTCATCAATCATCATTCGCCTCAACTCGTGTAACCTATAATGTGTTATTGAGTATTATTTTTAGCTTAGTATCAGTTAAGTGCCCCCTTATAACCTAGATAGTTATATTGGCAAGTTGAAATCGTATGCGTTCCTTTAACAAGACAGTAACTTAAAAATTAAGGCTCTTATCGAAAAACGGATATAATAGGTCGATGCATATTTTTTTTTTTCATTAAGAACTCCATTTCGGAATAAATTCAAAAGGTCGCCTTTTACCTTAAGAGGGCAGCCTTACCTCATCACTGTCGTTTCACACTAAACCATAAAATGTTTGCTTTAGGTGAAGATTGTGCCGTCTGACAACAGCACCGACCTCGCTCACGTATCGCTCGAATCGACTCCAGTTACAGTGGACGTCGAAGTGCCCACCCCCGGCATCTACCAATTCGTGCTACATTATCACCAGCCCGACCATCCTGGTGAGTCATTTAGTTAGTCTAGCTGAAGTTACGTCGCCAGTGCAGGTGAAGATTGAACCGATTCCTGTAACAGTGGGCGTCGCAGTACCTACCCCCGGCATATACCAAATCGTGTTGCATTAACACCAGCACGGCCATCCTGGTGAGTTGTTTAGTTAGTGTAGCTAACGTTACGTGGCCAGTGCAGATGAAGATTGAACCGATTCCTGTAACAGTGGGCGTCGCAGTGCCTACCCCCGGCATTACCAGTTCAGTGAGTTATTAAGTTAGTCTAGCTGAAGTCACGTGGGTAGTGCAGGTGAAGACTGAGTCGGCTGACATCAGCACCGATCTGGCTCACGTGACGCTGGACTCGACCCCAGTTTATGCTTCAACTTACTAGCTGGTGAGTCGTTTACTAAGTCTAAAGTCACGTGGGTATTGTAGGTCAAGTCTTAGTCAGCTGACAACAGCACCGACCTGGCCCACGTGTCTCTAAAATCGACCCCAGTTACAATGGACGTCGATGTGCCAACCCCGACAGTTCAGCCTGAATCACCACCAACCTGACCATCCTGTTAAGTTGTTTAGTAAGTCTGGGTGAAGGTGAAGATTCAGCCATCTGACAACCGTACCGACGTGGGTTACGTGACGCTACAATCGACCTCAATAACTGTGGACGTCGAATATGCCTACCCCCTATCAAACATAACGAATACCTATACGAAGACTTTAATTTATCACCAACTTGTTTACCATTCTGCTTTTTTTATCCAGAGAGCACCATCGACGTGACAGTTTCGTGTGATAACCAGAAGTACGTTGGTCGTGTGAAACTGCCATTCTGTGGATCTTCGTCAGGATGCCGTGAACTACTGAAACTGCCCAATGAAGTGTTCGATATTACCAACAACTGCATACTAACTTTCGAGGTAAAGTATAGATAAACCAGAGTTTGACAGTGACAGTACTCACTACTGCTTAAATGATGTGTATGTAGTTCAACAAAGTAACCGCTAGAGGCGCTGTACTATTCACTTTGCTTTGTTCTGTAATAAACAATGGGTATTGTATACACTTAACACACATTGGATCCCATTATTTGTAAGAACAAAGCGAAGTGAACTCGGCCTTAAAAATGATCCCTACTATAAGCCAAATTTTACATTGCTCCTAAAACTACATACCAACCTACTCCGCAGGGCGCTGACGACAAAGGAGTATCCCTCGAAAGCGTGCTCATCGTGGACCCCCGGTACCTCACCGAAGCGGTTCTGACTGAGCCAAATATGCTGGACTACACCCAGGAGTTCATCAACAAGTGCGCTGCCAATCACTACTACATCGACACTAATGTTACAGGTTAGGAGTTCTTTAATCCCTCTCTCTCTTTTTCTCTCTTTCTCCGTCTCCCTCTCTCTCCTATCGTTCCTGCATAACTGCGGATCGTGGTCATAACTGGATGGCTTACACTTGGAGTGAATGATTTGCCTCCGAGTCCTGTCCATTGCTTCCCTCACAACCGAGCAAAGCTTGAAGGAAGACGTGTCCTTTACTGATCGTCCCATCTGGTGGGGATCGTCCACGAGCTCGTTTACCTTCCGTGTTCCCAACTACGATCAAGTTTTCCAGACTGACATCTCTTCTTCTTCCTATGTGACCGAAATACGGAAGAATTCGGTGGCATATTGTGGACAGGCGGGTCTTGATATTGAGCTGAGAGAGAATCTGGTGTATTTTGGTATTTTTAACTGACTTTAAACAAGTTTCTGTCAGAAATTTCATTTTTGTGACAAGCTTTTATAGCCGACTGTACTTTTGAACATCCATCAATTGCTCTCTGATACGATTATAAAGATCCCAAACTTGGTAGAATTGCTTTGATTTATGATAGAGTTTCAAGGGCATCGGCTCCATCATCAGACCAGCCCCATGGTACCATATTATTGTATTGTCATCAAAGTTAATTAGGTGTGCAAAAATTTAGTTCAGTTGAAGATATCTGCCTCAAAATTAAGTACCCAATTACTCTTCATCATCCTCCTAGTCTTTGTCCCATATCTTTGTAGAGAATGAATTCTCAATCGGGGTCGGCTACCTAAAATCCCAAGATGTGGTGTAGGCACTAGTTTTCACGTAAGCGACTGCCATCTGACCTTCCAACCCAGAGGGGAAACTAGGCCTTATTGGGCTTAGGTGGTTTCCTCACGATGTTTTCCTTCACCAAAAAGCGAGTGGCAAATATCAAATGACATTCCATTCCGTACATAAGTTCCGAAGAATTCATTGGTACGGGCCATGAGTTCCCAAATACTAACATTTGAAAATCATCCACGTACACTTGAGGTTCATTCCAGATAAAAGGTTTGTTCAAGTTATTCGATACATTCGAGACAATTCGTATGTTGACAACCACAATTCACGATGTAACAAATACCTACTTAAAACAATGCTCCTATCTAGTTGTCAATCTACAAACTAGATCCGAGATTTTGAAGAGCGGAGTTTTGGTGGTCACCAGGACATTAAAGTTTGGTTTCATCTTCCACCAGGATTCTGCCGTGACGCCGTATTCTCCATAACGTCGGAATACAATAGCGGGACCCTGAGTTGTCTTTGCGACGTGGAGGGCTCGACGGATCTCGAGTGCGACGTCTTCGGAGGACAGTGCAAGTGCCGGGACAACGTTGTCGGTAACGTATCTTCATCTTCAGCCTTTTTTCTGCAGAAGCGGCAAAAATCCATACTAATATTATAAATGCGAAAGTGTGTCTGTCTGTCTGTCTGTCTGTCTGTCTGTCTGTTACCTCTTCACGCTTAAACCGCTGAACCGACTTAGATGAAACTTGGTATGGAGATAGTTTGAGACCCGGGAAAGGACAGAGGATACTTTTCATCCCGAATAAATTTAGTGTTCCCGTGGGATGAGCGGGTAACACCGCGGGGCACAGCTAGTTTACTATATTCCAACATCTATACTGTTATAAAATTCTGCTATAAATTGAAAATCAGTTTTCAGGGGTTAAAATTTCAGGAAAAAATTTAATTGCGTGATGCAGGATCGTCTTTTGTTTTGTATGGGCGCGCGGTGTCTTTATTTAAGGGATCGCCTACGTCACAATTGTTTTTTTTTATATGAGTCATTTTCAAAAAATATGTCCATAGTTAAAGGCTTATTAAAACAAAATCGATCGCTTCTTTTGAGTTACGAAAGTTACTCATATAAAACATATGGGTAACTATCGTAACACAAAGGAATCAATTAAGTTTTGTTTTAATTAAAGCCCTTAACTATGTACATGTTTTTTGAAAATAACTTATGTGACTTTAAAGTTACGATAATTTTATGATTTCTTTTTTAACCCAAATAAAATAAATTTTAAAATTGTTTTAAGAATCCTCATAATTATTTAACTAAACAATAAATTGTACGACAGCCATGAACTTAAACGCACTTCTTATGGTGAAAATGGCAAATAACTTATATCCTCCATACAAATACTGGTGGTACCAAAGAGTATGTAATCACTACGTTTTAGGTGGTACCCAATCCACAGGTGACGTCATAGATAGGTAGGCCATCTGTATGGAGCGTTTTTAGTGCTTTGTGGGAATGTTGAACTTTGACGGTCATTTCTGACTTTTAGAGCAGTCTAAGTGTAAGTAGTCCCATATAGACATTTGATCCCAATAAAAAATAGAATCGATTGACATCCTCCAAAATAATTTTTTGACCGCACGCCTATTCTGTTGAATATGAATATAATAATAATATAATGTATTGTGTGTTGTCTGTCTAGGTCGTACATGCCGAGCTTGCAAGACTGGATACTACGGGTTCCCCAACTGCAGACCTTGCAATTGCTCTCAAGCCGCCATTTGCGATGACAACGGTAAATATTACTGTCCCTGATTATCATAGTTTGTAATTAAATTACTTATTAGCTCGACAAGTAGCTTTTTATCCTGCACCATACTGTGGATTTTTAGTGGTACTATTTTACTGGCAACGGCAAATTTTTCAATTCACAACCTTCAAAATTCAATTCAAAATTCACTACCTAATGTAAACAAAGAGGAAACAGGATTTAATATTCCGTCCGCTACCCAAAGCTCGTCTGGAAGAGATCGCTTTTTAGCGATAAAATTGCCTATTGTTTACTTCTATTTGTAATGATGTTGTCTGTGGTTGTATTTCTTTCTTTTTGAGGTGTGCAATAAAGAGTAGGTATTCTATTCTATTTCGTGATTGTCACATAATAAAGCCAAAACTATCCACAGCGATGAAACTCAAGTTCAATATGATTCAATATTTATTTCAGAAGAACGAAGGATTGAGTTGCATTCCGGTATTATTTGTCGATACTCTTTGCTATATATATGACTGTTCGCCGAAACGACTATCGGGACAATGATTCCGAATCAACATCCCACATGGCGGTCACCTCGTGAGCCAAGTCAAAGTACCTACCTGCCGAGTCCTTCTCGGCCTTCACGAGGTTCTCGTCATGCGGGATGGTGATGTTGACGAGCACTGCCTGGCGCTTGGAACGATGTACCAACACGATATCAGGCTTATTGGCTACTTATTATTTCATTGTTATTTTTAAATATAGATGAAAATTTAGATTGGAATCAAAACCGCTTTATCTAGTTATCAGGCGTATGTAGAGTCTGTGTTACGCTATGGCCTACCAATGTGGGGCAATGGCACAAACAGCGATCGAGCATTTAGTGCACAAAAAATATGCGTTAGAGCAATGTGTCGAATGCGCCCCTAATAATCGTGCCATATTTGTTAATTTCTTTATCTTGCATATATTCTGTTCTCTTTTCGTATTTCTAGATTTAGATATTGTAAATGTAAGACATTATTTTGTTTCACGTGAGAAAGATATAGGTTAAACCTTTTTGTATATCTGTCTTTGGGTGGCTATCTTTTAATTTAATTTGCATACCGTCCACATTTAAACATGTAAACCTACCAATAAAGCCGGAGCCCCACTGCTGCGCACGGTCGAGCTACACACGTGGCTACAAAAACGCTTTGTATGTAAATGTAGGTAGATACTTCCACAGTCGTGCACGAGCACGCTGCACACGAAATGACGTCACTGATACCAATATTATAACAATGGACACATGGGCGACGTGTATAGCGTGCCCGTGCGTAGCGTGCGCAGCAGTGGGGCTCCGGCCTAATTAAAAAGACTTATGTAAATAATGGCAATGTTTAGATCAAATAAATGATTATCTTATCTTATCTTACGTTATCTTAGGTCTCTGCATCTGCCCGCGCAACGTGATCGGCGAGAACTGTAACGAGTGCAAGCCTCTAACATTCAATTTCGACGAATATCGCGGCTGCGACGACTGTAACTGCAACCCGCTCGGCGTCGTCCATCGTAACCTGGAATGCGAGAAGCAAGGCGGTAACTGCCAGTAAGTGATAATATTATTAAGATTGGACAGTCTGACAGTCTAAAACATATTTAATAATGTAATAAAAACTTGGATTTCAGTTTTTTTTATATATTTGTAGGGATCCTTACCCATAGAGTAAAAAACGGCACCCTATTACTAAGACTCCGCTGTCCGTCCGCCTGTCATTCTGTCTAAAAAACCGAATGAAAAAATAATAATTAAGAGCAACAAACGTGATCGGTTGCGTTAACTTTGCATCTCATTTGTATGCAGCGCCATACATACCAGGTGCAAACTTAACATAACCGGTCAGTTAAGATGGGAAGTGTTTATACGTAGCTCTCGGTGCACGAGTCGGACTCGCGTTTGGCCAGTTTTATTATTTTAATGTTGCTAGAATCTAATACTAGTTTAAATATTAAGAAAAATACACAAGTATCAAAACTATAGCCCCATCTTCAGTGTTGTCAACTTGTCAATTATCGTCGGGATATTGCAATACCGCGTAAATAACAGCTGTCGATAAAGTTGTCATTTCAATAAAATACTTAGCATGTGTTTGAATATTGATTCGTATCTACACTTGTTACTTACGCGGTATTGCACTATCCCCGACGATATACCGATTTACAGGTAAAAAACTAAAATTGCTTGGACAAAGATATTTTAGCCAGACTATAGGAGACTTGGAGTACAGGTATTTTTTTACGTTTTTTAGTTTTAGTTAGTTCCAAACTGAATTCTTCCCTATTTCAGTTGCAAAGAAAACGTCGTAGGCCGCGTATGCGATCGCTGCGTTCCCGGGCACTATGCGTTCCCGGACTGCGTGCGTTGTTCCTGCGATACCGACGGAACCACCGACGACGTGTGCGACCAGGACACAGCCCAGTGCTACTGCAAGCGACACGTCCGATCACAGGTATAGGCACACATTTACCCTTGTGTCATTCCGGGAACGTTCACCGAATTTTCATTTCATAGAAATTTTATTTCATCGAAAGCATTTTTTTTATGAAACCATTAAATATTTTGGAATGTTATAACTCAAACCTAGCCTAACCTAATCTACTCTATAGGTTGACATTTCAAAAAATCTAAAAATGTATGACTTCCGAGAAAAAAATTATCTATGAAATGAAATTGCTTGTAGCCATGGTGATGTCCCCTGGGTTATAACTACGATTTTCGGCGGCAATATTGAACAAAAAATTTGTAATTGCAGCAGTTATAAGTCTATTCTTAATTAAAATAACAATATTATAAATTATCAACACTTTTTTAAGGAGTTTAATCACCATTGTCTTCCGGGTAACGGGACAGAATAACAAGGAAAAGTTTGTCCACCCAAAAGTAAAAAAATCTTATGATTCCACCACTTGTAAAGTATAACTTGTGTTGCAGTCTTGTGACACCTGCAAGGAGGAGTACTACAACTTGCAAGCGAGCAACCCCGACGGATGCACCAAGTGTTACTGCTTCGGCCGGACCACGAGATGCACCAGCTCCTATCTTACTTGGGAGAAGGTGAGTCAAAGCTGCTGTCTTCATTAGATAGATTGGAATACTCTTTTCTCAATCATGCAATGAAATGTCTTCATAGCGTGCGTTGATAATAACAGAATTGGGGTATCCCAAAAAAAATTACCCCCCATTTTTATATTTTTAGTCGATGAAATAGGCCATTTTATAATACCAATTTCATTAACTCTTCATTAGAATAAGTAGTTATTTTTTTATTAATTATTTTAAGAAGCTCACAAGATGACGTCATGATTTCCGCGTGTGTTTGAGGATAGTAAAAAAACGCTATTCAGCGCACTCTTATTTGTATTTTTTACTATTTCACTGGTAAACCTACGCATTTCTGAAGTTGTGAAACTGGCCATGAAATTCCCAAAAAAAATATATTCGATATCTTGTCAAAGAACTGTCAGGTGACAGTTTGTAAATAACCAACAAAAAATGTAATTGTTTTCAAGTTTGTTTTCATTATTTTACTACAAGTTATATGTGCTGCTTTTCGATAGCTCTGTCTTAATTTTGGACTTATTTTTCACGCCAGGCTAGTCTCCATGGCTATGCTTTGACCGTACCAACAAATATTTGACTTGGAATACGATAAAAGTATTTGTGTGATACTAGATAAAATGGAAATAACAGTCCTAAAACCTAAAAATTCAACATCCCAACAAGCTTCATGGAGCAGATTATTGTTAATACTTTAAAACAGTCAAAGGATTCACTATGCAGAATTATGTTTAAGGACGAAAATATTGCTGTCAAGATTCCTAGGAAAATCTCATCACGTCTAACAACTTTAAAGATAGAAAACTTGCTAGTAAATGGATCCGGAAGATTAAATTGACAAAAATGTACAAACTACTAAGTGTGAATTACATCAATACATCATAGTTCTATTTCATTCCTATATATGAAGTAAAGTTTTTGTATGATGTATATGCTGTGTCGTAACTTTAATGAATGTATAATGTAGCAGAAAAAATTAAACTCATGTTATTATAACAGTTTTTTTATTGAAAGTAAATAATCTTTGTGACATTTTCAAGAAAAAATTCCTCGATCAAACCTTCCTGTCCTCTTTTATGTTCATGCTGGCCTTAAACTGTCTGCAAGGTGGTGAGAGTTGCGGTTGCCCTTTTGGGTGGGTGTTGACTGTTGAATCAATGAAAATATTCTTGTAGTGTACTTGTAGTGGATCTGATCGAGATTCATGTCTCTGAAAGTATCGAAGGTGTCGAAGGGCACGTTTAAGATTTTCTTGGGATCCAACATGCCATCAAAGTTTTGGTTTTGGTCATACGCCTAAAAGTAAAACACACGTAAGTGTCTAATTTTTAAATACAAATATAAAACAAACCTCAAATGTTTTGAGATGATTACCTTCTTATTAAATCAGCATTTTTAATAACCACCGATGCATTTCTCCTTCAAAGCTCGGTTTGGTGCATTCACGCAGTCTTTGTTAATCGCAGTTAATTGACAAGAACTATAAACAATATAGGTAAAATCGCTTGAACTATTTCTCGAGATATTAGTCTGCATCCTAATTTTTTATAACCGATGTTATTTTTATTTCCACTCATCGTCTCGTAAGTGTTTAATAAAACTCTTTTTCTTGTTGAACGTAAGTTACACGAGTTAAGAGACGATGTAAATATATATACATATATATTAATCCTGGAATGGCAGCTCCTGGTTTGTGCAAATGTCAGTTTTTAATAAATAATCTGATTCACTTTATAAAGAATAATAAACCATGCTTGTATATGTTCAATACCATTTCTAGAAAATCCCGATGTAATTTTTTTTTTTTTATATATATAAAAAAAATGGCTACTGCTCATAGGGTCAATTCTGCCAGTGTCAAAGTTGACGAACGTTGTACGGTGAGTTGAGCTTTTTGTAAAGTGATAGCGATTTACAAAAAACCACACGGACTATCGGGCCTTGACCCAGGAAGGGCTATGAACGCTTCAAGTTGAATCCTTCATTAGCTATTCACTCATACGTTAGATCACTGCACAATACGCTATCAATACTACACATTGAACAACAAAAATGAATAAATAATGAACAACAAAACTTAAACGCATGCGGCCATCTTGAGACACGAACCGGAAGCGATGTAAATATTGAAAATGTAAATAAATAGTTGTCATTGTTACTGTCAGACGAAATATTTACCGGTCCAAGCATAAAATCTGTGATAATTTGTGTTCAATTTAGTTTCAATTGCCAGCGCAATCAAGTATTTAAAATATTCTTGAATGTTTGATTCACAACTTCAACATTATAATATTAAAGAATTATCATAATTATTGAAGGAAAGGGCAGTATAATAGCAGTAAGATAATAATTATAATGAATCGTTACTATATTTTGGACCGAGTATTGGGGTAACCACAGATAACACCACCTGTACCTTTCCAAACTACGGTGACGTAGTAAAACCCCGGTTACTGAAGGTCAAGTGAAAAATTGGGTAGTATCTTTTTTACGAAATTTTTGTAATTTTTTTCAATAACTAGAAATGGTTCAGAAAGAACCCAGCTCGTCAGTCATAATCGAATTAACGGTTTTGAAAAAAAACGGTACACCCCAATTCGAAGTATCACGTTTCGGGCGAAACGCCCGGGAAATATGTTTTTTTAAACATGGCGTCTGATTTCATGAACATGTTAACAGATGCAATATTTTTTTTTTGAGTGGTGTTTTTTTTTCATTGCATATTTGAAAAAAGCACTATACATGCCTTAGCCGTGAAAAGGGCTTACCGGCTTCGTATCACTATCGTCTATACCTACTCACCCGGCAACCCCTTATTTCCCAGCGTCTGCAGTAATGTGCTATAAATACATAGAACAACCATGACCCCAGCACAAATGTTCGAGTTCATCACACATAGATTTGCCCTGGCCGGAATTCGAACCTGGGACCGCCGGCTTAGTTGGCAGGCAAAACTAAGGGTTTTCCGGGAATCCCCGTGGCATATATCAATATTATGGATAGCACTTAAGGTCATTCACCCTAAATTGCACACTATATCCGAACACTGTTCAGGCTCCCCATCCGTTTAAAAAATGCAGATTGTTTTAGACTTTTTTCTCTATAAACATATTATTATATTATCAATGTTACAGTTAGAACAGGGCTATTGCAATTTATTGGTGTATATTTGAAATCTGCAGGTTGAATTTTGTCATTGAAAGTTATTGTTTCCAAAACTACTCGAAATTGACATAATCCACGCAGAAAACGGTTTTCTTTCAACTTATTTTCGACTGCACGCTATGAAAGCATGAAATAGCTATGTTACTATCTAGTACCAACTCTGGGAAATTTATTATTCAGTTCAAAAAGTTGTTTGAGATTATTAATATATTGGTCATTATGAAAATAAATAAATTTAAAACACATTTAATCCCCATCAGCTAGACGGCATGACTGGCTGGTACCTAGTCAACGTGGAGACCAACCGCTCGATGACCGTCTACCCACACACCGCCCCTCCGAGCCAAGTCAACGACACCATCATCGGTGTGGAGCTGGCTGATGATAAGGAGCATCAGAAGGTCGTGTACTTTGGGGCCCCGGAACATTTCACTGGTAAGTCCAAATAATAGCAAGCGTCGGTCCGACCCAGGGATAGTGACGCTACAAACAGCTTTCATATGGCAATTATGTGCATATTTACGTCATAATATTTGCATTATTAAACGTCAGTAGCTAGTTGATTTGTCATCACCCAATTTAAAATATTGTTTACCGGAATGCTGCTCAATCCTTCGTTCTTCTTGCAAAATAAATACTGAATCCTATTGAAAAAAACTTGACTTTAATCATTGTGACTAAAATATTCTGCTAATTTTAAGTAATTTTTGCATAATAAAGTCAAAACCCTCATAGTCAGTCACTTTCATATGACAATGGCTTTCTGGGGTCATGTTTATAAGTTCTTTATGATCATTTGGACCTCTTAGAAAATTTCAACTATACTTTTTTCGCTCTTTTATCACAATTTGGCGCAATAAGGTACGCGTTTCAGTTTCATTCACTGTAGATCGACAAGAACGTTTGGATAGTAGACGTGGACGGTACCATTAAATGTATCCCATGTTGCTAGGTCATACGACAACATAATTCTCAATAAGCTTAGAAATTAGAAAAAAAAATGGTTATCTGTAAAGTCGGTTTACAGACGATAATTTTACGTGATAACGAAATAAGAAAACATTGATGAAAAATTGCATAGTTTTATGAATTGAATGCCGGCCGATGGAGTGGAAGAGAGATAGATGCGTCACAAGCCGAACGCTTAGGCCGATCGTGCCTCTCTATCGCTTGTTCTGCGCTCTCGCTTGCACGCTCGGCTCAGGCGGATCGTGACAATGACTCATGCGTGCAGCCGGCGTTCATCGTTTTTTTTTTCTCATTCATTAACAAAATTGTTTAGTTTATAGATGTATACGACATATATTCAATGTTACTGATCCATCTATGTATCTTAGGCAAACGTCTGACGTCATACGGCGGCAACCTGACGTACTCGGTGTTCTACGTGTCCCGTGAAACGGGGCGCGCCATCGCTGCCTCTGACGTCATCATCGGCGGGCCTAATGGCTTCATATACCACAACAGTATTGGTAAGACTCACCTATAATTCCATTACGTAATGTATACTTAAGAACATATGGCGAAATCGTAACATCACCAAGACCACGAAAGTAAGACTAGTCAGATCCTTGGTATTTGCCGTGTTTTTATATGCCGCAGAGACTTGGACTCTAAGAGAGATAGAGAAACGTAAGATAGATGCGCTTGAAATGTGGTGCTGGAGAAAAATGCTTGGCATATCATGGACAGAATTTCGCACCAACCAGTCCATTCTTCAAGAGCTGAACATAGAACAGCGTCTATCGTCATTAGTGAAGTCCCGAATCCTCACCTTTTTCGGACACGTTTCAAGACGTGGAGCTTTGTCCATTGAGCGCCTGGTGGTCCAGGGCAAAGTAGACGGTACTAGACCACGTGGTAGATCTCCCATGAGGTGGACTGACCAAATCAAATCGGCCACAAATTGTCCTTTGAACGAGAGCACCAGATGCGCGCCTGTTAGAGAAGAATAGCGCCGTGTGGTTAGGCTTGCTACACAAGGAATGACAGCCACGACCACTCTGCCAAGAGTGTAACGACAAAGAAGAGAAGAAGAATCTATACTATTAAGAAATTCTAGATTTTGTAGTGAAAATCAGTGTTCTATGGAGAGGGGTCATGATTTCAGGAAAAATCTTAACAGCGTGAGGCAGACGTCATTTGTTTTGTATGGGCGCCTGGCGTCGTGCCAGCCTGGCGCCATCTATTGGTCACAATCTCCATGGTTCTCTAATTACGCCGAAACGGCTAAACAAATTTTGTATCAGGACCAGCTGAGCATCCGAAGATGGTTATAAGATACTTTTTACCCATCTATAGTAAAAAAAAACGCGAAGGAAGTTGCGGTCAGTGTATTATAAACTAGAAGGTGCCTGCAATTTCGTACGCGTAATTTTTATATCCCGCAGTCGAGTAAAAATTTACCCTCTAAAAATTTGGATGTCCAGCTAACCCTGTACCGAAATTGGTTAAAATTAGTCCAGCCGTTTCAGCGTGATGCGAGGACAAAGGAAATTAAGTCCAGGCGCTAGGATGGCATGATGATGCGCGCCCATAGAAAACAAAAGACGATCCCGCATCACACTATTTTAAGAATATAATATAATATATAATATAAATATCGGACAACCTCACACAAATCGATCTAGTCCCAAATTAAACTCACGAAGGCTTGTGTTATGGGTACTAGACGACGATATACGTACTTATATAGATAAATATATACTTAAATACATAGAACAACCATGAGCCATGCACAAATATTCGAGTTCATCACACAAATATTTGCCCTGGCCGGGATTCGAACCCGGGACCGCCGGCGAGCCAAACGCGTCGTCGTTGTATGTACCCAAGGAAAACCAAAAGAATTGCCATAAAAACCATTAGTTTTGGTTAAAAGTTGTTTATTTTCGAAAGGAATGCTTATAGAAGTTAGGCATAAAGGTAGAACATTCTTAATTCCTATGACTTCTGCAGAGCAACCACCATCGCAGACCACCTGGATGCACCACGTCCCGTTAACCGAGGAACAGTTCACGAACCTCGACGGCACCGCCGTTACTAGGGACCAGTTCATGAACACCCTGGTTAACATCACCAGCATCTACATTAGGGCTACGTTTGAAGACGAATCTGTTACTACCAGGTAAGCGGTTAGAAAAAAAGAATAGTACATTACGGCGGACACTCATTCAATACTGAATCTGAACATTACTACCAAATTTGTAATTCTTCGCTTCAATATTGTCTGATATCTTGTAACTTGTTCCAATTAAAGCTGAATATCTTGGAAACTACTGGTCCTGTTTCCACCTAACATAACTAAGAAACATCTCGACGGACAAGTCTACCGATTAAAACAATTGCACACAAATTGGTCGATCTGTTTGGGAGCTACGATTCTCTATTTGACTGAGTTGATTCAATCTAAACAAATTTCAAGACAATTCCTAGAGCAACCTTTTCTCCGTAGGCTTATAAACGTGACCCTGGACGTCGGCCTGCCCTCCGGGCCCTATTTGGAGATTCCCGACCGCGCCTTCTCTGTAGAGCAATGCCAGTGCCCTCCTGCCTACAAGGGTACATCTTGCGAGCAGTGTGCGGCTGGGCACTACCGGCTGAGCTCCGGGCCCCATGCTGGATACTGTGTACCTTGTGAATGCAGCGGCCACTCAAATGAGTGTGATGTCAATACTGGCGTGTGTTTGGTAAGTACTGATTTCCTTAACAATGCCATTGCCTTCCTACCTACAAGGGTCCATCTTGCGAGCAGTGTGCGGCTGGGCACTACCGGCTGAGCTCCGGTCCCCATGCTGGATACTGTGTACCTTGCGAATGCAGTGGCCACTCAATTGAGTGTGATGTCAATACTGGCGTGTGTTTGGTAAGTACTGATTTCCTTAACAATGCCATTGCCTTCCTACCTACAAGGGTCCATCTTGCGAGCAGTGTGCGGCTGGGCACTACCGGTTGAGCTCCGGTCCCCATGCTGGATACTGTGTACCTTGCGAATGCAGTGGCCACTCAAATGAGTGTGATGTCAATACTGGCGTGTGTTTGGTGAGTATTGCTTTCCTCAACAATGCCAGTGCCTTTCTGCCTACAAGGGTACATCTTGCGAGCAGTGTGCGGCTGGGCACTACCGGCTGAGCTCCGGTCCCCATGCTGGATACTGTGTACCTTGCGAATGCAGTGGCCACTCAATTGAGTGTGATGTCAATACTGGCGTGTGTTTGGTGAGTATTGCTTTCCTCAACAATGCCAGTGCCTTTCTGCCTACAAGGGTACATCTTGCGAGCAGTGTGCGGCTGGGCACTACTGGATACTGTGTACCTTGCGAATGCAGCGGCGACTCAAATGAGTGTTATGTCAATACTGGCGTGTGTTTGGTGAGTATTGCTTTCCTCGACAATACCAGTGCCTTCCTGCCTACAAGGGTACATCATGCGAGCAGTGTGCGGCTGGGCACTACTGGATACTGTGTACCTTGCGAATGCAGCGGCCACTCAAATGAGTGTGATGTCAATACTGGCGTGTGTTTGGTGAGTATTGCTTTCCTCGACAATGCCAGTGCCTTCCTGCCTACAAGGGTACATCTTGCGAGTAGTGTGCGTCTGGGCACTACCAGCTGAGCTCTCCGCTCAAATAAGTGTGATATCAATACTGGCGTATTATTTGTCAATAAAATATTAAGCCGCGGCTTTATTATCGAGAAAATAGACTTATGAAGTTTTTTTTAAGTGTGTAATTTTGTGTAGCAACCTTTGATGAGGACTGCCTTTTTCAGAGGAGTTTAAAGTCTCCCTTTGTTTTCAGGACTGCGGTGGCAATACCATGGGTGATCATTGCGAGATGTGCATCCCCGGTTACTATGGTGAAGCCACTCAAGAAGACTGTCAGATTTGCTCCTGTCCGATGCCTTATCCTTCCAACAAGTAAGTTAATATAATAACTATGTCAATTAGGATTTTGAACCAATAATACTGCTTTGGTATTAATACACTGCCAGCTAAATCATAACCATACCGAGGAGTTTTCTGTGCACGAAAGATTTGACGACGCGGTTGGCTCGGTTTTTAGTGCAGCTGCCTACCGAGCCTGCGGTCGTGGGTTCGAATCCCGATTCTTTATCCCTGGGTCGTGGTTGTTATACCGGGTGTCCCAAGACTATGGAACATCAAGGGATTAGTAATTCTTAGAAAATATTTAATCGCAGAATTACTAACTTTTAAAAATAACATAAGGCCTTTTTTCAGTAAAATAATTATCCTATCTACGATATTCAAGGTACTTTCCCTTGATGTCCCATAGTCTTGGGACGCCCTGTATATGTATGTATTTATATAAATTATGTATATCGTCGTCTAGTACCCATAGTACAAGCTTTGTTTAGTTTGAAACAGAAGTTTATTATGTTTTTTCCTCAATCCGACGACATTGACATTTAGTACTGTTTCATAGTAAGTAGGTCAGCTATCTAATTATTTAAGAGGTTTGATAAAGAGATAATAATTACTGTTATCCATAACCAAGTGATCATTTAAAATATGCTCTGTGTGGACTTTATATAATCGTGTCCAGAATAGTAGGTACACGGAGCGACACAAAAAACTACACATTTCCAAAACATCGCATCGCTAATTGAATTTATTGATATTGGCGCACCCTAGCTGCTATCAACTGTCATTAAATTTTGCCCCATAATATTCTGAGGTCTGGCTGATTTACATATTATATACAATGTTCCTCTTGCTCAATTCAATATCATTTCAGTTTCGCCCTGAGTTGCGATCTGAGCGACAACGGACAGCTGATCTCCTGCCAGTGCAAACCAGGCTACGGTGGACCGCGCTGTGAGTTCTGCGCAGCAGGATACTATGGCGAGCCCGAAGTGCCCAGTGAGTAAACTTGGAGCAACTGCAACTAACCTAAACACAATGTTGAAAGGGATTTCTTACCAGTACTCCCAAAGATGTTCCCAGTGTCTAGGCTGTAGAAGCCATCAGCACACTCGGAGCACTGGCGATCGTCCACGTTCAGTTTACAAGCGCATTGCCCGGTCTTAGTATCGCATGAGCCCAGGCCACCCACAGTACCACACTGGTATCACAGTTGCATTCTGTTGGTAGATTATAAAATAACCTAAATAAAACAATTAGAACACCCCCGACACAAGCTGGTCATCATGTTCCCTCATTCAATATGTGAGGTATATTAAAACTGAACATAACTACAAAATTTGGAATTCTTAGCTTCAATAATGGCTAAGATATAAAATTCAAGCTAAATATTTTGGGAACTACTAGTCCCATTTCCACCAAACATAGCTAAGAACCATCTCAACGGGCAAGTCTTTCGATTAAAAAAACAACTGCTAAAACAAAACTCTTGTAAAGTTAATAATTGTAGAATAATGGCTAACGATTTAGTGCCAAACAATACGATATGCCAGCCGATTGGATCCCGTTACCATGAGCATAATAATTAAACGTCGGAAACTTTTCCCAGATGACTACTGCAAGCCTTGCAACTGCTCTGGCAACATCAATCCCCTGGACCCCTCATCCTGCGACAGCGTGACCGGGAACTGTCTGAAATGCGTGAACAACACAGCGGGGGCTGCCTGCAACCTGTGCGCGCCAGGATTCTACGGAGACGCGGTATTCAGCAAGAACTGTACTGGTGAGTAGGTACTAGAAAGGAGAACTAAGGGTTGTTTGAGAACTAAGGTTTGTTGCAGTGGGAGCAATTTGATGAGCCGCTACTTATTTTCAAAGTTTGGTGGGTCGTTGGGGCACCCTGATTTCAAAAAGTTTTTTACCTGCATTCAATAAAATTATATGGAATATATTTTAAGGGTCCCGTATCTCGTAAACGGCTGGAGATGGGTAGGGGGTGGACAGTAGAGGAGAAAAAAATGGCGACTTTTTTTCGAAATCCCTGAAACTGATAGAGCCCGTTAGGTGGGTGCAACCCCATCGTAGACGCTGACAGAGCCCGCCAGGCGGGCGCTTTTATAGTACAATCTGCCGGCGAGTCGGGTTGCCGGCTGAGTAGAAGTTGCGAGCGCCCACCAGGCGGGTTGTCGTGAAAATGCTAAACAGAACACAATAAACTTTTTTTTTTCCCAGCTTGCAGCTGCGACGAATATGGCATGGACCACTGCGACCATACCACCGGCACCTGCGTGTGCCGACCTGGCGTCATCGGCGATCGATGCGATGCGTGCGCGCCGAACCACTTCGGGCTGTCCAGCGGACTCGGGTGTATGCCGTGCCAGTGCGGACTGGCCTCCGAGAGCTCGCAATGTGACCTGGAGACAGGACAGTGCAGGTAACCCATTGCTTACAAGGTTGCGTTGCTCATGAACGTGTTGGCCACGATGGATAGCAGGAGATTAGCCGTCAGGGTTGTGCTAAGTTCCCAGTGCACTTTCGAGAAGAGTCTGTCGATGAACAGTGGAAAATAATAAGTAAATGTATTGTCAACTTTATTAAGACTATCTCAAACAAACTGAGGTTTTAACGGATGCACCATACCACTATCGCAACTGCTTACAGATGTACCGTTAGTGCCCACTTCTGATCGTCCATGGGATTACTGGTGAATAAAATTCATCAAAGGCAAAATATACGTCATGATAAAAAGAAAAAAAATACTGAATATAAATAAGAGACTTAAAAAGGCAAGCGAATTTATTGCTTTAGATTAGATTAGATTAGATTGTTTATTTCACGATAAAAATTACATTACAAATTTGCTTAGTGTCAAAATTATTCGAATTAATATCATGATTGTCAAAAATGAGGCAAAATTAATAATGAAGAGAAAATATTGTTTACAATGTCAAAATAAGTTTAAAATAAAAGGGGAAGTCAACAGGTAAATAAAATATAAATAAATAAATCTAGTATCTCCCAATAAGGATCGTCATCACAAGCTTAAAATAATATGAAAACAAATGAATAATGCTAACATTTATAATCCACATAATTCAACAATACAATTATTGTTTTGCAAACATCTGCTTAAACGCACTATTTTACGACCAAAATGGCAAATTTGTTGCTTTTTCATACATACTCGTATACCTGGTACTGGTACCTTTGCTCGACAAGGATGTCAAGAGTTCGTGTCCACTTGTCGAACTAAAATGATACTTTTTGAATTTTAAAGGAGTCATATCATGTATAGATAGTCCCATACAGAATCCATTATATTAAAAAAAATCATCCTGTCTATTTACGCGTGCAATTTGTTTAATTAAACCAATGCTTAAACTTTTCATTCAGATGTGCGAAGGGCGTTACGGGCAGACATTGCGACCAATGCGCGGCTGGGTACTGGAACTACACTAAAGACGGATGCGATCGTAAGTATTCTTCTACTTTAGCGATGTTCTCTAAGAGTAAAGCTCCTGAGGAAAGGAACCCCGGCTCTACTAACATGTATAGAACATTGTGTGATGTAAAGCCTGACTAGAAATATATGAGGATTGTCAAGAGGGCGCTATTTTTAAGATTTATATGGCAACAATTTTGCAACCAATCACAACCCACTATAATGACCTTAGTTTTAACCTTTTGACCGCCACAGTCGGCTGTGGCCGTCAACAAACAATCGTGCCCCTGACGCCACGTCGGCCACAGCCGTCCAAAATTTCAATGATCAAAAACTTTGTAATTCTAACAGCTACAAGTATTTTTCAATCCCTGTTGATTTTGGGGCACATCTTTTTTTTTTTTACTCTGGCGTCAGTGGCACGGTAAATTGCTAGACCGCTTGGCGGTCAATAGGTTAAATACCTGTCAGCTCCACTATGTTAACCACTTCTCCTGACTGGTTTTCGTGTAGTAAACACATGTACACTTTATTTATAATCTTACGTCGACGACTGTGAATGGTTTTCGGCATTTTCTGTGGATAATTTTAAATATTTGTCTTTTAAAGAAATCACCACGAATGACATTGACATTTTTGACAAACCATCATAAAATCATTGTCAGTGTAAGAAATTAGTTCCAGTGAAATTCCGCAATATGGCGCATCCTGATATATTTCTGGTCAGGCTTTACTCCGCCAGCTCCGCAACTATGCTTCGTGACTCTTAAGAGAATGACGGACGACGCGACATGGCACCATTCACTGTCTCACAGTACAGCACAAAAAGAGATAGGTATATCTCGCGCAAGAAAGAGTCGCGTGTCATTGCGGCTCCGCCCTACTCGCGAAGTTGACCAAAGTTGTTTGCTGGGCGCATGGCGCTGTTTTCTGACCCCTCTCCACACAAAACTGATAGCGGTTGGAGCAAAGTCCTAGTGGCGATCACGTATAGGAAAGCGTAGCGTGGGATGACCTCGTGAAGGTAGCAGGGAGTCAATCATTGGCGTATCTAACATTAGACGATGAGATGAAGCCATGAATTTCTATCGGTAACCCAAAATCCTGGGGTGGGCACTAGACAATAGGCGCGGCCCACCCGGCAACCCCCCTATATACGCCAATGGAGTCAATAGATATGGTCAGCATGGGATCGCACTTTGTGGCGAGCTATGGAGGCCTATGTCCAGCAGTCGACATCTATGGCTGATATATTGATTATAGTCCCTATAGATAAGATTGTATTTTTATAGATTGCAACTGCAACACTGGATACTCTCTCGGCTTCATGTGCAACGCCACGGGACAGTGCGAGTGTCTGCCCGGCGTCATTGGAGAGAAGTGTGACAGATGTCCGGAAAGGTATGTTATTTCTATTTCACACTACAATTTAAATGAATAATTTAGCGCAGATAGTTAAGTTGTAGGTAATTATTCAGTGAAATTAATATTGTACGTCCGAAATGGATAAGCTGTTGAAACTATAATTCTGTAATATGACCTTGTGTAGGTACACAGTCTTGACAATAAATAAATGTCTTTAATGTCTTCAAAATTAGAATAAATAAGCTCAGAAACCTAGTCAACGCTTAAAAGTGAAGCCCATTTTGGTCAGCCTTGCGCTTTTCGACACTTGCGATTTTCGAGCGAATTTTGTATGATGAAGGAGTACGTCACGACGCTAATTTGTATAAAGACTCGCTCGCAAATAATATAACATAGCTATTTCATGCGTTCATTGTGTGCAGTCGAAAATAAGTTGAAAAAACAGTTTATTGCGTGAATTTCGCCAATATCGAGTAGTTACTAAAACAAAAATTATCAACGAAAAATTCATAGATTTCAAATATGTACCAATAAATTGCAATAGCCCTGTTCTAAGTAAATAATACCATTGGTAATATGTTAAGAACATGTTTGATCGTCAGGAAAAATCTATAAAATCGATAAGGATCCTTAAAACATTTATTATAAGGTACCTACATAATTGTTTGTGTAGTGCTTGCGCTGACGATTCGGTTAAGGATGTATATCTGACAAAGACTTATTTTCCAGATGGGTGCTGATACCGCAAGAAGGATGCCTCGAATGTGACTCTTGTACCGATGCCCTGGTCATATCCGTCGAAGACATGAGCGACCGGCTGGCTACTGAGACTCAGGAATTCAAGGTAGTCCCATCCAAAGACGACGCAATTGGCACGGTGGTATAGCCGCTGGTTACTGGGTTCGAATCACGGCAAAAGCAAATATTTGTGTGATGAACTCGAACATTTGGGCCTGGATCGTGGATGTTTTTTTCAATACCATTCAATATTTTATTTCAGAAGTTAAAGTTTAAGCTGCGTCCCGGTAAACATTTTTTTTAGTTTTGAATTTGATTGATGCCATGCATAACCGCTATTGACATTTCAGAATGCAGATGTAGTGAATGGAGTTCGCTTAAGCGGGTTTTCTCTATTAACTTCGGTGAAAAAGTTGAGATGGAAATATGAAACCGAGTTTACCCGACAAAATACGATGAAAGACTATTCACTACATCTGTATGCACATTATTGCCATACGAAATTTTGTAGCGCCACTACCCCAAGGCTTATCCGCCACTTGTTACCTTATTTCATTTATTTTTCTCAAACATGCAATAAAATGTCATCATAACGTGCGTTATAACAGGTTCTCTACCGTTTGCCCGAATTTCATATGCCATAATCTATCTCTTGCCATAACCTAACCTAACCTAACGATTTCTCCATGAATAGTATTAAAGAAATCCCGAAGAGTTTATGATTTATGATATAAAAAGTTCATGTCAAATGTAAATTATGGCAAGAGATTCATTTATGACAAATGAAATTCGGGGAAGTGAAATGCTCCCGTTATAACAATGTATCACAAAGTATTAAGGCTTCAAATAATTAGTTAAGTAAAGTATGGTACGTTTCGGTCGGAACAACTCGAGAGAACTGTTTTCATAAACATGCTAAACGGCAGCTTTTTTTTTTACTGGTGTTTTTTTTTTTTATTTCATTGCATATGTTTGAGAAGCATTATCTGGCGTCATTACGGTCGGCCGTCTATACCAACTCACCCGGCAAGCCTTTATTTCCCGCCGTACTATTTCTTCTCTCATTCTCCGCATCTTTCTCATGTTAGTGTTCTTTTCTCAGGACAAGGCAGACTCGTTCTTCACCACCCAACGTCTGAACTACATCTCGAACCAGACTTCTGCGCTGCGACCGCGCCTTGCTGAACTACGCAGCGTTGATGTCAATGCTGCTACCACCGCTGTCAACTCGATTGAGAGCGCTGGTCGAGGACTCCTAAGATCCGTGAGTATGAATTCGTTAGTAACCCCGCAAAGACACAGCTTTGCGCGTTCACCGCAAAAAATCTGCATTTGTCGCATTGCGAAGCCGTTTTGGCCGCTGTATAATTAAGTTCCGTTTTCTAGGCGGAATTCGCAGCCACAGACAGCGAGAAGCAAATCACAAGGGCCGGTGTACTAGCCTCAGACGCAGACAAGGTCCTGTCCTCTCTTCGTGACAGCGCCCGTGCGGCACAGGACACGATCCAACATGTAGCTGACTTGGCAACAGGGCTGGAGTTGAGTCAGCAGCCGAAAGTGGATAGCGCGTTGACTGAAGCCAAGCAGATTCGCGATGATGTTAAAGGTAAATTCTATGGATCCCACTTCTGACGTTACGTCTTCTCTACATGACAGCGGCCCTAGATACGGTTAGACGTGTAGGTTTCCTGGCCACTAGGTTGAAGCTGAGCCGGCAGCTGAAGGTGGATAGCTCATTGTCTGAAGCCAAGCAAATTTGTAAAAGGTTAATCTTTATAGATCCCACTTCTGACATGATGCTGTCTTCTCTTGGTAAAAGCCGCTCCTGCGGCCTGTTCAGCGTGGAGTAGACCTAGCTATTGGGTTGGAACTGATTCAGCAGACAGTGCCTTAACTGAAGCAGATTGGGGAAGCTATTGTGAGAGATAGGTTTTATAAATCCCACTTATGATCTCATTAGTCCGTGCGTCCGAAGACGGCTATTGCCATTGTTCAGTAATTGACCAGCAGTGGGTTTATAATAAAATCTGATAATGTCGGCCTCTTCTTACATAATTCAGTATGTAGCAAATGGACCTAAGTTATGAAGAAATCTGGAAATCGCACTCGCAGACTTCCAAGATATATGCTCCGCTTAGTTTGGAGTCTTTTAGATATCTGGCACGTTTACAACGCTGTTCTACCCAATAAATTAAAAAAATAACTGCAAATTGAAACAACTAGTTGCAAAATTACAAGCGAGTTTTAATTGCATTGTGCAGAAAAGAAATATTATTTGCACTCTGCATTAAGGTGTACCATTCGGTTTCGTTCGAGTGATTGTAAGTTCTCCAAGGATATTTGACTACCAGATTTATACTTAACAAATGGCAAACAACCAACTACTAAAGCAAGTTTGAAAAATTAAATCGCTTCAGGTTCGGTGGTCCAATAGGTCGAACGCCCGTGCTGGCCCGGAAAGCCGTTGGAAACTCATACTCATACTCAAACTTATACTCATACTCATACTCATTTTATAATATACTTGCAGATAAGAATCTGGCAGACAAGAGGGCGCAGGCCCTGTCGGTCCACACGAACGCCTCTCAACAGTTGGAGAGAATGAATCTGTTCGTGGCACCTGTCAATGACCAGGCTAAGGTAAAAGACTATCCTCCCTCTTAGTTAAAAAAAAACTAAGCATGTTTAATACTTCGAAAATTTTGTCAAGTTCGAGTAGTATTTGGAACAAGAATTATCAAAAAAATATATCAAGAAAACTTCAAAGCGTAGGTTTCAAATATATACCAATAAATTTCATCAGGCCGTTTGGCAATAATATGTTTGATTATAGAGAAAAATGTTTAAAACAATCAGCATTTTTGAACGGATAAGGAGTTTTGACTAAACTGTATATGCTTTCAGAAATTTGAAGCCCTGGTGAATGAAACTCGCAAGCTTCGTCTTAAGATGGATGACATGCTGGAAAACACCGCGCGTGCTAACCACCGCGCTGACGAGGCAGATAAACTCAAAGTTAATAACATGTAAGTATAACCTATTCTATAGGAGTATCTAACCAATTTCCCCAAGATCACAGCCCTGCGGCAGGGTACCCATGATGCCGGCTACATTTCCCCGCTAAATAGCCAAGGTAATCCTTTTGCCGAGGAATGAATCAGCTCTGTGGTCCGACAGTTTTTTTTTAATTGGCTGTAGTGTACAGTCTGTGGGCGTCCGAGCTCAACGGTCCGAGTGCCTCCACTTGGATGTTGTTGTTTTTTGCTTGTTTTTCGTTTAAGATAACACATTTTCAATCATCAGTATAACCTAAATAAGAAAGCTGAGGCCATCATTCAATCAATGATATGACAATGCTTCTAAAACTGAACATAACTACATTTGTACTCTTAGCTTCAATTTTGGCTAAGATCTTTTCACTTGTTCCAATTAAAGCTGAATATCTTGGAATCTACTCGTCTTATTTCCACCAAACATAGCTAAGAACCACCTTGACGGACATGTCTTTCGATTAAAGCAATAAATTTGGTCCATCCGTAGGAGCAACGATACCACAGACAGACACAGAGATACACAGATGTGTATGTTGAACTTATACCCCCTTTTTCGTCGACCTTCGTTCTTTTGTTATCAATTCCTTACTGACAAAAATATCTATAAGCGTTTTAATATGAAGATTTTACAACAATGAAATACTATTCACAGACACTCCAAATTCCGTACTAAAGTGACATCCGTCGCGGACTTAAACTCCGACGCCATGAAAGACCTCATCGACGCCGGGGCGGACATCCACAACTCGACCAAACTCAACTCGGTGGCTCAGAACATCGTGGCCAACGCCACAGCGGCATTGGCTAGCCTTAACGAAGAAAATGCCAAGTTGGAAGAAGCCCTGAAGAATCGGGGAGACGAATTGCCAGAGCTGCATAGCTTAGCTGAGGATGCTAGGAACCATGCTGAAGATTTGAAGAGTCGGGTAAGTTTATTTGAAACGTTTTAAGCCAGTCCTAACCAAACTACTCGATAGCTTGGAACACCGTAGCCAACGCTACAGTGGCTTTGGCTAGCCTTAACGAAGAAAATTCCAGGCTGGAAGAAACCTTGAAGAATCAAGATGAGTTGCCAGAGCTGCAGAACTTGAGTGAAGTTGAAACTTGAGTTTTGTCTGCTATTCATAGCCAAACTCAACTTCGTAGCAAACGCTACAACAGCTTGGCGAGCCTTAAAGAAGAAAATTCCAAGCTTTGATTTGAAGAGATGGGTATGTTTGTCTTTCCATGAGGTTGTTCAAAGAGAACTATGTAATGCCTCACACGTTATGCTACAAACCAAATGCAGAGCACCACTTTGGCGAAAGATGTCGTGGTACCTAGAGCTAAGTTTCCTGTCGTTGTGGTTTGTCATCCTTGACTATATTAGTAGAATTTAATGATATCTGGTGAGATTTTTCTAATGAAACGTAGAAAAAACTTTTTGGTCGTGTTAATATTTCCTCTTAGCTTCAATTATTGATATGAAATGATCAGAAACAATTGATAAACAAATTTTGATAATCTGTCTCTTTCAGGCGAAGAACCTCCACGCGTTGGCAGAGCGTGAGAACGATACGCGCCGCCAGCACGCCTACAGTGCTGCCTCAGCGTACTCTAGCATTGTACAAGAGATTGGTGCTGCGAAGAAGGCCGCTGAGAACGCTACTGATGCTGACACGAAGACAAATAACATCGTAAGTATAGTCTGTCCGGCAGCGTAAGAGTAAAAAGCAATAAAACTTGTTTTTTACTTCAAAACGTGATAAATCGTAATACTGAGAAGTGAATTTCGACCTTCGCACAGTTGTAGTGAAGCTTTAAATCTTTTTTATGCGTCTCAAACAATAGATATCTTTACTTATGCAATGTGTTGTCAAAACTGTACTAAATTAGTAAAATAATTCAACATTAAAATTACCGTGTCAGTACTTAATCAATAATCACAAAAACTTTTTCACGAACGACTTTATCATGAAAAATGTTAATCACGCAGACTTTATCATGAAAAATCTTAATTTGAGTCTGACACGCCCACCGAGCGTTCCGTACAAATTTTTACTTATCTCATACCATCTTAACTGTTTGGGCCTGGTTACATTAAGTTTGCACCTCACTTTTATCCGGTGCCATACGTATTAGGTGAAAACTGAACGTAACCCCTGAACGGCCATAAATATGTAATGTCTCTGGTATTGTGACTTAGGTTTTGCCATTGCATTTAGCTGGAAAAGTTCGTTTTATAATACAATATACAATACAATGACGTTCTATTGCACACCAAAACAGTTTGAAAAAAAATACGCAATACAGTTAGTTAGTTAGTTGCGCAACAAATTTTAGCAGCATCAAACAAGCACTAGAAAGACATGACACAGAACCATTGCTAATAGAATGGATAATGAACATGCTAGAACAAAGAATCATAAGACTAGCAGAAAACAAAGATCAGCAAGCGCTAGTCGTGAGAGGATGCCCGCAAGGAGGAGTCCTCTCACCCCTCTTATGGAACCTAGTGGTAAATGATCTGATAACAAAACTAAACGAGAGTCATTTCACGACCATAGGATACGCGGACGACCTTGTCATACTTATCAGTGGACTGGTAACAAGCACACTGTGTGAACTCACACAAACAGCACTAAAAATACTAGAGAAATGGTGCAAGGAGAATGACCTATCGGTAAACCCCAAGAAAACTGACACAATTCTCTTCACACACAAACGCAAACTGGGGTCATACGAAATGCCAAGCCTTTTCGGTACAAAGCTTACACTCTCCAAACAAGTAAAATATTTAGGGATAACCTTAGATGACAAACTGATCTGGAACAAGCATCTTGAGAACAGATTAAACAAAGCCACAGTCGCCTTCTGGCAATGTCGAAGAATGATAGGCAAAAGGTGGGGACTCGCCCCGCACATCATTCTGTGGCTATACAAAACGGTAATCGTACCTATGATCAGCTACGGAGCAGTGGTATGGTGGCCCCGAACGCAACTAGCGTGTGCGATTGCCGGCCTGCAGAAAACACAAAGACTAGCATGCACGGCCGCAACAGGCTGCATGAGGACCACTCCTACCGCAGCACTAGAGATGATCCTAGGTCTCACGCCATTGCACATACACATACAAAGAGAAGCAGCCGCTATGGCGATACGACTAAAAAGCCTAAACCTATGGACGAATAGTAATACCCAACACACAAAGATCTACAGTGAAATGATCACAAAATTCCCTACAATTGAAGCACCAATTGACAAGATACCTAAGACATTAACCTGCAAGAAGGAATACGTCATACTCCTAACAGAAGACCCGAATGAGGGGCTCAACCTAGAGGACCTGAGAATCTTTACGGACGGGTCAAAAACTGAGAAAGGAACGGGATGTGGTGTATTCTCGGAGGATTTGAGTATGCACATCTCTAAACCCCTAGGTGTACACAACACGGTATTCCAAGCTGAATGCGTAGGAATAATAGAAGCCTGCAACGCTATAAAGAGACGCCAGGTTCAGAACACAAACATACGAATACTTTCAGACAGCAAATCCGTACTACAAGCACTAAACAGTGAAATGTGTACCTCTGCTTTAATATACGAATGTCATCGCAGCATCACAGACGTGTGCGATGACAAAAATACGGTAACATTACAATGGATAAAGGGACACAGCGGCTCGAGAGGCAATGACGCAGCGGATGAATTGGCCCGTAAGGGATCGGAGACACCGCCATGCGGGCCAGAGCCAATAATACCCCTACCACAATCTTACATATACAACATAATGAACCAACACGCATTATACCAACACCAAAAATACTGGGAAGACATGGGAACGTGTAGACAAACAAAAGAAATACTTCCGAATAGGAACCACAAACTCACCACCATCTTACTGAGAATCCACAGGAACCAACTACGCAAGATAGTAGGATTAATAACGGGACATAATACTTTGAACAAACACCTCTTCAATTTAGGTATAACAGACAGCCCAGTATGCAGAGCATGCATGGAGGCAGAAGAAACCACCAATCATATTCTACTAGATTGCAAACAGGTAGAAGGATACAGGATGAAATACCTAGGATCTCCAAGTACCGTACACGAAGCCATAAGCAACATCAAGGCTTTGCTTAGGTTCGTGGAGGAGTTGGGGTGGTTGGAGTAGCGCTACCCCCTAACTAGTTAGTTAGTTAGTTGCGCTGGGCATTTTCCGCAAGTCGACATCCAACGTGCCTATTTTGCGTGAAAAGGGGGTAGCGCTACTCCAACCACCCCAACTCCTCGACAAATACGCAATACAACTATAATAACTATAGATACAACTTCAGTGAAATAGAAATTCAAATATAAAAACAAGTTTATCCCGACAAAATACGTTGGCAAAACTTCACGCGCTTATCTTTATCCAAACCTTTACACTTTTTTATATTTCCAGAACAAGAATCTAAGCCAAAAGGTCGGTCCGGCACTGAATCGCTCTAAGTCCCTCGAAGATCGAGCACTCCAAGCCTTAGAGACTGTCGACGGAGCCCTGGCTCCCAATCAAACCAAGGCCGAACTAGCTCTTGAACAGGCGAAGAAGACCCTTTCAGACTGCGATGATCGGAACAGCGCCATTGTACTGTGAGTAGTTTTTAATACGTTTTCACAAGCTAATACAGTGTCATCCTTTTCTAAACAATCTAAGAAAACGGGGACGACACTACAGTATTTCCACTTTTTAATTTCTAAGTACTCTTTTTGGCCAGATTGTATTACCTGTCACTCTCCTTTCAATGCCGTCCGAGCAAGACAGGTGTTGCTTGTCGCGGCAAGGTAGCCCTGCTGCACATCTAGCACAACTGTGACACGCAACTCTTCCTCACTCGTGCATGAGATATTACCTATCTCTTTCTTCGCAGTACTGTGAGAGAGTGACGGGCGACGCTATGTCGCGCGACAAGAGTGAGAAGCCTAGTTGTGCTAGACGGTCTGGTATCTGTAATCAAATCTTGCAAGTAATATTTGAACCATCTCCCGGTGACCGATAGCTGACATTTGGTGTATACCTACGCAACTTCGATGACAATACAATATGACACCCATAAAACTGGTCTGATGATGGAGCAGTAAGGTGGTCAAAGGAACGCTGTAAAATGACGATGCAATCCTACCCAGTCTCCTTCGAATCGTCTCGGTTTACAAGATACAGTCGCTACTAAAAGCTTGTCACACATATATATTTTAGGACATGTGGTTAGGAGCGGAGGTGGCCAAATAAAGTCATAAAGAAAACGTATTATATTGGTATGATATAGGCAAAGTAAGGATCACACAATGAAGTCTGGGGTCTATAGACGAACTATTCACAAAACAAATATGGCTGAAGGAATTCCATAAATAACTGCTATCTAGTCAATTTAAGGATCAAAGAAGCCATAATAACCCATATTTTACATTCAGGTCATTACCAACTATCGCGGAGAAATCCCTACAGTCAGAGATGGAGAAAGCTGAAAACGTGAACAACACAGTGAAGAATACTCTAGAGATGATGTCTCTGCTCGGCAAAGACCTGCAGGCCAGCAAACAGTTCGCGCAGACGCTGCCCAAGCAAGCTGATGAGGCGATGAAGATGAAGGACAACGTTGAGACCTTGGGTAAGTCTTCCAACACCAGCTTCCTGTTGAGAACGTCAGTGATTTATATACAACGACGGTGGCAAACGCAGTCCACCTGGTGTTAATCTGTTACCGCAGCCTATGCACGCTTGCGATGCCAGGAGCATCGCACGCGGGTTGCCGACCCTTTAAGAACCTATTTTTACTCCCCTCTTGAAGAACCGCAAGCTGTAGCCCCTGGGGAAAACCTCCGGAGCTTATTTCCATGCGGAGCGTTCGCAGGAAATTCCTCTGGAACCGCACAGTTCTTGGCCATTTAGGCTTCAGTGTAACGTATAATAGCACCATCTAGTAAGAAAGTGGACAGTGGTGAAGAAAGAGCTTCACAATCAATATTAAGTTATAAAATCTGTGCGGAAAGGCAAAAGCCGCGGTAGAAACAGGAACTAACATAATGAGTTTTACGTGGCAATCGAGACTAAGACACCTGTCTTATTGGTATCCTAAAAAACTAACTTACGTTTATGATGTTGCAGTGAACACCATCGACGGAACAAAGCCGAAACTTCAGGAGAAATATGATGACGTCATCAGGAAGCAAGCTGAGTTTGAGAAACGACGAGCGGAAGCCGACAAGAAACTGAGCAAAGTCAAGGAACTCATCGAACAAGTGAGTGTACCAACTATACTTACTTTTAAATAAAACAATTTAAACGGATTATATCGCGTATATTAATTATTTGAGCCTCCCTGACGTTTCAGTACCTTTACAGATACCGTTGTCAAAGGTTGACTGAGAAAAACACAATTTTTCTCTGTCAAAGTTTTTTCTGTGTCAAAGAGAAAAATTGTGTTTTTCTCAGTCAACCTTTGACAACGGTATCTGTAAAGGTACTGAAACGTCAGGGAGGCTCAAATAATTAATATACGCGATATAATCCGTTTAAATTGTTTTATTTAAATGTGTGACAGTCGCGGAAACCGAAGAAAATATTATATACTTACTTTTGACGACGCGGTTGGCGCAGTTTGTAGACCCTTACCTACTGAGTCCTGGGTTCGAAACCTGTCCGGGGCAAATATTTGTGTGATGAACTCGAATATTTGTTTCTGGGTCATGGATGTTATCTCTATTATGTATTTATATCGTCGTCTAGTACCCATAGTACAAGCTTTGCTTAGTTTGGGACTAGGTCGATTTGTGTACGAACCGACGATGTGTATGTCCCTTATAATTTATTTATAATATTTATTTATTTAATATTTATGGCCCAGCAGGGAGTTTTTTTGCCCAAGCCATTTTGCGGATTTTTAGTGGTACTCATTTATTCTACTGGCAACGACTAATTTTTGGTAACTGATGTTCAAAGTCGGTGAATGTCACTGATGTTAATAAAGATGTGGACTAAATATTCCGCTAACTTTGCATTATAAAGCCAAAACTATTCACAGTGATGAAAATCGAGTTTTATTTTTCAAAACAATTTAGTATTTATTTCGCAACGCAAGAGGAACGAAGGATTCAGCAGCATTCCGGTAAACAATGTTATGAATTTGGTTGATGACAAATCCTTGATAAGTCGCTATTGATGTTTCATAATGCAAAAAATTTATTACGTAAGCACATTATTGCCATATGACCGCTATTAAGCGATTAGAGCACCCGTCGTTGCCCTTTTTTGTTTGACTGTATTTATCAGTTGTAAATAAACTAAAATTAAACCTTCCAGGCCCGAACCGTAGCCAACCGCATACCTTTCGGCGTGGACTTCGATAGCTTCACTACACTGGAGCCTCGCATACCAGACACCATTGATGAGATGTCCACCTCGACCCATGTCTCCGCGTACTTGAGAACCAAGGAGCGGGATGGTTTCATCCTGTACCTTGGGAATCCTGAGGGTACTAATCTCAGGAGAACCAAATCGGTAAGTTTTTTTTATGCCATAGGGGGCAAACGGGCAAACGTATCGCCTGATGGAAAGCGATTACCATCGCCCATAGACCTGCAATACCAGAGGAGTCACAAGTGCGTTGCCGGCCTTTCAGGTGGGAGTACGATCTTTTCATGAAAGTTTGAAGGTCCGGAAATACCGCAAGCGACAATTCGTTCGAGGTAGGAACTTTCTAGAAAAACGCACAGTTGTAATAGTTTAAAGACCTTGGTTAAACCTATAAGCGCATGCCACGCTTGCGGGGTAAGGTAACTCGACTTGGTGCTGGTTCGTTATGTATTCTGTGACTGAACCTCGGGAATGCTGCGAGCGGTGACCCTATGTGGAGGCAGAAGGCCGGACCTGTCTTTATCTATTGGTCGTTATGGAAATCCATCTTTATCCGGCACTAGACGTCTTTGGGCCTGTAAAGTCCAAAGGGTTTGCTTACTATTATTATGGTTTTGCTAACTATTACTATGGCAACTGCGGACACCACTGGTACAAATGGGGCCTGAGGTCCTCCCATGCCTGTAACGGTGGGCATCCAGACCAGACCATCAACCACATCATTCTGGAATGCCCCCTTGCTAGAGACAGGCCATGTAGGTTTTAAGATCCTATCAGAAGAAGCAGTCGTGTACTTAGGAAAGACAAAATTCTAACTATAAGTTTTGCCTTTTATATGTAATCTAGTGACACATATACTATTGGGGATAGTGCAATACCTGGTAAGCGAACAAGCAAATGCTAAGTATTTTATTGAAATTAGAACTTTATCGACAAGTGTTATTTATGCGGTATTACGATATCCCTGACGATATGCCTTTGATAAATAAGTAACGCTATTGTTTTTCTCCAGGATGACTTCATGGCGATTAGCATACAGAACGGCTACCCGTACCTGGTGATCGATATCGGGGACAGCGCCGAATCAGGCCGCGAGCCGACCCGCATCAGCAGTGACAAGTTTGTCGCAGACGACAAGTGGTACCAGGTCATCGTCGACAGGTGAGTTGACTATTCACAGCTTACTGACTTTCGATGTTGTCTATGCATAACGAGTTTCTAGATCATCGGGAACTATTGTATTAAGCGGTTTATACTCACGTGAAATTGTCACGAACGGCCCGACATGTTTCGAACTCGAATATATCGATACTCAAATATGGTACACGTATAAAGGTCTTAAATGTAGAAAAAAAGTTGCACATAATAATTATTTGCGACGTGTAAATTTTATGAATGGTCCCATACTAGAGTATAAATGACTAGGTACACCAAATAGTCGATAAGAATAACCTTTACATTTGGATTCGGAAAAAGTGGTTGCAATTAGGATGTTAGTGCGCAACTCTATGTGGTTTAAATTTAATTGGCATAATAATTGTAATTAGTACGAGTGTGAAATAAGGTATCGATATGTTGACCATTGAATACCACAAAATTCTGCCGTGCATTATTAACGCAGTACTTATGTCTCTATGTCGGGAAAATTCCAATCCTGTGGATGTTTTCAGAGTTGGACGCAACGTTAAGTTCTCGATCCGCGAAGCCCTGGAGACTGGCACGGAGGAAACCTATTCTAAAGAGGCCGTGCTGCCAGGTCAACACACCATCTTCAACCTGGGTAAGCAAACATAAATTCTATCAAGCGTCACGTTTAATAGAATTAGGACAGGAGTTAGCTGTTGCAACTACAATCTACACAAATGGAGCTACAAGGCTTCTCCCAGTTGCGACTGTGGTGCTCCTGAACAAACAACTGGTCATATTGTGGAGGAATGCCCTGTGAGACACTTTACTGAGGATGCCAGGGAATGGCTATCAAACCTAGACATCCGACTGTAGAGAGCACACTTTCTTTGTTTTTGGTTTATATTTACTTGTACATACTTTGATAGAAAAAAAGCCATACGATAATAATAGCAAACATAAAGTTCTGAACCCTTCGGACTCCAAAGACGGTGACTAAAGTTCTTAATGCCCTCATGTGGACCCCGAAGACGCCTGCGTCTGTCATCGGAAAATTGCTCCAATGAAGCCAACGTCGGCCAAACGTCGTCACACGTCGATCCAAATATCAATGATCAAGAAACTTTTTAATTCCAATCGCAGCAAATATTTTTCAATAACTATTGATTTTGGTTCTTTTTTTGCTGTGGCACGATGAATTACTTAACGCTTGACGTTTCGCAAGAAAATGCTGATTTATAATAGACTAGCTGTGCCACGCGGTCTTACCGGCTCACCTCACGGGAACACTAAATGTTTTCGGGATAAAAAGTAGCCTATGTCTTAATCCAGGGTGTTAGCTACATTCATACCAAAATTTATCAAAATTGCTCCAGCCGTTTGAGCATGAAGAAGTAACAAACATACACACAAACACTCCCAAACTTTCGCCTTTATAATATTAGTGTGATAAGCTAGTGAAAAATTATTCGTATTCATATACCTAACAAAAGTGTTCATGAAACGTAATATTCAAAATGTTCACTTAAGTAGCTGTAAGTACAGCTTGTAAAATTGTACCACTTTGCAGATCGCCAGAAGTCCAAGTTATACGTGGGCGGAGTGCCTTCCAACGCCAAGTTGCAGGGCATCAGCTTCCTCGCGTTCGTGGGTCAGATAGAAGAGCTCATGATTGGAGATACCCCTGTGGGACTCTGGAACTTCGCGGCGGCGCAGAAGCTGAAGGGAGCCAGGCAGAGGTACTTTATTTTCTAATCAGACCTTTTGGACGTAGGCAGGTAAACCATTACTATGGAGCCTAAATGGTCAAGAACTGTGCAGTTCCAGAGGATTTTTTCACCGCGAACGCTCCGCATGTGGAATGAGCTCCCGAAGTTTTCCCCGGGGGCTACAGCATGCGGTTCTTCAAGAGGGGAGTAAATAGGTTCTTGAAGGGTCGGCAACCCGCGTGTGATGCTTCTGGCGTTGAAAGCGACCATAGGCGGCGGTAACTGGTTAATATCAGGCGGGCCGCATGCTTGTTTGCTTCACTTGGGCAGCTTCCATCGGAGTACTGTTCAAGGCTTATTCTTTGGAAACTGTTTTGTCTATCTACCCATCAGTTATGATCGTCTACCACCGAACATATGCCTCCTTTAGAGCTCGTCACAAATAGCGTTTATTTGTAACAACCGGCGATTGATCGCAGTAGCACCTGATGGTAAGTGACCACTATAGATGTAATGTAAATTGGCTACTTTAGATGTTGACCGAAACAGATAGAGTACTGAGTAATATTCTCGTATGCCTTTACAGAGATAAGCTGATAACATCCCAGGACGGGCCCCAGGAGTACCGCTTCAACGGCCGAGCGCACGTCTCGATGCCCCTCAAGTTCCACGATTCGCAGAAGAACACAGTTCTTCTCTTCTTCAGAACTTACGCGAAGAACGGACTGTTGTACCTTATGGGAGACGCGCAGAGCTTCTTCTCTATACAGATGCAGGATGGAAAGGTGTACCTACAGGTAAGTCTACACAATCGTAGTGCCGTGCTAAGCTAAAAGACGACCTTTTGTATGGAGCTCCTTAGCAATGAGTCGCCTTTAGCTTTAGCACGGCAGCATTTTAAAGTGTTGCGCTTCGGATATTATCACTAGTCCTTCATATCAGACCATTGCCACTTCTGCCAGTTTTAAAGGAAAGACTTACCTAGTTTTAACTTTTATTTAAGAACTGAATGAATTGTCTTAAAAAGATCTAGTGCCCTTCAAAAATTTTCAGCCCCACGCGTTGGAAGATAGAAAAACACTCATACATATGTGAGAATCGACTTACTTGGTCACTGTAACTGCTATTAACTATGTGCTGTCTGTACAACGGTGTAGTCATGCCGTTTGGAGCAAGTTGCATTAAACATAGACTTGTATATTGAACTCATTAGGATTTCCAGTTTATTTACAGATAAAGTGGCGTCAGATTTAATGGCGTCAGGTTCAGAATTCAAATCCTGATCATTGTTAGATTTAGATAGTTGTTACGTCTTTGATTCAATTTTCCATACTGTATTATGTTTCTTAAAGTCAACGACGCGGCTGGCGCAGTTTCTAGACTGCCTGCTGAGCCGGTGGTCCTGGGTTTGAATCCCGGCCGAGGAAAATATTTGTGTGAAGTTATCTATATGTGTATTTATATCGTCATCTAGTACCCATAGTACAAGCTTTGCTTAGTTTGGGACTAGGTCGATTTGTGTATGACTGTCACTTAATATTTATTTATTATTTAGGTATCACTCGGCAACCCCGAAGAGCTGGTGATCATCGGCACCTCGAAGACCTACAACGACGGAAGGTGGCACAAGCTGGACGCCAGAAGACAGAAGACCAGCTGCTCTCTCACTGTCGACAACGAAGTCAACAAAATGGTGTCTTCTTCTAGCCAGGTAACTTAGCACGAATACAAGCGAGGCATATTCGGGTCATTGTCAGATTTAGGTGCGCGTCTTTCCGGTGGACATTTGCGAAATTAAGGATTCCAGGGCCTAATTTTCTGATTAAATGCCTGTGAGAATAAAGAACGTTCCCTCTTCTATAATCCGATGTAATAGCAACATAACCTAACCTAACCTAGATTCATACAAGCTCTTAACTTTTGACCACCGAAGGGACAAATTTTGTTTTTGAACTGACAATGAGCCATTCACAAGTAAAACCCGAAAAAATAGACATAAATAGATTAGAAAATTTAAAACACCCCCGACACAAGTAGCTGGTCGTCACGAGGCCAGTTAATTTGTGATATAGAAAATGCTACTAAAACTGAACATAACTACAAAATTTGAAATTCCTAGCTTCAATATTGACTTCGGGCCAGTCGCTTGTTCCACTAAAAGCTGAATATCTTGGAGACGAGAGCTCCAATTTTCATTAACTAAAGCTAAGAACCATCTCAACAAACCAGGCTTTCGATTAGAAAAAACCGCACTTAAATCAATTCACCCATATGGGCGCTACGATGCCACACACAGACACACAGACACACAAATACACATGTTAAACTTATAACACTCCTCTTTTTTCATCGGGGATTAAAAACAGAAGAAATGCGCCATCGGGCAAAATCATAATATCATCCGATAGACGTCCACTGCTGTACAAAGGCCTCCCCCAAAGTTCTTCACAACAATTGGTCTTGCGCCGTCCTCGTCCAATTTCTGCCCGCGATCCAGGTCGTTCGGTTTACCTTGTTGGGGGCTTTCCCACACTGCGTCTTCCGATCCGCACGACATTCAAAAACCTTTCTGACCCAACGGCCATCGGTTCTACGAGCAATGTGCCCGGCCTACTGCAACTTAATTAAGGCGACTGCGCCATTATTTCCATTGTCCTCTCATCACTCCGAAACGGTTGGACAAATTTCAATCAATTTTGATACAAAGATCGCTGGGCATCCAAAGATAGTTATGGGATACTTTTTACCCGTCTAAGGTAAAGAAAAAAAAAACCATGGACGAAGTTGCGGGCACCTCTGTAACTATATGCCACAGACAGATAGATTAACAATAAGACTACAATGTCCCTGTATCTTTCTCTTTGATTAAAACACAACTGATCAAATAGGTAGATAACGAAGAAATAGGAATGTTCACGATATTTTATCAAAATCATTTCGTTCTAGACGGACATCGACTCCCTGGACAGCATACATATTGGCGGCAACAACAAAGGCATCGTTCAAGTGACAGATAAGGGCTTCGATGGCTGTATGAGACAGATCACCATCAATGACGTGAAAGTGGACATCAATAAGAAGGATACTGAGTCTATAGGCGTCAGCGATGGATGCAAGGTGAGAGATACTACATATGCCATATGCAACTCAAATATAATGAACTGAGCGTAGACTCACTCCTAATACTTTCTGTTGCCCTGGTACTTTTCACTCTTTTCTCACCACGAAATTCGTCACTTATTCCACACCATGTCTTGCATTACTAAAAAATAATATGGTTTCATAAGAGTATTATTTATTCGTTACTGGATACTAGTTACGAACAATCATACAGGTATCAGAAAAGGTAAAAATCCTATCACTTGGATACCAGTATCCTATGCGGATATTTTTTTTTTATGTAACTGGTTACAAAACTCCGGTTACATACGCGGCCGAAGGGGTTTTGATAGATCATCGACGGAGTCAAAAAGAAGGACACTGTATATAGACGTCACCGACGGATGCAAGGTGAGAGATGGTACAGTCGCCATCAGATATATCGCCGCATATAAGGCGTTCATAAATATCTGAACGTGTACTGTAACGCCTAGTCAATAAGAGTCGTGTTCAGATATTTATCAACGCCTTATATGCTGCGATATATCTGATGGCGACTGTACAGCCAGTACAGGTTACAGACATGGTCTTTACAAAAAAAAACACATAGATTAAAGTGACATCGTGACTGACAAAGGTTTTTATGGTTGCATGGGATAGACCAAAAAGAAGGGCGCTGACATTGACAAGTGGCAACCATCAACAATATATATTTTTTTAATTAAATATATAATTTCATGGTCCTAATTAAAATTCTATGTACAGTCGAGTTCATTTACATCTACACACTTACGAGAACAAAAATATCTGAACACGACTTTATGCTCCTGACAATATGTAACGTGCAACTGCGCTTTGGGCAAACTGATGCAGTCCTACGCTCACCTGTGTGTGATAGTCTCTGACAGGAGTGAGTTTCTGTCCACACTTGATGTAATGCTCCGAACTAGTCAGCGAGATAAATCTAGGGTATCTTAGTGGGTAAGACGTCTTCAACGAACATGGATGAGTTTTCAGCTTAGTATTATATTTATTGAGAAAGAATAGAAAAGAGAGGGCGCCAGACACTTTTATTTTATTCTCCAAAGGTCAAGAGATAAAAAGGGATTTATGCTAGGGAGAGAGAGTTAAACAAAGCTTGAAATTATGAACCACATATATATAATTCTCAAGTGGCAAGTTATAAATTACACAAGAGTAACACTTATTCTACCACTAATTACTTAAACTATCAGACAGTTTGGGCTATTCCCAAGAGAACACGGAGCTCTTAAAGAGGCGTGTACGCATAGAAGTTGTACTAGTTTAGTGAAGTTACATGAGGACTTGGGTTTGTGTGTGAGGCTAAAGAACTTTACTTTATAATTTAAACAACAGGAATGCGAGTTGAAGTTAAATACGGAACGTTTTCACCTTGGCTTAGAAGGCGTGGTGAGTCCACGCTGCCGACGTGCGCTTCGACCACAGATGTCTCCACTCTGGACCTCGTAAAAGGTACAGCTCGTGACAGCTTCAACACCCAGAGTCAAAGTCACAAGTCCGCAGCACGGAGTCAACACGGCGATGGCCACGATGACGCACCCAGCTCAATTCACCTCTGCAATCTGGCTGCTACGGCCAGCATTTACGCGTAGCGTAGGTACGCAGCCAGTGCTATCACTGAAAATAATTCTTTGTCTTAACAAACAATCGACACACGACATATCCCTGCAAGACAAGTTCACTCAGACAATCCCTAACTAATTGCACCATTCTAATCGAAATAATTATGTAATAAAAGGAATTTCTCTTACCCGGCGAGAATCAGGGTTAGACAGATTTGTCCGTTACATCGGCTGATGTGTGTTTCCACAAGAAAAGAAAAGAAAGATGTCTGTAACAATTTGAGAACAAAAACACGTTAGGAAATCTTATACGAATTTCGAGAAATAACATCGCTAACCACTTCTAGACAACGCAGGGTCACTCACCGAATGGTTTATTGTGTCATCGTAGGTTTTGTGTCTAGGATGCCTCCAGATATGAGTGCTCACATTTTCGAAGACAAAATGGCTTCCTCCGCAGGAGAAGCGAGTACGTCCTCACGTCGTGAGCTTTGGGGACGCACTGCCTGAGCGCTGTGCCACAGCTCTAACCATCGGAACACTAGAGATGCCCATACGCAATCGCGAATCTTTCCGATTCCAAAGACAAACGAAGCTATTAGTTGATTTGATTGAGGTTCATTATGAAATAATTGATTCATACGATTAGATACAAAATAAAACACTCCTTTATTTAATATTTATGAATATTAATCCTTAAATGATTAAGAAGACATCGAGCAGAGTCGATTCAGTGTTGCCAGCTGCAACGATCCGCTAACGTATTTGAACAATGCCGCTACTAGATGGCGTTAGATCTGCACCTCTGCCTTGCTCGTCAGTGTTCCTGTAGGAATACCAGAAACTAGGTGGCGCTAGTAGTGGGAAAACTATCAAAATTGTCAGATACGATATTACTGTGTAACATTACCGCTCCAGTTAGAGAAAAAAAAAATTTTTTTTTTTTTTTCTTTTCTCAAAAAAAATGCAAGGGAGTAGGATCCTTAACGTAAAGAAAACATCCGAAAGAGTGTCAAAGAATGAACGCAGACACCAACACCCCTGCTCGTTCTCCAGACGAACAACGAAAAGCCGAGGAGAGTAATACCTGAGGACGGCATACCTGTCAAAGATAACGCAGGCATCAACACCTCTGTGAGTGTTCCTGGACGAACACTAGAAAGCCCAGGGAATACCACTGATGGTGGTATACCTGTCAAAGATAACGCAGGTATCCCAAGAAGTAGGTGGCGCGACATTCGATTTCCTGAAAGTCTCGCAGAAAGTCACGAGGACAGAAACCTCGTACAGCGCAAAAGGGCAAAAGTTGGCTTGTTGCTATTAAAGCATGGAATGCTGCCTTTTAAAAAAGAAGGCTGTTTGCATTAGTTAATATTTTTCCGCCTCATTGATGAGGTTTTCAATGAATGGGGAAAATGTTTGTAAATACTTAAAATGTGATTTTGGAGTGGAAAAAGGAAACTTGAAATACCAATGCGTTGGAAAATATTTTGAACACTCAAAATGTGATTTCTAAGTGGAAAAGGAATTTAAAATACCAAACAAGTATAATTGTTTATGTTTTTAAAGTTTTAATGGGAAGGAATAAAATTGTATTGTTTATATGGAAAACTTTCAATCGGATATCATTTTGTATCAGACAAAAAAAAAAGAATCCTCCATCCAGAAGTATCTCAAGAGAGAGCCCAACTGCCTTCTAACCTATCAACTTATCCTACACATTACCACTACGACACAACCCTATGTAGAGGTCAACGACCCTTGACCCACATACGAGTATCACCTCAGAGTTAGACAACAACAAAAGATAAATAGTTGAGCAGACGTGACAGTTGTCACCCCATCTCAGCATAAGCTTAGACTAAGTTTCAAAAGTTTTAGATGAGAAAAGAAATTCTGTCGACTGTACGTGAGGCTTCATACGTTGACAAACTGTCCTGAAAATAGCTAACCTTGAGCGATTCCAATTAACACGACAAATCAACACCAGTCTTAGAAATAAAAGAAGACATACTGTATACGAGTAACATCAGCGCCTGCATATGTTGATTAGACATACACCTGTGATCGAGGTCACATGGTTGCACCAACAGAAATCTCAACAGCAGTTCAAAGAAAACAACCCCTTTTCCACACAGGAATCTCCAAGTAGTAGACTTGAATTTAAGATGTGTCATTCCGACAACAGTAGAAGTAGAAGACTTATTTGTCTTTAAGATAAGAACTGAATTATTTTTCAGCAGTAGAAGAGAACAGACGTGGACATATTTATTCCAACAGCTTAACCTAATGTCGACAGTATAAGCTTAAATGTATGAACCGGTTAACCTAACAATCCTAATCTATTTCTTACGCGTAGGCGTCCCCACTCTATGTGATATTTACCTATCTATTTTCCTAACGAACTGTACCTTGACAACTAAGCATGCACTTATCAAATTATTCTGTATACTACGAAATTAACTAACACAAACGATGGTACCAATCGGTGTGTATCCTAATAATGAGGTCGACTGTCCATTCCAGATTATTTTCATTTGAGTGTAAAGTAAATACCTATCGGTGTTTTACCTAAGAGAAGCTACGTCCCTACGTCTCACTCAAAGAATAACGGTTTCTCAATATTGTGAAATTCTACGTCAGGCAACACATCACTAAGTGCAATGTGCATGTACACGGTTCGTTTATTACCTAACATTCCCTAGACGGAATCCATATTTTATTTAATCAGTAGTCAGCAAAATACGCTTGAGTAAAAGAAATCAGATAAACATTACGTCATCAGTTACTTAAAATCTCAATCCTTGAACACAAGTCTACCTAGAAGGCAAAGTTAAGTTTCCCTAACCTAATCGCGACTCATTATCTGCGCGCATCAACCTATACGCTAACTACCTACATTTGAGTAGTATTAGTCACTATGTTAAGATATCTCGCACAGCAAGAATAGTCAAGCAAAGAGTGCAATGACCTAATTACGTTAATATATTAAAATACTGCATTCTGAGAGTTAAAAAATGATAATTATTCAGTTAAAATTTCCAGTCGGAACATTAAAGTGAACTTTATTACACCGATAGAATAAATAAAAGAATTAAACTTAACCTTTTCAACGCCGAAATTTATTTTTATAGTTTTAGTTATAGTAGAAGATTCACTTAGTTATAAGACCACTAAAAGACAGAATTAAAAAAAACATCTTCATAAAACTTTAACCCTTTGAACGCCATGACATATATATGGTTTTTCGTTTAGCATGTGATTTGAACAGTTACTCTAACACCAAATAGAAAAGAATTAAAAAAAAAATTGAAAACCTTAACCCTTTTTACGCCAAAATATTTTTTTTTTTTTTTTTTTTTATAATTTTATTTATGATACTTTAGGTATTTGACTCTCCACGGATTAGATGAACTATAATTATTTTTTTTTTTTTTTTTTTTTTCTAAATTTTAACCTTCTGAACGCCAAAGTATTTGTATAGTTTTAGCAATGAAATAAGTTTTCAATGATTGCATTATGACTTGAATAGGGAGAATTAAGTTAAAGAAAATGTTTTACAAAATTAAACCTTTTTAACGCCATAAGGGCTTCGTAGTTTATAGTTAATCTAAGATTTATTTAAGTATTCGAATTTGCATTGAATATATAGAATATATTCATGAAACTAAGTGTTTACAAGGTTCAACCTTTTAAACGCCACAACATTATCATTAATCTCAATCTTGTTAAAGTTTAAATACCTAGTTAAACCTTCACAAAACAGAATTTACTTTAAAGAAAAGGCTTCATTTATCCAAAGTGTCAATAGGAATTAATCTTTGTTTTAATTATGACAGAACAAAAAAAATGTCAGCACTCAAATATCAACCTGTGCCATCTTCGCTACCCACATACTACGCTTCACGATAAAGATATGCAATTTTGCAATGCTGCTTCCGCTCCTTCTCATCGCGCGCGGTAGCACTAAAGTTTAACCTACGGTTAACCATCGGTTAGGTTGTTATAAGAAAATAGCTTTTAATTTTGAGAAAATGTCAAGAACATGCAATGTGATTTATTTAGTATGGTTGATATATAAAATATCCTAAACTGGAAGTATGGAAAATTACATTTTAGCATTAAAATGGCTTAATTAGTTTAAATTTCATATGTTAAAAAAAAAAAAAAACCTAAGTTGTGAACATTTTGTCGTATATCACGTCAAGAGAGAGTAAAATTATTTGAAACTGTATATTATTATCGTTTACAATGGAAACAAAACATTAAGATTAACTTTAGCTATAAGTCGACCGTTAACCGACGCTTAACGGTTGCGATAAACCGGCCCTATAACACAGTACTATATAATCGTTTAAATCGGCTGAGATTTTATGATGTCTTTTACATGCCAAATGCCTAGAGATTTTTGAGTATTAAAATCGCGGAGTTCGTACGTTACCGGTGATATCTTTCTAAGTACGACACACTTTTTAAATTTGGGAGCTAATTTTTGAGCAAAGAATTTACTTGCGTCGGAGAGAGGAAACTCTCTTTTCCAAACCACTTGACCCACGTCATATTCCAAGCGTCTCCTACCTCGATTGTAATACACTCGGCCTCGCTGATAAGACTTCTGTAAACGGTCATTGACCTTCTCAAAGATAGGTTTTAAATGTGACAACATTGAAGAATATAAATCCCTATTAGTGAATTGCAAATCACTCCCGCTAGGAGGTCTTGAAGGGTACCATTCACCGGAGAGAATAGCCTCTCGTCCACTATTTAGAAAATAAGGGCTAAAACCAGTAACTTCGTGAACAGCTGTGTTTATAGCGAACTCGATCGCACTAACTTCTCGATCCCATGTGCGGTGATCGGTTCCGACATAAGATGCAATCGCTGTACCTATAACTTTAAGAGTGCGTTCTGCAGGGTTATTCTGCGGAGTAAATCTACAGTTATAAAAGAATTTGGGTATCTTGTACTTCTCCTTCAATGACTGCATGTGATTAGACACATACTGTGGACCATTGTCCATTATAATGCACTGAGGGACTCCATACTTCAAGATAACATTGTTTTCAATTAAACTTACAACAGTTTTCGCCAATGAGTTTCTCATGGGGAAAATACAAGTATATTTAGTAAAACAGTCACAGACTATTAGAATAAATTTAAAGCCTTTATAGCTTCGAGGGAGAGGTCCCAAAATGTCAGTACATACCACTTGCCAAGGTCGTTGAACCTTCTTGGGGTTCTCCATCAGACCAGCAGGTGCCTCATTAGTGCTTTTATAAGCTAAACAGATTTGACAGTTTTTCACATACCTTTTAATATCGCTTAGCATCTTGGGCCAAAAATATGTTTGTGCTACCCGTTTTAAAGTTTTAAAGATACCTAAGTGTGCAGCGTCCGACCTATCATGACATTGCTTAAGTATATCCTGCTTAGACTCGTTAGGCACGACTAATTTCCATTCTGAATCCCTAGATAACGGATTTTTGTTTCTAATACGTTTATACAGGTTGTCATTTAAGATTTTAAAGTCAGGAAATTTCTGAGGAGTTGATTCGACCCTATTATAAGTTTTAGTATACCAGGCATCAGTAACATCATTTATTGGACAGATAAGCTCAATTGCCTCAGACGATATCGGAGCCCTAGAAAGCGCGTCTGCTAGCTTATTATCGGATCCCTTTTTGTATTGGATATCGAAATTAAATTGAGATAGTCTAAGAGCCCACCTAGCTAAACGTCCAGTTGGTGATTTTAGACTGACCAGCCACTGTAAACTACTGTGGTCAGTGTAAACCTTAGTTCGGAAAGGAGAGCCTTCTATATAGCCTCTGAACTTCTCTAGAGCGAATATGAGAGCGTTAAGTTCCTTTTCAGAGACAGAGTGGTTTCTCTCTGTACGAGTAAGGGTTCTACTAGCATAGGCGATAGCGTGCTCGTGTCCTTCATCGTCTAACTGAGATAATGCGCATCCTAATCCAACATCAGAAGCGTCAGTCGAAATGACAAAAGGTCTATCAAATTTAGGAATAGACAGGATCGGTGCTGTCACCAATAGTTCCTTAACTATTTTAAATGCCTCATCGGCCTCCGCCGTAAATTGGAAAGAAGTTCCTTTCGGAAGTTTTCTAGTAAGCTTATTTAAAGGAGCACAAACAGAGGAATAGCTTTTTATAAATCGACGGTACCAGGACACCATGCCTAGAAAACGTCTTAGTTCCTTCTGAGAAGTAGGTACAGGAAAGTCTACGATAGCTCGCACTTTGTCACTATCCGTACGCAAACCCCTGCGATCTACGACATATCCTAAAAATTTCAAAGAAGAGCGACAGAAAACAGATTTTTCTAAGTTAATAGTGCCCGGCTAGCTCAGTCGGTAGAGCATGAGACTCTTAATCTCAGGGTCGTGGGTTCGAGCCCCACGTTGGGCGCCAGAAATGTAACGTGCAACTGCGCTTTGGGCAAACTGATGCAGTCCTACGCTCACCTGTGTGTGATAGTCTCTGACAGGAGTGAGTTTCTGTCCACACTTGATGTAATGCTCCGAACTAGTCAGCGAGATAAATCTAGGGTATCTTAGTGGGTAAGACGTCTTCAACGAACATGGATGAGTTTTCAGCTTAGTATTATATTTATTGAGAAAGAATAGAAAAGAGAGGGCGCCAGACACTTTTATTTTATTCTCCAAAGGTCAAGAGATAAAAAGGGATTTATGCTAGGGAGAGAGAGTTAAACAAAGCTTGAAATTATGAACCACATATATATAATTCTCAAGTGGCAAGTTATAAATTACACAAGAGTAACACTTATTCTACCACTAATTACTTAAACTATCAGACAGTTTGGGCTATTCCCAAGAGAACACGGAGCTCTTAAAGAGGCGTGTACGCATAGAAGTTGTACTAGTTTAGTGAAGTTACATGAGGACTTGGGTTTGTGTGTGAGGCTAAAGAACTTTACTTTATAATTTAAACAACAGGAATGCGAGTTGAAGTTAAATACGGAACGTTTTCACCTTGGCTTAGAAGGCGTGGTGAGTCCACGCTGCCGACGTGCGCTTCGACCACAGATGTCTCCACTCTGGACCTCGTAAAAGGTACAGCTCGTGACAGCTTCAACACCCAGAGTCAAAGTCACAAGTCCGCAGCACGGAGTCAACACGGCGATGGCCACGATGACGCACCCAGCTCAATTCACCTCTGCAATCTGGCTGCTACGGCCAGCATTTACGCGTAGCGTAGGTACGCAGCCAGTGCTATCACTGAAAATAATTCTTTGTCTTAACAAACAATCGACACACGACATATCCCTGCAAGACAAGTTCACTCAGACAATCCCTAACTAATTGCACCATTCTAATCGAAATAATTATGTAATAAAAGGAATTTCTCTTACCCGGCGAGAATCAGGGTTAGACAGATTTGTCCGTTACATCGGCTGATGTGTGTTTCCACAAGAAAAGAAAAGAAAGATGTCGAATGGTTTATTGTGTCATCGTAGGTTTTGTGTCTAGGATGCCTCCAGATATGAGTGCTCACATTTTCGAAGACAAAATGGCTTCCTCCGCAGGAGAAGCGAGTGCGTCCCCAAAGCTCACGACGTGAGGACGTACTCGCTTCTCCTGCGGAGGAAGCCATTTTGTCTTCGAAAATGTGAGCACTCATATCTGGAGGCATCCTAGACACAAAACCTACGATGACACAATAAACCATTCGACATCTTTCTTTTCTTTTCTTGTGGAAACACACATCAGCCGATGTAACGGACAAATCTGTCTAACCCTGATTCTCGCCGGGTAAGAGAAATTCCTTTTATTACATAATTATTTCGATTAGAATGGTGCAATTAGTTAGGGATTGTCTGAGTGAACTTGTCTTGCAGGGATATGTCGTGTGTCGATTGTTTGTTAAGACAAAGAATTATTTTCAGTGATAGCACTGGCTGCGTACCTACGCTACGCGTAAATGCTGGCCGTAGCAGCCAGAGTGCAGAGGTGAATTGAGCTGGGTGCGTCATCGTGGCCATCGCCGTGTTGACTCCGTGCTGCGGACTTGTGACTTTGACTCTGGGTGTTGAAGCTGTCACGAGCTGTACCTTTTACGAGGTCCAGAGTGGAGACATCTGTGGTCGAAGCGCACGTCGGCAGCGTGGACTCACCACGCCTTCTAAGCCAAGGTGAAAACGTTCCGTATTTAACTTCAACTCGCATTCCTGTTGTTTAAATTATAAAGTAAAGTTCTTTAGCCTCACACACAAACCCAAGTCCTCATGTAACTTCACTAAACTAGTACAACTTCTATGCGTACACGCCTCTTTAAGAGCTCCGTGTTCTCTTGGGAATAGCCCAAACTGTCTGATAGTTTAAGTAATTAGTGGTAGAATAAGTGTTACTCTTGTGTAATTTATAACTTGCCACTTGAGAATTATATATATGTGGTTCATAATTTCAAGCTTTGTTTAACTCTCTCTCCCTAGCATAAATCCCTTTTTATCTCTTGACCTTTGGAGAATAAAATAAAAGTGTCTGGCGCCCTCTCTTTTCTATTCTTTCTCAATAAATATAATACTAAGCTGAAAACTCATCCATGTTCGTTGAAGACGTCTTACCCACTAAGATACCCTAGATTTATCTCGCTGACTAGTTCGGAGCATTACATCAAGTGTGGACAGAAACTCACTCCTGTCAGAGACTGCTACACAGTAATATCGTATCTGACAATTTTGATAGTTTTCCCACTACTAGCGCCACCTAGTTTCTGGTATTCCTACAGGAACACTGACGAGCAAGGCAGAGGTGCAGATCTAACGCCATCTAGTAGCGGCATTGTTCAAATACGTTAGCGGATCGTTGCAGCTGGCAACACTGAATCGACTCTGCTCGATGTCTTCTTAATCATTTAAGGATTAATATTCATAAATATTAAATAAAGGAGTGTTTTATTTTGTATCTAATCGTATGAATCAATTATTTCATAATGAACCTCAATCAAATCAACTAATAGCTTCGTTTGTCTTTGGAATCGGAAAGATTCGCGATTGCGTATGGGCATCTCTAGTGTTCCGATGGTTAGAGCTGTGGCACAGCGCTCAGGCAGTGCGTCCCCAAAGCTCACGACGTGAGGACGTACTCGCTTCTCCTGCGGAGGAAGCCATTTTGTCTTCGAAAATGTGAGCACTCATATCTGGAGGCATCCTAGACACAAAACCTACGATGACACAATAAACCATTCGGTGAGTGACCCTGCGTTGTCTAGAAGTGGTTAGCGATGTTATTTCTCGAAATTCGTATAAGATTTCCTAACGTGTTTTTGTTCTCAAATTGTTACAGACATCTTTCTTTTCTTTTCTTGTGGAAACACACATCAGCCGATGTAACGGACAAATCTGTCTAACCCTGATTCTCGCCGGGTAAGAGAAATTCCTTTTATTACATAATTATTTCGATTAGAATGGTGCAATTAGTTAGGGATTGTCTGAGTGAATTTGTCGTGTACTTGTCTTGCAGGGATATGTCGTGTGTCGATTGTTTGTTAAGACAAAGTATTATTTTCAGTGATAGCACTGGCTGCGTACCTACGCTACGCGTAAATGCTGGCCGTAGCAGCCAGATTGCAGAGGTGAATTGAGCTGGGTGCGTCATCGTGGCCATCGCCGTGTTGACTCCGTGCTGCGGACTTGTGACTTTGACTCTGGGTGTTGAAGCTGTCACGAGCTGTACCTTTTACGAGGTCCAGAGTGGAGACATCTGTGGTCGAAGCGCACGTCGGCAGCGTGGACTCACCACGCCTTCTAAGCCAAGGTGAAAACGTTCCGTATTTAACTTCAACTCGCATTCCTGTTGTTTAAATTATAAAGTAAAGTTCTTTAGCCTCACACACAAAACCAAGTCCTCATGTAACTTCACTAAACTAGTACAACTTCTATGCGTACACGCCTCTTTAAGAGCTCCGTGTTCTCTTGGGAATAGCCCAAACTGTCTGATAGTTTAAGTAATTAATGGTAGAATAAGTGTTACTCTTGTGTAATTTATAACTTGCCACTTGAGAATTATATATATGTGGTTCATAATTTCAAGCTTTGTTTAACTCTCTCTCCCTAGCATAAATCCCTTTTTTATCTCTTGACCTTTGGAGAATAAAATAAAAGTGTCTGGCGCCCTCTCTTTTCTATTCTTTCTCAATAAATATAATACTAAGCTGAAAACTCATCCATGTTCGTTGAAGACGTCTTACCCACTAAGATACCCTAGATTTATCTCGCTGACTAGTTCGGAGCATTACATCAAGTGTGGACAGAAACTCACTCCTGTCAGAGACTATCACACACAGGTGAGCGTAGGACTGCATCAGTTTGCCCAAAGCGCAGTTGCACGTTACATTTCTGGCGGCCCAACATTTGGGGCTCGGTAATTTCAGATATTTCTAGCACGTCAACGTGAACCCTGGAATTTCAATTTATCTGGTGCGTCTGGGAACGTTTGTGGATGTGTTTATCGTTTCTGTCAGTAGAAATCTGTCAAATAAGCTTGAATTTTGAACTATACTAGTTGCATTGGTGTGTGAGGCTAACTTTATTATAAAACAAAAACTACTAATCTAATCTGTGTCATATTTAATGTTTATTGTGTCAAAAATATTTTATTTCTATTGTGTGTCTAGGTTGTCAATTGGACATTCACTCTTCTTTGCTCGTGTGAGTAAAGTCTACTACTTGAGTTACAACTAAACTCAATACCTACTTTACAACTATATTGTAACTAAACTGTATACCTACTTTACAGCTATAAAACTGTAAACCTTACATTTAAAACTACTTCTTAACTTTAATAAGACTTAATACCTGCTTTGAAACTATAGAAAATTGCAAACTTTAAATTTAGAATTACTTGTCAACTTTAATAATTTATTTTGACATTTGTGTAGAATCATAAGCTTTACTTTATAGGTAAAACCTATCCTACATCTCTCAAATAGAAAAGATAAGTGCAAATAATTGTAGTGCTTGTTTTTACTTATCTATTTTATTAATTGCTAAGTATCGCACTGGCATACTACTCACTTTTATCAGTGATAAAACTGTTAACCCTGTTTTGAATTTCTCTGAAGTCGACCTATACTTAATTGAATATTGTGTGTAAAATCAAAAGCTTAACTTAATAGGTATAATAACCTATCTTATGTATCTTAAATAGAGGAGATAAGTACGAATAATTCTAGTAGCTGTTTTTACTTATCTGTTGTATTAAATATTAAGTGTTGAATACTGATATACTTGTCAAACATGGCGTTACAAATTGAAGTTGATAATCTGACTAAGGACGAACTTATGTTTGAATTGCAAGCAAGAGGCCTAGATGTAGACACTAGCTATACTGTGGAGGAGCTTAAATCCCAATTTAAATCTGCCAAGGGCACATCTTTAGACAACACGAAAGCGAACACTTTTATCTCAAGTTTGTCTGTTGACGACGAATTCCAGGTCTGCGAGGGAAAACTGGATGCGGTTCTGCAGGCAGATCACTCGTCCTCATCGTGTCGGAGAAGGTGTTTGTCGAAATTGTCTCATGTCATACTCAGGTTAGAAAAATTGCTTTTAATTAATTCTGAACAGAGACTGAAAAAGATAGCATTGGTGGCTAAGGCGTTCAATGCCATAGAAAATTTAAAATGTAATCAGAAGCCTGGCTCATCTTCTCAGGACTCTGCGATGAACTTGGTTGAGTCTGTTCCTCCGGTTTTCTGTCAAAGTCGTACATCTCAAGTGCTTAAATGGGGTATCGTATATGATGGTAGAATTCCCGTCCAAGATTTTATCTTTAGATTGCAAGAGCTTAAATACTCTTCGGAGGTTTCGGATAAGGAATTGTTGAGAAACGCGGTTCATCTTTTCTCTGGGGAAGCGTTGATGTGGTTTCGCATAAATAAATCTCACTTTGGTACCTTTGATGAGCTTGTCGAGTCACTTAAAAACGAGTTTCAACCGGTAGAATACGAAAGATGTCTATTGAACCAGATTAAGGCTAGATTGCAGGACAAGAATGAATCGATTAGGTCGTATGTTAACATCATGGAAAGCTTGTTTTTGCGTCTGTCAGTACCTATTACCGACGCAGAACAACTCGAAATTATCATGACGAACATGAATCCATATTTTATTTCGCGTCTGGCTTTAACTGAAGTACGTACCGTTAGGGAACTTAAGAACATTTGTGCGCGTTTAGAAGTATCAAAGTTTAAATGCGAGAACCGTGGATTCTTGAACACAGGTAGAGAGCTAGTTATACCTAACTTTTGCAGTGGGATCTCAAACCCAATTCCTTCATCTTCTGATGCTAGACCTCGTAACGTTAATCAGGGACAGAATAGAGCTACTGTTGGTTGCGGAAAATGTGGTGGAAACCATCACCATTCTCGTTGTGACGCATATCCCACTCCCATATGCTTTAGGTGTAAGAGACCTGGAGTCCTTACTAGAAATTGCCCTTGCACAAAAAACTAGGTGACAGGTCAGAGGCAACTAACTTTAATAATAATAATAATTCTAAGACTACTAGAGTCTCTGACCGGTCTACACAAACACAACTATACTCGTCTGATATATTGCAAAATAACTCTTATCAACCTTTATTTAAAGAAAACTTAGGAGATCCTAGACCGTTCTTGTCTGTAGGTATTCTAGGTTTAGAGTGTAACGCGTTAGCGGACAGTGGAGCTGCCGTGTCGATAATTAGTGAATCCGCGTATTCACTATTGTATAAGGAAGGCTTGCAATTTCCTTTGCAGACATGTGCGAAAGACTTGACTGTAGGTAACGGTTCACGCTTGTTAGTACTAGGGAAAATAGAAGTACCTATCTCTTATAAACATGACTTACACTATGTCACATTCTTTGTATGTAGAGATGTGAACACTCCTCTTATACTAGGCGTAGATTTTCTAGCCAAGTTTAACCTTTGTTCTGACATTTTAAAATCGAAGCACTATCGCACTGCATCTTCTAATATTAACTTATTGAAAGACTCTGAAGTACATTTGCACGATTTAGAGGATTTAAATGACCTTCAAAAGGCACAATTAAATAGGGTTGTCTCGGGATTTAAATGCATCACGGCTACCAAGGACCGTTTGGGCTGTACTCCACTCGAGGAGCACGTCATTGATACGGGTGATCATCCACCAGTCAAGCAAAAATATTATCCGATTCCATTTCACCACCGGGAATACGTTCGAAAGGAAATCAATGAAATGTTGCGAATGGGTATTATAGAGAAAAGTAACTCTGCTTGGAATAGTCCAATCCTTTTAGTGCCTAAAGCTAACGGTGAGCTGAGAATGTGCTTAGATAGTCGAAAACTGAACAGCTTAACTAAAGTAGATACATATCCTATGCCTAGGGTTCAGGAAATATTAGATTCTCTCAATAATGCTAAATACATGAGTTCTTTAGATTTAAAATCTGCCTTTTTCCAAATTAAGTTAGCTAAGGAATCGAGAGAGAAAACTTGTTTCTCCTTGCCGGGACTAGGAAGCTTTCAATTCCGCAGACTTCCATTTGGTCTAGTTAATTCTAGTGCTCGGATGATGAGACTCATGGATAAGGTCTTTGGACCAGAGTTTGCTCATAACATTTTCTACTATGTCGATGACATTATATTGATTTCTGAAACGTTTGAGGATCACATGACCTTATTGAGAAAAGCTTGTGAAAAGTTGAAGCAAGCCGGACTCACTATTAACTTAGAAAAATCTGTTTTCTGTCGCTCTTCTTTGAAATTTTTAGGATATGTCGTAGATCGCAGGGGTTTGCGTACGGATAGTGACAAAGTGCGAGCTATCGTAGACTTTCCTGTACCTACTTCTCAGAAGGAACTAAGACGTTTTCTAGGCATGGTGTCCTGGTACCGTCGATTTATAAAAAGCTATTCCTCTGTTTGTGCTCCTTTAAATAAGCTTACTAGAAAACTTCCGAAAGGAACTTCTTTCCAATTTACGGCGGAGGCCGATGAGGCATTTAAAATAGTTAAGGAACTATTGGTGACAGCACCGATCCTGTCTATTCCTAAATTTGATAGACCTTTTGTCATTTCGACTGACGCTTCTGATGTTGGATTAGGATGCGCATTATCTCAGTTAGACGATGAAGGACACGAGCACGCTATCGCCTATGCTAGTAGAACCCTTACTCGTACAGAGAGAAACCACTCTGTCTCTGAAAAAGAACTTAACGCTCTCATATTCGCTCTAGAGAAGTTCAGAGGCTATATAGAAGGCTCTCCTTTCCGAACTAAGGTTTACACTGACCACAGTAGTTTACAGTGGCTGGTCAGTCTAAAATCACCAACTGGACGTTTAGCTAGGTGGGCTCTTAGACTATCTCAATTTAATTTCGATATCCAATACAAAAAGGGATCCGATAATAAGCTAGCAGACGCGCTTTCTAGGGCTCCGATATCGTCTGAGGCAATTGAGCTTATCTGTCCAATAAATGATGTTACTGATGCCTGGTATACTAAAACTTATAATAGGGTCGAATCAACTCCTCAGAAATTTCCTGACTTTAAAATCTTAAATGACAACCTGTATAAACGTATTAGAAACAAAAATCCGTTATCTAGGGATTCAGAATGGAAATTAGTCGTGCCTAACGAGTCTAAGCAGGATATACTTAAGCAATGTCATGATAGGTCGGACGCTGCACACTTAGGTATCTTTAAAACTTTAAAACGGGTAGCACAAACATATTTTTGGCCCAAGATGCTAAGCGATATTAAAAGGTATGTGAAAAACTGTCAAATCTGTTTAGCTTATAAAAGCACTAATGAGGCACCTGCTGGTCTGATGGAGAACCCCAAGAAGGTTCAACGACCTTGGCAAGTGGTATGTACTGACATTTTGGGACCTCTCCCTCGAAGCTATAAAGGCTTTAAATTTATTCTAATAGTCTGTGACTGTTTTACTAAATATACTTGTATTTTCCCCATGAGAAACTCATTGGCGAAAACTGTTGTAAGTTTAATTGAAAACAATGTTATCTTGAAGTATGGAGTCCCTCAGTGCATTATAATGGACAATGGTCCACAGTATGTGTCTAATCACATGCAGTCATTGAAGGAGAAGTACAAGATACCCAAATTCTTTTATAACTGTAGATTTACTCCGCAGAATAACCCTGCAGAACGCACTCTTAAAGTTATAGGTACAGCGATTGCATCTTATGTCGGAACCGATCACCGCACATGGGATCGAGAAGTTAGTGCGATCGAGTTCGCTATAAACACAGCTGTTCACGAAGTTACTGGTTTTAGCCCTTATTTTCTAAATAGTGGACGAGAGGCTATTCTCTCCGGTGAATGGTACCCTTCAAGACCTCCTAGCGGGAGTGATTTGCAATTCACTAATAGGGATTTATATTCTTCAATGTTGTCACATTTAAAACCTATCTTTGAGAAGGTCAATGACCGTTTACAGAAGTCTTATCAGCGAGGCCGAGTGTATTACAATCGAGGTAGGAGACGCTTGGAATATGACGTGGGTCAAGTGGTTTGGAAAAGAGAGTTTCCTCTCTCCGACGCAAGTAAATTCTTTGCTCAAAAATTAGCTCCCAAATTTAAAAAGTGTGTCGTACTTAGAAAGATATCACCGGTAACGTACGAACTCCGCGATTTTAATACTCAAAAATCTCTAGGCATTTGGCATGTAAAAGACATCATAAAATCTCAGCCGATTTAAACGATTATATAGTACTGTGTTATAGGGCCGGTTTATCGCAACCGTTAAGCGTCGGTTAACGGTCGACTTATAGCTAAAGTTAATCTTAATGTTTTGTTTCCATTGTAAACGATAATAATATACAGTTTCAAATAATTTTACTCTCCCTTGACGTGATATACGACAAAATGTTCACAACTTAGGTTTTTTTTTTAACATATGAAATTTAAACTAATTAAGCCATTTTAATGCTAAAATGTAATTTTCCATACTTCCAGTTTAGGATATTTTATATATCAACCATACTAAATAAATCACATTGCATGTTCTTGACATTTTCTCAAAATTAAAAGCTATTTTCTTATAACAACCTAACCGATGGTTAACCGTAGGTTAAACTTTAGTGCTACCGCGCGCGATGAGAAGGAGCGGAAGCAGCATTGCAAAATTGCATATCTTTATCGTGAAGCGTAGTATGTGGGTAGCGAAGATGGCACAGGTTGATATTTGAGTGCTGACATTTTTTTTGTTCTGTCATAATTAAAACAAAGATTAATTCCTATTGACACTTTGGATAAATGAAGCCTTTTCTTTAAAGTAAATTCTGTTTTGTGAAGGTTTAACTAGGTATTTAAACTTTAACAAGATTGAGATTAATGATAATGTTGTGGCGTTTAAAAGGTTGAACCTTGTAAACATTTAGTTTCATGAATATATTCTATATATTCAATGCAAATTCGAATACTTAAATAAATCTTAGATTAACTATAAACTACGAAGCCCTTATGGCGTTAAAAAGGTTTAATTTTGTAAAACATTTTCTTTAACTTAATTCTCCCTATTCAAGTCATAATGCAATCATTGAAAACTTATTTCATTGCTAAAACTATACAAATACTTTGGCGTTCAAAAGGTTAAAATTTAGAAAAAAAAAAAAAAAAAAAAAAATTATAGTTCATCTAATCCGTGGAGAGTCAAATACCTAAAGTATCATAAATAAAATTAAAAAAAAAAAAAAAATATTTTGGCGTAAAAAGGGTTAAGGTTTTCAATTTTTTTTTAATTCTTTTCTATTTGGTGTTAGAGTAACTGTTCAAATCACATGCTAAACGAAAAACCATATATATGTCATGGCGTTCAAAGGGTTAAAATTTTGTGAAGATGTTTTTTTTAATTCTGTCTTTTAGTGGTCTTATAACTAAGTGAATCTTCTACTATAACTAAAACTATAAAAATAAATTTCGGCGTTGAAAAGGTTAAGTTTAATTCTTTTATTTATTCTATCGGTGTAATAAAGTTCACTTTAATGTTCCGACTGGAAATTTTAACTGAATAATTATCATTTTTTAACTCTCAGAATGCAGTATTTTAATATATTAACGTAATTAGGTCATTGCACTCTTTGCTTGACTATTCTTGCTGTGCGAGATATCTTAACATAGTGATTAATACTACTCAAATGTAGGTAGTTAGCGTATAGGTTGATGCGCGCAGATAATGAGTCGCGATTAGGTTAGGGAAACTTAACTTTGCCTTCTAGGTAGACTTGTGTTCAAGGATTGAGATTTTAAGTAACTGATGACGTAATGTTTATCTGATTTCTTTTACTCAAGCGTATTTTGCTGACTACTGATTAAATAAAATATGGATTCCGTCTAGGGAATGTTAGGTAATAAACGAACCGTGTACATGCACATTGCACTTAGTGATGTGTTGCCTGACGTAGAATTTCACAATATTGAGAAACCGTTATTCTTTGAGTGAGACGTAGGGACGTAGCTTCTCTTAGGTAAAACACCGATAGGTATTTACTTTACACTCAAATGAAAATAATCTGGAATGGACAGTCGACCTCATTATTAGGATACACACCGATTGGTACCATCGTTTGTGTTAGTTAATTTCGTAGTATACAGAATAATTTGATAAGTGCATGCTTAGTTGTCAAGGTACAGTTCGTTAGGAAAATAGATAGGTAAATATCACATAGAGTGGGGACGCCTACGCGTAAGAAATAGATTAGGATTGTTAGGTTAACCGGTTCATACATTTAAGCTTTTACTGTCGACATTAGGTTAAGCTGTTGGAATAAATATGTCCACGTCTGTTCTCTTCTACTGCTGAAAAATAATTCAGTTCTTATCTTAAAGACAAATAAGTCTTCTACATCTACTGTTGTCGGAATGACACATCTTAAATTCAAGTCTACTGCTTGGAGATTCCTGTGTGGAAAAGGGGTTGTTTTCTTTGAACTGCTGTTGAGATTTCTGTTGGTGCAACCATGTGACCTCGATCACAGGTGTATGTCTAATCAACATATGCAGGCGCTGATGTTACTCGTATACAGTATGTCTTCTTTTATTTCTAAGACTGGTGTTGATTTGTCGTGTTAATTGGAATCGCTCAAGGTTAGCTATTTTCAGGACAGTTTGTCAACGTATGAAGCCTCACGTACAGTCGACAGAATTTCTTTTCTCATCTAAAACTTTTGAAACTTAGTCTAAGCTTATGCTGAGATGGGGTGACAACTGTCACGTCTGCTCAACTATTTATCTCTTGTTGTTGTCTAACTCTGAGGTGATACTCGTATGTGGGTCAAGGGTCGTTGACCTCTACATAGGGTTGTGTCGTAGTGGTAATGTGTAGGATAAGTTGATAGGTTAGAAGGCAGTTGGGCTCTCTCTTGAGATACTTCTGGATGGAGGATTTTTTTTTTTGTCTGATACAAAATGATATCCGATTGAAAGTTTTCCATATAAACAATACAATTTTATTCCTTCCCATTAAAACTTTAAAAACATAAACAATTATACTTGTTTGGTATTTTAAATTCCTTTTCCACTTAGAAATCACATTTTGAGTGTTTACAAACATTTTCCCCATTCATTGAAAACCTCATCAATGAGGCGGAAAAATATTAACTAATGCAAACAGCCTTCTTTTTTAAAAGGCAGCATTCCATGCTTTAATAGCAACAAGCCAACTTTTGCCCTTTTGCGCTGTACGAGGTTTCTGTCCTCGTGACTTTCTGCGAGACTTTCAGGAAATCGAATGTCGCGCCACCTACTTCTTGGGATACCTGCGTTATCTTTGACAGGTATACCACCATCAGTGGTATTCCCTGGGCTTTCTAGTGTTCGTCCAGGAACACTCACAGAGGTGTTGATGCCTGCGTTATCTTTGACAGGTATGCCGTCCTCAGGTATTACTCTCTTCGGCTTTTCGTTGTTCGTCTGGAGAACGAGCGGAGGTGTTGGTGTCTGCGTTCATTCTTTGACACTCTTTCGGATGTTTTCTTTACGTTAAGGATCCTACTCCCTTGCATTACTAAGCTGCAAGGGAGTAGGATCTCTAAGCTGCAGGGTTATTCTGCGGAGTAAATCTACAGTTATAAAAGAATTTGGGTATCTTGTACTTCTCCTTCAATGACTGCATGTGATTAGACACATACTGTGGACCATTGTCCATTATAATGCACTGAGGGACTCCATACTTCAAGATAACATTGTTTTCAATTAAACTTACAACAGTTTTCGCCAATGAGTTTCTCATGGGGAAAATACAAGTATATTTAGTAAAACAGTCACAGACTATTAGAATAAATTTAAAGCCTTTATAGCTTCGAGGGAGAGGTCCCAAAATGTCAGTACATACCACTTGCCAAGGTCGTTGAACCTTCTTGGGGTTCTCCATCAGACCAGCAGGTGCCTCATTAGTGCTTTTATAAGCTAAACAGATTTGACAGTTTTTCACATACCTTTTAATATCGCTTAGCATCTTGGGCCAAAAATATGTTTGTGCTACCCGTTTTAAAGTTTTAAAGATACCTAAGTGTGCAGCGTCCGACCTATCATGACATTGCTTAAGTATATCCTGCTTAGACTCGTTAGGCACGACTAATTTCCATTCTGAATCCCTAGATAACGGATTTTTGTTTCTAATACGTTTATACAGGTTGTCATTTAAGATTTTAAAGTCAGGAAATTTCTGAGGAGTTGATTCGACCCTATTATAAGTTTTAGTATACCAGGCATCAGTAACATCATTTATTGGACAGATAAGCTCAATTGCCTCAGACGATATCGGAGCCCTAGAAAGCGCGTCTGCTAGCTTATTATCGGATCCCTTTTTGTATTGGATATCGAAATTAAATTGAGATAGTCTAAGAGCCCACCTAGCTAAACGTCCAGTTGGTGATTTTAGACTGACCAGCCACTGTAAACTACTGTGGTCAGTGTAAACCTTAGTTCGGAAAGGAGAGCCTTCTATATAGCCTCTGAACTTCTCTAGAGCGAATATGAGAGCGTTAAGTTCTTTTTCAGAGACAGAGTGGTTTCTCTCTGTACGAGTAAGGGTTCTACTAGCATAGGCGATAGCGTGCTCGTGTCCTTCATCGTCTAACTGAGATAATGCGCATCCTAATCCAACATCAGAAGCGTCAGTCGAAATGACAAAAGGTCTATCAAATTTAGGAATAGACAGGATCGGTGCTGTCACCAATAGTTCCTTAACTATTTTAAATGCCTCATCGGCCTCCGCCGTAAATTGGAAAGAAGTTCCTTTCGGAAGTTTTCTAGTAAGCTTATTTAAAGGAGCACAAACAGAGGAATAGCTTTTTATAAATCGACGGTACCAGGACACCATGCCTAGAAAACGTCTTAGTTCCTTCTGAGAAGTAGGTACAGGAAAGTCTACGATAGCTCGCACTTTGTCACTATCCGTACGCAAACCCCTGCGATCTACGACATATCCTAAAAATTTCAAAGAAGAGCGACAGAAAACAGATTTTTCTAAGTTAATAGTGAGTCCGGCTTGCTTCAACTTTTCACAAGCTTTTCTCAATAAGGTCATGTGATCCTCAAACGTTTCAGAAATCAATATAATGTCATCGACATAGTAGAAAATGTTATGAGCAAACTCTGGTCCAAAGACCTTATCCATGAGTCTCATCATCCGAGCACTAGAATTAACTAGACCAAATGGAAGTCTGCGGAATTGAAAGCTTCCTAGTCCCGGCAAGGAGAAACAAGTTTTCTCTCTCGATTCCTTAGCTAACTTAATTTGGAAAAAGGCAGATTTTAAATCTAAAGAACTCATGTATTTAGCATTATTGAGAGAATCTAATATTTCCTGAACCCTAGGCATAGGATATGTATCTACTTTAGTTAAGCTGTTCAGTTTTCGACTATCTAAGCACATTCTCAGCTCACCGTTAGCTTTAGGCACTAAAAGGATTGGACTATTCCAAGCAGAGTTACTTTTCTCTATAATACCCATTCGCAACATTTCATTGATTTCCTTTCGAACGTATTCCCGGTGGTGAAATGGAATCGGATAATATTTTTGCTTGACTGGTGGATGATCACCCGTATCAATGACGTGCTCCTCGAGTGGAGTACAGCCCAAACGGTCCTTGGTAGCCGTGATGCATTTAAATCCCGAGACAACCCTATTTAATTGTGCCTTTTGAAGGTCATTTAAATCCTCTAAATCGTGCAAATGTACTTCAGAGTCTTTCAATAAGTTAATATTAGAAGATGCAGTGCGATAGTGCTTCGATTTTAAAATGTCAGAACAAAGGTTAAACTTGGCTAGAAAATCTACGCCTAGTATAAGAGGAGTGTTCACATCTCTACATACAAAGAATGTGACATAGTGTAAGTCATGTTTATAAGAGATAGGTACTTCTATTTTCCCTAGTACTAACAAGCGTGAACCGTTACCTACAGTCAAGTCTTTCGCACATGTCTGCAAAGGAAATTGCAAGCCTTCCTTATACAATAGTGAATACGCGGATTCACTAATTATCGACACGGCAGCTCCACTGTCCGCTAACGCGTTACACTCTAAACCTAGAATACCTACAGACAAGAACGGTCTAGGATCTCCTAAGTTTTCTTTAAATAAAGGTTGATAAGAGTTATTTTGCAATATATCAGACGAGTATAGTTGTGTTTGTGTAGACCGGTCAGAGACTCGAGTAGTCTTAGAATTATTATTATTATTAAAGTTAGTTGCCTCTGACCTGTCACCTAGTTTTTTGTGCAAGGGCAATTTCTAGTAAGGACTCCAGGTCTCTTACACCTAAAGCATATGGGAGTGGGATATGCGTCACAACGAGAATGGTGATGGTTTCCACCACATTTTCCGCAACCAACAGTAGCTCTATTCTGTCCCTGATTAACGTTACGAGGTCTAGCATCAGAAGATGAAGGAATTGGGTTTGAGATCCCACTGCAAAAGTTAGGTATAACTAGCTCTCTACCTGTGTTCAAGAATCCACGGTTCTCGCATTTAAACTTTGATACTTCTAAACGCGCACAAATGTTCTTAAGTTCCCTAACGGTACGTACTTCAGTTAAAGCCAGACGCGAAATAAAATATGGATTCATGTTCGTCATGATAATTTCGAGTTGTTCTGCGTCGGTAATAGGTACTGACAGACGCAAAAACAAGCTTTCCATGATGTTAACATACGACCTAATCGATTCATTCTTGTCCTGCAATCTAGCCTTAATCTGGTTCAATAGACATCTTTCGTATTCTACCGGTTGAAACTCGTTTTTAAGTGACTCGACAAGCTCATCAAAGGTACCAAAGTGAGATTTATTTATGCGAAACCACATCAACGCTTCCCCAGAGAAAAGATGAACCGCGTTTCTCAACAATTCCTTATCCGAAACCTCCGAAGAGTATTTAAGCTCTTGCAATCTAAAGATAAAATCTTGGACGGGAATTCTACCATCATATACGATACCCCATTTAAGCACTTGAGATGTACGACTTTGACAGAAAACCGGAGGAACAGACTCAACCAAGTTCATCGCAGAGTCCTGAGAAGATGAGCCAGGCTTCTGATTACATTTTAAATTTTCTATGGCATTGAACGCCTTAGCCACCAATGCTATCTTTTTCAGTCTCTGTTCAGAATTAATTAAAAGCAATTTTTCTAACCTGAGTATGACATGAGACAATTTCGACAAACACCTTCTCCGACACGATGAGGACGAGTGATCTGCCTGCAGAACCGCATCCAGTTTTCCCTCGCAGACCTGGAATTCGTCGTCAACAGACAAACTTGAGATAAAAGTGTTCGCTTTCGTGTTGTCTAAAGATGTGCCCTTGGCAGATTTAAATTGGGATTTAAGCTCCTCCACAGTATAGCTAGTGTCTACATCTAGGCCTCTTGCTTGCAATTCAAACATAAGTTCGTCCTTAGTCAGATTATCAACTTCAATTTGTAACGCCATGTTTGACAAGTATATCAGTATTCAACACTTAATATTTAATACAACAGATAAGTAAAAACAGCTACTAGAATTATTCGTACTTATCTCCTCTATTTAAGATACATAAGATAGGTTATTATACCTATTAAGTTAAGCTTTTGATTTTACACACAATATTGAGAAACCGTTATTCTTTGAGTGAGACGTAGGGACGTAGCTTCTCTTAGGTAAAACACCGATAGGTATTTACTTTACACTCAAATGAAAATAATCTGGAATGGACAGTCGACCTCATTATTAGGATACACACCGATTGGTACCATCGTTTGTGTTAGTTAATTTCGTAGTATACAGAATAATTTGATAAGTGCATGCTTAGTTGTCAAGGTACAGTTCGTTAGGAAAATAGATAGGTAAATATCACATAGAGTGGGGACGCCTACGCGTAAGAAATAGATTAGGATTGTTAGGTTAACCGGTTCATACATTTAAGCTTTTACTGTCGACATTAGGTTAAGCTGTTGGAATAAATATGTCCACGTCTGTTCTCTTCTACTGCTGAAAAATAATTCAGTTCTTATCTTAAAGACAAATAAGTCTTCTACTTCTACTGTTGTCGGAATGACACATCTTAAATTCAAGTCTACTACTTGGAGATTCCTGTGTGGAAAAGGGGTTGTTTTCTTTGAACTGCTGTTGAGATTTCTGTTGGTGCAACCATGTGACCTCGATCACAGGTGTATGTCTAATCAACATATGCAGGCGCTGATGTTACTCGTATACAGTATGTCTTCTTTTATTTCTAAGACTGGTGTTGATTTGTCGTGTTAATTGGAATCGCTCAAGGTTAGCTATTTTCAGGACAGTTTGTCAACGTATGAAGCCTCACGTACAGTCGACAGAATTTCTTTTCTCATCTAAAACTTTTGAAACTTAGTCTAAGCTTATGCTGAGATGGGGTGACAACTGTCACGTCTGCTCAACTATTTATCTTTTGTTGTTGTCTAACTCTGAGGTGATACTCGTATGTGGGTCAAGGGTCGTTGACCTCTACATAGGGTTGTGTCGTAGTGGTAATGTGTAGGATAAGTTGATAGGTTAGAAGGCAGTTGGGCTCTCTCTTGAGATACTTCTGGATGGAGGATTTTTTTTTTGTCTGATACAAAATGATATCCGATTGAAAGTTTTCCAGCCCAAACTGTCTGATAGTTTAAGTAATTAATGGTAGAATAAGTGTTACTCTTGTGTAATTTATAACTTGCCACTTGAGAATTATATATATGTGGTTCATAATTTCAAGCTTTGTTTAACTCTCTCTCCCTAGCATAAATCCCTTTTTATCTCTTGACCTTTGGAGAATAAAATAAAAGTGTCTGGCGCCCTCTCTTTTCTATTCTTTCTCAATAAATATAATACTAAGCTGAAAACTCATCCATGTTCGTTGAAGACGTCTTACCCACTAAGATACCCTAGATTTATCGGGCCAGAAATGTAACGTGCAACTGCGCTTTGGGCAAACTGATGCAGTCCTACGCTCACCTGTGTGTGATAGTCTCTGACAGGAGTGAGTTTCTGTCCACACTTGATGTAATGCTCCGAACTAGTCAGCGAGATAAATCTAGGGTATCTTAGTGGGTAAGACGTCTTCAACGAACATGGATGAGTTTTCAGCTTAGTATTATATTTATTGAGAAAGAATAGAAAAGAGAGGGCGCCAGACACTTTTATTTTATTCTCCAAAGGTCAAGAGATAAAAAAGGGATTTATGCTAGGGAGAGAGAGTTAAACAAAGCTTGAAATTATGAACCATATATATATAATTCTCAAGTGGCAAGTTATGAATTACACAAGAGTAACACTTATTCTACCATTAATTACTTAAACTATCAGACAGTTTGGGCTATTCCCAAGAGAACACGGAGCTCTTAAGGAGGCGTGTACGCATAGAAGTTGTACTAGTTTAGTGAAGTTACATGAGGACTTGGTTTTGTGTGTGAGGCTAAAGAACTTTACTTTATAATTTAAACAACAGGAATGCGAGTTGAAGTTAAATACGGAACGTTTTCACCTTGGCTTAGAAGGCGTGGTGAGTCCACGCTGCCGACGTGCACTTCGACCACAGATGTCTCCACTCTGGACCTCGTAAAAGGTACAGCTCGTGACAGCTTCAACACCCAGAGTCAAAGTCACAAGTCCGCAGCACGGAGTCAACACGGCGATGGCCACGATGACGCACCCAGCTCAATTCACCTCTGCAATCTGGCTGCTACGGCCAGCATTTACGCGTAGCGTAGGTACGCAGCCAGTGCTATCACTGAAAATAATACTTTGTCTTAACAAACAATCGACACACGACATATCCCTGCAAGACAAGTACACGACAAATTCACTCAGACAATCCCTAACTAATTGCACCATTCTAATCGAAATAATTATGTAATAAAAGGAATTTCTCTTACCCGGCGAGAATCAGGGTTAGACAGATTTGTCCGTTACATCGGCTGATGTGTGTTTCCACAAGAAAAGAAAAGAAAGATGTCTGTAACAATTTGAGAACAAAAACACGTTAGGAAATCTTATACGAATTTCGAGAAATAACATCGCTAACCACTTCTAGACAACGCAGGGTCACTCACCGAATGGTTTATTGTGTCATCGTAGGTTTTGTGTCTAGGATGCCTCCAGATATGAGTGCTCACATATTCGAAGACAAAATGGCTTCCTCCGCAGGAGAAGCGAGTACGTCCTCACGTCGTGAGCTTTGGGGACGCACTGCCTGAGCGCTGTGCCACAGCTCTAACCATCGGAACACTAGAGATGCCCATACGCAATCGCGAATCTTTCCGATTCCAAAGACAAACGAAGCTATTAGTTGATTTGATTGAGGTTCATTATGAAATAATTGATTCATACGATTAGATACAAAATAAAACACTCCTTTATTTAATATTTATGAATATTAATCCTTAAATGATTAAGAAGACATCGAGCAGAGTCGATTCAGTGTTGCCAGCTGCAACGATCCGCTAACGTATTTGAACAATGCCGCTACTAGATGGCGTTAGATCTGCACCTCTGCCTTGCTCGTCAGTGTTCCTGTAGGAATACCAGAAACTAGGTGGCGCTAGTAGTGGGAAAACTATCAAAATTGTCAGATACGATATTACTGTGTAACATTACCGCTCCAGTTAGAGAAAAAAAAAAAAAATTTTTTTTTTTTTTTTTTTTTTTTTTCTTTTTTCAAAAAAAATGCAAGGGAGTAGGATCCTTAACGTAAAGAAAACATCCGAAAGAGTGTCAAAGAATGAACGCAGACACCAACACCTCCGCTCGTTCTCCAGACGAACAACGAAAAGCCGAAGAGAGTAATACCTGAGGACGGCATACCTGTCAAAGATAACGCAGGCATCAACACCTCTGTGAGTGTTCCTGGACGAACACTAGAAAGCCCAGGGAATACCACTGATGGTGGTATACCTGTCAAAGATAACGCAGGTATCCCAAGAAGTAGGTGGCGCGACATTCGATTTCCTGAAAGTCTCGCAGAAAGTCACGAGGACAGAAACCTCGTACAGCGCAAAAGGGCAAAAGTTGGCTTGTTGCTATTAAAGCATGGAATGCTGCCTTTTAAAAAAGAAGGCTGTTTGCATTAGTTAATATTTTTCCGCGTCATTGATGAGGTTTTCAATGAATGGGGAAAATGTTTGTAAATACTTAAAATGTGATTTTGGAGTGGAAAAAGGAAACTTGAAATACCAATGCGTTGGAAAATATTTTTGAACACTCAAAATGTGATTTCTAAGTTACTATCGTAGACAGTAACTTAGAAATCACATTCGCAGATCCGCTAACGTATTTGAACAATGCCGCTACTAGATGGCGTTAGATCTGCACCTCTGCCTTGCTCGTCAGTGTTCCTGTAGGAATACCAGAAACTAGGTGGCGCTAGTAGTGGGAAAACTATCAAAATTGTCAGATACGATATTACTGTGTAACAAATAGGGTCGTGTTCAGATATTTTTGTGCTCGTAAGCGTGTAGATGTAAATGAACTTGACTGTACCAAGCCTATTCATCTAACGACACCGATTGTTTTCAGTTCGCATCACTAGTGTCTCTATCGGGCACTGAGAGCTACCTCCGCTACGTGAACATCACAACTGAGACCTTGCAGCTAACCCTCAAGTTCAAGACAGACCAGCCCGAAGGATTAATATTCGTGTACATCAGTCGCACACAGACAGCGTCCATGCAGGACAGCATATCATTGTCGCTGGTCAACGGTGAGTCTATAGAATCGATGACGTGATTAGTTCGGTAGTAAGGCAGCTGCCTACTGAATCGGCGGTCTTGGGTTCGAATCCCGGCAAGGGCAAATATTTGTGTGATGATCTTGAATATTTGTGTCAGAGTGGATGTTATTTGTATTTACTTATTTAAGTATATATTTATCTATGTTGATCGTCATCTAGTGCACATAACACTATTTTTTTTAAGTCGTTTTGTATAAGATTGTCCCTTAATATTTATTTATTAATTACTAGCTTCGCCCCGCGGTTTTACCCGCTCATCCGAAGGGGACACTACATTTTTTCAGATTCGGATAAATGTGTTGATCCAAGGTGTCAGCTATCACTATACCAAATTCTATCCAAATGATCCAGCCGTATGAGCGTAAAGAAGTATCAAACATACACATAAACACATAAACTTAGGTTAGGTTGTCCATTAAAGCCTGCAAGGAAATATGCGGATTGTCAAGAGGGCGCGTGTATGTATAAGATTTATACGGCAACAATTTTGCAACCAATCGCAACCGCACTATAATGACATTCGTTTAAATGCCTGTCAAATGGAATGCACTCTTTTCCTGGCTATTGTTCGTGTAGTAAACACGTGTACACTTTATTTATAATATCACGTTCATGACTGTGAATGTTTTCGGCATTTTCTTTGGATATTTTTTAATATTTGTCTTTTAAAGAAAACACCACGGATGACATTGACATTGTTGACAAACTATCATAAAATCATTGCCAGTGTAAGAAATTAGTTTCAGTGAAATTCCGCAATATGGCGCATCCTCATATATTTCTGGTCAGGCTTTAAATACAGGACACCGCGCATAATGACCCATTTTGCTCTACAGGTAAACTGGTGCTCATGAGCTCGCACGACACCCTGGACACCGGACTGCACACCTACAACGACTCCCAATGGCACGTCGTCACAGTGACTCACGGCGCCGAACTCAAGATGAGAGTCGATGACTTTGACCACTACAGGTACGCACCATTAACTTTTAAATCCGTCTTCATTATTATCTTTATACAGTTTTATATATTTTTCTCAAACATAAAATGAAATGTCGTCATAACGTGAGTTATAACAGGCTTTGAAGTATCACGATTCGGTCGGAACAACTCAAGAAAGCTGTAAAGGAATTTCATACACAATTTAAGGCCTAGGCCTTTAAACATGGCGTCTGTGTTCATGAACAATACAGCTGAATTATATTTCTTTGAGTGGTGTATTTTTTTATTTCATAGCATATATGTTAGAAAAAACACTATACATGCCTTAGTGAAAAGGGCTTGCCGGCTTTGTATCACTATACGTCCTATCTATACCTACTCACCCGGTAAGCCCTTATTTCCCGGCAACTATATCGTAGTAGTAATAATGGCACCTTTTTATTACAAGGAATTATTCTCATTTTGTGCGTGTAGGAGTGTATTTCTAGTTATTTTACAGTTTTACACAAATTGCAATCCTATTGCCATTTAACGATGCATTATAATTCTGGCGCCACTATATTATACGCATTGGTCACTGTCCAGTATGAGTTTGTTAGTTAAATTTTCCCCCACATATGCCTTATTTCAAACAGGAAAATCACAGCTCTGCAATGAAATTCAGCTTCGTGCCCATAATAAAAAATAAAGCATATTTAAATATCTATCTAATGATTTAACTCACATCTCTGTTGGTTCTTGATCCAATTTGGCGCATGGTCCTTTATCACTCAGTCCCAACTCGTACAATATCGGATGCTAACAATACCGATGACTATGACTAACAAAAACGAACTTTCCAGCTCTGACACAACCCCAGAACCACTCAACATATTCGACGGGGTCCTCCTACTGGGTGGCACCCACAACTATGTAGCAACCTACAAGGCCAGCACCAAGACTGCCTTCCGAGGGTGCATAGCTGACGCCACCATCAACGGACGGGTCCTGAATCTACTGGAACCTGTCGCCAAACGAGGGGTCACCTTCGGGAGGTGTGGGGATACAATTAGCGGTTTCACTCCGGGTAAGTTTATGATAAGGTATCGGGCTTCTGACAGCACGGACTTTAGAGATTCATCTATTTCATTCCAAACTGTCTTTATGGTTATTGTGGCTAACAGTCACTTAATGCTTAATGACTGACATTATAAATATATGTTTTTTTTTTTACAATATTACAACTCCTAGATTTACCCAGTTTAATTTGACGATTTCATGCATTTTCTAGTCATAGCTGGATATTCGATCAATATAGAACCCAATTTACTCCTGAAAACATGTAAAATGTCGCATTTATTTGTTTTTATACTCATAACAAAGTCTTATTATAGCTCCAACACTGATGGTGACAACATGATCTCTATTCCATCGCTGGTATCACGGTAATCGATTTAACATCCAAAAACCACAACTCGATTGTTGCGCTCAATGAACACACATCTTCGATTCTAACAGCACTGATCGTTTCTCAGATCAATCCTGGCAAGAGCCAGGCTGGGAGTCGTTATCAGGCAACGTGCTGCCGACGCCTCCGCCAGCGGCCCCGGAGCCTGAACCAGTGGTTCCTGAGAGGATCGTGCCAGAAACCAAGCCAGGTAATCATAAAATATAAATATATCGCCTGTTGACAAGCAAAAGTCAATAAGTTACAAATACCTCGAATACCTCGACGACGACGCGGTTGGCGCAGTTTGCAGACCTGCCTACTGAGCCGGCGGTCCCGGGTTTGAATCTCGGCCGGGGCAAATATGACAGCTTAGTTATTTCGCGAATAAGTCGAAGACTACAACTCTATGCAGGCATAGTTGTTGTAGATTTCGGTTATCTTATGTATTTTCTTATATGTATTTACATACAGAAAATAAATTCAAATATTGTTTTAGCGTGTACAAGACGCAAACCTCTCACGATCTCTTGCCTTAATTTGACAATGTCTAATATACTGGACAAAATCTATGACCTTTTTGTATTTTTTTCTGAACCGCAATCGTTTGAACTATCGAAATCCGATGAGGTTCGAATTATGGAACTTTAGTGTTATTTGTCTAATTAAGGGTGTTCATCTGTTAGAAATATGAAATGTTGACTGTATTGATTTGTTCGCAGTGGAGCCTGTAACCCAGCCGCCGGTCACTCAAGCACCGACGACAGTGTCTACTCTCCCGCCGACCACACCTCGACCGGCGCCACAACCACAGGACGGCTGTGCCCTGGCGTACGACAGGCATTACACCATCGGTGATCCTTACGAGGGCTACCGGTTTGGTAAGTGCTTCTCACCTCACCCTGCACGTTAACCTTGTAATATGACGACGCGTTTGGCTCGGTTTGTAGGCACCTGCCTACTGAGTCGGCGTCCCGGGTTCGAATCCCGGCCGGGGCAAATATTTGTGCAAATATTTGTTCTTGGGTCATGGATGTTATCTATATATGTATTTATATATTATGTATATCATCGTCTAGTACCCATAGTACAAGCTTTGCTTAGTTTGGGACTAGGTCGATTTGTGTAATTGTCCCTTAATATTTATTTATATTTTATATTTAATATCAAATTCAAAATCAAAACGTTTATTCTGTAAGTAGGCCACAAAGGCACTTTCACATGTCTAAATCTGAATCTACCGGCATTTCACAAAAGGAAACCGATGTTGAGAAGAAAGCCTAAAGAAACTCAACAGTAAGTATTTTTTTCGTAAATTATACTTAAAAACTAATACAATTATATTATAACTAGGTAATTGATACATGTTAGAGGAGATGTACAAGATTCTCCAAATCAATGTTTACACTAATAATTATATAAAATAAAGTTAATTTTTCAGAGATTTAGAAGGTCTCTGGCGTCCCGGCATGCAAAACAAAATAAATTATTTTTAAATCCTCAGAACTGAACAAGAAACTAACTATACAAAAGAAAAAAATATATTTAAATATTAAAACTAAATTTCTTAGAGATATATATGGTCTCTAGGCGTCACAAGTCATTGTACAATACACAAAGTTTATTAGAGATGTATACGTATAAGGCCCAAAGTACGTTGGTTAATTCATAATAACGTCACTCTAGACCGTTAGTGGGCTTAACTGCCCGCTACGCGGGGAGAAAGTCTCACTTCCTAGCCAAGGCAAGAAGTAATACTTTACCCTCTCAATGCACAAAGTAACACTTATAATTATAACTCGGACCCAATCAGTTTGTGCGTGCTTAAACCACCAGTGCACATTATTATGTACAAGATTCGGTGCATTCTTTTCGTCTAGACCCTAGAGCATAAAGAAAAAAATATAATAAGTCCTAGTTGAGATTTTCACAAAAAAAAACAAACAAGTATTGGGCCGCAGGTACATGTACCTGGAGAAATTGTACATTGGGCGTTAAGACCTTGTGGTTTTATTTAAGCTTGTGCCTCATATATATATGAGGTAGTCAGATCCAGGGGTTAGATTCTAGAAATCATTTTATTCCCTTCCTAGACGCCATTATTTTCCGTCCCTATAAATATGCATTTAGTTTTTAGGCCCTTAATGCCATTGCATTTCTTGCCTAGATGCCATCATCATCATCATCATTATGAAACGGTACACTCTGTTCGAATATAAGACCTCTCCTTCTGGCAAATGCCATTATTTCTGATAAAATTCCTACGGCTCCCGCGATTTTATATCCATTCGATTTAAAGCTGTCTTACCAAAATATTAACTTTACACCCGTTTTCAAACAGGAACGCGCGAAGACAGTCGCATCGAGTACGCCAAGCTGCCGGGCCGGCAGTCAGACGGCTTGGACCTCACCGTGACATTGAGGACTTTCGACAAGAACGGCGGGCTCATATTCTACGCCACCACAGAAAGGGCTCCTGAGCAGTTCCTGGCTATCTACATGAAGGATGCCCAGGTAAATGAAGACAGATCTAGGAAGGACGCTTTCAGGCCCCGTCGAACGAAGAAAATCGATTGTTTTACACTCTCGAAAGCCTTGACCTCTTTGTAGGATGCAGTTATATGTTGGAGTGAGATGGAAATACTAATACAGACATTCCCTAAGTTTTTGGCTGATTTCTTCAAATAAGCTTTACCACAGATTTCGTTAAATTTGTTGTATTGATAACCAAAACTCAGTATGCTACAAATACCTACTTAAAACAAAGCTCGTATCTCTGTATCAATCTACAATCTAGATACAAGGTTTTAAAGAGTGGGGAAAATTTTGAGAGTTTTGGTTGTGACCAGGCGAAATATTAAAAACTAGCTTTTGCCCGCGACTACGTACGCGTGGAACTTGATAAAAGGGATTATTAAAAGCGCCTAAGCAAATGTAAGAGCAATTGTGTTTTTGGTCTAATAATTACATTTCCTACAGGGTCACCGCACCCCAACAGAAATGTTCACTCACTTTTCAATCTTTTTGGGTATAATTTCCAGGATGAAAACTATCCTATGTCCTTCCTCGGATCTTAAACCATCTCTATGCCAAATTTCATGAAAATCGATTCAGCGGTTTAAGCGTGAAGAGGTAACAGACAGACAGACAGACACACTTTCGCATTTATAATATTAGTATGGATTTTTTATTAAAGCAGTAACGTCTGCTAACGTAAACTAAATGTTTACAAATGAAGCGAAAATTGAAAAATTTAATGATTCGGACAGGAAAGGAGGACAGTGTTGGCCCGGAAAGCCGTTGGAAACGCAGGTTCGAATCCTGTCCGAATCATTAAATTTTTCAATTTTCGCTTCATTTGTAAACATTTAGTTTACGTTAGCAGACGTTACTGCTTTAATAAAAATAAGTAATTTGGGTGTAGCACATCGTTACTATCGATTCTCAACAAATTTGAGACGGTGGTGCCGACGATAAAGTCTAAATCTTTACGGTAGATGGCGCTACGATGCCACCCTAAGGCATGTCGAAGCAACTGGTTGAAAAATTCAATGACTCTGACATCTGATTCGGTGGTCCAATTGGGAGGACGCCAGTGTTGGCCCGGAAAGCCGTTGGAAACGCAGGTTCGAATCCTGTCCGAATCATTAAATTTTTCAATTTTCGCTTCATTTGTAAACATTTATTAGTATGGATATTAATTGTGCTCGTATTTCAGCTCCACTTCTCCTTCAACTGCGGCGGCGAGACCGCCACCATCACTTCCCCCAACACCTACAACGGCACCGATTGGCACACTGTCACGGTCATCCGTACCAATGGTCACGGCAAGATGACAGTTGACAATGAGCGCGTGGGAGAGGCCAGTGTGTCGTGCACCAACCCGGTGGTGCTGGCGGCGCCCTACTACTACGGAGGGCTGAAGAGTGCTGACACCGCTAAAGCACATCTTGGAGTGAGTATACCCACTGGCATATGAAAGTTATCAGTACTAATGGTCACGGCAAGATGACCGTTGACAACGAGTGCGTTGGAGAGGTTCGGGTCAGTTATGTCAATGTCTACTACGGAGGGCTGAAGAGCGTTGACACCGTCAAAACACGTCATGGAGTAAGTGTTGTAATACTCAACTTCCGTTATTTAAGATTCGACTCGTATAATAGCACCTCTAACACAACAGTGAAGCGACTTTTTCTCTCGCGAAATACATTACCTATCTCTTTTTGTGTAGTACTGTTAGAGAGTGACGGGTGACGCTATGTTGTGCGACAGTGTCGCAACGCATAGGTTGTGGTAGACGGGCTCACTAAAATGCAAAAATCTTGGGCAAAGCGAGAGCGCGACTCGAGCAGAGTTTGAGTCTAGTCAAATTATAAAGACTACAACAGACAGCTGGTTTTCTTTTCCATCTTTACTTCTGCAATTGGAGCCGTAGCTGGATTCATAAAAAGACTCAAGTCACTTATAAGAAATTCATGCTCGATTCAACCGGACGGTTGTTTGGGTAGTTTTTTTTTTCATGTGTAATATTGTCTGATGTTTATTCATTTTATTATTTCCAGGACTTCTACCAACCGTTCAAGGGCTGCCTAAGGGGCCTGATGATGAACGGCCAGTACGTCACCGAGATTCTGCGAAGAGTGAACGCCCTCCGATGCACCGACAACATCGAGGACGGTGTGTACTTCGGGCCTCCAACCAACACTAGCAGCAATTATCTTAAGGTACATTTTTATATGAAAACATAAAAAAAAACAGAACTAGAATTCTGTTTTAAAATTTACTATTGCAAAATCACTTTTCTATGGAGAGGGGTCATGATTTCAGAAAAAATCTTAATAGCTTGATGCAGGATCGTCATTTGTTTAGTATGGGCGCGCCGCGCCGTTCCAAAGTGGCGCCAACTGTTTTCATAATTTCGTTTATCCTAGCATCACGCCGAAACGGTTGGACGGATTTAAACCAATTTTGATACAGGTATAGCTGGACATCCAAAGATGGTTATAGGATATTTTTACCCGTATACGTTAAAGAAAAAAAATACGCAGACGAATTTGCGGGCGCCTCCTAGTGTCTATTAATTTTCTTATTTTTGTTTTATTACCTCGGTGTACTAAGTTACTAAGTGTCTACCCTAACCTAAAACCCTATGCTCGGATCGACGGCTCCTAATCAAAGGAAGTAACCCCAAACGTATTTATTCCCACAGCTCCAAGAGTTCACGTTCCGCGTGGGCGTCAGCATCTCAGTCTCAATGGAGATCAAGCCACGCAACACCACGGGCCTGTTGCTCTCCGTGCACGGCAAGAAAGACTACCTCATCCTGGAACTGCTGGAGAACGAGGTGGTGGTCAACGTGGAGAACGGCAAGGGAGAGTTCCACGCGAGCTACAAGCTGGCTGACGCCACGTCGTTGTGCGATGGCAACTGGCACAGGATCCAAGGTACGATAGTAATAGCATGGTAAGCAGAACAACATGACATCTGTGTATTTACTTCTGTATTTGGTGCAATAAAGTTTTTATTTAAATAAATAAATATTTATCAACGTTGAAATAATAACGAATCTGAATTTCTGAAGTAGACCGTTATAATATAGGTACCTACTTTAAAATTATTGGGCATGGATTGACTACTGAATAATATATTAGAACTAGCTGTGCCCCGCGGTGTTACCCGCTCATCCCACGGGAACACTAAATTTATTCGGGATGAAAAGTATTCTATGTCCTTTCTCAGGTCTCAAACTATCTCCATACCAAATTTCATCTAAATCGGTGCAGCGGTTTAAGCGTGAAGAGGTAACAGACAGACAGACAGACAGACACACTTACGCATTTATAATATTAAGTATGGATTTAGGAGCAGAAGATCTTCATGTCGATATCTCAAAAAAGGTGTTGACCTCTGAAGTTCATGCAGGGACTGCAATTATTTCAGTCATGGTTTCAATGATTCTTGATTTAGACAATTATTACGCGAACCAAATATGAAGGCTTATTTCTCTTTCCAGTGGCAAAAACCCGTCACGTGGTCTCCGTCGGCGTCGACAATCACTTCAGCGACGCCGGTCTCGGTTCTGGCCCGTCCACCGACACCCGCTCCGCGCTATACATCGGAGGCCACGAGAAGGCCGTGTCGCGCGTGCGCGGTGTCCGCTCCAAGCGAGGGTTCACCGGCTGCATCAGAAACATCCAGATCAGGGACCAGCCGGTGCATATTCCCCTGTCTGCCGCACACAGGGATACGCATGTTGGCGCGTGTCCTAAGGATTAGTTTGCAAACTTCTGTAAACGTATCATTATTTCATTGCATCTTCCATTCTTAAGGTCTTTATCAATTTACAGGCATGTGTTTTGGATTAGATTTTGCTCCCGCAACATTTCACGCCCAAAATGGTTTCAAACTTTGAACCATTTATCATCACTTAATGGACGCACACTCTTTGATTTATAAGTCTTTATCAATTCATACTCACGTGTTTTGGATTGTAATTGATTTGCAAAATTTCACGCGTTGTAAATGCCTAAATGTATAATTTTGACCTATCGCCTGTAAACTGTATCCTATGTTGACGTATGTTCTATAAGCATCCTGTTCACTCATCTTTGATCGTCATTTCAAGGTAACTAATATTAAACCAATCTTTCTTTTCGCACATGTAATAATCTTATAAATATATATGACATTGTAAACTATTGTTTTTTGTATGTATTAAACCAATTTCTGCACTATTCAATATAATTAATAATTTAATTTCTTCAGTTTAATGATATTTTTACTGGTTGTATTGTAATAAAGTTAATATGTATTACCAACAGAATAGAAATAAATAGTCATCAACACCAAAGTAGAGTTTTATTAATCTTATATACAGCCTACACGCTAAGCCTCTTGTATACTATAATGAGTAGTATAAATAGTACAGTCACCATGAAAATTTGCTAACAATTTTAGTAAGTAATTTGACATAAGCCAGTAGTAAAATTGACACCCGCTTATGATGCTGACTGCAGAAAAGAGACGAGAGTATAAAAGCCTGAAAGGGAAGCGGAAGGATTGCGAATATAAAAATAGTTCGTGGAGTCTCTCCGCGCGGAAGAAGTGAAACTGCGTAATGTGGAAATGAAAATAGGAAGGGTAGAAATTGATTTTTTGTGAACTCATATTGTTTCTTTAAGACAAACTTCTTCACTCTCCCTATGAGCGTTGAACGTTTAACGCAACAGTGCTTTCCTACCCCCTCCAAGGTAGCGTTAAACGTTTAACGCAACCTTGTTGGAAGTCGCATTAGAAGTTTCACTTCAATGAACAGTACTTACATCAATCTAATCTCTATTCAGATATACAATTCAGGCGTTGGGGTCATGACATGACTAGTTTAAGCAACTGTTACTTAATCTTTTGACGGTAAATCACGACGACGGAAAGCTGTGCCACAGATGCCACGAAGTCATTTGCCGCTATAAAATGGCATTCTATCTACTGTCAGTTTGGAGTCAGGGACAGTTTTCGGCCGACGAGAGAAGGTCGAAAGGTAATGAGAGGACTATAAGACAGTGAGACATCTTTAATAATTATAAAAACGGTTTAAACTCACGTAAAAATTGTCAGGAACGGCCCGACATGTTTCGAACTCATTTGGAGCTCTCCATCAGGGGCAGCTATCCGAGCTGCTACGCGTTTCGCGACCCACTGCACTGGGTCAACTTTTACGTAAGTATATACCGTTAGTATAATTATTAACGTGTGTTTTAATGCCAAATTATGTAAAGCCTGACCAGAAATATATGAGGAGGCGCCATATTGCGGAATTTCGCTGGAACTAATTTCTTACACTGGCAATGATTTTTATGATGGTTTGTCAACTATGTCAATGTCATTCGTAGTGAATTAAATGTTTCCAAAGAAAATGCGGAAAACCATACACAGTCATGAACGTACGATTATTAACGAAGTGTACATGTGTTTAATACATGAAAAACAGTTAGGAAAAGAGTGCATTCCATTAAATGATATTACGAGGTTAATATAATGGAACTGACAGGTATTTCAAAGTAATGTCATTATAGTGGATTGCGATTGGTTGCAAAATTATTGCCATTTAAATCTTATAAATAGCGCCCTCTTGACAATCCTCATATATAATTCTGGTCAGGCTTTACATATTAAGCCTATGTGCATATTTGCGTCCGTATGTAGTCAAATGTTTGAAGTTAAATACCACTGTCTCGGTTTTACACGGTGCATCAAGAAGAAATATAATTTCGTTAGGTATTAATAAAACAGTTTTTTAGTAATAATAACTAGTCTCAAAAATACCTACATACTTTGCTGATAATTAGTTTTAATGCTGTGGTAAGTAAGACGCGTGGTAAACAAGGAGGTTCACACTAGGTTCTTCCTACATTTTTGTTCCCTTTGCGGTGGAGACGGCGGGTTGCTGGGGGACAGATGAAAAAAGTTTTGTGCGCGACGGCGTAGGCCGTAGACTCAGGCAAAAGGGGGAAGACCCGCTCCGAGTCGTTTCTGGTACAAAGGCTGTCCATTGCGATCCAGCGTGGAAATGCTGCGAGCGTTATGGGCACCTTTCGACCAGAAACGACAGGGAGTGGTGTTTTTCGAACCTTGTTATGTTTATAATTTAGTTTTAATTGAGTATAACTTATTAATTCATTGCCCACCGTATACAATTCATTGATTTATTCATTAACCAGGAAGATGTAAAGAAAATTTCCTAAAGTACCTAAAGAAAATTTCCATCTAATATGTTTAATGGAATCTGTGAAAATGTTTACCCGTCATCTAATTAGTCATGAAGCCTCAGTCAACACAGAAAAAAAAACGGACTAGAACGAGTCGGGCTCGCCCTCTAAGAGTTCCGCACCATTATCTATAAAAGCGGCAATATAATCACGTTTGTCGTATGGGTGCCTTAAATATTTATTTTATTCTATTTTTACTATTTGTTGTTATAGCGGCAACAGAAATACATCATCTGTGAAAATTTTAACTAGCTATCATGGTTCATGAGGTACAGCCTGGTGATAGACAGACGGACAGTGGAGTCTGAGTAGACAGGGTCTCGTTTTTTACTCTTTGGGCCCTAACCCTAAACATTATTTCAACTATAAACAATAATGCAAGATTTTTAAATAATTTCATCCATTTCCTTGTAATATATCGTCGCCAGCCGTTTATAATTTTCAGAGTTGTACAAGTATTACCCAGTTTGTTTTCGGACCAGAGCCATCTATCGGGACACAAGTACAGCATCACGAACAAGAGATGGCCAACTGGTTAGCACTCCTAGGACTTAGTTTGAGTGCTAAATGACTAGGTTAAAACTAGACGGTAGTTCCAGATGGAGCCACTGAGTAGTGTATGTTGGTCTCTGCAATGGGAAATTGATAAAAAAATTCAAAATGCTTGGGATAAAAAATATAAGTAGGAATAACCCCCGGAATTTCCGGAAAAATAGATACGTTTACCGTAATACCCTTACACTCCGTATAGGTGCGGGAGAAAACATTTATATATTTACGACGCCGCGGTTAGCACAGTTTGTAGTTCACCTGCCCACTGAGTGGCGGTCCCGGGTTCGAATCCCGGCCGGAGCAAATATTTGTGTGATGAACTCGAATATTTGTTCCTGGGTCATGGATGCTATTTATATATTTTATATTATGTATATCGTCGTCTAGTACCCATAGTACCTACAAGCTTTGCTTAATTTGGGACTAGGTCGATTTGTGTTAGTTTTCCCTTCATATATTTTTATGGCTCCAGTAAAATCTGTTATCACTTTTCTAGGACTGAGATGGTAAAGAATAGGCATCGGTAAGTAGGTATATGGTAGGTATGTAATTTTTTCTTTATTGAAATGGCCACTTGTGACGTCATCTTCGAATAGCTGAACGGCAACCATAGAGTATATTTAATATGGCAACTAATTTGCCATTTTGGCCGAAAAAAGGCCGTACCTACTCTCAACTTATCTCTCGCATATAAATTTATCACTACCTGAGATGACTTGTACGTATAGCCTAACAAGTGTCAAATAAACAGCTTTCATATGGCAATAATTTGCATACGTCATATATTTGCATTATTAAACGTCAATAGTTCAATATTCTCTTTATCATTAACCAAATTCAAAACATAGTTTACCGGAATGCTGCTCAATCTGTCCTTCTTGCGAAATAAATACTGAATCCTATTGAAATAAACTTGACTTTCATCGTTGTGGATAGTTTTGGCTTTATTATGCGAGAATCACCTGAAATTTAAGAAATGTTTAGTCCTGTTTCCTACTTGTTTATCAGTGACATTCACTGACTATCGGTTCGGTTCGCCAGTTACCAAAAATTTGTCGTTGCCAGTTAGATAAATTAGGCGTGGGTCGTAGGGATTGTTTAGAGAGATAGGAGGGAAGGATATTAATAATTGGAGGGATGGATATATCGTATGAAACTGTCATTAAAACCACATAACCGGTCAAGTTAAGTTTGTGCCTGATATTTATGGCGTCATATACAAAATATGAGGCACCAACTTAAGGTGACGGGGTTGGCGACGTAGCGGACCACTTCGGAGATTTCTCCAATATATAAGTAAGAACTCCGCCATTGCCGGTCCCAAGCCCGGATGTGAAAGGAAGAGGGTTCTTGAGAAGTGAACCTCACTCACTGGTAAAAATACAGCGGTTTAGGCTACCAGAAGCCTGGGGTCTCCCTTAAAGACTGGCCCTGTGAGCACGTTCGCAATGAAGGCAGCCCCGTCACCATGATCGGGATGCTGTGGGCTAATCACCTGCACATTCTTAAACTAAGAGATTATGAAACCTTCGAAGAGAAATTGACGTCTCACGAAGGCCCTCTGTACTACTGGGGTACCATAGGACGCCAACAACATAAGTAAGAATAGGACCCAGTGCCTTGAACACGAATGTGCGTTGTATTTCCTCTCTGCCTTCAACGCATATGAGTGCCCACATATATTATCGATACATTCCATTTATAAATCGTGACATCACTATCAACGCTGGACGTCCGTCACTGGATGAAAGTCCTGAAAATGCCAGCGAATGCGTTCAGATCCCCATGCAATGAAAACATGTAAACCATTAAAACACTATTGGGACTACGTCACACGTCCTCACCCGCCAGCTGCCACGAGGCGGATACAACCACGAATAAATTAGCGAAAATTCGTACTCGGTTTTCTGGATATTTATAGAAAAAGCGTTCGCCGGCTGTGGGGCGCACACACGGGCGTCCGCGCGCGGCCCGAGCAGTTCACGGAGCCCTATGGAGCCGCCGGTCTTCAGTGGAGAGCCGCCGGCCCTCAGACTGGGCCCCGGCGCCTCCGCTGACGTCTTCGTCCCCCTGACAGGCACCCCGCCCTTCCAATACGACTGGTAAATATAGACGGTATTCCGTTATTATTTGGATTCCATGACATTTGATAGTTGTTAGTGAGATTAGTGTTCGGATTGCATTATGCACTGTCGCAACTTCGAAAGTAAATAAACAATCATTCAGTGATCTTCTTTAGTCGCTATTTTGTGCGTTCACATTCTTTAAATGTTTGATAGGTTAGTTTTGTTAAGAGTGTTGTACGTAGAAACTTTTGGTAGTTAAGAGAGTCATTTTAAACACTAAAACTGTGATAACGTCACATGTGAAAACGCTTAAACGTCACATTTGAAAAAGTTCAATTATAATCAGCATACCGGAGAAAGCGTAAGTTTTCTTCCGATTCTAATTTAATTTTGAGCATAATTACAACTAAACCGTTCGATTTTCAATCTTACATCGGCTTTGCAAGTTCGTTATTTGCGCGTGCGCATGTTGGACGCTGTTTATTTGTTTTTACATGTGCGTGGTATAAATAAGTCGGTAGCTAAGACACATGTCTCGACTGAATGCACCATTTTATCCGCATGTCGCGGTTTTAGCCGGTTACGGATGGAAAGCGGGTACTGTGTTTAACTAATGATCTAAAGTCAAGGATATCCATATCCATTTATTCAGTAGGTGTTAGTCATACATTGTGAACAAGTGTAGATAATACAATCAGCAATAGTAACTTAATTTAACAAGAAAAAAATTATTCATTTATTTGGAGTTAGGGATTAGGTACATTATAATATGAGATGCAAGTTATTTTTAAGTAGGGTCAATTTCATCTAAAAATTCATTAACTGAATAATAGGCCTCACGAAGTATCATTAATTTTAATTAGGAGTTAAAACCCGTAGTGGTTTTTATACCTTTAATGTGATAGCTTTGCAGATGCGTCGATGAATGTTGCTGTTCCGTGTTTTTATTTATTTATTTATTTAAACTTTATTGCACAAAATACACAAGTAAAAGTACAAATGGCGGACTTAATGCCATAAGGCATTCTCTACCAGTCAACCATAGGACTCAACAGAAACATTTGTATGTTTTTATGTCTATTTTTGACAAAAGCAATGCAGTAAAATGAACTGATAACTGCATTATATCCGTCAATAAGATCATGGATTTTAATACGTCTAAAGTAGGTATTTTTTATTAAATCACCAGGTGGGTTAGGTTACATTACATTCTATTATGGTTTCTGCGTCCAGTGTGTCATTATGTACATTCCATGATACAGGAACGGACAACGTACATACAAGCGGTATGCTCATTCCATTTCGTCAATACGGTATTTAACTTTAGTATATAAATTATATGTCCTTAAAACCACTAAACATGCATTAAAAATACACGGAACCATATAAACTACCACTTTCCTACTTTTGGACATTTTACTATTTTTTAATTGGACAATAACTAAAAAGAAGACGTGTTTTGACTACTGATTTTTATGACGTCACAAGCCAAGTGTCTTCATAGAAATTTCATACTGACAAATCGTTTTTGACATTTGATAAAGAGTAACTGATTTGAGCTGTCATCAAATATCGTTGTGTGCTTTTCTCTTGTTTTGTTATGTCTTAAATTTCATATGTTAAAATAGATTATTATTATTATTATATTTTAATTATTTTTCTAGCATCTCTTATTTTCCTCGCCGTAGTGAGGTGAAAAGTTGTATGTTCTGCAGGGCTGCAATTATTTGGATTCTCGTGTCTTGAAAGCCTCGCTGCGCTCAATCTTAGATACCTTCGCTCGTTCAGCTTTCAATTTCAACGCTCGCGCAATATAACAACTTTGCAGCCTTGCATAACAAATAACTATTTTTCCGGTAGGCATCTGTTTCATGCCTAATACCTTAGGGTTTTTTATTTTAACTGCAATACTCTAGGCTCTAATTCCATGTACATATACGCACTCCGATATTTCGGAGAAATCACCAGTGGTGACTGGCTTAGTTTATCGCCACTTTGCCAACCCGGTGGCGTTAAGTTTGCTGGTTTTCATTTATATTCGAGTAGTAATAGTAACGAGACATGTCTCTTGCAGTTCGAATCGCAAACATCGCGTTTTCGTACGTAGAACGGTAGGAGGTTAGATGTCAATGGAGCTGATGTTATATTTTTTTATAATATAAGGGGCTTTGTCACTGAGCGACTCATTGCTCCCTAAAACAATACACAAATAGAATACAAAAAGAATACACAAATAGAATCCCCGCCGGCGGGGAACTACCGCTACTTAGTTCGCGTTTCTTCTCTTTCTTCTCTTTTTCATAACCCGATTCTCTTTTCACTCTCCTCCCGCCCTAAGTCAGACTGATTCGGTTCAGTCTATTCACGACGCCGCGCAGTCCATGCGCCCAGTGCGCCCGCGTCACCCCAACCCAAATTACCCCTGTGGTGCGGAGATAATCCCATTAGCGGGTTATACTCCCACACAAAGTCCGACTACTGGTAGTGAGGGCTAACCAGCCCTGATACAGTTCAAGTCATGTCTAAAAAAAAAAAAAAAAAAATACAAAAAGGTAACTTAGTACTATTTATTATAGTTTAGAGCTTACTGTGGGACTAGTTCGATTTGTGTGATGTTTTCGGATAGTTGTTTATTTATTTATAGTTGATTTGGGCCTTTTATAGTCGATGCGGCTCAAGTAACCTATAATTATAGTAGGTACTACTTACTAAGGAGCAGCTAACGCTAAATCAACTGGAATGTAGGTACAGCAATTTAGCTTCATACGATTTGGATCATCATCATCATCAGCCTGTTTCAGTCCACTGCTGGACATAGGCCTCTCCCATGGCACGCCACTGAGCTCGATTTTCAGCTCTCGTCCTCCAGTTACTACCCGCTGTCCTTCGAATGTCGTCGCTCCACCTTGTTACAGGGCGCCCTACACTGCGTTTACCGATTCGTGGCCTCCACTCCAGGACTCGTTTGCCCCAGTGGTCATCGGCTCTACGGCAGATATGACCAGCCCACTGCCACTTCAGCTTGCTTATCCGCTGTGCTATGTCAGTAACTTTGGTTCTCTGTCGAATTACTTCGTTTCGGATCTGATCCCTAAGAGACACATGTACGATTTGGATATTAACATTTAAATTGAATTCATACTCACAAGTGTATGAAATTCGCATTTTAAATTTAATAGTCAAGTACTAAAATGACAAATTAAAACAATTTCGAAATATAAACTGGCAAGCTCTTAGCTTGCAGAGTTAGGTACTAGTTGTTAATACATAGTTATTTGTTATGCAAGGCTGCTAAGTTGTTATTTGGCGCTTGTGTTGAAATTGAAAGCTTAAACGAGCGAAGATCTAAGATTGAACCAAATTGTTCAAAGATAGATTCCTGAGCGTAGCGAGGCTTTCAAGACACGAGAAGCCAAATAAATTTGCAGCAGTGCGGAACACACTACATCTCACCTAACTACGGCGAGAAAAATGCAAGGTACAATTAAAACATATAAAAAATAATATTTAATATTGCCCTCTATTTAATATATCAATTAAATCCCAACCAAAAAAACAAGAGAAAGGTACAGATTAAAGATTAAAAAGTGTATCCTAGAGAATCACAATCAATCAATTGTTTGATATGATGCCCACGGCTACTTTCTACCGTCGCACTACTCACCATTGCCAGGGTGTAATCATCATCATCATCACTGTCAGGTTTCATAGGAATTTCCTACCACGAACGCTCCGCATGTGAAAGCTCCCTGCCGAGGTTCTCCCGGGGGCTATAGCATGAGGTTCTTCAAGAGGGGATTAAATAGGTTCTTAAAGGGTCGACAGCGCGTGTGTGATGTTCCTGCCATCGCAAGCGTCCATAGGCAGCGGTAACTGCTTAACATCAGTTGAACCACACGCATGTTTTACCCCTGTGGCGCAGAGATAATCCCATTAGCGGGTTATACTCCCACACAAAGTCAGATTACTGGTAGTGAGGGCTAACCAGCCCTGATACAGTTCAAATCATGTCTTAAAAAAAAAAGAAATCATGCGTGTATGCCACACCGTCGTAGTTTAAAAAAAAAACATTGTGCTCGAAATTCAAATGACTGCACGCAGATTTCGCGCTATAAACCGAGTTTTCCGGAAAAAAGTGTTTATCATACTGCTTTGTCGATGACTGATATTAAGATTTGATTTTGTCGGTTGCGAGAAAAACTAACAATGTTTTTTACGAACGACATTCCCGAATCTGATCCTCGGTGTCAAATGTAAGCCGTCACTATTTCTACACCGCGACGTCCCGACATCGGACAAATTGACATCATTTCAAATTTTCAAATAGTGTTAATTTTAATCTAATTTCATTACTTTATTATTAGTTGTCGCCTACGCTCTTTTAGAATCAGGAACTTTACAAATGGATTTTTAAATCATAAATTGGGATAAATATTGAATTTAATTTATTTATTTGATTAGGTATATCGAAAAAAACCGGTCAAGTGCGAGTCGGACTCGCGCACCGAGGGTTCCGTTCAAACACTTTCCATCCTTAAGTGGTTAAGTTAAGTTTGCACCTGGTATCCATACAAATGAGGTGCAAAGTTAACGCAACCAATCCCGTTTGTTGTATGGGAGCCCCCCTTAAATATTTATTTTATTTTGTTTTTAGTATTTGTTGTTGTAGCGGCAATAGAAATACATCATCTGTGAAAATTTCAACTGTCTAGCTATCACCGTTCTTGAGATACAGCCTGGTGACAGACGGACCGACGGACGGACAGACAGACGGACAGCGAAGTCTCAGTAATAGGGTCCCGTTTTTACCCTTTGGGTACGGAACCCTAAAAACAGCTGGTTAAAAAAAACCATGTCGTCAATTAAACACGACGTTTAGAAATAAAGGTGTTTATGATACGATTTATTACTTGACGTAAGTTACCGATAACAGATCTAACATCAATACAATTAGATTCATGAAGAGCGAACATACCTTTTTTCGAGGTACAAGCGAAACCCTAAAAGGACCGGCCAAGTGCGAGTTGGACTAGCGCAAAGAGGGTTCCGTGCAAACACTTATCCCATCTTAATTGGCCCGGTTAAGTTAAGTAAGCACCTGGTATGTATGGCGCGGGATACAAATGGGGTGCAAAGTTAACGCAACTGATCACGTTAGTTGTATGGCAGAGCCCTTAAATATTTATTTTATTCTTTTTTTTAGTGTTTGTTGTTACAGCGGCAACACAAATACTGTCTAACTATCATGGTTCATGAGATGCAGCCTACTGACAGATGGACAGACCGACAGACAGACGGACAGCCGAGTCTTAGTAACAGGGTCCCGTTTTTTACCCTTTGAATAAGGAACCCTAAAAAAGAGTAAATGATTCGCAGTTACGCCAAATGAAGGTATCAATAGTACATTAATTGTCCCAAATTGCAAGTGTTTGTGTGCATTTGATGACGCGGTTGGCGCAGTGGTTAAGCAACTGCCTACTGAGCCGGCGGTCCGGGGTTCGAATCACGGCAAGGGCAAATATTTGTGTGATGAACTCGAATATTTGTCATGGTCATGGATGTTGTTTGTATTTAAGTATGCATTTATCTATACTATGTTTATCGTCGTCTAAGTGTCCATAACAGGCCTATTAAAGCTTACTGTGGGACTACAGTTGAATTTTTAATTAGCCAAAGTGATTTGACAGATGTCGTAATTTATATTTTCGTTATTCAGATATTATTTCTCAAACAATGAATGAGAAAACACGTAATTGCTGATATTAGATTGACTTTTATTGATAAAATAAATAAATAAATAATAAAGCATTTATTCGTAGTAACAGCACTCCTACACATTACACAACTTGTGCCAAACTGTAAAACAGTTTGTTGGCAGAAATAAGCTCCCTTTCTTTACATTACTGTTTTCAGCTTACAAACTATTAAGGTAAGTATTCTATAACTATAGGCAATTAACTACATTTGTAAACACAACATATACTTATATATGTAAGTATACACACACATACACCCTATGCTTACAAATGTAGTTACTGCAAGCATTTTATATCTTAATAAAAAGTGATATGTTGAAAACACATTAAACTTAATCAAATTGCGCTCATAAAAATTGCGTCAGTTTACTCCGGCTAATAAATACGACTTTATAGTGATTTGTGTGAGGTTGTCCTGTATTTATTTATTTATGCGTGTGGGGCCTTTCTTAATTAGCCCGTGGTTTGTCTAAAGTTTTGCATCTTGTCTTGGCCAGGAACAGAGATTTTCTCCGCGCGTAGCGGGCAGAAAATCGGGCAGTATATTAGGGTGACGTAATAGTTATATTACATACCTAGGGCGGTGGATTCGTGAATGTCCCAGATCGCAGGTGTTTGTGGCCCGATAAGAAGGTGAGGGCCATTATCTGTGTGTTGCTCTACATTAGATGTTTTACAGGGTACATTTGATTTTTAGGGTTCCGTACTCAAAGGGTAAAAACGGGACCCTATTACTGAGACTTCGCTGTCCGTCCGTCCGTGCGTCCGTCCGTCTGTCACCAGGCTGTATCTCAAGAACGATGATAGCTAGACAGTTGAAATTTTCACAGATGATGTATTTCTATTGCCGCTATAACAACATATACGAAAAATAAAATAAAATAAATATTTAAGGGGGGCTCCCATACAGCAAACTTGTTATAGATTATGGTACGGAACCCTTTTTTATGCGCGAGTCGGACTCGCACTTGCCCAATTTTAATTATTTATATGGCAATAATGTGCATACGTCATATATCAGCGTCGTGTATCAGTGGCGTTATGTCAACAACTAATCTCAAAACATTGTTCAACGAAATGCTGCTTCACCCATTGTTCATTCTTCTTCTGAAATAAATATTAAACCATATTAATGACAACTTATATGAACCGCTGTGAATATACAGTGGCTTGCTATGCGAAAATTATTTAAAACTCATGAAAGATTTTGCAAGATTTTCTCTTTGTTTACATAAGCGACATTAGAGGACTTTCAATGTCATTTATTTTTTGGACATACCTTGAAGCCACTCAAGTAAAATAAATTAGTACCATTCAAAATCAGCAATATGACGAGGGCCAAAAAGTGAATTGCCGGGCTATAACATAATAACTTGATTTGACGTCAACTTGAGAACCATCTTTTATAAGTTAACGGGTTTATTCACATCGTAGAAGTCGAATATCGCTCTACATGTTTCGAATCGATTCGCGATTCATCATCAGGAGAACCGATCAGTCGCGGCGGCGGCCAACCGAGTACCTACTTAAACTCAGTGAGTAAACTCGTTTATGTATTTTTTATGTCAGCGACTCACGGTAGTTTAAAAAAATGTTTTTTTCATATTATGACAAATATGTTAATAATAGATCGTAATTTCAACCAACTTTTTGAAATGAATATTAGTTTTCCCGAGTTCTAGGTATTAACATAGCTATTTCATGCTTTCATTGCGTGCAGTCAAAAATAAATAGAAAAAACTAATTTTCCGCGTGAATTTTGTAAATATCGAGTAGTTTTTAAACAAAAATTATCAATGATAAATTCAAACTGTACCAAAGTTTCAAATATATACCAATAAAATCCAAATAGGCCTGTTCTAGGTAGTAACATCAATAATAAGCTAAGAAACGTGTTTGATCATATAGAAAAATGTTTAAAACAATCAGCATTTTAAAAGGAATTAGGCCTCTTAAATGTTTCTTAAATGCTTGCGCTAATTCTAATTCACTGTGACATCATTCAAGGTTTGCCTTTGACCAAAATAAACGTGCTTCAGGCACGCTGACGCCACCTAGCGTGCTGGCTACGTCATCTGTCAATGCGCCATCTGTTGTTCGTATAGCGAACCACGTTATGAGACTAGCGGTATTCATTTTACAACTTGAAAATAGGCATGATGAAAAACTTTTTTTGAGGATTACAATCGGTTCTATTCTTATTGGGATCAAAAATGATTCCATGGTCATGAAAAAGAAAAAATTTTGTAAGTACTAGCAATTAGGTAAATTTGAACAATACCTACGTATGAAGATTTTTTTTTAAGATGTCAATCGTTTTTTTTTGTTAGGATCAAATGTATATATGGGAGTAACTACACTTAGACTGCTCTAAAAGTCAGAAATGACCGTCATAGTTCTACACTTCTACGGAACGCTAAAAACGCTCCATACAAATGGCCACTTAATCGTGAAATCATTATATATTATGGTTAATATTTTGTATGGAAACAATAATTAATTTGCCATTTTCACCGTGAAGGAGTGCGTTCAAGATCTTGGTTGTCATACTATTTATTATTATGTATCTTCATCGATATCTTGGCCAATTATGGACCGACTCTCAATTTTTTTTTCCAAATAACTATATTTGCGTAGCTAAGTTTAACTATTTACAATTCCTAAACGGCATATTCTATTATCTTGGCAGTTTCATTTCGAATATGGCGAAATTACCATTGGTTTTAATTCGGGAAAATATTGTGGAAAATCGTAGTTTAAATTATACAACGTATTTCACAATCTATCTGTTTATTTAATGAAAAGAACTAATGCAGACTTGATGGCAGTTTACACGGATGACGCACGCTACTGAACCCTTACTATGAGTTTACAGTGACCATAATATTTAAGGTTAAGTAAGTAAATCTACTTGTAATTGTAATTGTATTGTATGAGTTTTTTATGACTTGAAATAAATGATATTATTATTATTATTATTATATACTCGCTAATAGCGACTGCGTAAACGATTTGTATGGAGTTGTAGTTCCAAACATCTTACAAAAGGTGGACTTAATGCCATGAGGCATTCTCTACCATCCTTCGGGCAAAGCAGATATTATTCATAGAAAAGAAAAATATGGTTTCTTTGTTTATCGTATACATTTATGAAAGAGGTTTGTCCCGAGCTAAAACATCGTGCACAAAACAATACCCTAACTCCGTCGTTTAGAAAACGGGACAAGACCGTCTTAGTGCGTGCCTCTGGGTACTCAAGTATTGGGGATCCTTGGTCAATCACTAATTAGGGACACACAGTTTATTTTTCATTGTCCAACGGCGTACTCGTACAACGCCAGCTATGATTTTTTGGAGCTCCCGTGAGACATGGGACCATAGTTGTGCAGAAAGCAACCAAAGTTTTTTTTTCATAATGCAAAAAGCGACCAAACTCATTCATTGATTAAGACTTAAGTCACTTTGGCAAAAAATCTACGCTGGTCGCTTTCTGCATAACTATGGTTTGGGTAGGATTGATGCAAATCGATTCCATAAAATAAAAAAAAGATTGATTTATTTTTAGAGTATGAAATTTTCCGAAGAGTTTTCGTTATCAATTTATAAATTTAATGTAGAGGTAGAACCATCATCCTCTTCTAAAAGGTCTTTTAGACGTACCAAATCAATACCCATATGAACCCTCCTTATTCTGAACAAATATTATGTTCTTGCATCGTGCCGGAGGCATTTTTGCTGATATACATCAGTCGATATGAGGATTTCAGCTATTTGTTATGTAGCGTATGATAGAATAGAATAGAATATAATAGAGTAGAACAATATAGAATAGAATAGGTATTTATTTGCGTAGAATAAGTAGGTACATGTGTCATAGTATGGTATGTGACAATAGGTAGCATCTTCTGCTATCTGTACTTAAAAAGTAGAATGCATATATTTTGGACATTACATCTCACGAGAGAAGAAATCATACACACTCCACACAGTAATAATTTTTTTCATGTTTCCATAAACATTGTATTATCTTTCAAAAAGCCGTAAATATGCACCAACTTAGTATCGGTAGGTATCTCTTTACTCTGAACAATGATGTGGTTTTTGAGTGGTGCCACAGTCATTTTTACTGAGGAACATCAGTCGGTATGAGGATTTTAGATATTTCTTATGTAGCGTATGATGTTGCTAATAGTGTCATTGAATCATCTTCTTCTATAAATCCGTAAATGTTCACAAAATTAGTACCCGTATTAATCTCTCTTTACACTGAACAAATGTATTGCTCTTGAGTCGTGCTAGAGGCATTATATAACCAGATGAAAATCAACTAATTTGAGGCACTCAGCGATTTGTTATGTAGCATATGTATATGTAATTCCGAAATGTTTTCCCGTTCAATTTATAAATATTGAATAATCTTTCCCTTCAAAAAAGCCGTAATTGCAGAAAATTAGTACTAACCCCTCTTTATTTTGAACAAATCTGTTGTTCTTGAGCCGTACTATACTGAAATTAACAGTAGCCCAAATGTTAGCTGTTAGATTATAAATAGGAGGACTGACAAACTGAGGGCTGCTTTAGTCTGGGTATTATAATGAAATATTACTCAAAGTTTTGGCGGGAAATTTAAAAAATCTGCGGCTTGTCACACTTTGTGTAGTAGGAATTATAGTTTTATTACTAGAAAATATTTTTAATATTCTATGCACACTTAAGGTGCCTTAGGAAATAAGTCAAATATAAGTTGACGTGGACTCAGTCAACTCACATATTTTCTACCACTATGTACAGTACAGTCAACGACAAACACATTATGTTTACACTGTCTAACCATGTACAAGGCGAAAAATTAAATGTAGTGTAAATAGGATCTAGCTCGATACCTAATACCATAATCCATAATATTAATCCATCACCAAAAAAATTACATAAGTACTACGGCAAATTTCAACTCAATCCGTCAACATTATTTGGCTAGCTAGACTCTTAACCAGAATAAGTTGTGTAAAATTGGTTTAAATTTGGGTAATACTACACATAACATACAGTCTATATAAAAGCTTATACATACCTTAAAGGACTTATTTCAGCTGTGTAAGAGCCGTATAAGTTTTCACACATGTGCTACACTTGGGGTGACTTGGGTAAGCACAATTTGGCTAATTCTCAAGTAGTTAAACTAGTTGAGCTATTTTTTTCAGTGTACTGGCAATCTAAACTGATGAAAATCAGCCGATCTGAAGCAATCACCGATTTGTTATGTAGCGTATGAAATTCCCAAAATGTTTTTCCGTTATCGATTTATAAATATTGACCCACCATCCCCTTCCGGAACGCCGTAACCGCGTACCAAAAGTACCCGCGTAAGCCCTTTTTCTCCCGAGCGCGACAGATGCGCGTACGCGTAGAGGCGGCCGTCTTCAAAAATAACTGGTCAGTCTATCAGTCCCTCGCGCGCCGTGTGGGCAGCTGCCCGGCGTCATGCTCTGAGAAAATGGGCAGTAATTGCTGTAAGGCAGAAACCGGGCGCGCCGTGAAAGGGTCCTCCATATACACCAGGTACCTGGTACTCATACTCCAAGAGTTGTTCGGGGTTATTTGGGTTTTAAGACTGTGAGTGAAGTGATGTGAAGTACAGTGAGTGGTTAGGTGATAGATGGTAACTAACTAGCATGGTTCGTATGGGGTCTACGTTTCGATAGTACAGTTACTGCCTAATATTCTTTATTAATACAGTGAAAGAAAAGATAATTTTCGTATGCTTGGCTTGATTCTAGATGGGAACTAGCAAGCATGATAAGTAGGTAGTTTTAAGACACTACGGTGGTTTTGTGTAATCTTATGAGATCTGTTTACGACATACTTAAGAGAAGTTTAGACCAAAGTCTGCCACCGAAATCAAGCCACGGAAATTGTAAAAGTAACCGAAAAACTACCCAATTATGGATTACTAATGTAGAGCGTAAGTTAAATGCAGCTACTTTAGCCGTAAAGATCAGGATAGAAAACAAAATGTCATTATTGATAGAAGATTACCTACGGATATATTCCAATTTAAAATTGAACGCACGTCTGTCTTCGAACCTACTACTTTAGCAGTAGAGATAAGGATAGAAAACAAAAAGTAATTATTACATAAATATAAATAACGAGCCGTTTTAACAAAATACTGAAGGCACCACCAAAACTTGCCTAAAATTAGGTAAACACGTATTATAACTCAGACAAAAACTCAGGGTATGCCGCGGTAGAATCGCTGACTTTTTCTTAAGCAGCAATAGAGATTGGTGCTAAATCACCCTGAAAGGTGCAGGCCGGTAGCAATCGCGTTTCATGGACGCCATTAATGTATGTACCAATTGATAGGTAATCAAAATACATGACATATTTACACGACCTCTTAAGAATCAATCACCTTTGGCTCATTTAGACTAGCGATTGTGTGCCAAAATTTCTAGTTCAATATTGAATCCTTGTATTATTTGACTGCTACGTTTCTCTCAATCAATTTTCGTATTTCTTTTAAAGTACTACAATTTACTCTTCTTTTATCTTTTATAGTGTTTCTAGTTTCGATTCAAGACTTGGGTTTGAAGTAGAAAGTACGGATGCGGCTCAGAAATAGGGAATATCCATAAGAGTACAGATAAATGGAGATACACAAGGGAAAATTCGGATACGTCGACTATTTCTGTACGCTGTTGACATGTCTATGAAATCGTATTAATTGACTGGGTGAATCAGGGCTTTGAGTAGTTTGAAACATTTGCATTAGTTAAAGCTTAAATAATGAGTTTTGATGAAATCATTAACATTATTGTATAAATGGCTATGATGACACTTTTACAACAGTCTTCCGCCATTTCCGAACAGTTATTTTTCCGTATAATAATATATAACTTAATAAAAATTGTAAAATCCTAGATTTGTATTGAAGGGTCATGATTTTAGGAATAATCTTAATAGCATCATGCCTTGCGCCATCTGTTGATCATATTTTTTTCGTCCTTGCATCACTGAAACGCCTGGACGGATCTTAACCAATTTTGGTACAGGGATAGAGGACATCCAACGACGTTAATAGCGTACAAACCCGAATATAGTAAAGAATAAAAAACATTGACAAAATTGTGGGGCTCTTAGTAATAAAAATAAAAGTCGAATCCTTATACCCCTACTGCATGTCAACGTGACACTGGCCGTGGACAGTGATTGACGGTATGTAGAATAATGTCACTCGACTCGTAACTGTCAACCATAGCTGCCAATATCAGTTCAATACGGTATTTAACTGTAGTCATAATAAATTGACAACGTTCCATTTTTTTAAGATTACTATTTAATTATTTTTTATTATAGAGACGAATTAGGAATGTTAACAAAAATCTAAAATCAAAACGTTTATTCTGTAAGTAAGCCACAAGGGCACTTTCACATGTCCGGTGGGAGGAGACCGCTGTTGAGAAGAAAACCGAAAGAAACTCAACAAGTCCTTTTTTCGTCAGAGGAGATGTACAAGATGCTTCAAAGCAATGTTTAAAATAATAATTATATAAAATAAAGTTTTTTTTCAGAGATTTAAAATGTTTCTAGGCGTCACAACATGCAATTTATATAATTAATGAAATAATTTAATTCCGTTCAGATGTATAAGGTCTAAAGGCGTCACAGTAAATAACTGATGCTACAAAATAATTATTTTATGATGTAAAAAGTTGGAATATGGAGGAAGAGAACCTAAACGCTGCGTGCTGGCGCGTACCGTTTGATTCGATAAAAATCCATAATTGGGTAGTTTAAAGGCATGTAACAATTAAAATTCAGCCATTTAAAGATAAATCCTCATATGGATCCGCTCGCTGAATCTGGTCCTAAAGTTGTTATTCTTGTAATCTTTTACAGAGGGAAATTAAAAAGAACCATGCTTTAAGCATTTTAATGGGAAAAGACATTCATTTTAAGTATAAGCATAAATATTAGAGTAGGTAGTTACATGTAAATACCATGCGAAAATATCTGTGTACAACATTAGTACCATTCATAACTAAAGGTCATTTCACTGTAAAGTAAACGGGCCGTTTTAGATGAAAACGTAAAGGAGATTTGTGGCTGGGTCCATACGTGGGTCAGTCAACTCAACATAATAGCCACCAGTCTTCAATGGACCTGTCGATAAATGATATAAAGCATTCGTCTTCCTCACACTGAATAAGGGGTGGGTGAATCCCCGAGCGTTGGAACCACGCGATTTTATCGTCATTCTGGTTTCATTGTCACAATGGAAGAATAAGACGATATAACTATGATCCTATACGATAACTAACTAAAAAGTTTTACAAAATAGTACATTACTGCATACGCCGGAAACGACGGGCTTGCCGGTTAAGTAGGAATATACCTGATAATGATACGAAGCCGGCAAGCTCTATTCACGGCTAAGGCATGTATAGTGCTTTCCTCAAACATATGCAATGAAATAAAAAAATACACCACTAAAAAAAACATAATTCAGCTGGTTGTTCATGAACACAGACGCCATGTTAAAAGGACATACCGTGAAATTAGGCTTACCTTGATCAGAATAAGCAACTTTACCAACTCACCAAATTTGATTAAATCTGAGAAAAAAAAGAAATCGACAGCAAAATAAAAAATCGCCCTTAAATGTGAGGAATGTGATTGGTCTATTTCAAACAGGTCTGCTCCTCTAGGGACAGGCTCCTACGTCACAGGTTTCCTTTTGGGTATATGTATCTTTCTCCTTATATTTTCATTTAAGTACGGTCCGTCCATTTGCCTTAGATGCCATTGCAATTCATGAATGATAGTTTAGGTTTTTTAGTTTAAGTTTGCGCGAAAGTTAGTAATTTTAAGTGTAGAAAAATGCAGATTTCTAGATTAAGAAATGCCACGGCTAGGGTACTGAGCCATGAAACCTCTGGCATAGCGTCATTGGGAGTAAGTAAGTTTTTTATGATTTCTTTTTAATGTTATTTATGATTGGTATTACAGAAACAACCCAAAGTATTAATAAGTTTCTGTCAAAAATGACATTTTTGTGGCAAGCTTTTATAGCCGACTGTACTTTTCTTTGGATACCCATCAAATGCTCACTGAGACGATTCTAAAGAGCCCAAGCTCGATAGGATTGCTTTTTCTATTATAGAGTTCCTATGGACACCTTCCGGCTCCATCATCAGATCAGCCCCATGGTACCATATTATTGTATTGTCATCAAAGTTAAGTAAGTATGCAAAATTTCAGCTCAATCGGTTGACGATATCTGCTTCAAAATTGAGTTGCAAGATTTCACCCGAACAAACATACCTATACTTTAAACATACAATGCAAGTTAAATAAAAGCTTGTAAAAATTAACTGGTTTTGTCGGCAAACCTTTCATAAATTATTTTCTTTTCATTTCATTGAAAGCATTTTTCTCTGCAACGGCAAGATATTTGGGATTTTACATAGAAAGCTCCAGTCAGTCTCAGACATACCTACAAAACGAGTTTACTGACGTCGTAGAAAAGAAACCGACATGTTTCGAAGCGTTTCGCGATTCATCATCAGGAGAGCCGATCTGTTGCGGCGGCGGCCATTACATATCTTGTAACACTTATTTACCTATATTTGTTTGTATTCTTTACATATTTTGTAACATTTATTTACCTTTGTCTTGTTATTTGGTGGAGTGGTGGAAGGAAACTGGGAATCGAACCGTGTCTCTGTGGAGAGGTTAACATGCTGGACCCGTAATCCAGAGGTACTGGGTTCGATTCCCGGTGTCTTCCATCCAAATTAAGCATTTGAATTTCTCTTTATGCTTTGATCTTTGTATCAATGGTTTCATGCTAAGTTTTGTATCAATACATATACATACAATAAGAAGTACGATAAATTTAAAAACTTCTAAGTATTCATAACCGGCCATCGGATATTCAGATGCATTTATACCTATATGCCGTCGGCGTCGATGTTGAGTTGTATGAAGGCAGATCCTATTTATTTAATATAATTATTGTACTTAGGTACCCATTAATTTTGGTGTTGAATAACTTGAATTTCATCGCTGTAGTTAGTTTTGGCTTTATTACGCGAAAATAACTTGATATTCTCGGAATATTTTAGTCTTGTTTCCTCTATATTAACATCGGTGACATTCCCGATTTTAAAAGTCAGTTACCAAAAATGTCGTTGCCAGTAACAATCATAAAGTACCTCAATAATCCGCAATATGGCTAGGGCTAAAAAGCCACTGGTTGGGCTAAACAAACAAACCAACTTAGTAACAATTTTTAATATAAAAGTTACGTGTATCTGTATTTTTGTACTTATTTCCCGTTGAGATGTGCAATAAAGAACATTCTATTCAATTCTATTCTATTCTAATATTTTGTGTAAATTTAAAAGCAATATTCAGTATATTTCTCAACAAGGTAAACAAAGTTGTTATTGCGCGTGTCGTGTAACAATGACTATTTTGGTCCCGGCTACTTAAAAATACAAAGCAGAAGGACGAAAAGTTCTGTATAGAAAATTCTCCTAGGTATTTACACGCAGTCGAATGACGCTGTGGACGATTAAGGGCTTAAGAGAGAAGCTTTGTCCAGTATTATTAAAACTTATTAATTTATGAAAATTTGTCTGTAATGTCTTATTTGTTAATGTGGGTACACACCACAATTTTTAGGGTTCCGTAGTCAACTTGGAACCCTTATAGTTTCGCCATGTCTGTCTGTCCGTTCTGTCCGTCTGTCCGTCCGTCCACGCCTTAGCTCCGTGATCATTAGTACTAGAAAGCTGAAATTTGGTATGAGTATGTGTATGTATCACGCGGACAAAACGTAAAATAAAAACTAAAAAATGGGTAGGGTCACCCACCTTAGGTGTTCGAGAGCTACCCGAAAAAATATTTTTTTTTTTCGTTTCGACACTAGTGTGCGGGATGTCGTTGAATAGGTATTTTAAAAATAAAAGGGGTCTCCAAACATTATTTTTTGGTAAAGTCAGCAGTTTTGTAAATATTCGCTCCGATGAAAAATTATGGAAAAATTCGTGTGAATGAGGCCTTATAAGTACTTTTAATAAAAGCTATATTGAATAAAATCGGTTGCTCTGTTTTTGAGTTATCGCAAAATTTAATAATTTTCCTTAAAATGACGTAAGCGCATACAGCGCGTACACATAATTAGTGAAGTGCCATACTGCATTAAAACATTCCGCTCAATCTGGTGCGTATAATCGATAACTTCCAGAAGGTCATAAGTAATTACAGTTACTTTGGCGTTAACGACCTTTTATAGAGCTTGAAATCGTTCTCGTAATTTAAACCTCGGGCTTAAAACAGCAGTTTTAAGCCCGTCTATCGTGAAGGATGGGCAACTACGGAACCCTACACTGAGCGTGGCCGGACATGCTCTTGTTTCAATATGATTCAGTATTTATTTCGCAAGAAGAACGGTGGATTGAGCAGCATTCCGGTAAATAATTTGGTTGATGACAAATCCTTGACAAATCCCTATTGACGCTTAATAATGCAAATATATATATATATTTTTTTCGTTAGCCCGTTAGAGTGTCCCACTGCTGGGCAAAGGCCTCTCAATTAGATCTCCACAACTCCATGTCAGCCGTTGCTTCTGGCCAGTCGACCAGGAATGCGTCCAGATCGTCCCTCCATCTCCGCCTCGGTCCGCCTTGATGACACCGCCCATCTCGCAGATATATTACGTATGCGTATTATTGCCATATGAAAGCTGTTTGTAGCGTCACTATCCCTGGGCTGGACCGACACTTACGCTATAAATACATAATATTTAACCCTCCAGACGTAGTCGAGTAAGAACTTTTGCCGACGTGACACAATAACCTTGGACCAATAAATATAGGTCACAGTTTTTATTGAAACTCTTCCAAGGCTTGGAAACAAACATATTAATCATTCGAGAAATATGTTTATATCCAGAAATAAGAAACGAGTAGAATAGTCAAGTCGATAGTAGCGTCAACAATTTCACAGACCCGCGGGCCTTTGATGGTTGTTTTTATCACGAGATAAATAGGTGACAAAGCATCCGTTACGTTTTGAAGAGACGCGAGTGTGAGTGCCAGATACGAGTCACTTATTTATCACGTCATAAACGCATTAAGCATAGGCCCCCTGTTATCTAAATAACTAAGTAAGTAGATATGTAGATTCCTTATCCGTTCAAAAATGCTTATTGTTTTAGACATTTTTCTATATGATCTAACATGTTTCTTAACATATTCTCAATGTTTACTACTTATAACAAGGCTATTGAGATTTATTGGCATATATTTGAAACCTACAGTTGGAATTTTTCATTGATAACTTTTGTTTTAAAAACTACTCGAAATTGACAAAATTCTCGGCGAAAACTGTTGTTTTCTCAACTTATTTTCTACTGCATGCAATGATGATACAAGTAGCTATGTTACTTTTTTGGTTATATGTGTGCGTGTCTACGAACCAATCACTGACGTGTTGCTTGTGACATTGACGTTGTGACAGATGCGCACACGGACGAAACTTAATAACCCGTGGCTAACCAAAACTGACACTTCCAAACGCTTACTAGTATTAGTAGCGGTTTATGGGCTTATTTATTCTATGATCCGCGGGAATTCGCCTGGAAAATGAACGAACAGTCGAATTGAGAATCTCCATATTTTTTAAATATAATATGAAACAAACATGACATTAAAGGCGACAGATCGTTGTCAGAACGTTCCGTTATTACTTATTATTTTAGGTGGTATTAATCCAGGTGGGTCAGTAACAGGGTTCGGAAATTCGGATATTTATTTACTTAAACTTTGGCGGCGGCTTTGTCGTTCAGTTGTAGGTAAAGGCCGCTTTGATTGAGGTATGAGTGAGATCGCAATAGGATTTTGTCAACTTTAGGTAAATGCCCACCTGAATTTCCGATCCCTAGTTATAAAGGGTGATCAATCCATGAGGGTTAGTAGGGAGAAGTCACAAACTATAAGAGTTAGGGAAATCTGTTCTTAGGAACAATGGCGTCGATTTTAGATTTAATAAAAACTGCATTATAAATTGTCAAAACCGCTGTAAAGAATGTTACAAACTGACATGCGATTACTTACCGAATTTTAACCAGGTACAATACCCAGTTATAATTATACTTATAAAAAAAAATGAACACAGTTTCTATTAAATTAAAAAATCGACGCCATGGTTCCTAAGAACAGCAGATTTCCGTCTCTAATAGTTTTCGTTTTCTCCCTACTAACCCATTTGGATTGGTCACCCTGTATAGCCGAGTCGCTGCTCTAAACTGTGAATATCGCAATGCATAACGAATTATGACCTACATAATTTTATGACAGCTGTGCTTGTCAAACGGACTGCCGCCACACGGCAAAGGAACGTAACCTCAAAACAATTATTACGTTTTTGTTGTTGTTGTTTTTCATATTTCTACTGAAACTGAAATGTGCCGAAATATTTCAGAGGTTATAAGTTATTTCTAATGTCGTAAATATAATCGAACATAGTTTTTTTGGTGGTATAATAATGGTAGATGCCATTATTAGTTCGGTGAATATAGACTAAAGTACTAGGGGTGACCTTACAAACGGTCCGGTAGTTTTGAATTTTTGATATGTTGTCTAGTATGTTTAGTGAGTGTTTAAAGTGGAAAATGCACAACCCCCCCGGGCCGGCCGCCATATGGAAAAAACAGCCGCTTCTTTCTAGCTAAAATGCTCCTAAACGACTGTAGGAGAAAAAATCTGCAGAAATTGCAGATTTTTACGCTACTGTTTAACAAACTGTATCTCAAAAATGGATAGAAATATTTACATAGTTCATTGGTGAAAGATGAAGTACTCTGTCTGAACAATACCCTATTTGCTTAAAAGTGCCTCGATCTGTTCCACCCTGTATATTGGACCTACTATTAAATTAAACTTTATCTAAAAATATACATACTCGTATGTCTATCTAATTCTTATTATTGTCAAAGTATGAATTCATTTCGTGTATACATATAATTAGAAGTGATCAGATCGACTCTGTATTCTATGTACAGTCCGAAGCAAAAAGTAGCTAATCATTATAACACGCCCACAATGATATGTATGACCCTAATTCTAGATACAAATGCATCTAGTAATAGAGTCAGACCACGCTTACTCTTCCAAAGAAATGAACTGTCGAACCATAACTAAGTGAGTCAGTTTGTATGTTTTTTATTAAAGCAGTAACGTCTGCCAACGTAAACCAAATGTTTACAATGAAGCGAAAAATTTAATAACAATGGTCCGGACAGGATTCGAGCCTGCGTTTCCAACGGCTTTCCGGGCCAACACGGGCGTCCTACCAACTTGTCCACCGAACCAGATGTCAGAGCCATTGAATGTTTCAACCAGTTGCTTCAACTTGCCTTATGGTGGCATCGTAGCGCCATCTACCGTAAAGATTTAGACTTTATCGTCGGCACCATCGTCTCAAATTTGTTGAGAATCGATAGTTACGATGTGCTAGTGACAACCCTAGACTTCAATATTTTGCTCGCATTTTACGGTTTGTAGATTGTTTCTGAGATACGTGCTTTGTTTTTGGATATTCCTCACTTAATGATTTTTGTTTGTCAACGGACTTCTGCTGCAGACTGTACAGTCGCCATCAGATATATCGCAGCATATAAATTCATATCTGAACACGACTCTTATTGACTGGGCGTCACAGTACATGTTCAGATATGCTGCGATATCTGATGGTGACTGTACTACGCGTATCCCTTGGGCGGCTGCCCGAGCTACACAGAACGTTGCGCAAGTGTGCCAGATAGCTCGCACGATGAAGAACGGGCCGAAATTGGGTCAATAACCCGATTAAAACAATGGGAAACATGCAGCTTAAAGGTATAAACATGCATACAGTGAAACATAGGAACACTTTTTTAAAGTCGGTAAAATATATAAAAACATAAGTGACAATCCATGCAAAATCTATAGGTTAAAAATGAAAATATTAAATACAGAAAAATTAGTCAACAAAATTGATTATACAAGACCGGACCATGCCGCAGGCGGACCTTTTGGATGGAGTATTCTTTTTCTGACCCTTTTTTAAGACTGTATTATAGTTTATTTTAGAGTAAGGTTTGATACATACGTTCTTCTTATAGGTAGTTAACAATATAAATATATGTATAATTTAAAAATAATAATTTAAATATGTAGACCTAATGAAATAATGCAACAAATTTCAAATACAAAACTAGAATTATTTAATAGAATAAATTACACTAAAATTTTAGTACAACTAACGTAAAGTTAGTTAATGAATACATATAAATATTATATAAAATGATTGTATTGTAGCATAATAGAATAATTTGGAACGATCTCTTTGCAATATGTTTTTAATGGATGAAACAAAATGTATATTTTTATATTTAAAAATATAAGCACTGAGCCGATCGTCGAGCCAACTATAGTTGCGTGCTTGTAAGATGGCGTTGGTAGTATAACGTCAGTACTTTTTGAAATGGTACGTAGGGTAGGTTTGGTTGAAGTAATTTGAAGAAAAATCGATTGAAACGACGTATCACAACCAGTGACGACGCTAGCAGTTCAATGAATTCCGCTCGCAATTAACGAACCCTGGCGATATCGATGGCGATGGCTAAATTGGAGATATTGCAATGTTTCGTCGACATATTGGACAGACTAGGAAGCCATGTCTGTGTAAACATCCGCACCTAATTTTATGCGGACGGTTATGTCATAACAAAGTCTTACTCATTTCCGAAAAATAACATCAAGTCTGTGAAAGTTCGTAGTAAAGAAAGTCATAATCTCCTGAAAATTATCCTTTAACCTACTGAGAATCTATACATTCTACATACCAAAACAGTGGAAAGCTACAAAAAGATATTCCCACATACATTTTATAACAAAATTAAAACTATACACATATATATTGTACAGTGTGTGTGTAAATAGTCTAATATTGCTTTTTAAATAAAATAAATATTACAGTATGAAGTAAGAGATTGATTTATAAAACTGAAATAAAAAGTGCCCGTGAAAATATTCGCGTATTAATTAATTACTGCCGAATATATACTGCCAGAGTAACCGACATAGCCCGAAGGATAGTGGCAATGGGCAGGGCACATCGCTCATAAAACCGACGGCCGCTGGGGCCATCGAGTTCTTGAGTGGCGACCACGCACCGGACGATGCAGCGTGGGTAGGCCCCCCACAAGGTGGACTGATGACCTGGTGAAGGTCGCTGGAGTCCGCTGGATGCGGCAGGCGCAGGACCGGTCATGGTGGCGTTCTCTGGGGGAGGCCTATGTCCAGCAGTGGACGTCTTTTGGCTGATGATGATGATGATGATATACTGCCGACAAAGAAAACGACGCGTGCTTGCGGCTAACTTATAGCTTTATTTAGTGAAAGAAGCTCCTATTTATATGAATGAACTGAAAGAAATTCCCTTAAACGACTTAATTACATTAATGTTTTTACAACAAACGGAAGGACGGATTTTCAGACGCCAATTACATTCTTATGTCAACAATATTAAGACGCCAGCTGTGTTTTTAGTTAATCTGAACACTGTCTGTCTGTCCGTCAATAAATTATACAGCTCACATAAACTGTCTTCCTAATTTCAGCATGCTATTTTAGGGAAAGATCACTGACCTTTAAATTCGTCTATCCCCTTGAATCGAAAAGCATTCGATTTGAAGGAATTGGTTATTTTTAGCACAAAGCTATGCAATTTAAAGTGGTTGAGATACTTTTAATAGTTCTAAGATTGTTTTGGAAAACGAATACTGTGTGGGGAGAGTTCATAACTGTGTGATATATACGTTAGGGTGTTTCATCTTTGTATGGAAAAAAATAAACTGTGTATTTTTTATGACTTTGCTTGGGGATCAAGTCTCTATAATAAAGTAAATATTTGTTCCAAATTTCAAGAAAATTTGAGGACGTTAAGAGGTTGCACAAACTGACCACTTTTACAACAAATGTTAAAATTCGTAATAGTTCTAAAGTACTGATTTTATATTTTATACGAAGTTAAACATAAATATCTCTGTTTGGAAGTAAAGAGTAATACCCGTAGAGAAGTTTAAATGTAAGTAATTCAACTATTGTTCAATTTCTATAAAGTCAGAGCCTTCAAGAGAAACGTGTAATTTTACCATTTATAGAAAAAAGGGAAAAAATACAGCAAACGCTTTCTAGAGCAGATACATCAGCGTTTTCAATGTCACTTAGAATATAGAAGAAGTCTAGTATTTTTAATACGATGAGAAATAATTTACATCATATTTTACAAAAATATAGAATAAAATAACATACAAAAAAGCAAAATCGTAGAGTTTTGGAGCTCTAAACCTATACACAAAAAATAAAAAAGTTAAGAAGCCTGAAAATATATGTATTTGTATAATTTGCTGTTGTTTATCAATATGTAATGCATTTCAGTATAGCATACTATACAAAAATAACATATTCTTCATGTCCCAAAGTGATAATGGCTCTATATTATGAGCAATCCGCGTATCGTACTTGCACTCAAAAATTAAACTGAAAAATGTACTTTTGTGTTTTTCTTTCTATACAGAAATATTGCACATCCTTTCTTCTTTAAGTTCTTACCAGATCTTGACATATAATTGTATGATATTATTTTCATTATTTTTTTCGTCATAATGAGTGTATACTAAAACTATACTTTTCTTTGAAAGAGCCTATGTTTATAGAAATTCATTAGAAGAAGCTTTACTGAACGTTGAATTTGTTGTACGTTATCGCTTTTTTATGCCAGATAAGTTTTTTTTTAAATTTAATAACCCAAAAATTCTAAATACCTTATTTGAATAATGCTCTAAAATTTACGTATTTCTTAAATTCGGCAATGTTGCGCAACCTCTAAATAATGTTCAATTAAGTTGAAATTTGGCACAGAGGCCTTTTAGGTAAGTGCGATCAAGTATTTGAGCAAAGTCACATGAAAATCAAACTTTTTGAAATATGAAACACCCTAATAGGTATACGTCTTTTTAAACTTTCATCTTTTTTTTTTAATTTGATTATAAGTTTAAAAAGACGTATATCAGCGAGAGCGAAGCGAAATATTACCAACACGACTAAAATTCAGTCCCACACACATGACTAGTGATAGTAGTGAGAGTTGACAGCCCTAAAGAGTTATGATGGTTGCGTTTATCACGTGATAAAATAAATGACAAAGCATCCATCACGTTTTAGTAAGTAGAATTTGAGAGGGACAGATGCTTTATATCAAGTCATGCTAAAAAATATGTCAAGAGTTTTAAATGAAATTCTTTTATATTATGAAAAGTATATTAATTATAAATACAAAAATAATAATAAATAAATATCAGACAACCATCTAGTCCCACAGTAAGCTCTAGTAGGCTTGTGTTATGGACACTAGACGACGATAAACATACTTATACATACTTAAATACAAATAACATCCATGACCCAGGTACAAATATTCGAGTTCATTACACAAATATTTGCCATTGCCGGGATTCGAACCCAGGATCGTCGGCTCAGTAGGCAGTTGCTTAACCACTGCGCCAACCGCGTCGTCTATTAGTATATTGATAATTTCAACCAACTTTTTAAAGTGAATAATACTTCCCTGAGTTTTAGATAGCACCATAGCTATTTCTTGCTTTCATTGCGTGCCCAGTCGAAAATAAGTTAAAAAAGACAGTTTTCTGCGTGAATTTTGTAAATCACGAGTAACTATTGAAACAAAAATTATTATGACTTCAAACTGTAGGTTTCAAATATATACAGAGCACAATTAACCAGCATTTCTGAACGGATAAAGAACCTTAAAACGTTATATCAATGATATTCTTCTCCGCAAACTTCTAATAATTAATTACGCATCTTCTAATAATTATTACATTGTTACTGTTTATCGATTGCGGCCGTCAATGAAACATGTCCAAAGCGGGGCTGCGTAATGTATCAATAGCTGCCAACTGAGTTCATTCATCGTTGTCATCAGCTCACTATATATAACACGCCCACACGACTCTCACCTTACTATGGTGCTGGTAGTCTTTAGTTTTAGAACTGAGCTAATCTACCAACGGAGCAACCGTATGACGGTTGGGGATGGTATTACTTTTTTAACTGAGCTATTTAATCCACCCACGGATCAACCTTATCGACAGTTTGGGATGGTACTGGTTTGAACTGAGCTAATTCACTAACGGATAAACTTTATCAAAGGTTGGGGAAGGTACTGGTATAGTCTTTAGTTTTTGAACTGAGCTAATCCACCAACGGAGCAAGCGTATGGGCGATTGACGATGGTATTCGTTTTTGAACTGAGCTAATCCATCCACGGAGCAACCTTATCGACGGTTTGGGATGGTACTGGTATAGTCTTTAGTTTTTGAACTGACTTAATGCTTACTATCGACGGTTGGGAATGGTAGGTACTGGTACTTATAGTCTTTAGTTTTTGAACCGAGCTAATCCACCCACGGAACAAACAAAGTCATTGTATTCTAACAATAGTTTTATCTGTTATTGTGTTACAAACTCAAGTAGGCAAATGTTAACAAACAGTAAACTACCAACCCGATTGACGAGTAACTAGTTTAGTAACAATTTAAGCCCCGACCGATTGAAAATGTATACTATGATACAATTCTAGATTCGTATCGAAAATCAGTTTTCTATGGGGGTCATGATTTCAGGAAAAATCTTAATAGCGTGATGCAGGATCGTCTTTTGTTTTGTACGGGCGCGCGGCGCTATGCCCACGGCGCCATCTGTTTTCATAATTTCCTTTGTCGCTCTCATCACGCCGAAATGGTTGGTTTAATTTTAACCAATTTTGGTACATGGATAGCTGGACGTCTAAAGGTTATAGGTTACTTTTACCCGACTACTACGTAACTATAATTATATATATACCTAACAGTACTGGTACTTACTTTTAGTTAGGTATCGACGGAGGTGACGGCGTTTATCATTTAACAATCATATATGTGAAAAACTTAACTAAAGGACTACGTAGGTATATGTAGTGTGTCTGTATACAGAAATTGGCGTACTGTATTTGAATTTGACGTAATTTTCCATACTATTTTATACACCACTACACTTTTGGTCCTTTAGACAAGTTTTTCATGCTCTCAAGCTGTGTAAACTGGTATTTTATAGCTGAAATGATTTATTTGTAAATTTTATGTGGCACTCGCGAATGACGCATTGCGAAATTGACTTTAGTGTAATGTAACTACGTACACTCTAATCAACATCAAAATGAGCTAACAATTTAAGTATACAATTTGACATTAGTAACTGAAATTGACATTTAAAATTAGTGAACTGTCAGTGGTCACTAGAAATCGTGAAATACGAGCAAAATCGATTGAAATGACGTATGACTGTGACGCTTCAATGAATTTTGCTGGCATTTAACGAACCCTGTAGAAAGCAGTGACGTAACAGAAACCAAATGTTTAGAATGAAGCGAAAAATTTAAACCACCCTTTAGGCCCACTTGCACCAAAACTTCGAGTTAAATATATAACTCAGTGTTTACTAACTCAGGGTTATAGTTATAATGTTAAATTTTTAACTCATACTTTTCGTTGCACCAATAGAAATTAAGTCCGAGTTAACTAACCCGAGGTTAATGTAACATTCATTCGCTCTATTCACATCCGACCAAATGTGATAGAATAAATGATAAATGATTTAAGTGTTGTGCTATCTGTCGCTCTACAGTACTTTGCATAAGTCTATTCCACTATGTCAGATTTGGAATGACATTTCGTTTTTTAACGTTTTATATCTGTATTAAATGTCAGTCAGTCGTCATGATTGTTTTTGCGCGAGTTGTGTCTGCTTTGTATATTTTGTTATAAAAAATGGAAAACAAATCTCGTTTACGTGCCTCAAATTTTACAAATAGCGACAGATTACTACTTTGTGATTTAGTGGCGAAGTTTAAGCATAAACTTGAAAAGGAAAAACAAGTCGAAAAAGCATTGTCTCTATAAATATAAATAAACATAAAACAAAATGTCCTTACAAATCTGACATAGTGGAATAGACTTATGCAAAGTACTGTAGAGCGACAGAGAGCACAACACTTAAATCATTCATCATTTATTCTATCAGATTTGGTCGGATATGAATAGAGCGAATGAATGTTACATTAACCTCGGGTTAGTTAACTCGGACTTCATTTCTAATGGTGCAACGAAAAGTATGAGTTAAAAATTTAACATTTTAACCCTGTGCTAGTAAACCCTGAGTTATATATTTAACTCGAAGTTTTGGTGCAAGTGGGCCTAAGGCATGCAAGAAGCAACTGGTCGAAAAATTCAATGGCTCTCGCATCAGTGGTCCTATAGGTAGGACGCCCGTGTTGGCTCGGAAAGCCAGAGACGCGGGTTTGAACCCTGAAGCATTACTTTTTATTTTTTCACTTTATTCTAAACATTCAGTTCATCTATTTATTATTTCAGCTATCTATCATTGTGGCGCACGCTGCTAAGATTATTCCAGAAATCTGATTTTCAACCCTTTTATAGAAATTAGATTTTCAACCCCTTGCTAGAAATCTGTTTTCAACCCCTCTAGAAATCAGGTTTTACAAATTTAGAATTTATCGTGTACCTGTCTTTCCCTGGTATATTTGTCAAATACACCCATGACCTTGCGTCGGATTTGCGCGACGCCACACGCTAAATTTAACTAGCTGTCTCGCTCGCCAATGTGCCATCAGAGCCCGGATTCGACGGGACATTGTGATATCTCCAATTGAAAAAAATTTCGACTTTCTGGTTTGTTACTGGAATGTACCATTTTTTTACGACCAATGTTAATTCAGATATTTCTAGGAATATACCGCAATATACAATATGGCACCCGTAATTCACTCGAGCTAAGCGCTGGCGGTTTCCTAGCTCAAAGAATCATTTTAGCAATTCAGCGAGGAAACGGCGCCAGCATTTTGGGCACTGTGCCGCAGGCATTTTTAGATTTTTTTTGTCCATAATTGTGTACCACTGCTGGGCAAAGGCCTCCCCTCTTTTGAGCCAGTCTCTATTGGCTGCATGCTTCCTCCACTCGTTACTAAATGCATCCAGGTCCCACTTCAGGTTTGCGGTCTTGGCACTTTTAGATTAAGGCAGTTTTATTTCTAGGCACAGTTTTACTATAAGTATTCATATTTCGACTTTCACTCGTCCTTGCCGTTTTCCAGTCAATTGTGACGTCACAACTAAATAAGTAAGAAAAAAGAACGTCTCTTCTCTAATTGGAAAATGGATACCTAACATTATTATCATAAATTGGCCTATCTTTTACGAGTTAACGATAAAATGGTCTTAATTTTTTAAATAAATCCCAATTCGATTCGGCGAAAGATGAATCTACGAGTAGATGCACGCAACTTCGTGCGCGTAAAACTGTCTTCTTTGCCCTGTACAAAAATTTGGTTAAAATCCGTCCAGCCAATTCGGTGTGACAAATATAGCCTAACAAGTTTCGGTCCAGCCCAGGGATAGCGGCGCTATGTACAAACTGCTGCATGGCAATTATTAATAATGTGCATACGTCATATATTTTACCTTCTTAAGCGTCAGTAGCGATTTGCCATCACCCAAACTAAAAACATTGCTTACCAGCATGCTGCTCAATCCTTCGTTCTTCTTGCGACATAAATACGGAATCCTATTGAATAAAACATGACGTCCATCACTGGATAGTTTTGGATTTATTATGCAATAATTACTTGCAATGCAATGCAATCCTGTCCTGTCTCCTGTATATTTACATCAGAGACATTCTCTGATTTTCAACGTCAGTTACAGTACTTTTATCTCACGAGCGCGGGTGAGCCATGTTTGTGTGAGTAGATGTACATGCACATTGGCTCTGTGTGGGTGAGCTCGGGAGCGAACAATTCCGGCTCACCCACACAGAGCCAATGTGCATGTACATTACTCACACAAACATGGCTCACCCGCGCTCGTGAGATAAAAGAACTGTACGAAAAATTTGCTGTTGCCATTAAATAAATTAGGTACCACTAAAAATCCGCAATATAGCGTGGGTTGAAAAATAACCTGTTACCATTTTTACCACCAACCTAAATAAAATATTAAAATATTAAGACTGCGTCGAGCGAAATGTGAAAAATAGGCAGTTGCCGTTATGTAGACAACGTCAACACTAGTAGTTTAATCCATTTCTAAACTATATATTTAGCACTTCGAAGAATGTGTTAACAACTTCTCCGTGGAAAAAATATAAGATTATTAATATATTACCCTATAAAACTAAGTAAAGTTGGACGAAGACTGTAAAATCGTAAGCAGGTGTTAAGTGATTTTTTTATACTCTAACAATGGAAACCTATTCTGATTTTCAGTAAAAAAAAGGATGAATGTTTACATTTCAATTATTGTTTGGTATTCAAGGTCCAGATTTATCAAAAAGTGCTTTTAATTCTCCATATATTTTTACTATGGCGGCCGCGCGCCGATCTAAATACGCATTCCCCGCGCTCTATGGTTCAGTTAGCGACACTCGGCGGCACAGTCTCAAGGGACAATCTTACACAAATCGACCTAGTCCCAAGCTAAGCAAAGCTTGTACTATGGGTACTAGATGACGATATACATAAATACACATATAGATAACACTATGGCCCCGGAACAAATATTCGAGTTCATCGCACAAATATTTGCCCTGGCCGGGATTCGAACCCAGGACCGCCGGCTCTGTAGGCAGCTGCACTACAAACCGAGCCAACAGCGTCATCCTAAGAAATCCAATTGATCAAACTTCACCAATTTTGAGAATAAAATGTCATAACGGTTACGTAGGTACTTTCAAAAGAACGCATTACTAAAATAGACATAAAGTGGTGGTGTTTCTGACATATGTCATCAGTAACGACGAATCTAGTCCAAGGTTAGTCCATTTTTGTTTGGCACTCCATTCTACTATGAATATCTAAGCTTTAGAGAATGGGACATTCTTGGGATATACTCCGAGATATGTTATATCGTAGAATGTGTTAGTCTTATGACAGATTTATGAGTATTGACTTTTTGCTGACGATGTACTTAGGAATCTGCTCTTATAGGACCGGTACCGTTAAACTGCCAAATATCCCAGTTCACACAACTATGGTCCAATTTAATCTGAAAATTACTCGTTAATATATGACAATTATAACGAATAAACTCTATAGTGAACAACATAATTATACAAACTTAAATAAAAAAGTATAAAATCACTGATAGATATGGATTTTGATAAAAATAAACGAGTTTTGTTTTGGACCATAGTTGGATTATAGGACTATAGTAAAGTTGGGTAGTTTTACGGTATATACTTTTTTATAAAGGTTCTTTTAATCAATTCAAATAATTAGTACCTATTGACTTTATAGTCTTTCGGATGCGTTGTGTATGATCTCATTAAAGAAAACAGTACTATTGTGTGGTTTTGCATCTCATTCAAATAAGATGTCATTTTTGTGGATTATCAACTGGCCTTTGCCAATAGTTGTAATTCATTTAACAGAGGACCTAAGATAGTCAGGTTAGCGTGATTACTATTAAGGAAACTTGTGTGCACATGCTTGAAGTATCACGTTTCGGGCGGAAGAACTCAAGATCTAGATTTAGATTTATTTATTTCATAACATAAAATTTCAATTGAAAATTACACTAAGTCAATTAACATGCATTTATACTATGATCGTCACATATATTAATACTAACAGATAATATATGATGACATTGATAATAATAACACCGGAATTAATAATAAGACAGATAAAATAATTACATGTTAAAATTTTAAACAAACAGATAAAAATGTCAAAGAAGCTCATGGATTGTCAAAATACAAGAATTAACACGGTAAAAATAACACTGAAAATTACAAAGTCAAATAAGAGAACTGTAAAGGAATTTCATACGAAATTTAAAGCCTAGGCCGGGAAGTAGTTTTATTTATAAGCATGGCGTCCGTGTTAAAGTTAATAGTACCCCAAAATCACGCCTTATGAACTAAGCACGCTTTTTTATGACGGAAGATAACGAAGCACTCAAATTGTTCATCTATGTTTTGCGACTCCTGTCACTCTCTCCCGGTATGGAAGGTGATATAAATATATCCGAACGCACGAACGTACAAAAACAAACGCCGAACACTTAGTTCGCACGAGCGTACCACTAACAAACGTCAAACACAACAGGACGCTTCACACAATCTCGTGTTCTGTGTTTGTGTACCCCATGTTCCGTTCGTTCGTGCGTAAGGTATTGTTTACTCTTCTCCGAAAATTAAACATAATGTTGTACTGTTATTTTGGCAAGCAAAGGTTAGAGAAAATACTAACTAAACCATTAAAAACTCATTATTTTTTATTAAAGCAGTAACGTCTGCTAACGTAAACCAAATGATGATGGTGCCGACGATAAAGTCTAAATCTCTACGGTAGATGGCGCTGCGATGCCACCCTAAGGCATGTTGAAGCAACTGGTTGAAAGATTCTATGGCTCTGACATCTGGTTCGTGGTCTAGTTGGTAAGACGCCCGTGTTGGCCCGGAAAGCCGTTGGAAACGCAGGTTCAAATCCTGTCCAAAACATTAAATTTTTAAATTTTTCGCTTCATTGTTTAAACATTTCATTACAAACTCATTTCTGAAGTTCATATAAAACGTCCGCTACCACAGAATAGTATAATAGTACGAGTACAGAAGGCACAGGAGTTTGATCTTTACAAAAACCGCTTTTATTTAACCGAAGAAATATGATTTATGGCCCTTCTAAAGTCTTCGTCTCCAACGCAAGCCAAACGGAACGTTGAGGCTGTTTAATAACGGTGAAAATTAATTGGCTCACTTACCGCTAGCGAGGATTGTCAACGATTAAAGAAAATAATAATGTATTGTCCATTTATTTCTTGCATTCAATATAGAGAGCAAACTATATTATTATTTATACATTATATACCTATATTATTTTTTTAACTATAGAATAATAAATTTCAAAATTTATACAAATTGAATCCACCACCAGGACACATTTTATTGGCGTTGCTGCGAACCACTGCAATACAAAATCTTGTTGTTTTATTTTTAAACACTATAATATATAGTATAGCAGTGCAGTGTAAAGTTGTATTATTATGTAGTAGGTAGAACTTATTTGGTTGTACAGTAAACAAGTTATGTAAAGAGTGTGCTGTTTGCATTGGCGTAAAATGTTCATAATAATTAATAAGTATGCATTCATAGTAGAAGATCCGAACCTAAATCGACCTTCACCGAGCTGATAATAGAATGACACATATTTTATAATGAATTTAGTATCTTAGAAAAGATATTAAAAATAGGTTTGCTAAAAATATTCTGGACAGGCTATTATTAATAATTAAAAATAGCCTGTCCTGGATATTTTTAGCAATCCCATTTTTAATATATATTTTATTATACTAAATTCATTATAAAATATGTTTCAGTCTATTATCAGCTCGGTGAAGATCGATTTAGCTTCGGATCTTAGACTATAAACACCGCACAAACACAATAAGTTTATTCAGTGTGTTCTTAAAGTAAAAGTTTGAAGAATAATATATATAAAGTATACTTAGTCCGATTTTCCTTGGAGCGACAGTTACTAAAGAACCATTACTAAAGAACCATGTATGCGTGGAAGACACAATGGTTTAGAGTTACAAGGCGTCACCTTATTCTAAGGCTGCCACATCTAAGAGACTGTACTTTAAATAATAGTAGTTATGTGACTACATAATGAGGGGTATTAAATAGCAGTGTGGGTTTATGAAACGAGCCGAAGGCGAGTTTCATAATAACATCACACGAGTGTTTTAATGCCTAATTATGTACAGTAACATACACAACTTTATCTACCCACATATCATAAGCCTCCATTCAGGACATTATGACAAATTTTACCCGGCAATGGCGGTAATGAAGTTTCCTGGCAGCTGTCATAGTTTTTTTTTTAATTCAGAGAAAAAACTAGAGTCTGCCCCGACTATCATATCGTTCGTATCTTACGTGCAACATTTGTCAAATTTGATTGCTAATTGACAATTCATTTCGAACTAAATGTCATCTCGACTGATATAGACTAGTTTCCTGACATATCACAATATCACCTACTTTATAGGAAAAGTCAAAACGCTGAAATAGTATGAAATTTATATGTGAAACGAAAACTGTGACGCCATCGTCCTGTATAGTCAAATTAGCTCTTCTTATTATGATTTTGATAATTTTATAATATTTAAATTATTGTTATTCAATGTAATATAATTTAGTGTTTATTATTTTGTATTGTCTCCAGAAAACTAGCGTATTCCACTCTTGAGAGCCCGCCCTCATTTATTATTGAAAACCCTCTTTTTTAAGCAACTCCAGCTTCTATTATAAAAGTATCATCTGACAACCCTAACTTGCTCGTAAACAAGTTAAGTACTTGGACAGGTTTCTTAGAAATTTCACATTTTACTTACCTACAGATCTATCATTTATTTTGCTTTTAAAGAAAATGCGTGGGAATTAAACCTTACTAAAATATCATAATTTTATTGTTTTGCGGTTTCCACAACTGACAAACATTTAGTTCTTCACGATCATGGTCATAAAATCATCATAAAATACATTTAGTTACTGAAACGTCATAAAGGCTCAAATAATGAATTTACGCGATATTGTAATTCGTTCCACAATAATAATTATATTTAAGCCAATTTTTACTGTGTTGTCGATTAAAAAATCGACCAAAGATTGAAATCTGCGAAGTTAAAGACTTTTTCTCATATTTCAATCAATTTTGATGAGTTGGTAAAGTTACTTATTCTGACCATGGTAAGCCCAATTTTATGCTATGTCCTCATTATGTCCTACAATGTTTTCCATTAAGTTAAGATAGTTAGTGAGCGTTTAAAATGAAAAATGCACAATTCCCCTTCTCCACACCATACCTATTGAAAAAACCCTCATTTTCTTCAGATTTCTATTTTAAGTTTTGTTTGTAGGACATATAGTAATAGAGATAAGGTCACATACATTTGTTTACTGTATGCCATGCTACGGTAAAAGGACGTATCTTACTATGACATCCGTATAAAGATACGACCTTTTACCGTAACACGGCAGAATAATACAATACAAATACAAAATGCCAAATGCCACGCGACTCTTTGTCGACAAAGTCTACCTGTCACTTTCCTGTTAATATCGTGCGAGGAAGACAGGTGATGCTTATTAGTCAAGCGACTAAAGAAGTCGAGGCAAGATAATAGCCTGCTGCTTATTACAAGCTATATAGGCCTGCACGTAACTGGGCCATTTTTTCTAAAGTTGTACACCCCACTTTTTTTTCGATATTTTGGGTATTTTCTACTTAGAATCACGAGCTCTTTCGTCATTTGATATTTACCACTCGCTTTTCGGTGAAGGAAAACATCGTGAGGAAACCACCTAAGCCCAATAAGGCCTAGTTTCCCCTCTGGGTTGGAAGGTCAGATGGCAGTCGCTTTCGTAAAAACTAGTGCCTACGCCACATCTTGGGATTTAGGTAGCCGACCCCGATTGAGAATTCATTCTCAAAAAATGGGACAAAGGCTAGGAGGATGATGAATCACGAGCTCTTTCGATCTAATCTAATTAGGAGAAAAAATGGGGTGTACTTTAGAAAGAATGGCCCAACTGTGACACGAGACTCTGTTGAGCGACAAAATACTATCTGTAACTTTCCTGGCTGGCTAATTCTGTGCGAGCAAGACAAGACAGGTGTCGGTGAGTCGCACGACAAGCCAAGCCGCGGCAGCCACGCTGGATACTATAATAAAATAAAGGAAAATAAATGTTTCCGCCCGGGATCGAACCGGGGACCTTCTGCGTGTTAGGCAGATGTGATAACCACTACACCACGGAAACCATTCACAATATAGTTCTAAAAAGGTGAACACTAGCCACTTGTCGGCAAAAATCGATAGGTAACTAATTTTTAAAAAGTCATATTGGAACTGCGCGCGCACTTGAAGCAGAGCGGCTGAAAATTATTTGCTACAAATATAGGAATATTGGTCTGTTTTTTATAATAATCACTTATTCACAAAAATAAACTGAATAAAATTCTTGCTGGGTACAATATTTCACCTGGTGACAACCAAAACTCACTTAAATTTCCGTCACTGCTCTTCAAAACCTCGTATCTAGTTAGTACATTCACACTGAGATACGAGGTTTGATTTAAGTAAGTATTTGTTTTGGTTGTCAATAGACGATTTAGAAGACCATTAAATAATTATTTAGCTCTCCTGTTCGAAAGTTTCATTTTCATGAGTAGATAGCCGGGTGGAAAATAGCTTCCCCTTCCCTAGGGTGGAAAGTATTTTTTTTTATTGCCACTAATTCAAAGATATACATTTATTAAATATAAATTTATATTTTATTTATAATTCAAAAATATATTTCTGTCCCACATTTATTGATAGAGTCGTACATTTATGTAAAAACAAAATTGAAACCATTGATTACTTTTATTTACTTTTTTTTATTTTGGCGGTAGGTACGTATATTTAAACTTTTTTTAATCTATTAAAAAAATTAAGGTTTCTTTAGAACAAGCGGGAACACGAGTTGAAATAAGTATAAATACCGTGTTTTTATTGGTTTTTGGTTAAAATTTGGACATTAATTTAACTCACTCATGAAACATGCGTGTAGTATTTTATTTTCCTCGCAATCGAAATGAAATGTGTTTAACTCGGGTGAAATTACCCATTTCACCCTCGAACTATTGGCGCTCTCACTTCGTTCGAGCGCCAGAAGTATCTCGGGTGCAATGGATCACTTTCTACCCTTGATTAACGATCTACTATATTTAATCAATCCCTGTTCTAGGTAGTAACATCAATAATATGTTACGAAACATGTTTGATCATAGAGAAAAATGTCTAAAACAATCAGCATTTTAAAAGGAATAAGGCGTCTTATGAGAATTCCAGATGTATTGGCGTACATCCGGAATCCTCTTAACTTTACTCTGTCCGTTTCTCCAGGAGCAGAGCGGGAGCCTCACTAGATGACCGGTTCACGGTGACCGACGGCGCGGGCGGCGTGCGGCTCACAGTCACCTCTGCAAGGTCATCCGACAGCGGCGTCTATACCCTCCAAGTGAGTACACCAGGCTAAGACTTTCTTGACTTAAAGTTCGGTATCCCCTAGATGGGGCAGTAGACATCCACAGTCAGTCCCAAACTCACAGGCAGAATCGAGCCTCTAAGGCTCAGGAGAGACTTTGGAATGTGTTCTGTGGAATTGTTTGACATGATGCCCACGGCTACTTTCTACCATCGGATTGCTCGCCATCGGTAGGGTGTTCATCCTCACACACTGGAGCCTCAATGGTCGAGAACTGCGGTTTCAGAGGAAGTTCCTACCGCGCACGTTCTGCATGTGGAATTGAAAAGATGGTTAGGGCTGAAATAAGATGGCTTGGTGTCCTGAATACCAAACGCTCTTCTTTTAGTCCGAAACTAGAATCTAGACTAGAATTTGTGATGCGATCCATCCTCTCAAGCAAATTATTCAAGTTTTATTGTTATTTAGGCAAATGAGATTATAAATATTCGTATTTTTTTATGAACGACGAGACTACCAACACACCGATTGCCAATAACTTCAACTATCCTCATTCGTAATTACAGACTTGTCTTTACAGCTAATAAGCAAAATAAATTAAACGTATTAAAAAGACTTAATGCGCTGACTCAACGACCTGACGTGGATCTTATCCTCCGACATCAGAGAACGCCATTTTCTTCTGTCTTTAGTTTCCTCCCGCTATTGCGGTCACCTTAAGTTCAGTCAAGACTTTGATTACTTGAAAGCTTGATGGCTTGATGACTTGTCTTGACGACATGGGGGCCTATGATGGTTGCTTTTATCACGCGAAAAATAAGTGACAAAGCATCCATCACGTTTCGTCAAAATGCGAGTGTGAGTGACAGACATTTTCACTTATTTATCACGTGATAAACGCAACCATCATAGGGCCCTCCATGATTTTGATGACCGACTGGACGTTTGTCGCGTGGCTTTAAAAAATGAGACATTACATGTTTCATAAATTTATAAAGCTATATTTTTTTTGACCAGGCCAGCAATGCGGCGGGCCGGGACACGGCGCGGGTCCGTCTGGAGGTGTCGGACGAGCCGTCCGGCGAGGACCCGCCCACGTTCCTCCGGCGGCTGCAGGACCTCACGGTGAAGGTCGGCACCCGGACCAGGTTCCTCGTCGAAGTCGTCAGCTCCAACGAGTGCAAGGTACCTATGTTCTTTATATTTTATTAGAAGATGATTTTATTCAATAAAGTGGGTACAATACAATAAATTGATATTAAAAAGAACATTCATTCGATATGTGTGAGGGCAGCACCTTCGTCGAATCCCAGCCATTTCGCTAGTGGTTTGAACCTATACCGTGTGCCACGAATGCACATGCTAGTTGCACGTATGATGGCAACGCTTACCCGTGCTCTAAGCCAGCACGGTACTTAAAGTTCGGTGCCCGCGGTCTGATATGGCTTTTGCCATGAAAGAAGACATTTGTGGGGCAAAGACGCCATCAACTGACGTTACTAGTGGGGTGAAGGTGTGGCGTGTCACATTTCGCAAGCGTTTGAGTATATTTTATTTAAAGCATCTCACTCTGTCAGTGCACTGGTTTACTAATGTTTCGCAGAAAATTGTTTCACGGAACGTAATGTCTTACATAATGCTCATTTCTTATAATACGGTATTTGATGTCAGCTCAAATCAGCTACTCTTTATGAAATCTATAATATAAAATATATATAATTATTTATGTATATTTTTTTATCTCTTAATTAAGGAGCTTTGATCATTTTTATAAACATATGCCAGCTCCAGCAGGCCTAATAATAAAATATATAATCTATAATAAGTTATCCATAAATTTGAAGGCACTGTCGACGCATGAATTTAATAAGAAGTTATTGAATTTGTTGTTGAGTAAATGCTTCTATACACCATTCGGACTATTAACATGTGAATTTTAATTTTCAATTTATAATTACCTACTGTTTTTTTGTATACGATTCTTTAATCATAATATTGTGTTTCTTAATTTAAGTTGTTTTTCTTTTAGTTTGTATCTAAGTATAATATAATTTGTTATTAATTGCATTATTTTAGCAGCTATTAGCTGCTAAATGGATGTTTTTGTATGCCAACTGGCAAAACATAGTGTTACATTTATATTTTTGTTCCGCCTAAATTCACCTCTATGTTTTACAAAAAAAAAACTTTAACTTTGACTTTGAATGTTAAACCGATCTGTTAGTATGAAGCTTCTATGATGTGGCGCGTCAGCGTATACAGGCATGTGACGTCATAAAAAGCAGTAGTCAAAACACGTATTCTTTTTATTTACTGTACAATTAAAAATAGTATAATGTCCAAAAGTCAGTGATAGTTTATTTGGTTCCGCGTATTTTTTTCTGTTTATTGGTTTCAATGCCACAATTTATATTCACTATAGTCAAACACCGTATTGTTATTCTACTGACACCATTAACTTTTTCGAATAGTTATAGTTATAATAAACCTAACCTAACCTAACCTATCCTCATCTACCAAGATACACGAAAGCATATAAAATTATATTTCCCGTTACAGCTGAAGAAAATTTCTGCGAAATGAGCATTATGCGAAACATTACGTTTGGCTAAATCTTTTCTGCCAGATGAGGGTAATCCACTTGCACTATTTCATTCTTACACTTAAATATTATGATGTAGGTATACAAGAAAGTGGCCGCAATTTCGTATGCATGCTTTTTTTTTCCTTCGGCCGCGTACGTAACCGGAGTTTCGTAAGCAATTGCGATAGAAATCTTTTTCGGTCTTGTTCGAAACCAATTACGAACGAATACTTTTTGTTTTTGTACGAAGCCTTTCGACCATTCATGAACTAGCAAAGACCTTCATACTATAAAAGTTTTCTCTTTAAGACCAATTCAACATTATATATTTCTTGAAAACCTATCCCTAATGCACTCAAGTTGTATATGTAAGCATCCATAGAATTTATTTCTATAGAAATCTATAGCTCAATACCTACTTAGTTACGTAAAACTGCTATGTAAAATTGTCTTTTACGCTCCGCCCCTTTATTTAGAATCACAAATGCAAGCTGTTTCTTTTGCACCTATTGGTGTTAAAGAAGGATAGATACCATTCATAGAGCACCCTGAAAGTAACCTAGTTACATTGTTGAAGGTTCTACAGAAACCTACGCCTTTTCTTTAGATAATAGAAGGACAATTTCTTGTTACTCAAAAAGATAATAGCATTTAGGTGAAGCTCTTAATTATTTTATCTATCCAAATATCATAAACCCTCCATGATGCGTTCAAGAACCGCACATTATGACCACCATAAAAATGGACCGTTTTGTTAGAACACATTTCTTATCTGTAAAAATGTTATTATTGCTAAATAATAACATCGATTTCGATAGCACTATTCATTCAACTTTCGAAAATCTCTGAAAAACAAAGAAATTTGATTTGGCCTCTATTCTAATATCAGTCGAGATGACGTTTAGTTCGAAATGACCTGTCAATTTGCAATCAATTTGACAAATGTCGCACGCAAGTAAGATATCAAACGATATAATAGTTGGGGCCGACTTAAATAAATAAAAATCTATGACAGCTGGCTGCCAGAAAACTTCATTACCGCCATTACCGGGTAATTTGTCATAATGTGCGGCTCCTGAATGGAGGTTTATGATATGTGGGTAGATAAAGTAGTGTATGTAACTGTACATAATTAGGTATTAAAACACTCGTGTGATGTTATTATGAAACTTGCCTTCGGCTCGTTTCATAAACCCACGCTCGTGTTTAATATCCTTCATTATGTACAGTCACATAAACTACTATTTCGAATAGACACCACTAAATAGAAGATTCTTGGTAGTTGGCGCTAATTGACAACATTTAAAATCTTTATTAATACAGAACCCAACCCGTTATGCGAATTAGTTTCGAAAATATGAAAGCAGCGTCGTCTAAAAATCAGCACCAAAATGACGTCACCTTATGGGAAAATTGACAGCCACTGGCTAAGTTAAGTTTTATAAAAAAAAAAACAAAAAAAAATAAGTTTGCCTTTTATTTAATGTATGGCGCTGGATACAAAAGATGTGCAAAATTAACGCAACGATCAAACGATCACGTATGTTGTATGTGAGCTTCACTTAAATATTTATTTTATTCTGTTTTAGTATTTTTTGTAAAACGGCTACAGAAATACATCATCTGTGAAAGTTTCAACATCACGGTTCATGAGATATAGTCACAGACGGACGGACGGACGGACAGTGGAGTCTTCGTAAAAGGGTCCCGATTTCACCCTTGGGATACGGAACCCTAAAAGCAGACCTTGGACCAAGGAATGCGCGATTCAGCCGATGACATAATTCTATTTTCATTCCGCCGTATTATTTTGGAAGACATACGAACAATCATAACAATCTCACAACCAACATTGTTACATCGACTTAAGGTTTATTATTGTTTGATTCGAGGGTAGAGTTTTGGTGGGCACGCACACATGTATGGGACTATGATGTTCGCTTTAGAATACGGTATTTGATGACAGCTCGGATCAGCTGGTTTGTATGAAATGTCAAAAACTATCTGTTAGTATAAAGTTTCTATGAAGAATCGCTTGTGATGTGATGTCATAAAAATCAGTACCTAGTCAAAACACATATTATATTTTGTTTAATTAAAAATAGTATATGCATAGCCTATAAATCCAACTTTGTTACTTGGGATCGTCGACTATTAGGAATTTATTATAGCTTCAGCCATTTAAATTTATTTAGTTACTAAACTAATTTCCAATAACCGCGAGACGTCACGCCAACCGTTTCAATACGGTATTTTACTATAGTGATAATAAATTACAAAAGTAATTGAAAATACTCAATACACATTCAAAGATACGCGGGACCAATTAAACTATACACAAAAGCCCCACAAGGTGTCTCAGCCCTCGCCATTTTGCGGTTTTTAGGGTCAGCTCACACCGAGACGCGACGCGACGCGACGCTGCGCGCACATTTCAATAGAGTGACTCAAAATTATACTTTATTTACTACATTAAAAGGGACACATTTCATCGTAAGGGTCAGCTCACACCGAGACGCGACGCGACGCGACGCTGCGCGCACATTTCAATAGAGTGACTCAAAATTATACTTTATTTACTACATTAAAAGGGACACATTTCATCGTGAGAATTCAAAATACGTTGCGCAACGCAGCGCTGCGCCTCGCGGCGCCGCGCGGCGTCGCGAGACACAGCGGTGCATCGCCGGTACGCGCGGCGTGTAAAAGCGGCGCTGCGCCTCGCGAAGCCGCGCGGCGCAGCGCGACGCCGCGAGGCGCAGCCTGAGGCCGCCGTTCTCATGCGCTTGCAATAGGTAGACTGCGGGGCGGTTGGACGCGGCACCGCGCGGCGTCTCGCTGCGCAGCGAGGCGTCGTGCTACCAACGATTTTACGATGCGCCTCGCTACGCCGCGATGCGTCTCGCGGCGCCGCGCGGCGCAGCGCGAAATCACCGGCCTCTTCCAGTATCGTCGCGTCGCGTCGCGTCTCGGTGTGAGCTGACCCTAAGAATACATAATACGTTGCGCCACGCAGCGCTGCGCCTCGCGGCGCCGCGCCGCGCCGCGCGGCGTCGCGAGGCGCAGCGGTGCATCGCCGGTACGCGCGGCGTGTAAGAGCGGCGCTGCGCCTCGCGAAGCCGCGCGACGCAGCGCGACGCCGCGAGGCGCAGCCTGAGGCCGCCATTCTCATGCGCTTGCAATAGGTAGACTGCGGGGCGGTTGGACGCGGCACCGCGCGGCACCGCGCGGCGCCTCGCTGCGCAGCGAGGCGTCGTGCTGCCAACGATTTTACGATGCGCCTCGCTGCGCCGCGATGCGTCTCGCGGCGCCGCGCGGCGCAGCGCGAAATCACCGGCCTCTTCCAGTATCGTCGCGTCGCGTCTCGGTGTGAGCTGACCCTTAGTGCTATTAATTTATTTTACTGGCAACGACAAATTTTTGATAACTCACGTTGAAAGTCAGTGAATGCCACAGATATAAACAAAGTGGAAACATGACTAAATATCCCGCCAATTCCAAGTAATTTTTACATAATAAAGCCAAAACTATCCTCAGTGATGAAAGTCAAGTATTTTCAATAAGGTTCAGTATTTATTTCGCAAGAAAAACGAAAGAGCAGCATTCCGGTAAACAGTGTTTATTAATTTGGTTTACGACAAATCCTTGACAAATCGCTGCTGACGTTTTATAATACAAATATAACGTATGCATTATTGTCTTATGAAAGCTACAAAAATATGCATAAATTACTTGAATTTTCCGGAATATTACGTGTTTCTTTCTTTACATCAGTGACATCCACTGGCGTTCAGTGTCAGTTACCAAAAACTTGTCGTTGCCAGTAAAATAAATGAGTATCACTAAAAATCCGCCATATGGCGTGAGTTGTTAAACACCCTGTGGGGCTAGGCAGATGACGTTGCGAAAAATCGGGGTGTTAGGAGGTTAGGTTCCCCCCTCTTCATCAAGTGTCCTTTCCGATCAATCCGCGGGCATTGATTCGACACATAGAACAACCATGACCACAAATGGGCCATTTTTTCTAAATTTGTACACCCCACTTTTTTTTTTAATCTTCGATATGTTGGGTATTTTGTACTCAGAATCACGAGCTCTTTCGATCTAATTAGGAGAAAAAAACTGTCCCAAAATATTCATACATACGAGCTCGTGATTCTGAGTAAAAAATACCCAAAATATCGAAAATTCAAAAAAAAATTGGGTAGGTAGTGTACAACTTTAGAAAAAATGGCCCAAATATTCAAATTCATCACAAAAATACTTGCCCTGGCCGGGATTCGAACCCGGGCGGTCGGCTGAGTAGGCAGGTGTTCTACAAACTGCGACAAATGCGTCGTGAAAATAAACATTACTTTAATACAATTTGACATGAGTCATCTAGTCTATTCCCTTGCCGTCTTCTGTTGGTTTTTAGATCGATCTGACCGGTGTGGGACGGTGCGTTTATTTATCCAAACAACTATTATTGCTTTTTAATTGCAACTGGTACCAGCTGTGCTAACAAATTTCTTTCTCAAGGCAGAGTAAAGATGTGATCGAAAAAATATTCCATATACTTTTTTTGTAGTGTATGCACGCAAAGTTTTAAAGCCTGACCAGAAATATATGAGGATGCGCCATATTGCGGATTTTCACTGGAACTAATTTCTTACACTGGCAATGATTTTATGATGGTTTTTCAACAGTCAATGTCATTCGTGGTGGTTTCTTTAAAAGACAAATATATAAAAATATCCGAAGAAAATGACGAAAACCATTCAAAGTAGGGAATGTACGATTATAAATAAAGTGTACACGTTTTTACTACACGAAAAACAGTCAGGAAAAGAGTGCATTCCATTAAATGATTACGAGGTTACCATAGGAACTGACAGGTACAGTGCAACATAAAAGAGTAGAAAATAAATGAGGGCGCCACTTCCTTCGCAACTGCCACATTTTTGACGTAAAGTGCTTGAATATGGTAACAATTTTGTATGAAAAATTGTAGTTCCTTTATCATCCGTTTTCTACTCTTTTGTGTCGCACTGTATCTAAAATAATGTCATTATAGTGCGGTTGCGATAGGTTGCAAAATTGTTGCCACAGAAATCTTATAAATAGCGCCCTTTTGACAATCCTCATAATATTTCTGGTAATTTTTTATAAAAGATACATTATACACTAGCAAGACAGCTGCATTTGACTACATTTCCTTTTTTAACCAGGCCTTTACATTGCCACATTTTTACATTTTCAAATAAAATACCCCGATTTATGATTTAAAAATCCGTTTAAAAAATTACTCATTCTAAAAGAGCTTAGGCAACAAGTTATTGGTCACTGGGCAGAAAATCTTAGTCGGACTATTAAGAAGATGGATTAATTAATATAGAAATGTCGAATTGCTGAGGTGGAACTTCTCTCTTCTCTCTTCTCTCTTCTCTCTTCTCTCTTCTCTCTTCTCTCTTCTCTCTTCTCTCTTCTCTCTTATCTCTTCTCTCTTCTCTCTTCTCTCTTCTCTCTTCTCTCTTCTCTCTTCTCTCTTCTCTCTTCTCTATTCTATCTTCTCTCTTCTCTCTTCTCTCTTCTATCTTCTCTCTTCTCTTCTCTCTTCTCTCTTCTCTCTTCTCTCTTATCTCTTCTCTCTTCTATCCTCTCTTCTCTCTTCTCTCTTCTCTCTTATCTCTTCTGTCCTCTCTTCTCTCTTCTCTCCTCTCTTCTTTCGTCTGTCTTCTTTTTTTTCCTCTCAGTGTAGACACATATTTAAGTGCACGTTTCATAGTATTATTCTCCTTTCCAGGTGACGTGGTACCGCAATGAACGCCGCCTCATGGAGGCGGAGCGGGTCTCCCTGATCCGTGACGGCAACTTCTGGTGCTTGGACGTGGCGGCGGTGAGCGTGGACGACGCCGGCCGCTGGACCTGCGCGGCGGAGAACAAGGGCGGCCGCGCCAGCTGCTCAGCACACCTCAACGTGCTGGGTGAGCCATCTGCAAATCAAAAATGGCCGCCATTTTAAACTACATATTTAAACACGACGAAACGATCAAAAATATACATCTGCCATGGTGACATCTAAAAATCATGATATTTTTGGGAACTGTAAGTTCCTAAGACCTAGTAATCGACGCAGGTGACAGCTTCATATCAGAAAACAAAAGCAGCCTATATATAGCAGTGATCGCCCATGGTTGGTAGATAGATATACAGATAGCATCATCCATAAAATCATGAGGTGATGATGATGGCGGCACCGTTCGTATCTCGTCATGGAGGATGGGCGGGTGTCTGGTCTGTGACGGCATCTTCCATATCCTCACCATGAGTTAACGTGACCGTGCTCGCTAGCGACAGCATAAATGATTTGTATGGGGAATAGTACAGCGCCCCCTAGCGGTCACTTTGTAGAACTACAAATATGTGTAATCCAACAAATTTAATATGTCATCGTTGGGACCGAGTGTGACGGCTTCATCAAAAACAAAACACTATCTAGCTTTTTTATACAGATAGCATCATACTTAAAATCATGAGGTGATAATGATGGCGGCACACATGCTGTATAAGAGCTTACAGCCCTCACACAGCTGAAATAAATAGTATAAGGGTCTTCAGTAATGCTACGTGGTTCGTATCTCGTCGCGGAGGCGGACCTCAACGTGCTGGGTAAGCGGACAAAGGCGTTATCCGCCATTTTGAAATCTAAACGATCAAAATTCTTGGGAACTTCAGTCTGTGACAACTTTATGTCAAAAAACAATGCACTATCCAGCTTTTTAGTTCACGAGCTATAGGGGAGGCCTATATTTACCATTGAACATGATATTTTTGTGAACTTCAGGCTAAAAACCTAAAAATTGACACCGGTGACAATTTCGTGTCCGGTAAACAAAACGCTATCTAGCTTTTTAGTTCACGAAGCCGAGTAAGTCTTTGTTTAGCAGTGAACAACCATGACAATATGGCTGATAGATAATAGATTACTTAGATAGCATCACCCTAGGAATACAAAGTAAAGCCGCTTGGGAACTACATCCCGAAAAACAGAAAAATTGCAAATATTTTCTTCGGTTCAGACTTCAGACTGTCACATGTTTAAAAGTTCACACGAATCATAACGTTACAGACATGTCTCTCGAAGTAACAAGCTCAGACCCTGTTTCTAATGCAGTCGGGTAAACGTATGAAACGTGAGTACAAATTGAAAGTGAAACTGTCTACTTTCTCGTCTGCTAAAGGAAAATATGATATTTACAGTAAACTGTATCGATACCAATCGATACTTTACCCTTCAAGCACAATGGAATGGTCGAGCAATGTCACCTTTGGCTATGTTTCTTCAAGCGCAAATAATGAGCTTATAGAGATGCGTAATATACATTTCCAGTAAACAAGGTGTAATTTAATATCCTCAGCTAGAGAAACATCAGTTCACATTACAAAGGGTGTTTTTGAGTCCACGCCATATTGCGGATTCTCAGTGGTACTAATTTACTTTACTGGTACCGACACATTTTTGGTGACTGACACTGAATGTCAATGAATGTCACTGATGTAAACAAGAAGAAAATGAGTCTATTCTGCAATTTTCAAGTGATTTTTGCATAATAAAGCCGAAACTATTCAGAATGATGAAAATCAAGTTTTTTTTCAATAGGATTCAGTATTTTTAGGGTTCCGTACCTCAAAAGGAAAAAACGGAACCCTTATAGGATCACTTTGTTGTCCGTCTGTCCGTCCGTCCGTCCGTCTGTCAAGACCCTTTTTCTCAGGAACGCGTGGAGGTATGAAACTGAAATTTATATCAATTACTCAGGTCTACTGTCCCTTGAAGCTGTGAAAAAATCAAACTTCTAAGCCAACGCAATCAAAAGATACAGCCGTTTATGCCGCAAATTTTCGACACTTGCAAGGGAATCAAAACCTACAGGGTGCTTCCCGTGAACTCAGAATCTTGAAATTTGGTACGAAGCAACGTCTTATAGCATAGATAAAGGAAAAATTACGAAAACCATAAATTTTTAGTTACATCACATAATATATATTTTTTTAATAATTTTATTTTTTAATACCTAACTTTACACCTAATTAATATGGGGCGCTATACATACCAGGTGCAAACTTAACTTAACCACTTAGGGATGGAAAGTGTTTGTACGGAACCCTCGGTGCGCGAGTCCGACTCGCACTTGGCCGGTTTTTTTCGAAGAAGATCGTAGGATTGAGCAGTATTCCGGTAAATAATGTTTTTGAATTTGGCTGATGACCAAATTATTATTATCAATGTTCGGATAAGGGTGTGCAATTTGGGATGAATGACGTTAAAAAAACGATATACTGAATATGGATATGCCCTGAGGATGCCCGGAAAACCCATTTATTGGCGGCATTACGTAACATCGTTTAGCAGTGCGTTTTTGAGCAATAGACTATAGATAATTGTAAGAAGGAAGTAAAGGACGAGACTACGAGTAATAGGAAAGAATGGAGGAAGAAAACATGCCGCGCCCCAAATAAATGGGATAAGGGTAAAGGAATGAAGAAGAGACTATAGATTTTTATAAGGCTTTGGTAATGAGAGTCGGGGACTAAATAAATGACAGATAAAAGTACAGGAGTAGAGAAACAATATTATTGCCTGTATAATAATATACGTGTCTACCTTTTTATAACCGAGTAATATTTTAAAGCGAAACACATATTTTTGAAGCTTTACGATTATAATTCCGGGATTAATGCATATCCATATTAATATTACGTTACGATGGGCCGGAAAATTGCACACCATAATCCGAACACAGTTTATTATATACTTGATCTTAAGCTGTCTTTTTTAATTGTTTTTTTTTCTTTTCATTGTAAACATTAAGTCTTTTTTGTTTTGTTACAGTGCCCAAGGCGTACAAGCGACCAGAATTTGTTGAAGAGCTAAGGGCGATCCTCACCGAGCAGGGTACCGTCTCATTAGAGTGTAAGGTCGTCGGTGTGCCCACACCAGTGCTGAGGTGGTTCAAGGTAACCTAATAATCACCACAAACCCGGGGTTTCCGATGCACGAATAATTTAGCACTGAGAGTAAGTGTCAAACCATTCGTACACCGAAAACCCCGATGGTACACTTTTTCACAAAAAAACGAGAAATTGTGTTTTCAACAATTATTCTCCTAACCATAACGAGTGGTACCTTTTTTTTCAGTTTAGTATTATGAAGGATGATGACTACCAGACGCAAATACCTGAATAACTTTTTTTTTTACTTTTTTTGTTGCACGGTACAATTAAATCAGGGTACAACTGCCGGCAAACTTCTTGAGCATAACCTTGACTGCGCAGTAGCCGCTTTACGTTCGTACATGCGCAGATCCGCAATTTTTGTTCTCAAAGTTTTCCGGCAACTAAATATAGTTACGAAATTGATGATTATTATTATAATGTTCTTTATATTTTTTATTTATTTTCTTTTAGTTGACTTGAATGTAATTTACCTATTTTGAATTATTTTGTTTTCGTATAATATGAACTGAAATAAAATGTTTTTCTTTTTTATAATATACTCGTAAAACATTGTTAGCGCTTGTAATATTTGAGGGTTGCCCTCTATTTCCTTGGGTATTTGTTAATCGGTAACATACATGCAAAAAAGCAACATACAGTTGAATTGAGAAGCTTATTATTTTTGAAGCGGTTGGAAGATAAACAAAACACCTGGATTGTTATTTGTCCGTTTAATGTAGGTATTCGTAAATATACCGTCCAATTCACGGAATAAACCCTTCGTTAATAGATTCTAGGTAAATCTGGTTCGTCCTTTGTCCTTTCATTTCATACTTGCAGGATATTTATCCCGATGTTACTGAGTAAACAACTTTGTAACGTTCGAATGCACACGTTTATTTTACGTCATCTTAGGCTGAAACTGGGATTTTCTGCCCGCTACGAGAAAATTTCACTTCCTGGCCAAGGCCTGACGTAAAACTTTATACGGGCGGTAATTCGTAAAGCCCCAGATCGCATATTTATGGCCTGCGATCTGGGTCATTCACAAATTTACCGCCCTAGATATGTAATGTACTATATTAAACCCCGACGAAAAATAGGGGTGTTATAAGTTTAACATGTGTTTCTGTATACCTGTGTGTCTGTCTGTGGCCTCGTAGATCCCAAACGGATGGACTAGTTTGAGTGTTATTGTTTTTTTATCGAATGACGACAAGTCGTCATAGTTCTTACCTATGTTTGACGGAAATAGGACCAGTAGTTGGCAAGATATAAAGCTTTAATTGGAACAAGCGACAAAATCTAATTATTGAAGCTAAGAATTCCAAAAGTATAGTTCAGTTTTAGTGGCATTTTCTATATCACTCATTGAATGAAGGTCTCATGATGACCACTTCTGTTGAGATTTTATGTCTAAAAGTGCTGTTTTGCTTGGCGTACTGTATTGTAAACTGAACTTTATTATCCAACAGGACAGTCGCGAAATCAAAGCTGGTGATGTCTTCGCCCTCACAGCTAGCGCTGAGGATCCTACCTCCCTCGGCACCTATACATGTGAGGCAGTCAACTGCATGGGGCGAGCCTATTCCTCCTCTAAAGTCCACGTTACTAGAGGCAAGGACGAGTCCAGACCAAGCTCAGCGTAAGTGTCATTTCATTAGTCATTACATTTACAACATGATGGTCCCAAGTTGTAGGGAGAAAAAATTGGGCAAGTGCGAGTCCGACTCGCGCTTGAAGGGTTCCGTACCATAATCTATAACAAGTTTGTTGTATGGGAGTCCTTAAATATTTATGTTATTTTATTGTTAGTATTTGTTGTGTATAGCGGCAATAGAAATACATCATCTGTGAAAATTTCAACTGTCTAGCTATCACCGTTCTTGAGATACAGCCTGGTGACAGACGGACGGACAGCGAAGTCTCAGTAATAGGGTCCCGTTTTTACCCTTTGGGGACGAAACCCTAAAAAAAGGACATTCAATATTAGCTATTTTTGTTTTGTTATCAAGATCAAAGTACCAAATAAAAAAATAATTTGAAAATGATTTACTGGTCGCTCTAATGTGAGACGAATTTCTGATGTTCAATTGTATTTTAAAAACAAAACCGAAAGATAATAAAAAATGTTTTGACTTACTCTTACACTTAATCACTCGCGATAGTTGACGACAATGACAATCTGAAACGAAGTTGAGTGGAAAGTTGTTCCATACTAATTTTCTGTACGAAAATTGCTACATTTTGAGCATTTGAAAAATGGTGAGTATTATGTTAGTGGGTTTTTGAAAAAAAGAACCTTGTGGAGAAATAATATTCTCTTATATCTAATTCCAATCATCATCATTGGTCGTTTACATCTATAACAGATGAGTTAAGCAGCATCTAATAAAGTGCGGAATTCACCCCGATACGAGAGCGACAGCCATGGCCGCATAATTGACAAATGTTGTGCCTATCGATGAAGAGGGAAGAGCTGGTGTCTCCAGTTACGCTTGTGGGAGAGAAGCAAAAAATCTTAAAAATAGATACCTATAGATTAAGTTAGGTTAGGATTGTGCCATCACATTCAAAATAATTTAGTTTCGGAAAAAAATGCCTTCGAAGAAACGACGTTTGTTTGAAATGAAAAATCTATGAAACAACCATATTTTCTGTTGCAGCGTAACTCCTGAGCCGCCGCCTATCTTCACAAAGGAGCTGGATGACCAGTTTGTCAAGATCTGCGACCATCTGACCCTGGGCTGTCATATTGTGGTGCCACCGTGGCCGAGGAGCGTGGTGTGGTACAACAAGGAGGGGAAAGTCGATCCTAGCGAGAGGTGAGGCTTTGACAGTCTATGTAATATTTTAATTCATAATTTAAATTCATATTACTGTAATAGTTAAGTAATTATCCTTTCTGAGAAAATGATTAACTGTTGAGTTTCTTTCGGCGTTTCTTCTCAACGGTGGTCTCTCGTGAAATGCCGGTAGACTCAGACATGTAAAAGTGCCTTTGTGGCCTACTTGCAGAATAAAGTTCATTCATTATTTCATTAATATTTTAATCTATGAAAATCGCTTTTTCATAGAATATAACTGACTTTAATGACCGGAATGCAATTATAATTTTTTTTTTTACTCACTTTTTGACAAAAGTAAACGCAATTAACGATTTATGATGGATATTTTAGATTTTTTTCAATCGGTGCTAGGTATATCAATTTAGATTTTTTATGTATTTATGTAGGACCACCGATCAAGTATTTTTGATCTACAGATCTACCAATTAAAAAAATAATCATCAAAATCGACAAAAAGAAACATTAGAGTCGAACGAAAAGGGGGATGTTAGCACCCCCTTTTTCCAAGTCGGTGGACGATGGTTGAAAATGTAATTTAGAGATAAAGTACATGATAATGATAACATTTGACAAATTTGTTCTCTGCTACCGCCTACATTTTTTGTCCACCCGCCTCCTGAGATAGCTCAAACTGTAGCTTAATTAAATTCCAAGATTCAATTTTTCAGTTTCTAGAATAGCAAGCTAAAATTTTCGTGGGAAATTTTCAATCCGATTCATCTATTTTTTTTTTTCAACTGATAAATTTTAGATAATCTTAAATTATACCGACCGATTTTCGGTTTTCAAAATGTACCTTGAAGCCATTTTGACAAAACTACAACCATATGTCACAATTTCATAAATCATGGCACTATACTCGATCAGGAAAACATAAACATGGTCAATGTTACCGATTTTTTTTATTACTGAAGCCATGTCGTAAATCTTCCTAATTCTCTTGCAGATACCACGTAACAGAAGACGGAGTAGGTGGATACCTGCTCGAAGTACAGTCAGCAGAATGGCCCGACGAGGGAGAGTGGAAGTGCGTCGCGACCTCGGCCGGGGGGAGGGTCGGCATATCCACGTGCCACGTCATAATGGATGGTGAACACAAAATCTACACATCTATACTAATATAAAATTCTAGATTTGTTTAAAAAAACAGTTTTCTATAGGAGTCATGATTTCAGGAAAAATCTTAATAGCGAGATGCAGGATCGTCATTTGTTTTGTATGGGCGCGCGGCTTCATCTGTTGGGCAATTTACTTTGTCGTCGCCTCACGCTGAAACGGCTGGATTTTTTTTAACCAATTGGTGCAAGGATAGCTGGACATCCAAAGATGGTTATAGGATACTATTTACCCGACTACGGTATGAAACAAAATAAGCGTACGAAGTTCTATTACAATAAAATTTAGTCCCTGAATGTGTTTGAACCTGAGCTCCGCCATAGTGGCACGCTCTGAAACTAAATGCAGAAAGAGCAAAGATCAATAGCAATGAAGCAGTTGCAAAATTCGAAGTGTTGAAGGGTGGGTCCTTAAGTTCGGGACAGAGCATGTCAATTTGTTCTAAAGGGTCTAAAATGTACCCTTCTTTAGTCTTTCGTCCTTCCCTAATCTTCTGAGCGTTGGCGTCCTGGCAACGACAGCATCTCACAAATCCCAAGCAGCGAAGACGAGACGTCATTAATTTAAAGACGTTAAATACGTTCCGTTGTTGCTGTGAGAACAACTGATAGCCAATGGAAGCCAGTCACAGCTGTGATAACGTTGCGTTGACGTTGTTTGGACGTTAGAGCTTCGCGAGCGCTAGTTGCACACCAACGCTCAAAAAACACTATTATGTGACTTAAAAAGAGCACTAAACAAGATGTTTAACTTCTTCCAACAGTACCCAAGAACTACAGGAAGCCGAGGTTCATGGAGAACCTGCAGGCGGTGCTGACTGACGAGGGTCTGGTCTCCTTCGAGTGCAAGGTCGTGGGTTTCCCCACTCCCGTGCTGAGCTGGTTTAAGGACGGTCAGGAGCTCAAGCCAGGAGACGTGTACCAGCTTACAGGTGAGGATGATTACAATCTAATATCATATTCTCTATTATTATAAATATAAGAGAGGGTGAGTTCTTACCTCCGAACCTTTCATATTCAGGAACGAATTCCTTGGGCTCCTACTGCTGCATCGCCCGCAACTGCATGGGCCAAGCCAGCAGTTCCGCAGAGCTGACTGTCGAGGACATCCAGAACCAACTCAACGAGGAGGAGAAACTGCAGCTCTTCTCAAAGAACCAGGCGCCGAAGTTCGTGCAGGGGCTGAAGAGTGTCGAGGCGAAGATTGATGAACCATTCCGATTTACAATTAGAGGTATGTATATTCATCATATTATATTTATGAGTGAGGTTTCTGTCGGTATAAATCACTTGGAACCACTTCCAAGTATATCTATCATTTCTTTTTGACATCCTCATACGGGACGCTGTTTAATTTATCCTTGAGTTCGTCTACATAAGATTTTCTAGGCCTCTCTGTTCCCTTTTTCTTTTTTATGCTGTCAAGTTTATTTTATGAATAGGTAACAGCATAAAACATTAATTCAAGAAGGCCACTAATGCTTAATACAATGTCTCGTTCTTCCAGTGCCATCTTGGCGCTCTATTCCCATATAATTTGTACGGCCATACAATTGTTGGATAATTAAATGTTTCATACATAGGTAGTAGTAGTAGTAGTTGAGCTCTCATTCCATATAATCTTACAGGTGTCGTCAACTTTCTAACTTATTCCTCTTTTTCAGTTGCCATTCCACCTGAGCCGTCAGTCTTGTGGTACAGAGACGACCAACCGGTTGACGAGTCATCCCGCTGCCACCTTGCGAAAGAAGAACGGGGTATCTTTACCCTGGATATCCAGAACTTAGAGTTCCTCGACCAGGCCGAATGGAAATGTGTAGCCATGAATGACTATGGTCACAGTGTGACTTCATGCTTCCTTAAGTTAATAATCCCCAGGCATTATAAAAAGCCAAGATTCTTAGAGAACCTTCAAGCAATATTGTCTGAGGAGGGCGCTGTGAATTTAGAATGTAAGGTCATCGGTGTGCCACAGCCGATACTAAAGTGGTATAAAGACGGCGAGGAGCTAAAGCCTGGAGATATCCATAGGATTATATCGGGACAGGATGGAACTTGCTGCTTAGGCACTTACACCTGTGAAGCGCAAAATTGTATGGGAATAGCTGCCAGCTCAGCTTCGCTTCTCGGCTTCGATGACTCGATGAAAGCTAAGAAAAAGATAGCTGACGAACAAGCATTGCAAAGAAATTTGTCGCTTAGTACGATACACGAAGAACGAACGTCGCAGATGTACGATACCCCAGTAGGAGATATAACTCTCGACGACAAAGGCGAGATTTCATTTTCGTTCGATGGTAAAGAAGTCTCCGTTTCCTTATACGAAACACCAGATTTGACTGAAGAAGAAGCACTACAAATAGTTGAGATGTATGCTGATCAGCTATCAGAGAATGTTACTGAACATAATGTTGTTGAACTACCGCCGCTAAGATTTGTTAAAGAAACGTCAACTTCTGGTAATTTACTCATGGAAGCTATTATAATTGACGTCTCCCCTGAGTACTTTGCTTCGCCCGAAGAAGATTTAAGAACGGAAGCCGACGTTGAAGATATTTCAATAGCTGATGAAAATGGTCCACCTCAACTATCTTTAGATACAGATTTAGGCGAGGACTACCTAGAAAAAACGATGGCGTTATTATCGGATGAAAAATCTGATATGCCAAAAAAAGTAACTAGAAAGAAGTCGGACTCTCTGAAAAGCGGAGAAGATTTCTTCAGTTTGTCACGTGAGCACTCAATATCAGAAGATAAGAGAGACGATGACACACAAATTATATCAGAAAGTGAATTGGCTAGTTTTGCTAGCGCGCGTAGTTACGGTAAACTAAAATCTAAATCTTCAAAACGGTCATTAGAAGATGGTAGAGAATCATCTGAAACAAAAACAATTTTACATAAAGTTGACTCTACAGAGATTAAAGAGGTGCAAACTGAAACAAAAGAGCTAAAATCTGAGGTCAAAGAAGTAAAATCAGAAATCAAAGAAACTGAAGAGAAACGAGCTGAGACAGAGACACCAATAATGAAGCCAAAGCGAGAACGTCGTAGCAGTCGTGGTTCACGACGCTCTAGCTCCGGCAGTGAAAAATCATACAGTAAAGCTAGAGAAGAATTATTACAAGTAAAGGCAGAAGTAGAACCCAAACCTAAAATTACTGACGAAGAATTCAAAACCAAAGTAGCGGAAGTTAGTTCATCTATATCGAAAGTAATCAATGATGTGCAAATGATAGAACGAGACATAATTTTAAAATCAGAATTAATGTCATCTGCCGCTACTGCTTCGAGAAGTTTAGAAATCATAAGTAGCCTGATTACCCCGCTGTCTGAAATACACAGTATAGCAGATGCTGCCAAAGAATCTAAACTATCTCAAGAAGTCAGCACTATATTTAATAGCCTGCCTCAATCAATGAAAACTTTACACCAATCTCTTACTCTAGTCGAAAAATGTATTGACATGGAAGGTGAAAACAAGACTCTTGTAAAGAAAACATGTGTCGCTTTTGTCGAAACATGTGGCAATGAAATACAAAAAGTTATGTCGGACATCAACTCCGTCGCAGTGACTGACTATTTACAGGCAGATGAAAGTATCATTAAGGAATTACAAACATTGACCAAAGAAATGACAAACGTCATAAAGTATTCTTCAGACACAATCAAGACAAGGAATTTGCTCAGCGAGGCAAGTGAAATTAAAACTGAAGAAACATCAATTGACGCAAAGCATCTTAAAGATACTCAGAAAGCTGTCTTTGAGTTAAGAAGCCCTCTCAATTCTTTACTTTGTATAGCCGAGAGTGCAGACAGTGGAAAAATAATAGATACCTCAAAAATCCAAAACAGTGAAGTTATACTTAATGACATGTCTGCTTCAATCCAAGATTTGCAAGCAGCTTTGGAGCAGATAGAGTCATTATCAGTCAAAGAATCAACAACTTCATTAAATAAATACAATACAGAAATCATTGAAACGGTAATGGATTCCGTTTTGAAACTTAGGATATCTTTCGAGCATTTATCTACAGAAACAAAAAGGGAAGATGACAAGGAGGTCTTAAAAATGGCTTTGACGTCTATAAAACAGAATTTGAGTGAAATTTCTTCTCACATTGATAAAATAGAGAGTAACATTGGACAATTTGATATACTACAAAGTGACAATAAACTAGAAGTACTACAAAAAATGGCTCAAATACTTATAGCTCTAGAAAATAATCTACCACGTCTTGAAACATTACCAGATGTTAAATCACACTTGGACGTATTCCATAAAAACTTAACAAAGGTATTGGAAAATGTAATTGAAACAAATGAAGCAAAGAGATATTTTGCTTTGATAGAGATCTGTGATGTTGTCAACAGAATGAATGCCGCCATTAAAACTATTGATTCTGATAGCATATTGTCTTTAGCAAGTTTGAACAATACGCTCAGCATTGTACAAGACCATTTTGTAGACAATGTTTTTGATTCAGAATTGAACTGTGCAATATTGAGCAATATTACTGACGTTTTACTCGACATCCAAGAAGCCATTAATCAAGCTGAAGAGGTCAGCGTTCACATTGACTCAGAACATATTGTGACCCAAGATATATCGTCATATGAGACTGGCAAAGCCAATATTGCTCTTGAGCGTATAGAACATACTATAGCTGCTATAAGTAAGGTTAAATCTCTTGAATGTACTAAAGAGCTAAAAGACGCTATAACGCCAGTTTTAGAAAACGTACAGCCAGTTTTAGAAGAACTCAAACGAAGTATAGCATCAATAGCTTCGGGACGTATAGTACAGGATGAAAATGTTTCAGAAATGTCTGATGCGCAATCAATGGCACAAACTCTTGCCACACCACTCTGTGACCTAAATCAGAATATCGTAGTAATAAATCAAACCATAGTGGAACATATCGATAGTTTAAAAGAAAATAGTGAAGTCTTCGTAACGGTTGCAGAGCCATTGCATGAATTGCATATGACGCTTGAAACTTTACAGCAGGTGGTAATATCACAATACGGAGAAGATGTGACACCATACGAAGTCAGTGTAAATATGGCAAATGCAGTACAGAATCTTCAAAGCTGTATTGTAATGATTCGTGAACAAGGTGGAATAGAAATAGCTGACGAGATGTCGACTTTAGAAGACATTTCTGGTATCAAAACAACAGCTGACACTTTACCATCGGACCGGTTAGTGTTACCTGAAGCGGCAGAAACAACAGCAGAGCAAGCGATTACCTCTTTTCACCAAGACGTGCCTGCTTCCGCCACAGCCCAAGCATTGCAATCATTGAATGACCATATCACAGTTTTGCAAAACCCGGACATTATTGATGCATTGGATACATTATCAGAAGTTAGCGACTACTCAAGCTTAAAATCCGTTGTTTTAGGCTTAGGAGATCTTCATTCTGGTATACAGGAAATCTTACATCCTTTTATTTTAGAAACTTCAGACGAAATGCCTCATATAAATACGTCAAAATTAATGGCTATAGCGGAGCCTATGCAGGACTTGCAACAGTGCCTATCAGTATTAGATGCTACAAATATACCCATCTACGAACATATTTTGGAAATGACAATAGATAAAATACATTCCGTGTTCCAAAGTATAACTGAATTTAAAGATAATCTGGACAAGTGTATTCATACTGTATTCCCGGCAATGGAGACTGCCGATAAAACAATTGAAATATCGAATAAGGTTGAAACATTACGCAACGTGTGTGAACATCTGAAAGATATAATAGAAAACACTAAAGCTATATCAACTGAGACACCAGTGAAACAAGAAGTTATAGCTTTAGAAGAAAAAGTGAATAACTTATTAGATGCAACTGATGTATCTAAAGGCATTAGGATAGAACAAGTTAAGTCCGTCACTCAAGAGCTTTATGAAAATGTTGTTATAGTTCAAGAAGAGTTGATTCAGTTTACACCACAAGCTCCGGAAAAATTGGCACAAGAAGCAAAATTAATACAAATTATAGACAAAGTTGAACGAAATATTGCTGTCTTAGAAGAATACGACTTTGTCGACCTTTCGAGAGCTTCGGATATGTCATGTGCTTCGCCACAAATTGCACTTGAGATAGAGACAGATTCATTGCTGCAAATGGACGATGTTGTACAATGCGCTGTTGGTATTATTCAAGATTCATGCAATGAAACCCCCGAAGCAGACCTTATGATCGTCGAAGACTTCTTCAAAAATTGCAAAAATGAATTTGCTCTACTTCGTTGCCTGTTGACTAAAAAGTTGAGTCACAAGAGAATTATAAGGCTTTTACAAGAATTTAACGCATTAAAACAGACAATAAATGATTTCAAAATAAAACAAAACGAGCTCCATCTGGCTGAAGATATCAGTAACTCACTCAAAACATTCTTTGGCTATTGCGAAGAGTGTCTCAGCAGTGTTCAAGAATCACTCATAAAAATAGTGGATTCGCAAGCTAATTTGCTTTTCAAAGCACCTATTACGAAGCTTGATACTACTAAAGAAGTACTTTGTGAAATTTTAGCAACTAACAAGTTTACACCATTAGAAGACGTTGCTCGACGTTTTGTAACAATCATAGAGATTGCAAAACCATGCCTTCAAAGAGCTGAAAGTATAATTCATGAAGAAATAAAACAGAATGCTTCTGTTGTTGAAGATAAGGACTTACTAGTAGCAATGGATGACGCAGAAACGCATATCGAAGAACAGATACTAACCAAATCAGAACTCACAGTGGAATCAAGGGAAATACTGCAGAAAGTTTTAGATTGTATTCAAAAACATCACGATTACAAGGACGCTGTGGGCACAGGAAAAACACTTATACTACTTAAGTGCCTTGCTGAATGTTCTGATATCCTTCAAGAAAATATGTCTGAATCCAAACCAGAATTAAAGGAACACAGATTCGAAGACACGGCACTGAAGGTAGTCCTGGCTGAAATGTTAGTGCCTTTACAAGCACTGCATCACCAACTATTGAATGTACAAGAGCAAGTATTAACGAATGTCGAAGATGAAGTCACATCAGTCGATTTGACATCCACGGAATCCTTCGCTCAAGTTATGGGAGAAATACAACAAGAGATAAAACAGTTGGAGCAACATGTGTCAGAGGGAACAGTAGTTGACAGTGATGAAAAAACTATGATCATGGAACTGGATAAAGAAATTCATACAATTCAAGACAGTATAAGGTCTATTGAGAATGTTACAAGCGAAGATAAGGAAAAGTTCAACAAGCCAATGGAGGAAATCGAAAAGTCTTTACAGACATTACTAGCAGTGGAGAGTAAAGCTGCAGCGAAGGGTAAGTCTATCTATAGTCTAGTTTTTTGCCATCACCTTTTTTTTCTCTTCATTATAAATTTCAAGCAATTTTGTACTAAAATACTCTTGAAAACGTTTGACAAATTAATTCACTCGATTGAGATGAACAGAATGAAAGTTTTATATATTCCCTTTATTAATTAGAGAAATAGCCCTCTCGGAATTTAATAGTAAATGAGTAATTTAACAGTTGTCAAACGTTGTATCTACGATATTATTTATAATTCCCTTTCCTAATTTGCGATTCTGAATTCCTTTATAGATATCAATTCGAATATCAGTTCCCTGGAATGCGTTTTAGATCAGTTTCTGACCATAAATAAGAAACTTTCTGATAAATTGGCTACCATAACTGGTCTTCACTTTAAAGAAATAATTGAGATAGCCCAAGAATTAAAAAACGTTATAATTTGTGAGGACAATAAATTGATTGGCAATAAAAAAGAAATCGTCAACAAATTAATAACAAGGCTATCTAAATTCGATTGGCTTAATGAACATGCAAAACAAAACGATGAACAATTAAAAGACTCATTTATGAAAATATACCAATTACTGTCAGTCTTACAAGTAGATAAGAAAATCTACGAAGCTGAACAAAGAGGTAAAATTTTGTTCTATGAATCTGTGTGCTTGCTTTTTCGTCAAGAATTGTTAACATCCTATGCATATTGTTCTGCGCTATGCGTATTGTTATTTAAAGCATCTCACTCTGAAGTGACAAGTACTGGCACTATTTCAATAACTAGATACATGTGACATAATGTACCTACTGTAATATCCCTATACTGTGTCTAAGCAAATAAATAATTTCTGATTTCTGATTTCTGATTTCTAAAAATATTACTCTAAGTTCATATAATGTATAAGATACGTGCTAAACTAAAGGATACATATGTAGAAATAATAAAAAAGATAACAATATCAAAAAAGGTAATAAGGATTGGATTATATTTAATTTTTGAGGACGCGTTTGTTATCACAGCCTACAAGAGCATACTGTGCGACTAGATCAGTAGTGTGAAGTTGTCCGATATTTATATATTTAATTTAGTTCCTAACACAAATGAATTCTCTAAGAACTTCTTTATTATATTCAACTTCAAATACGATATCCTAAAAGAGTAAGATTCATGTTGCTATATCAATGCCAAAATTTGTTAAGATAAAATATTTAAAGCGACTTGTATTAGCGTACAGCAATATGACATAGTGAAGCTTTTTACGAGTTTCAGCAACAGTTATAATTTCAGCTTTGTAATATAACGTTTTAGGTTTTACTGACCATACTGAAATCTAACAGTAAATAAAAAAAAAATTAGGACATGAGGAATACTACCATATCCTCTGAACCTGATTTTATTTTGGCAAATAGCAACGATAAGAATATACTCTTATTTTTAACGTTTTCGTTTTATTTCTCACAGGTGAAACTCTCGACTTATTACAAAATGCTGAGAAATGTATCGAGCTAATCGAGGTAGTTGAAGAAATATCAACTCTTATCAAAATAGACAACGTGGCTGAATCAGCTAAACTTGCCAAAGAATTGCGTGAAAGTGTTGCAAGTACACAGACAGAAACTTTAGAGGTAACTAAGGAATTAAGCGAAGAAATAAAAGAGTTTACTCAAAATCAAGCTAGTTTAGCTATGAAATTAAAAGACTCGCTCACGTCAATTCAAGTGCAAGTCAATGAAAGTGTAAAAGATATAGAACCTGAGCTTAAACAACAAATAATACTACAAATAGGACAAGCTGTTGAAAGATTGCAAGATTTTGTAAAAGTTGATATAACTGAAATAACATTGGAAAAAGAACCCGTTGAAATATCAGCAGAAACAGTTAAAACTGCCCCTACTGATATCAAAGAAGATAGATCTGCAATAACAAAACCTGAAACTAAAGATGTCAAGGATCTAAAAGCTGAAGCAGTTACTATTTCCAAAGTAGAAACAGAAACAAGTGAGAAAATTTGTGATGTTGAAAAGAAAGTACAGCCAGTTGAGGATAAACCCCAACTCAAGACGGCTCAAGATGTAGGTGTTATTAAAGAAGTAGCAGATGTGACACAAGTAGCAAGTGAAAGCGAAGTAACACAGAAGATGGACGCTGCAGAGGAAATAAAATCAGCGCCAGTGATTGGTGAGACTTTTGAAATTATAACAACAGAACAGCTATCAACAATCGAAACTTGTGTGTCAATTATCGTTGAAGGTAAGACTGACGAAAAAGATGTTACAGAGGCTGAGAGCGCTAAAAAGGCAGAAGAAGTAAGTGACGAAGGTGTCATTATGGAGGCAAAAGAAACATCAGTGGCGCATATGATAGGTATGTTATATCATAGTATATTGAGTTTAAAACTGAGTGATTTAAAGTTAACTGTCTATCACAAGTATGTCTGTTTTACCTTTTGTTTCCTAAATACTATGGGTAGTTTTACCAACATTTTCAAGAGTGAGTTTCATTCAAAGTATATTATATACTGCTAGTTTACACATAATAAGAAGGTATTTCCACAACGTACAACCTTTGCTTTTTGGGGTTAGCTTTAGTAACTGCATGCAAATGGGAACAAAAACTAAAGGAAGCATTCCCATTACAGAGCTTGTTCAACGTATCGATGAATATCTCAATCAAGATTTAGAAAACACCGATGTGGCCGGTAACTTAACTGAAATAACCAAGACCGTTAGTGTTGCTAAGGAGCTCCGCGAAAATTTGACCGTTGCAGAAACTAGTGAACAAGTTAAGCTTATGAAGGAATTACACGCTCTGGTGTGTGAACAGTTGACGAATATAAATGCTGATAGTGAGCAATTACATAATGTCGTGGTACATCTATGTGAAAGTTTAGATAATGCTATAAATATTAGTCAAATTGTTATTGACAAAGGAGAAAGAGTGGAAGAGGTTACAGAATCTATTGAAGAAATTGGTCAAGATGTGGATTTGTTGCCTTATGAAAGTTTAGCTGAAGAAATTTCTAAAGATTCGATTGCAGACGTCATAATTTCTCAAAAAGAGGTAATCGACAGTATTCCTGTTGAAAACCTAGAACAAAGTGAAGCTGCTGCCCCCCTAGATACGAAAGATAAAAAAGAAATGGAAGTCGCTGATGTTGAATCAGGTGCCGTTGATAAGAAAGAAAAAGCTGTCCCTGCTGGAGATGAAAAAGAGGTCACTATAAAAGAAGACACTAAAGAATATAAAATTGAAGTTACCGAGAAAGCACAGGAAGAAAAGGAAGAATTAACATTACATCAAGAGGAAATAAAATCCGAAACGGAAGAAGCAGCAAAAGTAATTCAATCAGAGCCTCTTGCAGCTCAAGCTATTGAGATTATTGAATCAAAGGATTTAGCTGAAAGTTTATCGGAAGGTTTGAGTTTGGAAGAAAGTACACAAGAAACTGCGTCTGCAGAACAAAAAATTGTTACTGAGGTGTCTGATACAGAGAACCTTCAGCAAAAAGAAATTGCAGAATCAAGTTCTTCCTTAGTTGAAGTTGAAGGTATTTATACTGAAATTAAACTAGAAGATGAAAAAGACATTATGACAGAAACACAGAAAGTTGAAACTTTCATTGAAGATACACAGAAAACAGAAGAAGAGGTTTGTCTTAAACAGTCAGAGGAAAAACCGTCAGAAATACAACAGTTGGAAACTCTTCATCCAGTTGAAGAATCAGATAAAAAAGTAGAAGTCACTTCTTGTGAAGTTGCAGGTGAGAAAGTAATATCTTCAAAATCATCAGATATGACAGACGTTGCTCCCGAAGAATTACATGACATACTTACTGATGAAATAGGAAAACGCCAACCATCTCAAGAAATCCAATCAATTACGGATGAATCTCTTAAAGAAGCTGATGTAGTAGAGATTGAAAAAGAAGATACTGCTATTTTACCACAAGTTCAAGATGTTGCAGAGAAAATTGAAGAAACTGCTAAAGAGATTAAGCCGACAACAGTTGAAGGAAAAGCCTTGGCAGCTTCCATTGGTAATATTTGCTTATTTCAATGTCACTTGACTAATTATATTTTTAACGTGCTTGTTTAGTATAGTTGTTATATTTGTATATAATACACATTTTGTGACATACACACCCAATATACCTTCAATGGTACTATGTATATTATTGGTCAAGCATATTTATAGGTATTATACCCGAAATTGACCAAATGAACAAATAAAAATAACATGATTTTAACTATAATAAAACATTGAATATTGTAGGAAGTTTAAATAATAATGAAAATGGAGCACATTACTAAAAGTCAGTCCTTATACGTATTGAAAAATTCTGGCCGTTACATATACTAAAGTCATTTACCAAACTCAAGAATATAAATTACGGAACGGCTGTAATTTGGGTATTATAATGTATTTTCGACACTACTATTAATCCCGCGATAGTATTATAAAAAATCCTTATACACAGCCATGTAATCTTACCTATTTAAGTTTAGCTCGCTAAATAAAGCTTAGAGAAAAAACTATTTAATATAAAAAAGAAAGAAAATAATTAATTTAATGTGATGACAAATAATATAATACCATTATAATGCTATTGTAATTTAAGAAAATATTTATTCCTAGTCTCTGTTCACACTACGATTATTACAATTCTACTTTTTTAGGGTTCCGTAGTCAACTAGGAACCCTTATAGTTTCGCCATGTCCGTCTATCCGTCCGTCCGCGGCTTAGCTCCGTGATCATTAGTACTAGAAAGCTGGGTATGAGTATGTGTATGTATCACGCCGACAAAACGGTAAAACAAAAACTAAAAAAAAAAATTTTTTTTCGGGTATCTCGTACACCTAAAGTGGGGGTGAATTTTTTTTTCATTCCAACCCTAGTGTGTGGGGTGTCGTTAAATAGGTCTGTTAAAAATAATAGGGGTCTCTCAACGTTACTTTTTGATAAAGTCAGTAGTTTTGTAAATATTCGCTCTGAAAATAAAAAAAATAGTGTCCCCCCCCTCTAACTTTCAACCACAAGTCAAAAAAATATAGAAAAATTCACGAAAATGAGGTCTTATAAGTTCTTTCAATGAAAACTATATTGAACAAAATCGGTCCATCCGTTTTTGAGTTATCGCAAAATTTCATAATTTTCTTTTAAAGGACGTAAGTTGACTTCCAGAAGGTAATAAGTAATTACAGTTACTTTGGCGTTTACGACCTTTTTTCGTCTTTCCGTCTTTGACCGTCTCTTGTGAAGGATGAGCAACTACGGAACCCTACACTGAGCGTGGCCCGACATGCTCTTGGCCGGTTTTTACTTCTATATTTTACAATCGTAATATTTAAGCCTAGCTTTTGTATGGTATTCAGAAATAGTTTCGGTTTTTTTCACACTGCTTTCAGGCTTACTCATTAAGCAATTAGACGATTTTATAAATAAATGTTGTATGTTCTCTGTGATGATGTGATGTGTGATGTGAACAATGAATTAAAGCCTGACCAGAAATATATGAGGATTGTCAAGAGGGCGCAATCTATATGATTTACATGGCAGCAATTTTGCAACCAATTGCAACCCACTATAATGACATTAGTTTTTAAATACCTGTCAGTTCCACTATGTTAACCTCGTAATATCATTTAATGGAATGCACTCTTTTCCCGACTGTTTTTCGTGTAGTAAACACATGTACAGTTTATTTATAATCTTACGTTCACAATTGTGAAAAGTTTTCGGCATTTTCTTTGGATAATTTTAAATATTTGCCTTTTAAAGAAATCACCACTAATGACATTGACATTGTTGACAAACCATCATAAAATCATTGCCAGTGTAAGAAATTAGTTCCAGTGAAATTCCGCAATATGGCGCATCCTCATAATATTTTTGGTCAGGCTTTACAATTCTATAAAGGCATCAAAAGGACCGATTTAAAATTAAGACTTGACGGCAAAACCATAATATTGTAAATATCAAATCAGATATTATATTGACCTTTAATTAAAGAGGCATCCACAAATATAGATATAAGTAATTAAGTATCAACCAGCTCAATGGTGCTCTATAATCACATTAATCAATTATAAAATTATACATTTAACATTACTTGCTGCGTTCATTGTAAAACGTAAGCAAGTAGTACTTTCAATTTGGAAACAAAGTCAAAAAGGTCAAATACTGGTATCAAGGTGACGCTACAGTTACAAACTTTTCAGAAGACATTACCAAATCTATTACCGAGACAATGAAAGATGGAAGTGAAAGCACCGATGAAATTGCAATGCTGCAATCTATTCAAGAACAATCTACCGAAACTGCTAAACAATCCGAAAAAACAGAATCTGTACAAAGAGAAAACCTTCATGAAGATCAGTTGGCCTTCAAAATTGGTAAAGAATCCGAAACCAACGACATTATTGAATATTATATTAGTAAATAATATCATTATTGCTTTATGCTTTATGCGCATATTCCAGAAATTGTCAATTGCTTTGCAATTATTATTATATTCATACTAGAGTAATTTGAGTATTGTAACAACATTTATTCTAAAAAGTAAAAATAATGATTGCTCAATAAAAGAACTGTGCTCCTGGTGACAATAAAATTAAAAATTCAATCAATGAACTTACGAAATAATCCATTTAAAAGCCTCACGCTTAGCGTAAGCATAACCATAAACCAAACAAAAGCTAATATTAATCTTGCAAGTTTTGTTTGATTGACGTGTGAGTTTTGATTCTAAGTTTTATTTATGTTAAGTGTTTTAATACTAAATAACTCTTTAAGCGTATTTTCATACTTTATAACTTAAAATTATTAAGGTTTCGTAAAATAAGATGTGAACATGAGTTCATTGTGTATATTTACTCGACTTAATCTTTAAACGCAATCGCTTACACTAACTGACAACTAAAACCACTGGTCAACATTCGTTGACGGTTATTAAATTTTCAGAAACATTGATGACTCACATTGAAAAGTATGTATCCGATACAGTAACAGACACCGTAAGTAAATTGTCAGAAATAGTTCAAAGTGAAGCTATGGCACAGTCATTAACGATTGCAAAAGAAGTACATAAAAACTTCATAAATGTAGAAGATATTGAAAAGAAAACAATTGAAAAAGTTGTTCTTCTTGAAAAACTTCGAAATGATTTAATAGTTTTACAAGTTTACACTAATGATGCTACAGAAGAGCTCAAATCAAAACTTGGTCAAGATGTACTGGTATTAGCTGAAGTAGCAATGCAAATTACCGCTGACTTAGACGCTATCATTTCCCACGCAAAGAGAACTTTAGCTGAAAAAGCGAAAAAAAGTTCGCCTACTGAAACATTGTCTGAACTATCTACTGATAAGGAAATTATTGAAGATACTATTGAGAAAAAATTGTCCCAGGAATCACTTCAATCTGAGAAGGTAGATGACAAAGATTTATCGGGACAAGCCATTCATCAAGCTCAGTCAGAACTTAACTCACCGTCGTCTAATGTTATTGCGGAACCCGAAATATCGCAAGAAGTCCCTGTTGAAAATGATAATGCGAGCATGGATGAAGTAGCTTCACTTGAATTATTAACATCAACCGTCGGTGAAGCGACAGAAAAACTGGCAGCTATTTTAACACAATCAATCAAAGACGAAGAATTACAAAAACTCAAAAATCTTAATGAAAGTAAAATAGTTAAAAGTATAGAAAGCGTAATCGAGGCTGAAACTCAAGAGACTTCGATTGTTAAGGAAGTTCAGACTGAAAATATCGCAAGCGCAATAGAGGCGCAAAAGTTGAATGAAGTGAACAAACCACTTGGTAAATTAGTTTTTTTGGTAAACATCATCATTCATAACGAGCTAAAAGAACTCATCGTTTAGATTTTGAAGACGTTTGTAATATCACACTGACTTACCAAAATTCATTATTATTTTTCGCTTTGAATTGAAATGAAATAAATAACATTCATGATCGTGAGGTTTCCTTACAGAATATAATCATTTCAATTACACGCACACCACGAATGAATTTTAAAGTACGTTTTTGTAACCCTCAGCCATCGAAATTACAAATCAACATCAAATATGTAAAAAAATTGATATTCCATTAATTATACAGCTATCACATATGGGATTGCTGCTCAAGTTTTAACAGGGTATTCTATTATAACACTCCTTTTACGAATATTAAGTGTGTGCTTCGTTTTAACTAAATAGTTAACAAAATAAGGTTAAGCTATTGATTATTAAGTTTACTCACCATAACTAGCATTTAGATTATTGATACTAAAACAGGTATATACAGAGTGGTAAAAATATATGAGAACTGAAAGGTAACTATAGGATGACTTTTTAGTCATATACGTATATCAAAAATTAAGTGTCTATATTTCATTTTACTAATATTTAGGATTAAACTCCCAGTAGATTTATATTACGTAACATTCCTTCAGGCCCATAGATTTTTTTCTACTCTGTCTATACATGTGGTTACTGTGTCCTTTTATATTTTTTAAAAATATTTCTATATATTTTAAGTTGTATGAAAACGTAATTTATAGTGTAAAAATGTTTTCCCCTTATTATTGAGAGAATTAATTCTCATATTTCAAAATAAAATATGAATAGAACGAAACTTATTACCTACATACTTTTCAATGAAAAAGGTCAACTCCTAAAGATTTTAGTATTGAAATCTATTCAGAATTGAATATTTACGTTGAAACTCTTTTCACGTATCAAAAATCTTTTAATAAAGAATAATTTCATTAAAATTTCAGAAACACTTTTGCAACACCTCAACGAATACACGACTGAAATTACACACACAAAACAATCTATACCAATTAATGCTGAAATCATTGAAGACTCCTTACATATGGCTTATGACTTAATAATGATTATCGCAGACATTGACGCTGTGGTAGAAGATCACAGCAAAGATTCAGTACTGACAGACTTGGATGCTAATATAGATAAGCAATCGACAAATGTTATAGAAAACATTGAGAACGGCGACAAAAAGAACGAAGTAACCGTCACAAATATTGATATATTGCAAGACATTCAAAAAGATATACCCGAATTTATGCCAACCATTGACGACAAAAATAAAGCACGCTTGCTTGCAGGAAAACTTAAAACAGCGGTCAGTTTTATAGAAACATGTGCACTTAAAAATATTACAGCGAATCCTGAATTACTTAAATTAGCAACTGTAGTTGCTAGTTTGAAAACAGATTTAGAAAAAATAGATCTAGTTTCTTTGACACAGGCACCAATTTCTGATGATTTAACAAAACCAGATCAGAGCAGTAATATAAACGTAACCAATGTTTTGGATACTGCAGACGCCGAAGGCCACCACATTTCTGAAAATAACGAGTATGTGGTTGTCAAACCGACAATAACGGATAGTACAGTAAACAAAGAACATATCACTGTGATTTCTGTCAATGTTGATTCTGCTACAGATTTATTCGAAGATGCAATTCCGATAGAAGCCTCTATAGTTTTGGAAACAAAAATAGATAAAGAACAGGTTGTCGTAGAAGCGCCTGTAACCTTAGATACAACAGCAGATTTATTTGAAGACGCCATCTCTATAGATACGCCAACAGTTTCAAACATTGATGCCAGAAGAGAAGAAATCATCATTGAAACTCCAACGGTTTTAGAAACAATCGATGATGTAAAACAAAATAAAACTATTAAATTATCTACAGTTTCAGAAATACCACTAGACAAAGATCAGGCTGAAAGGACAACAGTAAACGTTTTAGAATCTATCAATGTAAAAGATACGATGGATACTCCTATACTTAGTGAAACGAGCACTAAGCAAGAAGTTAGTATGGTATTTCCATCTATTTTGGATACTTCCTCTAACATAACAGAAGAAATAAAAGATATTGAAATACCAACAACTATTTCTGATAATGCCCAAGCAAGCATTGAAACGATGACCGCTTTAGGATTACCTACTGTTTTGAAAACAACTCCAGATCAAATTTCTGAGAAACTTCCCGATAACTCAATAACCTGTGAAGCTGTAGCTGAAACCAAAACTATAGAAGATACACAAAAAACAATACTCATAGAAGTGCCAGTGGCTGTTGAAACTACTTCTAATTTTGAAGTTCTTAATAAGGAATCTGTCTCTACAGCTCAATTAGAACAAGATGGTATTCTAGAAAATATAGCTCTTGAATGCTCTTCTGTTGGTATATTAGAGCAAAACGCTGATGAGAAAACATTGACAGCTCTAGAAACTGAAGTTTCAGACCAGACGGCTACGATCAAAACTTCTATCACTTCAGACAAAAATACTGACTTGATAGAAAACGTAGAACTACCATTAGGATTACCTACTGTCTCGGAAGCTCCTCCAGATCAAATTGCTGAAAAAGTTACAGATAACTCGGTAACATGTGAAGCTGTAGCTGAAACAAAAACAATGGAAGATGCACAAAAAGCAATACTTATAGAAATGCAAGATACTGTGAAAACTACTTCTGATTTTGAAATGCTTAGTAAAGAATCTCTTACAGCAGTTCAATTAGAACAAGGAGGTATTCTAGAAAATATAGCACAAGAATGCTTTTCTATTAATGTAATAGAGCTAAATGCTAATGAAAACGCGTTGACAGTTCCAGAAATTGCAGCTTCAGACCCGGTGGCTACGATCGATACTTCTACAACTTCAGACAAAAATACTGACTTGGTGGTAAATGAAGACGATTTACCACTAACTACTCATGAACATGAAATAATTTCTTGTGTATTGGAAATACCCGAAGTACAAAGTGAAATGGTTACTAAATCACAAATAACTACAAATCAAGAACAGCTTAAGTTCGAGTCACCCAATATTATAGAATCGATTGACAATACAAAACAAGTTGATGAAGTGCCAACATCTGAAGTTTCGGAAAGTGAACCCAATCTTTTAGAAGATGTGGTAAAAACTACTATTGATGCAACGCAACTTGTAGTTGAATCGCCAATTGTCTTGGAATCTACAGCTGCTCTAGAAGATGTAGAACCAAAAGAAATACAAGGTAATATGGAAGTGACCTCTGATCACTTTGAGAAAATAGTTATTACGGATACACCTACATTTTCAGACTCAATTATTGAAAAGGAACTTACTGTAGTAGAATCACGAAACATAAGTACTTCTCCTGGATTGGAACAAGTACCTTCACTGCGAGAAGCTGATATTATAGAAACAGTGACTGATGTTCTAGAAATGTCCACCTTGACTGATTTCGTTATTGCTTTAGAACAAAATGTTATAGAGTGTCCTTCTGATTCATGCTCTACTGAATATCTGAACCAAGTAGTTATTACAGAAATACCTGACATTCTGGACAGTAGTACAGAATTTTCCGAAAATTTGCCTATCATAGAAGCAATCAACGCTATTGAAAGCACCGCTGAAAATCACGTCTCCATAGAATCACAAACTATCCTACAAAGTAGTTCTGATCTTGACGAATTGTCGGTCATGCACCCATATAGTGTTTCGGAAACCCCTAAAGATTTACTACAAATAGTACCTGAAAACAAAACACCCAGCCTGTCAGATGTGACTACTGCTTCAGAAGCAGTTGTAGGAGTTTCTCTGTATGACTTAGATCAAACAGTTGATTTAGAAACAACCACTGATATTTCTAAAGAAGCGTCTATAGCAGAAACAATTACCATCACAGAGAGCCTTGATAAGAAAAATGAATTAGTTGTTGTTTCACCAACTGTTCTACAATCTAGTTCTGATTTAGAACAAGTATCTGTCAATCAGTTATCTGCTTCAGATACGATAACTGATGTACCAAAAGTAACGTCAGCAGTAGAAACAATTATAGCAACAGATATCACTATTGCTCCAGATCAAACTGTGGTAGACTGTCTTTCTGCTTTACAATCCGCTACAGGTTCAAACGAATCAGTTTTACTAGAAACGTCAGATATATTAGAAACAACCACAAATCTGTCAGAAACAGTACCTTTACCAGAGAAGTCCACAATCACCAACATTACCACAGAAGAAATTGTAGTAAAATCACCTGCTGTCTTGCAATCTACAACTGATGAGAAAGAAATGCAGATCACGGAAATACCAGTTGCAGAAATAACAAGAGATTTGTTAGAAAATGTATCCACCATAGAAACATCAGTCACTTCAGACATCGTTATAGAATCAGCACTAGAAGAAACTCAAATTCTTCTTGAAAATGATTTAGAAAAACAACAACAAGTCATAGAGATACCAGCAAGTGTTTTAGATCAAGAATATATTGTAACGGAACCTACCAAAGAAACATTACAATCACAAATTGTTACTCCAACAACTAATAATCTGGAAAACACTGAATTCACCACTCCTGTCGAAATCTGCGAAGTAATGAAACAAGAGGACGTTCACAAAGCAATTGGTAAATAATTCCAAACGCTTCGCTTATAGAAATCATCTGCAATGTCGTCGTTATATTTAAAATATCAGTAACCTTTTCTGGCTTTGGAATTGATTTTAGTTATAAACAGTTAAAAAATTAAACAAATACAAGAATTAACACCTAATAGCCTACCATACCTTTTTATTACATTTTAAAAATAGTATACGTGTTCCATAGCTTGCGTAGCTATTTTACATAGCATAGCTTTGTGTTAAAAACAATCTATAATCTAAATTAAAAATATACTAACAGCGTCATAGTCGATTAAATGACAACGCTCATTAAATAAAAGTTAAAAATAAGTGTCAAGTCTACATACTCGTATTGATAGACGAGCTCATTTCCAAAGCCAGTCAAAAACTTTAATAATATTCTATAACATTTATGTCGTACTTAAATTAAGTCGGATAAAATAATTTGTACATTAATGTTAACAAGAATATAAAAACTCATTGCAAACATTAACTAACACGTCGTAAAGTACACAAATAAAAAAAAATAACGAATTACATAATTTTTGAGTTCTTTTGCCTCAAATATACTGAATCGTTTATGATTATGACATTAATTATATTTCAGTGTAGAACAGCCAACATATAGTATGAAGTTATAGAATTAGCAGTATATTTGTCTCAGCTCATTAACAAATACACTAAATAATTATTATTTATTTATCGTTTACAAATTAGTAGCATTTAATATAACAAGTCCAATGGGTCCGTTTTTCATTGCGAAACTAAAGCTATTGGCTTTTCAAGAAATAGCCGATAATTATTTCTTCAATTTTGATTTGGTTTGATACATGGATTTACCAAGAACGTGATTCAAGTCATGCCACTATAAATTGACAGTACTGAAGAAATAAGAAGCGAATTAAATCATTGCAATGATCTTCAGTGATGTCAGTAGGTCACAAAATACATAGATTGCGTCACACAAACATTACATATCAGACATCACACACACACTAACTCTTCGCACTATACCACTGATCACTATCTACCTAACAGTAAATATAGTTGGCGTAACTGCATCGAAACTGCTATTTTGTAGCTGAAATGTAGTAAAAAGGCTATCTATTTTTATCAGCCCTAAACGTACATTAGTTACAAATCATTTATTTAAAAACTATAGTTAACTAATTGATTAAGAGTTTAAATGTTATTAACACAACTTTAATAAATAAAAGAGCTCCTTGTTTTTTTTATTAAATCGCTTGATATTTGTAGAGAAATTTTACTAATTATGTTATTTTTATCGTTTTTCATACATAAAAATGGTGCAATTCACAGTAGATAGTATATGCCTTGTAATATGTTAACAGCTATATATTATGTTGTACTCTATACTGTAATTTTAAATAACAATCGAACAATAACACTGAATAAAATAAACGCAGGTAAACCGTAATTAATGTATAAGCGTCTTTTCCATACTAAATTCCTGCTAATTTTAATATCGCTGCTTAAACAGAAGTATTTGATCCGCAGAAACTGTTGCTCTGGTTCAACATATAGACGAACTGACCTCTGCTCCCGTTGCTGAAACCATTGAGGTGCTGTCAAAAATAATTGATGTCAGTGAACTGAAAGAGTCAATAGCAGTGGCGCAGGAATTGAAAGACAGTTTCAATGAAGTTCAGCAAATTACGACAGAAGATACGTCAGGTGAACAGGCTAAGTTGGTTAAAAAACTACAAGGTGCTCTAGAGGCTTTCCAAGCCATTGTTGTAGAAAATACAGAAAGTATTGCTCAGAACTTAGATCAAACTGAATGGTCAAAGGTTAACGAAGCTGTGACGCATTTGCAACATGATTTAGCCGAGGCTACAGTTACAGGTTGGTATCGGTATACAGTATACAAGGTTTTTTTAATATTCTGTAATATATTTCTTGTTGCTATTTACTCTGTTGATATTTAACGGATGTTAATTTTTCCCTTGGGAAGAGAAAATTTTGTGAATATATTCATTATTTTAAATAACTGATATTCGTTTTTCAACAGAACCCCTTACGGAAATGTCAGGAGAATCAATGCAACACCTTGAAACGCTACTCCAAGAGGTCAATGAAAAGATCTTATCTATGGACCGATCATCAGACGATACAGAATCATTGCGAGACAACCTTGATGAAATCCAAACGGTCATCATTAAACTAAAAAGAGATTACGATGGTGCATCAAACGACACGCTCAATGAAACTCTAGAGGACTTAGAGTGCAGTGTGAGAAGTGTCCAACTGCAAATAAATGAAGACAGCCCTCCTGAGTTATTGAAAGAGGCCTGTGCTACCTTGCAGTTATTAGTTAACAATATGAGCGCTACTAAGGATATAACTGGTATTATTTGTATAAAATTGTATTTCAATATCTTCGTACTGTTGCCTTACAATGCAAAGAAATAAACTCACTGTTTTTTTACAGGTACCGTTGTCAAAGAAGTGAAACCCCACCGCTTACTAAGAAAATGCTCTAGTGAAACTGAAGAAACAGTAAAATTACTTGACATGGCGATAGAAAGTAAAGGAGATTTGTCGAAAATAATAGACAATTTGAATATTCTTAGAAACGTTATGACCCTTTTGAGAAATAATTTCTTAACAGACGAGGACACTATAATCGACAAAGGTGTTGAAGTCATACATAGTTTAGACCAGTTAGAAGACAAGGTGTTTGCTTTGGAGAAGGATATCGGTGATGTTCCAGAGACAGTCAGAGAGCGCATATTGAATGCTATGCATTCTGTATTTGGCAGTATATCGAACATGAGGGGTACTGTCCAAAGTATACAGAAAATATATATGCATGATAACTATGGTAAACCATCAAAAGATATTTTGAATGCTATCAAAAACATTAACGATAAAGAATGGAAGTCGTTTTCTAAATCACTTCGAAAAGTACTTAATCATTTTGAAGACATAAAATTTTACATTAACTTGGACAAAACGGCGAGGTTGCCTAGTGATGCTGCATTTACCAAAATAATTCTTAATGAACTAAAAATTTCCATTAACGAAGCAGTTAAACCATATTCTGAAGACAAACCAGAAGTGGCTACTGCTTATCTAGCAACCGTTAACGGTATAGAATCTAATCTTCGTAAGATCGAGTCTTTGACCACTTTGGAAGTCAAACAAAAAATACCGATTTTCAAAGAAGTAGCTACTCTTTTAATCAAGATGACGGACGCTATTGCTACATCAACAGATAAGGAATGTGAAGTTGCGGAAAAAAGTGAACTTGATACAGAAACTGATACTATTGTCAAAGAAAAACTAATTGAGAAGGTAAAAGACGCAAAACTCGAAAAAAAGACAGCAGAAGTGGATAGTTCTTCAAGTACGGAAATAAAAAAAGTAGAAATTCTTCAGGAACTACCTATTTGCAAGGAAACAGAGCTTCAGTTGTCAGAAAAAACTGGGATTAGCGATGATCAAAACGATGCAGCTAAAATTGCCACTAAAATAGAAACCATTTTAGATGAAAAAAATATAGAAGAAGTTTTGCCGCAAACAACAACTGAAGAATGCATCAGTGATATTGCCAAGATGAGTTTAACTGAGAAAGTTGACGGATCAGTAGATGTGAAAGCAGTTGGTGTTGAAATGCCTGAAAATGTTCGTGACAAGGAAATTGACAAAGATTTGGATGATGCAGCACCAACGCAAGAAGCCATTCATAGTCCAATAGAAACACAACAACTCAAAACCATTAAAGATGAAAAAGTTACTCCTGCTGAACCTCTACCTAGTACATCAAAACAGGAAGAAATAATAGAACCAGAGCTTACAAAAAAAGTGACCAGTGAATCTGCTGAAGATTCATCCAAAAAACCAGATTCCGCTACTAACCAAGAAAAGGAAGAGAGTACTACTACTGATAAGGGTAAAAAGAAAAATTTGGTCAAAAAGTCCAGTAAAGAGACTGCTTCCGGTGATCTCAAAAACAAGGAGCCGATAGAACAAACACAAACTTTCACAGAAGCCGAAGATAAAAAATCTGATAAAAAAGAAGATGAATCACTTGCGCAAGATGCAGCTTCAATATCACATGAATCATTAATGGAGATAGAAAAACAAGATAAGCATCTTAATTCTGGAAAGGATAGCGAGCAACAAAAAGAAGAACAATTAAAGAAAGACGAAAAACCTAACGAAACCGAAACAGAGAAAGTACAAAAATCTTTAAGCAATCTCGCAAAAGAAAAAGAAATTATAGTTGAAAAAGAACAAGAGGTAGAAGCCAAGCTTAAAGAGGAGCACGCAGAAAAGGATACAAAGCTGTTGAAAGAAATAGACAACAAAGAGCCAACGGTTAAACCAAAAGAAAAAGACACAAAACTCTTGCAAGAACTTGAACAAAAAGCTAAGTCAAAACAGGAAACTGAAGCAACACTTCAAAAGGAGCAAGATGAGACTGAATCCAGGCGACAAATGGATGAAGCCAAGACAGATATTAAAATAAAGGTAGAAGAGTCTGGAAAAACATTCACAAAGGAACAAGCCATAACAGAAACTGAACAAAATGAAAAAGAAATTAGATTTGAACAAAAACAAGAAGAAAAAGCAGGTGAGACTAAGCTCGAACCTGAAGAGGAAAAAATTATGACTGAGCTTAAAAAAGATCAAGAAGTAAATAAAGCAGCACTTACAAAGGAAATAAAAAAAGATAGAGCTCAGTTAAAAAAAGAAACGGAAGAAAAGGAGGCAGAAGTCAAGATTGAACAGATAGATACAGAAAGTAAGCTTAAACTGAAAAAGGAGGACGAAGATTCAAAGTTAAACAAAGAAAAGGATGAAGAGGAATTTAAGCTCAAGCAAAAAGAAGAGCAAGTATCCAAGCTTAAAGAAAAAGAAGAAGATGAAACTATTTCAGTAAAAGAAAAGGAGGAACATGAACCTTATCTTAAAAAACAGGAGGACGAAGCTAAGCTAGCAAAAGCAAAGGAACAGAAAGAGGCTAAAGTCACGAAAGAAAATGAGGAGCATAAAGCTCAGCTTAAAAACGACGAGGAAGAAGCAAAACTGAAAACAGAAAAGGAAGAAAATGAGGATCATGAAGCTAAGCTTAAAAATAAGGAGGAAAAAGCTAAGTTAACAAAAGAAAAGAAAGAGAAAGAGGCTAAAGTTAAAAAAGAAAATAAGGAAGATGAAGCTAAGCTTAAAAAAGAGGAGGAAGTAGCTAAACAAAAGAAAGATAAGAAAGAAAAAGAGGTTACAATTAAAAAAGAAAAGGAGGAACAAGAAACTAAGCTAAAGGAAGAAAAGGAAGAGAAAGAAATTAAAGTTAAGAAAGAAAGGGAGGAACATGAAGCTATGGTAGAACAGAAGGAGGAAGAAGCTAATCTAAAGAAAGAAAAAGAAGATAAAGAAGCTAAGGTAAAGAAAGAAAATGAGGAGCAGGAAGCCAAGCTTAAAAAGGAAGAGGATGAAGCTAAGCTAACAAAAGAAAAGGAAGAGAAAGAGGCTAAAGTAAATAAAGAAAAGGAAGAACATGAAGCAAAGCTTAAAAAGAAGGAGGAAGAAGCTAAGCTTAAGGAAGAAAAAGAAGCTAAAGTTAAAAAAGAAAAGGAGGAACATGAAGCTAAACTTAAAAAAGAGGAGGAAGTATTAAAACTAAAGACAGATAAGAAAGAAAATGAGGCTAAAGTTAAAAAAGAAAAGGAAGAGCATGAAGCTAAGCGTCAAAAGAAGGAGGATGAAGCAAACCTAAAAAAAGTAAAGGAAGAGGAAGAAGCTAAAATAAAGAAAGAAAAGGAAGAGAATGAAGCTAAGCTTAAAAAGGAGAAGGAGCAAACAAAGCCCAAGAAAGAAAAGGAAGAAGAAGAGGCGGACGTAAAGAAAGAAAAGGAGGAGCATGAAGCTAAGCTAAAAAAGGAGGAGGAAGCAAAATTAAAGACAGAAAAGGAAAAGAAAGAAGCAAAACTCAAGGAGGAAGAAGAACAAAAGAAGCAAGATGAAGCTACTTTATTATACAAAAAGAAAGAGGACGAAGCAAAGCTAAAGAAAGAACAAGAAGAGCAAGAAGCTAAGATTAAAAAAGAAAAAGATGAAGAGGAAACTAAGCTAAGGAAGGAAAAAGAAGAGAATAAGGAAAAACTTAAAAAGCAAAAGGAAGAGGAGGGTAAAATAAAAAAAGAAGAGGAAGAAAAAGCGGCTAAACTCAAGAAAGAACAAGAAGAGAAAGAAACAAAATTAAAGAAACAAAAGGAAGAGGAGGAATCTAAACTAAAGAAAAAAAATGAAGAGAAAGAGGCAAAACTCAAAAAAGAAGAAGAAGAAACAACCGCTAAGCTCAAGAAAGAACAAGAAGAGAAAGAAGCCCAATTGAAGAAGCAAAAGGAAGAGGAGGAATCTAAACTAAAGAAAGAAAATGAAGAGAAAGAGGCAAAACTCAAGAAAAAAGAAGAAAAAGCTGCTAAACTCAAGAAAGAACAAGAAGAGAAAGAAGCCAAATTAAAGAAGCAAAAGGAAGAGGAGGAATCTAAACTAAAGAAAGAAAATGAAGAGAGAGAGGCTAAACTCAAGAAAGAAGAGGAAGAAAAAGCGGCTAAACTCAAGAAAGAACATGAAGAGAAGGAAGCTCAATTAAAGAAGCAAAAAGACGAGGAGGAATCTAAACTGAAGAAGGAAAATAAAGAGAAAGAGGCTAAATTCAAGAAAGAAGAAGAAGAAAAAGCGGATAAACTCAAGAAAGAACATGAAGAGAAAGAAGCCAAATTAAAGAAGCAAAATGAAGAGGAAGAATCCAAACTAAAGAAAGAAAATGAAGAGAAAGAGGCAAAACTCAAAAAAGAACAGGATGAAAAAGCCGCTAAACTAAAGAAAGAACAAGAAGAGAAAGAAGCCCAATTAAAGAAGCAAAAAGACGAGGAGGAATCTAAACTGAAGGAGGAAAATAAAGAGAAAGAGGCTAAACTCAAGAAAAAAGAAGAAAAAGCGGCTAAACTCAAGAAAGAACAAGAAGAGAAAGAAGCCAAATTAAAGAAGCAAAAGGAAGAGGAGGAATCTAAACTAAAGAAAGAAAATGAAGAGAGAGAGGCTAAACTCAAGAAAGAAGAGGAAGAAAAAGCGGCTATACTCAAGAAAGAACATGAAGAGAAAGAAGCTAAACTTAAAAAGGAGAAAGAAGAGAAAGAAGCCAAGTTATTAAAGGAAACGAAAGAAAAAGACGAAATACTAAAGAAACAACGGGAAGAACAAGAAGCAAAGATAGAGGCCGAAGTTAAGTTACAGAAAGAACAAGAAGAGTTAGAGGCAAAGCAGAAGAAGGAACACGATGAACAAGAAGCTAAACTGAAGAAAGAAACTGAAGAAAAGGAGGCTAAAATTAAAAAGGACCAAGAAGAGCTTGCAGCAAAGCTTAAAAAGGAAAAAGAAGAAGAGGATGCAAAGTTGAAGAAGGAAAAAGCTGATAAAAAGGCTAAGCTCAAAAAAGAAAAGGATGAAAAAGATGCTAAGCTTAAGAAAGATCGAGAAGAGAAAGAACTTAAACTAAAAAAGGAAAACGAAGAAGAGGAAGCTAAAATGATTAAAGAAAAAGAAGAGAATGACGCTAAACTTAAGAAGGAACAAAAAGATAGAGACGCTGCAATTAAAAAGGAAGAGGAAGCGACTAAACTTAAGAAGGAAAAAGAAGACGAAGAGCTTAAGTTAAATAAAGAGAAAGAAGCTAAGATTAAAAAAGAACAAGGACAAAAAGAAAACGCGATTAAGACAGATAAAGATGATACTGAAAGAAAAGAGAAAAAGGCCAAAGACAAGAAAAAAACAGAAAATGGCACTGATGGCACGCTTAAATACGAGAAGACTGCTACAGATAAAAGCATAGAAAGGACCAGTATTTCAACAGAAGAAAAACAAATACTTGAAGATGCATACAAGACAATAGAAGGGAGAACAAGAAAAACAGAAAGTAAAATTGAAACTCAGGAAAAAAGGGTAGTGACCCTTGAGAAAGACACAGACATCTCAATTAAAGGCAGGCGTCGGGAAAATGGAGACGCGAAAGAAAAATTAACAAAAGAAGATATTCGATCATACAGAGAAAGAAAAGTAGATGAATGGGTTCAATCCGATGCTCGTCTTCAAAAAGACGATCTTACCCAAAAGTATGACCATACTTCTAGGGACTACACTTCTGAATCTCCCCTACATTACCACAGAGATGATGACAGACGTAGATTCGTGGAACACAGTACGAGAGACTATACATCCGAGTTCGCTAGACCATCAAACTATAGAGAAAAAACATACCAAAGTGATGACTACCACGTTAATGCGGCTACAAAAGGCATTACAATATACAAAGCGCAAACTCTTGTATTAGACGCAGAGTTGCGGTCCTCAGTACCTCCACGCCTTGAATCTATTTCTAGAAAGAGCGAGCCGACGGAAAGAAGGTTAGATCTAAAACATAAAACGAAAGCTGTAAGCGAAGCTAGAAGTATATTGTCAGAAAAACGCTCAAGCTTGCCGCGTGATGTTAAAAGAAAACCTGTGTTTTCCACTTATTTGACTGACAGAACGGCCGTTGAAGGTTCAAGAGTTAAATTGACTTGTAGTGTTCTTTCATCCGCTGAACCTACTATAACTTGGTATAAAAATGGTGTCCTGATTGACAATAAATTCAAATATAGAACTAAGTTCGTTGATGGCTTAGTTACTTTAGAGGTATTGAATGCTGTCCCTGCTGATTCAGCAGAGTACAACTGTACGGTGGAAAATGAGAACGGTTCTGTCAGCACAACAGCAATTTTGAAGGTTTATCCTAGTTTTGAGGCATCTCCCATTCCGCCTACTTTCACAAGATCGATTCGAGGTGAGTAATAACAAGTTTTTTTTATATAAATTATTTTAAGACAATTATTTGCTTTGCCCGTCCTGTCGTGATGAATCTAGCGAATCTAACCTTGATAGGGGATTGCGTCATTTTAATATGAAATATCCACCACCTTCTGACTCCATCATCACTTTTTTTTTCATTATTCTATTATAGTAGTTTTTATGAGTTTTATATTTATCTGTGAGTACATCGTACTAAGTTTGAGTAGATTGATCTCTGTAAGATTTTCCTAAACATTAATTTATATTTTGAACAGAATCAATGTTGATCCTATTTTTATAATACTTACCACATTTCTTAGTACATAAATCCAAAGAGCTAAAAGCAAATAGAGGGCGTGTAAAAAAGCTGAATGAGAAGGCATTACTTCATGCGGTCTGCATAGCGGTCCTGTAGCTCAATTGGAAGAGCAATTTTCCGGTTAAACAGAGGTCGTGTCTTCGAGTCTCACTTGGGCTGCAGTGGATCGCACTTTTATCATTTTATACTACAATCTGTTCCATACTAATTTCCACAGACACATACCACCTCGCTGAAAATGAGTTGGTTCTCGAATGCCGCATCCGCGGGCAGCCGCTGCCGACGATATCCTGGCTGAAGGACGACCGGCCCGTGGTCTCCAACGACCGCTACCAGGCGTACTACCTCGCCGATGGGGTCTGCAGGCTGGCAATCAGCGCTCCTACTCCGGAAGACAGCGGGAAATACACTTGCAAGGCGGAGAACTCGGTGTGGTCGGATCAGATCACGCATGTTGTCAGCTTTACGGGTAGGTTTTTAATAATATAACACTATAGTCTCACGGTTTGTAAGTAGGTACACTTAATTAGTACTTATTATAACGGGTGTATTGTGTATATCGCAATAATTCTTAAATCTGTCGTGTCATGGAATTCAGTCGTTCTCGTAGCTACATAGGTACGCCGTGGTCTTAGATGTAACGGTGATAAGCCGACATCTCCAGTAAAAAGTCGCTGTTTCGAATATTCGCTGTTGTGAATAAGAAATATTGCGATGGACCCTTTATAATAAGTGTTGATTCAGTCTACAAATTTATTAGACGGCATTACCTCCGCGAGATCTTTGCTCCATACTTTGGAATGGCACTTGGATTTTTCAAAACTAGTGTATAATCGAGTATTTTAGTATTTTATGGCAGTTAACGCTAAGTTAATAATTGTTATAAATATGATTATAGCACTAAAATCTCCGTTTGGCTACAATATGCGGTTGTATCTAATATACACACTGTATACATTATAGTTTAGGTTAGTTAGGTATTAATTAGATTATAATTTTTTATGGTTTAATAGATACATATATCTTTTTTTTGTGTCTAAATTACACTTAAATGTATCTACGTAGCCCGAAAATAACGCATTCTCCAAACCACAACTCACTTGCAGTTTTTTGTTTATTCAGGCAAAGAAACTCGCCTCAGCCCCAACATCCAGACAATCGAGCGCACACGGTTCACACGCCAGGCCATGGAGTCCCGTCGTCCCCACTTCACCAACGTCTTAACAGACTACAAAGTCGCCCGAGGCGGTACCATCGGCCTCCAAGTCGAAATCAGAGGATGCCCTACTAGAGTCGAGTGGTTAAGGGAAGGAAAATGCGTCACAGACGTTTATACAAACGCTAAAACTTTCGTCGAGCAAGGATTATACACGCTAGCCTTATCTGATGTTACTGAGAAAGAATCTGGAATGTATACGTGCAGAGCTTGGAGTACGCATGGCAATGTGGATATGAATGCAGCTATCACTGTGGTGCATCCTGCTGAGCTGGATGGGAAACCGGCCATCATTGCTGGAAGACCAGAGAAAGATGTGCTGATATCCGTTGGAGAAGACTTGAACATTTCTTTCAGGGTGCAAGGAGAACCGAAACCTAAAGGTGAATTGATAAATTGGTTTTATACTTATTTCAGTTATGATCAGTTCGGTTCTCCCATTTGGCAGGGTAAAGTATAGAATGTTATAATACTAACGATATTTTACTTTTGCCAGCTATAGTTGCGTGGTTGTAATTATGGCGTTAGTTATTTTTAAACTGACGAGAAAGGAGGGGTGTTAAAAGTTTAATAATTGTATCTGTGTGTCTGTCTGTGGCATCATAGCTCCCAAACGGATGGACCAATTTGAGTGTGGTTTCTTTTAATCAAAGGACTTGTCCGTCAAAATGGTTTTTAGCTATATTTGGTGGAAATAGTGCTAGTAGTTTCCAAGATATTCAGCTTTAATTGGAACAATTGACAAGGTCTCAGCCAATATTGAAGCTAAGCATCCCAAATTTTGTATTTTTGTTCAGTTTTAGTAGCATTTTCTATATCACTCAAAGAATGAGGGTCTCATGATGACCAGCTACTTCTATCGGGGGTGTTTTAAATTAGATTACCGATATTTTGATAAGGTAGATGCGTTTGCCCCGACCTTAGGTCACCTACCTTTCAGAATAAAGTCTTTTACAACATCATCACTAATTCCCATAATTTTTCTCTAGTTGTCTTCATGAAAGGCACGCGTGACATCACAAACAGCCAGCGCGTTTGCAAGATGACGTCAGACGACTACGTCAAGTTCACCGTGAAGCGATCCGTCATTTCTGACGCCGGGACGTATTGTATACTCGCGCGCAACGCGTATGGATGTGACCGCGCATTCGTCACTGTTGTGGTGAGTATGTCTTTAGAGGTGTTATCATTATCACTATTTTTTGTACCCCTACCATGAGTTACACTTAAATTGGCAAAAAAACAATCGATAGTTCAAGACTCGTTAAGGTTGTATAGAGCAATCAATTCTCGTTCGAAAAAAATAGAAGAGTTTGTACATCCTGGTGTACATTGCTAATTTAAGGGTTAACGTGGTCGTACTCGCTAGCGATAGCGTTAATACAATAGTACAGTGCCTCTAGTGGTTACTTTGTAGAACTACAATTCCTCATACAAATCCTTTACCCAGTCGCCAGCGAGTACTGTCACTGTAAACTCATAGTAAGGGTACTGTCATAGGGATAGGGATACGGATCGCCTGATGGAAAGCGATTACCGACGCCCATAGACACCTGCAACACCTGAGGAGTCTCTGCTATTCTTTACCCTTGGTTGTCCTTGAGCGTTTTCCGAAAAAAAAATACCCTGTTTCATTAAAAATCTCACGTTTTTGGGTTCATCCTACTCAGAATCGATAGCATTTTCAATGTGAAGAATCTTCTACGTAACGCTCGTGTAGATAAAAAGCTAAGCGGCGGTATACATAATATAATATAAGTATAAACATATATTGATAACATCCATGATCCAGGAACAACTATTCAAGTTCATCACACAAATATTTGCCCTTGCCGGGATTCGAACCCGTGACCACCGGCTCACAAGTGCACTACAAACTGTGCCAACCGCATCGTCGATTTGTGTATGATTGTCCCATAATATTTAAAATGTATATATAGAATAGAATATGATATATTTGTTTGACAAACATATAAGTACAAAGTAAGTAGTTGTTGCAGTAGGCGGATGTCGCATCAAGCCGGATTAAGTCGCATTAAGATGATAGCCTCGCAGTCACACATTATCATAGTAAAATTACGCGAAAGAAACAAAATGTTGTGATAAAAGCATTTAAATTGTATATTAAATGGCATTAAGTAATTACAAAGGAGAAGATACAAAATTATTACTAAAAAGAATATCATAAAATATATATTCGAAACTCGCTTAAATTGCCGACTTTACTTCCAAAAACGGTAATTGTACAATCAAACGAGCCCAAGCACGATGGGTTTATCTTGTGTTGTTTCGGAGTTCCTATGGCTACCATCCGTCTCCATCATTAGATCAGCTCCACGATACCAAATTATTGTTGTGTAACAGGAACAACATTAACACGCCCAGTTTTATTTGAATTAAATTATAAAGTATTATATAAAGATTTCTTAGATATACGTATATCAATATCCGAAAAAAAAATAATTATTATTTAGGTAACTTATTCGTTTTAAAAACGCAGACATTTTGTAAAGATATTTTGTACACTCCGATTTAGGAAACTTATTGAACATAATTCTGAAAAGTCAATTACACAGTTTGAAAAAAAAAAGCATGATTTTTTAGAAAAACGCTTTTTTTAGGAATAAAATTTTTAAGACACTATTGCATTCCTACTCAGACACGGTCTTCATCACTTCACTTCACTCATCGGAGTTGACACCTCGTTTTCATGGTCTATTGTCCCGCGTCTTTGATCGCTGATAATTATTGTAGCCTTATCGTCTCAATGTTCAGTTGTTTCATTGTACTCGGTCCTTGATCCAGAAGGCGCTCTTTCCAAGACTGGTAAACCCATTTGTTTGGGGTTGGCCCTTCTCGTCCGCACTCCACTGAGCAGGTTGTGTTGTACAGCGTTGGTAACATTTTGAGCTTCTTTGAGGTCTTTATTGACTGTAGTCAGCCAAATGGTGGATGATCTTCCACTCGAACGTGGTTTGGTTACGTTTAGGTTCACTGTTTGATCTTCTTCGCATCTTTAGATGTGTGATGTACGGCGTTTTTCTTTGGCTTTTTCGACTGGCGCGACTCCATAACTTCCCCCAATGTAGTTTTGGATCTTATTTAAGAATGTGTCCGCTGATCAGCGTAACACGCGCATATCGGTTGTGTGCGATTTGTTGAGGCGGTGTTTATTTGTTGCCGAGCATTCCAAACCATATAATAGGACTGATTACTGTTTTATAGAAAATGCTGTAGGTCTGGAGAGGCATTTTCTGTCGCACACAATATTTGTGAGCTGTCTCCCCAGCTCCACCGTTCCTTAATTGTTCCACCGATCCTGGGAGGGGTCGTAGTCAGTCGTATGGATGCGTTTTGCGATAATAGATTGAACGAGCACATCCATAATAATGGCCTGGGTTTCACCTGGATTAACAGCAGCAGTCTTCACTTCAAGGATCGGCTCCAAGCCCTGGACGGGATTCTCCATATGGTTTTCGTGAGTCAGCGATTTGGATTTCAATTTTAGCTCACTGATGGGATCCATATTTTGAAGTGCTTCGCCATCTAAGGCTATGATATGATCTTCCACCGGTATGTCTTGATCTACTGGTGTTGCTGGATGTGGCTTGTATCCAGCGCACGGAAGTAGGAGCATCCCCTTCACATTCTCTATCGCATTACCGTAGCAGAACCAGACCGTAGATAAGGTCAGGTATAAAACGAAGATAATATGCGTGTTACCTTTCATATTGGAGCGTTGGCTGTGTTCGTCGAAGGAGACTCGGGATGCGACTGTGCCGTGCATCAGTTAACTGGCAATATATAAGAGCTATCGAATTAGCTCACGCTGATGGATAAATTGAGTCCTTGTAAATAAAGGATGAATCATTGATAGGGCTGTAACACAGACAAAGTTGCACATTCTAGTAAATTTTAATTATATACATTTATCGCAATATACTTGTTGTCACTTTCTTCATCCATCATCTTCAATATTCACACTTCGTAGGGGACTCTTGGGCAAGAGTCCCCCTTGGGCACCCGGTGGTAACCAATTGGGTCTATCGTCCGGGCCGGGTTGTCAGCTGTCACTACGTTGCATCGAATTACGGAGCAGCTGATCGCGTTTATTTGACGACGACACGGTGCGGTTTCACTCCGCGGTGATACCTGTACTAATCCAGCCGAACACGATCGGTCGTGACGGCACCCGACGGCAATGTTGCCGGATGACATTTATGAAAATCCGTAGGGTGAGAGAAAAAGACTGTAGAATTCCGTCGCTTGTAAAATCCGTAGTTCTACAGTTCTTTTTAATGCTTCATTTGACTATACTCAAGCTTAAAATGTTATTAAGTTAGTAACTTTTCCAAAAACGTAGGTGGAAAAACAAAAATCTAATATTTATGAACAGTTTGTTCATAGTTTGTTCATTGTTTTGAGCTGGTAAGAAAATGAAATATAAAAAACGGACCACTGAGTGAGAGTGCATGATTAGTCCGCAAGTGTTTCAGCCGGGATTACAATTCATTTTTCGCAGAAAAAGTATATTCCGTTTCGTTTATGTCATGTTTTGGTGATAAATACAAGTAGTCTGAAAATTCCGTAGGTTCCTCAATAAGTACCGTAGGTCTGGGCACAAAGCCTAAATTCCGTAGATCTACGGATTTTTCCGTAGCTCCAGCGACGCTGCCCGACGGCACGTGGTGGTGTCCGACTGGACGCGACAACAGCCGAACACCGCCATCCGAGTCTGCCAAGAGCCGGTCCGGTATATTCAAATACGTGATGTTACTACAGTCCACTGCGTCATACAGTCGTGCGTTTAGTCGCACACCGAATAGCGGGGAAAAAAGTCTTCACTCATGTTTGGTGGAAACCCTACATTATAATGACGACTTGGTTGGCGCAGTTTGCAGCACCTGCCTACTAAACCGGTGGTCCTCGGTTCGAATCCCGGCTGGGGCAAATATTTGTATGATGAACTCGAATATTCGTTATTTGTCGTCTAGTGCCCATATTACAAGCTTTGCTTAGTTTGAGACTAGGTCGATTTGTGTGACATTGTCCCTTAATATTTATTTATTTTATCACCCAATGCCCAGCCGAGCCAACCGCCATTTTAATATGTCTTCTAGACACAAATATCAACACGTTTTATTTGTAGCGCTGTGGAAATCCATGTCGTGAAATAGGATACCTATGTATCTAAAATAAAAATTACCCTTTTTTATCATCAAATATAGGCCAATGGAAGATAATAATGTCATTCCTTTGGCGATTAGATACTTTGTTTTCTTCTTAGTATATTGTAGGTATTTGTGTTGACGTTACTGTTTGAATTTACTGCGAAACAGCGAGTATTGAAAGTCGAAAAATTCAATATGATTAACTTTTCACAGTAGGAATGTCTCAAATGTAAAAAATTACGGGAAGACATAACTTCGAGAAAAATCTTAGAAGTTTAAACAAAATCCGCTTATAAAAGCGGGGAAAACAGTTCTTAAGTATAACAGAAAGCAAAACAGTATAAACACTCCTACTTTTTAAACCTTACGATACAGCTGTTGAGGACACAAAGTTAGTGAAGATTCTTGAATGTTCTATTTTGTTATTCACAGTTGCACGATCCAGGATTTGTATGGGCGTGTGGCGCGAGCAGTAAGCGCCCATCTGTTGGTGAAATGCTTTTTATTAGTTCATGACGCCAAAACGGCTGTACGAATTTTAACCAATTTTAAAAGATACAAGGACACGGATAGCTTTAAAAGACAAATGATAAGCAAGGTTCTCCGCTATTTTGGAGAGAATATCGATAAATTGGCTAGACAAAAAAAAACTGTAATTAGAATTGTGTTTTTTTTTTGTTGAAAAATGCGGCCTGTAGTCGACAACAGCTAGAAATCTGGACAAACGGACATACAAACACACAAAGAAATGTTGGCCAAGCTGAATCGGAGACGTTTCGAAAATACGTTGGCGCAGTATGTAGTGCGTCTGCCTACTGAGCCGGCGGTCCTGGGTTCGAATTCCGACCGGGGCAAATATTTTGTGTGATCAACTCGAATATTAATTGTTCCTGGGTCAAGGATGTTATCTATATACCTTGTATATTATATCATGTAAATCGTAGTCAAGTACAAGCTTTGCTTAGGTTGGGACTAGGTCGATTTGTGTAAGATTGTCTCTTAATATTTATTTATCATTATGTTGATTGAATTAGTCAGGGTGTCAACCCTGAATGCAGCATGACTCCCTACGTGGGTCATAATGCAAATATTCCATCCACTAAAGTACCTATCGAGGAACGTCAATTTTGATTTATACTGCATTCAATGAAACAGTTAGCATTAGAAGTTGTTTACACGCGCCCGGTGTCCAAAATTATATGAACACGATGGACACTTAACTTAAGAGGCCTTGTTCCTTTAAAAAACTTTTTTTTTACAAATCATGACGCATCTTCTGATAATTTCAACCAACTTTTTGAAGTGAATAATACTTTTCTCCGAGTTCTAGGTAGGAACATAGCTATATAAAATAAGTTGAAAAAACTAATTTCTGCGTGAATTTCGTCAATTTCGAGTAGTTTTTGAAACAAAAATTATCAATGAAAAATTCAAACTGTAGGTTTCAAATATATACCAATTAATCCCAATAGCCCTGTTATAGGTAGTAACATCAATAAATGTTAAGAAACATGTTTGATCATGGAAAAAATGTCTAAACAATCAGAATTTTAAAAGGAATACAGCCTCTTAAGGCTCCTTCAAATTAAATCATTTTTCTCTATGATCAAACATGTTTCTTAACATATTATCTATGTTACTACTTAGAACAGGGTCAAAGTTAAACATTCCTACGGGGCGTTAAAAACGCTCTATACAAATGGCCACCTAATTGACGACGTTATAAAGTATGGGTACCAATATTTGTATGGAGACAATAAGTAATTTGCCATTTTCACTGTGAGAAAGTACGTTCGTGGTAGTCATACAATTATTGTTTTGTCCACATTTCTATGATGATACAGGCATGTGACGTCATAAAAAGCAGTAGTCAAAACACGTCTTCTTTTAAGTTATTGTACAATTAAAAATAGTATAATGTCCAAAAGTTAGTGATAGTTTATTTGGTTCCGCGTATTTTTTAATGTGTGTTTAGTGGTATAATATTATATATTTATTTATTTATTTAAACTTTATTGCCCAAAATACACAAGTACAAGTACAAATGGCGGACTTAATGCCATAAGACATTCGCTACCAGGCAACCATATGACTAAACAGAAACATTTGTATGGTGCAGGGTCTATATATTATGTATACCGTCGTCTAGTACCCATGGTACAAGCATTGCTTAGTTTGGGACTAGGTCGATTTGTGTAAGATTGTCCCTTAATATTTATTTATTTCCCTTTCACCATAAGATAAGCTCAGAGTAAATTCTGCTTTAAGTGCTTGTTGCGCAAGCATATCTCCAATAAGTTACAGGATTGATTATCTATCTGATGTTCTAAAGGGTACTTATGTTTGTACATCATTATATAAATAATATGTGTGTATGGATGGCTTCGTTTGGGACTAGGTCGATTTGTGCAAGATTGTTCCTTAATATTTAATTATTAAATATTTTTTTATTAACAGGTACGGCAGCGAGCTTCGTCCGACAATTTAATATCGGATTGGACCTATCCACTTGACGACACTGCTATATCTATGGGCAGTCGGAATTATGATAGTAAGTATTTTATCGACTATTCTAGACTATACCTTCTACACCAGGATATCTCAAAAGTAAATTCATTTTTCAAACTCCCCGTCCAGGCTGTGAACTTCGTTCCTCTCGAACTCTCAAACTTTCCATTCCTTCGCACCATACTGGTTTCATGTCTAATTCGTTCGCTGTTCAGGCATGCCGTCTCTGGAATTCACTCCCTCTCTCTATCAGACAAGCCCCAAGCAAGATAGCTTTCAAGTGTATGCTGCGTAAGCATCTGCTGGAACAAGAGCTCGAATAGTTCATCCATCATCCCATGTTGTAGACTTTTGTATATATTTATATATATTATATATATATATATATATATTATATTAGGTATATATCTGTATATATATATCATATTATAGTGTGTAAATGTAGGTATATGTATTTTTGTATAAACAGTGATATAATATTTTGTATTTACTTGTACTCTAGATCCTCTCTGTACCATCAGATTTCTGATTTGCACCCACTTCTAGTATCTCTGTTTGGCCCTATGGTTGACTGGTAGAGAATGCCATTTGGCATTAAGTCCGCCATTTGTACTGACTTTTGTTTTGTGCAATAAAGTTTAAATAAATAAATATACCAGAGACCGGATTTCTTGTGGCACTTTTGAGCTGTCATCGGGACTTCTCATTTATATATAGGTAGATATAATTATATATCTAATCAAACAACGCTATTTAACCTGCACCTCTAGCAGAACTCTCGACTCTTTCTCGCGTGAGAAATATTAACTTTCTCTCTCTTCGTTGTATTGTGAAAGAGTGACGGACGACGCTATGTCGAGCAAGGATACCTCTTTGTTCATCTGTTACATGCGCTAATTCGAGCAAGTTCTAGGGATTTGATATCGATTAAAATAGATGCCAATACATATTAAGACGTGATCTCATTAAAAACTCTGGAATACTATAAAAAGGTGATATTTTAAAACAATATGAATAACAACGAAGAATACAGCAAAATTAATAACTATACTGAGTTATTCCAAATTATGAATAAATAACAATTACGTATAAACCTGAAAATCATTTACTGTAAGTGCCTTTTATTGCTGTAGATATATATGTGTAATCTTAATTGGTAAACATATACTTGGCTGTATACAAACAGACATCGCCAAATCGGCACTTCTATTTACGTACCTAATTTGCTATCGAAAACCAATAACACTGGCACAAAAATGGCTGGCAAGCCGTCAAGTATATTCCTAAGGTCATGTTCGTAATATCATTTCATTATCACGAATTGTTGCAGCTGTGCCGCGTATCCCAAGTGAGCCGAGTGTGGTGGACGGTGGAGACAACTGGGTGTCTCTTGCCTGGCCAAAACCTGATACGACCACCCCTGTACTAGCTTACAAAATCGAAAGCTGGCTGCTCGGAAAAGAGGGAGGCGCCCGGTGGACTGAACTGGGAATAACCCCTCGCAATACCTTCGACGTGTTCAATTTGAAACAAGGCGAACAGTATCACTTTAGAGTGACGCTGCGGAACCGACATGGTTGGGGCGAATCTGTGCAAACTTCCACACCTATAGGAATCGGTATCCTTGGGGATAGGCCGGAGTTTGCTGAGATTTTACCAGGACAATTGAAGGTATTGGTCGGACAGACAGCGAACTTGAGCTGTAGTGTTAAAGGGAAGCCGATACCTGAAGTCGTTTGGATGAAGAACGGACATGAGATCGAGGAGGATCCTCGGATGAGGAGCTCATTCAACGGATACAACTGTAGCTTGGTGATAAATGATATCAGGGTGGAAGATGAAGCCAGGTACAGCTGTGAAGCCACCAATGAGCACGGAAGATCGTCCACGTATGCCAGGCTGGCGGTTGTCACCGATAGACTGGTGTGGGAGGCTGATGCGAAGCTAAAGAGGTATGTTGATATATTATTATTATAAATGTGGCCTAATTTTTAATAACCTAGATTGAAATTTACACCACCCCCGCAAGTAACTGGTCATCATGAGACCCTCATTCAATGAGTGATGTAGAAAATGCTTTAAATTAAACTAAAACTGAACATAACTACAAAATTTGGAATTCTGAGCTTCACTATTCGCTAAGATCTTGTGAGTTATCCAATTAAAGCTGAATATTTTGGAAACTATTGGTCCTATTTCTACCAACATAGCTAAGAACCATCTCGACGGCCAGTTGATGATTTTTGAGTGAAGTATTTTTTTTTTCATTGCATGTTTGAGAAGAGCCTTAGAGTATAGTGCCTTAGCCGTGAAAAGGGCTTGCCGGCTTCGTATCACTATCCGATGTCTATACCTAATCATCCGGCAAGCCCTTCTTTTATGGTGCCTGCAGACTATTATGATTACTTAGCTGACAAATTTTACTCCTATACAAATATGGCACTTTGCTCCAGCTGTTTCTTGTCATGTGTATGTCCTAAAGTATCTTCGCTTCCAGGGAGCGGTCATCCGAGGTTCCCGGTGACTACCCGCCGCAGTTCACGATGCGGCTGCGGGACCGTCGGGTACAGGCGACGTACCCGGTGCGTCTGACCTGTCAGGTGGTCGGGTGTCCGACTCCGACCGTCACCTGGTATAAGGATGGCGAGGAAGTTTACAAAGACAGTGAGTATTGAAACATTATTCGTACAGTTCTCGATGTGACTCCGCGACCGTTGGGTACAGGCGACTTACCCGGTCCGTCTGACCTGTCAGGTGGTCGGGTGTCCGACCCCAACCGTCACCTGGTATAAGGATGGCGAGGAAGTTTACAAAAACAGTGAGTATTGAAACATTATTCTTACAGTTCTCGATGTGACTCCGCGACCGTTGGGTACAGGCCTCGGACTCGATCCATCTGACCTGTCAGGTGGTCGGGTTTCCGACCCAGACCGTCACCTGGTATATGGATGCCGGGGAAGTTTACAAAGACAGTAAGTATCGGAACGTTATTCGTACCGTTGGGGTACACAGGTAACGTACCCGGTCCGTCTGACCTGGTGGTCAGATGTCCGACCTCTACCATCACATGGGGCAGTTTAAGATACTAACTATAAGGACATTTAGATTATTCGAGGGATAGTTTATGATGAGGTTGCGCAACCATCGTGGGCAACTAACCGTTGTGTCTGCTCTGTGCAGTGTAAAACGACTCTGGAGACACGCACACATCAAAAGCGGCTTTATGTTTCACAAATTGTTATATGAAGACTCTTATCTTGGCATATTTATTCTAAGATAAAGACTATAAATCTACTAGGTTAAATAATCGACTAGGATGTCTGGAAGAGATCGCTCTTTAGCGATAAGACCGCCTATTGTCTACCATTGTTTAATTTAAGATTTCTCATGTAATATTTTTCTTGTTGGTGTGCAATAAAGTGCTGTTGTATTGTATTGTTGTATTGTATAAATCAGAACAGTTCCGTGCCTTAACTATAGCGAGGGATGACTATAGAGTATACAAACCAACAACAATGTAACACGATCATTATGCACATGCGCGTTAACGTCAATCTATATCAAATGGACTAACGACCCAATCCACCGGCATGTTGTACTAGTACTGCATAACATAAGGTGCCGCGTCCACCAGCGATGTCCAAATAAGTTGCGTAGCGAAGATGTCAAGAGTTGAGAACGTTTCAGAATCTTAACCTTAGAAATGGTATGAACAGATGGTTTTAGATCTATTTACAGAACTACATAGTTGCAGCGACAAATGTTGACCGACATTTCACCGGATACTGACGCCTAATAAAGTCTCTAATACTCACCATTTACTTTCTATTCAGCTTCCAAAATTTCTTTACAATTGTTTTAGATTTAGGGGGGTACCTAACAGTCGAGATATATATTTTTTTTTTTTTTTTTTTTTTTCAGATATCCATCCATATACAGTTAGTAACATTTTGTACTTAAGATTATGTTAGTAAAATAATGAAATTTATTAATGTCAGTTTCATTCCAAAATTGATATACATATTTAACTACTTAATATTATAAATTATTGGCCTGTCTCCCATATGTATGTGGTTCCAGTGCCTTACCACAGGGCAATCCCACCTGCTCAATATAGTACTCAGGAGGCTGTTGGTACTGCCTTGCACTCTGCTCATCAGAGAGGCCACACGTTTCCGCAGTATTGTTCTAAAGCCATCCGTGTTAGCCTCAAGAAACATCCCTGACGCACTACACCAGCGCGGCAGCCCCAACAGCATCCTGAAGGCGTTGTTATATTGAACGCGTATCTTATTTATAGATATGAATTATCATAACATCTTCTCTAAGTCACGAGGTTAAATTTGCAAGAGCTCTTTTGAATAGCGGAACTCAGGCCCAATTTGGGTTGCCGTACGGCTTCAGTGTTGAAGTATCATATTTCAATGGGTTCGGACTTTGCTATTTCAACCTTGTGGCTTAAAAAGTTGATCGTTTCTTGCTTCCAGTTGTTCTAAATTGAGCTTCTTTACACAATTGATTAGTTATAACACAAATGTAATGTCATTGTTTTAAATATTATTTACTAAAAAAATAATTACTGTTGAGGTCTTTCTGGTTTCTTCTCAACAGCGGTCTCCTCTTGGGAAATGCCGGTAGTACCACAATCTGACTTTTAAAAGTGTCCTTGTGGCCTACCTACTGAATAAATTATTTTATTGCATTTCAATTAGGACAAAGGGATCTTCTAGCAATGCTTACCAGATTTTAAGCTCTCAAGTGGCAACTAGACTTAAAAAAAACTACTATAAATAAAAGGTTTCCAAATATTTGTCGTTTTGTCTCAATCACCGTTTAACTACTTCCCACGGCACTAGATGTATTCACTAGAGCGGAGATGTGTGAACTCGACCAATCACATTACTCAGATTTAAATGCACTTTTTGGTCACAAATACGAAGCCTCATTGGTTCATTTTCTTCGCTTCAGTGGACAGACAGCCTAAACGCAGAGTGCATCCAGCTGCTAGTCAATTGGTGAGATCAGATGCCTAAGCTAAGTGAGTGCAGTTGAATCACCACCGTCGCAATACGGTGATTTATCAATTGTGTTTGGGGGACGGTAGTTTGTCATAACAAGATATCTATGTATAGAGGTGCTTCGTAAATTAAGACTGCGCCGAGCGAAATGTGAAAAAATAGGCAGTTGCCGTTAAGTAGATAACGTCAACACTAGTTGTTTAATCTATTTATCGTCGTCTAGTGTCCATAACACAAGCCTACTAGAGCTTACTGTGGGACTAAATTGAGTTGTCCGATATTTATTTATTTTTATTTATTTATTTATCTATTAAAAATAGGTACAAAGGCGAACTTAGATAAGTAAGTACGAGAAGAAGATAGAAAAACTAAACACCGTGTACAAAAAGGTATTCAAAATAATTAAACTATACGTAGGTAGTTACACTAATAAAAAAGTATTACACAAATACCAATTACTATATACATACATACACATATATATATATATATAATATACTAGCAGCGCGCCGCGGCGTTACCCGCGGTTTATCAGTTACCCGTTTTCCCGTAGGAATGAAGCATTTTCCCGCGGTAAAAAATAGCCTATGTTCATCAGGGATAATGTCGGCTTCTAATGGTAAAAGAATATTTCAAATCGGTCCAGTAGTTTCAGAGCCTATTCAATACAAACAAACAAACAAATCTTTCCTCTTTATAATATTAGTGTAGATTTTATAAAAATAAATAAATTATATGATGAACCTCTACGTTACAAATACCTAATACCAAGATTTATCCGCAGATCGCCACACGCACTTCAAAGACGAATTATTCCACACACTGGAAATCGCGCCGACTACTCTAGAAGATGGGGGCGTGTATTCCTGTACGGCAAGGAACAGCGGGGGCGCCGTATCGTGCCGTTGCTGCCTCGTCGTTGACAAGGGGATCCGGGCCTACGTCGCGCCGGAATTGTGCTGTGGTCTTGAGCCTCTTTATAGACTGAGAGAAGGTAAGTCTACTCCATGCTTAAGATGCCTTATTCCTTTTAATTTTTTTTTCATATTATGACTCAACCAATTTTTTTAAGTGAATAATAGTTTTCCCCGAGTTCCAGGTAGTAACATAGCTGTTTCATCCTTTCATTGCGTGCAGTCGAAAATAAGTTGAACCAACTAATTATCCGCGTGAATTTTTACATTTTCGAATAGTTTTTGAAACAAAAATTATCAATGAATGTTCAAACTGTAGGTTTCAAATTAATACCAATAAATTCCAATAGCCCTGTTCTAGGTAGTAACATCAATAATGTTAAGAAACATGTTTGATCATAGAGAAATATGTCTTAAACAATCAGCATTTTAAAAGGAATAAGGCCTCTTAAATCGTTAAGTTATGTAACATTAATGTTGGGTTGGTACTGGTAGATTATAAGGAGCTACCTGGAAGACCAATAATGCTAGTTTGAATAGACTAAATAAGGAATGTGTTGTATTTGACGACGTTTGAATTGTTTTAGGGCTGTCTAGCTCTCACTACCAGTGAGTCAGACTTTGTGTGGGAGTATAACCCGCTGATGGGATTAATCGCCGCGCCACAGGAGTGATTTGGGGGGAGGGAAGGCGCACTGTGCGCATAGACTGAAACGAGTCAACCTGACTTAGGGCGGGAGGGAAAAGAGAGTCAGTCTATGATGCAGAAAAAAACGCGAATTAAGGACCCTGTCGGGGGACTAAGGATTAAAGGCTCCTTAGTGTACCTACTTAGATCTAAACTTAACCTTTTTTTACAGGTGACGAACTCAGAATCTCCGCCGTTGTTGAAGCATACCCGTCTGTTGGTGTTACGTGGTACCGCGACGGCGTCCGCCTCCGTCCCAGCCGTCGCGCCGTCATGACTTTAGACCGCGACGGACAGATAGAGCTCGCCCTAGCCTTCGTGACGTCAAGAGACGCGGGCGTGTACACTTGTACGGCGTCCAACGAAGTCGGAAGTGCTTCGACGTCGGGCAAGGTGGAGGTTATTGAAGGTCCGGTGGTTGAGAGGAGGGCGCCGCCGGCACTCATCGGGCCTGATGTACCGTAAGTGTTATATGTACATTTTTAACTAGATTTAAGAAGAAACAAAGATAGATATACTTGCTTTTCTCAATCGTTCCCTCACTGCTGAGGATCGTGACTCTTAATCTTGTCAATCAGTGGTCGCCATCGGATGCGTTCAGTCAGATAATGTATAGTATAGATAGTTATAAGCAGATGGATATATTGATTGGGTCGATGGATAGATGTATAGATACATTGATGGATAGTTATATTGATGGATGGATCTATAAATGGATAGATCGATAAATGGATAGAGGCCACATAGCACGCAGAGCAGATGGCAGATGGGGCCGAAAAGTGCTCGAGTGGAGACCTCGGACCAGCAAGCGCAGCGTAGGACGTCCACCTACAAGATGGACAGATGACCTTATAAAGGTCGCCGGAAGGCGCTGGATGCAGGTCGCTTCCAACCGGTATATATGGAAGTCCATAGGGGAGGCCTATGTTCAGCAGTAGACGTCCTATGGCTGAGATGATGATGATGATGATTCGAAATTGACAAGTTCACGCGGAAAATTAGTTTTTCACCTCACCAGCTCAAACATGGCGATTTTGCTGTCAGATAACAGTGAACAAAATGCGATTTTGTTTCGAGCGTGAGTAGAAAGTAGCTTTTTAATTTTTTCAATATCTGACCACGAATTGTCATTCTTCAGCCAAAGGTTAATTATAAAATTCTAATCATTTGAATCTCGATGCACTCTGTTTCTTTCATATGTATATAAAAGAGAGGGATAGAAACTTATCAATTTGAAATTCGATTTTCGAATCCGACCTCGATTGAGAACAGTTCGGATACGCGTTATACCAAAAAATTCATTAAAAACACCGAAAAAGTTTTAATTGCAACGTATTTTTTTTTCTTTATTGTATTTTTATTTAACGACCGAATATTAAAATTATTGTGCCTATTATATTATAAAACAATAGATCATTGCTCAAATAAAATAAGATTTTTCAACTTATTACTTATTGTAAATATAATAATAATTTATAATTTCACCATTTACCTATCATAGATGCATATTCGAAACATAACTTAAAAAATATCGAGTTTATATTGTAATTTTATTGTTATTTTCTTTTGCATTTATTTTGTTTGGTGTTTTAGGAGTAAAAATATTAATCAATTTATAAACAAAATCTCGTAATATAACATGTATTTATAAATAAACACGTCATGTATCTGCTATATCGTCCAATTTGATCAAATAATGACAATAACCGCGTTGGTTGGTTGATTATAATTTCACTTAAATTATATTGTTATTCCTTTTTAAGCAGCACTTATCTATTTTCCGATTAATAATATTATTGAAATCAGCAACAAAGACTATAATACATACGTTGGAAGGAAAAGCACAAAATGTCGAATATGTTCTCGCTGATGAGGTGAAAAGTTGTGTGTGCTACACGAGAGCAAAGTTTTTTTCATCTCGAGCTGTTGAGTCCCTCGCTACACTCAGGATTCTAACATAGAATCACTCGCTACGCTCGTGATTCAAACGTAGAATCCTTCGCTTGCTCGGGACTCAAAATCAGCACTCGCAACAAAAAACAACTTTGCTCTCTTGTTGCACAAATAACTATTTTCAACTTATTTTCGACTTCACACAATGAAAGCATGAAATAACGTTGTCACTACCTAGAACTTGGGGAAAAGTATTATTCACCTCAAAAAGTTGAAGAAAGAAGATGAATAAATAATATTTTTAAAAGGAATACGGCCTCTTAATTGGTTTACACTCGCGTGAAATTGTCAGGAACGGCCCGACATGTTTCGAGCTCTTCATCACGTACTGCTACCCGTAACGGGCGGTAACTTAGTCACTGATTTGTTTATTGTTCGCAGGTACTCGAAAGAGCCAATGTTCATCAGGAAGCCGAGGTCCAGCGAGGCCTACGAGGGTGACACGGTGATCATCGAGTGCGAGGTCACGGGAGACCCCAAGCCGGATGTGTACTGGTTGCGAGACTTCCTGAAGGTACTGTTTCTTTTTCAAATTATTAATTTTACTAGCGGCCCACCCCTTCGCACGGGTGCGATGCTGATAAATTATGCATGTAGACAACTAGTACACAAATTTCATAATAAGAAGCGCAAACATCGAAACGGTCAGACACAGAACATTTCGATTCGATGAGTGACCTCCTTTTACGAAAGTCGGGCTACAGTAGATATAGTCGTCCACAGTTTCATAGGGAGCATAGAATCCCCAACTTTTAGAGGCCTTATTCCTTTCAAAATGTTTTTTTTTTTCATATTATGACCAATAAATTGATAATGTCAACCAACTTTTTTGAGTGAAAAATACTTTTTCCTGAGCTTTAGATAGTAACATAGCTATTTCATGTTTTCATTGCGTGCAGTCAAAAAAAACAGTTTTCTGCGTGAATTTTGTAAATTTCGAGTAGTTTTTGAAACAAAAATTATCAATGAAAAATTCAAACTGTAGGTTTCTAATATATACCAATAAATCGCAATAGCCCTATTCTAAGTAAGTAACGTACAGTGACTTAAGTGAGTACTAATATGTTAAGAAACATGTCTGATCATAGAGAAAACTGTCTAAAACAATCTGCATTTTTCAACAGATCCTTAAGTGGATTGAGTGTCACATGGGAGTTAAACATCATTTTCGTTTTATCCTTTTATCAACTGTACCTATTCTTTCCAGCCTGATTATTACCGCGACGCAAGTCACTTCAAGCGAGTAGGCGCAGGGCCTGAGTACCGCTTCGAGATTCCCCACGCTAAGCTTGACTACACGGGGGCCTATTCTGTCGTTGCCAAGAATGTGCACGGGGAGGCCAAGGCCATTATATCTCTCCAGATCCTGGTTAAAGGTAACCAATAATTCATATATAAATATTACGGGTCAATTTGACACAAATTAGTCCTAAACTAGATATGATTTATATTATATGCTTGTACACATAATAAAAAGAATATTATTATTTTTATTAAAGCAGTAACGTCTGCTAACGTAAACCAAATGTTTACAATGAAGCGAAAAATTTAAAATTTTAATGGTTCAGACAGAATTCGAACCTGCGTTTCCAACGGCTTTCCGGGCCAACACGGGCGTCCTACCAACTGGACCACCGAACCAGATGTCAGAGCCATTGAATTTTTCAACCAGTTTCTTCCACATGCCACATCGTAGCGCCATCAGTCATTCAATTTTTCGCTTCATTGTAAACGATATAGGTATATTATAGTATACTGTGTCATCTGGGTGGTAAGAATAGGATTACTAACGAAGGTATATCGAAGCCGCGGAGGATTTTTAATGGCCTGAGTTTGTAATCCCGTTACTACCCCATACATACAACATTTTTCATCACATTTGGGATGAAATAAAAAATACGTACTATATTTAGGACAAAAAATATACAGATAACATCTAAGTATGACCGGATGAGATGAGCCGGCGGTCCTGGGTTTGAATCCCAGCAAGGGCAAATATCTGTGTGATGAACTCGAATATTTTGTTTGTCTGTTTGGCATGGATACCTTATAATTATGTGATTGAATATATTTATGTATATATACAAGTATGTTTATCGTCCCATAAAACGGCTATTAGAGTTGTCTGATATTTAAAAAAAGAATTATACATGGTATTTTGGAACCCCCGATCTGGACCTTAGAATGGTCCGCAAAATAGGCTTCAGGCTTTAATTTTATTAAAAACTTATGGTTTTCGAGATATTCGTACTAAATATGTATATTTTTTATTGGGATTTTCTTGCATTCGTGATAGTTTAGGCCAACTTAATATTAACTTTTTCAAACATCATGTCTACTTTTTCAGATCTCTCTTCAACGGACGATTCTCACAACATCAGATATGGGTAAGTAAAAAATATTAAGTGCTGTAGTAAATTTTCATTTTTTTATTCAAATATGGTCATTTAATAGGCTAGCGGCCTAAGAAACTATAATCAGTCCGTGAGGTAGGTTAAAATAATCAAAGATATCGTCGGTTGAAGTTCTTAGTGACGTCACAACGTTGCTACATTTAGCAAAGCATGACGTCAGGACTAGAGCCCCCGCTCCCGAACTTTGATAATCTTTATCCTATTTATTGTTTATTTGGTTCAACAAATAAAAAAATGTGTCAAACTACTCAATCACTGTCTACACTTTAAATGTAAAAATAACGTTCTACGCGTAGTCCAATTCAAAAATAACCTTTTTTTTTACTATTTTTTGTAAATATCTAAATAAATATATACAAAATAAGTATTCTATTTTGTTTATTGTGCTATTTTATATGCTATTGTATATGAAATTAGAATATTCTCTTATCGTAGTCACGGACAGTGCGTCGACGTAGACATAAATTAGGATCCTGGTCACGACACCACGTCTGTGGACGGCGACATTTTAATTTCGTATAACAATCCCAGCATGCAATCTTGACAGTTTCCCAGTGTGCGTGAACGTGTTAATATTTTATTTTTAACTTCATGAAAGATTGTATTGGATGTCCGGAACTCCTACATTAAATTACGTCAAACTGGCACAAGTGAAAATTCTAGTAGCAAACAAACGCAGAAGCAGCTTAAATAAGCAGTATATGCTGCTGCTGTATAAGCACATCTGCAGCTTTTTTGTTACTTGGAAAATCACTCTAATATTACAAGTAATGTTTGATAGTTTTTAGCTTTGTAGTATTCATTTGAAGTTTTTTATTTGCTATTACTTTGTTTTTCCTTTTTTCATTGGTACACTGAATTTTTACATCTAATTCTTGTTATCTGACTCTCAAAATGAAATTTTTGAGTCGTATGTAACTTGTGCCATATTCACATAATTTGGTCATAGTGTATCGGGTAGACTATAATGTACGCTTTATTTTCCAGACGCGTGGACGTAATACCCCGTTTTGAACGCAACCTAAACGACCTGCTGAGCTACGACGGAGACGCCGTCGAGTTCGAGTGCCGCGTCAGTGGCAACCCTGAACCAGACATTAGGTGGTACCACTACGCTGAGGTACGTACTCACTAGGTAACAAATTAATAAAACAAAGCTCGTATTTCAGTGTCAATCTGCTTACTAGATACGAGGTTTTAAAGAGCAGTGACAGGGACTTTAGTGAGTTTTGGTTGGTATACTATATTAATTGCATGGGCGTCGCCAAGGGGACTAGGGAAGGACTGCTGCCCCTACATACGTGCAGTCGTGCACTAGGTAGATTATACCCAAAATTCATACTTTCCTCACCCTCCATTTATCATAACTTACCACCCTCTGGGCCATCGGCTGGCGATGCTCCTGATTAATTGGTAGGTACAAATACGTTTCGAGTTTAATACAAACGGCTCGCTGAACTACAATGGTGACGCCGTCGAATTTGAATGCCGAATCAGTGGCAACCCTGAAGCTGACATGAGGTGGTACGTTGAGGTAAATAAAAATTACAGCTGACAAAGACAGATGACAAATTTCAGAGGTGCTATAAGCAGAAGAAAAATGCACAAAATTTTAGACGTACTCTCAACGAGTACCTCTCAATTGGTATCCTATCTCAAATCGGAAATATTGTTTCCTATTTGTAACGTTTCGCCAAATTTTCGTTTCTCCGTAAGTAATTTTTGGAGTCGACTGTTGTGAACTGTGATCTGTATGCGTACAAGTCAGTCGACTAGTCGGGTGATAAATCCGACAACGCTCAAATGCGGAGGTGAGGCGCGTCATTTCAGTTTTTTTTATGTCATGGCGATTACCGTCGCCCATAGATACCTGAAACCAGAAATCAAGAGTCACAAGTGCGTTGCCGGCCTTTCAGGCGGGAGTACGCCCTTTTCTTGAAGGTTTGAAGGTCGTATCGTTGTCAAAAAACTCAATAATGTAAAATTTACGCTTATTCCACCAATAGGAATAATTATTTGTAAAATGTTGATGTTTTTTCTCCAAGACAGGCTAATAACAGTAATTGGGTATTTTCAATTTTATTGTCCCTATTTATTTTCTTGTTTACTTTCACTCCCTTATTCCTACCCTCGCTAACCTGAAAGAAATCCTTTAAGAATACTTTTTGTTATTGTAAACTGTACTAAAATAAACAAAGATGAGAAATTGGTGGATTTATTTCACTTTGAATTTTTTAAATGTAAATAAATGTCGGATAACCTTACTCAAATCACTCTACAGTTTTACTCCCTAGAACAAGGCCATTGCGATTATTGGTATATATTTGAAACCTTCAGTTTGAATGTTTTCATTGATAATTTTTGTTTAAAAATTACTCTAAATTGACAAAAGAAAGCAGAAAACTGATTTTTCAACTTGTGTTCGGCTGCACGCAATAAAAGCATGAAATAGATATGTTACTTTTTAGACCACAAGGAAAACTATTATTCATTTTATAAATTTTTTGGTGAAATTATCAATATATTTGTCATAATATGAAAAAAAAAACATTTAAAAAGGAATAAGGCCTCATAATAGGCATGTTGACTAATTTTTTTTGAGGATGTCAATCGATTCTATTTTTTATTGTGATCAAATGTCTATATGGGGTGACTACATTTAAACTGCTCTAAAAGTCAGAAATGACCGTCAAAGTTCAACATTCCTACGTAGCGCTAAAAACGCTCCATACAAAACGCGTCAGGCTAGTGACGTCACAGGCCGGTATAGGTACCAATAATTGTCATTTTCACCGTGAAAAAGTGCGTTTAAGTTCATAGTTGATATACAATTATTGTTTCGTAAAATTATGAGGATCCTGAAAACATTTTCAAAATTTATTTTGGATTAAAAAAAAATATCATAAAATTTGCGTACCTTTGAAGTCACATATTTCCAAAAAATATACATGTTTCTGGATTTTTTTTCTTTGTTTCGTGAAATATTTAGCTAATTTTATTCATATAACTACAGTACGCTGTAGAATTCAACATCAGTCAAATAGCCTATTGTGCGGGTTGGAAAAAAGAATTTTAACAACTATCTACGACGAAGAGCGAGACTCGCAATGAAATTTTTAGAAAAATGGATGAAAAACGACACTTACACTTTTCATCCTTAAAGTAAATAAGCCTAGAAATCTAGTCAGTGGTTGAAAGTGAAGCCAGTTTTGGTTAGCTACGGGCTAAGTTTCGTCCGCGTGCGCATCTGTCACAACGTCAATGTCACAAGCAACACGTCTCTGTGATTGGTTCGTAGACACGCACACATACAACCAGAAGCGGCTTCGTCGTTTGCAAATCTGTTGTGCAAATCTCATTCTAGGTGTATTTATTGCAAGTTTTGTAATTCGCGAGCGAACTCGCTGGGAAAAGCTAGTAGGGTTCAAATCAATGGGAAAGAATATTAGCATTTTCCTTGTATTATTAGCACGGGAGTGGGTATGTCTTAGTTAGTAACGAAAGGGGTTCAAGAAAAACAACACCCATGTTGTGACACTTGTGACTGCCAACGGCCACTCAAGCTAATATAATAATGAACGGTAAATTTATTTGTTTTTTTAATTTTTTTATCTTTGCTAATATACTAGGGGATAATGATCAGAATGAGGGTAGATTGGGTCACATTTCGAGGAGGGTTTCTTTTAATTAAAGCCTTTTTAAAGGTATTATTTAAAAAAAATAACCTACACTAAACAATTGGGATTTTCGAGAGAAAATCTCACTTCCTGGCCAAAGCAAGGCGTAAAACTTTAAAAAAAGCAGGGGCGTTAATTCGTAAAACCCCAGATCGCATATTTGTGGCCGGCAATTATGGCCGTCCCTCTCTGACACCCTACGCTAGAGTAAGATGCAAATAATGGCCGGCCACAAATTGCAGCAAAACATGGCCCATTTAGAAGCCCCTTTATGTACTATGTAAGGCCTGACCAGTAGGTAATATATGAGGATTGTCAAGAGGGTGTTATTTAAAAGATTTATACGGCAACAATTTTCCAACCAATCGCAACCCATTACAATGACATTAGTTTAAATACCTGTCAGTTCCACTATGTTAACCTCGTAATATTATTTAATTGACTGTTTTTCGTGAACTTTATTTATAATCGTACGTCCACGACTGTGAATGGTTTTCGTCATTTTCTTCGGATAATTTTAAATATTTGTCTTTTAAAGAAACCACCACGAATGACATTGACATTGTTGACAAACCATCATAAAATCATTGCCAGTGTAAGAAATTAGTTCTAGTGAAATTCCGCAATTATGGCGCATCCTCATGTATTTCTGGTCAGGCTTTACCAATCTCATTGTTATGTTTGCCTAGTACCTCTATATCAAGTTCAAACTCAATTAATAGTCTTTTCATTAATGTGGTTGTCTACGTCTTCGTATCATTTACGTATAAAATGGATATTCCGCTCTCGTAAATTGTTTATTTGTTTGAAAGCCGTAATTTCGATTATCGCCTGGAAATGAATCACAGGCCAAGAATATATCGCGCGACTTCGCGTGTCGAAAATAAGTTAAGTCCATTTTTCTGCGTGAATTTTGTCAATTTCGACTAGTTTTTGAAACAAAAAATATTAATGAAAAATTCAAGCTTAGGTTTCAAATATAACTCACAATACCCTGGTCTAACTAGTAACATTGATAATATGTTCAGATACATGTTTAATCATTGAGAAAAATATCTAAAACAATCAGCATTTTTGAACGGATAAGGTGCCTTCTCCGTTAACACAGGTTAGACACTTAAACTTAACTAAACCCAGATTCTTTTGTTGTTTGTAATCTTAAAAAATTCAATTGTTTTTTTCTTCGTCCAGCTGATCCGCGAATGTCCATACCTGGAATGCACGTTCGAGGAGGGCGCGGTGCGTCTGAAGATCAAACAGGTCACAGCTGATGATGAGGGCACGTACACCTGCGAAGCCTCCAACAACCTGGGCAAGGCGTCCACCAGCGCCTGCTTGGTTGTCTATCGTGAGTCTCTCTAGTATTCCGGCAGGACTCAGGACCCCTAGGCACTTGGGGTCCCCTATGAGTCATTTTCAAAATTGTTGTGTTAAGCGCTTGAAAACAAAACTTAATTGATTCCTTTGTGTTACGATAGTTACCCATATACTTTGTGTGTGTAACTTTCGTAACACAAAAGAAGCGATCGTAATTTTGTTTTTATTAAGCCTTTAACTATGTACATACATGTTTTATGAAAATGACTCCTATCTCAAAATGCTTTTCAGCGAATTACCACACACCATCCATCACTCCATAAATCGTCTATCGTCGTCTGCGCAATAGACGCAAGGGCCTATCTATATAAAGTAGTATTTCAAGGGTAAATACAGTACTCGATTAAGGATGGGATATATCAGTTCTTTTTTCGGATAAGGCTCAGGAGCGTTTCGAACGGTCCTTGACTTATGTTATGTGTTCACGAACACTTAACTCGTTAATTGGTGAGCTCATAACAGAGCGCTTTTTGCGAATTATGAGAGACTTATAAAATAAGATTATAGTCTTTTCATAGAATTTTTCTATATATTCTGTTTTTTTTTTTTTATTTGGCACTAGCATATGTTTTATTTTTTATTAAATCTACGATCTACTACAATCTTAGCAGGATTTTTTTTGTTTTTTCTTTCTTAATTTACCTTTGTGTCATTATTTATAAAAGATTATAGTCTTCTAAATTTCATAACACAAGAGAACGAGCAGCTGGAACGCTCCTGAGCTTCACCCTTACCAGATATCGAGGTTTTGTTCTCGTATGTTTCCTTTCCCAAAACTTAACCAAACTTTACGAAATTTTAGAAACAATAAGAAGAAAATGTTCTGTGTCGGATCATTTCGATTGTTGCGGGTTATACAGGGTGGAACATTTCTAAAGACTGAGCTGACAGGATAGTGTCATCTAAGTGAATGTTTAACAAACTGTATCTCAAAAATAGATAGAAATATTTACATTGTTTATTGGTGAAAAATGAAGTATGGTCTGAACAATTCCCTGTTTGCTTAAAAGTCTCTCGATCTGTTCCATCCTGTATACAATTTGAGTACTAACTAGGTGGGCGGTCGCGGCTAAATTATGGCCTTTTAAAATACCCCTAATACACAAATTTTATAGAAACGCCAAAATTGACACGGTTCAACACAGAACTTTTCCTTCCTATCCAGTTCAAACAGACGAGACCGAAAGCTGATGTATGGTTAAATTTGCAGTGGTGTTTCTTCTAACTAAAGTTCCGTAGTTAACTAGTAGGTTCATTCTCTTCATTTCAGAATGAAAATAAACAAATTAAAACGTGTACCTATTTATTTGTTTATTTTAAATAATTTTCATAGTAATACAATAAATATTATTTCCATACTCCTATTAGGTACTCCTCGGTATTAGATTGCCGTCTAGATGAAAATATCCACTTCATTAGACATGATATCGCACCGTTTTATAGTAATTGAGAACTTTCAATGATAGTACGAGAGCCCACGACCAAAACCATGTCTCATAGCAATACGGCAAAAACCCTATAAAATCGTTAGATTGTATGATTCTGAACCCGACTAGGTGTGTAGTAACGGTCGAAAGTGTAGCAACTGCGTGGGAGGCCATTTCTGCTGTGTCAAAAAAAAAAGACAGTCGGTATTATAGCAATACGTCTGATAGTGAAAATGTGCATAGATTTTATAATTGTATTACGAAAAAGTTTGTTTTCAGACATTTTGCGCGTAGCATATAGCCTGAGCGCATTTTTGAAAATGTCAACAAATTTAGCCGACCTGTATCATAGCAATACGGAATTTTTTTTTTTCAACTTTTCGTATTGCTGCCATGATTACCAAAAACCTGTTTTCAGACACTTTAAGTGTAGCATATACTCCCAAAAACGAAAATAAAGTTTCGGAGTCGCCTGGCCGACGCCTCTGTTAAATGTTTGACGTTGAAGATCTCCCGAGCGACGTCGAGAGTGATTTCGAAGACGACGATTCCGAATCCGACAGCGATTGAATACGAGAATATTTTGTAACTTTGAATAAACCGTTTTTTTTTCAACTTCATCCCAGTTTCCTTTTGTGCTATTTATTTCAGTCCTTCAACTTCAATGTTACGGTTTCGGGTAAATTCTTTGTTAATTATCATCTAATAAATTCAGGGTCGCAACGTATTCATTGGTTTGTAACAGAAAATTCAAGATGCCTCAATACGATTTTTAAATGATATCTGAGTATCGAAAAGTTGTCTGATAGAGAAGGTGCTACACTTAATTTGTCTGATATAAATTTTTTGCACATGTGGACAACTTATTTTATCATGTCCAACAATTTTCAGACATATTGCTATGATACCGATCGGTAAAATTTGTTAACATTTTCAAAACGGTCTCAAAATTTAATGCGTTCACATTTCCGTCTGAAAATTGCTTTGTTCGCATCAAGTAACCAAAATTTACTAATAAAAAAGATTTTCAGACGTATTGCTATGAGACATTTTTTTTGTCTCATTTTTAATTTTTTTAAGTGATTTTACAGGTTTGCCCTACACCACTAACGTCTGAAAAATATGTTTCCGGTATCTCAGAACTATCATTCAACTACAGTCTGCAAATCAGACATATTGCTATGATGCAGTTCGGTAAAATTCTTTGACAATTTTGAAAATTCGGTCAGATCAAACGCTACGCGGAAAATGTCTGATATTGGCATTTTCGAGTTCAGGATAATCGTATCTATTTGATGCATGCGATTTGATGCGGTTTTGGCCGTATTGCTATGAGACAAAAATTTTGGTCGTGGGCTCTCGTACTATGAGACATGTATAAATATATCGATATCAAATCCCTAGAGCGTGCCCCGAGTTAGCACAGGTTACATTCAGATACGGAGAATGCCTATGCCTCGTTGTTTCAGCACCGGGAGAGCCCAACACGTTGAGCCAGCGGCTGCGACGGCCCCCCGCGCTCCTGTCCGCCGCCTCCACCCCCCGCTCCACCCCCCGGAGCACCCCGGCGCGCTCAGTCTCAAGAGCCAGGACTCCGGGTAAGGAGAAATGAAATATGAAATATGAAATGAAATATGAAATATGAAATATGAAATAATTTATTCAGTAAGTAGGCCACAAGGGCACTTTTACAAGTCAGATTGTGAATCTACCGGCATTTCGCAAGAGGAGACCGCTGTTGAGAAGAAAGCCGAAAGAAACTCAACAGTAAGTCATTTTTTCGTAAATAATACTTAGAACAATTACATTACATTAGTGTTATAACTAATTATTACATGCGTACACGTATAGGAGATATATAGATACTCCAAATCAATGTTAGGTAGGAATATTAAAATAACACTAACTATCAATTTAAAATATTAAATATACCCAGAGATGTATAAAGTCTCTAGGTGTCACAGTAGGAGACACAGACTCAATAACGATACATTGATTTTATAAAAAAAACGGACAAGTGCGAGTCTGACTCGCGCACCGCTCCCGTACAAACTTTCACTTTTCCCATCTTAATTGGCCTGGCTGAGTTAAGTTTGCACCTGAAATGTATGGCGCCGGATGCAAACGAGGTGCAAACTTAACGCAACCGAGTTCTCCAAATATGATGTTTGAAAAGGGCTATAATTATTTTTCATGATTTTATTACAAATGTATAGTTTTCAGATTTGTATAAGTATTTGTAGTATGTGAAGATATTATTTGCCTAATGTCAATAGTTCTAGGTCATCGCGAAGTACCCTATCATTTTGATTCCCTTGAGATGTACGTTTTTTGCGACATAAACGACCGTATCTTTTTTTCACTTTAACGTAGAAGTTTGATTTAGTTCTTCAAGAGCCGTAGACTTAAGTATATGGTTTAAATTTAAACTCGATACCTCCATCCGTTCTCGTGATAAAGGGTATTGACAGACAGACAGACGGACGGACAACAAAGTGATCCTGTAAGGGTTCCGTTTTTTCCGATTGAGGTACGTAACCCTAAAGAGAAAAGAAAGAGATAAAACTGATACCTAAGAACAGAAAAGAAAATCCACAGCCACACACACCACATTGATTTAAACTTACCCGTTTCAATTTTAGAAAAATAAAAATTCATAAAGAGAAATTTATATGCGAAACCTAGTGGAAAGGACCGGGAATCGAACCCGATACCTCTGGTCCTGCGTGTTAACCTCTCAACCACCCTGACGAACTTTCGAGTTTTTCCTTATGCTTTGTGTCGATCTTTGCATTGTTTATTTGAAATACTTTACACCTTAGCGACCTCTTTGTGAATATGTTAATATTATTAACGAGCAAGCGAGAGAGGGCGCTTTTATTTAGAGCGCAGTTCTCTTTCGCCAGGTTACGCATTGAAATTTTTCTGTGTGTTTTTGTATCAATGGTTTAAATCATAAGTAGTTCATCAATATTGGGGACAAAGTAATAGGTTTAAACGCTCAAACAATCACCCAGCAACGAAAGTCGATTAATAATGATGTATTCAGACATGACTGTTGATTCCCCAGGCCCAGAGATGAAGCGACTCTGCAGCCCCTCCCGCCAAATGCCTCCAAGTTTCTACACCTACCCCTTCAACAAGGTCGTAGAAGAGGGCGAAACAGTCGTCTTCCAATGCGCCGTCAAGGGCCTCCCTTCGCCATGGGCCACGTGGGACAAGGATGGCGTCATTGTCACACCATCCACTCGTATCACGATAAAAGAGAAGGAAGAAATTCGAATGCTCGAAATCGAACACGTGACAATAGAAGACGTGGGTCTATACAGGATCTGCGTTGAAAACGACTACGGCAGAGCTGAAGGCTCAGCTAGATTAGAAGTTATTACTCAGAAAGGGAAGTTCTACGCTGGTGTTCGGGCCTACAGCGCCTCGCCAAGACGGTCTGCGCCGTATAGGAAAAGATATCCATCTAACTCTAAAGACTGATGGTGAAATCCAGTAAGTGTCTACAGCTTTGCGATTCATGGGTACCCATTTAAACTGCCGTGCGAGTTTTCTGATGCAGCGCGAACTCATGATTTACATATAACGGGTTTAACAATGTGAATATGAATAATAATATTGAAAACTCTTCACTATCTTTGCCGTGGCATCCATGCCACGTACACCGCGCGATCCATCCCCGTAAATCGCCGCACGCTCCGCTCTGAATTCGTGGCATCTTTCCTAGTCGCCGATACATTTGTTTCCCGCCATGCGTGGCATGCTTTTGTTTTGTCGCTCACCGTTCACGGTTGTTGCTGCCGCTGATCGCTCAAAGTCGTTAGTTAAACCCGTTTTATGCATATTTCAGTGATTACGCGAGAGTATCATATCTTTGTACATTTTTTATAGTAACATTTATCAGATTGGATTTGACAAGCCTTTACTCAAGTTTATAAGAGAGAGTGTAACATAGATATAAGTCAATCAGTATAATTGCGTCCTTGGGGACAAGTGCGTAATATAGAAATACACTACTTTAATAGTACTCCTACTCTAATTTTGTGTCACACTTTAAACAGTATGAGTAGGAGAAGTTTTAAAGTGTTGCGTTTAATGACTAGCAGAGCGGGGGCAAGATGGACCGTTGTGCTTTGACATTGTTCTAACATACGACGACGCGGTTAGCGCAGAGGTTAAGCAACTGCCTACTGAGCCGGCGGTCCTGGGTTCGAATCCAGGTAAGGGCAAATATTTGTGTGATGAGCTCGAATGTTTGTACCTGCCTCATGGATGTTCTTTGTATTTAAGGATGTATTTATCTATATTAGTATGTTTATCGTCGTCTAGTGTCCATAACGGGTCCGTAATGTTTCATATAATGACAGATAAACTAACATACACTTGATATACAATCGATTGATATAAAGTTGTTTCATATAATGTAACGTTTCATATAATGGTTTTTTCCTATATTTGGCTTTTCTCTAATTATCGATTGATATAATAGGCTAAATGACATAATTGACAATATGCATAATTATACTTTCGTATAACATATTTATCACATAAATTTGTTTAACATACATACTATTTAGAATAATAGCGTTTTCATAATATAAATACTGCCTTAAGGTGGAATAGGTAATGTTAGGAATCGTAAGCCAACTCGAACCTGCGCGACTCGCTCGCTTCGCTCGCTCGTTAGGGTCGCAGTTCAACCTAACACTCCTCCTCGCTTCGCTCGTCGTCGTACCTAACCTAAGCCAAGTCGGCCCTGCCTTATGGTGTAATAGGTAATGTTAGGAATCATAAGCCAATTCGGACCTGCGCGGCTCGCTCGCTTCGCTCGCTCGTTAGGGTCGCAGTTCAACCTAACACTCCTCCTCGCTTCGCTCGTCGTCGTACCTAACCTAAGCTAAGTCGGACCTGCCTGCCTTAAGGTGATATAGGGGGTGACAGCCTAATATATCTAGTCGGAACCACCTTTTTTGGTTAACTTAAAATCAAATTATATCTTCTGTAGTTTATAGCATTGACGAATTATATCAAGTAAGTCATTATGATAAATACGTTTTATACCAAGTAATAAATATAGTAAATGTACATTATACTAAAAGTAGTTATACCTATAAACCATTATGTCAATTGTTACATTAGATCATTTGAAAATTATCTAAAACGATATTATACCATTCGTTACATTATACAAAGCAATGGTATATCAAACCAAAATAGATTAAGTGAAGTTATATGAAACGTCGGGCACCCGTCCATAACACAAGCCTACTAGAGCTTACTGTGGGACTAGATTGATTTGTGAGGTTGCCCGATATTTATTATTATTTATATAAGTGCGATTGATTTGTGAGGTTGCCCGATATTTATTATTATTTATAAGTGCGCCAACGGAAGAAGCGCACAAAGGGTACATATAATAACTAAATGATATCAGACAACCTTATACAAATCGGCCTAGTCCCAAATTAAGCTCTAGTAGGCTTGTTATGTGTACGATATACATACTAATATAGATAAATAAATACTTAAATACATAGAAACATCCATGAACCAGGAACAAATATAAAAATTCATCACACAATTACCCTTGCCGTAATTCAAACCTAGGAGTGCCTGCTCAGTATGCAGTTGCACTACCACTGCGCCAAGCTCACCGGCGAATAGCTAGTAGATGTTATACGAGTATGCACAACATACATAGCACAATCTTACACCCTCGCAAATAATAGTTATTTGGCAAAAGTAAGATGGCGTTAGTTGCATAGCATATTTCGATATGGCGCGCTGGCCCCGCTGACGCACTTGCCCCGATTGAGCCTTTCCCAGGCAGCAAACAGACTGATAGCTTATACAGCCTTTATAACTCTAATTTAAGCTGTATAAAGTCTGTATAAGTGATTATGCGGCCTGTGTGATACTAGAGTTGGATCCGAGTTCAATTATAAGAGATTGTCGAATCTGGGTCGATAGTAGCGATTTCCAGTTTTTATGAGGCGTTATTCATTGACTACAAAATAATCTTGTTTTTCAATAATTTTGTTCTTTTCAGGTTATAAGGAGCTACGCGTGAGACGATTTTCGTTCTATTATTTATCTGTGCATTTTATTTTTAATTGAATAGGCGGGAACGGCCTGCTGCTCAAGCGACCTCTTTACTAAGCGATTTTGAGCGATATTTATTTCCTTGACTTTTTATTCAGATTGCTGAGGACGTATGATTAGGGATTACTTAAGATCGCGAAACAAATATTCATTGTGATCTGTACAGTAAGCATCAGTGATAAGTAGACTTGAAATGTATAGAATCACTTTTCTGTAGGTAGATTTACCTACTTACAAAAATAATAGTTTAGGTTGTTGAAATCTTGAGCCTGGTCAGTGGTCGTGAACGCAGTTGAAATGTTAAGTTTTTGTTGTTTTTTTTTTGTTAGGTTGTCAATCCAGTAGCACAAACCTTCATTAATGCTAAGGTTTCTTGTAAAAGGCAAGATATTAACGGAAATACGTTCTCAAATGGAGACAACGTACAATGCGCTTGCGTCATGGATATCCCTAAAGTTCTCAAACGATATAGAAAAGTGCTCAAGTAAACAAGCCGATGAGAATCGGGTTCTGTGAACGCCTCAACACTGATAGGCTTTCATATGCGCTTGACATGACTGGCCAAGATGGAGTTTTCGAGGGAGACCTATATCAGACTTCCAACGTGTTTCGGCTGATAATGACGTCTACGTCAATAACTGATTCTGTTGATTTAAAATTCGTGGCTAAGTGATGATATAACGAGTTGACTTCCTATAAATTTCTAGTCATTTGGTACTTCTTTTAAGGAAAAGTCACGACTTTGCGGGAGCAGCAGCAGTGAGCGTTGACTGGCAAAAACAAAATCATAGCTAATGTATGAAGCATGCCACGAATGCCGCGGTCGGTGCCGCTCTAGCAGTTTTTGTCGAGCGAATTGCGGCGCGGAGTGTGGCGTGGCGGTGACAAATGTATCGGCGACTAGGAAAGATGCCACGACTTCAGAGCGGCGCCGGCGGCGGTTCGTGCAGGGCTGCCAGTCGTACGCAAAAGCACGATCATTTGTAGGTTGCAGAAGATACGTATACTTGTATACTCTAGGGTTTTTTAATAACTTTCGTAGAAAAAAGCACTTACTAGGGTGACCTTCGATCGAGTTAAGCGGCAACATGGTCAGAAATGACTGCCGCCCTGATCAGATCTTTAACATTTTTAACTGTTTGGTACCCGCTTTATGTCAACCTTGTCGCTATTAGCAAAGATGCCAATGACAATAGTCAAAATTCCCGAAAATACCTAAGTAAAATCATCAAATTGAAGTTAATGTCACAAAAAAAGAGAATATTCTGATCTGTGTAAAACCACGCTTTTGCAGCTGTTTTTAAACTAATTTGCACGATAATTAAATAGCCTGGTACGGTAATTTTAGTATTTCGGTACGATATTCCGGAGTACAATCGGAACCGTTGGACCGGACCGTCTGGCAACCCTGTTCGTGCGGACGCACCGTGCGGTGTACATTCATCCAATTTGATTCCTAGGCTATTTCGTACCTTGTCACAGTGAACGCCAATATGAAAGCCGCTTGAGTGCTCATATCATTGTCAATGTGACAAGGTTCTATCGTGACCTAGAAATCAAATTGGTTGACTATATGTGGCACGCTTGCCACCCCGCGCTCCGCTCCGCTCGCCGCTAAGATCAAAGTCGTGGCATCTAGTTGGTCATGATTCGAAACAACAGAAATTATTACCTGAAATAGACGGGGTTTTTTTTTAATATTACTGCATTAGTCTTATAAAATGTCCATTTGAAAGAAGTAAATTGAATGGCGGCGTTAGTGGCTTTGTACTTTTTCTATATTTCAATATGGTAGGTACGCTTCAGCCGTACCTTAGTTATGGCGTTTGCAACTGACCTTATAGTGAAGATTTGTGCGACTGCATTAGAGTCGCTTCACATATTGTCGTTAATGCCTAATATACATGTTCATATGTAGGAAGGTAATATTATGTAACATTTGTTCATTATATTATTTTTTGTTCAAACCATTTTTTCTACTAAAACCAATGTAAGAAATCCGAAAAAAAGTGTAAGGTATGCCAATTAATCTGCCAATTAAAATGAATGAAAATGAATGTATTGATAACATTCGTTACACATGTCTTTTTCGTTTATTTTTTCAATAATTAGGTATTTATAATTTAAATTATTATATATATTTATTATATTTGAGTCATTTTCAAAAAACATGTACCTACATAGTAGAGGCCTTTAATTGAAACAAAACTTAATTGATTCCTTTGTGTAACGATAGTTACCCATATCTTTTGTATGAGTAAGTTTCGTAACACAAAAAACGCGATCGTAATCTTGTTTTTATTAAGCTTTTAACTATGTACATGTTTTTTGAAAATAATTCATGGACCTATCAATTATATTGTATGGCAGACGACTTATGTGAAGTGACATCTGGCTATATAGCTTATTAGTTATTGAGTTCCACCAATTTAACGTTATTTTTGTTGAATTTAAATGTAAATTTATGAAGGTCACACGTAATTGTGTATAAAGGTGCATCCCGCCGCGCGCATTCGTCTGTTATGTAACACAAAATTATATAGAAATATCATTTGCTTTTTGTTATATTACAGGCGTATCCTCGCGGTCAGGGTGCAACCTAAGGATTTTGTGATTAGTTTTTAAGTGTACATTTTGTAACAGCGTAATTAGTTTCACTGGATTGTGATACAATTAACGTGAAATCAACAATAATGCAATCGAACATAATAAAAACCAAGATGGTTGCAAGTTGGAATCGTGTTAACTTTGGATTGGTGGAATTTCAATGAAACGTTAATTAATGTTTTGCCTAAGAATAGAACCAGAACCCGGGGTATTGTGAAATAAATTTATTAAGAGTTTGACGGTAGTTTCATTTTTACTCCGAATATGTTTTTACTCAAAGGGCAACGGAGCGAGCTATGCTCGGAGTTTCCTTGCGAGATCGAATCCGAGACTGACATATACACGAGAACCAAGGTTGTAGATAATAGGTACCTAGCTCACACAGTCGCCAAACTTAAGTGGCAGTGGGCGGGGCACATTGCTCGTGGAACTGATGGACGTTGGGGCAGAAAGGTTCTTGAGTGTGAGTTCAGAAGACGCAGCATCCGAAAGCCCCCAACATGGTTTGGATCGCAGGCAGAAATTGGATGAGGGCGGCGCAAGATCGATCGGTGTGGAGACCTTTGAGGGAAGCTTTTGTCCAGCAGTGAACGTCTGTCGGCTGATATGGTGAGGTTTTTAGCGCTAAGTAAGATGCTGACTTGCTAATAGGCATGATTACAATTATTTTGGGGATGTCTATCGATTTATTGGGATCAAATATCTATATGGGACTTACTACAGAAATGTGAGAAATGACAGTTAAAGTTTAAGAGGCCTTATTCCTTTTAATATTTTTTTTTCTTGTTATGACAAATATATTACTAATTTCAACCAACTTTTTAAAGTAAATAATACTTTTCCCTGAGTTCTAGGTAGTAACATGGCTATTTCAAGCTTTCTTTGCGTGCAGTCGAAATGAAGTTGAAAAAACTAATTTTTCGCGTGAATTTTGTCAATTTTGAGGAGTTGTTGAAACAAAAATTATCAATGAAAAATTCAAACTGTAGGTTTCAAATATATATCAATAAATCCCAATAAAGCCCTGTTCTAGGTAGTAACAACATCAATAATATGTTAAGAAATATGTTTGATCATAGAGAAAAATGTCTAAAACCATCAGCATTTTAAAAGGAATAAGGCCTCTTAACATTCCATCGGAGCGATGAAAACGCTCCATACGAATGCTGCCGCGCTATGGTAAAGGGCGACCTTTTAGTATGAAGCTTCATACAAAAAGGTCCCCTTTACCTTAGCACGGCAGAATGGCCATCATATCGGGACCTCATCATGGAGTAAAGGTATGAAATAATAAATAAATGACAACATAATTTTTAAATAGTTTTCATTTGAAACTAATTTCATTAATTTATTATCACAAAACACAAAACTATTATTTTTATTTCATTATACCGACAAGTTTTTAAAATATAGAATTGGCCCTATACATGACTTCACCTCGTGGAGATAATAACCTGTCTCTTTCTTTGCATTAATGTGAGAGGGTGACGGGTAGCGCTATGTCGCGCGACAAGAGTCGCGAATTATAGTTGTGGTAGACGGGCAGCTTTCGTCACCGCGACTAGGTAACGGAGTTTACATTGATTTTGATATTTTACTATAGTAGATCTATCTATACATATAAACATAGTGACTGCGTACCGGAAAACTAACGGCGATGCCACGACTTTGCTCGACCAGAGGTGCGACGAGCGGTTGAGCGAAAGATCCGAGCGCGGCGGCCGTACGAGTGAGCGAGACACACGTACCGCGCACCGCGGCCGCTGCCGAGCAAAGCCATGACATCTCGAAGGCTTCGAACCGACGACCCGGTGAGATCACAGGAAGCCGTATGAGGGCACACGTTCAGTTCTAGTTAAGAATCTTATTGTTAGGGTTCCGTAGTCAACTAGGAACCCTTATAGTTTCGCTATGTCCGTCTGTCCGTCCGTCCGTCCGTCTGTCCATCCGTCCGCGGCTTAGCTCCGTGATCGTTAGTACTAGAAAGCTGAAATTTGGTATGAGTATTTGTATGTATAACGCCGACAGAACGGTAAAATAAAAAAAAATTTTTTCGGGTACCTCTCGAACACCTAAAGTGGAGGTGAATTTTTTTTTTCTTTTCAACACTAGTGTGTGGGGTGTCGTTGAATAGGTCTTGTAAAAATAATAGGGGTCTTCTAGCATTATTTTTTGATAAAGTCAGCAGTTTTGTAAATATTCGCTGCAAAAACAAAAAAAAATAGTGTCCCCCCCCCTCTAACTTTTCAACCATCGGTCAAAAAAAAACGGAAAAATTCATGTTAATGAGGCATTCCCAAGTAGCACAAGAACCTGTTTAAGAGCTGTTTATCAGAATATGTTTACGGCTAAAGCTGAATTACTCAGCTGAATAAGAGCTGAAAAAGCGCTTTTTCAGCCTTTATTCATCTATATTGGGCACAAATTAATCAGCCTTAAGTTCACATAGCTGTTTAATAGCTTAATAGCGGCTGTAAAACGGTTGTATTAAGGGTCACAAGAGTTACAAGGGCTGAATATCGGCTGGCTTAAAGAGCTCAACGGTCTGCTTATTCAGATTAAAGTTTACATGTAAACCCTTATTACTGTCTTAAACCTCCACAAGTTCACATTTAGCTGGACAAGCAAAAATGTATACTATAAATATTTAAAACGTGACGTTACAAAATTGTTTAATGTTCAGCGAATATACAACGTGGGCCCTGCAACATAAGCAAAAAATTAAAACATTGATTTTACTCGTTAAACTGAACAACATTTGTTCAGCAACTTTAAAAAAAAAACAGTTTTCAAAATTTTATTATTTCAAACAAAGTAAATAGTAGTTTCAATGTATGTCGTCCAACGTTGACATTCCCTGAGCATTGACATAGCTGTCACTCTACTAATATCGGACATTTCGCAATACATTGCTTCTTTGTCTAAACTTTATTCTACAAAATGTCATTTAATACACGTTATTATCAGAAGTTGCTTAACAAATGTTGTTTAGTTTCAAGGGACGAATCTATGTTTTAATTTATTGCTCCTGTTACAGGGCCCACCCTTTATGTGTTGTGTTTTTTTATTGAGAGCCATCACTTTTGACTGTCATATTGATTGAATGGTGAATGGCGGAATCAAAATATTAACTGGTATACCTGAATTTTCGGTTAGTTAGTGGAAAATTATTGCGGTCTCGATTTTACTGTGATTATATATACATATTATCTAAGAAAATTTTCAAGCGCTCCTAAAATAATACGTTTTTGGTCAATGTTAATAAAATATACAGGGTATTTCAGGTGTATCCTCTCACACACCAAAGGCGTTTTCCTTTTTTTTTCATTAAGAATATCCCAGGAACTGTTGTTACTGGTCTAAAGAGAGTAAACATTTGAGATTTATAAGTACTTTGTAGTTGAAATATAGTCAAAAGCTAAGATAAAGAACAATAATTTCAAGGTTATACAAAAAAATGGTGACTATCTTTCTACATCGGTGTGAACGCACTTTTACTTTATATTTCAGCTACAGGCTGCGTAACGATTCACTTGTGTTCCGTTATTCAGCCTTAAACAGGAATAAGTGTAAATAGTGACCGCAAATACAGCTGCAAGCTGTTTTCTGTGTCCTTGGTGGTTGGTTGGTGGTAGTTTTTATTCTTTGAGTTTCTGTAATTTTCTGGTATTCTCTCATAAGTTTTCTCCTGACTCCTCCAGTTCGCGATCTAATTTTCCACGAAAACCCTTAATGCGGCCAGTAAAACACTTACACAAATTCAAATATACACTACCTTTTTTACGTTATTTGCTACACAAAGGTTTACGTGTGTATATGCAGTCAGCCAAAATCTGATTAATACTTCGCATGTGAAACATTGTTCAGCAGTAGCCGCTAATTTGATTCACTCATATTTTTCTAAACAGCTGAAAGCGTTCTGGTGTACTTCTAAACAGCTGCTATGCAGATTGTATCAGTAGGCTGAATAAAAGCTGACTAGCAGAGAAAAAATAAGCCCTCAGCAATAGTAACGTCCACATGTAGGTCACTATACCTCCATTGACTTTATAATAGTGCACAAGTGGTATCATAAAAAGGCAACGTAATAAATATGCACATGTGTTATCTTATACAGCACTTAGCATAAAGTTCACTATTAAGTTGCCCTTAAGCAGCTAGTAGTGTTGGAAAATTCTTACAGCTGAATAAGGATGAGAATGTGTGCCCTTTGTATATCGTAATACAGCTCTTATTCAGCCTGCGCTGTTTAATTGACACTATATGCTATTATGCAGCTGTAAGTTCACGGATGAACTATTGTAAGAGTTTATATCATCGTAGAACTGGATATAAGACCACGAGTGAGTAGTTATATTGCCTACTGTGTTATTTGGGTTATAAGTACTTTCAATGAAAACTATATTGAACAAAATCGGTTGAGCTGTTTTTGAGTTATCGCCAAATTTCATATTTATTCTTTAAAAGGTCGTAAGTTGACTTCCAGAAGGTAATAAGTGATTACAGTTTCTAGGGCGTTTACGACCTTTTTATAGAGCTTAAAATCTTTCTTAACGTAAACCTCGGGCTTAAAACAGCAGTTTATTGTGAAGGATGAGCAACTACGGAACCCTACACTGAGCGTGGCCCGACATGCTTGCTCTTGGCCGGTTTTTTTTAGTTGTGCTAAATTTAAATTAGGTAATTTAATTAATTTTTACCGCGGAACCAAACACCAAAATTATATGACAAGCTTTTATTTAACTTGTTTTGTAACTATACTTGGTCAGGTGGAACTTAATTTTGAAGCTCGAAACTAAGATGCCTACTTCGTCGAAATCGTTTTTTTTTTTGTGAAAACGTGATGAATGCAGTTGAATAAAACAAAGATTTTTTTTCCAGATTTCTATTTACATGTACAGGAATATTTACAATTTTATATATACAATTATGTGATCTACTATATCCTATACCTATCCTAATTATATGTATAAATGGTACTTGTTCTAATCATGCTTTTCTAATATATGTACTCGTACATTATTTGTCAATTGAGTCTATATACGTTAAAAAAAACGGATTATATGGCGTATATTAATCATTTGTCGTCAAATTATGTTTTTTACCAGTCAACCTGTAACTGTAAAGTTGCCGTAAAGTCAGAGAGGCTTAAATTATTGATATTTATACGCCATATAATCCATTTAAATTGTTATATTTAAATGTGTGACAGTCGCAGAAACATAATATTTTTTATAAAAAAAAAGCAATAGTACAAAAAAACTGAATTTCTGTTGTCACAAAAACATAGTGACACCATCATCCATTTTATTATTGACTATTTATAGTTATAGTATCTAATTTACAAAGTATGAGGACTAATTATATATACACTTACTGGTAAACTTTATGTACACTTAATGTTAAACATTATCAACACTTACTGGTAGAAAAGATTTACACTTACTGCTAAACATTATGTACATTAATGATAATCTTTGTATAAACTTACTGGTAAAATATTCTAAACACAACCATTGATGAGACCTTTTTTTCAATTTTCTTAAATAAAAATAGTAAAATCTATCCTTAACATTAATGATATGATTTGATATGTATCTTGATTAAATTTTAGATCAGTTTCTTAACCTGTGATTCCCGGGTCTCTAGGGATCTGTGAGTATAATACTGAGTCATTTAACAAAAATAAATAAATGTAAGTAAGTAATAAAAAAAAAATGTTTACGGTGACAAAAAAAATATGAGAAAATATATATTTCTCAACTAGATACCTCTGCAAAAGGCATTATCTTCTGTAGTATATATTAAAATACACATACAGAAAAATATTACAAGTAGATTTAAGGTTAGAGTATTTTTCGTGGCTGCGGTACTAAAATAAATGGTCTGAAATTACATATTAAAATACTAAACGGATTAACTCACGTCGTAAAAGTCTTATATCGCTCAATATGTTTCCAATCATACGATCAGTTCACGATTCAGGAGAGCCCATTCGATGAATCGTGAACCGATTCGAATCATGTCGAGCGATATCGGAATTCTGGGACGTGAGTAAACCAATTTCGTATTTTAATATGATCTGGAATTGTTTAGGTACTGTTTTTTTTTTGTTAAGGGTCCTTGGACTTGTCCTTTGATATCCTAGGGGTCCGTGAAGTAATTCTTCTTTTCGTAATTCTTTGTGTCTGAACTTAACAGATGCTTTATCATTTATCCATCACGCTATAAACGCATTCATTATAAGCCTAGAGCCATATTTTAGCCACTTACTGTACTAAGGACTTTCATTACCGGAATTTTAAGGACGTTAAAATTACCGGTATAGGAAGTCCTGCTGAACTTGTTCCGTTGATCAGCAGGGAGACCGCGAGCAGGTAAAGTCCAGCTAGGATGGCTCAGGTCTTCGCGCCCCTCTCTCCCCGGTATTGAGTGGCTAAGCCACATGAAGACACTGTCACTGTTAGCCACTCATTACCCTCTTAATCTAGAATTTACTTAATACCTAAGCTAGGATTTTTGTTTTTTGTTTTTTTTTTTATCTTAAGCTACATCTTATGACCATACTGGTAGATCGACATTGTTATATTTAACTAAAAATTCATTGCTGGTGTTGGACAGCAGACCTCATCATCTTAATCTAGAATTTACTTTTAACACCTCAGCCAGGGTATTTTAGGTTTTTTATATTTTTTTGGTTTTTAATTTTAAGCTACAATCTTATGAATATACTTAATTTGACATTATCTAACACTTAAAACTAAAACCTCATCACCTTAAATAAAAAATATTGTTCAGTAAAGGATTCAATTTCCTTGATTTTTTTTGTTTTCTATTTTTTTGATGTCAGTTTTTCAATTCTGTAGTCAGTGAAAAGAGGTATAAATCAGATTTAGCCTAGGAGCAAAGGAGCTTAAGTCTTTCAAAAGTCGCATTTTATTTTTGGTTAATATTTGACTTACACCCATTTTCACTAGGACCACAGAATTATTACATGTTTTTAATATTTTTTCTTTTTTTTATACTTACGTACCTACGTTAAGCTTCGTTATTACTGAAACATACTTCTAAACTACATATATCTTATCTTAGAACTCTTTTAGAACATTGGCATGTGGTAGCGGCGGGCGGCATAGTTGGGTAGAAAGCAACCAAAACGCACAAGAGATAAATAGTATCACGCGTACATAAAACGATCCATCGAGATTAGAGAATGCAAACCGGTAAACTCTTGTATGTAATATACCGGTATATCACCGGTAATTTTCGTACAAAAAATACCGGTCTGCATCGAGATCGATCGGTGTAGTTCCGCGTCGAGCACCATCTCGGTCTATGTTCAACGCGGAACAGCGCTGGGACCATCCTGCAAAAAAAACACACACCATAAAAAATCTTTCAACTATTTGTTAGACAGAATAATAATTGGGTGGATCAAATTTCTGAGAAAAGTTTTGATAATTTATATTATTGGTATTTTCAAGATATTCTAAATAAGAATGGGCTTATAACTGCTGCAATTACAAAATTTTTGTTGAATATTGCCGCCGAAAATCGTAGATTTAAAGAGTAACCCAGGGGACATCTTGGCAACAAGCAACAGAAAAAGTTGACAATTCAAAATTCGATTATTATCGTTTTAAACGCACACGCAATGTACAATTTTCCCTAGTAGTCCTTGATGTGATCTACAACCAGAAGCTCTTTTATTTTTCTATCAACAGTGGTCTCCTCTTGTAAAATGCCGGTAGACTCAGACATGTAAAAGTGCCCTTGTTGCCTACTTGCAGAATAAAGTTCATTATTTCATTTCATTATTTCCCATGGATTTTCCAAATGATTATTTTTGTTTGCGATTTTGACAGTTTGAAATATTCTTTGCCTTCGAAACCCGATTTAAAATCAAAACTTGTCGATCGTCGGCACTTGTCAATGTCAAACCGCTGAAATTTTTTTTACACGTCAGTATTAAACCATTGAAAATTAGACACATACGAGTGTCAAACCAGTGGAATTTTGACATTGGAAAGTTTCAACAATCGACTAGTTTTTTTATTAGGTTTTCACTCAAGCTGAGTGGAAATATTAAGCTTTGGAGGAGGAATCAGACAAAAACGAAACCTCGATTTGTATAACCTAGTTACATAAAGTTTAGACCTTAAAAACTTAAACTGATCGTACGGGAAAAGGAACAGTGGTGTATCCGCTTAACAACTTTTGAGTAACAGCGTGGTTGTTCCTTTTTGGGGTCTGTTTCTACGCTATCTCAATGCTGAATGACTCGGAACGTGTAAGCCAGAAAAGGTCTCTTAATTCAACGATTTAAGCGACAAGCTAGCACGTGATGCAAATTTTTGAGCATTGAACGAGTTGTTGTACAACTTTTTTACTTTCCAAGATGATAAGATAAGACATAAAAAGACCAAAATCGTTGCTCGTTGCCAACATATCGCCCTTAAGAAGATAGAAATGTAATTACATATTACCTATTAATTTACCTTTTTAAACTGCCAGTTTGATGAGTATTCCCTACATGATGCATCTTCGAAGAATTCTTGCCGCGTTATTTTAGTCTTCACAGCGACTGAAAAAATTAAAACTGACGTTATTAGAGTTCTCAAAGACTAGACGAAATTATATTTTCCCAGCGAGTTCGTCTACGTAGAATTGGTTAATCACCGTTAGGGATTAAAAAAACGCCTAAATAAAATTGCATGGCACATAATCACACTAAAGTCCATAGATCATCGGATTTTCATAGTAAATTTCACTCTCCTTGTCATTTCCATAAAAATATTTCCAGAATATAAAACTATATTACGCCCTTTCCCGATACTGAAACTATCCCCTTACCAAACATCCCAATCGGTTCAGCGGTTATTGATTCCCCGTACAAATTTCCACCCTCTTTTTACCCCTTTAAGAGATGATAGCTGGGATAAAATCTATACTATGTCCATTCTTAGGACTAAGCTATCACCATATCAAATTTCATCTAAATGGGTTCAGCGGCTTTTTCAATAATATATTATAGTATAAATGGTATGGATTAACAATGATTAAATGTTAAATTTACATCTTGGATCATTTTCACCGTAACATACCTAGGTTTTTACCAGTGAGCCAACTGGTCTGCATAGTTCTCAGCAGTTTACAATTTTTCTTCGAAGCGTGGCACATTCACGATGTCTGCAATTTTTTCCCCATTTCAACTTAATTTTTCTGGAAACTTAATTTCATTATTGTTGGTAATACGGTATTTTAATTTTATCAATCATTTAATTGTGCTTTTTGGTTTCTTTTTTTCTTTCTTAAGGTTTTATATTCCAAGTTTCTAAGAAGTTTGTTGGTAATTTCACGTCCAGTACTTCATTATGGAGATTTTGTCGACACCAGATTTCACAACCTGGTGCCACCCACCCAAACAGTGCCTTAGTGCTGCCCGGGTTATGTTGGTCGACTTCTAATTAATCAAGATTACTTTACTTGAAGATTGTATTTAGCACTTTTATTGATGTAGAGGGTTTCACATTCTAGTTTGGCTATATTTAATTTGCAAACGGCTCTGAGAAGGTCGTTGGATGTTTTCTTTATGGTTCAGTCTGGTTATTTTACCGTTCTATTTCACAGGTAGGGGTGGAATGGGTCCTACCTGCCCCCCATCCGCGACTGTCGCCCAACTTGGTCGCTTGGCTTAACAGGGTTCACCCGGCGTCACTGCCTTCGGGAAGGTGCGGATTGGGAGTTGAGTTGCAGAGGGTAGAGTGATCTTTTGATCACTTATGAGACCCGTACAACTCCTTAGAACCCCAGCAGTTTTACTTTCCATTTAATAACAATATGTTCGTAATTGCGACCCTGTAGATAATGTGAAGGTTTAAAAACTGTTTCTAAACAAATTATAGAACAGGGTTATTGAGATTTATTGGTATATATTTTAAAACCTACAATTTGAATTTTTCATTGATAATTTTGTTTCAAATACTACCCAAAATTGAGAAATACAACACAGAAGACTGTTTTTTCTTGACTTATTTTCGACTGCACGTAATGAAAGCGTGAAATAACTATGTTACTATGTAGAACTCAGGGGAAAGTATTAATCACTTTAAAAAGTTGATTGAAATTGTCAATATGTGTGTCACAATATAAAAAAAATACAGTTTAGAATGTATCACGCCTCCTAAACTGAGAGTGGCATCTTTTTTATCATTCATATATCGTGCGATAAAACGGTCCGATTATGGAAATGAAAGGGCCATTTGACAGTGTGACAAGTAAATTAAACAAGTATATCTTCTATTTTATATATGTACATTTTCACAAAAGCATTAAAGGTACTGTGAACCTTGTGTTTACAAATGGTTGTTTGTAGCTCTTTGCTGGTGTCGCAAACTTGTTACATGATGAAGTGTACAAAATCGGTATCGTTGAAGACCTAAAAGCAGCCATAGAGTCAATTTAAAAACGTGAATTCACCACATGAAGGTACAAAATGAATTTGTTAGATCGTTACCTAAACGTATCGTATTGAAAGAGACGGTCACATATCGAACACTTACAAAAAAAAAATAAAGAATATGAAAACAATGCATTTTATTCATTTATTCATTCTTATAACACCTACACAATTGATATCTAAGTAGAAATAATGTTAGTTTTATTTTTCAAAACATCCGGGTTCGATTTCCGAGCTGAGTACAGGTTTTTTTTTAATGTATGAACACAGTTTTTCTTGTTATTAAAATAGATGACATGGTTCCTAACTAAGAACAGATCTTCGTATGTGTTATAGTTTCAGACTTTCCCATACAGACCGATCTAATTGGGCCACCCTGTATATTATATATTATATAATCTCAAAAACGCCATCGCTCACAGTTGCAAACGAACAAAAAACGAGACACAACGGGGCTATAGTAAAAAAAGCGGTTGCTTAAAAAACGGTTTCTCAAAACAGTTCTTCGTGAAATGGAAATCGTTTAACAGAATAATTGAAACGGTCCATCTCTTGTAAGCGCCTAACCACAACAACACGCCTCTATCCCACCCATCTATTCTGGTTTAGCTGCCACGAAAACCGCGTCCCAGTTGCTGAATCCACAGGTGGGTCGGTCTTTGAGACGCCTTGGGATTAGGGGTGTCGACTGATGTCGAATTATAATACTTTTTTTTTACTCGCGTATTTTAATGTGACAATTATAATTTCACAGACAAAATCACAATAACGCACCTTTTAATCCTGTACCAAAATTCTATACTCTATGGTACCAATAAAGCCCTGTTCTAGGTAGTAAAATCAATAATATGTTAAGAAACATGTTTGATCATGGAGTAAAATGTCTAAAAGAATCAGCATTTTAAAAGAAATAAGGCCTGTTAATAAAATCCAGTGGCACCGATAACGTACACGGTAGTAATCTACCTCCGCCATTCTGAACGCACTTGTATTTCAAACGAATATGACTACGACTGAGATACAAGTACACTACAAATGGGAATGATAGATGGCGAAGACGAATCTGTGCATAAACAACGTGAACATGGGCTTGTTTTTATTATTATTTTTTATTTTAAATTTTAATTTCAGTCTCAATTTCAATCTCAATCTCAATTTCAACTATAAAATAATATTATATATTATCACAAAAAAATTATACATTTATTTCATCACAACAAAATATATAAATGGACAATTAAATTCAAATTAAAACTAAAGAACTAAAATCTTAAATAAAGTATAAATTAAAAATATTCAAAGCAAATAAATTGAAATTCGCGGATTCGGTTTTCAGTATAAGTCCACGTTTACTTCAAAGTCACGTTAAATCAAAAAATTCCGATTCATAAAATATTGCGACAATAATAATCAACCAATAAAACGATAATCAATTCAAAATTCAACTTACACTTCATCACTCCTGCTTAAATCACTTCAACTTTAAATTGTATTTTACTGTCTTTTCACACTGAATTTAAAGCACTTGAGCGTTTCAGCGCGACGGATCTAGAACTAGGTATCTCGGTGGCACCTGAAACACTATTAAAAACCGCCCTACGAACCTGTCTTTATATACCCTAAGACCCCGCCCACCGACGCATCTGCAAGTACAGATTACTAATTGCATACACACACAGACACGATGTCAAAATTGTGGACCAATTGGAAACTTTCAGCGCAATACAACGCCACGCCCCTTATCCAATGGCGATATCGATTAGAGTAAGATGAGATAGGTTTTCATGGAAATGCGTGGTAGTTAACATATTTACGAGGAAATTTTACGAGAATGATAAGGCAAAAGCGGTACGTATTTATAATCTAAGGTATAAGAATTGAAGATCCTTCCAAGATTTTTTATTTGTTTTTATTGTGATTCTTTTATTCAATTGTGAATCATTCTGAAATGATTTAGGTATGGACTTGAGAAGCATTGAGCATTGAAGCACAACACTGAAGTGCCTACGTCTGAGAAGTGAGACGCAAAACACTGTAACTTCATGTATTTAAGTGACCCTAGGCCGTAAGTCGGATTTTCTGCCCGCTATACGGGGAAAAAAATCTTACTTTCTGGCCAGAACGACGTAAAAATTTAGACAAACCACGGGCGGTAATTAGTAAGGTCCCAGATCGCACACTCATGGCCCTCACCGCCGCCGCAAACACCTTCGATCTGGGGCATTCACTGATCCACCGCCATAGGTATGTATTGTACTAAAACATTATCATTTACAGTGTTTTGCTTCTGAAGTACGGAAGGTCTTTCAGTGTTATTTAAAGCCTGACCAGAAATATATGAGGATTGTCAGGAGGGCGCTATTTATAAGATTTAAATGGCAACAATTTCGCAACCAATCGCAACCCACTATAATGGCATTAGCTTAAATATCTGTCAGTTCCACTATAATAATATATTAACCTCATAATATCATTTAATAGAATGCACTAGTTTCCTGACTGTTTTTCGTTTGGTAAACACGTATACACGTTATTTATAATCTTACGTTCACGTCTGTGAATGGTTTTCGGCATTTTCTTTGGATAATTTTAAGTATTTGTCTTTTCTATTCTATTTTCGAAACAAAAATTATTAATGAAAAATTCAAACTGAATGTTTCAAATAGGTATATACCAATAAATCCCAATAGCCCTGTTGTAGGTAGTAACATCAATAATATATTAAGAAACATGTTTGATCATAGAGAAAAATTACTAAAACAATTAGTTTAAAAGGAATAAGCGGCGTGTGTCGGCCCCGGACTAGATGCATGGACGGATGACCTCGTGAGATCGAACTTTGTGGCGAGTCATGGGGGAGGCCTATGTTCAGCAATGGAAGTTTGTGGCTGATTGATAGATAGATTTGCGTTAGCTGGGATTCGAACTTCGAACCCAAGACCGTCGGATCAGTAGGCAGCTACTCGTACACTACCACGCAATTGCGTCGTCGCCTCGTTTTGATAAACCTCTTGACGGGTAACCTGGTCAAATGTAACTTCATATCACCTCTTGCCTCCTTTGTTTAATCTTTTCTCGGTAATAGCTGGCTGTATTATCCTTTGTCTTTGAATTACAGAAAAGGTAAATGCTTTATATAGTCTATAGAAGGTGTCCGCAACTTCGTACGCGTATTTTTTTTATACCGTTAGTCGGGTAAAAAGTATCCTATAACCATCTTTGAATGCTAGCCCTGTACCGAAATTGGATAAAATATGTCCAGCCGTTTCAGCGTGATGCGAGGACAAAGCAAATTATGAAAACAGATGGCGCCAGGCTGGCACGGCACCGCGCGCCCATACAAAACAAATGACTATCCGGACGCTATCAAGATTTTTCCCGTAATCATGACCCCTAGAGTATTTTTGTTCAATAAAGAAGTTTACGTGAGGTTTGGCACAGACTTTTTGTTAAAGAAATTTTTTGCTCGTTACTGATTTAAATAAAGTACATTGTCTGGAAGAGATCGCTCTTTAGCGATAAGACCGCCTGTTGTCTACCGTTATTAAAATTATTGTTCTGTACTGAATTTGTAAACTTTTTTGGTGTGCAATAAAGCATTTTGTATTGTATTTGTACATTATAGCGGGGTGATTGGGGAGGTCTTGTTTAAGACCTTTACGAATACGTCTAGCATAACAATGACACGCGATTATGTCGCGCGACAAATTCTACCTGTCACATTCCTTTCAATACCTTGCGAGCAAGACAGGAGATACTGACTCTAGCCCTACTCGATAGACTGACAGTCAGACTGTCAGACGGACATCAAAGTAAAGCGGTAAGGAATCGAACTTCATCCGTTCATATTTGCCGACGAACGACGAACGACGACGCGGTTGGCGCAGTGGTTAAGCAGCTGCCTACTGAGCCGACGGTCCTGGGTTCGAATCCCGGCCAGGGCCAAATATTTGTGTGATGAACAAGAATATTTGTGCCTGGGTCATGGATGTTATTTGTATTTAAGTATGTATTTATCTATATAAGTATGTTTATCGTCGTCTAGTGTCCATAACACAAGCCTACTAGAGCTTACTGTGGGGCTAGATTGATTCGTGTGAGGTTGTCCGATATTTATTTAGGGTTTACTCGGATAATTCCGAATGGCGGGTAATTCCGAAAATTACTGATATCTAATAAACGGGGTAATATTTTTTGCGCTAGCAAAACTTCCTCAGATATTATACCTACACTTCTACAGTAAGAAGTGTTGCTAGCGCAAAAAATGTTACCCCGTTTATTAGATATCAGTAATTTTCGGAATTACCCGCCATTCGGAATTACCCGAGTACACCTTATATTATTTTTTATTTAGCTTAGCCGGGTAAAACTATCCTATAGCCATCTTTGGATGTCCAGTTATCCCTGCAGGCTGCACTAAGATTGGTTAAATTATGTTCAGCCGTTTCAACGTGATGTGAGGGCAGAGAAAATTTTATGAACAGATGGCGCTCTACGGATGACACCACGCTTCTGCAACGCGCTGTTAAATTTTTACCTGAAATAATGACTTTACAATACTAAGAATTGTCGACTCTATTATTTATTTCCTCTTTGATATTCGTCGCGATAAAATCTTGAACTATTTTCCAGAAAATAAGGTTTCATTATTTTTTAATTAAGCTTTCACTGGCCACGTATTACTTCACACTGACTTGACACATCAAGGCAAATTCACTGCAAAATTCATTTCACAAACTGAAAGTCAATTTTCATTCCATTCCAGAGAAAATCGAAATTGTACGTTTAATTAATCAGACAATGGAATACCTCCAAAGAATAAGCAGAACTTTTGAGAATATTAGAAGTATCGTGAAGTGCAAGGACAGCCCTGATGGTAACGCTGCTCTGAAGAGGGATATCCTGTCTCTTGGCACTGAACTCTCTGTACTAGGTAAGCAAAGTCATGAGGATTATATTCGCTCCCTTGCCATGGAGGGCTACTTGGCGCTCCTCTCTGCCAAGGTCCTGCCGAGCTCCGTAGTAGACAAACGAAACGTATTGCAAAACGCGTACGACAAACTCAAGCCCTACGCCCTTCGAGAAGAATGCCTCTTCATCTTCCTCCGCATCCAAAATCTTCTCTGCTACTACCTCATTCATCTAGAACAGTTGAATCTCGCTCGCGAAATCCTCGAAGCAACGGAAGATTTGTATGACAAGATCAGCAAAACGTCAGCGGACAAATATTTGGATGCCGAGTTTATGTTCACGTCCGACCCGATAGAGACCGTACGTTGCATCAATCCGGAGAAGATCGACAAGGTTATCACCAACAACGTTCAAATGCAGGCGTTTTTGTACAACAAACTCAATATGACGGATAAGTACTGCATATATAATCACTCGGCGCTTAGAAGACAATTGGAACTAAAGGAAGGCACACCTCAAGATTGGGCTCTGCGAGCGGCACGCCTAGGCAACTATTTCACCTATTTGCACCAGATGAAAAACGCTCGCCACCATCTCTGCGCGTCATACTTCATCCTACGCACCTGTCACGACAACTGCAAACTTATCCCAGAGGAGTTCGTGCTGCAGAAAGCCGATTTTGAGATCCACTTCCTGGAACTCGGCCACCACTTTGTCAAGTACGGCTTGACGTTATTCAAGTTATCAAAGAAGAATGTTTTGAATAAGTACTTCTCTGAGACAGTCCCTAAAGTGGATATGTGGAAGACAGTGAACTTGGAAGATAAGTATGATGAGGAGAACTTGAAAGAGAAGATTGTAGAGAAATCGCAAGGGGACTCGACGTCCGACAATCTGTTCACATTTTCTTCCCTTGACCTGAAGGATATGGAAGCAAGAGTACCCTCGGAATACGTGTGCAGTATCGGAGAAGCGCGCAAACTCTTTGCCTTTACGCATAAATGGATAATGCGCACGAAACACTACTATGACTTTGAGCATAACCCGGCACAGTTCATATCTTGCTCACTCCAGTTAGCGGAACTGTATGAGCACCTAGCGTTCTTCGAGAAGAATATAGACAGCCAGTACAATATACAGAAGCGTCGCGCTGAGGTGCTTGAAACTTTGAATTCTCTACTCAAGACCTGTGACAGCGTAATGGCTGTCCAAATCGACGTCATCCGAGAGCTCTCTCAAGTACAACTGGAACTCATGGCTTTGAACCTGCAGAAGCTATGGCGAGAGGAATCACAGACGAACATCTTCAATATGGATGCGGACGTTGACTCCATCATCAACTCTTTGGACACCGATTCGAATAAGACCGTCACTGAGAGGACTTTGAACACGTCTTCGAAGAATATCTTCTTGAGGAAGATGGAGGCTGCTTCTGCTCTGAATGGGAAGCTGTTCAGGCTGAGCGGTCAGCTTGGGGAAACAAAGCCACGCCAACCAAGCCAGATGAGCTTCGCCTGGAGTTTCGTGGAGCAATAATCTGGCTTCTCGGCTTATAATAGACAAAATATCAAAAAAAAACATCAAGTAACTTTTACTTCCGAAATGATCAAGCAACTAAGCACAGTGCTCAAATGCTAGTTTGGAACAAATATCATGAAAATTCAGTTAAACCACAACTACTAACAAAGTATTATAACTATTAAAAAAATTTAACTCCTACATTAACTTTTAAACTGAAAGCGCCTTCAATATGCTTACGCATGAAACTAAATTACCCTGCTATGATTACTTAAGATTCATTGTAACATAAATAAATAATTATTATGTCAAACTTAATGAATCTTATTAAACAAAAATAAGGTTTTACATGTTTTTGAAGCACCTACGTAACTATATCGGATTCGCTTTCTTTTAAAATATAACATCTGTTTTCTATTTATGTTATACCACTTCTATTTAGATACATTTATCTACATTTATACCCAATTTTAAAAATAAACCTTATATTTTCTGTAGCTCCGTGTTTCTTTTAAAAACCGGCTAAGTGTGAGTCAGACTCAAGCACGAAGGATTCCGTACCAATATCGAGCAAAAAACACATTCTTTATATGGGGTTCTTTAATTTTTTCCTTTTTTTTATATTTATTATTCGTATAGCGGCAATAAAAATATACATTCTGGGAAAATTTCTACTGTCTACCTATTACGGTTCATGATATTATAATGCCCGTCGAACGAAATATCATAGAAAAACCCCTAATTTTGTATGGGAGCCCCCTTAATTATTATTATTTTATCATGAATTTCAACTGTTTAACTATCACGGTTCATTAGATACAGCCTGGTGACAGACGGACAGACTGTAAAATAACACAAAACTGTAACTTTCAAATATATTTTTCAAATAGGGTCCTGCTTTTACCCTTTGGGTACGAAATCCCTTAAAATTACTAGATAACGAAACTTTGCATTTGTATCCCCCCTTTTCTTTACTTATCCCCTTTTTCGTAATAAATAATCAAATATGCCAAACTGATTTGGCCATGAGGCCATGCGATCCCTCGCGATCAAACTGAATATTGTCTTCCTCCTGTAGGTATAACACGTACAGTCAACCAATTTGATTCCCATTTCGTACCTTGTCACAGGGAACGTCAATATGAAAACCGCTTGAAATCTCATATCATTGTCATTGTGACAAGGTTCTATAGTGGCCTAGAAATCAAATTGACTGAACATATGTATGTCTATTTCCACGTAACTCCTTTAATATTTATTTTCCACTTTATAAGAGGCCTTATTCTTATTAAAAAAAAAAACATGACAAATATGTTGATAATTTAATTTCAAACAACTTTTTGAAGTGAATAATACTTTTCCCCGAGTTCTAGGTAGTAACTAGTAACATAGTTATTTCATGCTTTCATTGTGTGCAGTCGAAAATAAGTTGAATAAACTATTTTTCCGCGTCAATTTTGACAATTTCGAGTAGTTTTTGAAACAAAAATTATCAATGAAAAATTCAAACTGTAGTTTTCTATTATATACCAATAAATCCCAATAGCCCTGTTCTAGGGTGTAACATCAATAATATATTAAGAAACATGTTTGTACATAGAGAAAAATTTATAAAACAATCAGCATTTTAAAAGGAACAAGGCCTCTAAAGAGTTTTAGTGCTTGAACATAATGAAGCAAGGCATCGAACTTCCGAGTGCACGGTAAGACTTTAGAGAGCTATGAATGGAGCCGATTAACATTAGAATACAATTTATACTCATACTCATTCATCTATGTCATTCCAAACTACCTTTATGGTTATCATGGATAACATTCCCATGCATTAAATGGCTAAAATTATAAATAATAGGTGGGCCCTCTATAAATAATTTTGATACTTTATGTACTAGTTCTAACCTTCAATAAGGCGGCTGGCGTGGAGGAGGAAGAATTGTGCATTTTGCATTTTAAACACTCACTAACCATCCTAGACAACATATCAAAAATTCAAAACCGGACCGTTTGTAAGGTCAAACCTCTTTATTCACTGGATTGAGTAGGTACATAGTGGTAGAAATTATGTGAGCTGACTATGAATGCATGTCAACATTTATTTAACTTTTTTCCTTAGGAATAGTCTCCGTAATTAAATATTACTCAAAGGCTTGGCGGGAAACTTAAAAAAAACTGCGGTTGGTCACACTTTGTGTAGTAGGAATTATAGTTTCGATGCTAGATAATATTTTTGATTTTCTATGCACACGTAAGGTACCTAAGGAAATAAGTTAAATATATGTTGACGTGCACTCATAGTCAGCTCACATAATTTCTACCACTATGTGCAGTACAGTACAGTCAAAGACAAACCCATATGTTTACAATTTCTAAACTCGATAATACCATATATTAATCCATCACCAAAAAAATACACTTACTATGCCAAATTTGAACTCCATCGGAATCAACTAAAGTACATAAAGTGTCAAAATTATTTACAGAGGACCTACCTACTAAATTGTTTAAATCATAGACAATTGGTGATACCACAAGGAAATATCTGTCAACATCATTTGGCTAGCCAGACTTATAACTTGTAACTGCAAATAAACGATTTTGATTTTGAATTGAGAAAACATGGCGGTAGATATTTCATAAAATAACATTTACTAATTAAGGAAAAGTATACTGCCAAGAACCTATACCTACAAAGTAGGATTAGTACAAGTTATCTAAGCAATGTAGTAGCAAAATTGTCAAAAAGTCTCTAAATAACGATTTGCGCGGGACTTAGCCTCGCCATAAAGGTCACTGGTATGTTATTGTACGGTATATCGAAATTGTTCGTTCTGTAGCCATCATGGGTCACATCAAATAAAAGGTCTTTATGATACCCTTACCATGAATTAGAGTCTGGCTAGCCAAATAATGTTGACAGATATTTCCTTGTGCCATCACCAATTGTTTATGATTTAAACAATTTAGTAGGTGGGTCCTCTATAAATAATTTTGATCTATTATGCACTAGTTCTAACTTCTAATTCTAACATTCCGATGGAGTTTAAATTTGATATCGTACTTTATGTATTTTTTTGTATTATTATCGAGCTAGGTCTTATTTACACTACATTTAATTTTTCGCCTTGTAAAATGGTTAGAAAGAGTAAACAGATGTGTTTGTCGTTGACTGTACCGTACATAGTGGTAGAAATTATGTGAGCTGACTATATCTGCACGTCAACATATATTTAACGTATTTTCTTAGGTACCTTACGTGTGCATAGAAAATCAAAAAATAATTTCTAGTATCAAAACTATAGTTCCTACTACACAAACTGTGACAAGCCACAGATTTTATTAATTTCCCGCCAAAACTTCGACTCGCTAGCGACAGTGTAAACGATTTGTATGGAGAATATTACAGCGCCCCCTAGCGGTTACTTTGTAGAACTAAAATTCTCCATACAAATCGGTAACGTAGTCAATAGCGACAGTAAACTCATGGTAAGGGTTCTGGAGTCTAAATATATAACAAAAATCATTTTTAATCCCATTGAGGTATTATTATAATAGAGCCACAGACCCGAACAAAAATGACAAAAAAAGTGACATCGTTGTCATGTTCAAGTAGATGCCAATAACGCTTATTTATAATTTATAACAACATAATTACTTCGTACAAAAGAACTCATTGCTCAAACGTTTAAGTGTCAGATTGACTTACGTACTTATTACCACAAATATTTTTCTTGTAAATTAACTTTTTTAGCGTACCTATTCTGACTCATGTCTCTTGTCAAACTTGGAACATGGCATGAATGGAGCAGATTTTAATATTTTTACATACTAAAAATATTTTCATTATTATTTTATTTAGGTATTAAAATATATTTGTTGTTTGAACTAAATAAACTCGTAAATTGTTAATAACAAATTAAGTTACGTTTTTATTTAACAACTGCATAAAAGGGTCCCGACACTGCATAGAAGGGATCAGTAATAATTACATTATTTCTCAACTCATCTTGTTCTAGTATGTGAAATGAGAGTAAGGCAAGTGCTAAATATTAACATTTTTAGCCTTTTAAAGTTTGATGGCGTGGCGTGAAAGTCGGTGGGGTGGTATGCATGACAGCACACGTTGCCTTTAGGTGTTCTTGGCGTTCAATGGTTTAAACTGACAGTGTCTAGACTCTGAGACAAAATAAAACAATGACAACAGAGCAATTGATTTATTAATGTAACCATTTTACGCTTCTTTTGATTAAACATAAAAAAAACATATAGGTATGATTATGCAGAACACACGAGAGACGAATTATTTAGCTGAAATTATTCTTGACTCTAAACGTGATTCTCTAAACCTGTGCTAAACGTGACCTCAATTTTTCACGTAGTTTAGGATCACGTGGGAATCTTTAATTAAAAAAAATAGGACAATTATTTATTGCACTCCTTTATTTATTAATAAAATATAAAACTATAGCGACTCCTTAGATTTTTGTTCTGTGATGAGGTGCATTTTGTAGGGACAAAGTTAATAATTCTTATTTAAAATATGCTATGATTTTACATAGGATTCGTTAATTAATCAATAGAACCTACGTAAAATAGAATATTCCGACCTTTTTCTTTATTTTATAGCTGTTATTTCTGCAATTTTTCACTGAACATTTAGTCATATTTGAGATCCGTCACGTGTCACGGTCTAAACGAGACTGAGAGCCCAACTAATGCGATTTGTGATTTTGCATTAGTTGGGAGGGTGCCATTTTTTCCGCCTGATTGTGTGTCCATGTAATTATTACGTCAATGTTTAATCCTTACCAAGTTCGAACTGGGAGAAAACGGTTGAATGATTTTTACAAAATGTTTTGTCAAATAACTCATAATACTCGTATCAAACGGTACGAGTACGAAAGCAATAATTTTTCTATTCAAAATGATGTCGTAGTTACTAAAGCCGTTTATAGAACGAAATGAGAAACATATTAAAACACATTAAGAGGCTTTATTCCTTTTAAAATTTATTTTATTCATATTATGATTATGACAAATATATTAATAGATAATTTCAACCAACTTTTTGAAATGTAATAATAGTTAATAATAGTTAAGTTAAGTTCGCACCTGGTATGTATAGCGCTCCATACAAATGAGGTGGAAAGTTAACGCAACCAATCCCGTTGGTTGTATGGGAGCCCCCCTTAAATATTTATTTTATTTTATTTTTAGTATTTTTTGTTATAGCGGCAATAGAAATACATCATCTGTGAAAATTTCAACTGTCTAGCTATCACCGTTCTTGAGATACAGCCTGGTGACAGACGGACGGACGGACGGACGGACGGACGGACAGCGAAGTCTCAGTAATAGGGTCCCGTTTTTACCCTTTGGGTACGGAACCCTAAAAAAAAGGTCGTCTAAGAATCAGCACTTGTAGACAGTCTCAGTCTTAGTAATCCGACTGTAAGATTTTCTGTTGTGTAACCAATTACTTGTATTCTACGCTCTTTTAGAATCATGAATAGGGTGTTTCATCTTTGTATGAAAAAAATAAACTGTATTTTTTTTTATGACTTCGCTTGGGGATCGGGTCTGTATAATAAAGTAAATATTTGTTCCAAATTTCAAGAAAATTTGAGGACGCTTAGGTTAGGTTTAGGTTGCGCAAACTAACCACTTTTACAACAAATGTTAAAATTCGTAATAGTTCTGAAGTACTGATTTTATATTTTGTAACGTATTAAATATAAATATCTCTTATTGGAAGTAAAGAGTATTACCGGTTGAGAAGTTTAGATGTAAATAATTAAACTATTGTTAAATTTCAATTCAATAAAGTCAGAGCCAAAGAGAAGTTCGAGAGAAATGTGTAATTTTACCATTTGACGACGCGGTTGGCTCGGTTTGTAGACACCTGCCTACTGAGCCGGCGGTCCTGGGTTGTGTGATGAACTCGAATACTTGTTCCTGGGTCATGGATGTTATCTATACACCGTGGCCGTTCATAACCCGAAAGATTTTAACCACGTATTTTTGACGACAATACGAGTAAATAATTTTATATCGACATGGGTCTAATTATGTGTCTTAATTAATAGTATATTACTGCCGAGGCCGGGAAAAGTCAGTTCGTGGATGAGTATGATTTTGAAGGACGAGGCGTAGCCGAGTCCTGCAATAATACGAATCTGCGAACTGACATTCCCGCCGAGGCTTGTATAGTGCTTTTCTCCAAATATGCTTGGAAATAATCACCAATCTACATTTTAATTTAATATATCAGTAGGTACCATGAAGTTCATTTGGTACTTATTTTTTTTAGGAATAGGAATAAAATTTCGGGTCCGAATCATATGTTTGATTTAAAACAAAATATATGAATAAGTATTAAATATATATGAAAACACAATAACAAAAAATACGCACATAGGTAATTATAAATTTTAGTTAAATTAACAACTTCTAAACACACTGTTTTTTTTTTAGAAACCATACCATATTTATCATTCGGAGATCATAAGTTCAAAACAACTTTTATATTGATTTGGACACAATCATTTCTGTTTTATTTTTTATTTGTTTACGTTTGGTACACTTATTAATTTTCAACTCACTCATTAAATATCATCATATTATTAAAATTAAAACTTTCTTGAGAAATCTCTAATAAATAACTAAGAATCATGAAAATAAATTAACCGCATATAAGATTATTATTTAAATTGTTTGTCCGTTATTCGAAATTTGTCGACATTTCAAATACATTGACAGTAGCAGAGCAAAAAAATTCACAGTGCAAGAACTAAACGCAGAGAACAATTAAAAAGTTTATAATCGTTTTTATTTTTTAAATTTAGTGGACAATTGGCTGTTTGGTGAATTATCAGTCTTTGAAAAAATTAAAAGTAAAAATGCAGTAACCGGCCAAATTAAGATTACCCTCATTTGTTTGAGACGTTATAAACGGAAGGTGTGTTTTTTACTTAATCGTCTTATTTAAATAATATTGATTTCCCGGCTAAGGCCAATAATATAATTATTTTTTAATTTTTATTAACGCCTTCTAAAAATAACGAACGATTTCGCGGTCCAGTTTTACTACATTAATGGGAACATTTCCAAGCAAGTTGGAGAAAATTACTATTTCAGTACAAATTAAATCATATTAATTGCCCGCTTCTTTGTGTACAAATCTTTAGTTGAAGAAGAGTGAACAAGCATGACACTTCACGAATCGCTCCGAAATGACTTGTGTTCTATGACAAGAAGTGTCAAGTTATCGCTGTCTCAATATTACAGGGTTCTATGTTTCACTTTTGACGAGTTCAAATTTGAACATTGGCATAATTACATGCATTAGGGTGTGTTAGACTGGAGATTTTTTAACTTTTGATTTGTTTTAAATAATTTATATCTCCTTAATTATGAGTTTTTGGACTATATGTTACATAAGTTTATATACTCGAATTAGGCTCTAGTATCGTTAGCTTAAATCTTACGGGTTATTAACGGTCACGGTGTATATGTATTTATATATATTATTTATATCGTCGTCTAGTACCCATAGTACAAGCTTTGCTTAGTTTGGGACTAGGTCGCTTTGTGTATGATTGTCCCTTAATATTTATTTATTTATTTACAGAAAAAAAGGGCAAAAATACAGCAAACGCTTTCAAGAGCAGATACATCAGCGTTTTCCATATCACTTAGAATATAGAAGAAGTCTATTATTTTTAATACGATGGGAGATAATAATTTACATCACCTTTTTCCAAAAATATAGAATAAATAACATACAAAAGCGAAAAATCTTAGAGTTTTGGAGCTAACCTATAGACAAAAAATAAAAAAGTAAGAAGCCTGAAAATTTATGTATTTGTATAATTTGCTATTGTTTATCAATATGTTATGCATATCAGTATAGGATATTATACAAAAATAACATATTCTTCATGTCGCCAAAGTGATAATCACACATAGGTAGCACTTAAAAGATTAGTGATGAGACACGTTTTCTAAGTGTCTTTTCAGATACGATAAAATAATAAATTAATATTACCTAGATCGTATTTAAAATTGAAAAGTCACTTTCATTACTGAGACAGCACCACAAAGGTTAACTTGTTTATCAAAACGATGAACTTTGACGACGCGGTTGGCTCAGTTTGCAAGCACCTGCCTACTGAGCAGCGGTCCCGGGTTCGAATCCCGGCCAGGGCAAATATTTGTGTGATGACCTCGAATATTTGTGCTTGGGTCATGGTTGTTCCTATGTATTTAAGTATATATTTATCTATATAAGTATATATATCGTCGTCTAGTACCCATCCATAACACAAGCCTTCTTGAGCTTAATTTGGGACTAGATCGATTTGTGTGAGGTTAGGTTAAAAATAGGAAATAATCCTGGATCTTACAACAAAAAATATCAATAACTTGTTACAAAATAAAGAAGTTGAAATCATAGAAAATATCAATAAAAATACGCTACGACTTTACAATAAAATGTTTTTTTACCCATTACTTCAGTGGAGGTTGAAAGATCGTTTTCGTACACAAAGTGGATTTTCTCAAGTAGAAGACGTAGGCTAACTTGTGAAAATTTAGAACAAATTTTAATTGTTTATCACGAATCACAGTAATGATTAAAATTCTTTTTTTTTGTGGTTTCTTTTTCTCGACTGGTATAGGAAGAATATTGTCACATCACTAGTCTGTTAGAAACTGTCAAGTGCTACCTATAAGTGCCACTAGTTACCGATGTGTGCATGAGCAAACCGCGTATCGTACTTGCACTCAAAAATTAATCAGAAAAATGTACTTTTGTGTTTTTCGTTCTATATAGAAATATTGCACATCGTCTACTTTAAGGTCTTAGCAGATGTTGACATATAATAGTATGATATTTTTTTTGTCATAATGAGTGTATACTAAAACTATAATTTTCTTTGGAGGAGCCTACATTTATAGAAGTTCATTAGAAGAAGCTTTACTGAAAGTTGAATTTGTTGTACGTTATTGCTTTTTTTATGCCAAATCAGTTTTTTTTTTTATTTAAGAACCCAATAATGGTGAAGTTCTTATTATAATACTCAAGAAGTAACGTATTTGTTGCAAGTTCCACAATGTTGCGCAACCTCTAAATAATGTTCAATTAACCCTTAATGTGACAAAAATAATGTGGAGGTTGCTAGTTCAAGCCTCGTTAAGGTAGAGTAGAGCAAAAAATTCTAATTCGAAAAAAAAAATGGTAATAGATGGTCTAAGAATGTGTTCCTCCTACTCCACTGCCAAATTAAGGGAGCTGAAATCTCGCACAGGGTCCTTTAAGGTAAGTGCGATCAAGGATTTGAGCGAAGTCACATGAAAATCAAACTTTTTAAAATATGAAACACCTTAGGGGTGTTTTGTCAGGAACTTTACAAATTGATTTTTTATATCATAAATTGGGATATTTTCTAAAATGTAAAAATGTGATAATATTTAATTTTATATCCTTTATGTGATTATATCGCAAAAAGTCCTGGTTACAAAAATGAAATATTGACAATTAAAATACGATGACGAGCTAAATAAAGTCTTACCTAACATGCTTATTAAATTTAGATACCTAGCAAATTTAAAGAACAGAAGCCAAATTCAGCATTTGATATCACGCATTAATAAACCACGTACTAAAAAAAACTAACTTGATAACTTTTGTAACTATTACGGAAGAACGTCAGATTTAATTAAGCTCCCAAATTAATGCAAGGACAGAACACCAACGTTCTCAAAAAAAATGGTGCAAGACTATTTTTTTTTGTATTTTTTTACAAAAATATAAATTTATTATATCGGTTATACAGCACATCCCTGTACTGAAGGCGCGAACAGACTGGTAGTCCCGCTGGCAACAGCAGCGCCGGTTGATAAGAAATTCTTAACCTTTTGTTTTTCTTTTTCTATAGGACCGGTATGATATGAACAGTAACATAATAGTAGTTTATGTGACTGTACATAATGAAGGGTATTAAATACGAGTGTGGGTCTATGAAACGCGCCGTAGGCAAGTTTCATAATAACATCACACGAGTGTTTTAATGCCTAATTATGTACAGTTACATACACTACTTTATCAAGCCACATATCATAGGCCTCCATGATGCATTCAGGAGTCGCACATTACGACAAATATTACCCGGTAATGGCGGTAATGAAGTGTTCTGGCAGCTGTCATAGTTTTTTTTTTATTCAGAGACAAACTAGAGTTTGCCCCAATTATCATATCGTTCGATATACTTACGTGCGACATTTGTCAAATTTGATACAAATTGACAATTCATTTCGGACTAAACGTCATCTCGACTGATAGTAGAATAGAGGTCAAATCAAATTTCTTTGTTTTTCAAAGATGTTCGAAATTTGAATAAATAATATTATCGAAATCGATGTTATTATTTAGCAATAATAACATTTTCATAGATAAGAAATGTGTTCTAATAAAACAATCTATTTTTATGGTGGTCATAATGTGCGGTTCTTGAACGCATCATGGAGGGTTTATGATATTTGGATAGATAAAGTTTCTTTTCTTTAATAGACAATAAAAAAATGCTTTATAAAATAGTTTTATTTAGTAGTATTGTATCGAGAGGCAAGATAAATTGGTTTAAAAAGGCCGTTATACTGTTTTATATATTATATTTTTGCTTGTATTGTTTTTATAAATAATATAATTTATACACTTTAACCGTGATAGTAGGAATGTACGTTCCACGTATACGCAAAAAACTATGCAAAAAAATCATAAAACTAGTAGTGTAGTAATATAAGTAGTTGATATCAGAAGACATAGGCTACAATTTGAGTTTTTAGAATATTGGTTTAAGAAGGTCTTTAATATTTAAATTTGGATTAAGTCGTTTTAAGACATTTTTTGCGCGCGAAGCCGCAGAAAAAAGCTAGTAAGCATTGATCCTAAACTAAAAATGGCTAGAGATCTAGCCTATCTTTAAGTACGTTAAATTTTCGTCAAAAGTCATCCGCTGGATTATTTTTATTTATTTATTTTTATTTATTTATTTATTTATACATGGAGAACCAACAGCTAAACTTACGCTAATAGTGGCATAACTAGTAATACAGAGCCAATTATAGGATCTCACATATAGCAACGAAATAATATTTAACATTAAGTTAAATAACACGCACAGTTTTACAAAGACACATGCAATAATAACAGCAAATTAATACAAAAAAAAATACAGAATAGTTGGATCGGGCTCCCAACCAGCCCCTGTTATTTCCTCAGTACCCTTAGCGTCATGATACAGGACGCACGTTCTTAAACCTGTGATACTTAGTGGCGTTATCTCGTTTTTCGGAAAAAATAGCTTTTTTTGTTATACCAGTTTTTTGCGAATTACAAATAATATTATTGTTTTTATGAAAGCTAATTAGCGTGAATGTTATTCAATAAATTCAGTCGTGATTCAGTGTTTCAATAATGTGCTTCTCGTGGTTTGATTTGGTGCACATAAAAATGTATTCGTGGTGTAGTGTCAATTATACGATCTAAAGATACTCTAGGTTAAATTCATGTAATTTCTTTCGGAAAATTGTAACCCCAATCTGTCATAATCATAAATATATGAACTATCACAGTCAATTTCTAAACATATTTACTAACCAAAAATGTATAAATGCCAAGTAAAATTTCATGCATGATTTAAACCCCTTAAAATACAGTATAAGGAAAAAAGTGAATTTGGGAATTGATATGACGTATTTTTAACTCACTTGCTCTGTTCTCTGTCACTCATATTATTAAGATTGTATACGAAAATCGTACTTTTGTAAGCTTAAAAATATCACGCCCTTATTTTCTTTTAGGTAAAATTTTATTTTTTATGTTAAACTAGCGACCCGCCCCGGCTTCGCACGGGTGCAATACTGATAAATTATGCATGTATTATACATAAAATCCTCTTCAATCACTGTATCTATTAAAAGGAACCACATCAAAATCTGTTGCGTAGTTATAAAGATCTAAGCATACATAGGACAGACAGGAAGCGACTTTGTTTTATAGTATTTTGTGATGACCACGTTTGACTGTACTTACCAAAATTCTTATGAAATACTTGACTTATTTAATTTGCAGGGGTAGTATAATGCGAGATGACGTCCGTAAATGACGTACAACCAATGACGACCCTATCAAGATAGGGACGTCATTGGATGTCATACCGTCATGAAACATCTTACAGACTGAAAACGAAGCCCACCTTGTAAATTAATTAAAATCAATATTAATAGTAATAATCAATATTAATAATAATAGTTTTACCACTTAATTCGAATGTTTTTTTTTAATAAATAATATCTTTTATTTCAATTACACTCATAATAATTAGGAAATGTTACTATTCGATAGGGGACTTTTTTATGATAATAATTTTGAATGAGCGTTTTTGACATTGAAATAATTAATATTAAGATAAATGTAAAATTTGAATTTTAGAAATGTAAATAACCATTTGAATACTATTTGTATGTTTTTAGTTGCATGCAATATTTAAAATAACGTTGTATATCCGCATTAAAATGTCAAACTTTGCATGTGTTGTTTCCTTAGATTAAGTTAAATAAGCTATACCCTAACAGGGTCCATGATGTACCTTATATATATATAATTGTAACACCTGTAATACCATGGTTGCTATAAATAAATCTATCTATCATTTCAATCGATTTTGCGTTTCCTTAGATTAAGTTAAATAAGCTATACCCTAACAGGGTCCATGATGTACCTTATATATATAATTGTAACACCTGTAATACCATGGTTGCTATAAATAAATCTATCTATCTATCTATCATTTCAATAGATTTTGCTAAAACGCTCCGCATAATCCCCTACAATGAATTTCACTCGCATTTTACGAACCCTACCTATTTATATGTGGTGATACATATTTCATTTTGTGGTTATTCATGGCGTCAAACCTAATCTAGCGAAATTATATTTTTTTATATTTAATTGTATGTTTCCATATTAAAGATTTAACTGTAAATGTTTTTTTTAAGTGTCCATGTTTTTTTTTTAATAAAACGAATTTTATGGGTTTTTATTACTTAATTAGTAATAAATAAATTAGCTTGCCTGTGTAACGCTCAGTTTTGTGATCCTAATAAAAAAAAAAAAAATTAGCTCGTAGTCATAAAACACCCAAAAGATGTAAAAGCTTTGCGATATTTTTTCTAATGTGAGCTTAAAGCAAGTTACAAAAAGCGCACTGCATTAAAAAAGTTAAAAAATATGACTAGTTAAAATTCTTTTTTTTTTATCTAACGAAATATGTTACATTTTGCTTATTGAGAGGAATACTTTCTACCTAACTTCACTCCAGCCTTTACATTCTAAATGTGGTATTACATACTTAGCTTAATCAACTGTCAACATTAAAATTACAAAGCAATTATTAATATCAAGGTCGCGGATACCTAAGTTTTTTATGTGCATAAAATTATAATGTTATTGCAGGGAAAATAAGATTAAATATGGGAGTTTGGCGGCAAAATATGTACATCAACAAAACTTTGTACTTATTTTTTTTTTCGATTTGTTTGTTAGTGTAGTGCAGCTGCGAACTGAGCCGGTGGCCCTGGGTTCGAATTCCGGCCAGGCCAAATATTTGTGTGATGAACTCGAATATTTGTTCCTGGGTCATGGATGTTATCTATATTATGTATTTATATATTATGTATATCGTCGTCTAGTACCTAACTTTTTTCTAGAGGGGGTCTAGGAAAGAAAGGGGTCATTCCTACCTAATGTAAGGTGGGCTTCCTAGGGTAAGTCTATCACCGGGGGAAGACTGCCATAGTCTAATAATTAACTAGTTTTACCCCATTAGACAATAAACTATCCCACTATACCGGGTGATCAATCCAATGGGGTCAGTAGCGAGAAGTCAAAAACTATAAGAGGTAGGGAAATCTGTTCTTAGGAACCACGGCGTCGGTTTTAGATTTAATAAAAACTGCAATATAATTTTTTTATGGGTACTGGACGACGATATACGTATTTATATAGATATATATATATATACTTAAATACATAGAACAACCATGACCCAAGCACAAATATTCGAGTTCATCACACAAATATTTGCCCTGGCCGGGTTTCGATCCCGGGACCGCCGGCTCAGTAGGCAGGTGTCTACAAACCGAGCCAAACGCGTCGGAAAGTGTGCACGGAACCCTCGGTGCGCGAGTCAGATTCGCACTTGGCCGAGTTTTTTTTAAATGAGAATCGATTAAATTTTTATAGGGATCAAATGTCTATAAGGGTTGATTATTAATTATACCCTGGGGTTAAGTACACGAATAATTTAATGCCTAGTCGGCCTAGTGACTAATCAATTCTGGGAGCGTTCGAGTATTAAGTAACGCAATTTTTGAAGATTTTTGACCTTCCCTCCCCCTTTGTAAATCTAAACGTTCTTCTGTACCGTTGTAACTTGTAATCATCGACCGTTTTTAAATAAATCGAATACGTAACTGAATTGACGAAAAAATCCATACTCTCAAAATTTAATCAGAATCTGTAGGCGAAAACAGCCGAACAACCTGGGAAATGAAATTATAAAAAAAGAAACAATATTCTGTTTTGCCACCGTGTTTAATCGGAAAACTTCATTTTCACATGTCCTCTCTTGAGGTACTTTTTTCTTCTTTTGACGTTGATAAAAAGGTAAGAATGTAAAACTGTATGAAAACGATAATTTCCAACAAAATACGACGACGAAATTTTACTTTCTGGGCTTTTATTCTGTGCCTGCATATCCAATTAGTTCGCTAGATTTCGAATAGATGACGCTTATATATATACATTTTCATGAACCTGCTAACTAAGGTCACGTCCTATCGTAGTGCAGACAGTCACACAGAGATGGCGCTAATGTAAACACACGTTTATGTGCTTAACCCCGTTTGAGAGGACCTCAATAAGTCGTAGTGTTTAAGGTGACCGAAAGATGGCGCTTATATCAATGGAGTTGTTAATTAGTATACTTAAGCTACCAATAGATGGCGCTATGGAAATTACCATAATTATTAATTGTGGTGGATTTACCATTCACTTTATCGAAAGACAATTCATTAAACGTTTAGTTAAATTGAAATATTTTTTGCTATGACAGTTTTAAGATTGCCTGACTAATTAGTTTATTTATTATTAACAAGAAAAACACTAGTTATTGGATAACTATATATTTTAGTATGGAAACACATCTTACATCTACACTATGCATTGTAAAAGTGGAACGGAATTTCATATATCCAAAACTTTCCGTTAAATTGGTGGCGCTACTGTGGCTGAAACTATTTATTTATTTTATAAAAAGATTTACATGACATTACAGTACAACCAATGCGTCATGATCATGAAACTTAGATTAAAATTAAAGGAACATAAAAATATTATAATTATAGGAACAGTTGAGCACCTAGCATCCATCGCCTCACAGAATCTCAAGCATTCACTGCGCACAGCCACCCATCGCCACGCAAACAACTAGTTCCGTTACTTACAAACGGTTCGTTTAAACAATTTCATTAGAGCTTACTTATGCGTTTTTTTCTGTATACCGTTAAAGAAACGATGTAGGGATTACTCTGCTTACCTAATATATTAAAATTTTAAATTCGACACAGGTTTTACTCCGTCTATAACTTTGAATTTTCCATACTTTATAGCGGCATTGAAACTATTATAACTTACCTACAACAAAACTATCAAATATTATCTTAACTCCTTACATGTTGGATAATACTGGCTATTTAGTAAACTATCCAATAAGTATTGCGTTTATAAAAATACGCATCTTTTGTTTTACGAGGCAATCATGATTTTAATCACGTTCGAAAATACGGCTGATCCTATAGGAAGACCTTTTAACGTATTCACTGCGCATGTATGCGTTCACAGTCATACAAGTTTGCTCCTAGGCCGAGCCTCCCGGCCGTGAGTGCGCTAACGAATTGAGGGCCTAGCTCGCGAATAAAAACGGTGCCTCAAGAAATCAGAAGTATTCCACTATGGCAAATTGTCGTAGCGCTTGTCTTAATGTGTCGTTAAAAATAAAATTGCTGCGAACGGTATCGTCGACACCGACGTAGCTATCAATGGCTCGACTTCTAGTTGCTGGCCACAGCCGACTGTGGTGTTTAAAAGGTGAAAGAAAAATCTAGTTGCTTTTTAGCTGATTACTCTAGTAGGTACGTTATATCCATACTAATATTATAAATGCGAAATATGTTATAATAGTAGGGGGGACTGACGAGTTTTGAAATAGAGAAGAGTTGAAACAACGTAATTGAGTCGGCGCCCCACCGCCCGCGGGCCCCTCGGTGTGCATCCTTGGATCGCTAACAGACAAAAATCCAAGAAATTGTTGGAATCTGTTTCAAACTCCCTCGGTCTCCCAAACAAACAAAACTAAAGGTTCTTCATGGCCCGCTAACAGGAACAATAGGGATATAAATAACACAACACATTGTATTTTTCGATGTTTTTATAACAAGTAGTTCCAATAAAATTTTACAAGTTCTCTTTGTACAAGAATGGAGTATCCTCCGTGATAAACGAAAAATTATTCAGATAATTTGTGGCATAACATTATTTGGGATAGTGCTTAAACGAAGACAATCTAGCGAATGGGCTACATACATTATATGCCCCAAATACGACCGTCCCAGCTTCGGAACGGGATCGAACCTTGGACACAAGCGTATCAACTAAGTGCCTGGAGCCCATCACTGCTGTATCCATTACATATACTCCTAGATTAGCTAAGACCAAATAGATAGTGCAACAGGATACTGAATCAGGGACTGGATGAACAGTGCAAGCACCTTTATAAACAAACGTGTATTTGAAACATAGCGATTCAAAATGCTGGCGTATTTCATTATCCTAAAAATTGCACCATCTTTTTGTATCTTCAGTTTTATACACACGAAGGGTCACGGTTCTAGTTCCCTTGTGTGTTTTGAGCACTAGTTGCTAGATATACCACAATTTACGCTAATGTCCAATAGAGGACTGCACCAATGTCAATCAAAACTTCATCATGTTAGACTAAGTTCCTCGTAGTGCACTTCTGAATAACAGTTGAATAACTCTGTCATATGGACCACACTTTGAAAGGACCCGTAGTCACGAATGAATGATTCAAGAGCTACCAATACTCAAACAAAGTCGCCTTTGTCGATAGCGCCAATTTGGCAGTGTCTGTTCCATTCTATTCATATGGCGCTTCTCTAGAGGTATATTTAACACTGTAGCGCCATCTAGTCAAAGTTTCAATCAATCGCTTCATTAAAAAAAACATGCTATAGAATTGGCAATATCTTGAATTATTCCTCCATACCATCTAACAAATAAAATCAAGCGCCAGTACAGTAAGATTAAACCCATCTAATTGTTCAGTCACACGGCCATTTAAATCCTGTTTTAACCTACGACACTGGCGCTTTGAGTGCGTCTTAATCATCTACGTCTTAACATTGAGCGCTTGTATTTAGAATATACAGTATAGCACAAATCATGAGAGCCTACGGCTATTAGGATTCATTTTGATTCATTCCATCTAAAGATTAGTTTTGTTGAACGAGGAGAGACTTGTCGGCGAACTTCTATATAGTACAGTGCGATATAAGTTCTAGTGGAGCCGGTATTTCTCCTAATCGTTTCGGTCATAAGCCTTTCCTATTCAGTTTCTATAACGTACTTCAAGTAGTACCTATTGTATTTCTTATAAGCCATTGAATGAATATTATCTTTTTCGAAATATCAAACAAATATTAATTCCTTGCATGCTTTATTAAAATTTTAAAAGCACTATAATTTTCTCTCTTGCAAATGTCATATCATATCCTATTGATTAGGTTAGGTTAGGTTTGTTTTACAACAATCTCATATAGTTTACGATTGCAAAGAAAAATGCTTTCAATGAAATGATTTTTCGGTGAAATAAAACATTCCACGAAAAATAATTCTAGGATTCAATATAGACCCTTTTGTGTACATCCGATTACGATTTATCAATTTGTTGATGATAGATAAACTTTTGTTGTATTATATTATAAATGTAAAACATGATTATATCTTTGGTTATGCTGAAGATGCAAGATGACTGAAATCTGACAGTTCATCAAAATTGTCTCAAATTTTGGCATCGTTGGTATATTTAATTCATTTTTATTACGCTTAGTTTTAGTTACTCAGATTGATCTCAGGGGACAACTCATACACACATTGTTTTTATTGTTACTTCGTATATCTACGTTTGGCTAAAAGGGAAATTAATACTCTCTACCTATATAGGTCAGCAAAAACATTTTTTTTACCAAATGGTCTTCTCGGATGATATTTTGCAATTTAGCGCAGATGTTTTAACAGACACTTAAAGGGCATTTGACTTAGTATACCTACTTTAACAAATTCGCGATTGGCAAAATTTCATTGATGGTTGAAATCAAGAATGGTTTGGACTTAATTCTGAATAGATAGTTATTAGTTAATATGGTAAATTGAACTATTCGAATCCTTACTCTATATTTCTTACAGGATCGTTGCGTAGTAAACATTGTTCAGATATTGAGTTTAAATTCCACTTCTAAAAGTCAGTCGTTTCAGGAGCGTAGAGGGTTTGAAGGGACCGTTGAATAAGTGGTTACAGCTTGGCCTTTACCTTAATGAATACTGGATAGTGGACATCAGCACCTTACGACATTATAACTATCAATATCTTATGCTCATATTTAAAAAACCGCATTCCATTAACTGGCAGTGTTACTTCAGCCAAGTTATCTGTGTCATTATCATTAACTACAATAACTTCAAGAAGTTTCCTGCATTCTTGGATTATTTCGCTAAAGTGCATTTTAAAATGAGACTTGAATACGCATTTGTATGTATGTAAACACTTTATTGTACACAAAAACAGAAATACATCAAAACAAAAGAAATACATGTACAAAGGCGAACTTATCCCTTTAAGGGATCTCTTCCAGTTAACCTTTGAGTAAATGAGTGCTAAACAGAAATGTAAACGGTAGACAACCAAAGCAACATGTACAATACGAAGGAGGATGATTTAACAATAATACTTACACATGAAAATGCAAAAAACCAAAATAGAGAGAGATAATATATTTGTTTAAGATAAACCTATAACCGCCACTAGATTTAGGAGCTAAAAAGATTTTAGAAACGGAACTGTTTATCGCGTTGTTCACATGCAGTATAGTGGCCTTGTGCCTAAGTCGATTAAGTTCAGTATAGGGCGTTATTAGGTAAAGTTATCAAAGCATAATGTTTTTGTAGTGTTACCTTTCACATTATTCTCGTCATGATTTATTTTAATAACCAACGAGTAGGTACAATATTTAACTTAATATTATGTCACTGTTAGTGTAATTTGGATGTTTTTTGGCATTTCTAACACAGTAGCTTCACAGTATCAATAGCTTTCAATGGCACAGGTAATTTGGAAATACGTTTAAATTGTCACTACACGTCTGCCGCTGAGGAGGTACCTACTTTCGAATAAAAAAGCCCCCCTTTTCCTTAAAACGGCAATTGAAGGATACAGGCCAAACTGTAAGCACTGCCAACCCGTCGTCCTTGGTATTGTCAGTTCGATTAATTCTATTGTGAAAAACTCCAGATTTAATCAAAAGAAGATTCCCCTCGTTGGTTCGCGATGTGTATAATTTAAAAATGCTATAAAAAGTGTCAATAAACACAGACTTATGCTTATTCCACAGCCATGTTTATGGTGTCATGTGTTGCCATCTACGCTCCTTTATTTTCAAATTACTTATATAGTTCAGGTTTGCTTCTAACGCCTTATCTCGTTTCAAGAAGTATATAGACTGAAATATAGAAATGTCCAATATGACTTGGCATCGGTCATCTTCCTTAGAAAGTTGACTAATCACTCTAATCAGAGGTGAGCGTTGGTTAATTAGCGTACCCCGTCTCAATGACCTTGGGCATTCGAACTTTTTTCGTTCGCACTAGTTCGTAAAATTTTACGGTTTTCACGGCGTCAAGTATGCACCGCCATCTTGGTAGAGCCGCTCGTACTACATCGAAGTTATTAGCGACATCTTACGCATCTTTGCCGCACTATCACAGTTCTAGAGGGCAATTCACGGGGATTGCACAAAGAGGAACTACATGAAAACACTTTGAAGATAGTGAAATTTGCCGGGTAGCCCCTTAACGTGAATCATCTTGCTCACTTGATACGAATTATAACTAGTCTTAATTTGTCATTAAGTTTGTCATTCTTTAGCCATTACACATTTTTAACCATCGACGTAAGAGCAGTGTCATAAGGTTTGCCCTTGTGGGATGCCACAGAGGTGAATCTTATGTAGCCCAAACAGCTGATCCGATTTGAGTGCGGATTTATTTAATCTCAAAAAGAAAATGATTAGGAGGTATATGTATTATTATCTGTCAAATTTTTAACATCGTTGAATCGTCAATTATGCGGCTTGTATAATTTATTTACCAATTCTCGATATGTGTCTGCAAATGGCATGTTTCATACATAATAGAAATCAGTAGGGACAGTTCAAAACTATTTCTTTCTGTTTTTCCTCTCAGAGCATCAAATAAAAAAATATTGTGATATTATTACTAGTCTCATAGCATCAAGAGGGCGTTCAAAGATATTTTTTTACTAAATGATTTAAATATGCAACAAAATATGCCCTTAGGTGCCGTCAACTATTGGGAAAAATATAACGTATCTTTTCACTGAAAGATTGCGTGCTTATTGGTTTAGGGATGACCTAAAATTTACTACGCAACGATGAATCAAAATAAACGATATAAGACCAAAAATAAAGCGTTCATAACAATGATGGACTCCGCAGCATTACAAATACATTACAGACTAAAAGTAAGCCCCACAAGCAATGCAATTTTAACGGTGAACCACAACTTTATCCCCTCTCTTCTACGACTGCAATACAATAATAGTATAATAATATCAATAAATCGTCAATATATAGCATATACTATTACAAAATTCCCTCATCTTATTTGCTTGGGTGTAGTGGATCATTCATACATTGACACTTCTAAAATTACTCAAAAATAGCTCAAAACGTTTGCTATCTATGATCGCGCGCGCCATCTAGAATAAATATACATGACTCAAAACACAACTGCCACTTGGCAATAGATGGCGCCTCTTACGTTGGTACACAGTGGTAATATCGAATTTTTTAGTAGTTCGCAAAGTAACCGATAACAACACAAACTTGACGATCATCTTCATAGATGACAAACACAATGGATTTTTAGATGAATTGGTATCTTGACCATTATTATCACTTAAGTCATATATTGAAAATTACCGTCAACTAAATCGTAATATATAATCACTGCGTCAAATTCACAATTGACCCCAAGCAACTTCCATTTATCCGCATATTTTATTAAATAACAATAAAATTAAATACAGAGACATTATTTAACAAACAACATGCATTATCATGTAAGAGAATGGCAGGCTATTTCTTAGAAATCCTACAAATAACAGCACTTCTAGCATAACCATGACACGCGACTCTCTCGCGCGAGACCTACCTATCACTTTATGTACAGTACTGTGAGAGAGTGATGGGCAAGGACCGGAATTCTTCATAGCAACAATCAAACTTTGAGAGGGTTTGACCAAAGTGTTTTATCGACTATCGATAAATAATTTTGATTTTTGCTATGAAGAATTCCGGTCCTTGGTGATGGGTGATGCTATGTCGCGCAATATGAGTTCGCGAATTATAGTTGTGCTAGGCGGGTTGGTCTAAGTCAGCCGTATAAGAAACGTTGAGTCACTTTCAAGAGCTATCGTGCTAGAAATTGCTACTAAAATCGGCTATCTGCGCTGAGAACATTATTGCAGACGCCGGAAAAGGGCTTGTTTGTAGAGCCGACCATACGGAGCCGGATAGTGATACAAAGCAAGCCCTTTTCACGGCTAGGCATGTATAGTGCTTTTCTCAAACATATGCAATGAAATTAAAAAAAATACGTCAGTCAAAAAAATATAATTCAGCTGTTTAGCCTGCTCATGAACACAGGCGCCATGTTTAAAAAGATTACTTCCCGGTTGTCGCCTTCAATTTTGAATGAAATTCCTTTACAGTTCTCTCGAGTTGTTCCGCCCGAAACGTGATACTTCGAAGCCTGTTATAACGCACGTTATGGCTACATTTCATTGCACGTTTGAGAAAACACTTTTTAGTATTTTATACCTGCCATACCATAACCATAACAGACATAAGAATTAACAAGACATTTTTTTTTATTTAAGCAGCAACGTCTGCTGACGTAAACCAAATGCTTCCATAGAAGCGAAACTTAACTAATTTTATTTTATTAATTATTCGCTTCAATGTATACATAATTATTATTTACTACGCGCATTCACATCACATCATAATTGAGTTTAACTCATACAGGTATTCCATTCAGGAACTTTATGTTTAAATATTTAGGTATATAGTTTTATTAACATTATGTAATGTATGTGTAATAGTTGTTATTACTCGAACTTAACTTTAGTTAAATGTACCTATGAGCGCCAGTTAATTACCATTTAAGACTGCAGCTGGTTTCTTGAACTCTTGTTTCTTCACTTCGCATTTACGAGTATGAAATTAATATACCGTATATTTCGCAGTCATTAAAATACCAATCAGCTCACGTGTAACAATAACTCGAAATCAACATAACATTGTTGTCTTAAATAAACATTTTATCACTATAATATGACCTGCTTTTTTATATTGACTTCGCAAGTAACGTCTTTACACTCTTGACGAGATCATATGATCTCGCATGCTCAATTCACACATAATAATTCATTAAAACTATTGACACGTGAGTCACTACCTTTGTAGTTTTTATGGAATGGATATTATTTATAACTTTATTCCACTACGCCCAAGCACTCTCACTTCCTTACAACCCTAGAATTGCATTGGTTGCGTCCAGCTAAAATAATTCTTTATTTACACACCCGAAGGTACATTATTAAATCTAGTTTAGAACTTATCGTTTGAGATTTGCCACCAACTTAAACTTAATATTGTCCGTAGCTTAGCATAAGAACGCGGGTGGACGTGACTTGGTCGACGACTCGAAATCCAAGAGTAATCCCTTGCCTGTAGTCCCATCCAGTCTCCTCTCGCAAGTACTTTTAATAAGACTAACTTTCTTTCTAAATTTTCCAACATTATTTTATGTACGTCTTTCTTTGTTCTAAAATTGTTTGTAAAAATACATTTCTCACATTAAAATATAACATAAACAAAGGCGAGCCAACTGAGTCATCTTCATAGCGCCATCTATGATCCCAAGTTGCAAAGGCTATATCGTAGTTTGGGATATTTAACATGTTTTGAGACGGCATTTGTCAGCGCGGCTTTAAGATGATAATGGACGTAATACAGTTAACAGTTTTGATGGAGGACGTCCAAACTATGTTAATATTAGTATATTTATTAGTTAACGGTTATAATTCCCCACGCGGATCCTTATAGTTCGATCAGTCTACTATGCGGCTTGTTTTCTACCCCGCCCATTTTCCAAAACTTGGACAAATATCTTTCGATAACAAGCATTGACTCCGCAGTCACGCGCCCCGCGTTCAAATACTAAACTAATTAAAAATATACTACAATTACATAAAAAACGTAAATTCGAACTAAATTCTCAATACTTGTAAGTACATTAACATTAAAAATATTATTACTCATTTTAGAATATTGTTTTTATAAGACTAGGCAGTATCGTAATGCCTTAGCCTCGAGATATTTATTTGAAATCACGGTGCTCACCTATATTCTAATTTGTTATTAGATATTACCATAAGAATAATCAATAATACAAGACGAAGCGACATTAGCGCCATCAACTTTAGGTTACTTATACTGCCGTGGTACCGTAAAAGGTCGTATCTTTAATACCGATATCATAGTAAGATACGTCCTTTTAGCGTAGTATGGCAGTATAGCGGTAATCTGAAGGTCAACTTTTGATTCAATAAATTCTTTACTTAGTTTTTTTTTCAAATAAATATAACTTATATATTTAAAATGTCACCAACGTCGCTTCGCCCCGTTATTCTTAGGTTATATTTATTTCATTATCGCATTTAGGTTGTGTGTGAGGCTGCCCTTAATATACTTTTGGTGAAACATGACTAAAGGTGCTAATGGTATGTTATAATGGAAGTTCAAATTATAATCTGTCGACAGTCAATCGCTAGACTTAGGTACGAGTACTATTCCCAAGTATAATCTAGAAGCTAATTAATCCAGAGAATCTTTAGTTTTATTTCCTAGGAACTTACTCAGATCTTATCATTTGCTAAGCGATAAATTGCGCGTACAGGTGCGAAAAAAATATAAAACCAAAATTATATGTTTTTTTATTGAGTGTAGGAATTTTGCTACTTAGTATCAAATAAAATGTACATAGTTTGGAGAAGCTACTGCTAATTCCAATCAACAACAAAAGATAAAGAGTTGTTACCCTATTGATATTATGATATTAATATAGAAAACAGTAAATTATAACATAATTATAATATAACATGTATGTGATAAGGAAGCCCGATCGGGTAATCATTTTAAACTAGAAGAATATTACAAAAATACCTTGAAGTTTTCTATCAATAATGTATTTGATATTTGTAGTTAATTAAACGGTAAGAGATAACAGTAGCGTCTTTTGCGCGCCGGCAGCGTTTGCGCAGCGTTAGCTCAACGTCAGCGCCTCAACAGCTGTCATTCATGTGTCAGTCGCGTTGTCGCTGGCAGGACGCTGACGATCAAAAGATGTAAATGTCTCTTAATCTAATACAAATTGAATTCCCTAGCGATCGACTGCATATAGCGAAATTAATCGGGCTCAGACTCAGGGGATTGTCACATACAACCATTACTCTAAGGACATGCATTCTACCTGTCACATCGTACAATCTCACGCGAAGCTGACTGCGGGGACGCTGTATGTCTCATGTCCACACCCCGTGGTTTTTGGTGCGACGCCTACAGTCCAACCAAAAAGAGTAGACATTAAAAGTGGCAATACTGTAGTGTCGTCTCCGTATTCTTATATTGATAAGAAAGGGAGGACACTACAGTATTGCCACTTTTTAACTTCTACTCTTTTTGGTCGGACTTTAGTGTCGGCCTAGTGTCAAATCATTCGTGCATCGAAAACCTCGAGTCTGCTAATGTCCATGAATGCGGCAGAATAAAAACTTTTAAGTGTTAGATACATTAAAAATTTCTACAGTTTTCTTTTGCGATATTAATTTTTCCAGACTATAAAAAGAGTATAAGGACATGAAATACCTATTGTATATTAGAAACCCATGGTTTGATATAGACAATTATTAGGATTAGTGCCTCAGTTCGAAAAGATATTAGTGAACATTGCAACGGAATATGCCACGATCCAAAATGTTATTTGTGTTACATGAAAAGTTTACTACTAGTCATTAATCATTAAATGTCTGGCTTTTATGATAAATGATTTATAGGTATTGTGAGAAATTTTGGCGAAATAACAGAGTATAGTTCACATTTTTTAAGAGGTCCGAATAAAGAGGCCATAAAGAACTTATCTTGTATAGTTGCCGGCAAACTTTTTGAACAAAAATGGATCTGCGCATGTACATTTGTACGTAAATCGGCTACTGCGCAGTCAAGGTCATGCTCAAGAAGTTTGCCGGCAAATGTAAACTTGACCCCAGAAAGCGATTATACGAGGACAAATGGAAGCAAGTAAGAAAAAACCGCAAACAAATTGATAACATCTTTTCTAAGTCACAAGGTTGGAATTGGGTCTTGGGAAGCGGGACTCAGGAAAATGTTGGACCCTTGTTCGAATTATTTGTGGATTCCAATGAGTTAGGATATTGCAATTTCAACCTTGTGAATTAGAAGACATTTGATTAAAGCAGTTATTTGTTTGCGTTTTTTGTTACCTGCCTCCATTTGTCCCAAAGTGAGATTCTATGCACGAGAAAACAATGGTTTTTGTGGGGTCACGTTTACTAGATAAGCTCTCCAGTGGAATTCAGATAGCTTGACAAATTTCAACTATAGCTAGAGGTCTGACTACAGTATAGCAATACAATACAATACAATACAATAATTCTTTATTGCACACCAACAAGAAAAATGTTACAATTGAAACCTTAATTTATAAATGGTAGACAATAGGCGGTCTTAGCAATATATTTTTCTTGTGACTTCATTTTGGTTTCCAAGTTACTGCGTAGATAAAGTTGCTATTGAAACTTAAAAGTGTACCAAAATTTCCCACACTACTGCAGTTGATTTATTTTTGCTTGGTCAAAAGGATCACGGATACTTGTTTTTTTTTAATTAGGGCTTGATTAAGTATAGTTTAAATATGTCAATGGATACTAGCTTACAGTACTCTTACATTTTAGGTCGCCATAAAAGCGTGACATGAGTCGTACAGTCGTCCCCGAATGTTACACACACAGCCTTAAAGCTGTAACAAAATAGGTTGTCGTGTATGCGGCAAAAGCCGAATCTTTGTGCCGTATTGTGCGACGAAAATGTTATTGCGCTTGACAATAATCTAAGCAACGAGGATATTTGTACGGAGACCAATAAGAACAATTCTCGAAAGAGAACTATTAACGGTCAACTCCTTCGTTGATTGATCTATACTAACGGTACTACGCCTGGAAGAAAGGATTTCGTCTGTGTACTGGAGTCGACTCCAAAAAACTTATAAACCTTAACACTATTGCCTTCCAGCGAGGGTTCAAGTTCTTTTCAATATATCCTTATTGTAATATCGATTCATATGTATAGTGGTAAATGCACAGCCTTGGCATCACGTCACGTTCGGTGACCACTCGCTGGTATTATGGTGTGACAAATTTATCTTCTGATACTATCCGAGATCCAAGTTTAACAATCCAAGTATTTAATTGCATCAAGACATGCGTGCGTATCCCCTGCGTACCACAAGGCTCAACGCTGAGACCGTACATTTTCACTTTTAAACTGTCAATACCAGATTCTAGGATCAATCAGTCAAATACATAACATAAAATGAAAATTCTTCTTATATAGCCCATTAAATTGGTTATCAGCCCGCACCACATAGCGGTTTTTAGTGGTACTAATTTATTTTATTGGCAACGATAAATTTTCAGTAACTGTAAACAGAGGAAACAGGAGTAAATTAAAATATTCCGCAAATTTTATGTAATTTTCGCATAATAAAGCCAATAGAATCCTCAGTAATGAAAGCCAAGCTTTTTCCAATACGATTCAGTATTTATTTCGGAAGAAGAACGGACCCTCCGCGAGCAGCATTCCGGTAAACAATGTATAGAATTTGGTTGATGACAACCTTGACAAATCGCTACTGACGTTTTAATACGCAAATATATGATATATGCACATTTTTGCCATATGAAAGCTGTTTGGGTTGTTAGGCTAGAAATGAAAATAGATATGTACAAATGGCACTCCACTGTTCGTAACACCAGTAAATTATAAATTTGTTGAACATTTATTATCTACGAATGATAGCATATTGACAGAATTACATTATATCTGGTTTGCGTGTTTATTTTTGCCTTATATTGTAAAATCGGAACGCTACCCAGCGTTGGCCTCTTGGAGATGGGAGATTGAAGAAGGAGTCCACAGACATTTTCATCAGCCGGTTTCGATTTTACAGCAGATTCGTTCGCTTGCCTTGGTGCAGTCTTTTCATCGACACCGTGTATCAGAAGTGGAATAAATTTGTCGCAACCAACTATTTCTCACAGATATACATTATTATGTTGGCGGTTGGCTATCAGAGACATTTGTGAAATTTGTTTTGAAGCGAGATCACAAAATATACAAACAATTGTAAAATATAGTGTATATTATGTCTTAAACTGATATTATAGACAGTAACTGCTCGTAACGGCGTAGCTACCTCCGTATCAGCCGTGTCTGGAATGATACGGCAACCCAACGTGTTGTGCCCTCGCCCATCGTTCGTGCCTTCCGATATATTTTGAAACATGGTCCGTATAGTGCTAGCTACGCCTTTGGCTCGCAACTTGTTCAAACTGCCCTAACCTCGCAAGAGATGGCCATATAATTATTACACTACACGATAGTGAAGCCAATGTGATATTTTGATTGTCAATAATCCGAATATGCCACAAATGTCTTTGTCAGCTTCACAATGCTTACCATGAATAACCTACCTGAATTCCAGCATCAAACTCCACAGATCCCCGACAACACACGCTATTGAATAAATCAGTAGACCCATTTATCTGTAGTTCAGGAGGGATTTGTGACGTTTGCCACTGGGTGTTCTTAATGTAACAAATTAAATCGGTTTATATTTTATATTGTCGAGTGTACCAACTTATTCTAGTGCGGTTCTCTCACGCGGCTTTTGCGTGACTGTGACGTTACGGAAACGGGCTATCCACGGTGACCCATTGATGCCCGGGTTGTAGCACACAACTCGGGCACCAATTTAGGGGCATACAAGGTCTTTATTACCATAATTACAATCCTGGTTAAAAGCAGTAAGGTATCTAGACGTGCGCGCCGACTTGGCAGTCCCGGCGTCGGCGTCTACATTGGCGTCTTCGTTAAAATCACGCTGAATGTAGTGCAATAGAAGGATGCGAACTCGGCGCTGCAATAGGCATGGTCAGCGTGCACGCCTATTAACTATTCTTATTATTATTTTAAGTATTTGTTAATGAGGTCATCGACCCCGCGGGCTTAGCCCGTTGCATACGCCCCCTGTACAGAACATGCGTATATATCTCGATCGGCTCAGACCACGTATCAGTATTCACCTGTAATATGAATTAATTTAAATTTACTATTTGATTCGTTGGTATTTGAAGACTGTTCACAATTCTTCTGTATGCCAGTAAAACTTCAAATACCACATAAATAATATGAAATTGCAAAACAATCTAAATATAGTTTGTGACTCACATTACAGGTGACATCAACAAAACAGTTCCGATACGGGTCCCTCAAACATCGAAAATGCGCAATCGGCGCAACGCCGATATTTAGGCGGTGCCGCCGACCAGACTAAGTCTTAACATGAATTGAGCAGTGTTCAGATGCATGGACGAACAATTGACTACAACCCTGTGGTAAATACTGAACCCTAACTAATAAATAAACCATTGCAGCATCACTTTAACCCATTCCGCTCGTTTCTAACAAAACTAATCCTTTCGAAGGTGGAAGTTATTACGAATTAACAAAATATACATATTATTATATTACTGTTGAGCGTTTAACTTTCAATATTTACGTATCTTTTATGAGCATGCAAAACTACTTCATCTTTTTATAGCACGATATTAAATTTGTTAAAACAACAGACGGTTAATTATTTTGCCGATTAAGATTGTTGATGATTGATGTACTTACACTCTAGTTAATATCTAAATGAATAGACTAGGGAACTTTAACTAATGTCATTAAATGACAATCAAACTATATTATCTATCTTCGTACAGTCGTGTAAAAATAATCACAAAGTGTTTTAATAGGAATCGTGTCGATTGCAGTTAGAACATGCTGTAAATTTCAAGCCTTAACAGATTTATTCGGCCTGTTTACTTTCTCGTACTGTGCAAACATTAAATAATTAAATAATGAACGCAACAATAGATATAGAATACCACACACAAAAAAATCAAATTAACTTTTGACTACTAATGACATCTAGTGTGGAGTGGCAAGACTCAACAAGGAGACTCAACAACTTGCTGTTAGCGGCCAATAGATGGCGCTCTGCGCTAAAGGATTAGTTTTGTTAGTCCTGGCGTGGTTTTAATAGCAATTCTCGTCTATAGCGCGATGGGAGGCGTTATAGCAAATAAAGCCGGTGCTACACGGCCACTTGGCTCCGTTGACTAGACCTATCAATACTTTGGCACTCTGTTTTCCGTCTTCTTCGTAGCTCGAACTTAATAAAATGTAACAAATCAAAGATAAAAACAATGAAAAAAATTTAGGTATGAACTGGTATCTTATGCCATGCCGGGGCGGTCCGCTCTGACCAATTAAGCAACAGATTCTGGTAATTCAGTCTTCGAATTTTGTCACTGCTTGATGCTAGTTTAGATCTTTGTACTTTTTGCATTTAACCGGCTTATTATGCCGTTCATGCCTCTAGTGAGAAGCTATGAAACTAACTTCCACAGCGCAACGACGGGGCAGCCTATATAGTTGCCACATGTTAACTAGAGAGGGCGCTGTAATATACAAGAAATTATTATTTATTTTACTTTAAAATGGTGACATGATTTTCGTAAAAACAATAACATGTGCTTTTGAAATGTTGAAATATTATAGAAATTGATAATTATAACTACGACTCCCTTTAGATCCGCCTAGTGGTTCGCGTCACACACATTACAACACAGTGCTTTGGCACATAGCATGCGATAAATACACCAAACGTAAAAAGTATCATGATTGCGTCATCTAAATCGGTCAAAATTGTGTTTGACAGGTTCAGACAAGTGCGTACCTACAGGTAGAGAAGCGTTCTAGTGTAAGATCTCTTCATAGAAGCGGATTCGACTTAGAATCCAGTTTTGTTTTTTAAATTTAATTTGGTGTCAAACAGTGTATTTGCAGGTCATTATTATTATTATCATCCTATAAACGTTTATTATTCTTACTAAGTTTATTATAATTACTATTAATCAGATACGTACAGCAGGGTGGTATCTTATATAAGCAAACTGTACAAAAATACCGACGGTCTCGTCAATAGAGCCCAGGGCCGATTGAAATCTACGTTTGTCCGACTAGGGGCGTATAATTTAGAAAGCTTTACATTAAAAGTCTTCACAAAATCGTAAAACTTACATTAACAATAAAAGATTTATCCTACACTACAAATGAACTTAGAACTCAGAGCGTAGCGAGTGCAGCCACCGCTGATACCGTCTAGTCAATATTGCTCCACTCGCCATCACGATCACACACACACTTTAATAGACTTCCTCCGATTCAGATATGACTTAATTTATAGTGATAACAATGAGTAAACGATCAAATACACAAAAACAAGAAAATATACATGAAATAAACAACGTTTCAGCATATATTTACATCGTATCCTATACGAATGACTCTCACCTCGTCATCGTATTTTATATTAATTTCTCTACATAGAATTAGTTGGCATAACCCGTGCTTAGGTAATAACTGATCGAAACCCGCTCCTACGTGTATTCAATAAAAATCTACTATTTTATTATGAATATTCCGCCTCCTTATCAGTAACCTTTAATATAAATATCAGAAGCTAAAGTCCGTTAAAGAATTTACTGAGCCACTCTTTCCACCGTGGAGCCATTTTAATTTTAAAAACCATCCTAATCGACACGGGTACAGACCGTTACAATGTACCTATAAACGTCATAAATGACAGACTAACCGACTAATTACTGACGCCATGACTTAAACTATCCGTTTGTAACCTAATCACATAGATTTAGAACATTTGTTGTGTGGTGAAAGGGGCACGGCCTGTTGTGTTTCGCCTCAGTCCATGAAACAAGAAGTTGGCTGCGGCCTTCAGTGGTGCGACGAGGGGCGCACGGGCTGGTTCCCATTGTCAGACGTTGCCTGGGGCCGGGAAGCGGGGGGGAGGCAGGGGCGGGGGCGGCCTGCCCGCATCCCCCGCACCCGAGGACTGCTCCGATACTGCAAGGTCAGTCCAAGACAGTTTAATACAAAGTAAGACGTAAAGCATCTCTAAACTTGGTCTCAACACGAAGCCTTTTGATACCTAAAAACTGATCGGCAGTGCTAGTGACACTACCAGTTCTAAGGATGGTTCCACTGAAGCGGAGACCTTCGGAATCGACCAATCACTTGAGGTGAATCTGAATCTCGGCTCCGTTTTACTTTTGTGATTGGTCGATTCCACACGACTCCACCTTAAGTTTAGAGACGCTTAGTTACGTAACACAAATTGTATTTAAACTTAGATCAATATAGGGACTACAGAAAATTTGAGCGCGTTGTTAGATTGCGGACCGTGGGAGTCATTGCCACTCGATGAAAACAAAAAGTATGTGTTATAATATAAAATGGGTCGCTGTAGACACCGCCTTCTAACTTAACTCAGGCTAGCAAAACTAGTCAGCTTAGTATGTATGTATAAGTAATATTAATCGCGCTACAAAGAGTGGCGCAGTTGTACGAGAAATACAGGTTGTTACCAACGTGTCAAAACAGGGTATACATACGTAGGCAATTTTAGTAGTATTTTGTATTAAATACTTTAACTACTTATGTAGAATCTTTATAGTAATTGACAGCGTTTACAGTCGATATCGAGATTTCGTGTAATAATTTGTAAGTTATTACATAGAGCGTAACATTACTATCTTCGGTCAACTGTTATTTTATTGTATTTCTCAGGTTGTTACCATCTAAGTATATATTAAAAATGGAAATGAAGAACGAGTGCCTGTGCCTCGCGATAAACGAAGTCGTGTTTAAGTGCAGGATATATTATACCTAAGAGCCAAAATCGTACAATGTTGATTTTTTACTCATTCTCTGATAATAGTGATAATGGTATGAATTTCACATGGGCTGAGTTTGACTCTTAAATACAGAGTAATGTCGTATTCTATTAGCGTTAACGCTAATACCTTCAAGGGGCTTAGGATTTCTCCCTAAAAAGCTAGTGATTTGCAACGAAGCATATCCAAAAAGAAATTTTGATTCGTACCTATTAGGAGGCTGCAAAACTGTTGTGTAGAATGTTTCTGTCAAGTTTCTAAGATCTTATATTAGGGTTAACGCTAACAAAATGATAGGTATTTTGTGTTTGCTTGGTGACGCCAAGTGGCCGACTGTTTATTTAATGAATGGATTAAATATTTCTACACCTTAGAGGCATTCTCTAAGAGTGACAATTTTTTCGTCAATGAGATATGTCTACAGAAATCAGAATAGCCCTTGTTCCTGAAATTTTGCATTCTCTCACGTTACCTCAATAAGTCCTTAGAATGTCGAAAAGAAATTGAGCAGATAAGTTCATTTGAGTTGAAAACTTATTATAAGAGTTACAAATCAACGTAAGGTTACCTGCAATTGTTTCATTCTCTTGAGGCAATAGCCTCATCAGAATTCGCTTAGCATCTATAGAGGTAAATGCAAATTTTGGTGATATCATAGATACACAACATTTTAAGACCATCGAGCACTATTTGGCACTATTATTATAAAAAAGTGAGTTATTAAGTGTTGCGTTTCTATGACATTAAAAGTCGCACTTGTCTCTACACCTAGGCGCAATGTAGCTTCAAGATCATCTTAAGTGGATAGTGCTCGAGGTTTTATTTAGAAGGGAAGCATTTATGAGATATTTAATTTTACCTTATACTTCCCTATCATGTCACTTTAAATATCCAGGTGTTTCATTGTTATGCATTGAGCCATCGAACCTAAAGCCTACATTTCGATTTACAACCTGAAAGATAAGGTTAAGTTCCCCAGTATTCACGTGTCGGGTGTTTCTTGACTTTCCTGGAGCTCATATGGTATGTGAAATCCGAATGGTAACAGCAGTGTCTCATCGTGATATACTCGTATCTTCGATAAGACAGACTTTGAACAATTTATCCTTATTTTCCCGTTTGTTACCGATCGTTCTGCAAAATTTCAGGATGGTAGCATTTCTGTTGAGGCTTTTCTACTAGATCTACTCACGTGAGTCATGTTTTTCATCAACTGGCGCCGGCGGCGGCGGCGGCAGCTGTTGCTCGAGGGCATTCACGCAGTTCATCATGCTTCCGTACAGTCGGCTATCGCGAAAACTGTCCCTGGTTCCCACAAATTACCACCATCACAAAGCCATGTCTCGTCAAGGATCACACCTCTTGACTTTTTGAGTTCTCGAAAAAAATCAAGCTTTTGTGAACCCGTAACTTGCATAGCTGATGATGGGGTTTTTACAAATTCTGATGTTGGCAATAGATTTAAATCAGATAATTTGCATTAGCCAAGCTCCCACTGAATAGACTCATTTTCATCACATGGCTCTAGAATCAGTGCAGAGATATTTCTGACAGCTAGTCTTTAAAACTACCTTACTTCGTTCATAGACAGCTGATGATCTAATTATGTGGAAATACCACATTAAAAGCACGACAAATTTCGTACGATGCTTGATTCTTTAAAAAATTACCAAAAATTCCATATTAAAGAAACCTATATTGGTTTTTTAGGCCACTGAACTTCAAAATAAGATAGGCAAATACAGTTGAAATTGGCTTTCAGGCCTTTTTTCTGATAGTAACTTACGATATGAATTTTAAAGAACATAATGATTGTTCTGAAAAGTCAACAATAACTACGACAAAATACAATTTCAAATTACATTTGATCCAACTGTAGAACGTTGTATATAATATATGCTACCAGCAGTTTCACGAGCCCAGTCAGATATCGCCTATGAAACCAAGGTCCACATTCCGTTTCGGTTCTAGTGAAACGTCATGTACTTACATAATTAAAAATAAATGAACCTGTGATCCACTGTTTGTGAATTATATGTCCATTGTGCATCGCGTGCCTATGGGAGATGACGAATCAATCTGATAATAGATTACATAATGTTTGACGTTGGAAGTCCGTTTATAACAACCGGTAATATGACATTTCAAAGAAAAAGGGAAAACCACTGGCGACAGTCATTAAGTGTTGAGTAGTAGAACAACTCAAATCATTTCTTTTAATGGCTGTTAGATGGCGCATCGCTCAAAAGTGATACAAAGATCTAAGTTTTGCTAACTATAATGTTTATTATACCTTGATGTTTAAATTACCATGAACTGAGAATTTCCATGCAGGATCTGTAGGTAAAAAAGTCTATGTCCTCTCATCAGGCCGAAACCGCTGGGAGGATTGTAACTAATTTTGGTAGAAGGATAGCAGGACATCCGAAGATGGTTATAGAATGCTTTTTACTCGACTGCGACAAGAAGTGGCACCTTCTAGTAACCATGTAAAATTGATAATAATCTAGATATTATAATAATACATTTTAATAATTTATGTAATATAATTTTGATTTAGCCAGTCAGCGAGGCCCTTGGAAGGAAGAAGGAGGACACATTACTTTTAAAGAAATATTTGTACCTGTTGTGATGTCATATTACCAAAGTCATTACCAACAAACTCCATCGTAAGTACAATAGTGCAGTGTAGTGTCAAATAAATAAATTGTTATGAAAAAAAAATGTTCCCGTCACTCACCTCCCGTTTGAGTTTCTGAACAGGGCCAAAATTTCTTCGAATGTCTTATTCTTTGTCTCAGGAACTTTTTTATACGTAAATATCCAAAAAATTGCAAGGAATACACTAAAAGGCAGGAATGTATAGTTTTCCAGTAGCGCCTGAAAACAATGAAAATTTTATTTGAAAAACAAGCTATGGTTAAGAAGAGTCTTGTATTTAAAAGTGTTTTTTACAAATGTAAAATATACGATACAACAATCAAAAACGATGCAAAACCACCTCCTTAAACTAACATCTGAATGCTATTCGGAGCGACCACTTACACCAAAAGCGGTTGTTAAGATGTTGGTGAATTTTGTAATGTATTCATAACCATCGATTTGTATAATAAGATTAATAAGTTTAGATGTATAGTCAAGAATTATAGGAATCTTCTTCTATACCGAGTCATTCACTGCAGATAACGTAAGGCAGCCTGTTCACTGAAGCGTAGCAGCTAATATTACCTATCAGGCTGTCTTTATCAAGCCCAAAAGTAGTGCATTTAAAGCTGAGGAATGATGAACCAATCACGATTCTTTTTACGCTTGCGCTCCAGTGTCCAGGTAGCTTTTGACTTTATTTATGAATCGTAGGTACAGTCTGACCAAAAAGAGTAGAAATTAAAAAGTGGCAATACTGTAGTGCCGTCCCCTTTCTCTTAGATTGATTAGAAAGGGACGACACTACAGTATAGCCTCTTTTTAAATTCTACTCTTTTTGGTTAGACTGTAGATGCTTCACTAACCTTCATGCTAGGGAAGCCTATCCCGACGACAAAGTTAGCCATCCAGTTGACCAGTACCGCAATAGCCATTGCGCTGGGCCGCGGACCCTGGGAGAACAGCTCGGCCGTGATCAGCCAAGGTATGGAGCCAGGGCCCACGGCGAAGAACACTACGAAGCTGAGCGTGGAGACGACGGATAAATAGCTCATCCAGTCTATCATTTCCTGCACATAACCAAAGAACTCCTATCAGGGAGTAGAATAGCGTTCTTCCCCGCACCGGTCCGTTGACCAATTACACATCACCCACGTACGTGTCTGTTTGTGCAATAATCCAGGTTGTTAGGGGGAGGGGGTTGGGTTTGGGTCCGTTGGCTCCTTGAACAAAGCTTTTCTCAAATGTATTATGTAAGGAATCGCCCTTAGAACATTAGATGTCACAAAGCGCCCTTATTTTGATGGCCATTCTTTATTCATTATATCCGTAATTGAGCTGGTCAGTTAATGGTATTTAAGACCACAAAAGATGAACCTTTTTTGCAAACGAACCAATTTTTTTCCAAACTTACAGGCAATTTAGGTACATCATTAATTCAAATCTAGGAGTTTGAAGGAGTTACTTTAAGTGAAATTAAGTAAACGTTTCTGGCATAAAATCTGTCTCAGAAACGTTAAAAATTTGGATTATTTTGTCAGTATTTCTATCTACCTAAGGGATTTAATACAGATCATATTCAACATATTCGTATTCATCAATACATATCATAATAGCAGCAACAAAACAACATTTTTTTGGATTTTCCATAACATTCGAGACAAATATTCATTCAAACAAAAAACATTTAATTGCAAACGCACTCTGGATTCATGTACTTCCATTCACAACTACGAAACAGTACTCAGAAAGTAAGAGAGTATATCTAAATCTTGAAGTAAGGATTGGATAAGGGATGGCACTGTAGAGTCCGGAACAACTTATTCAGAGCAAAAACTTGTGCACTTATTTCGACAATAAACAAAATAAGCAACAACATTTCTGATCACAGAACAAGATCTGACAATGATGTACTACCAAATGGTAATATCTCAAACCATCAAGAAGTCATTGAATCGATTCTTCATCCAGTCTGTCTTGGAGATGTTTGTTGTTCCATTGACCTAATGATGATAAAAGATGACCAGAGGACATAATCTTCGTTGTATTTTTGAGCTGTCATAGTAACTTCTAATTCATCGAATACCTTTATCAATTCTTAATAATAATCAATGAATTAATCAGCTCTCTGATTGCTGAAATTCTTAATTGTTCCTTGCTAGGCCTACTCGGGTAAATACTTCTAGCTTTTACTACTATATTTTCAGTCTAAAAGTTATTTATGATCTAGTGTTGGTTTTAGTTGTGTCACTCATCTCTCAATCCTACATCCTTATCGGATGATTTTCGGATCGGATGTTTTTGTGTTTTTTTTTTATGATGACTGTAAAGTTCGATGTGGAAAACCGAGTCAGACTCGCCAGATAAGCATTTCGACATAGAATCCTTTGGCAATTAAATTGGTAAAGCGACACAACAGCATATGAAAATCATTATGACAGCTCAACAGTGCTACGAGATTCTGAACTCTGAAAATTACCGTCTGCTAGCAATCGACAGTATAGGACAGGGACACCATAACAACCCCGGTTATACAACAGTGAAGTAACGCCATCGCTTGCTATATGTGAAAGTGGTTTCTGCTTGTAGGCAGTGTTTGTGTTTTTAAGTATAGTTGGCACGTGTCTTGAATGCTGAGCTGCGGAAAGTGCGATAGTCTAAGCACGCGGTCTTTTTTGCAAATACTTTTCAAGATCGGCTTTCAGGACAAGATTGAAAATCGAAGCTAATTATTAACTACAAACTGATATGACCAATGAAATGAATATTCATTTGACCTATCTATATAATTCAAATTAATAAACTCGCGTATCACTATTGAAAAAAGAATTTACGTTTACGAGGCAAAAATTGCATCATTCGTAGCTGTTATGTTAGTGTCCGTTGATTCAAGTATTCCCGCAAAAATTAGTGAGATAAATGTATGAACAGTTAGCTTAAAAATGACAATCTATAAGCTACATGAGATTTCCAAAGTAAACAAATAATATATACAAATACCAGTCTTACACAAATCGATCTAGTCCTAAATTGAGCCGAGGTAGGCTCAGTCGTAGAATCAGTCTCGGTAAGTATTATCATACTCACACCAGAGGAATGTCATCTAACATACAAAGCTAAAATAGAGAAAATGTGAATTAATAATTAATAATGTGACGATGCTAAAGAACTTTGTAATAAAACTTGTATTTCCGATCTTGTCCTGCCAGAATCGAACGGCCCACATGCTTAAACTCTCAGCACTCACGACCTGGCATTAACTTTACGCGTGCTAGAGCGTCCAATTTCAAATCCAAATCTTCGTTGCGTGTGGAGTGCAGTGTGTGATGTTTATTTGATCAATTTTCCTTTCCTAACAAGACACCGGATTCGGTGGCAGGAAAGTCGCAGTTTGAGGGAGGGCTGGCTAAGCATAAGCAAATAAAGGTGAGAAATAAAAAGAAAACAGGACGACGCGTGCATGCATTTGCTGTAAAATTTGCAGTACCGTGAAATTTCAGTGTGGCAGCACCGGGTACGCCCAGTATGTACTAAAATTTCTCGGTTTTTTGCAAACCTTGACTTAAGTGGGACCGGAGGTGTGTTATCCGATAGCTTCAACGGTAACTTTGTGACTCCTTATTTTATGTATGCGTAGTCCTTAAAATTTATTAATATTATGTAATTTAATATTATCATTGGATATCAATATCGGTATCATCCACACGAATGAGATTCAATATTCTCTGAGTGTCATTTCTATTTATATTAAATATATTACTACATTTTACATATATTACATGTTACATCAAATATATTTTCCAAAAAATAAATTATTACTCTATCAAAATGCCACTGGATATCAAAAGTGCGCTTTTAATATGACTAAGTAACTCAAATAAGTCGCATTTTTTTATGCACGATGCAGCGTTAGAATTAGTCTTCATAAGAACATCTGCAAAAATAAAAAATATATAAATTTTGATTTAACTACTTTCACCTATTCCAGAGGTATTGGCTTCAGTTTTAATTTCACAGATTAATACATAAATAAATTAATAAACATCGGACAATCTCACACAAATCGATCTAGTCCCAAATTAAATTCAAGAAGTTTGTATGGATAGACACACATTCGATCCGTTATTTCTGAATTTCGTAGTAAACGTGGTACCCAACAGACTCTTATTTACTTTTTGTAATTTATGAAAAAAATACAAGGATTTTTCTAGGATTCACAATAAGAGCATGTCCGATAAATCATCCCACTTCTGATTCAGAATGTCGCGGTACACAGTAAAAAATAACACCAATCTGATGACGTATCAGGATCTTTATAAATCCTGATATCGTCTGCAGATTATTTACCCTGACAAATCAAGTCGCCAGTAACGCTAATCAACTTAGGTCTCATATATGATACGCTCCATGATAGAAGGGGTATAAAGCCATGTAGAAGCGTGCGGAAGCTTTGGTTACTGATGAATTCACATTATAAATCAGCTAGCATTCGCTATCTTAAAACCATTTGCTTCTACTCATTACTATTCAAGAAGATACATTTGTGTACGAAACGCTAAAGCTGATTAGTATTGTAAATTCTTTATCAATCCAGTGCTTTAAATTGAGGAAGTCAGTCGTTTAGAGAATTACACGTGACTTATATAATGAACGAGTTTACAAAGAGAAAAAGAATCATTCATTTTAGTCCTCATAGAAAGACGATAAGATACATTGTTACGACTGACTGCCATAGGCAACCTAATCTACAAACTAAACTAATAACTTTCAAAGCACTGGTGTAGCTTAATTTAATATCCTTAATCTAACTTAAATAATAATTTTTCATCACCATACGAGTGATGATAGTTTTTGTCAGCAATGTACATAATTATCATCAAATGCTTTAGTTACACATTACTATAAATACGAGTAAATACATACTTAAACCAGTTTAAACTTTAACGTTCCTTTATTATATTATATTTTACAAACTGCAGTGTAAAATATTACTAAACATTAATGACATAATAATAATAATCATAGTAACATCAGATATCCATTTAAAATACGTTAGCATAATAGAAGATTGTTATATTATAAACTGGTTTATTACTGACAAAAGAATATGATAGTCCACGCAATTTTAAAGTTCAGGCCCCTAGTATTAAGGAAAAAAAATAGTCACTAATATAGTTGAATAACTTATGAAATAAATAATATTTTTGCTCTAACCGAACGAACGTAATAGAAAAAAGACAAATTATATTTAATTTCTCCAAAAATTATTCACAGCGATCCCCACTCAATTGCTTTTGGTAACTAAGGCTTTCTGTCATCGCTCTTATTTTATTATATAAATAGCGAGAGTCCAACTCAAAATTCGAAGCAATTGAGTGGTTAGATTAAGACGATCAAATGTATCAAGTAAAGTTGAACTAAAAGAAGACTTATCAGTAACGAAACTAAAGTCACAACTCTTTACAAAATTAGTCATTCAGAACCCGGAAGATTCCGACAAGGAAGGTTACCTAGTTAAAATTGTTTAAACTTTTCTCATTTCGTTGACTACTCCAAAGATGGAAGAGTGGTCTTCACCTTATTAAAAACTTTTCTTTCCCCGTAGCTGTACCTCGTTATCTTTGAGTAACTTTAATAGTTACATGGTAAAGAATGCTTTAATTGCTAGTTTTTCCATCTGACGTTTTATTTTACATCAAACGGACACACGTTACATTTTTAGTGGAGTGCCACAGGGTACAATCTTGGGCCCATTTTTATAGTAATGAAAGGTTTCACAGGTAATTAGATTGTACTCAGTACTAATTTAGAGATACTTTGTTAAGTGACATCACGACTATTTATAAACATGGCTTTAGACGCCAAATATTGTCCCCCATAAAGAACAAGACGTAACCTCTTCCATCAAGTGAGAACCTTATTATAATAAGACACACCTTTATTAAAAATGAAATTGTAATGAAGATCGAGAAGATGAACATGCCGCCGAGCCCGTAGAGGTGAAGAGTCCTGGAACAGAAATTATAGCAAACGTCAGTAGCCCTTCAGAAAATATAAAGGAGTATTTAATTTATATTATTTACTCTTGGGTTAATGTAAGCGCGCATTTATTGTGCACACACGTTCATCTTTTTTTACCAAAATAACTGTCAGATCATTTTGTAATTGATTCAAATCTGTGCAACGTGTAAATGAAATGATAAAATACTATTTTAGAGGGAGACGAAGAGAGAAGATATTTAAATGGACCTACGACGGTCGAGTTTGGCACGTGATAAAAAATACAAAACACCCGTCACTTTCTGACAAGCATTATATAGAAGTAAGGGGAATAGCTTCGTTTAGTCTATGGTCACAAAATGTGTATCTGTTCATTATAAGACTAATTAACGAGAAATATCTAAAACCGGGGCAAAACCAACCGATTTTTTCTGGTATACGTTTACTCAATCCATTATGATTTGATTGCACAACTGCAATTATCTGCACAGTTAAAAAATTCTAATGTGTTCACCAGTTTTTTCCCTTCACCATCATCATATATATTTAAGAGCAAGGCTTGTCGGTGGATTAATCCAGCTCATTATACACTGTTTTTTCTTTTATTTCTTTATCTGCATAAAGCATTCTTTACCTTAGCCCTTCATGATCCTTTTCTCGGGATCCTTTTATAAAAAACACTTCACCGAATACTTCATTTCATCGAACTTTCATTTCATAGACAATTTTTTTCTCGTATTCATAAGTTTTTCAGAAATCTTGAAAACTACAACCTATACATTGGGTAGGTTAGGTTAGGTTTGTGTTATAACATTCCCAAATATCTTATAGTTTAAAAAAATGCTTTCGATGAAATATTTATCTATAAAACAACAGTAAAGCCCTTATCTCACCTGCGTCCAGTACGATCCATAAGTGGCAGTGATACCAGAGTCATGCCCACCATGATGGCTCCTATACCCATGGTGGCAAACTTGGCAGCTTCCTCCGTCAGACCGGACGAAGTGAAGAGGGAAGTGGAGTAGTAGAACACCTGGAGAGCGAAACAATTATCAATTTACAACTAACTCAGCACGTTGACGGATCAAACTCTCTCTTTAAAAATATGATAGTCTACGTCAGCCACATGAGAGCACACGAATGCCAACAACAGTGTTGAAGCAGTCGCCGCGACTGAATACGGTGTGGAAAGTATATTAATTTTCAATGCATGCGCTCGAAAAGAGCGTTTTCTAAACAGTCAAACTGTGCGTAGAGGACTACTTTTCCGCACCAGTGCTTTTACAATTTTTTTAATCGGTCTGACAGTCCGACGCGGAGATTTATTTATTTGTAATAAGTTTTATTAATTTGTCAAATACCGGTTATTATTAATATAAACTAGTACAATAAAAGTAATAGTTAAATAAACACGTTATTAATTACTTAAATTAATAATGTTGATACTTTTCCCCGAGTTCTAGGTACTTACAAAGCCATTTCATGCTTTATTGCGAGCAGTCGAAAATAAGTTGAAAAAACAAATTTTCCCCCTGAATTTTGTCAAGTTGGAGTAGTTATTGAAACAAAAATTTATCAATGAAAAAATTGTAACAGTAGGTTTCAAATATATATCATTAAATCCCAATAGCCCTGTTCTAGGTAGTAACATCAATAATATGTTAAGAAACATGTTTGATCATAGAGAAAAGTTTCTAAAACAATCAGCATTTTTAAGGGATAAGGACTCTTAATGACGCTTACTCTTGGCAATACACGCTTACTACCTGTAGATTATATACTTGTAGGGCTCACATTAAAAAATTATTAAAGTCGACACCTACCGCATTGATCCCACTGAGCTGCTGAGAGAGCTGCATCACGACACCAATCAGCAGAGGGGCTCGGAGCGTGGGCGAGCACAGCAACTCCCGCATCGAGATCGAGGCTTCAGCCTGCTGGGCGCGCTCCTCGGCCCTCATCTCTTCGATGTCTTCCTCCACCTGAATCACACAATGTTTGACTCACTGTGTGAACAACTCAACTCAAAAGTTCAGAGACCAGACATATATCGGCCATCTTGCATTTTTTTTAGTGTTCTACTCTTTTATGAGACACTCCGCATGTGGAATGAGCGCTGCCAAGGTTTTCCCCGGGGCTTACAGGGGAGTAAATAGGTTCTTAAAGGGTCGGCAGCGCGCGTGTGATGCTCCTGGCGTTGCAAGCGTCTATAGGCGGCGGTAACTGCAAAAAACTCTCGTAAGCAGTATGCACCGGGTGGTCCACGCAGCATATAACCGCACTGAGTGGACAGATAATTATGTCGTCGCGACCTTCATCCGTGAGGGAACGAAGAAGAAGAAGAATGAATCACTCGATAAGTAGTCATAGATAGTCATTGTAATCGTAGTCAGTGGACTATTACGAAGTCCACCATTTGAAATTTGTATCGAGCCTTACCGTTCAAATATTGCTTGTGAAGATTAAAATTAGTTTACGGCAATACGACCTTTGTAACAAACTCACTAAGTAACAAATACCTACTTGAAACAAAACTCGTATCTCAGTATCAATTTACTGACTAGATACGAGGTTTTAAAGAGCAGTGACAGTATTTTTTGTGACTTCTGGTTGTCACCAGGCTATTTAATGTTTCTCTATTAGTCACAACAACAGCGCTCTCTTAACGATCCTCCATTAGTGGATTCAGGATTTTAAATTGGGAAGTGCTTGACGCTATTATATAATCCCAGTACCTCCACCAGTTATTCATTAAATACATGGGGGTGTATGGAATATGTAATGTTCATGGGATGACTTGAGCTCTAATTCCAATACAGTAATCGTCTTATATTATTAGCATACCCTAGTGTCACATCAACGGCGCACCAAAAACCACGGGGCATGATTAATAGTATTGCCTGTCAACTTTACAAAGAGATAAGAAAATCCTACCTGGTTGCTCGCCCGTAACCGTCGCAATGCTCGCCGCGCCTCCTCCTCCCATTGCCTCGTGATGAGCAGGTACCGAGGCGATTCGGGGCAGGCCGGCAGCAGCAAGAGTTGCAGGATAGCGGGGCAGATTGCGAGACCTGGTGAAAGACAATCAGTCAATATCTTCCTCGAATTGAGTGAAAGTATAATATATTAGGCAGGAGCAGGAGTTGCAGAATAGCGGGGCAGATTGCGAGACCTAATGAAAGACAATCAGTCAATATCTTCCTCGAATTGAGTGAAAGTATAATTATATTAGACAGGAACAGGAGTTGCAGAATAGCGGGGCAGATTGCGAGACCTGATGAAAGACAGAAAGAGATCTTCCTCGAATTAAGTAAAAGTATAATATATGACATCGACCACGACTAAGAGTGGAGGCCTCGGTCTCGCTGCCGTAGACCAGCCCTAAAGCTCGATGGTCCGATGACATTATGGCAATAGCCGGAAGGAAGTGGAAGAGAGAAACATCGTCCAGAAAGGAATGGAAGATATTAGGGGAGGCATATCCAGTGGCGGATTTACCGGCAGGCTGAGTAGGTTTGAGCCTAAAGTAGCAGATTTTCATCAAAAAGATTTCTGCATGGCTTTCTGATGTTTAACAGATAAAAGTATGCAACGAATTTTGTCGATGACTATTCACTCTTATTGTCATTGTACTTTCAGTGTAGCGAACTTCCATATCTTAGAGTCACTAATCTCAGTATTCTTAGCATATCTTAAGGTCGTGGTCACTAGATCCCCCTAAATGGTCAATCTACTTTCGGCAATTCCGAACTCAAAAAACTCCAACTGTTCGTGTTCTGAACTTTAAGGAGCCGTAAGAAGAAGCCCTTACAATCATTTATTATAATATAAGAAGTAGGTACACGATAATTCGCACTCTAAGAAGATGTAAAAGACTGAAAAACTAAACGTTACCATTATTACCAAGGAATATTATAAAGCAAACTTTCGCTGTTCAAGCCCCAGCAACAACTTCCAATAAAGTTAAGTTCAAGTTAAAATCAACAACATCGTAGAAAAATAGAAATTCAATATCGTTATGAAATAAATCAGACGCTTGTAATAGAGGCAGTGTCGCAAACACGGTGAAACTGCTGTCATCTAGTTCCACCGCAAAAGTTAAAACGCCGCTGCAAACTTATCTAATACCGACGGCACAATAATAAATTAAACCACAACCAATACCGGCCACAAGCCCGCCGATATCGAGTAACTTGTTACCAACGGCAAATGTTACTTTGTAAACATGTAGACTGGATAAGAATAGAGAACCTATTCGATTAAATATTTAATAACAAACTGTCATCAATGGGAAATAGGATTTTGCTCGAGAGTTCGTGAGGTTATTGGTCAGGTCTCGGGATTTAGAGTTAGAACAGCTACCTGAATAGCTCTTATACACTTTCTATAAACGAGATATGATTTTCTAGGTCAGGGGCATGTTTGCAATGTCGTATACCTACGATATTTTTGCTTAAGTGATTTTCTCTATTTGCCTTTAAGGGTATCTCTTTCAAACGCTTCACAGGTGGAATGAGGTCCTTGCCGAGATTTTCCCGGGAAGCTACAATATGGGGTTCCTGACGAGGGGATTAAATATGTTCGAAAACGGTCTCCTCAGCTCTTGGCATCAAAAGCATCCGTAGCTTGCCGTCACTGCTTACCACCTGGCGGGCTACATGATTGTTTATCAACGTGATCGCAAAATAATAATAATTTGTCAATGCCTAAATAGGAGAAATCTAAATAACTATATCGACAGTAACGTGGCCATAAAGGGTGGTAAAAAGCAATAAGTATGACAATATCAATTTTAAAAAAACTTACGGTAAACATGGAATTATAATTGTATTATTGTATCCGATCTATAATTTATCATTTAATGTGTTTATGATTATTTATTTAAGAAATTGTTAATAAGTTAGTCCTCTTTATGCCTGAAACACAGGGAATCCTAGTTCAGGCGCATGTAATTTTTTGCCATGTAGAATATCTTAGGCTATAGTTATTATTACTGTAAAATAAGTTATTATTCAATAAATATCTTATCTTATCTTATCTTATCTTATATCAAGAATATATTTATACGAAATAAATACAAGAAATTGACAATATACATCTTTCCGTTTGACTTGGTAGCTGAAAATCAATTACTTTTACCAAAGTTCTTTATTTTCTAGCATCTTCATTTTCGAGTTTTTCTAAATTATTGCGTATTTAGTTCATAATACTTCTGGAAAAATTACGGTTTCTAAGATACCTCGCCAAGAAGTATACCAGGCCTCATCTATGCCAAAGATCTGCTTAATCTTATGGATCTGGGATAACAACCAAGAACATCTGACTACATGAAGATAACTTACCAAGAAGTATAGGCCAGCCATCGTCAGTGCCAAGAATCTGCTCGATTCCAAGGACCTGGGACAGGAGCAGGCCAACGGTCACAGCCAGCTGGTTTACGGTCCCCAGCCCTCCGCGTAGATTTAGGGGTGCGATCTCCGATATGTACATTGGCACGAGTGAAGTGTTCAGTCCTGGAAACAGCGTTTTGTTGAGACGGTAAACAAAACTTGACCTACAATGTTGATGCCGCACACTCAATTCAAAAGGGGAATCATAATTGTATTATCAACTTATCTACTATCTGGTGGTGTGAATTGGTTAAACCGCTAAAGAGCATAATCGCTAAAGAGCATCGCTTCCGTCGTGTGTATATCTTGATAATAATAGTTTCGGTTATGTCTAATACCGGTTATGTCGGTTAAGGTTTTTACTACCTATAACATATTTATAATGACGTCACCATTAATTAAGTGGTAATTTGCATGGAGCGTTTTTAGCCCTAATGTGGCTACCAAAGCCAAACTTACTTTTAAATACCCGATCACAAGCAGCACAGTGAAGTTGACCGGAGCTATTGTATAGGTAGGTAAAATAATTCACTTACCACAGTTGACACCGATGATAAAGCGTCCAAAGAACAGCATCTCATAACAGTGCGAGATTTTGGTAAAGCCCATGAGACTAGCGCCGCTGATGCCCAGGATGTTGTTCAGGAGGAGGCCGCCTTTCCTGTATATACCAGAAACCATCAGTCCATAGTACATAATAAAAATAAAGAACAAGTCAGTTCACTTTTAAAATAAAGCAGTCCGACGCCGATATGCCTAAAGAAGAAAAATAACGTTGACGATGATAATGTTAAACGAACTAATCAGATTATAAAAATGCTAAAGCATGAAATTACGAAGACGATAAAGGTACAAGTACAGATGATAAAGAAAATGACGTTCAGGAATTAAATTATGAAAGTGGCAACAATGATAAAGGCAATGTAACCAAATTAAGTAAATGATAAAAACAATTCTTAAAAAGAAAGTAACAAAAACAATGAAAGTAATAAAGATAAGAAATTAATTAATGAATACGTAGGCTTACCTCCCGAAGCGATTGGCGATCATGCCACCAGAGAAGCCGCCCAGCATGCCGCCGATAGCGAAGATGCTGACTGCGATGGAATAAAGCCGGTTGACTGTTTCTTCCTGGATGTCTTTGCCGTAGCGGTCTTTGTATACATCCTTCATGAAGTTCTCGATGTTCTGTAGCAAGTAATTGAATTCGAGCGTTACTTTGCGGAATTTCATATTGGACATAATAATCACTTACTCTTATTATTAGTACATAATAGATGTCCACCCACTCGATCTTTATACCAGTTTGGATATGCTATTATTGGCGGAATGAGACCAGATTTGGGTTGTCTTTCGTCAGGTCTATCTTACGGCACACCCTATTCAGTAGCTTGTTTGCTGTTTGGTCCACTTATCCGGATGCGTGCAATGGACATTCCAGGCCCGCTTTATTTTAAAACATCCATTGCCAGCAACGCATATATGCGTTCACTTGATACAAGTATGTTCCTAGGCTACACCCCCAGGCAGTGAATGCGTTTACTGTCTTGACACCCACGTCTACATATTTAGGGTTCCTAAAATGCGAGCAAAATTCATTGAAGTGCTAGTGTTATCACTGGTTGTCATAAGTCATTTCAATCAACTTTGCTCGCATTCTACGATCCCTGCTCATATACCGGGTGATCAATCCAAATGGGTCAGTAGGGAAAAATCACAAACTATACTATAAGAGATAGGGAAATCTGTTCTTAGGAACCATGGCGTCGATTTTAGATGTAATAAAAACTGCAGTATTATAATTTTATAAATCTCATACATAATTTCATAACCCGGTCAAAACCGCTATAAAGAATGTTACAATACAACATGCGATTGCTTACGGAATCTTAACCAGGTTCAATTCCTGGTTATTTATGAGATTTATAAAAAAAATCGATTGCAGTTTCTAATAAATCCAAAATCGACGCCATGGTTCCTAAGAACAGATTTCCCTATCTCTTATAGTTTTCGTTTTCTCCCTACTGACCCATTTGGATTGATCACTCAGTCTATAAAACTTAGAAACTTGTAATAATGTGACTTACTCTGCCGGGAGCGTTAATGACGCCAGTATTGTACCCAAATTGTAGCATGCCGAGGACCGCAGCCAGGATTGCGTAGGAGAGAAAAAAGGTCAAACCCTGAAATAAGACACTTCTATAAGACACAAGTCATAGGTCAGGCCTACGCAATTGTACGGGTCTACTGAAAAGGGGACGTACATATTAACCACAAACAAAAGATCATAACTCTATTGTGAGACTTAAGCTTGGCTTATATTAAATCTGACTTATACCCTATTTCACTACAGAATTACATCCCAACCTCTTATTAATAATAATGTACAACTTTACTCTATAAGTAGGTCACTACGACATTGTTACCATGTCTAACTCTACCGGCATTTCACAACAGGAGATCACTGTTGAAAAGAAACGCTGAAAAAACTCAAAAGTCATTATAACACCATCGTTCTACGCGACAATCCTTTCATCCTCACCACTTATTTAGATAGTTGGCAGCACACTGTGCGTTTTTCTAGAAATTTCTTGCCTCGCACGACTGCATTGTGGAATGAATTGTCGCTTGCGGTGTTTCCGGACCGATACGACCTTCAAACCTTCAAGAAAAGAACGTACTCCCACCTAAAAGGCCGGCAACACACTTGTGTCTAGTGTTGCAGGTGTCTATGGGCGACGGAAATCGCTTTCCATAAGGCTATACATTTGGCCGTTTACCCCCTATGACAAGAAAGAAAAAATATTTTTGCAAATGATACCTACTTAATTATTAAAGTAGGTAATATGAACTTAACCTAATATTCTATGCGTTCTATTCTATACGTTTTGTTCCTATCTTAAGAAGTTTGGCTCATAGGTACGTAGATTACGTAGTTGTCAGTTACGTAGTAAATGTATACTTGTAACATGACAATATTGTATTTGAAATAAATAAGGAAAAACAACGCAGCATGGTTAAATGTGTCAGCAAGCGCTTGCGGGAGGCGACAGGCGATCCACGCACGGGCAGCTTACTCGCGCAAAGGTTAGCCATAGCCATTGCTATCCAGCGCGGGAATGCTGCCTGTGTATTGGGTACCCTACCTCGGGGTCCCGATCTTTTAACTATGATGCATAGTTTTAGTTGCCAGTTCAATGTTTTAATATCATTTAAAAATAACTTTATCAATTAAAAACTGCTTGGTAGAAGGTAAGATATGACGGTATATCACAATTCGTGTATGTTTGTTGTTACCAAAACATCGTCTTTTTAATCAGTTTCGTTAGAAACCTTTTTATACCCGTGCATCTGTCAATTATAATTTCATAGGTAAAATCACAAAAACTGACTAATATTTCATAAGACAACTTTACTCTCTACTCAACTCAAATGAATTTCAAAAAGAGAAAGAAGTTCAAGAAAAAACACGCTGCTGTTCCCTAATCGGTTGAAATTACTTTGTCAAAAAAAATACCAATCACGAGGCACCCGTTAAAAAATACCAATCACGAGGAGAACATTGCGATCATGTTTTTTTTATAGGTCAATTTTAGTTAAAAGAAAAGGTTACCTACATCAAAAATAAAAAAAACTCATAGTGGCGAATTTTTTATGGGGGAATTAAAGTAAAAATGCTTTACTGCGTTTTGCTCGGAAAATCTCGTGGCCTAAACGCGGTACTCGATTTTAAAAACTTTAATTGTGAAATGATTGCATTTAAAATAGTAATTATTCTATCAAAGCCACTACGCAGCTATCTAAAGCATCGATTGTGTGGCATTGTGGCGTAGCGTATATACTCTTGATAATCAATTTAGTCTCCTGCAAGATGAACTTCATGAACCTTTAGAATATTTGAAAGAAAAAACAGGAGAGGTTATGACATCATAATTTTGTTTGTTGGGATTTAGCTATTCTCTGGAACCTATCGTGTGTTATTTTAAATTGATGCGCCGCGCCGTTGACGGGCGTTACATGCGCCGTTTCCAAGTATACCTATCTATACTGCATTGTAACATTGCAGCAACTCGTTTGAAAGAATAATCTGAGAAACATTTTCGAAACGTGCCAAGTCAGGCACTTGTAAATAAGCGTTGGTGATCACCTATTCCTTTTCCAAAGTACTGAATGGAAAGAGACAACAACTATTCGGTTCCTGGACATAACGTTAAAAACGTGCAAAGCGAGACAACTATGTATACAACTTTTATGGATACAAGAACAGATTGGACATAACAATGAAATATGGTTTCCTTAATGAGCGTTAAAAAACACTGTACATGTGTGTTAATTGATGTGCGAGTGTTTTATGACTAGATCCCGGGGTATTTGGTGCACAAATGATTTGACGCCTTCTATCGTCACAGGGCGCACACTGCGTACTAAAAACTGAACTTGAATGTAAGTGTCAATGTGTGCGTGTAAGACGCATAGGGCTGCCTCAGACGCATTGCAACAACTACTTGGTGTTTTAGTTGCACGTAAATATGAGATAGAAAATTGTCACAACCAGATGACAACAGTAGTGGTGGTGATGGTGATGATGGTGGTGATGATCGTCATCATCAACATTTTTTAAAGACAGACATCACCATCACCATCATCACCAACATCACCATCATCATCATCACCACCAGTCACCACCATCATTATCATCACCATCATTACCACCAGTCACCACCATCATCATCATTACCATCACCAACACGATAACAATTTCACGAGTCAATGCCCACCTATAACCCATATACTCAGTAGGCACACAACCCTTTCAAAAATTTCTACGCAGCCAACTCGATTCCAACTCGGTGCCCTTGCGGGGTGAAGTAACTCGATTCGGTGCAGGGGTGTGCGTGTCCATTCCGTATGTAGTACAATTAAGTATTATATGCTATCGGTCTAGTGTCCAATCATTCGTGCACTGAAACCCCCGGGGTATGTTTATGACGTATTCACAAGTAAAGCATTGCTTATGACTTTTGAAGCCTCTAACCTAACCATTATTTTTGTCTGTTTGTGTAAGGCGGAAAACGGAATTTTCCGCCTTTTAGCGTTTAGTGACGCCAGCGACCGCCATTGTTTCCCAAACAAAGTTGAAAGGCAAAGCCAATCGTATAAGAATCCTATACAGCCATTATAACTCTAATATAAGCTGTATAAGTGTGTTTGCAGCCTGTGTGCAACTTGGGACGGCATCGGCACCACGTTTGTCGACGGCGACCTATACTCCGCAAAACTCGGTCTACAGCCGAGCATGACTCATAGCTTTTATATAACGGCAAATTTAATGCCTTATGCAGATATAGACAAAATCCTTTTTGGATGAGTTTTGTCGGACGTGCACTTGTTGACGTGGCTCGCTCCCCTCACTCCAGTTGTCACGTTAGACCTTATACCATCAGGCCCCTTTTCCCAGGGCCCCCAGTCTCACAATGATCCTCAACCTCACGTGGCCCGACGGACATCAACCTCCCAACAAATCCCGAAAAACATACCGATAGGTAAATTTTTTTGAGGCCCCTAATTATGGGGTGCCCGAGGCCCCCACATGCTTTAAAACAGCCTTGGATACCGAATTTATGTACTGTATTTCGCGTTTTTCTAGTTTAGTGAACACGGTGAAGTACAGACACATTATAGACACATATTCGGTGCATTCTTTACATACTTTTCGCCGTTTCTTTGTCTCTGGTTTTCCGGCTGGTGGCTAGAAAAAATAATTGTAAAGTATAAAAATATGCAATAAGAACTCTGTAGTACTTTGAAATACTCCACGTTTCTTCAAAATAATACGGATGACTATCATGAATAAATAAAAAAAAGATGAAGCCCCATAAAACAATTTTTTTTTGGAATATCCCCTAAATATAAAATAAAAAAAATGTGTCTTAATTTCTGCAATTTCTGATTGTGCAACCACGTTACAAATCAATCACAATAGCATAAATCGGAACGTTCGGTCGTGTACCTATATCCTTCTTAATCGCACTCATAAGTAACAGCAAGCAACAGAGAGTAGGATAAACCTGCGGTATCGAGAACGTTCCATTTCCAGTACCCCTAAAAAAATGTAGTCCCTAAAAAACCCCGAATTTCCTCATTTCCCTAAAAACCCTATTTAAGTTGGCACCCCTGATACGTGGACATCTCCGAACCGCTTTTGAGACCCTTACCATGAGTTTACAGTGACGTAAAGGATTTGTATGGAGAATTGTAGTTCCACAAAGTAACCGCTAGGGGCGCTTTACTATTCTCCATACAAATCATTTACGCTGTCGCTATCGAGTGCGAACTCATGCACCTCTAGCACAACTGTCACAAGCGACTATTTCTCGCGCGCGAAATTGCCTGTCTCTTTCTGTGCAGTAATGTGAAAGGGTGACGGGTAGCGCTATGTCACGCAACAAGAGTCGCGAAGCAGAGTTGTGCTAGACGAGATAGTAAGGGTACTGTCCTAAGTGACGAAGCCGACTGATGCCGTTTTTGTTGGGATATCTTTCCAGGGATGTGAATCTGCGTTGATTCTAGACTGAGATACACTTGAAATATTGATAGATATATCCGTTAGCGCTATTTATGGCTCCACGAGGCGAGTAAATCGAGGCAAACATTAATTGCTCATCAAGAACAATCAAACGAGCCCATATACGATTATAATATAATATCTTAGGCTGTATTGAAATGAAGTCTTGCATGTGTGACAAATCAATAAGTTGGTATCATACATTTGATCTTAAATAAATATCGGATCATAATCTTATTAGTAGACCATAAGCATGGAACAAGGTCGGTGTCCTCGGGCAAGTTTGAGGTACCACGGGTCAACAACTATTGTGGTGACAGGACTTTAAACAAAAGACTCCCGTACTTCCTCAACAGTTTGCCAGAAATCCGCCATGAGCCGAGCAATCTGAAGTTTAAAAAGGCTTTAAAACAATACCTGTTACAAACACGTGAGTGACATTATGTTCACGCAAAGTGTCATTCAAGTACCAACTTACCTGCCTCATGTGAAAGTAATTTTAATAAAGTATCTATAATAAGCAGAGACGATATCAACAGTCAAACTGTGAATACAGTCTTGTTGGAAATTTCTTACGTGTAAGTTTTTATACCCTGTATAATAATTAATAAATAAATAATAACGAATTATTATATTTGTTATGAATGTATTTATAACCAGTTATTATGTACAAATGTAAAATACTTCATGTACCAGGCATATTCATCACAGAATTTCCATAATATTTCATCTGAATCTGCCAATCCGTATATTCCTGTATTAGAACGCGATTATAATTCACCGCCAACCTGTTTAACCTTTGAGCATAATCAAAGAAAAATCCCGTCGGTCGCTATATTCGGCAAAGACTATTCATTCGGTCCTTCAGAACCAATGAAAGCTGTATTCATGGTTCATGGCATAAGAAAACAAGGTATGGCACTCCGACAGGCGGAACTTACGACGTCATCACACTATCATTGTTTGGTTTGTTCTGTTAAATACTTCAAATACTAGGACTACACTGCATTGGTGTACCTTTCCAAATGCCAGATACTCGTGCGTTCAAGTAAGTAATTATCAGTATATTACTTAAATTTCTATAAAAAAGTGCAATGTTTTCTGTTTTGATTCTGTAGGTAAGCAGAGCTGATAAGTTAGATTTCAATTTCGTCCTATCTATTCATATCAAGCACCTTTCTTGTGCCTTTTGTTATTATCAAAATCTCTTTCTCTCTTTGGATCCTTCTTTTCACCTTTTCCACCTCCCGTCACCATAACGTGGCAAGTTACGATAAAAAACTCAAATCAAATTCTTAACCTGAATCTACCGGCATTTCACAAGAGGCCGCTGTTGAGAAGAAAGACGAAAGAAAGTCGACCGTAAAATTACATACGTAATCGTAGATTGTACTTAAAACTATTAGGTACAATTACGTTATAAAGTTTATTACTAATTGTTACACGTATATACAGATTCTCTAAATCTAAGACTACGGAAAAAATATAAAATTTTAACAAAGAATTTTCTCAGACGCCTAGAGACCTAAGATATCTAGGTCTAGACGACGCGACATGCAATAAATACAAATAATTTGTACAAAATACGGAAATGGAAGACAGTAGGTTTCGTATATTTATGAATATTGTCTTGAGTGGTTTTATGATAAAATGTATTATCAATGTACAGGATGACTTCAAATTGGTACCTAATAAAAAAGTAATGTATTGCACACGATTCCTAATGTAAACCTCTATAATAAGTCTAATGCTTCTAAAAATTATCAAGAGTTTTAAGGTATCCCTTTTTTAGGTTTAACGCGGTTCCGCTATGATTTAAAAGAAAGAGGTTTAAAGTACTTCGAATCAACACTTTTCTCTTTGGTTATCTGACATAGCATTTGATTACTGATTGTCACTTGTCGAAGAAAATAAACTATTCCGAAGGGTTTCTATTTCAAAAAATGCGTCGCTTTTGCTTCTACACTAATTTATCCTTTTTATGTTACATCGCGACGGTCAGTACCCGGGAATTATTGCCAATAAATTTCTTGTAAACTTCCATTGCCGTAACTAAGGTAAATAACAACGAGTGACAGATCACAGTTAGCTATTGCATTTAGGGTAACCATTAAGTATCTACTCGTTGGTACTTTAATTGTTTGATTTGTTAGAAAATTTACGTTAGTAATAGAAAATGATCCAGAAGTCACCCTGTAGTTTTTTATCAACAATATGCTGTCTTGACGAAGACCTGAGTAGGATCGTGTGACGATAGATGACATTACTATGTAGTTAATCGATCTCAGATTTCGATAAAGAACAGAGGCATGACAACCGAATTACTAAAGTTTTGACGAAAAATGGCTTCTCACCTGCTCGAGTAGGCGCAGTTTCCGCCTCTGGGAGTGCTCCTCTAGCCTGTCAACGTACTCCCTCAGCTCTTCGATTTCTTCCTTGACCTGTTGAACGGTGTCCAGCTCTTGCTTGATGGCAACCATGTCACGTTTCACCTGGGAAGCAAAGTTATTTGGATAACTGTTTTCTAATAGTTTAGATAACGGTACGAATTTTGACAGAGCAGTTGTAGTGGGCAGAGTGGAAGGGAAAAGACGAGAAGATCCCTGCATCGGTGGTGTGACCAAGTAACCGAAATCACTGGTCTTCCAGTTTCCTCTGTCCTGAAGGAAGCCGAAAACCGGAACAAATTGGAAACAGCTAGTACCAGACACCACGAAAAGCGTTCAGGGACAGACCTTTCAGCTATGAAGTATAATACTATCAAAAAGAAAGAATTTTGGCCACATCATCTAATGTTTTTGATAAGAAGTTTCAACAAAAAAGATCGCCAGCAATGAAAATACATCGTACTCTCTTACAAACGGAGTGAAATGTTAATGTACAAAAGTGGAGGGCATTACGTTTTCTGCCAACAAACTGCTTTGCACTTTTGCAGATACTATGAATGTATATAAAGTGAAACATTAATATTTTTAATTGTATTCTTGCAATATTAGAGGCCTTCCGTGGATTCTTCATGGATCCAATCATCACATTTTAATTCTCATACGAATTACGCATTAGTAAGCTTGTGTTATGAGTACTAGACGACGACTATAAATACTTAAATATATATATATATATAAATACACAGAACGTCCATGACCCAGAAACTAGTTTTAGAGTTCATCACACAAATATTTGCCCTTGCCAGAATTCAAACCCAGGACCGCCGGCTCAGCAGGCAGCTGCAATGCCACTGCGCCAACAGCGTCCTCAAAATTCTGCCACAAATATGACCAGGTTGAGATTGTTTTTATCATACGGGTGTAAGTGAGAACCTCCACTTTTTCAAATTAGGTAGATTGTAAAAGATGTCTGTAAGTGAGTCATGTAGTGATTTAAATACCAAGAAACCCTAGTGCTGATACGCATAATGTATTCTACAACTTTACCATTTTAACAAAACTATCCCGACGAGTAATCCGCCTATGGCATGAGATGAGGCATCACAAAATATTTTCCATTTTTAACTCAAGAACACTCAGAATTTCTGTACCCTTTTAGGATAACGTCAATCCAATATCGGCAGCTTGATGCGACGTGCTGGGATCAACTTTGATATGTATACATTGTTATTAGCTACTCGTATAGTATGTGCACGACTGCAGCGTTCGCCAGCGGTCTTAAGTAGAGGGGATTTTCAAAGAGAGCATAGTCACCGCAAGCATTTGTCAGTAGTGGAACAAAAAATGATACGATAACGACATTACAGTACCCCCCTATCCTGTAGTGTACCAAAAAATTATACGAAAACGACATTACAGTACCCCCCTATCCTGTAGTGTACCAAAAAATTATACGAAAACGACATTACAGTACCACCCTATCCTGTAGTGTACCAAAAAATTATACAAAAAACGACATTACAGTACCACCCTTACTATGAGTCAACTTGTCTGTGACGTAAGGAAAGTGTAATCATATTATGTTCCATTATAAATGCTGCCTTATTAAAATAACTATGAAAAAGGTCTATTCTTGTCGTAAAAACTTAATACGACATGTTTCGAATTATAGGCTAGGAAATCCAATCAGTGACCGATTGGCCGCCGCCGCGACTGATTGGCTCTCTTGATGATGAATCGCGAACCGATTCGAAACATGTCGAGCGAAATTCGACTTTTACGACGTGATTAAACCTGTTCCGTAGATATTTTAATATGTCTGAAACTCACGGTAGTCTTCCATGCATATGAAAACGACATTACAGTACCCCTACCATGAGTCAACTAATCATATCAATGACGTACGGAAACTGTTGGTAGTCAAAGTGACTTGTTTATGGGAACATGAAAAGAACCATCTTTTGCGGTTAGCCTGCAGACGACCGCACTTTATATCAATATTAAAAGACGCTCTATGGCGAAGAGGACATATTTATGTCTTAAGTCTTAACCCATTTTCAATCTCTTTTTGCATCAGTCGAATAAAAAGTATTAAGCACCACGTTACCACAATAAAAAAAAGGATTCACAATGTTTCTGTAAAATATATTAAATTCATAGATTTTAGTTGCTGTAAATATTAATAATGAACACTAAACTGAAAAATAAAACTAAACTTTTAAAAATAAAACTAACGTCAGTTACATTTATGGACCGAATAACCCTTAAAAAGTATTCTTAAAATAAATGTATGCAGTGATTTGCTGACGCTTAGCTGTCCCCAATGAAGATCTCCATACGAGTTCGAAATATGTCACCATATTCGTTACATTTTTTTACGTTAGCTTGAACCGTTTATAATTATTAGAGATGTCGCACGAAAGATTTAATAAGATTAAATGTAATGTTACGGTACGGGTCACCATGCGGCTGATAAACCAGATACGGCCCCGTATGAATGTCAACCAGTTTCGTGCTTTAAAGTGAACATTGCATTGCAAATGAGCTTTAGTTTTTCATGTATCAGCCCTAGAATATCATATTTGGTGACGTAATGTATCTAATTACCAATTCCCCTTTTCCATGAGATGTATAATAATTGATTAACATACCCGTAATTTTGATTAATGAAAAAAAATGATTTTCGAACAATCTTCCACAAATCTACCTAGTCTCAAACTAAGCAATACTGGTACTACGTGTACTAGACGAGGATATACATAATAATATAAATACATATACATAAAAGTATAGAACAAATATTCGTGTTAATCACACAAATATTGGTCATTGCCAAGATTCGAATCCAGGACGGTCGGCTCAGTAGGCAGGTACACTACAAACTGTGCCATTTGCGTCGTCAAAGCTAAGCAAATCTATACCACATTCCAAATATAGTAAGTACCATGTCAAAGAAATAGAGTGAGCTTTTTAAAAAGGGCGGGGAGCTTAAGACTAACGACAACCAGTCTATACATTTATATAGTTACTAATTGGCCACTTCGGTCATTATCTTCTTTAATTTGCCTTAATCTTGTAAAGAGCATCCTTTAAACTTCTTTGGATGTCCAATAATTAAGTTTACTCTTGCTTCTTATTAATTATATTTATTTATTTATGTGTGAGAGCTTAAAGTCAAACAAAGACTCGTTGATTGTGCAAGTGCAAATCCTGACAATGTTTGGACATATCATCCGCAGCGAAAATCCGATGGAGCGTTTGGTAGTGCAGGGGAGAGTGGAAGGTCAACGTTCTCGCGGTCGATCTCCAACTAGGTGGACGGATCTCATAAAGTCCACGACGAAAATGTTCCCTAACGGAGTGTGGACGGAGTGCCACAAACAGAGAGAGGTGGAGAGAAATCGCAAAAGCCGTCATTAATGTAGAAGAGGACAATCCATAACTACGACCACTCTGACAAGAGTGTACGACTAAGAAGAAGAAAAATAATTTATGTGTGTTGGAAGGGGCTTCTACTCGACGTGTGGCTATATATCATAGCCACCTGTTTCAACAAGTGCCGTTACGGACGTTAAGTTCATCGTCTCCGTTCTGTTATAAAACTTTAAATCAATAGATTGTTTAATTGATTGAACATTTAAAACTATACAAGTAATAGAAATAAGCTACATACTCTTATTATTTATCGCCAATACGAATTCATAATACGTACGGCTAGAAAATACTATCAAGCTGTGAATTTTTAGAAGTATTTCTATGTATTTATTTAGTTCTATTCTTTAAATATGAATTACCACTTAGTTATTACTAGTAAGTTAAAGTTAGGTAAGTGTTATGTGAACTCCAGCTGCCAATACCGCAGCTCCGTCACTTAGTTTATATTTATGTTTACCTGTAAGACTTCGCTCTGGCATGACTCCACGCTCTTGGTAAGCTCGTGTAGCTGTGTGCGGATCTCGCATAGCGCCACCGTGGTCTCAATCTGCCGGTCGCCCCGCTGCAGCTAGTTTATGTTAATGTTTACCTCTGAGACTTCGCTCTGGCATGACTACGCTCTTGGTCAACTCCTGTAGCTGTTTGCGGATCTCGCATAGCGCCACCGTGGTCTCAATCTGCCGGTCGCCCCGCTGCAGCTAGTTTATGTTAATGATTACCTCTGAGACTTCGCTCTGGCATGACTCCACGCTCTTGGTTAGCTCCTGTAGCTGTGTGCGGATCTCGCATAGCGCCACGGTGGTCTTAAGCTGCCGGTCGCCCCGCTGCAGCTAGTTTATGCTAATGTTTACCTCTGAGTCTTCACTCTGGCATGAATCCACGCTCTTGGTCAGCTCCTGTAGCTGTGTGTGGATCGCGCATAGCGCCACCGTGGTCTCAAGCTGCCGGTCGCCCCGCTGCAGCTAGTTTATGCTAATGTTTACCTCTGAAACTTCACTCTGGCATGACTCCACGCTCTTGATCAGTTCCTGTAGCTGTGTGCGGATCTCGCATAGCGCCACCGTGGTCTCAAGCTGCCGGTCGCCCCACCGCAGCTCGTCTAGCTAGTATATGTTAATGATTACCTCTGAGACTTCGCTCTGGCATGACTCCACGCTCTTGGTTAGCTCCTGTAGCTGTGTGCGGATCTCGCATAGCGCCACGGTGGTCTAAAGCTGCCGGTCGCCCCGCTGCAGCTAGTTTATGCTAATGTTTACCTCTGAGTCTTCACTCTGGCATGAATCCACGCTCTGGGTCAGCTCCTGCAGCTGTGTGTGGATCGCGCATAGCGCCACCGTGGTCTCAAGCTGCCGGTCGCCCCGCTGCAGCTAGTTTATGCTAATGTTTACCTCTGAAACTTCACTCTGGCATGACTCCACGCTCTTGATCAGTTCCTGTAGCTGTGTGCGGATCTCGCATAGCGCCACCGTGGTCTCAAGCTGCCGGTCGCCCCACCGCAGCTCGTCTAGCTAGTATATGTTAATGATTACCTCTGAGACTTCGCTCTGGCATGACTCCACGCTCTTGGTTAGCTCCTGTAGCTGTGTGCGGATCTCGCATAGCGCCACGGTGGTCTCAAGCTGCCGGTCGCCCCGCTGCAGCTCGTCCAGCTTGGCCGACAGGTTCATGCTCATCACGCTGACCTGTCTCTGCAGGCTGGTAGAAGGAAAGAGAACCGTTAGTCAAAGCGTAAAGACTTGAGTTAAAGTTTGAAAAAATCGGTAAAGAATAAAATGTTGTCAGTTCTTGTAACATTCTTAGATATTTCGCAACCGGTCCTAAAAGAGGGCTTTTGAAGTCTTTGGCACGTTGGGCTTGCCCTCAATCTATGACAATGGCGATTAAAAAAAGCGAAAGAAAGTGCCTCTAGAGGCCATATCGAAGCCCCTGAAGAAGAACTTCATACGAGTTCCAAGTCGCGCCTGACACATGACCGTAACTAAAACCGTCATTCTTCATATTATTTTCAACACGCTTCATGTTTCCTAGAGTTTCAAACTAACATTCCAGTGCATTTTGCAAACTCGATTTTGTCGAGCGAGACGCGGCGCGACTGATATTAGACTAATTGAATAACCTCTGACGTACGAACTTTTAATAGGCATTGTCAACCATGTTACTACCTAAAACAGGGCTATTGGAATTTATTGGTATATATTTGGAAAATAGGTATTGTCAACCATGTCACTACCTAAAACAGGGCTATTGGAATTAATTGGTATATATTTGGAACCTACAGTTTGAATTTTTCATTAATAATTTTTGTTTCAAAAACTACTCGAACTTGACAAAATTCACGCGGAATATTAGTTGTTTCAACTTATTTTCGACAGCTCGCAATAAAAGCATGAAATAATTATGTTACTACCAAGATTCTAGGTAGTATCAAAGCTTTCATTGCGTGCATCTCAATTTTGGAAATTCGAAGGCGATAATGAGTAGGTATCAAAAATGCTATTCCTACACAGGAATTTGCTGAAAATTATTGAGAATAAGGAGAGGGAAAATGTTGGGCCATTTTATGCAAGATGAAGCTGTTATAAACATCGTCATAGAAGGAAAAGTGAAGAGGAAGGCCAAAAATATATTAAATTAAACGAATAAAGACATTTTTTTGGAATGATGTGGATTTCCTAACTTTATAAATAGAATTATAAATAAACATAAAATTATTTACAGATTAGGTTCACGTCATTCGTGTGGACATATTGTGAAGCCTACATTTTGTACTACTACTAATCGAAATACATGGTAAAATTATTCGTTTGTTTTAAGCTGACGCTATCTGGATCACAAATAACTATTTGGAATCATCATCATCCTTTGTCCCATTTTTTGAGAATGAATTCTCAATCGGGGTCGGCTACCTAAATCCCAAGATGTGGCGTAGGCACTAGTTTTTACGAAAGCGACTGCCATCTGACCTTCCAACCCAGAGGGGAAACTAGGCCTTATTGGGCTTAGGTGGTTTCCTCACGATGTTTTCCTTCACCGAAAAGCGAGTGGTAAATATCAAATGACATTCCGTACATAAGTTCCGAAAAACTCATTGGTACGGGCCGGGTTCGAACCCGCGACCTCCGGATTGAAAGTCGCATGCCCTAACCACTAGGCTACCACCGCTTCAAATATAGACAGTATACGATTGTATACGATTGTATCCATCCATCCATCCTCCTAGCCTTTGTCCCATATCTTTATAGAGAATGAATTCTCAATCGGGGTCGGCTACCTAAATCCCAAGATGTGGCGTAGGCACTAGTTTTTACGCAAGCGACTGCCATCTGACCTTCCAACCCAGAGGGGAAACTAGGCCTTATTGGGCTTAGGTGATTTCCTCACGATGTTTTCCTTCACCGAAAAGCGAGTGGTAAATATCAAATGACATTCCGTACATAAGTTCCGAAAAACTTATTGGTACGGGCGGGGTTCGAACCCGCGACCTCCGGATTGAAAGTCGCATGCCCTAACCACTAGGCTACCACCGCTTCAACTATTTGGAATGCAAAGTATAAAAATTGAAGTAGTATAAGTACCAGTCACCCAAGGAAGTATTCCACCACTATCAAAAAGTGGTACACCAGCTTGTACAGTCAGCATACAAAAGTAGCGACAATTCAGTATTCAATTTGACATAAGCAAGTAGTACTCAGATACTTTTAATGCTTACCGCACAAGCTGTTAACTTCTGGGCACAGGACGACTTCGATTTTAGAGTTTTGTACCCAAGAGTAAAAAACGGGACCCTACTAAGACTCCACTGTCCGCTTATCTATCTGTCTGTCTGTTCGTCTGTCACCAGGCTGTATCTTATGATCCGTGATAGCTAGACAGTTTAACGTTGCCGCTGCAACTGAACAAGAAAATACTGAAACCGAATAAAATAAAAAAGTATTTAAATGGGGCTTTGCACCTTATTTATATGCAGTGCCATATGTATTACCAGATACAAACTTAACTTGCCGGGTTTTGTTTGTACGGAAGGAAGGACGAAAACCCTCGGTGCGCGGTTCAGACTCGTACTTGGCCAGTTTTTAACGTCTGTGTATGAAATAATGACACATTTTGAAAAGTTTTGCAGTGTTCTAAATTAGGATGTTCTGTTAATGCGAGGGTGCAGAAAAATAATAAAAAAGTTATGTTGCGGGTGTTATAATATTTTCACAATAATAATTTATGCAAAGATAGTACCAACCTGATTTCTGTGGATGTATGGTTTCTAAACTATTAAATGCTTTAACACAATCACTTTCACTAGATGTTACAATACTACCCGACAGCGTATCGTCTGTTTAGGTTCACACAACTGTTATCACTAAAAGGCGGTAGGAAGTTAAAGCATCTAATAGACATTTACCAACTAGTAATAAATGTTGTTAATAATAATGGGCTTAATAGAATTATAATATTATTTTAGATATTATTTATTAATGAAAGGTGATTTTAATATACATATATTTTTATTATTATTTACTTCTATATTGAAACAAGAACTGTACTGACTAACTGCTATCCAGGTGGCTTTACTAGTGGGGGAAAGTGGTGCGATCAGATCGATCTGGGTATAAAACTACCCCACTGGACAAACTGGCTATCATTCTGTGCCGATAGCGCCAAGGGAGCAGCAAGTTAAGTACCAGTTACTCTGTATAATTGTATTTAGACAATTTGTGATTATACTATTGGTTAATTAATCGATAATTAATTGAATAGCTTTGCTAGTAATTATTTTATATTACACATATAAATATTTGAACTATAAATAACAATCTATGTAAATAATAATGCTTTAACGTGGTATATTCTCTAAATGCCATTTCTATGAATAAACTATTCTTAACTATTATGAATCTTAAACTTCTTCTTATTCTTTTTTACAGCGTAGGGGAAGATTGGCACCATTCGTACACTTTTTACATTCCGGTTTTTGTAATTTTTATTTTTAAAGATAAATTCTTCCATCGGCCTCTATAATATAGCAGATACATTTAGCTTCCTAATTAAAAAGTTAGAAGTCGCCTACTTTTACAACAAACGAGTAGATCGACTTTTAGTAGAAGCTGTCAAATGTCCGAATCTACCCCACTCAAGGGGCACATTCGTACATGGGTCGGGGAACATTCAGACAGTGTGAGATAACTTCGTACATGTTAAATAAAACAGCAATTATAATATCAAAAATAGTTAAAATGGTCTTTAAAAAAAAGTCAATACCCGCCAATCCCATTGGCGGATATTTCCGATTCAATTCTTTGGCATAATCATATGACAGCTTTCTGACTTTTGAGCCCGCAATGCATTTTCGAAAATTTTCAATATATTCGATCAATTGTGACTCTATTTCGTTAGAAAACTCTTTTTCGTATAATTCCGAACTATTTATGCTAATTTTCTGAAATAAAAAGAATCATGCTAATAGGAGGTACATGCATGACTTATATGAATGTGCCCCAGGTGTAGGCGTACGAGCCTGCCCCGAAGGTCAAAAATAAAATATTGGTAACTACACAAAATTCATGGAGAGAAATACACAAAATATGTACTTTATCATGGAAATGATAGTATTTACTTACTGTTGATCAACAAAGTTTTCAGATTTACCGCTTCATTTAACCCATTATAGACTGAGTTTTTTTGAGTTGTCCAATTTTTATAATTTTTTTTATATGTAACGAAATTTTAGCAATTCAAACTTTTTGTAATCTTTGGTTTTTGAAAAAAACGCTGGTACCATATGGGACCGCTAGCCTCGTACTGAGGTAAAGATTTGGAAATACTATGAAATTAATAACGTGCTACAAATATGGGTAGTATTATTTATTTAATAAATCAGCCTCCAGAGTTGCAACATAATATATATAGAACATTTGTTTGACTAAATTAATTTAATAAAATGAGCCTCCGGGATGTAGCAACATTTTTTTTTATTTACTTAACATGAAATTGGTAGTTGCATTGCATGCAGCACATAATCCCCCATTTGACCAAGCCTGGCAGTTCTCGTACGCACATCTTCGTCGCTTTGAGAAAGGATGAGAAGGTGGTTTTGAGAAGATGGTGTGGTGGACTATCATACCTTATGGAGTCACTTACACGTCTGTCAGTTCGGGAATATTTCGAGTATTGCGGACGTCCTCCAGTAAGAGGTAGTTTTTGATACGTTTGTGCTATGTGCCGGCGGAAGACCAATTGACTACCTTTCTTAATAAGACCCAAGCATTACAAATAGCGGTATCTACAAAGTATCTTGGCTAGATTCGGTATTTTTATTGCGGCATGACCGAGGCAGTCGTTAGGATTCACGTAATACAACTTCTCATGGGGAGTTGAGTTATCTGCCAATTAGATTATTTACTTATTCAAGCACCAGCATCATCTTTGCACATATCATATTTTTCAGGTTCAAGGTCCTCATGAGTGATTGAGAAGATGCACTGTACACGAAGGCATTGGCAATTATAGAGGACAATAAAATTGCCAATTTCTCTTGTACACTACATCTAAAATGCTCCAAAACTTCATTAATACGATAAAATAATATTTTTAAAATAATATTTCGTTATAATCTTTCGATATTATGTTAAATCACTTTTGCATATTACTTAAAAAAAAAATAGTACTTAACATAAACTTTATTTAAAAACCGCACGGGAACCGCCTAGCGATCCCGTACGGTACCAGCAACTTTAACGCAGGGTAGCTGTAATATTTATACCTACCGCCGCTATTTTAAATAAATTAAACTAAAGCCACATTACTAAATTAAACGTTTTTTCAATAAAATTGGTTATTTATCTGTTAGCAAACAAAATATCATAACTAACTTGTACGGCGGAAACATTTTTCCGCAAAATTTGCGATGCACCAACTTTGACCTTCAATCACACGTAACTGATATCAATAAGAACTGTTTTAGGTAAACAATATGGTGGCGACAGTCTCCTAGATCAACTTTAACCAATGAGAACCCAACTTACGTGCCACAATTTGGTCAATCACGCGCAATTAAATCACGTAAATAAATGGTCCCATACGGTACCGCTAGTCTATAATGGGTTAAGCACGATACATCCAAGAACATCGACGATAAATTTATTTAAAGGGTGCGAAAACAAATAACGCCCTCTCGTGTCGCTCTTGGTAACCGCACTGACAGCTAACTTCGTGGTCCACCGGGCGCCGTCAGCGCCTACCCACACACACTAACCCGTAATAAATATATTGTCCTGATAAGCTGTAATAGTGACTGTATGAAGCTGCCCCGTGTACGAATGGTGCCAATCTTCCCCTACCTATCTATTACTTTTCTCCCTTAATTACCATATATAATACTTAACCTAAAAGTACTAATATATGTTTACTTATGTAAACCGAATATCTAATATGATGTATTACATGGCTTATAGTTGAATTAGATCCATTAACGTCAGAAGTCCCACCTGACAATTATTTACTTATATTTTGATATCAAATTAACTTGTTTAATTTCAATCAGGTACATGCCTATTTTAATTCCGATATGATAAATCATTTTTCTGTCACGGGCATAGAACATCCCCATCCTAATAATAAGAAGTTCCCTTACAAATATAAAAAAATGCTATCGATTAAGAGGCCTTATTACTTTCTTATTATATTAGACAAATATATTGATAATTTTAACCAACTTTTTGAAGTGAATAACACTTTTTCCCGAGTTCTGCGTGCAGTCGAAAATAAGTTGAAAAAAACAGTTTTCTGCGTGAATTTAGTCAATTTCGAGTAGCTTTTAAAACAGAAATTATCAATGACGGCCACTAATTCGCAATAGGCCTAAATAGTAACATTGATAATATGTTAGGAAACATATTTGATAAAAAAATTAAATGTCTAAAACAATCAGCGTTTTTGAACTGAAATCTTTCAATATTCACATCGTGACGAGTGCTTATATCGCAAAAGCAAAATCAAATAGAGTCCCAGTATCGTAATGGGGGTGTGACATGAAATTTCAATTTTAATTCGATCGCCGAGTAATTTCGCGAGGCGTCGTCGTTTACGCGATTCGTTTGGCAATTTTAAACTTGTTAATATGCATATGAGTAAGTAAATAATATACTGGATACAGGGTGGAACACGTACGAGTAAATGTACCGGCAAGGGCTGATGACATATTTATTGCTGCGCGGAAATGACCTTAGGAGACCATATGATTGACTTTTTGAGTTGTACCCTTAAGATGCATATGAGTAAGTAAAAAAAGGCATGTATTTAAATCGATATCTGTATATTCCCTTTTGTCGATCAAAATATTTGAAAGTTTCACCAAAAATACTGACTTGCACACTAAATAATGCGAATTAAATATACTATTTAAAGGTATTTGCAAAACTGTTTTACTGATATAAAAAAAAACTAACCTAACCTAACCAGGCCGAGTCGGATCTTAGTGTGCAGTGCGAGGATAGTTAGTGTGCAAGTCAGTATTTTTGGTGAAATTTTCAAATATATCCGATGTACGAACCATATGTTTGGTGTGAATTTTGTTAAAAAGGTCATCTCGTTTTGTATGATGTTTAAGTTTTTTTTGTAGGACATGTTCAGTTAATCAATTGTCTTTTTTGCACAGCATTCGTTTTTCTGGTATGCATTCAGTTAATTAGTGGAGTTACCTAGTGTGCTGAAAAATTATGCAGATGTGCATTTAATAATATCCCGTAAAAAAATAGCGGATACAGGGTGGAGCACGTGAATGGGCCGGCAAGGGCTGCTGGCAGCTTTATGGTTGGCGGAAATTATCTTAGGGGACCATAACATTGACTATGCATATGAATAAGTAAATAAGATCCTCGATATCGACACTGGAAAAGATTACGTTTTCATTTCTCATATGCTGGAAGTTGGTTATTGTTATCTCAATAACGGGCTGAAAGGGACTCATCATAAGGTTGAAAATTAGTTTAATAAATAATAACCAACATTATATTGCGAAAGAAGTGCGCTGCAGGCCAAGGATATAACTCGTACAGAATCTAAAAAAAATTGGGAATGAAGTTCAAAAAAGAAGTACTTTCACGAGGATTTTTATTTAACTCAACAACCGCTATGATTTTGAAGTTTAGAAAAAAAAAATATTATCTCGTTGAGAACTAAAAAGGTACCTTATTTTGTAAAGCGGTCTGATTGGCTCAGAATCAGAATGTAAGTACTTTATTTATCCAACATAGGTCAAAAGGTGTTACAATTTTTACACGTGTCTCACTATGAGGCGCCAAAAGGCATACAAATTGTGAGTGGCATGTCATGGGCACAATGTTATTCGTATGTTATTATTAAAAAAAAACCTTGTCGCCCATAATTGGGCGTGAGAGGTACGAACGCAGTGTTTTTAAGAACGGGTTTTAATGTATTTTTTTTATATTTTTGTGGCCTGTTCAAAATGACGTAACCTACAGTGTTTGATTGGAAATATAATGCACCAATTTCACTCACGAACCATTAGCGCTCTCACTACGCACGGGCCAAAATATCTCGAGTTAAATTGGTGCATTACATACCTTGTCTATTTTCTAACGATGTTCTATTTTCTCGCTAATTGCATATGACCCACCCTGTATTAAAAAAAACAAAAGCATCTTCATGCGCGAGATAGTAAAAGAGTAACTATTTTTTTTGTTTTATCTTCGTGATCACAAAATATCAAAAAGTACAGAAGTTATACTACTACGTCATTTTCTTTTAGCCAACTATAATTCAAATAGTTGCGTGTGTGTAACGTAGTATGCATGTATAAACATCTGCACATTTTGATATTGTGATTTCACACTTGTCCCGATTTGCCTCAATTTTAGAATTTTGAAATATATTTTTATTTCCCGGTTAACGTTTACCAAGTGTAATGATAAAATTTTATAAAAACATCAAGCAAGCTTCGTCTGAGTCATAATTAAAATCTGACGGTAACTTCCATTGATTAAAAGTTTAAATAAAATGTGTGACACTTTCTAACTGTCTAACTTCATTAATTATTAAAGTAAACAAAAATTTAACGTAGAGATTATAATAGAACACAAATTACACGTTTGGGTAAATAATTAAATCAAAAAGTAAGCATATGTTCCGTTATATGCAGTCTTATTAAAATACGAAACAAGTTTACTCACGTCGTAAAACGATTGTCACTGACATGTTTCGAATCCGTTCGCGACAGGGGACTGATCGGCTCTCCTGCCTGTCTAGCACAACTCTTCTCGACTCTTATCGGGCGACATAGTGTCACCCGTCACTTTCTCACAATACTGCACAGGAAGAGATGAGATGAGGGCAGTCTCTCACGAGTCGCGTGTCACAGTTGTGCTAGATGTCCTGATGATAAACCGATTCGAAACATATAGGACGATATTCGACTTTTACGACATGAACAAATCCGTTCCGTAGATATTTTGATATGTCCGAGATCCACGGTAGTTATTTATGTAATAATGCAGTCTATTTTACATAGTGCGCGTGATATTTGTCATCATAAATTTGAATCAAATTTGGTTGGTTTCTCGTCAGTTGCCATTGCGACCTGGGCTCCCCTTTTTGCTTACCATCAGGAAAAAAAAAAGGTTACACAATTTACAAAGATGATAGATGCCACACGCACTATACGAGTGACAAAGCAATATTATTGTTTTAGCCCGCTAAGAGATTTAATTTGAAGCACGATATTAAAGAGTTTCTGACCTGATGAACTGAGAGTAATGATTCATATTTTCTGAACTGTGCGAAAGCTGATGATACTCCATCATTTTTCAAAAGCGCCTCGCGCCCTCTTCGCTGCCTTTTCGACACCCGCGCGGCAAAGTCTGGCAAACGAAAGGCCTTTTAGATGGCATTCCAATATGGCGACCGCGACTCGGAACCACGACCCACGGTGCCGACGGATGCAGTAAAAAAGAAATGAGAAGGGTATAAGAAAACAAGGTACACTCCGGTATGACAGGCGAAACTTTCGACGTCATCACGCTATGATTGATTGGTTGATTCTGTTAATCCGTTTCTGTTGCCAGTGGTGTGTCATAATACTCCCCGATTCCCCTGTTAACTTTATGAATTTCATAAAATCTTGAGTGTTCAAAATCAATTATTACGACAATATAAAACTTCGTCAAAGGACATGCCAATTGTAATGCAAAAATATTTTTTCGTACGACTGGCGGGAAACATTTTTTTCCTTATTATTATTTTGTTACCATAAAGCGGAAACTAATCAGTGACAAAGAAAGTCTCACTAGCCGGAGTGTCATACCTTGTTTTCTTATACCAAGGAAATGTAACCTACATTTAAACTTTAAAATACCCCCGACACAAGTAGCTGGTCATCATAAGACCCTCATTCAATGAGTAAAAAAGAAAATGCTACTAAAACTGAACATAACTATAAAATTTGGAATTCTTAGCTTCAATATTAGCTGAGATCTTGTCACTTGTTCCATATAAAGCTGAATATTTTTGGAACTACTGGTCCTATTTCCACCACATATTAATGAGACTAATGAGTGATTCCCACAACCCTCAGTCCCCTGTCATAAATATTGTAAGAATGAGTTACACCAAGCAGCAAATTTTCATGCAATGGTACTCGTATATTGTAATCGCACTTCTTATAGCTGACAGAATTTGAAGCACAAGCCCATTTCTTAAATGACAGGGGACTGATGGCGGTTGAAACTTCCGAAACAGCTTGATACATAGAAAGCATTGGGTCGCAGTCGCAGGTCGTGGTTGTAAATATCCGAATACCATCTTAGGGGTGAGTTTCCACTGGCTGAGCGAAGCTGAGCGGACCGTGATATGACCAATCACATGACTCCTACTGGTACAGATGCGCTCGCGCGATTTCCAACACTGATTGATCAAACCCGGTCCACTCTTTGTCAGTGGAACCAAACCCTTAATCCTAAAATGCATTATAAATCTCAATTTTAAATTGTAAAATCATATATTAAACTTTTTATAACATAAATTTATCAAATCAACGATTAATGTCTGAATTTGAAGTAGATTAAGCATTCCTGCATCGATTAAAACCAAAATATATGGGTTCTTGCATACAAACTTAATAAAGCCCACCTGCATTTCATATTATTTCTCACGGAAATATCACAATTATCTAGAAAAATGTACCAAAAAGTGTCACTGTCACAAGATATTACGTTTTGAAATAAATAAAACTGAACGTTTACACCGAAATTATGAATTAACTTTTACGACGCCATTTGCAATAAGAAAAACTTTGACACACTGTTTTTTTATATTATTACCTTACTATTATTTTTAGGAATATTATTATATAGACAGTAATTATAATTAACATGTATATTTTAATAATAATATAAGGATCAATTTAATAGAAAACAAATGCATCAATTGACATATTATCAGTCCTCTGGCACGGATATGTTCCCGATAGTAGGTTTACTTCAACTGAAAGCACGACTCACCGGTAGTGATGGCTATTTCATTTATTTAACACAATGTCTCAAATTATTGTGCTTTTGTGTTTGCTCAAGCTGCGTCTCAAATAATGTAGCGTTAAGGTCATAACTTCATTTGTATGGTTGAATTCATGGCAATTTATTTTTTTATAGCGTCGCCATTTTTCACGTAAATTAATTTAATTTGACGTTTATTTTTGCAATCTTTGACTCAGAAATAAAGTCTATAAAGAGTTTTAAGAGGCCTTATTCCTTTTAAAATGCTGATTGTTTTAGATATTTTTCTCTATGATCAAACACGTTTCTTAACATATTATTGATGGTACTACCTAGAACAGGGCTATTGGGATTTATTGGTATATATTTGAAACCTACAGTTTGAATTTTTCATTGATAATTTTATATTTTTAAAACTACTCAAAATTGACAAAACACGAGGAAAATTAGTTTTTTCGACTTATTTTCGACAGCACGCAATGAAAGCAAGAAATGGCTAAGTTACTACCTAGATCTCAGGGTAAAGTATTATTCACTACAAAAAGTTGGTTGAAATTATCAACATATTTATCATAATATGAAATAAGGAGTAAGGCCTTTTAAATAATAATACTGCAAATGAGGAGTGTATTTTCAAAAGGACTTTTTTATCTATGAACCTCATACACTCCACAAGTATTTAGGACTTTTTATAAAACAAAGTCTTCCAGAAACTATTTGTTTGACAAAATATAAACCCTCATTGCTTATGATTAATACCTACGGCATACATTAACTCATGAAATAATATAAAAGAGCTTTTAAATATGTGACCTCAAAAGTACGAAAATTTTAAGTTTTTTAAGCCCAAAAGCAATTTGAAATTATTATCAAAGTCCTCATAATTTAACAAAAGAATAATTCTACTATAAAATAATTTTAATAATAATTCTAGCCACAGTATCGCCACTAATAAAATTTAACACCTTTCAACGAACACTTTTGGATACATGAAGATGCTACTCCTCCCTTTTACACCCCATAATGCCAGTATTCAGGTGAAAGCGCGATCTTTCAACGACCCGCAACTTTTGCATACACTACATACGAGTAAGTATCCGAACGTGATTTTCTTTTTTTTTTATTCATACTACGCCTCGCTGCCGCGTTCGAATATGGAACGAATCGATATTTAAAGACAACATGTGAGAATGCGATGGTCATACACACGCGGATTATTATTATTAATCCGTATATGGCGGCTCGAAGCTTGTGCCAATATCAGTTTTTTAGGGTTCCGTACCCAAAGGGTAAAAACGGGACCCTATTACTGAGACTTCGCTGTCCGTCCGTCCGTCCGTCTGTCACCAATCTGTATCTCAAGAACGGTGATAGCTAGACAGTTAAAATTTTCACAGATGATGTATTTCTATTGCCGCTATAACAACAAAAACTTAAAATAAAATAAATATTTAAGGGGGGCTCCCATACAACAAACTTCCAGATAATGGTACGGAACCCTTCGTGCGCGAGTCCCACTCGCACTTGGCCGATATTTTTATTTGGTTTATAACCAATGCATGACTTCCGTGTTAAAGACTTATCAAAAAAATAAAAATTAAATTATTAAAACATGAGATGAAATGAACATGAACAAAGATGGATGAATAAGATGATTTTTCCACACGCGTACACGGATTAAGAATAATATAAAAATCTCGTTTTAGAGTCATAAAAAAACCGGCCTAGTGCGAGTCAGACTCGCACACCGAGGATTCCGTACACACTTCCCACCTTAACTGGCCGGGTTAAGTTTGCACCTAATATGTATGGCGCTGGATGAAACGGAGGTGCAAAGTTACGCAACCGATCACGTTTGTTGTATGGGAGCCCCCCTTAAATATTTATTATATTTTATTTTTAGTATTTGTTATTATAGCGGCAACAGAACTATCACGGTTCATGAGATACAGCCTGGTGACAGACGGACAAACAGACATACAGACAAACAGACTTTAATAGGGTCCCGTTTTGTACCCTGCAGTCTTACCGCTAAAGAGCGATCTCTTTTAGATAACTTTTGAATGGCTGAAATTGTTAAATAGAGAACACAATTGTTAAATAGAGGTAACAATTTTAAATTGAATCAGTTCAGTTCAATGTCTTAAAAAATGTTAACTATCTTTCATTGTTTTCATTGCAAATCTATATTTAACAATTTCAGCCACTCAATTATCTAAAAGAGATCGCTCTTTAGCGGTAAGACTGTCTGTTGTTTACCTCTACTTTTAATCTTGTTTAATATGTTGTGTTCTATAGCTTATCCATATAATTATGAATATCGGTAGTCGATAAATGAGAAATCCCTATGACAGCTCAAAAATGCTACGAGAATTCCGCCCTCTGCTTATGGTATCCAATATATTGCCATATATTTTTGACTTCCACTTTGACTTTGAAATAAATCCGATGTGATGATGCGAATAAGTGTGATGCGATACGATTCCATGGATTTTAGAACTAATACCCAAATAAGGAACACCCAAAAATGCCGAAGTTTCCGTTATCCGAATCCATCATAATTCCGAATTTTCATAATACCGAAAGCTATCACGCCAAACGATGATTTTTGCCGTGGGTGGTATGTGACACAAATTAATTAGGTTTGGTTAGTGTTATATTTATACCAAGAGATTTTCCTAGCACGAACGACGTGTTGTTAGTGCTTGTCAAAATAAAACATCGACAATCATGTTATCGATAAATACTACTTCAACGTCATTAGAGGAAAAATCATAACATGCATTTTCATTTGCTCCTTAACTTAACATAAACGTATAATTATAAGTTTAGTAATCAAAGATTTTACATTCATAGACCTTATTATTATAAAAATTTAAAAAATAAGTAACAATGTGACATGTATTTGAATATTTTCTTAATAACTATAGAATTATGCATTACCTTTATAACGTTGAAGTGGTGGTTATCGATAACAGGTTGGTTGATATTATTATTTTGTAAGCACTAACCACCTGTTGTTCCTGCTAGAAATATATCTAGGTAAGTATAGTTATATTATATGTTATCCCAAAAAAAGGTCGAAATATTTTACCAGAAAATGGTTTTCGGAATTATGAAAATTCGGAATAGTGATGCATTCGGATAAATAAAATGTCGGACTTTTGTAGTGTTTTCCAAATATTATAATAAAACAGAAAATCGATGCCAATCGAATTGCCCGTAGACTTGTAATCGGAAGCACAAATATCAATTCGCTGTTCATTATTACATCATTAAATCGGCAACAATGATGTATGCTCTCAATTCTCATCAATCATGTTCCTGTCATTGCGAACAGCAATCAGTGTTTAACCCATATCTATAATATAGATTCTATATTATCTATGCATCACAGTTAACCTTTTAACAGTAACGTTAAAAAAGACAAAAGACCGGCCACGTGCAAGTCTGACTCGCGCGCCGAGGGTTCCGTACAAACACTTATCCGGTTTTTCTTTATTGTAGTTGAGTAAAAGGTTATCTGGATATCCAGCTATCCCTTTCTATCTATCAGCCACGGACATCCACTGCTGAACATAGGCTTCCCCTCACGATTATCCTTCAGTCGGAGGCCATCCCACGCTGCGCTTTCCCAACGGCCGTCCATTCTCCGGGCTACATGGCCTACCCATTGCCACCTCGACCATGCAATCCTGTGAGCTATGTCGGTTACCTTGGTTCTTCTGCGGATATCCTCATTTCTGATTCTATCACGTAAAGAAACTCCGAGCGTAGCCCTTTAAATTGCGTGACTCTTTAGCGAGTTATCCCTGAATAAGCCGTTTCGGCGTGTTGAGAGGACAAAGGAAATTTAACCAACAGGCGCTGTACGGTTTAGGGTTAACATTTTCCTGACTCTCCATAGAAAACCTGTTTTTCATTGCAATTTAAGAAAGGTATAATAGCCTGTATACTATAAATAAATAATAAATAAATATTAAGGGACAATCATACACAAATCGACCTAGTCCCAAACTAAGCAAAGCTTGTACTATGGGTACTAGACGACGATATACATAATATATAAATACATATATAGATAACATCCATGACCCAAGAACAAATATTTTGCACAAATATTTGCCCCGGCCGGGATTCGAACCCGGGACCGCCGACTCAGTAGGCAGGTGTCTACAAACCGAGCCAAACGCGTCGTCAAAATACTATTACTATTATTATTATGTCTCTGAGCCCCATGGTTTTAAATGAAAGGTTAAATTGTGCTCTCCATACTGAGCATCTTTTGTTCGGAAAGTGTTTGAAAACATCTCCAGTCTTCGTTTGTTTTTTTTTGTTCTGGAACTGTTAGAAAACCTCTCCAGTCTTCATTTGTTCTTTTTTTATACAATTTAAATGTTATTTTAAAATAAACGCAAACCAATGGTAAATTGGACAGCATACTGATATTAAATGTATATCTTTAGGAGACGTCAAATAACAAATGAACAAACGCAAGTTGCAGTGACTTAACGATTTAACTTTGAGGTCTAATAAATTATCTAAATTATGTATTTTATTTAAAACTCCGTTTATCCATTCAAAAATGATGTTGTTTTAAGCATTCTTTTCATTGTCAAAACATGTTTATTAACTTATTATCAATGTTATTCGTATTTACTTTTTCATTGATAATTTTTGGTTCAAAAACTACTCGATTGTCAAAATTCGCGTACTAGGTGATATGTTTTTTTTTTCAGCTTATTTTCTACTGCACGCTATGAAAGTTGGTTGACTTTAAAAAGTTGGATGACATTATTATCAATTTATTTGTCAATTCCCATAGTCATTCGCAGGCTGTATACATTTCACTTGTTATCGACTGGGAACCGCATTGAAAAGACGCTTTGCCGACAAGGCCTGGGACAAGGTGAGAGTATTTACCTGGTTGCTAATTTCTTCCAGCATTCTTTTTTTTCTTCTAATTATTCAATATCCTACTACAAACGCATTATTTGTACCAGCGGTAATGTGATAGTGGGGATAGAAAGGGAAGTCTGACAATGTTGATAATGGGTCATAGTCAGATTTAGGTGCGCGTCTTTTGCGCGGAGTGCAGTGCAATGCGCGATCATAAACGGTCGTGCCACAGTGCACAGTACGAATTGCTCAATTCGCGAATCGTGCGATTTTAATCGCTGCTCGTATTGTCACTATGGCCTCCTCGCGAGAGTCGCAGGTCATAGTTAACGAATTGTTAGCATTTATACAAAATGCCGTCACCACCATGGACGCGGAAAGCATCGCGCAGATCTGCAAGTCGAGTTTCCAGGAGGAGGACATTTGCAGTGGCAAGGCGCTGCTCTACGAGACGCTCGGCAAGACCGCCGAGATGCCACCCCGCCGAAGGGATGGAGGCGTGAAGAGTCTGCGGGACATCATCACGCTATTCCAGGCGACCCGTTCGAGCGACGTGCCTTCGTTCGTGGCGAAGCAGCTGCACCGGCTGCCACCCGTTACATTCGACCACGTCGATGTCACCAGGCTGCTGAAGGATGTTATGATCCTGAAGAAGAGTCTGACCGAAGTCCAGACTAAGTTAGAGGTATCCAATAATACCGTAATTGAGTTGCGTTCCGAAGTAGCGTTATTGCGTAACGCTATATCTGAATGTAGGTCAAGTGACACCTCTAAAATAGTCGCGTGTCACGGTGCGCAAAATGTGATCGGCGGTGTTAACGCTGACGCCGTGGAATCGCATGCGTCGCTGGTTGCTGACCAAGCGCCGCCAACCCCGCGCCCCGCCGCTCGCTCGCCTGCTCCAGCGGAGAGGTCGAGCACGTCACGTGTGAGTACGTCGATCCCGAGACGTGTTTACGCCGAAATTGCAAAACGCCCAGCTGCTCCGAAATCCAGGCAGCCGTCATCTCGGGGGTTGCAGGAACACGTCAAAAAGGACCTGCCAATGCCGGCTCCAAGGGAGTCCCGATGCGACGAGGATGGCTTCATGAAGGTCGAAAAGAAGAAGAAGAAGCCAGCCTGTCGAAATCAGTGCGGTACCGCACCGACTGGACCGAAACATTTGCTGCGTCCCGCTCTACCTACGACGCTGCTTTATGTGTCCCGGCTACATTACAGTACGAAGGCTGAAGATATTGCAGAATATGTAAGGGTGAAGTCCGGTATCATCCTGAGGGTTATAAAATTGGAGTCTCGCCACGACGTGAGTTTTAATTCCTTCGTGCTGAGAGTTCCGACGGACCAACTAGCGACCTTCACAAAGGAAGAGTACTGGCCGAAGGGTGTCATGTTCCGGCGTTTCCGTGGACGGCTACCTGACACATCGAACACGCGTAACACGTCGCTGTTGAAAAATGTGACCTAGTTTAGTTACTTATGTTTTTATTATTTTAATATTTAATATGTATGTTAGATTGTAAGGTATTTATCTATGGGCCTTTGATGCCTGAAATAAATAAATTATTATTATTATTATTATTATTATTTCCGGTGGACATTTGCGAAATTAAGGATTCCAGGGCCTAATTTTCTGATTAAATGCCTGTGGAGAATAAATAACGTTCCCTCTTCTATAATCCGATGTAATAGCAACATAACCTAGATTCATACAAGCTCTTAACTTTTGACCACCCAAGGGAAACATTTTGGTTTTTGAACTAACAATGACCCTAATAGTACCTACATTACATACCTACACGGCGCCGGCAGTGAATTAGTGAATGGCCTACGGTGACGTGAAAATATTTACGTAAGTGGGATTTTCTGCGGAGAGAAAGTCTCACTTCCTGACCAAGGCAAGACTTTAGACAAACCACGGTAATTCGTAAAGCCCCATATCGCATATCTCAAATACCTGCGGACATCTACGAATTCATCGCCCGGCCCTAGGTAATGCACACACGAAGACACAAACTATACACCCATAGACCTTAACACGTGGTAGGTTTATATTAGTTTTCAAATGTACAGTTATCAGTGTCTTTGTTTAGACTATTCCTGATCTAATGACCCCTCTCCACAGAAAACTGATATCCAATGCAATTTTAGACATTTATATCAGTATAGACGTCAAATAAAGCTGAAGAGCCTTTAGAGTTTATATTTCGTTTATTCCTCCGCAGGAGCAGTGCGCTGGGTTCATCACTCACGCGATTCATTTTAAAAATGACAGTTGATTTAACCCTTTAGTTCCCGTGGCAATGTCAATAGTTTTCTCGTTTGGATTTATTTCAACCCCAGCTACTCAATCTAGGCAGTTTTAACACACATTTTATCGGTGTTCATTTAGATTTTTATTCGGCAAAAATATGAGGAGTTTTGGTTAAAAATTAAAAGGCTGGGCGTGAAGCTCGAAATTCAAATATTGATATAAAATATTAAAAATAGATGTGTTTGCTTCTATTTTTGTAGTGTTTCCTTTCTTTGTAAATGTCGCAAATTTATTTCTTACCTTACCAAATTATATGCTATCTATCTATCTATCTACTACTACTGCTGAACATAGGCTTCCCTCATAGCTCGCCACGCCACGAAGTGCGATCCCGTTGCAAGTTGAAGCGGCAATGGGCAGGCCATGTAGCCCGGAGAATGAATGGCCGTTGGAGCAGCAAAGTTTTAGAGTGATGACCACGTGTACGAAAGCGCAACGTGGGACGGCCTCCGACTGGATGGATGACTTGGTGAGGATAGCGGGGAGGCAATTTATTTTACTGATAAACAATTTCTTTTGATAACCAATTGACTATGGGGACTCATGATTATGATTTCAGGAAATATCTTAACGACGCGATGTAGATAAGTTTGCATCCTCGTTAAGTCAAAACAACTTTTACCCGATTACGGTTTTGGGTACGGTTACGCGGATGAACGTGCTATCTAGAGTCAATATACATTGCCATTACTATGAAACAAGACAAAAATAACTTACGTTCAGCATATACCTAAGTTTTTCTAATATATTTTTTATGCGTTAAAAACAGTGAAGCGTCGACATAAAATTGAAGTATTCCGGGTGCATGGTTAACCCAAAAGCGAAACGGTTATACTCGTAGTGCGTGAGCTTCATCGATACTCGGTAATATCCGATGCCAACACGAAGCCAATTACAGACGGCACCGCAAATACGTCGGATCGAAAATGAACGAAGCGCTACCAAAAATTGTTTTTTAGAATTTCGTGGAATGGCGCTAACCCGTTTAAAGCTTGCAACACAGATATCTGCTAACACGTTCTCGGATACTTCTTTACTATTATTAAGGCGTAAAGTAGCCTTGCAGCGTCATGAGTTTTAGAAAATTTAAACAACGCGATGTTTGATTTACTTTAAATGTTTGACAGCTGTTGCCACCACAGCACATGGAATAGCTATCAACGCTAAATCCGCCCGTTATCTATTTCTGTTGTATATTACAATTTCAATGTCTTGTATATTATATACATGACTTATGCCTGATCACCCTGTCAAGATTTTCCTTATGTATTAAATTGATTTAAATGGGTGAGCAAAGTTACCCCATGCGGTTAAAGTAACCCGACATCGCGGTATGAATGGTGGCGCCTATTCTCAAGTCGTCTTGAATGTCGAAAAGTGCCATATTTAAACATTTGGTTTTCAGCATATCTCTAGATTTAGTATAGTGTATTCCGTGTTTAGTAAAACAATATATTTTAGAACTGTCTTTTTTTTATATAACTTACGTATCTAAGTGAAGGAATTCAAGAATATGTTTTGCAGACCAAAATGTATGACTAATTCATGTCGATATTTTAGCATGTGCAGATTAGTGGAAGTTTAATTGAAATCCAAGTTCATGAACTACAAAAAGCAAAACTAGTAAAATATATAAATACATGTTTGTATATATTGATTATATATATATTTTTAACCAATATAAATATGAATGCGCTCTTGTGTGTTCGCTTAATTTTAACAAAATTAGTCATTGCTTTTAACGTTAAGTCGTATTATAGTATGTAAATGAATAATAAAACTTACATTAGGAGCATATTCATTTTAAATTGATTTTGAAACACATTATCATAACTAGAAAAGCAAACACGTATAAATACGTACTTAAGTACTATAAATTTAGTATTTACCTACAAAGAATATTTACTCTTTTTCTGCATCATACGCAGTACGTTATATTGACAAGAAGTAAAAGAGAAAACTTGGACATAATGTTAGTAGCAAGATAGCATCATAGCCATGGCAATTTTTTTCCCTGTTCTTTTAAGGTCTCGAAAAGGAATCAAAGTAATTAATAACTATACTAATGAAAATGTTGTTTCGGAAGTAACCCGAAACATGACATATTTTACTATTCCTTCAAAACTATTAATATTTCGCAACTGGAAAAATATCCGCAGTCCGCATTTTCAACATCTTAAGAAACATTATGAAAGTTTAACTTTATTGTGGCATTTCGTTCTCGCTAGTAACATCTATCACGTTAAAGTTAAAATTTTGGGCTGTTAAAATTTTTTTTTAGTGGCAAACGCACTCATTGGTCACCTGTATTAGTGTCTCGCGTGTAGAGCTAACACAACTGACCACGACTTAAGATCCTAACCGCTCAGCACCGGACCAGCGCCGCCTCAACTCATAAGCTTGCCATCCACTCAGCGTCGACCAAACGCAAGCACATAACGACACCAAATCAGCACTAACATGACTGCGTCACGACGCCACTTTTTCCTATGGTTTTCATTAGTGGGGGAACTACACGTAGTCCACTAGGTGGCTAGATTGTCTCTTAATATTTATATATCTTATTTATTCACGTTACGTAGCGCGGTGATGGCATTTTGTCCTCGCGCCACATGTCAGGGCGAGTTGATGCCGCTATGGATTTTACGGTTGTGCGTTGTAGTTTGAAATGTCATAGAAAGAATAACACTGAATGGAGTGGAGACGGTGCCAATCTGGTTGCGAGCGGTTAGATATGCGATAACCTTTAGCCCTTCACACGATACGCCCCAGACGCTACAGCGTCATTACCAGTGTATTCGAAGATAACTTTAGCACGCTTGGCTATCACATTTTTTTAGTGGATACGCGGCTGGCAATAGTGCCATGGCGTCTTATTGGGGAAGGGGAAATATAGAAAAACATATGCAAAATTGGATATGTGCCCAAATAGGCGGCTAGTAGCGGTAACTCTTACGCATTGACTAATTTGAGAGTTTGTCGCTCGAAAATCTCACGCATAGTTCAAAGAACGCAATTTTAGAGGGATAAAAACGCAGCTCAGCTCTAGTCCAAACGTTAGCAAATCTGTATAACTTTGAGTTTAAAATATCATTTAACTCTACGATAAAAATATCAGTATTTTAACTTTACACAATAATTATATTAAATGAGTTATCGAACTGATTACAAAAAGAATACAATTAGGAGTAATTGTGCATTTTAACAACTTGCAAGTATTGTAGTGACTTGGTTAAAGCTAATATTGGCGTACTTTTTGACTTACCTTGCTATTGTTAATTTGTCACACAAATAACAGGATAGGATTAATCGCGAAATACAACTTTGTCTTTATCACCTAACTTTGCCCAGAAACTCAAAATTATATTTCCCAGATAAATTGCTCAATAGGAATATGTTTTCGCCAGTTTTGAAAGGAAAACAATTATAAATACAATAGATTTTTTTTAAATCTCTCTACAAAAAATATCATGTCATTATTCTATTACATGAAAAACGACTTTACTTATAATTTTAGTATAATATCTAAGTTTAAGACAAACTTTGTAGTCAATCGCTATTTCTTCGATTTTAGTGAATGTAGTGCATTAACCATATTTTGATTTTTTATAATGGGCAAAGTAAAAATGTACAGTCAGAGTTAAAATAAGCTAAAATATTCAGCCACTTGTGTAAAGATAAAAATATATTTCAATCGTGATCCAGCATTGCGTGGTCAAAGAAGTTAGCGTTAAAACATTTGCAAGGATTATATTAATTAAGCTGATGTAAAATTTGTAATATGGGGTCACCTCAAAACTAACCGGTCACTTTAAAGTGTCGCTTTGACGCGCAAACTCCGTCAAGTCTTCAAGTAATTGAGAAAAAATAATATGAAAGACAAAGATAAATAACTCGATAACGTTTACCCACTTACAACGTAAGCATCCATTATGGTCTTAGATATTTAAAAATAAGTTGATAATATTATTTTATATACAAATCTCTAATCAACATGTATATGTTTATTAGAGATTAAGGTGTATACCTTTATTAAAGTAAGTAAACGCACTTAGAGCACGCTTTTCAGAACAAGTTACTTTATAAGTGTTTACTGCGACAACGCTAAAGTGACCATTTACTTTTGAAGTTAACTCTAGAGCCATGAACTTGAGCGCTGACATTATTTCACCGTTTCAATTCCTATATGAAGCATTGTGTCACTTTCCGATTAATATAAGTGTAAGTGACGGATTTATCATTTATTTATTGCGTGATTAAAGCCTTTATAGTTGCCTAACCAGCATATGCCTTCCGATCACTTTCGATCACAAAAAAGGACGAACGTTCAGTATCAGTACTGATTGGGGACATTTTATATCCCATTATTTTAATACTGATAGTGTTTCAGGTTTATCGTAGGCCGATAAGAAAAGTTGTTTAGTACAAGGTCAGAGCTCAAAATTCATACCCCTTCTAAGGTTTGAAGAAATAAAATTATATCAAAAGCGTTGCTACACTGACCTCTGTCCAAAAGAAGGCGTAAATTTAAATAAAATAGCGCGCCAAGACGAAAATATAACCTTGTAAAGAGGCCAGAATGTAGAGTTGAAATAATTTTTGCTGGCAAGTCCAAGAACATTAACCAAACGAATTGTATTAAACCAAATTATTGTTAGTCATTGTTAAATCTTAGCCAAATAAATATTATAACGTCAAGAATCATGTACAGTCGCCATCAGATATATCGCAGCGTATAAATCGTTCATAAATATCTGAACATATACCGTTACGCCTAGTCAATGAGAGTCGTGTTCAAATATTTATGAACGCCTTATATGCTGCGATATATCTGATGGTGACTGTACTAGTATATAAGACTGTTTGGATAAGAATCTGTTTATTTTAGATAAATATGGCATCGATTCTCAAGCGTTTTGGTACCCGTCTTTACGGTCAACCATTTGACAATTATATAAGTAAATATTTTATTTAACACAAAGACTGTTACCCTTAAACGGCGCCAGAAAAAAATATTTGCACTACAAAAAAGTCATGAACTTGTTTAGTACGCCTAGAGAATTCAACATCGGTTTTTGATATAGTAACCAGTAATAACCTGTTTCATTATATCAGAAATGTCGATGTTGCATTCTCTAAGTGCATCCCTATAGCAGACAATTGGACTACACGGCACTCGCACAAAAGGCAGCTAAAACGGGTTTCTCCTGAGTTCCTAGTCAGGGTTGCCGGCCGCGGATAAATGGCACGTACCTAAGTAGTAGCTCCCTCAGAGTGGCTTCGTCTTCTTCCGTCGGCGCATATCTGGTCAGCTTCGTGTCAGCCTCCCGGGCCACATGATCTGGTACCACTGCGTGAAAACCGTCTGTTTATTTCCTTCCTAGTCCCAAGTTTCTTGCCCTATCTGCTAATAATTATGAAATTTTTGGCAACCCTATTGCGGATCAAAATTATGACTGCTATAATTTTGAGGTTTTTTACAACCCTGGTATTAGGTTAATGGTGTGTGGCCTTGGATTAAATTTGTTGTAATTTTTATCGATAATTTAGTAGGCATATAATATGACCTAAATTAATACGAATTACGTAATTCTTTGCTATATATTAATAAAATAAAAACACAGCTTGATTAAATAATTGGTTTGTGGTGGCCCGATCCTGTAATTGATAACAAAGAAATTTTTATTGGTGTTAAAATTCGATGATACATAAAAACTAAAAACTTTTCTGAGTATGGTGACATAGAAATATTATTTAACACACACAAGAATAAATGAATAGATTGCAACTCGCGGTTTAGCGATTGAAAATATTGCATACGGTTGTATATGTATTTTATAAAATAGAGGTAAATAATGAAAACACGTACAGTATCATACGAAATAGTTTCCACTAACAGCAGATACAAATAAAGGCTGAAATTTCTAATGAGAAACATATCATGATACTCAAATGTTTATAAATCTCTTATTCTGCTGTCATACGAAAAAAAACATATCTGTCATTTTACCCACAACTGGACTAGACTTTGCCCTAGCCTATTTTCCCCGCTATTACAAGTTTAAGTTACAATCAGGATTTACATGACAAGCAAAATACAATATTTAAACTAATATATTGTTATCTTATAGAATCATAAATATGAGCATTAATATATTGTTTAAGCTTTTTAAGTCAACGGGCAACATCGACCGAAGGGCAAAGTTGGACGGCTCCATATAATGGACGAATTTACTAGTTACTAGTCAATCCCAAAAAAAAAAAAACTTTTGCCGTATGTCGGCATTTATCTCATTAGAGTCGTATTGATCAACAGAAAGTTAAATTATAAAATATTCGCATCTCCAGCAAAATACAATATATAAAGTAATATTTTCTCTTGTGAAATCATTATAATTATAACATTTATAATAGTTTTATCTCATTAGCTTAACGGGCAAACTTGCCCAAAGGGCAAAGTTGTACGGCTCCACATGAAAGACAAATCTGCTAGTTACTAATTTCCGTTTCATTCTATGTCGGCAATGTTGGCATTAATGTCGTTAAAGTCGCTTTATCGACTCGGTCCATTTCGAGTACGTTTTTAAATCGTCACTATATCATTTGGCCACGACTGCTCATTCACATCATCTCAACATCACAACATGTGTAGCAGAACTTGTCGTTATCGCGTAAAGGTGCTCGCATGATAAAGCTTGATAAAGATGTATCGACATCCAAAGATGGTTATACCCTATAGGATTAATTTACCCGCCTATGGTATAAAAAAAAATACGCGCACGAAGTTGCGGGCATCTTATATCTAGTGTATAAATACTTCTAGTATGGAGGGTGGAAAACAAGGAGAAAGTTCTTATACAGGAGAATTTGTACCCCAGTGGTGATTAATTTGAGCATATTAACCGTTTTCAAAGCAAAATGTTTAATGTTATGTTTATTCTGTAATTAGACCACAAGGGCACTTTTACATGCATCTACCGGTATTTCAAAAGAGGAAACGGCTGCTGATAAGAAAGCCAAATGAAACTCAACAGTATGTCACTTTTCGTAAATTATACTTAAAACTATTACAATTATATAGGTAACTATATATAAAATTCTCAAATTCAATGTGTACAGTAATCATTACAATAAGTTTATAAAGTTTTGTGAGTTTGTTTGTGTGTTACTTTTTCACGCTCAAACAGTTGAACCATTTTTGATACATTTTGGTGTGAAGCTAGCTGATTCCCGGATTAACACATGGGCTACTTTTTATTCCGAAAAAATGTAGTGTTCCCGTGGAATGAGCGGGCAACACAATTTTTCAGAGATAACTTTTTTCTGTCCTCAATATTGAAGAACTTCGCATGAAGAGTGGGCCATTTTAAGTTACTACAAGAAGGATGAATGACACCCACGCCAAACAGCTTCTTGTACTATAATAGTAAATCTATTGTTTTCCGTATCGAGGTATTCATTCATTGAGATTCTATTGTTGTCTCAAAGGCAAGCTTATTAAAAAACTATGAATAAAAACCCGTATTTTTTATTTAAGGAAAATGTTGTTTCAATGAGCTTATTCGCTTTTCTTGGGCTCTTGCATTTCGCTTTTATTGTGGTACTGGTATTTTTATTTTAACGTGGATATTTATTTGTAATATTTTTACGCCACCCTTGACCGTAAGTGTATTTCCTCGCATTAGTCGTGAAAATCACTGCTTAGTTTCGGCTGAAAGTGTAATAGATGCACCTATCCATTGAGTAGAAATAGTACATTGTTGTAGAGGCTGCAAAGTAAGCAATAGATGACGAGTAAATTTCGATAATACGAGTTCATCTATCCAGCTTTTCAGTCGACGGAGGCTTTTCAGCCAAATTTTAGAATAATTATGAACTCAATATATATATAATGTAAATAACTGGTTATTTGTTGAAAACTAAGTAATTAATGAAATAAAGAATTGTTGTACGGCATAACGAACTTTAAAATATAAATGTTCATGATTTATTTGAACCTTTTAACGAAAATTTGTTAAAAGTAAACCTGAGGCGTATTATCTTACTTAAGAAAAGAAACTGGTTTGCGGGTTAAAAAATACACCTCATAAATGACCCATTCTCATTGGCCAACTTAAATTGACATGCAGCGGGCGATTAGCTTTGATTGCTTAAATTGCCGTTTAACCAGGCCGAGAAAATTACTACGAAATATTAAAAAAAAGTCGTATCGTACCTACTATGCAATTCATGTCTAGATACGAACTGTTACCGTAACGTGCTACATTGTTGTCGTGTTGCGAGCCAAGAGCCAACATAGATATACAGTTTAGAAATTAACAAATTTATATAAGCAGGTTTGGGTACTGGTAATCTATAACCACATTTTCGAGCAGTATCGTGAAAAAGTACTTAATATATCCGAAATATGGAACGAAAAGTATCCAATAAAAACGCACGGTTAGTATATTGACAGCACTCAGTTCAGTTTGTAACTGTATTTGATTTCACAACCGTCAAATGCTTTGGATTGATTTAAAACCGAGCGGATATTTCAAAGTTAATAAAAGGAGTAACAAAAAATGTTATTTACGTTTGTGTAGATTTCTTTCTGAATTTAGAACTTCCTTTTTTTGAAATTGGTTGAAAAGTGGGGAAACATTATATCAAATGTCTTTTATACTAATTCAAATTATACCCAATGATTTATGGTAATAGTTGTTATATAAATGTTGTTCTATCTAGTGAAATTATATGAAACATTGTTAATATATCCATCAACACACCCATTTAATGATATTGTTTCATAACTTCAAATCTCTGATTCACCAAACAATATTATTTCACCAGTATGCCTAGATTTAGTAGTGTTTCGAGTGAATAGATAATTATCACTGTCAGTCGTCGAACTTAATCCCAACATGTCCCGATAAAATAAAAGCAATAAGGTATGAATTCCTCTGTGCACTTTTAGTTTAATTTAAAATGATATTTTTTTCCGTTAGTAATTCCCTGTCAGTTGCAAGTAAAACAGGAAATAAGCTTGTATTTTAAAATGCGTTGTTAAAGAACCGGTGAGTACGATGCAAGTTAATCTTGTGCTCATATTTGCTGATTTATTTTTCTCGTTGCATGTAAAGGCTAGAAAATATTATATAACTAGCTGTGCCCCGCGGTGTTACCCGCTTATCCCACGGGAACACAATTTATTCGGGATAAAAAGTACCCTATGTCCTTCCCCGGGACTGAAACTATCTATATACCAAATTTCATCTAAATCGGTTCAGCGGTTTAAGCGTGAAGAGGGAACAGACAGACAGACAGACAGACAGACAGACACACTTTCGCATTTATAATATTAGTATGGATTTACTTAAATATGCCCATGATAATGGTTGAATTAAACAGGATTAATAATAAATCTGCTTACATTTTGTTTTAGAATATTTTAAGTATAACAATGTGTTGTTGTAATAAATAAGTAAATAACGCATATTATACATTTACTCAATGAATATTTGTTATAGCAACATTATTTTGTTCAAAAATTAATGTTCCTCCAGTTGAGCTGTACAACCTTGTACAAATGCATGGCCCATTTATAAAGGAACAATTCTACAGCTTATTGGTCAACCAATTTGATTAATAGGCCAATTCGTACCTAATCATAGTGAACGTCAATATGAAAGCCGCTTAAAATCTCATATCATTGTCATTGTGACAAGGTTCTATAGTGGCCTAGAAATCAAATTGGTTGACTGTACTTGCCTTGACCGTCTAGCACAACTTTGTTTCGTGAGTTGTCGCGCTATCCGTCACCCTCTTACATTACTGCACAGAAAGAGGCGGGCAACCTCGCGCGAGAAATAGTCACTTGTAACGTACTAGAGGTGCTGATATTCCCGGGTAAAGGAGATGCAACGACTGCGCGACAGTGGCAGCGTATGTCTCCCTCACTCGTATGGCCGCGCTCGGTAAGAGTGCGTCTCCACTGAAGCTTCACGTGCGGAATAGACCAATCACCGGCACCACTAGTATAACTGCCAAACGCGACTGTTTCTCGCGCGAGATTTTTACCCGTCTCTTTCTGTGCAGTAATGTGAGAGTGTGGCGGAAAGCGCTAAGTCGCGCGACAAGTCGCAAAGTTGTGCTAGACCTGCTAACTTTAAATCTGTATCTCTCCGCTTTTGTGATTGGTCGACTCCGCACGTCTCCGCTCCGTTTCGACGACGCACCCTAACCACAAAACAGATAGGTACAGAAATCAATCTACATACAAGCGCGCTCGAGCAAACGCACACATAGACATTGCTCACGGACACGATATCTCAGACCATTTCAGACCAGTGCGAGCGCGAGTGCCATCCGCTTGACGTGTCCGTGAGCAATGTCTATTTGTGCATTTGCTCGAGCGCGGTTGTATGTAGATTGATTTCTGTATCTATCTGTTTTGTGCCTTAAGCCTGCCTTACAGTACGGTTCTGTTGCGCAGGGTAACCTTACGCCCATTATGCCCGTCGTTTGTTCGAGAACCAGGGACCTCGGCCCAATTATCGGAGCATAATTGAAGAGCGGTACCTGCCTTATATATTTCATGCAAAATGTCCAACTTCGCAAAAAGAGCACGAGGCTTTAGGGATTTACATACTCTTGATTTCTTTGTTGCTAGTTAGTCTGTAGCTCTCCCACGTAGCACAGAGCTATAAGAGCTTATACAACCCTGATACGACTTATTTTAGCTGTGTAATACTTGGGCTGTACTTCAATGGTATATCACGTAATCTGTACATGGATATTATTCAAGATTTTTAAGGATGGCTGTGTGACTTTTTTTACGACATGACTCCAATTGTTTTGTCCTATGACGAAAGAAGTTCGTATTCGGATCTACTACCGACAGTGTCGAGTGCATAGCGTGGGTGGCGGCGAGTGGGCGGGTACGAAAATATCCGTAGGTCCGTTGTTTACCCTAACTTATGACAACCAGGATTGTACAGGTCAGGATCAAATTAGAACGGCAGGTTACTCGCAGATCGTGGGCGACACTCAAGAATTACGTAACCATGAAACGAGAAAAAGTACAGTATGATTATGTGATTGAACTATAAAACTTACTGCTTGAGGTATATATTTTTAGCCCGGATCCACACTATCGCGAAATTGACCGAGGCGAAGTTGGCTAAGTGTGAGTTTATGCTACGAAGTGTAAATAGCTGTGTTACTTTTTCTAGAACTCGGGGAAAAGTATTATTACTTTTAAAAAGTTGGATGAAATTTTTATATATTTGTCATAATATCAAAAAGAAATTAAAAGGAATAAGGCCTCTTAACCAAAATAGGTAAGTGATGTTTAAGTTAAGGTATATCGCCTTTAACTGCCATTAAACGCAATGTTTACGTTCGTGCTGATAAGTGACATTTTGCGTTACTACCCTGTAAAGTTTAGTTGTTTGCGCCTGATATACATATGGCGTCGCATATAAATGAGGCGCGAACGTGTTGGCGAAGTTGCGATATACTAAGTATATCGTCAATTCACAGATCTCCCCGAGATATCTGAAAGATGTCTGGAATTAGGCCCAGGGCGCTAATTTGAGTGTGCTTTGATATCCTCAAATAAGCTATTCTGAGGTATAGATACTTAATACTGTCGTAGCGCCTTTAACTATCATAGCCAACGTAGAGATAATAACGGTGATATCGGGCTGATGTCCTTATAAAGCCAATATCTGATATGTGGCGAATATCAGTTAGTTAATTCAAATTTCATCTACGCAATCCATTATAAAGTGGCCAGTGTACACAAATTAAACCAATCGATCAGACCTCGACCCCAGTTAATATCCAAACCGATAATTAGGTAGTTCTCGACCCCAGTCAATATACATCAACGGTATTGGAACCGGTTAATGGAATTATGTTATTCAGGTAATTAATATAGAGGCTTAAAGAGGTAGAAACTTGGCTCATGAGCATACCTGGGATAACTCGGGGCACCTATACGAAAGTGACGTAGCAAAATATTTTATCGAAAAAAAAATATATTGATGTTACTGTCAACATAATAAACCGTGTATTTACATGTTTATTTTAAAATAATTTTCATAACATACGTAAATTGACATTTTGATTGAAATGACACCCTCATATTTTTATTAATGACCTTAATTTAAGAGGCTCGATATCAGATATGACATCGAACCTCTTTATAGTAATCGAGAATGTTCAATAGCACAAATATTAATTTAGGTGTACTTCCTTTTCGCCGAATTATGTTTCGCAAACGTTTCATTTCGCCAAAAGCATTTTTCACTGAAACTGTAAACTATTTCAGATTGTTGTAAATATCATCCTTTAGATTAGGTTAGGTTAGGTTTGTTTTATAACAATTCGAAATAGCTTACAGTTTCAGTGAAAAATGCTTTTGGCGAAATGCAACTTTTGCGAAATGAAACGTTTGACGAAACGTAATTCGGCGAAAAGGCAGAGAACCATTAATTTAATTATAACGATATCTTTTTTATCGGTATCCTATCCCTAGAACGTGCCCGAGTTAGCACAGGTATGCTCATGAGTATAACAGGTATAGGAATTTTACGTATCTATCCATACTAATATTATAAATGCGAAACTGTCTGTCTCTTCACGCTTAAACCGCTGAACCGATTAAGATTAAATGTGGTCTGGAGATAATTTAATCCCGGCGAAGGATTTTCATCCCGAACAAATTTAGTGTTCCTGTGGGTTGAGCGGGTAGTACCACGGGACGTAGCTAGTACTATTATAATTTTTAATTTTGAAGTTGTTTTCTATTGAGAATGTAGGTCATTATTTCAAGAATCTTAACAGCAGGATTTGTATGGCTCGCGGCACCAGCTATACAGCAAGATTGTTTTTACCATCTATTGGGAAAATAGTACATTACATCAGAGGCCGGGAAAATGAGGATTTCCGGCCAAGTAGGTATATACGGCCGAGCGAGCGTGCGAGCGAGGCCGGATAGTGATACGAGGCCGGGAATCCGTTTTCACGACGAGGCATGTAGGTATAGTGCTTTTCTCAAACATACATTGAAATAAAAAAATATACTTCAAAGAATAACACTTAATATTGTTTGTCCGATATTTTCCGAATTTGACCGAATTTTAAAAATCCGATTTCAGATTCTGACTCAGGAGCCCCAAAAACCCCCGGATACCGAATTTCAGCCTCCTAGGACCAATTTGAAATTTTCTCCATACAAATCGTTTTTTTTTCGATATTTTCCGAATTTGACCGAATTTTCGGACAAGATTTCAGATTCATATTTTTGAGCCCCGAGAGCCCCCCGATACCGAGTTTTAGCCGCCTAGCACCAATTTGAAATTTTGAATCGTTTTTTTCGATATTTTCCGAATTTGACCGAATTTTCGGACAAGATTTCAGATTCATATTTTTGAGCCCCGAGAGCCCCCCGATACCGAGTTTTAGCCGACTAGCACCAATTTGAAATTTTGAAAAAAAAAAAGTCGCCATCTTGAATTTTTTTTTCCACAACTAACAACCAACCTTTAAAAACAAAACCTGCTTTTTGTCAAACCAGCCAGCTGTGTGAATGACCTTGTTGTTGAAACCAAAAAAAAGTTACTTTGCAGGCCTAGGCCTGAAAAGCAGTATGAAATCCCTTTACAGTCCTCTCGAGTTGTTGCGCCCAAAAAGCGATACTTCCGAGCCTATTTTAAGGAACGTAAAGACAATATTTCATTGGATGTTTGAGAAAACAATATTTTTTTACCATCTATTGAGAAAAAGAATCTTTGTCTGTTTGTTCATCACGCCGAAACGGGCTGAAATGATAGTAACCAATTTCGGTACAGGGATAGCTGGACATCCAAAGATAGGATACTTTTTACTTTTTAGGGTTCCGTACCCAAAGGGTAAAAACGGGACCCTATTTCTGAGACTTCGCTGTCCGTCCGTCCCTCCGTCCGTCTGTCACCAGGCTGTATATCAAGAGCGGTGATAGCTAGACAGTTGAAATTTTCACAGATGATGTATTTCTATTGCCGCTATACCAAATAATACATAAATAAAATAAAATAAATATTTAAGGGAGGCTCCCATACAACAAACTTGTTATAGATTATGGTTCGGAACCCTTCATGCGCGAGTCGGACTTGCACTTGCCCAATTTTATTTACTCTACAGCAAAAAACCGGCATTCAACGACGACGCAGTTGGCGCAGTTTGTAGTGTACCTGCCTACTGAGCCGGCGGTCCTGGGTTCGAATCCCGGCCAGGGCAAATATTTGTGTGATCGACTCGAATCGAAACGCTGGTCACGGATGCGTACATCGTCGTCTAGTAGGTACACATAGTACAAACTTTGCTTAGTTTGGGACTTGGACTAGGTCGATTCCTGTAAGAATGTACTTTACTTCTAGTTACATAATACTGAGTAGATGACTAGTAAGCCAATGCCAACCACCAATTCGGTTACAGTTACCGGTTTGCGACCCACTGAACCGGTTTCGATCGTCGCATTGACAGCAAAGGCAACCGCTCGACGCATTTCGTATGGCCGAACCGAATGTACCGGTTCAATGAAGCCCAAATACCGGTTTTCAAGCTCCTGAAACTCTCAGGGGTCTCTGTAAGGCTTCTATCTAATATTATAAAAGCGTTTGTGTTTTAGTACCAATCATTGGCACCGACTTCAAATGCAATCTATATGAACGGGTTATTTTTGGTTTTTGAGTTGGTTTTGAAGTCGGTTCATTTTTGTTAAAAAAAATTTAGGACCAGAGTACAGATGCATCTTCTGCGTGAGCTCATTTCCTCATAAAAAAAAGAAACAAAATTAAACGTATCATAAAGTTCGATTGGAGACAGAAGCAATCCTCTTCAAATAAAATTAAAATATCAAAACTATGGAAGAGGAGCCCTCGTTCCTGGTGCAGGTTGTCCATAGGACTACCATCCGTCCGGATTTCCCCGGAATTGTCTTAGCTTGGTGGGCGTCCGGGGTTCAATAAGTGTCCGGGAAAACACGGACACTTTTTTTGCGAATGAAAAATAAAGCGATTGTTGTTTTAATTATATTATTTCCGGACACGTCCGATGAAAAATGCGTATAACGCCAAATGTCCGGGTTTTTTAAGTCTTCGTCCGGGTTCAGGGAATTTACATCGCAATTCTACCGTGTTATGGTAAAAGGTCGTATCTTTATACGGATGTCAAAGTAAGATACGTCCTTTTACCGTAGCATGGCAGAATTCAGCGCGGAAATGCATCAAGTGTGATGAGATGAGTACCTTTGCACCGGGAATAACTCGGACGGGTTGTTTGACTAGTACCTAATTAAAGTAGCTTGCTCGTAGATTCTATATAACAAGGTTTTATATCGACAAATATCAAAAAGGAGGAAATACTTGTTGTATGAAAAGGGAAAAGGATCTTAATTTTTAAAGTTAAACATTCAGTAATTTTTGTCTGGGTCAGATTCGATCCGAATTGTGTCACTCTAGATTTTAGATTGGACATAGAATGGATGGTTTCCGATAGCTCGGGTAGTAACATATTCACCCTAAAGGTACATGTGTAAAAGTAAGGCACGCTTTATCATTTATCTATTGGGTGATAATGCCGACACTCGCACATTGTAATCTAGAACACGGTAATGTCGTACAATTAATTTAAATTGATGTTAAAATTTTCATTTCATCGCGTCCCTGATACCGAATTAATCACAAACAGATATCATTACTTTCATTGTTTATTAAAACCGAAATGTTAATTCATTTGCATTTCTGACAATATTTACATTCATATCCCGTATCCTCAATTGGCCCGCGGCAAAATTCCGCGCTAGCACTTATTCAATTGAAATTATCCGATAAATGTTAAACACAGCAGTTATTATTTACCATAATTAAATCATCATTTTAATCGTGGTCTTTCAATTTGATATTTTGTACGTGAAAACATCGGCGCGGCACAATGAAGTCCAAAAGGAATACGCGTAAATTTAAAGTGTCCTAACAGAAATTCGCAGAACTGATAATGTGATCTAAGTTGGAACATGGTATGGTTAAGCTGTTAAAGTGCTAAACCTTAGCACAAGTAGAAAGTGAATACAATATCGTTGCATAGGCGTTAGTTATTTTCGTTCTTAAATAGTTATATATACGAAATATTTGAACAAAATGCATCATAACATTGTAAGTAGAAAAACAATTGAAGATTAAGAGAATTTATTTATATATAAAAGAAAGTCGTATTAGTTACACTATTTAAAACTCAAGAACGGCTAAACTGATTTGGCTGAAAATTGGTGGGGAGGTAGCTTAGAACCAGGAGAAGGACATAGAATATTTTTATCACGTTCCCGTGGGATTAGTAGTAAAAGCTATCTCTACATTTATCGACTTTCAGGCGGTACAAAGTTCGCCGGGTCAGCTAGTTTATAATATTAATTAGTAAGACTGATCCAACCCAAAGACAGATTTGGCTTAGTGCAGTTTTTTTTGTAGAGCAATCTGACATTATAAAGTCGCTCCAAAGCGGGGGAGCTATGCTAAAATTTCTGTGAGGGGTATAATCCGTAATAAGTTGATCCTACAGTAAACTAAACTCATCGACATAGCCCGTCGGATTAGGGCGTTGAAGATGCCGTAAACGAGTTTCTAAATGAAAATCGAGAATAATCAAACGTCGATGTGGTAACGATTGGAGTCTTGCAACATCAGGACGAAACCAACAAGCCACTTCCTAATAGATGTGTCGATATGCGTAATTTATTCTACTCTATGGACCATGAGTATATGGTAATCTGAAACTTACCATATGCTCATTGAATGGAAGTATGTTTTTTTAGGGTTCCGTACCCAAAGGGTAAAAACGGGACCCTATTACTGAGACTTCGCTGTCCGTCCGTCCGTCCGTCTGTCACCAGGCTGTATCTCAAGAACGGTGATAGCTAGACAGTTGAAATTTTCACAGATGATGTATTTCTATTGCCGCTATAACAACAAATACAAAAAAGAACATATTTAAGGGAGCTCCCATACAACAAACTTGTAAGATCCGCGCCCAAGAAACCCTGGCATTGCGGACCATCACCAAATCCCCCAGATATGTGCGGAACGACCACATCCAGAGGGCACTGGAGTGGGAAGACCAGGACGCCTTCGTGGGAAGACTGGCGAACAGGATGTTCGCCCAAGCCGACGCTTCCCGACACGTGCTGCTCAGGGGATAGCCCCCCTACATGCGAGACCCCCAGATGCCCGGCGACGACCACTGCCCAGGGATCTCCTGCCACCTGCTACTTAATGAAGAAGACACGTAGAAGATCAACTGCCTTCATGACGTCTCAACGCCAAGAAGGCACGTGCACCGCAACACACAAAAACCAAGATTGGTTAAGATAGCCCAGCCCGTCGTTACGGGCTGCGACCCCGCTACAGCCTCAATGTGCTCTGCACAGAAAAGGCCTCCCCACACTCAAGAAAAGATTGTGAGACGAAGAAAGATCGACAAACTTGTTATAGATTATGGTACGGAACCCTTCATGCGCGAGTCGGACTCGCACTTGCCCAATTTTTTAATAATACATTTGGATGGTACTTTGATGGAAACTGATTCTCGTCGGGTTTGAAGTCTTTCCAAAACCTGTAGCATAAATCATTTTATTTGACGATGCTGTTGGCGCAGGGGTAGTGCAACTGCCTACTGAGCCGATGGTCCTGGGTTTGATTCCCGGCAAGGGAAGTATTTGTATGATGAAGTCGAATATTAGCCATAGCTTAGATTTAATCTGATTAATATACTTAAAAAAAACCATTGGAAATAATACTATGAAAGTTTGGCATTCGAATTCATACCATTTCAACGGTAACGTTTCGCCAAATTTTAATTTCTCCGAAAGTGATTTTTTCCTGAAACTTGTAATATTATCGCGATTGTATAAACATCTTTTTAAAGAACTCATTAGGTTAGGTTAGGTTTTGTTTTATAATTATTCCGAAAAATTAACCGCTTTTGAAAAAAAGATGCTTTCGGATAAATGAAAATTTGGCGGAACGTTACACATGGAAAAAAAATAGTGTTTCAGATAGGTAGCCCATTTAAACTATTTGTTTGTTACACAATCTATTTTATTATATAGATTTTGACCCTCAGCTTTAAAGCAAGCTCTTACTGGACTCTTGATTGTTAATCTTCGTACTTAAACCGCCATCAACTAATTATAATGGACGTTGAAGGACTTATCTGGCCAATTTTATGTAAAGTGGACATAATTCTGATTTAATATTTCGCAAATCGCATTTATATATATTTTCACTCGCAATTTGCTATTGTACTCGCAGTTTGTATAAAGGGTGGGAATTCGCGATGTATTAACTCTTATACTATGTACAGTTGAGTTCATTTACATCTACACACTTACGAGAAAAAAAAAATCTGAACACGACTTTATGCTCCTGACAATATGGTCGTGTTCAGATATTTTTGTTCTCGTGAGTGTGTAGATGTAAATGAACTCGACTGTACATTGTACCTCCGTACACTAGCGCAAAACATTATTTTAAATAGACAATGTAGGTAAAGATCGACCCACAAAACATAAGAAAAAAATCGAAAGGGAAATTGAGATACTGGCGTTAGAGTGGTGGAGAGATTAACACGTTGGACCGATCCTGAGGTAGCGGGTTCGATTCCCAGTCTCTTCTGCCGGGTTCGCAATTGATTTTTTCTTTGTGCTTTGTTTGATCTTTGTAAATTATATTTTAATTATATATTAATAAATTAATGACACAAGTTTCATTTTTCGTTACATAAAAATCTGTCAAATTCAAACATTTCAAGATTAATAGATTCCAAAATGGTAATCAACAAATATAAAAATATGCATTGCATATATTTAAAATTATTATTACACATTATTAAAAACCGCCGTACTTAATGTTTAATGAAAAAAAAAAACTATTTTATGAAAATGCGCACAATGTTGACAATGTTTCTAATTGGATAGAAAAATCAACGTTTATTTGCTAGAAGTGAAACGGCAGCTTAGTTTCTTGTTCTAAACCTTTTTTCCCTTTATCAGATATAAGAATAAAGTTTTCCAAAAAAATGGAATAATAGGTTTAAGCGGGAGATAAGACGTACATAACAACTAAACTAACAGAGGGTCATAGTTGCCGAAGCGACTAAGCTATTTAAATAAAGATCAAAGAAAACCTTTTCTGAAGCCAAAAATAAGTATTTTTCATACAAAATACAAAGATGTGAAGGATTTTTTGCCGCTACTGTATAACTTTTTTATTTGCCGAGCTTTTTAAAGTATGTGCCATTTATCAACAAATAAAAGATTTAAAATTAAATTTGAACATATGTATACAATTTCTTGAGTAACACAATTTTTTGGTCTTATTTTATTGCATATTATTATTTTATTGCATTTTTAAGTATAAATATGTCAAAAAAATATTTAAAAGTAAATAGTACACGATAATGCATAAGAACTATTCAGTAAGTACTAAACAGTATGATAAAAAGTGTATAGGGAGAAGTGGCATGAAAGAGCCAGGTTTTGAAAGAGCCACTTGTATTATTTCGGTAGTTTGAGTACAGATTTGGTTGGCAATATTATTATTAGGTGGCAACACTGATTTTCCGTCACCCAAAAACATTTAACAGTTCACCGAAACCAACAGACGCCGGTACATCGAGTCAAAGTTTTGGGAACTCAAAAGTAAGCTTTTTGCTTCATTTTATTTGTTTTTTGGTATTTTATAGTTAACAATTATAGGCAAATTAATTATAGATTCAGTTTGTGCATATATTTTGCCTTTGCTGCTTCATAAAAACTTAGCTGCAATCGCTTTGATAATGTCGTTATTTTGAACGTTATATTTGTTTTTGGAACAAGTCGTGAAAGAGCCGGATGAATGGGCATTGAAAAAGCCGGCTCTTTCATAATAAAATAACCTAATATTATAAGTCTAATGTTAGCTGTGCTGTGATATTCTTTTCATTCTTCCTTTTTGTATGTATGTACGTTTATGTATGTTTATATATATATAGATGTTATTTGTGTATGTGTATGACCTATCTGCATTTAATATTTTGTTTGTCGTTTATTTATTATTTTTCAAATAACTTAAAGTTCTTATCTCACCACCTACTATTTTCTGTTTAATTTTGTTTTCTCCGCCACCCAAAGGTTGTCTGGAAGAGATCGCTCTTTAGCGATAAGACCGCCTATTGTCTACCATTATTTAATTTATGATTTCTCATGTAAAAAAAATCTTGTTGGTGTGCAATAAAGTATTGTTGTATTGTATTGTATTGTAAACGCATTTATTACATATTATTCAATTATTTGCTTCAGTAATTGCATTATGGAGAACGCTGGTCTAAAAAAACGAAAAAGACTCGAAAGCTCAAAGTTAGCAATATTATTTTGAAGTTTTTGAGGATTTATTGATGTTGGTTTTAACTTTTGATAAAAGATATTTTTTTTTGTAGATTAATTTTAAAGACTGTTTTATTAAAAAAAATGCGCTTGTGTGTTAGGTTATATAGTAGGTATATGTGACTAATTAATATGTTAAAATTAAAGCGTTTGTAAGGATTACTCAAAATGACCGATATAATAAAAAATCCTGAAAATGTTAGTACTAATTACTAAAAAAGTCTGTTACAAATGTATTTGAGTTCTTTTTATGTCGCGTTTATTGTTGTTTTTGATAAGTTTCATAATTACGCGTTGTAATACGAACCGGCTTTTTCATAACTTGTAGCAGCTCTTTCAATACCGAATAGTGATGAAAGAGCCAAATGACACTTTTTTTTTAAATGCATATTTCATTGATATATGTATGTTGTTTAAGATTTATTTGTACCAAATTGCATACTCAAATAAATAAAGAATAAATTACAAAAAACTAATTATATTTTATTTCATGGTATGTTGTATTTTTTCCTCCGTAAAGAAAACTGGCTCTTTCATGGCACTTCTCCCTACTTAGATATTGCATTCTATAGTTAAATTTTATGCTGCGACCTATAATAGGCCAAAAATGTCGTAAAAAATATGAATGCACACAAAAGATACATGTACCACATAAAAACGTAATTTAATCAATTAATCATAAACATATCGTTTGTTAACTACCAAAAGTCACTGAGTAACAAATGCCTACTTTTTTTTTTTAAAGGGCTATGTCGCTAAGCGACCACATCGCCCCGTAAAAACAGTTTACAAAAAAAAAAAAAGAAATGCCTACTTAAAACAAATCTCGTATCTAGGTATCACTCTACAGACTAGATACGAGGTTTTGAAGAGTAGCGACAGAAATGTTAGTGAGTTTTGGTTGCCACCCGGCGATACATAAATGCAGATCATAAAATTTATCAGAGCACACATATTTGATTTTTCGTTAAAAATCCAAATAGAATAAAAATAAAATCAATTACACGCTGAGCAAATTATATTGACATCAAGGGCATACATACTTCTGAAAGTAAATACCTCTATAATCCGAACTCGTGCCCACGAGGGGAAACCTTTCCGAAGGCCTCTGCATATTCAAAATCACAAAAAGTTCACCCCATCACTATTATTATTAAACTCCCTTAATGAGGGCCTTCGAGAGGATTTATTTCGGTTCAGATTTGATCGCGCACGGTTATATTTTAATGAGTCTCGCAACTAGTGGGTGATGCAGCGCGCGGTGCATCTCGCGGCTAGACTCCCACTGACACTGCTTGCGCTAGGCCCCGCCCCCTCCCCCCGCCCGGGATACATCTAGGCCAGTATAAGCATCCGCTGCCCCGTTTAGACTTACCGTTACCTTGTTCGAGGGCCGAGCTTTGCAATTAATCGTTTATATGAGACTGGAGGTTACGAAATCGTTTTTATTATGACCTTTTGTTGGCGCGTTATTATATCGATACCTGATCTACTTTTACATGGCGATGTGCAACTCGATGCGAAGGTGAATTTACGAACAGAGCTTAATGAATTTGACTTACAACTGTCCAAGATTTCTCGAGCATATAATTTATCTACTTTGGCTATATACCCTATTTCATGGTTCTCTGCCGTTTCGCCTAAAATAATTCGCAAAGTAGGTATTCATTTGGCAAACTGTTTCATTTCCCAACTCACGATTTTCTCTGAAACCATATTTTTTTCGGAACTTTCATAAAACAAACCTAACCTAACCTACTGTATTCTATAAGAACATAAAAAAATCCACTGAGATTTTTTTTGCTTTCAGAGAGTTGGGAATTGAAACAGTTTGCCAAATGAATACTTTGCGAAACAATTTTAGGCGAAAAGGCAGGATACCCCTATTTCATATAACCGTTTATTATACATTTATGAAATATATTATGTAATTTTTTTTTAAATGATACAAAGATCAATAAACAAAGAAAAAAAATCGTAACATGACGGAAGAGACCGAGAATCGAACCTGGCACCTCTGGATTACTGCTCCAGCGGTGCCGGGTTCGATTCCGGGTCTCTCCCACCAGGTTACGTATTTTCAATTTTTCTTTGAACTTTGATCTTCGTATTAATAGTTTAGAACCGTTTATTGTTTTCTATCTTACGGTATTTAAGATGACGAGTCATATGTCTAAAGTGATAATTACAGGAGCTCGCAATGTACTTAACGAATTTTCCCAAGTCCCCTTTAAAATGACTTGTAAAATAACACTTAATTATACGGTCGTCGAGCGATGACCCTAGGACACTTCTTAAAAATTTCACCTTGTACATGTCATTGTCGATGTCACATCAACTCTTTTGTAAGCCTGATAAATATAAGTAAGACATATTTTCGTATTAAAATATTGCATTCAAGCAATATTATTAGAAAATAATCACATTTTGTTACGTGTCAAATGGATCATTACTAACCGACCGGGGTATACTAAAGTTCGTTATGGTTTAGTGGCATTCTACAAGTCAATTCATTCAATGCCCAGCAACACACGTGTGCTACGCCGTAGCTCGTAGCATTTGTCGCTGCGTAGCGAAAAGCCCGCGTAGCCCTTTGACGTGCGCATGTCATAGATCTTCAAAGGGTTTACACTACGTTGCCTAATATTTCGTAGCGCTATGCGCGTAGGCGTGGGATACTGCGTATGTAACGAATACTTGCTAAAACACAACACCATACATTTTATGTCATGAAACAAAAAAAAATAAAAAACCCATATAGACATTTGATTATTATTGATTAGTTTCGATTCCCGGGAAACAGTGCCATACCCAGACACACGCCTGACAAAGCGCCTGTTATCGCTAAGCTGGCCCGCCCTGCGAGTAGTAGTAGGCACTTTCACTGGACACTGCACACTTAACAAGCACTTATATGTTCTAGGAATGACCGATAGCCCCCTGTGTAGGGGATGCCTGTCGGCCGAAGATATAGCTACCCACGTGATCTTGCGCTGCCGTAGCTAAGCAACGGGCTGAAATCCTCAAAGCACCGAGGTCACTTCGTGAAGCCTGTGGAGACACCAGGAGAATCCTGCGCTTCTGGACGGAGTAAGGCTGGCTAGACTATTAGCTGGCAAATCTGTACGCACAACGGCCCGAACATACACGGGCTAAGTGCGGAAAGCGGAACCCATAACCATAGACATTTGATCCCAATAAAAAACACCCTCGGATAGACGCTCCTGACAGCAAAAGTGTTAAAAGGATATATCACTATTTTCCAAGACTATCAGTTGACTACGTTAAACTTGCACCTGGTAGCCATGACGCCCACGAAGTGATCCGCCAGAGAACCATAATTACCGACATAGCTCACCGAATTAGCAATTTGAAGTGGCAGTGGGCTGGCCATATTAGCCGAAGATCCGATAACCGGTGTAAACGTGTTCTTGATTGGAGACCACGGATCGGCAAGCGTATTGTGGGACGCCCTCAGACTAGGTGGAGCGATGATATTTGCAGGGTGGCTGGCAAGAGCTGGAAGAGAGTAGCCGAGGATCGTTCACAATGGCGTGCAGTTGGAGAGGCCTATGTCCAGCAGTGGACAAGAATAGGCTGATGATGATAATGATGATGATGAACCATGACGTCAGATACAAATGAGGTCCAAACTTAACGTAACCAGCTTATACATATTGTTTCGTTCTCTGTTTCCTCATCCAAATCTTAGCCAATCTACGAAATTTTAGGACTGAAGGGAATGTTCTGTTTTGGACCGTTGGCCTTGTAAACCATTGCTGCAAAGATCAAAGCTTAAAGAAAAATGGAAAGGAGTTACTTGGTGCAAGGTATCGAACCCGGTACCTCTGGATTACCGATCCAGTTAACCACTACCCTAACTCCGTGTAACCTGACGATTTGCATGTCTACCTTTTTTTTTACACAATCCAACACAGATACACGGCGCTGTTCTACACATTTCCTGATCTGGATCCACGGAAGATCGTCGAGAGCGGCGTGGTGCTCAAGAGTGCTATGACATATGCTGAGTGGACACCATTTTTGAACCAGTACACCGTTTAGCTCATAGAATTACTAGACATTTTAAGATAAATTTAATTGAAAAATGTAATTCAATTATTTAAATGTAAAATATAAATGTAATTTGTTTGCAAAATAAATGTATCTTTTTCTTCTTCTTCATTTTACTGGTAATGAATGATATCATTTCTTTTGGTGGGGGGGTTGGATGATTGGGAGAGGTGTGTCAAAGTCGTCACAAAATGATGATGTCATTTCTGAACAGCCCCAAAGGAACAGCACTGGTATGTACTGATGTTTGCAACCCCATTGACCTTGTAGAAACATTGCTATATCAACTGATCATTAGCCGCTACATTGGCTTTCCAATATTATTCTCGTCGACCAACTTGCATTCAATTGTTTTCGAACGTCTCAAAGCGCAAGTACAAAAGGTATTCTAGAATTGAAATGGACATTGCCTGCAATATCGACAGTTAATTAAATCGTCGGCAGTATTTCAGCGGAGGCAATATTGATCGGTGCCCTAAGTTTAGTTGTCAGCGATTACAGTAATCTAAATTGATTTGCAGTCTAGGATTTCTAGGCAAATCTCAGAATGATAAAGGACGAACATTAACTCGAATGATATTGAAACTGGATATGAATTCGATGTTTTAATGTTGATGACGCGGTTGGTTGGTGCAGTTTCTAGTGCTGCCTACTAAGCCGGTGGTCCTGGGTTCGAATCCCGGCCGGGGCGAATATTTGTTGATTTAAAAAATCATACTGTTTGCGTACCTTTTTTTTGCTTTATGACACATTGAGCTAATTTTATACCGGGTGTCCTAAGACAATGGGATATCAAGGGAAAGTAGCTTAAATATCGTAGATAGGATATTTTGCTGACAGAAGTTGTTATTTTTAAAAGTTAGTAATTTTCTAAGAATTATTTGCTTAATTATTCGTCGTCGGCAATAAATAGCTTTTTCTTGAAATTTAACTCAAACATTTTACGTTGTTCCTTTCTTTTAAGATACTATGTTAATCAGGAAGAATTATTATTTTTTGTCCATTCTTTCGATTGTCATCATAAAAATACGGATTGATTTTTATTTAAGTCGGTTCGATTCTCAGACGAAGCAAGTAATTCTTAGAAAATCTTTAAATGCAGAATTACTAACTTTTAAAAATAACAACTTCTTTCAACAAAATATCCTATCTACGATATTTAAGTACTTTCCCTTGATGTCCCATAGTATTGGGACACCCTGTATACATATAACTACAGTATGTTCTATAATTCAACGTCAGTCTACACTACTATTAACATTGAGTTAAAATCAAAACCTGGTTCATTAACGGATTTGTTAGACAACTTTTAGCAAAGATTATATCAAAAAATGATTAACAGCCACTCTTTTCATTACAACAACTTGTCATGTCACACTAAAACGGCCAAGTGAGAGTCGTACACACGCACCGAGAATTCCGTACTAACACTTATCCCATCTTAACTGGCCGAGTTACGACACAGCATAAAAATTATGTGCAAAGTTAACACAACCACGTTTGTTGATACACATTTATCTGTATATATATTTAGATAGACTTATTGTAAATGAGTAATTGATAAGTAAGTAATTTCATTATTTAATGAGTAGGTAATTGTTAATCTATTGTGTTTTAAACAAGTGTAATGAGAAGCACCACGAAACCACATCAGTCCATCAGAAGCCTCGATTCATCCGATTTTGACGGATGATGCTCTGTCATTGCCTCGCAGTTTTTGATTAATTCGAACAACCGAATCGAATGAGGTAGTTAATGGTCAATTGAAGTGACGAACCGAATGACGTAACAGCACTGAGCAATGTCTCGATCATATTATCGATGTTTAAGGGTTCCGTACCCAAAGGGTAAAAACGGGACCCTATTACTAATACTCCACCGTCTGTATCCTGTCCGGGCTGCCTCATGAACCGTAACAACTAGACAGTTGAAATTTTCACACATGATGTAATTCTGTTGCGGGTATAACAAGAGAATAAAATAAATATTTAAGGGGGCTCCCATACAACAAACGCGATCAGTTGCGTTAACTTTGTATGCGCCATACACACCGGACGCAATCTTAACCTGGCCAGTTAAGATGGGAAGTGTTTGTGCTGAACCCTCGGTGTGCGAGTCCGAATCGCACTTGACCGGTTTTCATTAATATGTGTACTAGACGTCTGTTTTTAATCAAAAATTTGTCATAGCCATAGCATTTGCCTAGTACACAAATTATCAAAAATTACATTTTAGTGACAAGCTTTAATAGCCGACTGTACTTTTCTTTGAATATCCATCAAATGCTCACTGAGACGATTCTAAAGAGCCCAAACTCGGTAGGATTGCTTTTTCTATTATTAGAGTTCCTATGGCCACCTTCCGGCTCCATCGTCAGATCAGCCCAATGGTACCATATTATTGTATTGTCATCAAAGTTATGTAAGTATGCAAAATTTCAGCTCAATCGGTTGACGATATCTGCTTCGAAATTGAGTTGCAAGATTCCACCCGAACAAACATACATACAATGCAAGTTAAATAAAAGCTTGTAAAAAACGCGAGGTCACTGGCACCTACAGGTATTCAAATGAACATGATAAATTAAATAAATAAAAAATAAATATCGGACAACCCCACACAAATCGATCTAGTCCGAAATTAAGCTCAAGAAGGCTTGTGTTATGGGTACTAGACGACGATATACATACTTAAATACATAGAACTACCATGAATCAAGCACAAATATTCGAGTTCATCACACAAATATTTGCCCTGGCCGAGATTCGAACCCGGGACCGCTCGGTAGGCAGGTGTCTACAAACTGCGCCAAACGCGTCGTCATAATAGCTGGATATCCAAAGATAGGATACTTACCGACTACGGTAAAAGAACTTCACGAGATCACTGGCACCTACTGCTATTGAAATCCATCCTCCTAGCCTTTGTCCCATTTTTTGAGAATGAATTCTCAATCGGGGTCGGCTACCTAAATCCCAAGATGTGGCGTGGGCACTAGTTTTTACGCAAGCGACTGCCATCTGACCTTCCAACCCAGAGGGGAAACTAGGCCTTATTGGGCTTAGGTGGTTTCCTCACGATGTTTTCCATCACCGAAAAGCGAGTGGTAAATATCAAATGACATTCCGTACATAAGTTCCGAAAAACTCATTGGTACGGGCCGGGTTCGAACCCGCAACCTCCGGATTGAAAGTCGCATGCCCTAACCACTAGGCTACCACCTACTGATATTGAAATGAAAATCATAAAACACCGAGTATCGGTTTAAATTTAATCCGGTGCCGCGGACAACGTACAAATGCCGTTGCAATTTCTCGCCATTTTCCCGTGGTAAAGGAAAATAGTTGGATGGGTTTCATTTGATTACTCAATATTGGATACTATACAGGGTGATCAATCCAAATGGGTCAGTTGCGAGAAAACGAGAACTATAAGAGATAGGGAAATCTGTTCTTAGGAACCATGATGTCGATTTTAGATTTACTAAAAACTGCATTTTTTTTTATAAATCTCATGCAGAACCGTGTATTGAACCTGGTTAAAATTCTGTAAGTAATCGCATGTCGTATTGTAACACACTTTACAGCGGTTCTGGCCGGGTTAAAATAATGTATAAGTACCTATAATAAACTGCATACATTTTTTTCTATAAATGTCATACATAATTTCATACATAACCCGGCCAGAACCGCTGTAAAGAGTGTTACAATCGACATGCGATTACTTACAGAATTTTAACCAGGTTCAAAACCCGGTTATGTATGAGATTTATAAAAAAAATGTATGCCGTTTATATTAAACCTAAAATCGACGCCATGGTTGCTAAGAACAGATTTCCCTATCTCTTATAGCTTCTAACTTCTCCCTAATGACCCATTTGGATTGATCATCCTGTATAGCCTAACAAGTATCAGTCCCGCCCCGGGATAGTGACACTACAAACAGCTTTCATATGGCAATAATGTGCATACGTCATATATTTGCATTATTAATCGTCAATAGCGATTTTTCATTAACCAAATCCAAAACCTTGTTTACCGGAATGCTGCTCAATCCTTCGTTCTTCTTACGAATTGTACTGAATCTTATTAAAAATAACTTGATTGTCATCACTGCTGATAGTTTTGGCTTTATTATGCAAAAAGAACTTGAAATTTGCAGAATATTTAGTCCTGTTTCCTCTTTGTTTACATCAGTGACATTCGCCGACTTTCAACGACAGTTACCAAAAATTTGTGTTACCAGTTAGATAAATTAGTACCACTAAAAATCGTACCCGAAAAGGAAAAGACAGAACCTTTATAAGGTCAAGATCCTTTATAATCTCAAGTACGCGTTGAGGTATCGAGTAGAAATTAACCATATATACCTTGAAAGAGACCTGCGAAAAAATCTAACTAAAAAGTAGTCATAAAAAAGATACAGCCGTTTATCCCGCAAAATAAAACGTATATTTGGATACTCAGGGGAATCAAAATGTATAGGCTATTTTCCGTTGACCTATAAAGCTATTAGATTTGGCAAGTAATACCGTCCTATACTACAAATATCCTTTTCGAAAATCATATTTGGAGAACCCGGTTGCCTTGACTTTGCACCTCATTTGTATCTGGCACCATACATACTAGGTAACTTAACCCGGCCAATTAAGATCGGATTAGTGTTCGTCACCCTCAGTGCGCGAGTCAGACTGGCACTTGGCCAGTTTTTTGTTACATTAACATTACAGCGGAATGTAAAAACTTAAAAAAGACGTAATCCCATTATCGATTCCTTTTAACGATCCCGACGCCTCTCTGAAAGGAAATTATAAATTCTCTTTTGAGCTCTGTCCGAGTCTACTTTTAAGGGTTCCGTACCCAAAGGGTAAAAACGGGACCCTATTACTAATACTGAGCCTCCGCTATCAGTCTGTCACCAGGCTGTATCTCATGAACCGTGATAGCTAGACAGTTTAAATTTTCGTAGATGATTTATTTCTGTTGTCGCTATAGCAACAAATTATTCTTGATAAATTAATAATAATTAAGGGGGGCTCTTATACAAGAATAGGGGATTTTCCATGATATTTCGCTCGACGGGCATTTTCTCATGAACCGTTATAAGTAGACAGTTGAAATTTTCACTTAATATATATTTTTGTTACCGCTATAACAACAAATAATAAAAACTAAAAATAAGTAAAAATTAAAGGGGCCCATAAAAAGAACGAGTTTTTTGCACGATATTGTAACGGAACCCTTCGTGCGCAAGTCCGAATCGCACTTGACTGTCTTTTTAAGGACTTACTCGCCTACCTGATTAAAGAGATTATCTTTTACAAGTCAGCGCCCCAGCCACCCAGGACTACACATTTACAACTATCCATGATATAAGAAAAAAAAGCATTGCATTAGTACATTATTATAGAGACTGGAAAGTAAGAAATAGATGCATGAGTTAGTTTTAGGGCCGACCTGTAAGAGGAGGCCATCAACGATTAAAAATTGGGCAAGTGCGAGCCCGACTCGCGCATGAAGGGTTCCGTACCTATACATATATTTAATCTATAACAAGTTTGTTGTATGGGAGCCCCCCTTAAATATTTATTTTATTTTATTTTTATTATTTGTTGTTATAGCGGCAATAGAAATACATCATCTGTGAAAATTTCAACTGTCTAGCTATCACCGTTGTTGAGATACAGCCTGGTGACAGACGGACGGACGGACGGACGGACGGACGGACGGACGGCGAAGTCTCAGTAATAGGGTCCCGTTTTTACCCTTTGGGTACGGAACCCTAAAAAAATTAGCCGACTTCAGAAAAACTGAAAAGCCTAAAATAACCTGTTCACGTAGGTACCTACAGATTACATTTGAATCACCTTTTGAAGTCGGTGCCAAACCTCACGTTGCGCGGCATCTGTTTTCAAAGTAAAATTTAGTGGTTTCAGTTTTTTGTTGTTTTTTGTTATTATTTTTTTTGTTTTTTAGGGATTCATATATTATGTAATCACTTTATCACAAAAAATAAGCGACTTCAATGAGCGAAATGGAACATAAATAATAGTTTGTTGATTATAGATGTTATGAACACTTATATGATTTTCTCATGGATATCTATGTAAGAACTGGACCAAATTGAAATGGGAAGGGACATGGGAAGCACCAGCTTTCAAATAAAAAATAATCATCAAAGTCGGTTTACCCAGACGAAAATATAGTCGCTTTAAAAACCTCCTCCTTTTTCGAAATTGGTTAAAAATACAATTAACTCTATTGTGCTTTCGGCGGAGACTAAACAAAATGATTGTGCCAGCAATAAATACCTATTAAGCGCAGTAATCCGCGTTAGTAGCATTTCGTAGCATACCGTGGTTCTAAAATCCATAGAGTAGCTAAGTGTGTAAATAATTATTTCAAAGTCAAAGTCTAAAAATATATGGTGATATTACACCCCAGGCCAAAAGTATGGAAACAAGCTTATAAGACAATACAAAGCTGTGATTTCGTCGATGACATTAGATGTTGACAGTAACATCGATATATTTTTGTCGATAAAATATTTTGCTATCCGGTTCCGAGTTATCCCAGGTATGGACATTACGTACATTTGACTAATGGTATCCACGGGATTGTCTAAACGCACAATATGCTTCGCCACCGGAAGCACGGGCTTCCCTGCTGTAGTGTCCAAAGCCCAACCGCCATCTCTATTAAAATTCCGGACCGTTCCTGACAAATTCACGTGAATATTAACGTATTCAAATAGAGGTCGCTAAGGTGTAAAAACCTTTCAAATAAACAATGCATCGACACACAAAGCATAAGGAAAAATTCCTCAGGTTTACCTGGAGCTAGGGTAGCGAAGTGGTTAACGCGCTGGACCGGTAATCTAGAGGTACCGGGCTCGATTCCCGGTCTCTTCCACCAGGTAGCTCCTTTTTATTTTTTTCTTTAAGCTTTGTTCTTTGTATTAATGGTGTAATTTCACGTGAGTGTAAACCGTTTATTTATTATTTATTTATTTTATTTATTTATTTATTGATACAAAATCCACAGCACAAATTACAATATTATTTGAAACAAATACATATTTGTTTAACTTTGGCCAAATTAATACAATAAACGTCGAAATTGTACCCGATTAATTATAACTGCATCGTTGTTTGAAGCGACGTGGAATACCCTTGATGAAGAGCAATTATTTTCAAGCCTGAAGGGCTTCCCCTATGTTCAAAATTCGACCGTCGTATAGTGCCGTCCTGCTCACTCAAATATTATTTTACATGAGATCGAGAGAGACGGCGGAGTAGCCTTTCCGCGGCGGCCTTCGACATTCAAAGGCCGCTGCAGGCTAGCCGACTATTTATATTCAATACCTATAATGCATATTTTATGCAACTGTTTCATAATAAGAGGTATGTTTTAAGTAGAGAATGCAAACCGGCTTTTGGTATGGAAATTACCAGATTACCGATTACCGGTAATTTTCATTGATAATTTAACTGGTTTGCATTCCCTAGTTTTAAGACGTGACTATCTGCAGTTGCATACACTACTTTGTCTGCACATACAATTCATCATCATTATTGCGAGTATTATCTTTTTGAATACAGGAACGTACAGTACGATTAAAATCAGTTAACACTTCGGCCAACCTCGGTAATTGTCGTGAATCCCTTTACAGATATGACCGATTTACAAAATTCTTTTCGTATTAGACAGGTATACTTCCGAGATAGTCCCATGTAAATTTTATCAAAATCGGTCAAGCAGTTTATGAAATATCAACAGAAATCGGTTGAAATCGGTTTTTTTAATTTTTTATTTGGTGATTATTATTAATTATTAATCCGACGTAATATCGTAGGTACTACTTACATCAAACAGTAAAATATTGTTTTATATATGTTTTTTATATATTGTATACCTACAAGAATGTTAAAATTCATGTCGCTTCTGCATAATAAATTTCTTAGGTCTACCGGTTAGTAATGTCATCTTGGCAGGTGCTATACACTGCGTTTATGATACTTCAAATTGAATGCTACCTAAAAGAAATCGCGGTAATGTATTTCGTGTCATTTCCGTCTCCGGATTTAGGCGATGATACCCGAGAAAAGCCGAAGTGTTAACTAATTTTAATCGTACTGTATTTATTGCATTTAAATTTTTAAGTCAGGTAAATATAAAATTTAAAACACCCCCGACACGAGTACCTGGTCATCACGAGACCCTCATTCAACGAGTGATATAGAAAATGCTACTAAAACTGAACATAACTACAAAATTTGGAATTCTTAGCTTCAATATTGGTCAAGATCTTGTCACTTGAGGGAAGTAGGCAATTGCTGCTTGAGTATTTTTTAAACGGACGACTTTTTTTTGCCCTTCCGGCTGACACAAATATAGTGCTTTACTCAAAAATGGTGCAAGAAAACAAAATAAGTACAGATTTATTAACCACTACGTGTCAAAATTCTTGCATAGCGTCCTTTTTATTTATTTGTTGATACAACATTATTTTCGAGCTTACCAAGCTGCCAGTTTTTTTTAATTTTTGACTGACCATAAACTATGCTCTACGTGTCCTGATTTTTTATCAATAAAGTCAATATTCCCGATAATTTTTGACAAATTAAATTAAACTATTCAAAATTTAGCTTTAAAAATACCTCTATAAAATGAAACCTAACTCTAGATCCAGCAATACGTAACATAGAACCTTTTCATTATAAAACTGCGGTATTGTAGTTCCCATAGTCCTTCGATCCAGATTAAATTTCCGATACAATAGTTTGATATTGACTGTTTTTAAAGTGTGCAATTTTCCGCCATTGTTGTTTCGCTGGCGGATTGTTTAGCCGCGTAGTCCAGTCAACTAGGTGTGAGACTATTGCGTCATTTTTTTTATCACGAATCAGCCGATGCCAAAGTTAAATGACAAATTTTCAACAAAAAATGCTCCAGCGAAAATAAATTTTGTATTCGAGGGTAACTGAACGAATTATCACTAATTTTATAAAAGGCGAAAGTTTGTGAGTGTGATTATGTGTATGTTCTTTACGCTCAAACCAATTTTGATAAATTTTGGTATAGAGGTAGCTGACACCCTGGATTAACACATAGGCTACTTTTTATCCCGAAAAATGTCAGCTAGTTAGAAATAATACACAATTCTCGATTCAATATTTGAAAAGTTCTATTTCTCCGCGATCCCAACATCAAATTCGGTCCGTAAGTCCCCCTTGACGTGTCCGCCAATGGCGAACCTGGCTCCATGACCTTCACGAGCGGCGATCATGTGCCCGAATGTGGCTTGCAAAACCAAATTTGATTTTAAAGGTTCTGTTGCACGGCGCGCAATGCAACTCACCCTTGTTGTTGTAGATATACGTATAGGAAGGCTTTGGACGAGTCTTTATGTTAAGGCGTTTTGCGTCGAGGTCTTGCAAGCGACGCTCCTCAAACAGTGGGATGAACTAGAAAGCATAATCTTTCTAACACAAAAATAATATTCAAAATCGGTCCACCCGTCTTGGATTAATCGGGGAACCCTTCGGCCGCGTTAGTAACCAGCTGTTCGTAACCAGTTACAATCAAATACCTTTTCAGCCGATGGAACTAGTTGCGATCGAAAACCATTTCGCTCTGATACGAAACTGGTTACGATTGAAAACTCTTACTCGTTTCGTTACGAAACCACTCGACTAAAACCAGTTAAGTATTTTAAAAATATCCATACAAAACATATCAATGCAATGAAAATTGGTTTTTCAAACCTAATCTATAGGTTGACATGTTTCAATATTTCTGAAAAACGTATAACTTCCCGGGAAAATTTTTTGGAGCATTCGGTGCGTGTTCTTTCATAAATGAAGATCCCTTGTATAGTCTATCCGGAATTCTAAGATCAAAATATGCCAAACTGGCACAAGTAAAAAATGGCCTTAAATTTACACATACCAGGTGGGCCCTGTAACAGGAGCAATAAATTAAAATATAAATTCTACCCCTCAAACTGAACAACATTTATTAAACAACTTTTAAAAATAAGTCATTTACAACGTAAACCTGTAAAATAAAGTTTATTCACAGAAGCAATGTATTGCGAAACATTTGATATTTAGTAAAGTGACAGCTATGTCAATTCTATGGCGATGTCAATGTTGGACGGCGTACATTGAAGATGCTATTTACTTTGTTTGAAATAATGAAGATATGAAAACAGTATTAAAAAAAAAGTTTCTGAACAGATGTTCTTTATTTTGACGAGTAAAATCTATGTTTTAATTTTTTGCTCCTGTTACAGGACCCACCTATAGGTACAGTCGTTTCACTTTGTGCCAAAGGGACTTCATTTGATCTTAGAGATCGAACAGACTATACAAGTACATATCATTAAAAGTTACCAATTTAGCTAATTCATGTCCGCTTAGATACATACCTTAAGGCCCCCATACATAGGAAGGCAAAACTGATCAGGCCGATGTGATAGAATCGCTTCAGTCCATCCGGCCGCCGTAAAGCGTGGTGACCTTAAGGCCGTTTCATTCATACACGGTACGGATTTAAGTCCGATCAGATGGAACTGAAGGTAAACCTGGTCATGTATGGGGGCCTTTATGTGCAATCGAGAACGGGTCAGTAAACCGCTAAACGCATACATAACACCTTACGGTCAACAATACTGATCAGCGATGCATTATAATCTAGCAAGCCGCGGCTTATCTACTTCACCCTTCTCTCCCCTCGCACTAAAGCTATAGGCGTGTAGACATTTCTTTGAAGATGTCATCAATTCATCATCAATTTAGGCATCGGACTTTCGTTAGCACGGTATGACTTTAGAGAGCTATGTGCATTGTTTTATTATCATAAAAAAAGTACGTTGATATTTGCGAGATTTTCCATGTTTTCAGGAGTAAATTGGGTTTATATTGAATGCTTGGGAATGTTAACTACAATAACCATAAAGGCAGTTTGGAATTAAATAGATGAATGAGTATGAGTATGAATTGTATTTTAATGTTAATATCGGCTCTATAGCTTTCTAAAGTCCTACCGTGCGTTTAAGTATTTGGTTATCATACAATTATTATTTTGATAAATTATGAGGATTCTGAAAACAATTTCAAATTTCCTTATACATTAAAAAACAACCTTAAAATTTGCAGAGCTTTTGAGTCACATATTTCAAAGTTTATTTTATATCATGACATACTGAGCATTTTTTATTTATATAAATAAAGTATGTTGTATAATTCAAGATCAGTCTACACTCATATTAACATATCTTATCCTAGTAGCAATCAAAAACTGGTTCATGAATCGATTGTTCAGCTTTCGCTGAATCGTTTTCCCGTGCAGTGCCTTTCAGCAGTCGCATTTTTCCGCGATTCTTTTCAACTTGTAAAATTCTGGTCTGTCTTTCCGCTAATAATACGCACATACCAGAGACGGGCAAATAAAATTAATTAACGATTAATATTAACCTACTTAATCGCGATTAACGATTAAAAATAACGGTTAATTGATCTTTATGGTACGACATTCGATTAATTTAATCTAATCGATTAATTTTCTCTCAATTAATATTTGGAAGAAATTTATATTTTTTGTAAGTCTAAGTCTCCCCTTTACCTAGGAGACCCGTGAGTACTTAAAACCACCTTGTAATACTGGAACAAGTTTATTTCACACAACACACTAGAATGATTTTTCAAGTGTTTGTACACATGACAAGATAAATTGCAATTTTGTATCGAGCACAAATGAGCGTGTTCCAACTTTTAATCGTGAAAATTAATCGATTAAAATGACTGTCGATTAATTTAATCGTGATTAAACTTGCGACGTTTAATTAATCGATTAAAAAATTAATCGATTAATGCCCATCTCTGGCACATACTCCTTACGGTGAACCATATTGACCAACGATGCATACTAATCTTAAAGGCTCGCCTCACTTCGGTTCACTATATACAGGGGGTATATAAAAGCTGCCGTCCGGGTTTCCCCGGAGTTGTCCCAGTTTGGAGGCCGTCCGGGGGCTGTCCGGGGGGGTTTTCAGTAAGGATCTGGGTAACCCGGACACTTTTTATGTGAATGAAAAATAAAGCGATTGTTTTATTAATTACTAGCTTTTGCCCGCGACTACGTCCGCGTGGAACTTGGAAGTATGGAAGCAACCTCGTACAACACGATAGATATCCACCTAACCTTAATTAATAAAAGGGATGATTAAAAGCGCCTAAGCAAATGTAAGAGCAATTGTGCTTTTGGTCTAATAATTACATTTCCTACAGGGTCGTCAATGTCATCATGAATTACTTACTCACTTTCAATCTTTTTAGGGATAATTTCCAGGATGAAAACTATCCTATGTCCTTCCTTGGATCTTAAACTATCTCCATGCCAAATTTCATCAAAATCGATTCAGCGGTTTAAGCGTGAAGAGGTAACAGACAGACAGACACACTTTCGCATTTATAATATTAGTATGGATAGCATTTTCGGATACGTCCGGGGAAAAATGCGATTTAGGCCAAATGTCCGGGTTTTTTAAGTCTCTGTCTGGGTTCGGCGGATTTAGAGATGGCAACCCTACCCCTGTATCCCCTAAAGTAATGAACACTGAGCAATTTCCCAGTGACCTTGTTTCCTTATGACCTTCACCGACTGACATAAATAGAGGCGTCCATTTATAATGTCAATCGCTCCGGTTCTTATGAGCAGAGATCGGACTTATGTGCGTCATTATACACGGTGTCCTGTATTTAATGGAAAACCTTCTAACCGATCCGATCCGACCGATGTTTAAGATCACTGGCACCTTGTTTTACTGTTATGCCCGACTAGGCCACAGATGAAGAGGCTTTTTAGCTGTTATTTTTTTTATATGCTTTAGTAGTGGATCCTAACTATAGGGTATATTAGAACCTTATAAAGTGTTTATTATAAATGTATAATGAAACCCGTTTTTGTCTAAAATTATTAACAATTTTAATCTTCTTCTTCTTCGTTTACACTCTTTACAGAGTGGTCGTGGCCATTAGGTATGCATTTCACCTTTTTATAAGTTCAACTTTTAATTTAATATTATTAATTTCTCTTAAAAAAAATGTTCGTTAGAAGGTTGTCCATTGAATACGGGACACCGTGTATAATGACGCACATTTGTCCGATCTCTGATTATGAGAACTACGTGTTAACCCTTAAATGCGAACAATTACACTAATTTGATTCCAGAAATGACGTAATAAGCAATGAAATCCACGTCAGTTTGAGATTTCGGGACAATCTTGACAAAAGTTTTTATTGACAATATTCAGATGACTTGTGTCATTTCAGTAACGTGTAAATATACATCATCATGCATTTAAGGGTTAAGAAAAACGGTTAGCAACAAGCACGCAAACTTTTGTCATTTTTTTTATTCTTGCTTAAGCTGAATTCAGTCAAACTGGAATAAGACTTATTCAGAGATTAAGAGTCAACATTCCATATAAATTTCACATTAATTCTAATAGTAAACCTCAATCCATGTTGGTAAAATCAAGCCTTAATTGAAATAACATAGTAGTAATATAAACGGTTCAAATAAAATGTTGCGGATTTAAGCATATTTTTAATAAATAAAATAAATATTAAGTCAGCAATAAGTGAGCAATGTCTATGTGTCCCTTGGCTCGAGCGCGCTTGTATGTAGATTGATTTCTGTACCTATCTGTTTTGTGCCTATGATGATTGCGTTTATCACGTTATAAAGTACCTGTCTCTCACGCTCGCATTTTGTAAAATGTGACGGATGCTTTGTCACTTATTTATCGCGTGATAAAAGCAACCATCATAGGCCCCCTGGTTTTGTTTTTGCTGATGAATTTAATGTGTAAGTATGTAACATTTTTTGTAGACTTTTTTTTCGATGGTTTAAAAAACAACAAGATGACATTGGTATTTTTGTCTGAAGAGTTCTGCTGGTTTCAAACATTACTTAAAAAACAAGTAAAAAAACTGATTGTTGATCGACCAATGTCAGTGTCAAACCGTTGACATTAAATCCAAACAAAAACCGTAAATTTGCTTTTGTAAAAATAATATCATAATTTCCGTAACTTTGTAGCTTCATATTTCAAAGTTCTTTTTTATTCCTTTGTTCCATGACATTTTCTTTAGATTTTATACAGCTTTTTTTTGAGTGGTATATATTTTTTATTGCATATGTTTGAGAAAAGCACTATACACGCCTTAGCCGTGAAAAGTGCTTGCCGGCTTCGTATCACTATCTGGCCTTGCTCACCCGGCAAGCCCTTCCTTAAAGGCCGGTCTGCAGTAATGTACTATTATTTGAGCAGAGCCACTTATCAAGCCGGCGTCGGTCGATTTAACATTTTAAACCATTCCTGGCCCAGTACGACATATCCCGACACTCACGACAATTTGATCCGCTTTGCTTAACGGAGAGAACACAGCTTTATTATATTATATAATATATGAGGCTTTATAGATGTAGACTGATGTTGAATTATACAACATACTATAATTATCAGCGGCCGGATTAGAGTGTGCAATTTTCCGGGACTTCTACGTAATATTAATTTGGATATGTCTTAATAGTCCCGGGATTATTATTTAAATTCTTGAAAAATATGTGTAAAATATTATACAGGCATCAATAATAATGTTTTTCTACCCCTGTACTTTTATCTGCATTTTATATTATTTAGTCTGATATAAAATATACGTATCTAAAGCTTTGTGCAAAAAACAGTTTTTTCTGAAATCCCCTGAGCAATCCATATTAAGTATAGCATTTAAATAACTGATAATTAAACGAATAAGTAAAACGCAATATGTTATGCGCAATAAAAAATTATAGCCCACCATTTATGATCAATTGATCATGACTAGTTACGAACATCAGTTTTCTGAATATACTGTTGTAAGTTTAAAAAAACTTAGTGTCCGGAAAAAAAATACCGCCTAAATTACGTTATTAAGTGAAATCGCGGCTCGTATATGAAACAAACTATAATGGTGACGGATATTTTATCATTTATCTGCCTCACTACAGCCTAAGGAATGCAAACCGGTAAAATTTTCTATGGAAGGTAATTACCATAGAAAAAATTACCGGTTTGCATTCCCTATTAAAACCGCGCACCAAACCGCCGCATTCGAGGACGAAATCAATGAGTTACTCGTTACCGGACAGCGCAACGAAAATTGAAAGCCGTTTCAGGGCATTATTTTGAACTGGAAAATAGCGGGAAGTTTTCAGTATTTGCCGCAGTAAATGGACCTTTGTAAATATTACAGCCTAACAAGTTGTAGTTTTCCCCTGGGACAGTGGCGCGGCTACAAACAGCTTTCATATGGCAATAATGTGCATACGTCATGTATTTGCATTATAAAATCTCAGTAGCGATTTATTATCAACCAAATTCAAATCATTGCTTACCGGAATGCTGCACAATCCGTACTTATTTACGTATTGAAATAACCTCGGGTTTCATCACTGTGGATTGTTTTAGCTTTGTTATGCGAAAATTACTTAAAATTTGCAGAATATTTTAGTCCTGTTTCCTCTTTGTTTACATCAGTGACATTCACTGTTTTTCGACGTCAGTTATCAATATATCATTGCCAGCAAAATAAATGTGTATCAAAAAATCCCGAAGGTTTTTTTAACACAACTTAATTTTTTTGATTGAACAGCTCTCCGGTAAACGATGTTTTGAAATTGTTGGATGACATACCGCACTGACATATTATAATGTCTACTTATGCATATTATTGTTTTAGAAAAGCTTTTGATAGCGCCAGTGTCCGAGGGCTAAATCGGCACTTGTTAGGCAATAAAAACAATATAAGTCGGAATACGACCTTAATCCAGGGTTCTTATAGTTTGTAAACCGACTGTCTGTTTCAAACATATCAAATGAAAGGTCAAGCGAACTTGAAGGCTAGGTATATACATTTTTAATCAGACGATAAATGAACGAAATCAGTAGGTCTATCGTAGCGTATATCTCAGTAAATGTTAAAACATCCCTCTCTTTCTATTACGTAATATTCAAAAGAACGCGGCATGAGATGGTTTATCATTTGTCCCGTGCGATGATTACGGGTTCATGACAGCTGTGTTTTGGAGAAGTACATTTATTTTAAGAACGTTTTGAAAAAAATCACCATTTTACACATCAAACTATTATAATTATATACATCAAAACATTGATTAAAGAAACAATCCAGAAAAAAATACCTTGAGGTGTCCAAAATAAATTGATCAATTTATACTTTTAATAGTTACAACAGACAGAATTATTAAATCCGCTTTTTTTCTTTACATCTGTGGTGTGGGACTTTTATTGAAACCAAATTAGGTGGATACTACAATTTCAAATACATATTTTTTTTTTGTATGGATGGTCGCGCGTCTGATCATCATCTTTCACGCTCGCACGGTTTTGAAAAGAAAGTGACAGGTAGTATATGTCGCCCGACAAAGAGTCGTGTGTCACAGTTATGCTACGTGCTAGTACTCGTATAACTCATTCAATCCAGCATTACACCCAAAATCCCGGGACTTTTTGCATCACTAGTAACTTATCTCGATTTTTTTTTCTGGTTTGTCACATTCATGGTATAAGAGAACAAGGTATGGCATTCCGACAAGGCAGACTTGTGACGTAACAGATTAGTTGCCGATGTATGGTAAAAAAAAAAATTAGATGGAAAACATGTTCAACGCCAGTCGTACAAAAAAAATATTTTTGCACTGCAATTGTCATATTCTTTGAATAAATGGTTTTTGTCGTAATAATTGATTTTAAACACTCTTGATTTTAAGACTACAGGTACCAAGGGAATCGGGGAGTATGATATACTACTGACACATAAACGGATTGACAGCACCAACCAACCAATCATAGCGAGATGATGTCACAAGTCTGGCCTGTCATTCCGGAATGCCACACCTTGTTTTTTATACCATGGTCACAATAAAATATGAGGTCTTTACCTGAAATTTGATCGATGGGTGAATAGAGGGGCGGCTCCTCTTCGCCTGCCTGCTGGTGTTCGAGCAGACGATGGCACGACTGTCTCATGAGCGCTCCCCGCACTGTTGACGAAAAAACACGTCAATGCAAGAAACAATATAACACTTTATACATTCGCGGTTTGAACACATAATTGAGCCGTTTTTCTGAAGTTGTACACTTTTTTTTAATGTTTGATATTTTGGGTATTTTCTACTCAGAATCACGAGCTCTTTTGATCTAATTAGGAGAAAAATACTGTCCCAAGTTTTTTCGTTCCATTCCGTTACCATTTCCATATAACCTACTACAGCGGTAACGGGAAAAACAAATATATGAATATTTTGGGACAGTTTTTTTCTCCTAATTAGATCGAAAGAGCTCGTGATTCTGAGTAAAAAATACCCAAAATATCGCGATAAATTGATTTACCTTCATTGCCTGACGTTTCAACACGGTTCCACGTGCCGTGGTCTCAGACGTACTGATGAAACAGCGAGTTGTTACTGGAAATGTCGGCCAAATGTATCACTACCCGACGAAATGTAATAAAAATAAATGGATGGGTAGGAAGATAAAAGTTCGATTACCACCGCCGTCAGGCAATGAAGGTAAATCAAAATATCGCGATGGACCCGGTTCAATAAGTTTTAATTAAATGCAAGAAGCTCGAAATGGGAACTGTAGGTAGTTGATATTTGTGTGTGCGTGTGTGTGGGTGCGAAATAAATGAGATACATTTTCCTTATAGTGGCGCCGCTTAGTCGCAAGGATTGCTTTTGAAAATGAAGATCAATGAATATAGATGCAAATGAGATTAATTCTTAACATGGCGCAGTCAGTTGGATTGCTTTTAGATCTCAGTTAAAAATGGCACCGAGACCACTTAAGGAGTGTTCCCACTGATGTGAGGGGGTAGGGGGGAACGAACGAGTACGAAATGAAGATCAATGACTGAATAGTGGTGCCGGAAAAACACGTCAATACAACAAGGAACCCTTACTAGGTACCCTTATAGTTTCGCCATGTCCGTCTGTCCGTCCGTCCGCGGCTTAGCTCCGTGATCATTAGTACTAGAAAGCTGAAATTTGGTATGAGTATGTAGATGTATCACGCCGACAAAACGGTAAAATTAAGAATAAAAAGTAAACTTTTTTTCGGGTACCTCTCGTACACCTAAAGTAGGGGTGTTTTTTTTTTTTCGTTTCAAACCTAGTGTGTGTGGTGTGGTTGAATAGGTATTTTAAAAATAATAGGGGACTTCAAATATAATTTTTTGATAAAGTCAGAAGTTTTGTAAATATTCGGTCAGTAAATAAAAAATATTGCGTGCCCCGCCCTTTCTCTTATCTTTTCAACCACGGGTCAAAAAATTATGGAAAAATTCATGAAAATGAGACTTTATAAGAACTTTCAATAAAAACTATACTGAATAAAATCGGTCTAGCCGTTTTTGATTTATCGCAAAATTTCTTAATTTTCTTTGAAAGTGATTCTATGAAGTGCCATACTGAATTAAAACATTCCGCTTAATCTGGCGCGTATAATCGCTAAGTTCCAGAAGGTAATAAGTAATTACAATTACTTTGGCGTCTACGACCTTTTTTATAGAGCTTGAAATCTTTCTCGTAATTTAAAACCTCGAAGCCCGTCTATCATGAAGGATTAGCAACTACGGAACCCTACACTGAGCGTAGCCCGACATACTCTTGGCCGGTTTTGTTTCAAGTTTTGGGGCATAACATAGAGTATACTGCTTTATTAACTTGATCTGCAAGCCATAACAACATATTCGTACTTACCTTTATTATATTTATTGTCATTTCACTATGGCCGTTGGCTGCCTAATTTGGACAACATTTTGTCTGAAACAAAAGAAAACAGTAGTTTAGGATAATGTACATGTGAGAAACTATAATATGCACTAGCATTAACATTCCAAGGTTTTAGATTTTTTTCTCTATGCTCAAACATGTTTCTTACATATTATCAATATTGCTACTTAGAACAGGGCTATTGAAATTGATTGGTTTATATTTGAAACCTACACTTAGAATTTTTCATTAATAATGGTTGTTTGTGTCTATGCCAATTTCGAGTAGTTTTTTACTCGAAATTGACATAGTTCACGCAGAAAACTGGTTTTTGATAGCGCGCAATGAAAGCATGAAATACCTATGTCACTATCACACTCAGGGAAAAGTATAATACACTTCAAAAAGTTGGTTGAAATTATGAAGATAATTGTCATAAAATGAAAAAGAAAACAGTTTTAAAAGGAATAAAGAAAGCTCTCTGTCCACAGAAGCGGGGCGAAGAAAACGAACCAATAAGGCTATGTCTTTATAAAGCCCAAAAGCAGTACATTAAAATCTGAGGAATGCGATTCGTCCATTTTACACATTCACATATGCACATTCGAACTTAAAAAAAAAACACCCTTATCGATCTAGTCCCAAATTAAGCTCAAGAAAGGCTTGTCTTATGGGTACTAGACGACGATATACATACTTATATAGATAAATATATACTTAAATACATAGAACCACCATGCACAAATACTCTTACATCTAGATATGTAAGAGCCAACCCATAGACATGCATGTAAGGTGGATCGCTCTTGTATGAGAAAAAAAACCTTACACATTTAACTTCTAATAGTTCTCAAAAAATTTAGCATAGTATAAAGATGCGAGACGATTTATTTTTATTTTTAAAATAACGCTTATTGCTTCCGCATCGCTGTTAAAGAATTAAAAAAATTGGGAAATGAGACCAATTTTCAAAAAAAAAAAAGAGTCGTAATTATGAGGATATAAATTTACTAAAGTAACAGTAAGAGTTATTCAGAAACTATTATTATAAAACCCATTTATATTACTATTTTGCCTTAACTTTCTCTTACACTCAAATTTTGAAACAATCAGGCCTTCTTTTAAACGAATTAGTATGTATTTAATGAGAATAACTATAGTAAACGTCATATAATATAATTAAAATGCGGGTAAAGTTTTGATAAATTAGGGTCTAAGAAGGTTTTTAGGAAACTTCAACGACCTTGCGGAGGCAAAGGCAAACCTACTCCGATTGCTATCGTGTAGAACTAAATCTTAATCGTTATCCACTAGAGCAAGCTTTATTACTATTAGAATATTAAATTCAAAAAAAAATATTTTGATTCACTCTAATGCATAGTGCATAAGAAATTACCAAGACACAGGTCGAGCGTAAATACTTTATTAGTTGGTATTGATTCGTTGACCCTGGGACCATCTGTATAAATTATCCACTTGGATTCGCGTCGATACGAAGTGTAAATTTAGAGTACAGTCTGCATCAAAACTCGCTGACAGTTTTACTAAGCATATGCATAATCCGGGGTTTCCGGAGCATGAATTGATTTGACACTATAGTCTGATTTTTATTCAAACACACATTTGACACATGACAGGACCCATTTAACGTAAATCTGCACGACCTATTGAATTTAATGAAAAAAAAGGAATAACGTGGTGGTTTTTTCAAGTATCTATAAACGTTTTTAAGTTTTACAATTGAGTTCATGTTATATTTTTTCTTATCACGGTCTTGAAGTATTTAACGATAATAAATCATTACATAAACAGTTACGTACTATGTGTTTTTTTAAAAGCTGTGTTGTGACCAAATCTTGCGTCTCGATTCATGTGTTGATTCTGTAAATTGGTAGAAATCGATTAAATTGATAACCTGAGGCAAAGAACAATACAACAAATTACTATTTTATATAGAAAGCTCAAGCGAGCCCAACGGCTCGTAGCTCAAAAATATATTGATTTACACAAAATAAACAAAAATACATGCAGGTTCGAGAAAAAAATTAGTCGATAATATCGATTCGATCAACCATTCATAATCGTTGGATTTGGCATACTATATGTCTTCGTTACATCACTATACAAACATCAACAGAGAAGTGTCAAATGAGTGCTTTAAAAAACAGACTGTAGGTCGCTAGGTGTTCCGAAAACCCGTATGCATTGCATATGAGCCATTGTCAAAAACTATACAGATCTCATTGGCATTGAATATGTAATTTAGGAAAACCATGATAAAAAATGACAAATTAGTTTTCAGACCTCGCGCGTAAGGGAACCGCTACCGGCTAGACTTTCTGTCTGCCCGCCTCCTAAGATGGCGAGCGAGCCTAAATAGCGAGTTCAAAAAAAGTCAGCGAAAACCATTTAGACATTTTGGAAAAAAACCTCAAAAAGTTACCGATCGATTTCGGGAATTCGAATTGCACTTTGTACCCCTCCGGCAGACTCACATTTTGACATGCCGCGTCAAACTTTTATTTTACCGTAGCCGGATAATAAATGTTCTATAACCATCTTTGCATGTCCAGCTGTCCCTGTACAGAAATTGGTTAAAATCTATCCATCCATCTCAGCGTGATGAGCGGAAAACGAAACTTGTGCCATCAGATGGCGCAATATGACGGGCGCCGCGCGGCTACGTAAATCCATTTTTTTAACGCCATAACATGTTGGCTCCACTTCGCCTGATGGTAAGCATAAAGGGGAGCCCAAGTCGCAATGGCAACCGACAAGAAAACAACGGTGCCATGTCAGTTGACACTGCCATGCTGACCCGAGAGATGCTTCTTCACGCTTCGTTTGAAGGGTCCCATGTTATAAGAACGAGGTTATAATTATTAAGATTTTTCCTGAAATCCATCCTGGGATCCATTTAGAAAACGTGTGTTAGAATTTTCTAAAAGTTTAGAAAGGAAACCAAATTCGTTTGAGCATATTTATATACACAGAACACGGTTCAAACCTAATTATATGACGCTGTACGATGCCATTAAGCTTTTAAACCATGTTAATATATTCCTCATATGCAAATTACATGAACATTATATCAATCAATTGAAGTTTCCACCCGGCTGCGCGAATTAGCATGTTACGCCAAACAGCTTATTTTACCAATTAGCATGTTATGCGCGTTTTCTATTCGACTTGTGCTCAGTGATATTGATATTTACGCATGCTTACACATATTATACTAACGAACAGACGAATAAAAGTTTTCTAGCTACGATGACTTATTTTGTCAACAAATTATGTACATTACCGCAGACGCCGGGAATTAACGGCTTTCCGGGTAAGTAGGTATAGACGGATAGTGATACGAAGCCGGCAAGCAATTTTCTCGGCTAGGCTTGTATAGTGCTTTTCTCAAACATATGCAATAAAACAAAAAAAATACAACACAAAGAAATGTACAATTCAGCTGTTCGTTAACACAGACGCAGTGTATAAAAAACATTTATACTTTCCGGCTTAGGCCTTCAATTTTGTATGAAATTCCTTTAGGTCTTCCGCCCGAAACATGATACTTCGAAGCCGGTTACCGCATGTTATGACAACATTCCATTGCATGTTTGAGAAAAAATATTTACGTTTACGTTCCCTGACATTTCGGCAACTTTTTCGATGGCCGAAAAAAACACATGTTTTTTTCTATCAAAATTACATTTAAGAGGCCTTATTCCTTTTAAAACTTATTTTTTTCATATTATGACAAATATACCTATTCATAATTTGAACCAACTTTTTCAAGTGAATAATATTTTTCCCCGATATCTAGGTAGTAACATAGCTATTTCATGCTTTCATTGCGTGCTGTTGAAAATAAGCGCAAAAAACTATATTTCCGCGTGAATTGTGTCAATTTCGAGTAGTTTTTGAAACAAAAATTATCAATGAAAGATTCAATCTGTAGGTTTCAAATATATACCAATAAATCCCAATATCCCTGTTCTAGGTAGTATCAATAATATGTTAAGAAACATGTTTGATCATAGTGAAAAATGTCTCAAACAATCAGCATTTTAAAAGGAATAAGGCCTCTTAAAGAGAAAAAATGTAAATGATGCTGTGCGTAAATGCACATGAGAGATACAAGCGGTAGCTAATGACTAATGAATAGTGATGTGAAAATTTAAAATCTATATTTAACGAGATATATCATTCTGACATCCTTTAATCTTCCATCGGCTGCGTTTTCACTGACGACCTCAACGAACCACAGTGAAACAGTTTCGATTAATTAGAGAGCTCGACCTCTTCTCCGTGTCAATGGTTGATCAAATCAGAACACGGTTGTTCGCCTGCAGCGCTATTGACTGTGCTTTGACGATTCGACAAATAACTTAGGTACCTACACCTACAAACCTAGTCAGCCAAAGTGACACCAGTTTTGGAAAGCCACGGCCTGTCACCTGCCACTAGCTTAGTTTCGGTTATTATTATTAATCCGTTTATGGCGGCTCGAAGCTTGTGCCAGTATCCGTTTTTTGGTTTATAACCAATGCATGACTTCCGTGATAAATAAGACTTATCAAAAAAAATTAAAATAAAACATGAGATGAAATGAACATGAACAAAGATGGCCGATCGAAAAAAAAAATTGGGCAAGTGCGAATCCGACTCGCGCATGAAGGGTTCCGTACCATAAAACAAGTTTGTTGTATGGGAGGCCCCCTTAAATATTTATTTTATTTAATTTTTAGTACCTACTTATTTGTTGTTATAGCGGCAATAGAAATACATCATCTGTGAAAATTTCAACTGTCTAGCCATCACCGTTCTTGAGATACAGCCTGGTGACAGACGGACGGACGGACAGCGAAGTCTCAGTAATAGGGTCCCGTTTTTACCCTTTGGGTACGGAACCCTAAAAATCTAGTTTCTGTTTCATCCGTGTACGTATCTGTCACAACGTCAAAAGCGAAACGTCTCTATGATTCATAGACGCGCACACAAAACCAAAACGACTTCATCTTTCGCAAGTCTGTTGTATTAAGACTCGTCTAGTCGTATCCATACTAATATTATAAAATTTATAAATGCGAAAGTGTGTCTGTCTGTCTGTTACCTCTTCACGCTTAAACCGCTGAACCGACTTAGGTGAAATTTGGTATGGAGATAGTTTGAGACCCGGGAAAGGACATAGGATACTTTTCATCCCGAATAAATTTAGTGTTCCCGTGGGATGAGCGGGTAACACCGTGGGGCACAGCTAGTTTATAATAAGCCGAATAAGAAATCTGTCATTGTAAAGTGTTATTAAATTAAACATCTTATGCATGCAACTAAGAAAGTACTAACTATGGTACTTAATCCTAAAACGGAAAATAATAGTATTTAATCTTTAAAGCGACGGGTAATGCGAAACTAGTAACTTTTTTCTAATACCGTCATAATCAGATATTTTTTATAATTTTTTGATATTTGATCAGCTAGCACAACACCTTTGATATTTATTAAATCACTGTACACAATTTGTTCACTGTAGTTTACCCCACAAAACTTGTTAACGTTAAAAGCGGCCACAATAGTTTTGGACAAGTTTTTGGGGACCACTATAGAACGAAAAATTGTGTATAATGAAATGATTAAATAAATATTAAAGGTGTTTTTCGAGCTCCTAGACTCCTGCGATGACTGAAAACTTATCTGATTTAGAAAATATAAGAAATTACCCGTCGCCTTAAACAATGGAATATCTTTTGATGTAAATAAATGTGCGCGCGTTTCGCTTTTGAATTATTCGCTGTTGCTTTTAATAAATATGTTATATCAAACAGTAGTGTTAACACTCGGGTATATTATTTATATTGTCCTGTACGTCTAGCATAACTTTGACAAGCGACACTTTGTCGCTGTCGCGCGACAAATACTACCTGTCACTTTCCTTTCAATACCGTGCGAGTAAGACGGGTGACGCTGACTAGCGCGACAAAGGAAGCCACGGCAAAATACTCGTATGCTAGCACTTTATCTCAACGACAAAGAGAACGTTATTACAGTTAAAGTTAAATACCATTTATCGACTATCGACTAACAAGAAATATAGTAAAGCGACTTCGGATAAATGTCAGTATAGGTTCTCTGCCGTATCGCCTAAATTTTTTTCGCAAAGTATTCATTTGGCATATTGTTTCATTTCCCAACTAACGATTTTCTCTGAAACCATATTATTTTCGGAACTTTCATAAAACAAACCTAACCTAACCTACTGTATTCTATAAGAGCATAAAAAATTACACTGAGATTTTTTTTTGCTTTCAGAGAAAATCGTGAGTTGGGAAATGAAACAGTTTGCCAAATGAATACCTTGCGAATTTTTTTAGGTGAAAAGGCAGGAATACGTCAGAATAAACCGTTTATTTGATAAGGTTTACGTCAGTCGAACTACTACTTAATCAATGTCATCATACCTAGACACTTGAACAAATCTAAAGCTATAAACAAAAGACCACGGTGCATTCGCTTCCACAGCAATCCCACACATTCGATCTTCATTCAACTGTATGTTAGAAGTTTCAACAAGTTAGAACCATCATTCACACTTAGACAGTCTCAACCGGCTCAATCGTAACCAGTTCCACATCGCCACAAAGAGCCGTTCTATTTGCTAATTGAATTAAGCCAACTGGTGCATTTGGAATTTGAGCCGGAGTTTCAATTAATTTGTGTATCGATTGGCAACGAATCACAAACGAGCTTGTATAATTACGATTGAGCTAGCTCTACACAAGTTAACGATTTCAGACGAAACAAGATTGCTTTTTCCTTCCACATTCAATGTCTGCAATCAGGGCTTGTATTCATTTAATCTTATTTTTGAATCTGTTCCTTATAAACATACTTCTGGGCTTCTACATTGTGGTCCATATTTATAACTATCTATTAATAAAAGTGTTTAAGTGCGACACTAAGATATTTTGATGACGTGGCTGTACAGATACATACAATCAATGTACTTTCATTCAACTAGACAGTGTAACAGAGAAACTTTCAAAAAGTTAGAACGCAACATTCACACTTAGACAGTCTCGACTTCATTTATACGAAATCTCACCACAATCTACTTTAGCGATGTGCTCATTTTATCCTTAAGAGACAACATTATCAATGTAACTTAACTTGAATATCCTCGTTCAAAGGAACTTTCAACAAGTTTAGTTATAACGCATCATTCACACTTAGACAGTCTCAACCGGCTCAATCGTAACATGTTCCAGTTCGCCACCGGCAGCCGTTCGAGTTGTTAATTTAATTAATCTAAGTCAAAGTCAAATAATTTATTTAACTGGCGCATTTGGAACCTGAGCCGGAGTTTCAATGGATTTGAGATGAACCACAAACGGACTAGTGTTAATGAGACTCTTTACTAACTTTGACGTTTCTAGTGAGTTCTGTTAGAAATCTCGTCATAATCTACTTTAGCGATGTGCTCATTTTATCCTTAAGAGACGACATAATCAATAGCACTTAATGCAACTCGAATATCCTCGTTACAGAGGAAATTTCAACAAGTAAGACCGCATCATTTACACTCTGACAGTCTCAACCGGCTCAATCGTGACATGTTCCAGTTCGCCACCGGCAGCCGTTCGAGTTGTTAATTGAATTAAGCCAACTGGCGCATTTGAAATCTGAGCCGGATTTTCAATGGATTTCAGATGAACCACAAACGGACTAGTGTTAATTAGACTCTTTACTAACTTTGACGTTTCTAGTGAGTTCTGTTAGAAATCTCGTCATAATCTACTTTAGCGATGTGCTCATTTTATCCTTAACAGACGACATAATCAATGTCACTTAATGCAACTCGAATATCCTCGTTACAGAGGAACTTTCAACAAGTTAGACCGCATCATTAGGTGCATTTGGAATCTGAGTCGGAATGTGAATTGATTTCAGAGTAGACTTCTACTTTGATATATTTAGTCTGACGAATGTTAAATCAAACAAACGTTCCAAACATTGAATTGAACGTTCTAGAAAGCGGTAAATCGACAATTATTATTAAGAGGCCTTATTCCTTTGAAATTTTTTTTTTTCATATCATGACAATTATATTGATAATTTACACCAACTTTTTGAAGTGAATAATACTTTTCCTCGAGTTATAGGTAGTAACATAGCTATTTAAAGCTTACATTGCGTGCAGTCTAAAATAAGTTGAAAAAACTAATTTTCCGCGTGAATTTTGTCAATTTCGAGTAGTTTTTGAAACAAAAGTTATCAATGAAAAATTCAAATTGTAGGTTTCAAATATATACTAATAAATCCCAATAGCCCTGTTCTAGGTAGTAACATCAATAATGTTTGATCATAGAGAAAAATTTCTAAAACAATCAGCATTTTAAAAGGAATAAGGCCTCTTAACACGCTTTAATCAAGTTCAGTTGTAATGAAGTTTTTTAGTTACTTACTTTTTAAGTAGTTTGTAGGTAACAATATAATCAAATCTGGGAAGTAAAGACTTTGATTTTTGATGTTTTTAAACTATTTCTAATTGCCGTATCGAAATGAAACTGCGTGTATATGTAGTTCACGAAATAATACAATAATTTTGTATCTTGGAGCTGTTCTGATGATGAAGACGGAAGGTGGCCGTAGGAACTTTTGAACAATGCGGGGTCATTATTTCAGGAAAAGACTAAACTAAAAAGATAATCTATACAGCTCAATCTAAGGGAAAAACTTTCTTTGTCACATCACGCCGAAACTACTAGAAGGATTAATTTTGGTACAGGCTGCGCTAAAGACAAAAAATTGGACGAAGTTGCCGTCCTTCTAATCCATATAAAATGAGGGTTCGGAGGTTTGTTAAACATTCGCGCAATATCGGCTGGACAGATTCAGATGAAATTTGGAATTAGTGGTAGATCAAGTCCCGGGAAAAGATAAAAAATATTTTTATCACTAAAGTCCTTTTAAAATGTTTTATTAATAATATTTGGATTCTTTTTGTCAACATAGGCGACCCAATCTCGATATATTCTTTGACTAAACGACGAGTCACAGCGAATACGCAGCGTCGCGTAGTATGTCGTAGTATGTCAAGCTAAAGAGGGCGCCTGGCGTAGCGGCTGAACCATAGAGCGCGGGGAATGCGTATTTAGATCGGCGCGTGGCCGCCATAGTAAAAATGTATGGAGAATTAAAAGCACTTTTTGATAAATCTGGACCTTTAATACCAAACAATAATTGAAATATTTGATGCGGACAAAATGTAATGTAAACTATCATCTTTTTTTTGAACTGAAATTCAGAATAGATTTCCATTGTTAAAGTATAAAAAATCACTAACGCCTGCTTACGATTTTACAATTTTCGTCCAACTTTACTTAGTTCTCTAGAGTAAAATATTAATAATCTTATAATTTTTCCACGGAGAAGTTGTTAACACATTCTTCGAAGTGCTAAATATATAGTTTAGAAATGGATTAAACAACTAGTGATGACGTTATCTACTTTAACGGCAACTGCCTATTTCTTCACATTTCGCTCGGCGCAGTCTTAACAGATACGACACGCCACTACATATATCGTCAGCGTATTCTGAGCTTCAGTGTGTTCGCTCCTTTATAACTAGATTCTCAAACGTTTTAATCGGGTAACACGTTCGGTTTCAGTTAGTTCGCCACTTGTAAGCCGAGATGCTCGAATTGCAAATTGAATCAAGCCAACTGGTGTAGCGCTTGAAATGTTAGCCTGTGAGAGTGTGAGACTTTGGTTCCGCTATTTATTCATTTACTTGAATGTGCCCGCGAAATTCCCGTGGAAAAAAGTCATAACCCTCTTCTTGCTTCTCCGTATTCGGGTAAAAAGTGTCTTTTAACCATCTGGGGTTGTGCAGCTATCCCTGTACCAAAATTGATTAAAATTCGTCCAGCTATTTAGGCGTGATAAAAGGACATTTTGATTTTTAGGATTCCGTACCCAAAGGGTAAAAACGGGACCCTATTACTGAGACTTCGCTGTCCGTCCGTCCGTCCGTCCGTCTATCACCAGGCTGTATCTCAAGAACGGTGATAGGTAGACACTTGAAATTTTCACAAATAATGTATTTCTATTCCCGCTATAACAACAAATACTAAAAATAAAATAAAATAAATATTTGAGGGGGGCTCCCATACAACAAACGGGATTGGTTGCGTTAACTTTGCACCTCATTTGTATGGGGCGCTATACATACCAGGTGCAAACTTAACTTAACCACTGAAGGATGGAAAGTGTTTGTACGGAACCCGCGAGTCCGACTCGCACTTGACCGGTTTTTTTATAATATTCCTAGAAGCTGCTCGCAACTTCACGTATTTTTTTTGATTCTAGATTGGATATACTATTATAAAATACTACATTTGTATTGAAAATCAGTTTCAGAGGGGTCATGATTTCAGGAGAAATCTTAACAGAGCGATGCAGGATTGGCTTTGGAGCGATGCACACCATTCTGGCGCCATCTGTTGGTCATAATATCTTTGTCCGCATCACGCCGAAACAGCGGGACGAATTTAAACCAATTTTGGTACAGGGATAGCTGGACATCCAAAGATGGTTATAGGATACTTTTACTGGACTATGGTAAAAAATGCGCGAGCGAACTTGCAACCAATATAAAAAAAAGCCTTTTATTTCTTACCACGATAAGATCGTTACTAAGAAAAAAATACAGTGGTTACTTAAAGTTAGCTATGTAGGTATGTATTTATATATCTGTTGTATATTTTTTAGGTACATTTTTATTATATTTAAGTATATTTATTTTAATTTTTAGTTAGCGTATTTTTAAATAATAAATGATTCTAAACTAGGTATTAAAATATCTGTAAGAACCCCTCTACAGGTGAAGGCCAAACACAAACCAATAAAGCAAGTTATAAAAATATCAAAATTCGCACTTCGCAAAACAACAAACATTGAAATATCATTTTCATCCAATGCCAATATGAGTATTATGTGCTTGCTACATCAATTTGCCCATCATCGGTTAAAGATGACTTCGTGTCACAAAAAGAGCAGAATGATGCATTGAAGCCAGCTAAATATTTACTTTCCGTTGTTGTACAATTTTTTTTTTACTATTGAACTGATAATAATTATTTTCATAGAATCTTTTTTATCGATTCTATTTTTTTAAGTGGAAATGCCACATTTTTATTTTTATAAATAATGACACAAAGGTAAATTAAGAAAGAAAAATTTAATGCGATCCACTACAATCTAAACAGGACTCGAACCTGCGAGCTCTGCGTTACCGGCGCATTGCTCTCCCAACTGAGCTATTATTGTGCTTGTAGTGGATCGCATTCAATTTTTCTTTCTTAATTTACCTTTGTGTCATTAATTAATCAATCAGTGGTCGCATTAGGGTGTGCAATTTCCCGAGAATTCATAACGTAATATTAACATTGATATGACTTTATATTTTAAACCCGGGATTGTAATCATAAGCTTAAAAAAAATATGTGTTTCGTTTTAATATGTTACTCTGTTATAAATAGGTACTAGATACAGGTATAGATACTATTAATAGAGAGATCGCTTTTTAGCGATAAGACCGCCTGTTGTTACCATTTGTAATGCATTATTTATTTCTTTTGTTATTTTATTTTTACTTTGTGGTGCACCATAAAGAGTACTATTATTATTATTAATATTATACAGGCATCAAGTAGGTACTTTTATCTGTCATTTTGTTTCACCAACTCTAATATAAAGATAAACATTACGAAAGCTTCATAAAAGTTTATAGTCTACTTATTGCCCAAAAACGCACTGCTAAACGATGTCATAATATCGTCAAGAAACGGGATATCCGGAAATCCGGTGTTACCTCATCCCGGGGGAACACAAAAAAAATTCGGGACAAAAAGTAGCGTATGTGTTAACCCAAGGTGTCAGCTACCTACATACCAAAATTTATCAAAATAGATCCAACCGTGTGAACGTGAAGAAGTAACAAACATACAAACACATGAACACACAAACACCCTCACAAACTTTCGCCTTTATAATATAATAATAAAGTATTGTGATATTAAAGCTATAGAGAAACTTGTAGCGGCTTCGATCGGGTCGACTAAGAGACTTTTTACTATATATTTCACACTTTGTACGCTACAAACTACTTGATACCAACTGTATACAGGCTCAGTTTTCCAATCACGCCATCAAATATTGACTGGGGATCAAGAACCGTCGAATCACTGTTTGTCATTGACTTTGCCTTATTGTGAACAGAAACTCGTTCTAAAAATATACGCGAGAGCGTCTCAGGGTGCTTTGTCCGGGACCTGGGTACGTCGTGAATAGGCATCACGATTTTTTTTGAGGATGTCATTCGATTCTATTTTATATTGGGATCAAATGTCTATATCGGACTAACTACGCTTAGACTACTCTAAAAGTCAGAAATGACCGTCAAAGTTCAACATTCCTTCGGAGTGCTAAAAACGCTTCATACACTTGTATTGAACGAGCGGCCGCCTGCTGGTGCCGTCATGATGTTATGGGTACCAATATTTGTGTGGAGACAATAAGTAATTTGCCATTTTCACCATAATAAAGTGCATATAAGTTTATGGTCGTCATACAACCATTGTTTAGTAAAATGAATTCCATTTTTGGATTTAAAAAAATATGCGTACCTTTGAAGTTAAATATTTAAAAAAAGTTTTTTTCTTTGTCTCATGACATACTGAGCTAATTTTATATAACTATAGTATGCTTGACGACGCGGTTGGCTCAGTTTGTAAGCGCCTGCCTACTGAGCCGGCGGTCCCGGGTTCGAATCCCGGCCAGGGCAAATATTTGTGTGATGAACTCGAATATTTGTGCTTGGGTCATTGTTGTTCTATGTATTTAAGTATATATTTATCTATATAAGTATGTATATCGTCAATTGGTACCCAAAACACAAGCCTTCCTGAGCTTAACTTGGAATTAGATCGATTTGTGTGAGGTTGTCTGATATTTTATGCTGTAGAATTTAACAACACGATGAGTAAATCTTTACGGTAGATGGCGCTACGATGCCACCCTAAGGCATGTCGAAGCAACTGGTTGAAAAATTCAATGGCTCTGACATCTGATTCGGTGGTCCAATTGGGAGGACGCCCGTGTTGGCCCGGAAAGCCGTTGGAACGCAGGTTCGAATCCTGTCCCAATCATTAAATTTTTCAATTTTCGCTTCATTTGTAAACATTTAGTTTATTTATTTATTACAAGCAGTTAGTTACGTTAGCAGACGTTACTGCTTTAATAAAATAAGTATATATTCTAAGTTCAAAAGTAAACTAACTTCATGTGTTACTCTTTTTCATGCACTCTTTTTCATTTAGGGTGAATGACCTTAAATTATATACTTAATATGGATATGCCCCGAGGATTCGCGGAATACCCCTTTTTTAGCGACATTGCATAACATCGTTTAGCTGTACGTTTTTGGGCAATAGACTATAGCTTTTTACAAGGCTTTAGTAATATTGTTAGTAATCTTTATTAGAGTTAGTGACTATATAAATGACAGATACAGGAGTAGAGAAGCAATATTGATGGCTGTATAATAATATAAGTATCAACCTTTTTATAACTGAGTAATATATTGAAAAGAATCATCATTTTACTTTATGATTTTAATCCCGGGATTAAGTCATATCCATATTAATATAACGTTACAAAGTCCCAGGAAATTGCACACCCTTATCCGAACACTGGGTACACACAGCGTAGTGCAAATATGGCTCGATACGTACTTGGCACCCAAATACACCGCACCGGACCAAAATGAACAAAACCATTCGACAACGCATATACTACCTATCTACTACACCAACCCCAATACAAAAACGACGCAGATACCTCGAACTACCAACTAACTTAAGCTCTTTTCATTCCTAGCACGCTTCATAACAATGCAAAACAAAAGGGCTCAAGTGCATTTACATCGAGAACGTCGTTAAGCCCTTTTGGGGTTACGTAATGCTGGTCCGCAGAGCTTTACGGATAGCCAGTGCAAATTATCTGCAGGGACTAGTGGCGATATCAAATGAGTTGGTCAAGCGTGAGCTAGTTACGCTTACCACAAAACAGATAGGTACAGAAATCAATCTACATACAAGCGCGCTCGAGCAAACGCACACATAGACAATTAGACATTACGTGGACATTACACACGGACACGTCAAGCGGATGGCACTCGCGCTCGCACTGGTCTGAACTGGTCCGAGATATCGTGTCCGTGAGCAATGTCTATGTGTGCAATTGCTCGAGCGCGCTTGTATGTAGATTGATTTCTGTACCTATCTGTTTTGTGCCCTTACCATGAGTTTACAGTGACAGTACTCGCTAGTGACTGCGTAAAGGATTTGTATGGACAATAGGCGAGCGGACATTTTTTTTCTTTTTTGAGGATGTCAATCGATTCTAATTTTTTATGGGATCAAATGTTTATATGGGACTACCTACACTTAAAGTGCTGTAAAAGTCATAAATTACCGTCACACTCACAGTTCAACATTCTTACAGAGCACTAAAAATGCTCCACAGAAATGGCCTACCTATACATATGAAGTCATCTGTGGATTGGGTACTAATATATGTATGGAGACCATAAGTAATATGCCATTTTCACCATGAAAAAGTGCGTTTAAGTTCATGGTTGTCATACAATTATTGTTTTGTTAAATAATGAGTATTCGGAAAACAATTTCAAGATTTATTTTAAACTAGCTGTGCCCCGCGGTGTTACCCGCTCATCCCACGGGAACACTAAATTTATTCGGGATGAAAAGTACCTATGTCCTTTCCCGGGTCTCAAACTATCTCCATGCCAAATTTCATTAAAATCGATTCAGCGGTTTAAGCGTGAACAGGTAACAGACAGACAGACAGACAGAAGGACACACGTTCGCATTTATAATATTAGTATGGATAAAAAAGAAAATGATTAAACTTTGAAGTCACTTATGTATTTATCAATGTAACTAGTGTATTTTGTTTCGACATTTGCATCGTGTGGATACACGCATTGTTGTACACTCTTCCCGCACCAATAATGTCTCTGTTTGGTATTGTGGTTGACTGGTAGAGAATGCCTCATGGCAATAAGTACGCCATTTGTACTTTTACTTCTGTATTTTGTGCAATGAAGTTTAAATAAATATATATATTTCAAAAAATATTGTTTTTTTTTTTTTCTTTGTCTCAATACATATTGAGCTAATTATATTCATATAACTACATTACGTTGTATAATTCAACATCAGTCGCATCCCATATTGCAGTTCTACAAAGTAACCGCTAGGGGGCGCTGTATATTCTCCATACTAATCGTTTACGCTGTCGCTAACGAGTACGGTCACCTTAACTCATGGTAAGGGTACTGACCTATTCGCAGGTGCAAGTAGGGCTGCACTGGTGCAAAATAACAATAACTGAGCGACGCGAGCGCGTACAACGTTAGAGAAATTGAGAAACAACGTAAGGGCTTGTGCACAAATAACGTGAGGTTCAATAGGGGGGGGTTCACGTAAAAATCACGATATATCACGTTGGGGGAAGGGGGGTATAAGGAGACCTCACGTGTATTTTTCTACAGTGAACGAATGAAGAAAAAAAAACGATATTTTTTCTCGGTTTTGTTAAAAATAAATCTTCACTTGTTAAATACTTCAAAATACACGTGAGGTTGTGAGGGGGAAGGGGGGTTAGCAAAGAACCTCACCAAATATCACCAGGGGGGGTCAAAAAGTAGCCGAAAAAACCTTACGTGATTTGTGCACAAGCCTTAAGCGGGTCATACACAAATTCAAAAAACAAGTCGTTCCTCCCGTGGTCAAAAGTTAAGAGCTTGTAAGAATCCAGGTTATATCGCTATTACATCGGATTATAGACGAGGGACCGTTCTTTATTCTCATACGAGTTTAATCAGAAAATAAGGCCCTGGAATCCAATTCGATTATGTCCAGAAAAGGCTTGAACCTAAATCTGTGTATGATGCAAGCGTAATATTAACTAGGCAAGTGCTAGTCGCACTGGCGTACAACGAGTCAATTATTTATCAAATAATAAAAGTAGTTTATGAAACAAAAATTATCAATGAAAAATTCAAACTGTAGGTTAACTACAATAAATCACAATAGCCCTGTTCTATACTACGATTTCTAATTCAAGACCAAAAAAACTACCACAAGGTTGCTGGCTACAATAAAATATTTTTACTATAGTAAATTTATTTTTATTTTTTAAGCACGCTAAGATAATTTATTAATTGGTAACTTTAACTCTATGTTTTAACAAAATAACTAGAAATATTTATATTACGAGAGGATATAATAAAAACTTAAACATCGGAGATTTTTGGTACAAAATCTGGTATCGTACTTGTAACATTGTCCATTTGGTGCAAGCCATGAAACAAACTCAGATGATGCTCTGATGTCATTTAAATGTTGTCAATTTTGACAGTGACGTATATGTCGTAGTTTTTTTGGTCTTGAATTAGAAATCCGAGTTTAGGTAGTTACATCAATAATATGTTAAGAATCATGCTTGATAATAGAGAAATATATCTAAATAATCAGAATTATAAAAGGAATAAGGCCTCGGGAATTCGCCGTTCGTGAAAAAGTTCGATTGTAGGTAGTTCTAATATTGGACAGAAGAAGCGGACTGTAGGTGAAAGAGTCAAGGAACATATCGCGGCTGTTATGAGGATATATCACTACTCCAAGGTAGAAATAATGTTAGTGATATTTTTCAAAACGTCCGGGTTCGATTCCCGAGCTGAGGACAGGTTTTTTTTAAATGTATGAATGCAGTGTTTCTTGTTATTAGAATTGATAACATGGTTTTTAAGAACAGATCTTCGTCTTATAGTTTCAGACTTTCCCATACTGAAGGATCTAAATGGGCCACCCTGTATATCATTAAAAAGGTATAAGCATAATATTGATATAAAATTACTAAAATAATTGATAACAAAATATGAAAACTATACATATTGAACTTAAATTTTGAGTCTTCATTTTGTACATACTCTTTGAGAAATGCTCAGTTGCGAGATTTTCATACATTTTGTGTAACACAATGAAAATATTTTTAGGACATAACGTTAAAGTGGGCTAACCATGGTCAGAAAAAGCAACTTTACCAACTCACCAATTTTTTTTAAGTCTGAGAAAAAAGAGAATTCGACAAAAAGTATTGGCCCAGATATCGTAAGTGTTGTGCGTCAGTCGAGTGGCAACCCTAGTGAACAAACTGATAATAAAGACCATGTGGGTAGTCCGCAGAAGACGTCTTTATTCGTTAGTTTAACACACTGTTGTGTTGCACTATTAAAAATCCCTAAAAGTACAAATTAAATAAGTTCTAACATACGCAGTCAGCAAATAGAACACCAGTTGAATTTACAAACAAAACAAAACGAAAATCCAGACAACCCACTGAAGTTTTATTTGCTCAACCAGCTGAAATCCAACACAATAGCAACGATCAAAAGCCCACATTTCACAAATATATCTCCACTAAATCCACAACAAAAAACCAAACTCCGACAGACGCTAATTTAAATCCTATTCAGCCCGCGGGCAGAGATGGTATTCAAAACTGCACTTCGTACCTATTAGTTCCGAAGTGCACTTGGTATTCAAGTGCTCCTGAATTTTGTCGGGTTTTAATCCTATGAAGAGATAGTTGATGTTCCCTCGGGGATGCTAGTTAAAACGTTTTGGCTCTGAGAAGCAAACGTTCACTGGGACCGAAAGTTTTCAAATGGCAATTTGAAGCAACTTGCGAATGGAAAGCTATACAGCAATGCAATTATGACAGATGAGGGTGCGGCCCTGAAATTTAGGGTTGTCAAAACACAATTTTTTTTGCATTGGCTGTAGTAAAGTCAGCTACACCTTCGATCCAATAGCTCTTACCATCATCGGGTAAGATAATATGAACTAACTATATGGTAACAAAAATGTATTCTGTTTGTATTGGTTACTTTAAATGATCCTGGTTTTTATTTGATCAGACTATATTTAGTACTAGAAGGTCACCTTCGTCCGCGTTTTTTTTTAATTTGAACGCATCATGGAGGGTTTTTGATATTTGGATAGATAAAAATATTTAAAGACGCAAACGTAGAAAATATAAAACGAGTACACAAAAAAAAACTGTAAATAGACTCCTTTGTACGTTGATAAACAGAAAATATTCATAACTGCAGGCGCGCCCGTAAAGTTTCTGAATAGCAATTTGATGCAACTTGCAAATACAGTTTTTATGGAAAGGTCAGTGCGGAGATGCAATTAAGCCAGATGAGGCAACCCTGGGGCTAGGGTTGTCGCTCAGTATTCCTTTTGAGTTCCGTACCCAAAGAGTGCTATCGGGACCCTGTTAATGTGAGCCCCCGCTATCCGTCCGTTTATCACAGAACTATATCTTTAAAATAATCCATAATGTAGGTAGAGAAGATTCGAAATGTTTGCATAATTGGTATTACCATGGCTGCTGGCTGTACCAACTAGGGAATGCCTACCAGCATTTTTTCCATGGAAATTACCGGTAATACTGTAATTTCAACACAAAGATTTACAGGTTCGCATTCCCTAGTACCAACAAATACTAAAACTCAAAATATTAAAGACAACTCTTTACAAAAAAGGCACATTTTTGCTCTTCCGGTTGAGTGGTAGGTAAACACTTCAAATTTTCGTACTGTATGTATTTCTATATGGCCGCTATAACAACAAAACACAAAAAAAATATGGGAACGGAGTTCGACAAAATTTGGCCGGTTTATACCGCGTCCAATTTCAAAAACATAAACATAAACAGACAAAATAGACACGTTGGATGTCGACTTGCGGAAAATGCCCAGCGCAACTAACTAACTAACCGCGTCAAAAAACTTGAAATGCACTAGAACCATTGCGACATTGAGTGACATCCCTATTCAAAGGCAAACTACAGGCACACTTGTATCGAGGACAACTACGAATTCCTAATGAGCTTTGGGAAGTATGATAGTCAAGGCTCCTTATCCGTTCAAAAATGCTGATTGATGAAATAGTTATGTTACTATCTAGAACTCGGGGAAAAGTATTATTCACTTCAAAAATTGGTTGTAATTATCAATATATTTATCAATTTAGTTTTTTATGTTTTAGTTTGTCTCTAGATTTATGTGTCAAATAAGTCGTTTTCAAAAATATTGCACTACCAATTTCATAATTATTTTTCGTATTTCTCACTACCCTAAGGTTGTCTGGAAGAGATCGCTTTTTAGCGATAAGACCGCCTGTTGTTACCTACTGATTTGTTTTTTGCAATTTCTTTATGTAATCTTTATTTATATTTAGTGGTGCACAATAAAGAGTATTATTATTATTATATTTGTCACATATGAAATCATAAAATTTAAAAGGAATAAGGCCTCTATATGGATTATCGGTCAGTGGGAGATAACTCAATAGGGGGTGTGTAATGATCGATATAAAAATAAATGGTATAAGTATGTTTGATATAACAACATTTGGTATAACAACATTTGGTATAATGACTCATTTGATATAATAAACGTTTGGTATAATTTCAAAATATCTATTTTTATTTCGTATACTTATCATTTGGTATAAAACTTATTTCCTATAACCATCATTTGGTATAACAACATTTGGTATAACAACATTTGGTATAACAACATTTGGTATAATTTCATAATATGGTATAACAACATTTGGTATAACAACATTTGGTATAATTTCGCTCGTCGTCGTACCTAACCATGACTCTATTACAATTTAACTTTCATGTTTGAGCAGTTTGAGCGGGTATTGAGCCTTTTCATTTTTTTTTTTTTTTTTGCCACTTCTTTCCTTATTTTCCCTTTTTCCTTTTTTTTCTATCCTAACCTAACCTAACCTACGTTTCTCTTGAACTTTCGGTTTAAGTTTTTTTTTTTATGCCGGGGGCTTGGCCCCCCGCCCCCCTATTTCTCTATACCCTATTTGAACGTTAGATAAAATAAACGTTATACCATAAATTCATTAGACGAAATATGCATTATACTAAAAGAATGTTATATTAAATGTTATTCGATAAAATGATCAGTATATGAAACAATAATTATATCAAATGTTGATATATTAAGTGTTGTTATATCATTCAATCATTATATCAAATTAGCGTTATACCGACTGAAATTATATCAAAAGTTGTTATAGCCATCGTTACGCACCCCTCAATAGGGTCGATGACTGATCTTAAATTCTACAATACCTACTGTAGTTATATGAATAAAAATAGCTTAACAATAATATCAAGAAAAGATGAAAAAAAAAATTAAAACGAATTTTGAAATATGAAACTTCAAAAACAAAAAAAAAATAATGCAAAAGCTTCCCTCATAATTCAACAAAACTATCAAAGTTTACAACCATGTGCAGTGCGATTCACGATTTATAGCCATCTCGCTCGATCTTACGCGATCCAGAAAGAACCTGAAAACTGAGTTTCACCCAAACCCGAATCTCAATCTCAGAGCTCACGAACTGTACTTAGACGCACTTCACGGTCATAATGGCAGTGGTGTGTGAGTGCTGTGTGTAGCGAAGACATAATAGGGTGTGTGCAAATATTTGTCCTTGCCGGGATTCGAAGCCAGGACCGCCGGCTCAGTAGGCACTACCACTGCGTCACTGATTCGAGCTGTCATCAAATATCGTTTTGCCAAGCGCGTTTCTCATTTGTTTTGTCTGTAAAAATGCTCGCTTCGGTGCACTCAGCTCCACCAAGACTGTACGCGAATGAGAATGGAGTACTCCTATTGATGGATTTTTTCCTTTGATTCGGCTATTCCTCTCTGAAAGCTGAGTTTAAAAAAAAAAACCGAATCCCTGTTTCTTTGGGAACGTGAAATTTTTGGGTTTCTCAGAATCGATAGCATTTTCAAAATGACGAATTTTATTTTCCACTACGTAACGCTCGCGCTCGTGCTAATAAAAGTTCATGTTCAAACGTGGCGTAATGGAACGGACCAATTTAGGACACTTCTTTTTATTCTTCACATTGGAAATACTATTGATTCTGAGAAGAATTTGCATTTGGTTCGCGCCAACAAAGAAATAAAATTGGCCTATGAACTTCTTTTTGTCAAAAAAGTGTGTATGACGTGTTTCGTAAATTCTTTTTTTGGCTCATCTTAGAAAAAAATATTATTTTTCCGCTACATTACATTGAAGTTTTTTGTTACAAAAACGTGACGATCTGGGAATGGAATGTTGGGCCACTTTTTTTTCTTGTATGAGGTTCGAATGTTCAAATGACTCTAAGTATGAATGAGCCTCAACTTAAATTAAAAAAGACGTTTTTTTTTACAATTCTTCAATACAAAATGATGAACCTTGAACGTACGCAGATAAGTGGAAATCTTCAAACCTCTTTATTACTTTATAAACTTTATGAAGTATACAATATCTAAACTTAAACTCGGTACCCAGTCCATTTGATCTTTAAACGATATGACAACCCTATTTTCAAACCACAAAACAGAAGGGCTACTCCGATGTTCCAAATACGATCGTCGCATAATGCCGTCCCTCTCGATCTCCTGTCAAACTGTATTTGAATGAGTGGGATGGTATTATACATCGGAATAGCCCTTCAAACTCGACAGAGGCCGCATTCAAAGGATGATTCCTCCTAATGAGCTTGGGCAAGTATAATATTTGTATAGAGAATATGGTTCAGAGTGACACGCTTATACAAATAGGTACACATAAAGGTACTACTCGTATAATAAAATGTTAATGGTAGTTTATGCAACTGTTACGTAATTAAGGGTCTTAAAACGCGAGTGTTTAAGCATAAGTGACAACATTTCATATTTCTAACAGTTGTAAATGAATATACCTAGAGATTGAAAGAACTTTGCGGCGTGTACATCCTAAAAAATATTTGAATGTATTGTTTAGGGTTCCCAAAGGGTAAAAACGGGACCCTATTACTGAGACTTCGCTGTCCGTCCGTCCGTCCGTCCGTCCGTCTGTCACAAGGCTGTATCTCAAGAACGGTGATAGCTAGACAGTTGAAATTTTCACAGATGATGTATTTCTATTGCCGATATATCAACAAATAACAAAAAATAAAATAAAATAAATATTGAAGGGGACCCCCATCAACAAATTTGTTATAGATTATGGTAAGGAACCCTTCATGCGCGAGTCGGACTCGCACTTGCCCAATTTTTATATAGATTTTTTTTTATCGATTTCATTTTTTTATGTGGCAATACCACATTTTTATTTTTTTAATTTACCTTTGTGTCATTATTTATTTGAATGTATTTTTTGGATTTTCTTATATTTATGTAAATAAATATAAGAAAAATACATAAAGTAACCGTAATCTTCGACAACTATGCCTGAATACAGTTGTCAATAATGTCAAGTTCAATGTCATTCACTTTGTTTTGTAATTAAACAATGATTAAACCGTGGATTAAACAGCAGAAAGTTTGTAAGCTTTCCATTGTGTCATAGTTTCCGAATTACGACATTTTAGAATGAGTAAATTTGAATAAACAAGTATTAAAATAATTAGTAATCGTAGCAAATATAAAAACAGTGATAACGTCCTCTTCCTAAGCGGAATTCAGGAAAGTAATAAAATTGTAGTCTTAAAATTATCAAATCTTATCAATGATGTACTCTTTAACTACTCTATATTTAGTAATAGATATTAATTAAGATTTAAATATTTCAATGCTACTTTATAATTTCCCATAAACCCATAATAAACGACATTTTTTCCTAAAAATATAAACCAAATAGAACAAAATTGGTCAACGCCGACACGACGATATGACGTCAGAAAAACCAATCGAAAAACTAATTTAACTGCCGTTCTGATGGAACGCTCTAGAACAATCAGAGCGGCTATCTCTGAGTTTTGAATTCGAAATTCGAATGTGAAATAGCTTGGACGCATGATCAAGTTGCGGCGTTTGTGTTAAAGGCCCGTTTTTTTGGAACAACGGATTGTTCCATTTTCAAATCTCCAAATAGATGGATCAGTTCGGGTTAGCGTTTTCGGGAATGGGTGTTTGTATAGCCCAAGGGGGTTTTAAAACCCACGCCATATGGCGGATTTTTAGTGGTACTAATTTATTTTACTGGCAACGACAAATTTTTGGTAACTGACGTTGAAAGTCGGTGAATGTCACTGATGTAAACAAAGAGGCAACCAATTTTGAAGCAGATATCGTCAACCGATTGAGCTGAAATTTTGCGTACTTACTTAACTTTGATGACAATACAATAATATGGTACCATGGGGCTGATCTGATGATGGAGCCGGAAGGTGGTCATAGGAACTCTATAATAGAAAAAGCAATCCTACCGAGCTTGGGCTCTTTAGAATCGTCTCAGTGAGCATTTGATGGATATCCAAAGAAAAGTACAGTCGGCTATAAAAGCTTGCCACTAAAATGTCATTTTTGACAGAAACTTATTTTGCATAATAAAGTGCACTATCCACAGTGATGAAAGTTTTTTTTTCAATAGTATTTATTCGCAAGAAGAACGAAGGATTGAGCAGCATTCCGGTAAACAATGTTTTGAATTTGGTTAATGACAAATCGCTGTTGACCTTTGATAATGCAAGTATACGAGTATGACGTATACACATTATTGCCGTATGAAAGCTGTTTGTAGCGCCACTACCACTGGGTCGAACCGACACTTGAAACAACAGTTCAGTTACCTGGATTGAAAACAGTGAGCACCTCATAGCTGTTTTAAATACAAAATGTCTTCAATCTGTACGTCCTTTTTTTTCAATGGAAATCCTAATCAGATCGTCGTAACATAAAGATGCATTTGTAGTAACAGGTGTTTGAAATGATCATTCTTTTTTTTAACACTGCATAATAGAATAAAGGCCTATAAAATAAAGGATTGATTGTCAAGTAACAAAAGTAAGTAGTTTGGGACTCAAAAAATATTTCTTACTTCAATATAATAAAAATAATTCTTACCATACAAGGGATGCAATAGGTTAGTTTGCCGACAGATCAACAACTTTTCTAGAAATGGAAATATAAATAAATGTATTGTAAACTAAATGTAGAAATGAAAATGAAAATTGTGCGATAGTCAAAAATAAACAAATACTGTGACGTCACCCGCAGATGATTATCTCCAATTGGCTTTTTTACGATTTAAATAAAACATTGGGTCTTTATTTTTAAGTGTTACCCAATTAATTAGGTGATTCGGTTTAGGTTGGCGCCTCCCTGAACTGTGTTTGTAAACAAAAGGTCGACACGATTGAGAAGTCACCTGGTACCTAATTAGACAAGGTTTTGCGATTTTTCGATTAGGAATACCTTAACTTTATCACGGCATTAGGGCTTCTCATCCGTTCAAAAATGCTGATTGTATTAGACATTTTTCTCTATGATCGAACCTGTTTCTTAACATATTATTGATGTTACTACCTAGAACAGGGCTATTGGGATTTATTGGTATATATTTGAAACCTACAGTTTGAATTTTTCATTGATAATTTTTGTTTCAAAAACTACTCGAAATTTACAAAATTCACGCAGAAAACTGTTTTTTTTTTAACTTATTTTCAACTGCTCGCATCTAGAACTCGAGTAAAAGTATTATTCACTTCAAAAAGTTTGAATTAAAAATAAATTTGTCATTACGTCAATGGTCATAATATAAAAAAAATTATAAGTATAAAAAGGTATAAGGCCTCTTAAAGCGGCATTTCATGCTACACGTTACTCGGTTAAGTGAAGTCACGTCTAATATCTATGGTGCCGCATAAAATTGAGGCGCGAATTTAATGCGACCGGGTTAGCGAGGTGCCGATATACTACATATACCGTGCCTTCTGATCTCTCCGAGATATCAAACTATATACTGGAATTAGGTCCCTGGGTGGATATACCTCAAATAACACACCAATGTCACACGAATTAGGTCTAGTATCCGCGTCTTCTGGTGTGAATCTCTGGAATGAGGGCATTTTTTTTTAATCACGAAAAGTGCAAACCAAGAACAATAGTTTGCGAAAAATTGGTTGTGGATTATTCCCCGCCATCTGTGCAATGAGGCGCTCCATTTATGGAATTAAAAGTGCACCTTTGTCTTTGACCCTTTAAATATGCGGTAGATAAGTCATGCTGTTTTAATCGTGGAATAATAGTAGTTAAGCAACTGTTATATAATGAGCAAGCATCGGATATTCGGATGCTTTTAGATCAATCTTCCAAAATGACACCTTATCTATGAAGCACGCTGCGCTTTTATGACGGACGGTAATGAGGTACAAAACCACACAATAGTACTGTTTTCTACCGACCACGTGGTTGGTTCGGTTTGTCTGCCTGCCTACTGAGCCGGCGGTCCCGGGTTCGAATCCCGGCCAGAGCAAATATTTGTGTGATTAACTCGAATATTCGTGCTTGGGTCATGGTTGTTCTATACCTATTAGAGCCTTATCACACTTGAGATTTGCGAGTGAATTTTGTATGAATGCGAACACGCAGCGAGTTCGCCGCGACGCTTATTTGTATAGAAAACTCGCTCGAAAATCGCAAGTGCGATAAGAACCTAAAATAAAAATTTAAAAAAATTTTTTTTCGGGTATCTCGAACACCTTAAGTGGGGGTAATTTTTTTTTCTTTTCAACACTGGTGTGTGGGATGTCGTTGAATAGGTCTTGTAAAAATAATAGGAGTCTCCTAACATTATTTTTTAATAAAGTCAGCAGTTTTGTAAATATTCGCTCGGAAAACAAAAAAAATAGTGTCCCCCCTCTAACTTTTCAACCACGGGTCAAAAAAAATCGGAAAAATTCATGTAAATAAGGCTTTATAAGTACTTTCAATAAAAAGAACAAAATCGGTCGAGCCGTTTTTGAGTTATGGCCTAATTTCATATTTTTTCTTTAAAAGGACGTAAGGACGTTTAAGTGATTACAGTTTCTAGAGCGTTTACGACCTTTTTATAGAGCTTAAAATCTTTCTTAACTTAAACCTCGGGCTTAAAACAGCAGTTTATTGTGAAGGATGAGCAACTACGGAACCCTACACTGAGCGTGGCCCGACATGCTCTTGGCCGGTTTTTTTACATAATAATTATGAAGTCATCTGTGGATTGGGTACCAATATTTGTATGGAGAAAATGGGTTATATGCCATTTTCACCTTGAAAAACTGCGCTTAAATTCATTTTTGTACAATTATTATTTTTTTAAATTATGAGGATTCTGATAAAGAAACAAAATTTCTTTTGGATAAAAAAAGTCATACAATTTTCGTACCTTTCAGTCACATTTCATATGTAGGTAGGCCATTTCTATAGAGCATTTTTAGTGCTCTGTAAGAATGTTGAACTCTGACGATCATTTATGACTTTTAGAGCACTCTAATTGTAGGTAGTCCCATATACAGCGTGTATATTTTATATAACCGCAAACTGTAGTCAGACGTAGATTTTAGTGCTATAATTTGACAGTTGACGTCATATGTAGGTAGGCCAAATGTATGGAGCGTTTTAGTGCTCTGTAGGAATGATGAACTTTGACGATCATTTCTGACTTTTAGAGCTGTCTAAGTGTAGGTAGTCCCATATAGACATTTGATCCTAATAAAAAATAGAATCGATTGACATCCTCAAAAAATGTGTCCGCACGCCTATTCCGGATTTCGTTGTAACAGTGTGCGAAAACCGTGTATGTTTATATCAAAGTTAAGAGGCCTTATTCCTTTTAAAATGCTGATTGATTTAGACATTTTTCTCTAGGATCAAACATGTTACTTAATTAATATATTATTGATGTTAGGTACTACCTAGAACATAGCTATTGGGATTTATTGGTATATATTTCAAACCTACAGTTTGAATTTTTCATTGGTATTTGGGGATGTTCGGATGTCCACTTGGCCAGATTTCCGAGCTAAGAGACCTTATTTATTCCTTTAAAAAAAACAGCTATGACAAATATATTAATAATTTTTAAAGTGAATAATACTTTTCCCTGAGTTCTAGAAAGTAATAATATAGCTATTTCATGCTTTAATTTCGTGCAGTCGCAAATAAGTTGTAAAAAACAGTTCTCCGCATGAATTTTGTCAATTATCAATGAAAAATTCAAACTGTTGGTTTCAAATATATACTAGTGAATAAATCTCAATAGCCCTGTTCTAAGCAGTAACATTGATAATATATTAAAAAATATTGTTTGATCATAGAGAAAAATCTCTTAATCATAGGTCTATCTGTACAGATAGGCGTTACATAGTGCTTATGAACTTGACAGGTTGGCTTACAAATCCTTATTTTAACAATAGCTCAGTTGATAAAATAAAAAGTATATAAAATTATTTCAAAATTACAATAGCGTAGGACAGTTGGCCCCTCTAGTTGTAACATATACATCTGTCAATCGTAACGTCACGTATTGCATTTTACAGAAATAACCAATAATTTTTTGTACTCAGTCGCTTTCATGACGATCAACAGAGTGAACCTTCTGTTTTCAATATTTGTGTGAACAACAAACTAGCTCTAGAATTAGTTAGTGTCAACTGGGGAGGCGGGGTGAGTTTGAACACTGTCGACATGTTGCACTGTATGCGCTTTGAATAAGTAACACATCACACCATATCGTGGACTAATTGGTCGTGGAGTGAGCTACGCCCATCCATCAAATACACATTAAATCTAGTTACATAATAGTAACACAAACTGTCTGTCATAACATAAAATTAAACGTCAATCGCGAGTTGTAGGAATTGCATTTTAATTAACATTGAAAGCCCCTGCGGGCCTATGATGATTGCGTTTATCGCGCGATAAATAAGTGACAAAGTATCTGTCAGTCACAATCGCATCTTGTCTTTAAACGTAACGGCCCGCTGATCGAGTAGTGTCCCGATTTATGAATATGTGAATGAAAAATTAAAAAAAAAATGGTGAAGCCCGTTAATCAGTAGGATGTTTAAGACGAGATAGTTGGCAATTTCTATGTAGTTATTGTAGTTGATAGAATATTATTGTCATTGTACCGAAGTAGCGTTCCTCTTACATTTTCTGAATATTAACAATAGGTACTAATCTTATCTAGTTTAGAGATCCGTGGTAACATATACATATTTAACACTATTAGAAAATTTGAGAATAGGAGATGCGTCTGATGTTGAATTATATTTATTTATTAATTAATTTATTATACAACGTGGGCCCTGCAACATAAGCAAAAAATTAAAACATTGATTTTACTCGTTAAACTGAACAACATTTGTTCAGCAACTTAAAAAAAAAAACAGTTTTCAAAATTGTATTATTTCAAACAAAGTAAATAGTATTTTCAATGTATGTCGTCCAACGTTGACATTCCCTGAGCATTGGCATATCTGTCACTCTACTAATATCGGACATTTCGCAATACATTGCTTCTTTGTCTAAACTTTATTCTACAAAATGTCATTTAATACACGTTATTTTCAGAAGTTGCTTAACAAATGTTGTTTAGTTTCAAGGGACGAATCTATGTTTTAATTTATTGCTCCTGTTACAGGGCCCACCCTTTATGTACACAACATAGTGTAGTTGTATGAATAAAATTAGCTCAATATGTTATGAAACAACAACCCATCCCACAGGTGACGTCATATGCATAGAGCGTTTTTATTGCTCTGTCTCTCTCTCTCTCTCTCTCTCTCTTTTTATTTGATCCTAATAAAAAAAAACGGCCAAGAGCATGTCGGGCTACGCTCAGTGTAGGGTTACGTAGTTGTCCATCCTTCACAATAGACGGGCTTAAAACAGCGTTTTGTAATTGTAAAGTTCGTTGATGAACTTTCCCATTGCAGCAAGGCGTCTGTGAATGTTTGTAAACACAAACTCACCTAGATTTAAACTGAATTTACCTATTTCGAGGATGGAGAATAGAAAGGCAACGGCGTAAATCGGATTTTAGTAACTTGAATGCTTTAAAGTTTGAATGCAGTCGGCTTTCGAATTCGGAACTCAGAGACAACGAGTAGGTACGCTATTTGCAGGAGAGTTGAGTTGAATGATTAGTGAATACACACACCACACAGCTACATAAAGTGTAGTTTGCAATAAGATGTGAATGAATGGGATGAATGAGTGAATGGAAATGTAAATAAAAGCGCGATATTATTGCGAAATATATGTAAAACCTGACAGAAAAAAATACACTATTAAACTATATAGTCCCTTGGATTACCTTCATCTGATTCATTAAGTTTTATTAAAAGGTTATTTTAGTCAGAATAGTCATAAATGTTCGCGTTATATAAACTTATGATAAGTACGACGATTTTGACGACGCGTTTGGCTCGGTTTGTAGACACCTGCCTACTGAGCCGGCGGTCCCGGGTTCGAATCCCGGCAAGAGCAAATATTTGTGTGATGAACTCGAATATTTGTGCTTGGGTCATGGTTGTTTTATGTATTTAAGTATATATTTATCTATATAAGTACGTATATCGTTGTCTAGTACCCATAACACAAGCCTTCTTGAGTTTCATTTGGGACTAGATCGATTTGTGTGAGTTGTTATTTTACATAAAACCGGGGGGGGGGGGGGGTTATGATGGTTAATTTTATCACGCGATAAATAAGTGACAAAGTTTCCGTCACCTTTTGACAAAATGCGAATGTGAGTGACATGTTATTTATCACGTATAAACGCAAACATCATAGACCCCAGACTTACTTTCCAAAGAAAATAATTATAGCGAAATACCTTGAGCAAACTTTTAGTTTTGTGAGTTAGATTAATTCTTGATATCGGTACAAAAAAAACAGTAATTTTAAAATCTAGCTGTAATTACATGTTTTGTATAAGTACTCAACTCTCGTGGTTGAACCTAAACCGGACTGATTGTGGAGTCGTTTTGTTTCAAATTGGTTTCTCTTTTAGGCTACCAGAACATTTTCTCGGGTTTTTTTTTAGCTTTTTGGAATGACCCAGTGCGGGGAAAAGGCCTCTCGGTAAGATCGCCGCAACTCCATTATAATATGAAAAAAATGGAAACCGACTTCAAAAAGTGATTCAAATGTAATCCGTACATGAACGTGTTATTTTTGGCTTTTCAGTTTATTTTAGTCGGTCTTTTTTAGCTTTTTAGGTGGACATGCATAGAAAAAGAATACATGTTACGGCGTGCCGGCAAGCGCGTTTGCTCGACTTGGCGGGGGCACTGCCGTGCCCCCAGATTCAGTGAAATGTCCTCCTTATTTTAAAGTCGGTTAAGTATATTTATACATATGTAAGATACGAGATTAAGACCTAATTATAAATAAATAAATAATGATAAATATCAGACAACCTCACACAAATCGATCTAGTCCCAAATTAAGCTCAAGAAGGCTTGTGTTATGGGTACTAGACGACGACGACGACGTTTTGTATACATTACTTTTTATTACTATTATTTATTTATTAAAGTATACAACTTTTTTTACGAGCAAGCGCTGAAAAATACTTTTTTCTGTCATTCCCATTTAATACTGGATTCTGATTCTGTTTCTCTGATTCTGTTTCATCGGTTTAAAAATCTGAACATTCCAAATTTTTAATTCGAAATATTTATATGGAGAAGGATGAGGAACAGAGATGCATCGCTCGCTTCGCACACTCGGTAAGGATGCATGTTGATAAACACGAATTAAGCCACACAGGCTAAATTGATTGAGCTATTTGGGGCATGGGCTTCGTCGAAAAGCGTTTCACTCAAATGCCGTAACTTGATGCGTTCAAGCTATTCCACACATTCTGAATTTTTAATTCGAAATCCAGAGATACCTAGCCATGTTTGTTTTCGGAATTCCATGAGAATTTCGGGTTCATTTTTAAATTGGATTATGTTTGCGGTTGGAAAACTTTTCGAAGCCAAAGGCAGCATAGTGGCAAATAAAATAGACGCAGGCCAATTTTCAGTTATTTTTTTAACAGAATGTTATTTGATACAGAGAAGCATCGAAAATGATTGAAAATGTCGGTCAATTGGGGTAATTTTGATCCTTCCGTGCTTATAACATGGGCCTGCACTTACATTAGGGAATGCAAACCGGTAAATTTATCTATTGAAATTAGGGGTAAATAACGAAAGTTTCAATACAAAAAAAAACTAAATAACTAGGTAACTAACTTCCTAACTTACACACTGCTAGTTTTAATTGACAAAATATCAAATTTTGAAATAGTCTTAAGTTTAAACTAATTTGATTACTTTATAATCAGAAAACCCAAAACTATTATTTTTATTTCATTAATAAATAAATAATAATAATAAATAAATATCAGACAACCTCACACAAATCGATCTAGTCCCAAATTAAGCTCAAGAAGGCTTGTGTTATGGGTACTAGACGACGATATAGATAAATATATACTTAAATACATAGAACAACCATGACCCAAGCACAAATATTCGAGTTCATCACACAAATATTTGCCCTGGCCTGGATTCGAACCCGGGACCGCCAGCTCAGTAGGCAGGTCTCTACAAACCGAGCCAACCGCGTCGTCACAAATTCATCATACAACATATGCATGAGGAGATTAACGAATGTGGATGAAGCGAAATATATATGTCAGGACCGTAGCAAGTGGAAAGATTTGTGGTCTCTGCCTACCCCGTTGGGAAAAAGGCGTGATTATATTTATGTACTACAGACTAATTTTGTAAATTAAAAGAAAATATGTGAAAGCATCGTCGTCAAAAATCAGCACTCAAATGACGTCACCTTGTGGAAATTGACAGATAAATATATACTCAAATATATAGAGAACATCCATGACCCGGGAATACATTTTCACGTTCATCACAGAAATATTTATCCTTGCCAGGATTCGAATCCAAGACCGCCGGCTCGGTAGGCTTTACCTCCGCCGATCGCGTCGTATTGTGAAGTATATTTGTGAAAACTATAAAACAAGCGGGTAGCCCTAATTTTTTAACGAGGCTGACTCCATCATTAATTTGAGTGACGGAGGTGTAAAGTCCACCATTCTGCGGGGATCATTTTGGGAACGTGATTAAAAATATAAATGCCAAGAAAGTCATAGATACATAAGACATAACCTAGAAAACTAATTCAAATGAAACAAAACACATAATAACTTCTAATAATAAGTACGAGTAAGCACAAAAAGTGTAACATTGTAACTAGAAGTTCTGCAAACTACAATTAGTACTATCAAGTAAAATATACGCTAAGCCAACTCGCCATGATGCTAATGATGTTAAATAAATTGTAATTAATGATACACATTTAAAATAAATTAAAAACTGTGTGTTTTGTGGTGAAATTAAGATTATTATGGGGAGATATAAATATCCCTCCCTCGATTCGATTCCTATTCAGTTCTTACGGAAAGTATAATTTCACTTCGGTTATATTTTAGAAAGTGATTATTTATTTTAAAGCTGGTCGCCCCAACTAGTCTGATTTCTTGTCATTTGTTAGAGATGCGTTGATGGGATCCATTGATGAACTTAACTTTTCAGTTGTATGTGCAATTACAGAAATCTTGCCAATTTTTCATATAAATTCATAGGTTTACTTCCACAATGAGGTTTATTTTAGTTGATGTCATATGTTGTTATGTGGGTTATTCACCCATAATGGACCTGCCTCTATTTACATAATCAACTGTAAATATATAGGTACTATACTGTTCAAACTACACAGTTTTTATCGTATTTTAAATTTGTCATTACAATATTTACTAAGATTGTGTTATGATGACTTTGTTTTGCATTTAATATATTTTGACGTTTTCTCAAAACAATCCTCCTGCTGGTAGAACCACCTGGATATTTTCACATGATACGTACTATTAACTAGGCATCAAATTGACATTGTTTAATTAAAATATACCACCATACTGACAGGTCAAATGTTATTATTATTAAAGTATAACTTAAGTTCCACTTAACCTTGCGTATTTAAATAAAATCCTCTACACCTCTGTCACACATTTACTGTTAAGCAAAAAATTACGGTCAAAAAGAGATGGGCCATAATTTAACATTATAGTACTTTACAATGTTAAAAATGTCATTGTTAATGAAGATTTGTAAAACATTAACAATGTCATCGTTAATGCAGATTTGTAAAACATTTTTGACCGTTATTTGGGAGCATCTTCATGGCTTTGAATTGGATTTGGTTGATTATTTTATCGTTTTCGTATTTAAGGTTATAGGGGATTATGGGGGAATGCGTTGACTTTGGTTGAATTTAAGTTAAAAAGTGATTATTTAATTCAAAACCTGTATTGCCCCAAATGGTGTCATTTTTGTTAGAGATGCGGTGATGGGATCCATGATGGACGTAAAATGATTTCTTCGCCGTTTTTTTTATTTGATGGTACGGAACCCTTCGTGCGCGAGTCCGACTCGCATTTGGTTGCTTTTTTTATAGTAACTCGAATTTTCTTATTAAATACTCGAATTGCTCTCTTGCGTGATGTGGAAGAGTTTGGTGACTTAGAATAAACACGCCTAGAGCGAGAGTCCTCAATATTCATACAAGAGATTTCCGAAAGATGAAGCCGCTTCTGGTTGTATGTGTGCGTGTCTACGAACCAATCATAGAGACGTGTTGCTTGTGACATTGACGTTCTAACAGCGCACACGGACGAAACTTAGCCCGTGGCTAACCAAAACTGGCTTCACTTTCAGGCGCTCACCAGGTTTTTAGGCGTATTTATTCAGTTTGGTGATACTTCCGGAGTAACTCATTAATTGACACGAGTCGCGATACGATTACTTCACTTATATTGCTACGTTATGAATCAGCTTTATAATTATAACATGGATGAATAAAAAAGGATCATGCATGTACCTACTCTAATGTTTATCCTACGAAAAAGTGATATAACGAAGTGATCAATTCAAATGTAAAAATAATCGGAAAAATACAGATAACGAAAAAAAAACAAAAAAAAATGGCAATGGAAGCTCACGGAGCATTTTGCATTTTGAAAATTGCGTGCTGCGGCATAGACTAAACTCATATCTACACCAAAACGGCACAGCACAAGGCATTTTCCTTCATATAAACGGGTCATACAGAGTTCAAAAAACAAAAGTTTTCCCTCCTGTGGTCAAAAGTTAAAAGCTTGTATGAATCTAGGTTATGTTGCTATTACATCGGATTATAGACGAGGGAACGTTCTTTATTCTCACAGGCATTTAATCAGAAAATTAGGCCCTGGAATCCTTAATTTCGCAAATGTCTACCGGAAAGACTTGAACCTAAATCTCTGTATGACCCAAACCCTATGAAAAATCTCCATCTGTTGAAGGAGTGTGAGTTTTGGGAAGATGTAAGTCGCCGTCCACAGGAGTGCAGTTATCACAATAAATAAATAAATAAAAAAAATGGTAATCCATCACTTTACCGAAAATCGTTTCATCGATTATCGTTTCCCATAACACTATTCGCAGAATTTTATTACAACTTAGGAATCATTCATCGAACTTCGTTAGATCGCTTGTACATTTGCTCGAATTACGTTTTACACAAGAATCAACTCATCGAATTTCACTTCATTATTTTATTTGTTTATCGACGTAGTCGTTCATCGAATCGCTTTTACTATAATTTTGATTTAACGTAAGTTTTAATTCCCATACTTATTATATCATAGAAAATCGTTTCACTAGTGTTACTATACTCAATAATACGCTTCTTCTTCTTCGTGGCAATATGACCTGAAACCCGACTTGGTTGGGTTAGGTTTAGGTTATTTTTTTTTATGACCTGAAACTCGACTTGGCTAGATCCGACTTGGTTGGGTTAGGTTTAGGTTATTTTTTTTTTATGACCTGAAACCCGACTTTCCTAGATCCGACGTGGTTGGGTTAGGTTTAGGTTATTTTTTTTTATGACCTGAAACTCGACTTGGCTAGATCCGACCTGGTTGGGTTAGGTTTAGGTTATTTTTTTTATGACCTGAAACCCGACTTGGTTGGGTTAGGTTTAGGTTATTTTATTTTTATGATCCGTAACGTTACTAGGATGAAACATTTTTCGTGGCAGTAATAATAAATGGGACGTGCCATCTGTGAATCATGTTTCTATGAAAGGTAAAGTTTATTGTGAATTGATGATTATGTGATTAGAAAAAAAATGAAAAGACATTCGTGGAATAGTTTTCGATGACATGAAAATCGACGTAAGAAATTTCGATGAAATGATAGACACCCAAAAAAAATATATCAGAAAACCTCACACAAATCGATCTAGTCCCAAATTAAGCTCAAGAAGGCTTGTGTTATGGGTACTAGGATATCCATTCATACTATAATATTATAAATGCGAAAGTGTGTCTGTCTGTCTGTCTGTCGGTCTGTCTGTTACCTCTTCACGCTTAAACCGCTGAACCGAATTAGATGAAAATTGGTATGGAGATAGTTTGAGACCCGGGAAAGGACATAGGATACTTTTCATCCCGAATAAATTTAGTGTTCCCGCGGGATGAGCGGGTAACACCGCGGGGCACAGCTAGTACATATATAATACGACGATATACATACTTATATAGATAAATATATACTTAAATACATAGAACAACCATGACCCAAGCACAAATATCCGAGTTCATCACACAAATATTTGCTAATGTACGTCTCTCGACGTGCCGCCCGTGAAAGTGATAAGACTATTAAATATAGATTTTATAAAGATTATAGCGTAGAAATGGCAAGAGATTTCAGGTTTTTCAAAACGGAGTTTAAAGTATCGATATTTTTTTCAGAGATTATAACGACATAAATTATATAAATAGTGTTAGTTGGGGTACATATTAGTATGGTAACTAATGGTTAAACTTGAAAAATGAAAGAGAAATAGCTAAACTCTATTTAGTCATTATACCCATTACGTTAGCTGATTTATGGGAGTGCATATAGTGGCTAACGGAGTATTTTGGGAATATTGATGGTAATTATCTTACTCGCTTAATAGTAACTACAATTAGTACGTAATTATTTAAACTTTTAGAAAAAATACAAATACCAGACTTAATGTCTGAAGGCATTCTCTAACAGCCGGTTGGTCAGATCAAACTGACAAATTGTTGTAATGTAAGTGTGCAGTGATAATGTATACACACAAAATTTTATATTAATCAATTTCCAAGTTCAAATTAGCCGTGGAACAATGTCATAAACATAAAATAAATTTAAAATAACTGCCTGGAACCTATTATATAAAATAACTGTCAAATTAATATATTGTATTAATGTATATTTTACGTAGACAAAAACTCAGCATGGCATACAATTATTCGCGATTCTTATGAGAAAAATGTATTACATCATAGAAAAAAGATGTTTCTAGGTTGTTTTAGCCTTTTGAAACGATCTTTCTGGCGCCCATATTTAAAGGATAATAGATTATAGAGAATGCGATGCATTTCAGCTGGACTGACGCATCAGTCGGCGGTTTTTTGTAGGTTTTAGTTATTTTATTTATCGATCGGTGCACAAAGAATATATGAGTGCAAATCTAGCTGCCACATTCGCGTTTAAATTAAGAAAAGTTCAAGATTTGCATGCTTTAATTTGATATCATAGGTAGTGTCAGAGCTTCTTGTCATACACAGTCACTGTACAAAATAACACAAGCTGTAAAGCAGAAAGTAAAATGTAAGAAGCAAAATATGGCTAAGCTATGATATTTTCTAAAAGTGCCATAATGCAAAAACTAATGTGAGATGAAAATCTCGTCAAAATTAGAGTAAACAAACGTAAACAATAAAATATATTCTGTAAAAAAATACTGAGGACCGTTTCGCACTACAATCAAACATTACTAAGGAAATAAACATGAATTTGGTCTCCTTTTATCGACAATGGTAAAACGTGTGACGAAGGTGTAAATAACCTCTCTGTCTCGCAAAATTTTGAAGATAATAAATTATAAATGCAAAGCTCATGACGCTGCGATGTTAAATATTGTAATGCTAATTTTAAATTTAAAGTAAGTAAATTAAGTGTTTTGTAGCAGAATATAGATTGTTTATAAAGGGACATAGTTTCATTGTCGATAAAAAAAGATCGACTCTATTATAGTCGACTACACCTTTTTATTTACGCTAATTTGTAACGTATTGCGTTCAAACACTGACAGTAAATAATTAATAGTTCCATATTAAATTGAAAACAAATAGGCATATTTTAATAGCGTAAAATGTTGATCCGTAATTTTCAGTTGAACCAAACATCGACAAATTGGTATAACATTTTAAATGTTATGATTTTATTGGCTAAATAATCTTGGGATTTATAACACTAGCTTAATGAGCGTAACAGATAAAATAAAACTGTGGACTATCTTTATAATAGTGTGAGTTAAATGACTAACACTCTCCGGGTCGTATCTCTAAGACAGTAGAGCTATTAAATTATTTGTCCAAAAGAACGATCAAACTTTAACGAAATAAAAAAGATGGTGTGCATCCCTGTAAAGTTAAAGAAAGCTTAAAAATACGTACATGGATAGACTGCGGAACTAACCTTTCTTTTAGCTTTGCCAAAGTCGGACAAACACATATTGCGAAGTATTTCTCATAGATGATTTCTCACTTAAGTACAGAACGAAGAAAATTCACGACACTGAATCACAAAGTTAAAAAAGGTCGCCCTAAAGATTTCTAGCGAGATTATTTTCATAAAATAACACTCAATTGTATGTGATACGATCCAGTGGTATAGGAGATTACGACTATAATTCGTAAAACACATTTTGACAGTTGTCAAGAACAATTTTATATCGATTTCCAAAATGGCAAACGTGTTTTTTTAACACGTAACGTGAGAAAACGGCGCGATTCCTTTTAAGTATTAGCTGTTTTTGAAATATATTATCTTAGGAACGTATATTTAGGAAGGTATGTAAATGTTTTAAGTGATGAATTAGAATTGACAAGCACGGCAATTTGAAATTGGCTTGTTGATGCCAGCAAAGAACTAGCACCCGTATTGATGAATACATTGGTAAATTAATATTATACTGTTATAAATGAGTTAATTTTGTGTACAGATAATAAATATTAATATCCTTTAATTCACTAATCTTCGAGTCCGTATAGCGCATCGTAAATTGCAGCTGGCCTCAGCGCGCGTTCCAACGAATCGTAACTGAAACAGCAGGCTCCATGAATCCCATTACATCACTAGTTACATAAAAACCATGAGACTACGAAGCCTGCCGTCTCAGGGCGCTGATCACCAGAAAGTTACCAGGTCACGTCCTGTAAGCACTTTATAGGGTTCCATTCGCAACGCTTGAGAGAGACATTCGCGGGACGCTGCATCACCACTAACCTGGTCAGGAAATCCTAGCTGCTCATATCTTGGAGCGTCACTCCCTGTATACTGGTCGATGGTTTTGAGGTACTGCCTCGCGCATGTCTACTACAGGAATGGCCCCCGGTTTTTCGTGGCGGTCGATACGGTGGAGCCTGCGCGTTTACAAAGCCATTTTACTCCCTTGCATTGAAACGTATCATTTTCGTACGCGCTGTGAACGGACTTAATGCGTTTCGGGTCGGATTTACGAACGTTACTTAAACAGTGACGTCATAATGGCAAAGAGAACGCACGCTGCGGGGTTAGTTGCAAAGAAATTTGAGTCTTGAATATGATGTTTTTTTTAATGTACCATGATAAGTTGTAGTTTTTGAGACTGATAGTAACTGTTGGTGAATACGTCTCCTGTTTATTAATGGAGCGTGGGGGTCATTAAGGTTTACTACAGACTCGTCAAGGTCACATCACATCCAAACGCTGCCGTCTGCGGTGTATTATCCTTTTAGGATACATTGCTGAACCTTCTGATGAAGATGATATAACATCTTATCAAAGGATCTATGAAAAAAGCACCGATGTATTTTGAGATCGTAAATTACGTATCAATTAATTCATTCATTGAAGTTGGAAAAAGTACGAATGGACTTTAGTTTGATTCGCATTCGATTCCATATTATAAAATGAGTTAATGGTGAAGTTTCATGGAGCTATTATGTACATATACCTATTTGACATAGTAAAACAGATGGCTCTGTTATTTATAAATGAATATGATGGATATAACAACGTTCCATATAATTTCACTAGTTCTAACAACGTATGATATAATGTTTCGTTTGATATAACAACAATAAGCACAATTTCATCAACATCATCATCATGATAATAATGTAATATTATATCAAGATATAACAACATTTGATATAATGTTTCATTTGATATAACAACAATAAGCATTTCAATTAGAACGTTTATACGTATTTTTCAACCAATTCTCGATTAACGTATTTTTTTAAAAACAGTTATACGATTTTATATAAACTAGCGGAGTTATAGTTGCTTAAAATGTAAAATAGTAATTTCAGCCATTTTGAAAAATGATCGCGTAGCGTGGTCTCTACGGCTCACATAGCCATTAGTAGATATTTAAAATACATACAGTGAAACATAGAACCTCCTTTTTTGAAGTCGGTTAATAACTCAACTCTGATATTCTAAACCCACGGTGCCACTGTAAGATCAGCTCCTCGATTCACTACTAGCACCTGCGATCTAGGACATTCACTAATTCAACGCCCTAGGTATGTTTTTTTTTGTACTTGGTTTTTTCTTTATATGTTATTGGGAACTAGGTCAAAAGAAAGAAAGGAACATTCATATTATTTTTTCCCGATACTATATGCCATGTGGATTCAGAATTTACGATTAGTTTATTTTTATGTCATATGTTTTTTTTATATAATTATTTAAATTCTCTATGTGATATTTGGTCACTTTCCGAAGGTATACAACATTGCCTTCGTCTACAATGAATTAGTAAGGAAAATTAAAAAGTAGTTGTGACATTAACAGTTTTTTTTGAGTCCATATAGACCAATACCTTCGGAGAGAGGCCTAAATAATAATATCTAATAAACTATACGACGTAAAAATAAATAAACCGTAGATTATGAATCCAAATAACGTGTACTATCGAGAAAAAGTACAATGTGTAATGAACCCTCTGAAAAACTTAATGTTCCCAATTTACTATTACGGATTAGCGCCATAGCGTAAGCTTGGTTAAAAGCAGGCTTGAAACGTGATGACATTCTCCGCAACAAGTCACTTAAAATGCATAAATAACCGACTCTTAATACGCTATCAGTATATAAGTACAATCAGCGGAAAATATACCGGACCTTTATAAATATCAGAACGCGAATTGCCAAGGGCATTGGAGCGAGCCCCTCTATATTTAACTACCTTGACCGCTCCTGTGTATTTTCACCCTTAACATTCCAAAGCGCCATCTCTTGGTCCAGTACGAAAACCCGTGGCCAGTACTAAAAGCGTAACTTTATAGCAATTCGAACGTGCGTGGAGAAAAATATAACGCCACCTGTTGTCATGAATTAGGAAGCTCGAGAATTATGAAGCGCGTGCACGCGCGATTACGTTGCAAGGGTGGTGCAACGCCATCTATATAGGTAATTTGGAACTATAGGGTGTTAAGTTAGTTAAGGTCTGCTGTTGGGATATATTTGATCACTTACCTAATTAGTTTTGTTTATAATAAGGTGCTGGAGGACTGGTATCGAAATAACTTTCAGCAAGTTCTAATTGTTATTTGTTTAACTCTCAATGGGCGTATGTAACTAAATTGTCTTCAAACCATAATAATTTTCTTATTTGTCGAAAGTCCTTCTAATCTAATTGTATGGTCCTAACTTAACACGTTTTCGTTTAATATAAGTATCTTCATGTTGGTTATCAGTGCTTGTCGCTCGGCGTTATTTGAAAGAAACCTAAAATAAAGTAAAATATTGGATATATTTTCCACCTTTTTTAAAGACCCGAAATAAAAGTTACCTTTAAAATACATTCTATAAATACATTCTATAGAGGAAGGCAAAACGTAAGCCTCTCTTTCAGTCGGCAGTCGGCACAAAAACAATCCGCAATGACTTTAAAAAAAAGAAATAAAAAATAAATTCACACGCGATATCAAAACCAACCCTTGTAACAATATTCCAGATCTAAAACGTCATATAAACACCACAGTTTCAATGCCGATATAACCTTTCAGAAATACTACCAAACTTCCACAAACTAGATTTGCGGATAGGAGTGTCGCTGCAGTAGCGCGGCGCGGGAATATTCTCATACTGAAAATTAGTTTAGCATTTCCACACTCGCAATATTAACTTTGTCACAATCTCAGTTCAGGCACGTTCCTCGACTTCCAAAAAGGATTATGTCCATAGGTTACTAGAACGTTTAAGACCTTTTGGTTTACTGCGACACGTTAACTGAAGACCTAGATACTAAAGCGGTAATACACTATTCTACTGTGTTGGAAGTAGGTTTAAAGTCTCTTGCGGCGTGTCAATGTGGCGAAGTGACTACAGGCAACTCTCAGAACGTTTTAATAAAATAGAGGTTTTAAAATTGACGCTATAGTTATGTGTTTGATAACTGAATGTACTTAAAATACAACACGATACGATGTACCGTAATTGGGTCATTGTCAGTTCAAAAAACAAAAATTGTCCCTTCGGTGGTCAAAAGTTAAGAGCTTTTATGAATCTAGGTTATGTTGCTATTACATCGAATTACAGAAGAGGGAACGTTCTTTATTCTCACAGGCATTTAATCAGAAAGTTGGGCCCTGGAATCCTTAATTTCGCAAATGTCCACCGGAAAGACGCGCACCTAAATCTGACAATGACCCGTTTCGTAATATTGTTGATTTGACCTGACAGGAGGCTAATAAGCAATGCCTGGCACTTGAATCAATTACTTCAATAAAATTAGCTGAAAATTTGGCAAAATTAAAGGACAACTTTTATCTATCAGGATATGTAGGTTATAGAGCAAAGTTAAATTTCATCTACTCTGCGTCATAGAGTTCCGATTTTTTACCCTTTGGGTACGGAACCCTAAATAATATCAGCCCCACTTTTCTACCGCGCGGAGGAAGTTCGTAGGCATCCTCTAGCCCCTATTAATAAATACCAAGCTAGTCCATGATTGATACAGTAACAGTATGCCTGTCTGTGCAGCTGCATGCCATAAACAAATCATAGCCGCCGAAGTTCCAGCGTATAGCGTTTTGCATATTCACGAACTTTAGCGGCGAAAAACGGCTGCCATATAAAGTGTATGCTTCAGGGCCGCGGGTAGTCAACACGACTCAGAGGGTTAGTTGGGTATCACTGCTTCTTTTTAACCGACTTCAAAAAAAGGAGGGGGGTCTCAATTCGGTTGTATGTTTTTTTTTATGTTTGTGTCCTCAGAACTCCGTCATTTATGAGTCGATTTGGAAAATTCTTTTTAGGTTCATGAATAGACATCTCAAGGTTGGTCCCATAAAATTTTGGTGAAGATCGGATGACGAGATCCATGAGGAATCGAAGGAATCCCTGAAATTTTATAGGCACTCATAATATTTTTCATATATTTTCTAAAATTATTTAAGTATTTGCATATGGTAGTTATCATCTTCCAATGATGAGCTGATGATGAAAGGTAAAACTCCTTAACGGTTAGGAGTTAGGAGATAATTCAAACGAGATGCATGCCTTCAAGACCTCCCCGATCACCCCGCCATAAGTATTTTATATGAATGACTAAAAAGCAAAAAAAATTAACAAAAAAAGAACCGACTTCGGTAAAACTAAAAAGTCAAAAATAACCCGTTCAAGTACACATTACATTTGACTCTGATTTTGATGTAATCTGTACTTGAACGGGTTATTAGATAATCCCTATCTCTTTCTATGCAATAATGTGAGGGAGTGACGGGTGACGAACTAGACTGGCTGGTATCTCTTTATTTTTCAATATGTCACGAATCAAAGAAAAATAAAATATCCAATAAAATAATATTTTTTGATATCACATCAAAAGTGTACGCATGTATTTTTTTTATCCAAAAGAAAATTTTAAATTGTTTTCCGAATCCTCATAATTTAACAAAGCAATAATTGTATGACAACCATGAACTTATACGCACTTTTTCACGGTGAAATAGGCAAATTTCTTACTGTGTCCATACAAATATAGGTACCCAACCTACAAATGACGTCACATGTAGGTGGCCATTTGTATGGAGCGTTTTGAGCTTTCCGTATGAATGTTACTAGCGGCCGCCCGCGACTTCGTCCGCGTAGATTTTTGTTGATGACAAAGATATTAAAATAGGTAGGTAAGGAATTTTATTCTTAGTTAATTCACCCCCTTAGGGGCAGAAATTTTTTAAAACGCTGAAAATATTTTTTTTGTATTTGATTTAGGTAGTAATCTTTCTACAAAGTTGCAAGTTCCTAGCATGAAAAAAAACTTGTACCCCATACAACCTTTCATCCCCTTTTTAACCCTCTTAGGGGAGGTATTTCCAAAAATCCCTTCTTATCCCTAGCCCACGTTATAAAAGTAACCTACTGTGCAAAAATCAACTCTCTAACATTAGTAGTTTCGGCTGTGCGTTGATGAGTCAGTCAGGACTTCTTCTTTTATATATATAGATTATTATTAATCCGTTTATGGCGGCTCGAAGCTTGTGCCAGTATCCGTTTTTTGGTTTATAACCAATGCATGACTTCCGTGTTAAATGTAAATAAAACTTATCAAAAAATAAAAAAATAAAACATGAGATGAAATGAACATGAACAAAGATGGTCCATGAATCCCGTATGAATGTTGAAGTTTGCCGGTCATTTCTGACTTTTAAGAGTATTCTAACTACTGTAGTTAGTCATTTGATCCCAATAAAAAATAGAATCGATTGATCCTCGAAAAAAATGTCTACACGCCTATTCGCGACATCGGAAGCTTTGTACGGACCCCGGATTCACTGTCCCCGTGAACTTTAAGTGCGGCTCAATTATTTAAAGGCAGCTTACGACTTGCGATAACTCGAGTCGAATCGTCTCGAAAATCTAGGCCACCATCTTTCTTGCAACCCAGTGTTCAGAATACGCAATTGCCCCGTCTAGTCGTAAAATCAAGTTTAAGTATTATGAAAATATTTTTAAGACACTTAACGATTACTCCCTGTATCTGGCTGAATCCGCCAAAAAATAATCTAAACGAGAAAGAATATAGAGAAGATAATTATACTATTATGCTCAAGAAATGGGGCCACGTTAAGTTTTTTCTTTTTATCCAGCCTATATGACTGTCCCACTGCTGGGCAAATGCCCTTAGATTTCCTCAGGCCTCTTGACTTGCTGACGAATGCGTCAGTGTCATCCCGCCATCTCCGTCTGGGCTGGCCCCGTCTACGTCGCCCATTTTGGGGCACCCACTTGGTGGCTAATGCTGGCCCACCTTTCTGGGTTCATACGGCAGACGTAGCCTGCCCAATCCCACTTGAGCCTGGCTGTTTTGTTTTGCCTTAAGTCTGTCAGAATTAATCCTGTCTCAACGTTTATCTGGGTTGGCGGCTCGCCTCCAAGATGGAGGATTAAAATGAAGCCAAAAGGTTATCGGCACTTGACGGTGACATCAGCGAAGCTATTAGCAGAATAAAAACACTACAGAAGGTCCTTTCTATTAGTCTACTACTAACCGTTCGAGAGCTGTATTTTATCCACAACGTTCCGTCTTGCGCCGCCCTCATCCGATCTCCCGAGAACCTCACCAGGTCGTCGGTCCAGTTCCTCATTCTAAAAGAGCGTTATTGGTCAGAGCGCAGTAAATCAGACTATTACGAAGACGAATTTAGTATGGTAATTGTTCCACTGTTATTTTTGTAGGTGACAATTTTCCACAAGGACGTCATTTGAGTGCTGATTCTTAGCTCTGCTTTCACCTTTTTCTTTAATATTTTCATAACTAGTCCGTATAATCAAATAAAAATACTAGTATTGGGTTTTGTGATAGCTGACATTAAGACTATATTTGTGCTACAAAAAGAGCGGTTCTATATACTCGTATAACCTGAATTCTCGTGACTCCTTAAGAGACATTTTCAAAGATATAAACATCTTAACTGTAGCGTCCCAATATATTTATGAGAGTATTATGTATGTTATTAAGAACATAGATTCATTTACAAAAAATTCCGATGTCCACAATTTTAACACTAGAAATAAAAATAAAATTGCTATTAGAAACTTTCGTGTTCGTAAAGTATATAAATCATTTTTAGGCCAATGTATTCATTTTTATAACAAGTTACCTGATCATATTTTAAAATTAGGCTTTCCATCTCTCAAAAATTATTTTAAAAAATCTCTAATGTCAAAAGCATATTATACAGTAGAGGACTATCTGACAGACAAAAATGCATGGCCTGAACCAGAAACCGAGTAACTGTCTCCTTAGATTGTACCTGACTAGTTTAAGGGACACAGTTCTAATAAGAAAGCATATCAAACGTACATAAATTGTGTTAAACCGTCATACTTTCTTGTAGTTTCTATATTTTATTCTTACACTAGTCCTCATTTATATCTTAGAATACACGTTTAATATGTTTTCTTCGAGAACTACGTATAGTTAAGTTCATATTACTGTAATAGTTAAGTACTTATTCTTTATGAAAAAAATACTGACTGTTGAGTTTCTTTCGGCGTTTCTTCTCAACAGTGGTCTCCTCTTGTGAAATGCCGGTAGACTCAGACATGTAAAAGTGCCCTTGTGGCCTACTTGCAGAATAAAGTTCATTATTTCATTTCATTATTAATAAATTAATGAAATTAGTTTAACATTAACACTTTGAAAATTTTAAGTGTTGTCAAATACAAAGTTCCTGATCATTGACGTTTTATCGTCACGTTGGAGTCAGTGGCATAATTTTCCGAAGACGTAATATGACGGGGCATAAAAAGTTTAAAAAGAGAACCTTCTGTTTTTTTATTCTGTCACCGTGGGAAAAATGAAATGTGGGGACGGGGGAGGGGGCAAATAAGAACATAAAGCATTATAACGTCAACTAAATTATTTATTGCTTATCAAATCTAGGTACATAATTAGAGTATAATAGTCATAATAATTACAAAACCAAGATTTCGAAATGCTCGGTACTCATACAATCATTCGGAAATGCCACGACTGCGCGACCAGCGACGAGGCGAGCGGCTGAGCGAAAATTTATCACAATATGAGGAGCTCGAAATGAAAATAAATAAATCCACAGCAAAATTAAAATTGACCCATGGGCCAATTACTGTAATATTAATATTATTTTGTGTAACTCAATGGATAAAATTTTGTAGGACATATCGTGAAATTGGGCTTACCATGGTCAGAAGAAGCAACTTTACCTACTCACCATATTTTATTGTAACCTGTGAAAAAAGAAATCGACAACCAAATAAAAATTGGCCCAGATAACACCAATGATCCAGACAAATATTCGAATTCATCACACAAATATTTGCCTTGGCCGGGATTCGAACCCAGGACCGCAGGCTCAGTAGGCAGGTTCACTACAAATTTCGCCAACCACGTCCTCAAAAAATCCACAGATGAGTAGGTAATTTTCAAAACATGTACATAGTTAAGTTAAAGGGCTTTAATTAAAACAAAACTTAATTGATTCCCTTGTGTAACGATAGTACCTACCCATATATTTTGTATGAGTAACTTTCGTAACACAAAGAAGCGATCGTAATTTTGTTTTTATTAAGCCTTTAACTATGTAGGTACATGTGTTTTGAAAATGACTCAGATAGGGTAAATCGCTAATTACTGGTCACCGTTCAATAACTGGCCACCCCATACTAAAAATGAACTCTGTTCCCCTACAAACATAATTCATTTTAGTATGTTAATGACTAGCCAACCTTCAATAACTGGCCACGTTATACTAAAATGTGTTCAGTTCAGTAGGTAGACAGTTAATTTTTAGTATGAGGTGGCCAGTAATTGGCGATTTACCCCATGTTAGATTTCAGCCGCTACTGTAGCTTAGCTCTAGTGGAAATACCTAACGGAATGTTTCTCAGACAGTCACATTACGTCTGTTGACAGCCAAAACTCACTAAGTAACAAATACCTACTTAAATAAAGCTCGTATCTCAGTCGAAGAATATATTATACTAACGTAAAAAGAAACGACAGCGACACTTGTGTGCAGTAACAAAACTCGCGGCTATGTGTGCGTGTCGAGGGGCGAGCGCGGGCGAGTGCGGGACGCGCGCGGGGTGAAGGGCATTCACGTGAATGCCTGGTCGAAGGATTCGGCATTACACGGTCACCGACACCCGAGTTACACCGATAGGCCGCTGTCGCGCCTGTGTCTCAGTATCAATCTACAAACTAGATACGTGGTTTTGAAGAATAGTGAGTTTCGGTTGTAACCAGGCGATTTCGTCCACTCACTCCCTTAATATAACCAGTCACCATACTCTAAACCTAACCGTAACCCAGCCAGTCCATCTTACCCCCAATCCATACATACATATACAGGACGAATCTCACCCCAAATCCATTCCATACTTATACAGAAAGATCAATCCAAATGGGTCAGTATGGAGAATTCAGAAACTATGAAAAATAGCGAAATCTGTACTTAAAAATGGCGACGATTTTAGATTAACTTGCTACGCGGTTACCCGATCATCCCGCGGGAACACCAATTTTTTTCGGGATAAAAAGTAGCCTATGTGTTAATCCAGAGGGTTGGCTACCTCCATACCGAATTTTATCAAAATTGATACATATTTTTAAGTGTGAAGAACAAACATACAAACACATTCACAAAAATTTTGCTATCATACATAACAGGGAAACGAGCCGGGTGAAAATTCTGTAAGTAATAGCATGTCGTATTTGTTTTTATACTTGATCCTATGAGCACCTGGTTACGATTGTAATAAAAGAATGCAGTTTTTATTAAATCTAAAATCGACGCCATTGGGTTCCTTCTCTCTTATAGTCTCTGACTTCTATATACTGGCCCATTTGGATTGATGTGATCACCTTTTTTAAGTGATCATGGATACAAAAAAAAACAAATTTGTCATAACCAGCTACAAAGCCTACAAACTACTCATTGTTGGCCTGTCAAATTTGCTGTCAGCATCTAAAGTATCTGACATTTTTACTACTTGCTTATGTCAAATTGCATACTAAAATTGACAGTTGCTTTTGACGCTGAGAATACAAGTGTCAGTAAAAAAAATCGTAGCTACGAATGCGTATAGATAAATTACCGAGCGTAGAATTGCATGGCATTCTATATTTGAAATTTCCCTTTTCCCATACTATCAGCATAAACAGAGGTTTATAATGGTATATAAAAAATATATTCCAAAATAATGTCAGTGTCAAATTCTAAACATTATTTATTTACGTTGTGCGTATATTTTAGTAATACTCAAGTTAGTCTCCTTTTCATGCGAACCGTACAACTACTACAAATGCAAAGCCAAGCTCTCGCTAATTCATCTATACGCTTTATGGAAACAGAATCACGAACGCGCCGTATATAAGTATAGGGTTAACTTTCGTTACACAAAGTAATCAAATACTTAAAAATAGGTACCAACACTATTTATATAAATACAGAATTAACACAAAACAGATAGGTACAGAAATCAATCTGCATACAAGCGCGCTCGAGCAAACGCACACATAGACATTGCTTAAGGACACGATATCTCGGACCAGTTCAGACCAGTACCGCGCGAGTACCTAAGTACCATCCGCTTGATGTGTCGTGGCATACCTGTGCTAACTCGGGGCACCGATACTAGAGTAATGAAGCAAAATATTTTATCGACAAATAAATATGTATATCGATGTTACTGTCAACATCTAAATGTTAATCAACATAAATATATATTTTTTCTCTTCATTTCAGAATGAAGACAATAAACAAATTAAAGCGTGTAATTTATTTGTTTACTTTAAATAATTTTCATAGTAAGTATACAATAAATATTTTTTTCCATATTCGTCGGTATTACATTGCCGTATAGATAAAATATCCACTTCATTAGACATGATATCGCACCGTTTTATAGTAATCGAGAACTTTCAATGAGACATGTATCAATATAATCGACATCTTTTTAGGGTTCCGTACCCAAAGGGTAAAAACGGGACCCTATTAGGTACTGAGACTTCGCTGTCCGTCCGTCCGTCCGTCTGTTACCAGGCTGTATCTCAAAAACGGTGATAGCTAGACAGTTGAAATTTTCACAGATGATGTATTCCTATTGCCGCTATAACAACAAATACTAAAAATAAAATTAAATTAATATTTAAGGGGGGCTCCCATACAACAAACTTGTTATACATTATGGTACGGAACCCTTCATGCGCGAGTCGGACTCGCACTTGCCCAATTTTTTTATCGATATCAGATCCCTAGTGCCCCGAGTTAGCTCAGGTATGGTGATTGTTCGTTTTTACACAGCTCCGTGCGGAGCGCTGCTGTAAGGTCTACGCACATTATAACAACTCAACGGCGACTCGATTCTATGCCAAATATTGAAATTTAAGCCCTATGTCATATTTACTAGGTTTAATTTAAAAAACATTACGACGCGTCGTCCACTCGTCGTCCACTACTAATATCATTTTTTGAAATTAAACCTAGTAAATATGACATAGGGCTTAAATTTCAATATTTGGCATAGAATCGAGTCGCCGTTGAGTTGTTATAATGTGCGAAGACCTGTAGGGTGCGTCTCCACTAAAGCGGGACGGAGAGTTGCGGAATCGACCAATGACAAAATCAAGCGGAGCTGAGATACAGGTTTCAACTCAGGTGATTGGTCGATTCCCCACATCTCCGCTCCGCTCCGCGTCATTGGAGACGCACCCTTAGACGGGCAGCCTTAATAACAACTTCAGTAACTGACAGCACAATAGAGGAATATACTCATATAGTTTTCGTAACCGCTTAAGAGGCCTTATTCCTTTTAAAATGCTGATTGTTTTAGACATTTTTCTCTATGATCAAACATGTTTCTTAACATATTATTGATGTTACTACCTAGAACAGGGCTATTGGGATTTATTGGTATATATTTGAAACCTACAATTAAAATTTTTCATTGATTTTTTTTGTTTCTCGGAATTGACACAATTCACGCGGAAAAATATTCTTTCCGCTTATTTTCGACTGCACGCATTGAAAGCATGAAATAGCATGAAAATGTTACTACCTAGATATCGGGGAAAAATATTATTCACTTGAAAAAGTTGGTTCAAATTATGAATATATTTGTCATAATATTTTTTTTTTTATTTTTAAAGGAATAAGGCCTCCTAATAAAACCAGTGACAACACGAGTCATTTGGGTGAATCAACTCTTTTACCGACACATCCGTCCACAAGATTCAAACTTTAAATAAATCAATTTCAATGGATTATATCGCGTATATTAATTATTTGAGCCTACCTGATGCTTTCCAGTTATCGTTTGTCAATAGTTGACTGAGAAAAACACAAATTTTCTCTATCGAAGTTACAACGTGTGTCATTTCAACTTTGTTATAAAATGTCACGTTATTAATAATGGCTTCCCTATGTTTTAATTAATGGTTTACAACGTTCAATGTTCTAACTGTTAAACCTAATACATATAAAATATGTATATCAAAAGTCCGATTTCTTGGTAACTATACAAGATGATTTTTAATCGGTGATCAGGTACCAACTTTTCTAACTCAGTAATTGATGGCGGTCACGTTGAAGTCGTAATTATATGAAAACAAACTTTTATTCTTCTATGATAATTTTTATTTTGAAACCAATTTTGTCTTAAATTCCTTGTCACCGAACTAATCTGTATCGGTGTGCTTACAACCTCTTTAATAATTTAATAGGAATGACAATTTATGAGTAATAACAATAACTTTTCATTGTCATTGTCATTACATAAACAAAGTCGTAGAAAATTTCGTAAACTTTCCCGCCAAAGCGATGACACTTGATGTAGGTATCGTACTTCAATAATTTATATAGGATGACCATGTATCTAGTGGTTATTAGTTTTAATTATGTTTTAACTTTTAATTAATTTAACAGTGAGGTAATTGCGCGGGACCTTGCGTATTAAGTTTAATTTTAGCTAAATATTAATATTTTTCTACTCCTGATCACCGATTAAAAATCATCGTGTAGAGACATTATTATAACAAAACCGATCTTAATCGCGTTCTAAGAGTATTACAGTCTCTTCGAGACCACGAAAGTTACGTCACGTTCAGAACGTCGAGTTAATTGAATGAACACATACATTTTATAATAATTTGTGAAAATCGTGTATGTTTAAATCGATAAACTGCAGATACATTTTGAGTAATCACGGAGATAGTCAAAAGTGTCGATAATAAAGTTGATTCGTTTACAAGTCTTATTCTACATAACGGTACTGTTACAGTTAGAGCAGGCTACAAGGGGATGTTCGTTTGCAAAAATAGCGCACCTCAATCTGACTTGTGATATATATTGTATAGATCCCAGACATCGAACAAACAAATGTTGCCAACCAGTTTTGTGGTCCCGCTCCCCCCACCCCGGCAATTTAAATGCCATACAAATTTAAAAAAAAAAGTCATCAAGCCATGCCGTGTGGGGTATCAAACGGAAGGGCTTATTGAGTAGATCACGAATATATAGCACACTATAACATTTCTTACACTTTCTCTAAGATTTTTTTGAAATTTTACTAAAATGCTCCATTTTCGAGTTAACTTTAAACCACTATAGATTGAAAACTAATGAATATATTTTTATAATTATTATTTTTAATAACTAACAATAGTCCATTGTTTACGCACCAATAGTTCGTACAGTGAAAAAGTTGCACGGGGGAGCGGGGGGAGCAATCAAAGATGGCGAGTTTCGATATTTCAATATATTTCTTAAAATTTCGGACTCTCAACAGTTTGATTTTGTTACAAGTTTTTACAATTCTTATTTACACATTTACACAAGGATATACAATTCAGTGCTGCTTTTTTGCAAAACTAGCGGACCGCGAAATGTTTTGTGATTCATCTACCTGATGCTATCGACATCGTAAAAAGTCATGTTGCCGCGCGCGCTCGCGGTCCTGTGTCATTCAGTCATAAACAATGGACTATTGTTAGTTATTAAAAATAATAATTATAAAAATAAATTCATTAGTTTTCAATCTATAGTGGTTTAAAGTTAACTCGAAAATGGAGCATTTTAGTAAAATTTCAAAAAAATCTTAGAGAAAGTGTAAGAAATGTTATAGTGTGCTATATATTCGTGATCTACTCAATAAGCCCTTTCATTTGATACCCCACACGGCATGGCTTGATGACTTTTTTTTAAAATTTGTATGGCATTTTTAATTGCCGGGGTGGGGGGAGCGGGACCACAAAACTGGTTGGCAACATTTGTTTGTAGGATGTCTGGGATCTATACAATATATATCAGAAGTCAGATTGAGGTGCGCTATTTTTGCAAACGAACATCCCCTTGTAGCCTGCTCTAAGTACATAAACGTCATTAACAACCGCAGTACATAATATGCTATTGGATTATTTTGTATAAAATTATTATAAATATATTGTAGTGACCAGGTGACAACCAAAACTGTTGCTTAAATCTTCGAATGAGAAAAAAGACAAATCATGTTGGTAGCTGATCAAGCTTTAAAGGCATTCTAGAGTATCAGGAATGTGACGCTATTCTTTTCATACTTATAAAGAATCTCTCTGACTATACAAAGAGGTAACGCCGCCAGCATACTGCGGACCATGCCGCAGACGGACCTCGTAAATGATGTATTCTTTTTATAACGCTTTTGACTATTTTTTACTATATTATAGGTTATATTTAGATTAAGGTTTTATACAATAAGAATTTTATTTATTGTATTAAGCGGTTTACACTCACGTGAAATTGTCAGGAACGGCCCGACATGTTTCGAACTCGTATGGAGCCCTTCATCAGGGACGGCTGCCCGTACACCGTCGCGGCAAACTCGTCACTGCTTAATACAATAATTAAATATGTCTCACGAAAGTTTTAATATAAGAATTTTATTATTTTATGTATAAATCAAATGTTATTGGTTTCCAAGTAAATATGTAGAAAATTAAAAAAGTTATAAAGTAAATTTTTAGTGTCTATATTTTATAACACGGCTATTGTATGGATAGTGAGTTTTTGGACTTTGTGTGTTTTTAAGGTGTCGGTCATAGCCGACACGTTCGACAAAGTAGCCGTTCTGGTGGGACACCCCTATAGAATTCAAGGTAAAGACACTATAACACCATTTGCCTCTATATATTCATTACTGTCAATTAAAGAAAATTTATGCAGCCGTTTTATATATGTTGCTTGTTCACCAATAAATAATAAATAAGTAGTTTTAGTTGTCACCTGACTTAATACATCTGGTGTAAAGTTAGATGAAAACAAAAAGAAGATAATAAGGCATAGAGAACACAAAAAAAACCTGATGAGATCTTTTGTGTGAAGATCTATATGTCTAAGCTAAGGCACAATTTGCGTTGATGTGTGACAATTCACAACACAAGATTCTAGCACGGTATTGTTAATGTTTGTTACGTATACAGTGAAACTACTTTATTAAAGAACTTGTTGTATGTCCTAGTTGCGTATTGATGAGTAAGGCTCAGGAGCTTTGACCGCTCTTTTACTTACTCGTCTGATACATTTTTCATAGATAATTAACATTATTTTTGAACTTAAAGTGTTAATTGGTGAGCTCACAAGAGGGTCTTTTTTAGAATAGTGATAGACTTCAAAAATAAAGTTATATTTGTCTAAATTACATAACATATGGGAAGGAGCGGTCAAAACACTCCTGAACCTTACTCTGATGCAAACTGTGCCTATATGTTGTGACCTAGAAATGTGCCGTTCACAAGAAAAAGTCCCATACAAATCAGAAGACATTCTAAAGAATGGCACCTCTCTATGACTGGTATAATATCATCTCCTTTTTGTGTTCATTTGAATTAATAACATAGTAACAACCTAACTGCCACTCTATGATGCCCACATGTAGAAGTATATGTCCTGCCAGTGGCTCAGGTACTGAATTACCGGTCCACAAATGAAAGCCATCAACGGTATCTTGCGTGCTGCAGACGTTAGAACACTTTCTATGACATTCTTCGAATACCCGTTGTACATGGGGCTACGCAGCAGGTATAGAACCAGACCAAGTTTTCTCCGGCTAATTTCGAGCCTTTGCTCTGCTGTTAGATCCTTCATGTGATGGTTATACAGCTTCAAACTGGCCAGGTCGATGCCTAGTGAAACAAGCCATTGCCGCCATGCTTTCGTGCCGAACACCCGCATTGCAGCTAAATGAATGAGCGGCTTCATAATATGCAACGCTTCCGCATACACCAAATCCTTTACATTAACAGGCAGGATATTATCATCCTTTAGCTTAACTGGCTGCCAATCCCGAAAAGCAACAGGTGGAGCGCCATCGACGCGTCGGATCACTCTTCCAGAACGTTTCAATGTGAAAAAGGAACTCTCGCTGTTGTCGCTTGTTTTATCTTCAGTGAACTTCTTCCTTTGCAGCGCGGCGACCGGTGGGTGCTGGATAGGAAGCTCTTTGAACCTTAAAAGCAGTATCAAGGCCGAAGAACACTTGAAGAGCTGTAATACCGTAGCAATTGTCCATTTTCCCTTGTTCCCCCATCTGCTCTTAACTACGAGCTCCACAAATACTTCTGAATAGTGAATCACCGTCAGCCATATCTTAATCTGTTCTCTCAGGCTGTAGAACTGAACTTCACTGCCGTAGGCCTCTCGAATGAGTTTGTCGTTAAATAGAGACAAAAGCTTTGACAGCGAGTAGACGAGCTCGGAAACTATAGGGGACTTATTTATCTTCCCGGCGACAAAGTATGAGGACCAGGTAGCCACTGTTTCCACGTCGGTAACCAAATTAGGATTGCTTATCACCCACCTTTTGTAAGCAGCGAAAAACTCTTTCAGCGACAGGTTATCCATCTTTCATTTAATGCATAAAAGCTTCTTGTAATTAAATATTTTTGTCACACTCGTATCTTTTATCTCAGGTTAAGTAATTAATTAATTTAAATTGAATTACTTTGTAAATGCGAGTCGGCAGAACGGTCAAGTCACTTTGCCCCTTGCCCCGATGACATTACTTGTCAAACAAACTTTACCCATGTAATATAAATGTCTATGGTCAATAAAGCGTGGCACTCATGTAACTTTTAATGTCACAGAGTAAGATTATCTTAAAATAATGTACAACCTTAAACTTAAAATACGGATAAGAACAATTTATTTTATAGATATAGTATAGTAGTTAATTAATTAATTAATTGAGTTTATTTAATTTTGTGTTTAGAGAGCAGTGACTGGAGAGCAGTACGGTCAGCATCAAAAGTAGCTAACATTTATACTTCTAAACTTCTTGCTAATGTCAAATTGCATACTAAAATACACTGTACACTAACTAAATAAAAAGATAATATCAATTAAACATTTTTTATACTAAATAATTAATAATAATTCGATTGTTTTGCTACCGTGAACAGCGAGTGGATTTAATTCAAATTCATTATAATGAAGGAAATAATTTCACCTTAAAAAATCGGATGTTACAGTTTACGCGTCTTGTGTCACCGGACAGTGGTTTTTCAAATTTACAGCTCTTTTTTGAGACATATCAGTCAGTCCATCAGTAACATCCGGACATTCTTGCCATGTTTTCAATATTTGTCAGTTCCCGCTATTTACGGTTCTTATAAATGCTATGTGGTACTGAAGCTGTTTACAAAGCCGAAAAATACTAGCGATGCTGATAATAACCAACAAACTCGGTGCTTCATTCTGCGCCAAAATAAACAGAAATCAGTCGTTTATAAGTTATAAATCGTGTAGCATGACTGTTTTCATTTATAAGAATGAATAAATAGATTGATTAGTAAGAAGACATGAGCCATTTCTATTTATTTCCGGAAATGTTACTCTTTTCTCATAATTAAATGAGGAAAATTTCAGAAACTATCTCTATTAGGAGGTAATTGTACATATTGGTATAGGTTTAAAAAAAGGAATACTTTATTGACATACATTATTATGTTGAATAATTTGAATTTTAATTATACCAATTGACATTTTGATGATTTTATCTTTATTTTACTAATATGCAAATATTATACTCTAAAGTTTAAACAATGTACTAGGTTGATACTAGAAGAAATACAATAATTGTAAATAAATATTTATGTAACAGCAATATTTTTTTGTTATTTATGGACTCTAAATATTAAAAGTTCGTTGGAATTGTCTTTGGACAAAGAGCTGCTAGCCGAAGTGGTCCTCCAGTGCCCTTAGCGATTTTCATTGGCATCGCGATGCCAGTGCAGCCGTAGTCTGAAATACAAGTTTTTTTTTAGTTATCAGAACTACAAACCAATCCAAACGTAACAAACAGTATACATATAAAACTTCGTATCCCTTTGGCGTAGTTCTAAAGATGCTGGCAGCATTTAGTGTATACAATACAATACAAATACACTTTATTGCACATCTCAAATACACAGGGATACAATTCATGAGATATACACAGTAAAAGATAAACAGAGGTTATCAACAGGCGATCGTATAGCTAAATAGCGATATCTTCCAGACAACCTTTAGGTGGTGGAGTAGATCAACAAAAGTTTGAATTGTAAAGCGTATAATTATTGTAGTTTATTATTTTTTAGTATGACTTTCAGTAACATATAAACAATTACCAGCCACAGGCACGTCAAGTTTAACGTTCTCCATCGCAAACAAACCAGCGCTCAAAAGGACTTTGTGGACAGGAAAATTGGTACTGCTTCCAGGGTCTAAGGACGCCGTATCCACACCTACGCCAACGACGTTCTTGTGTGCTGTAGTTATCCACTCCGCAATGTCCTCACCGAGGCCTGCAACAATTCAAAAGTATGCGGATGGTTGCGTTTATAATACGATAAATGAATGACAAAGGAAACGTGACATACAAAAAAATAAAAGTCAGTACAAATGGCGAACTTGGTGCCAAGTAGCATTATTTACCAGTCAACTATAGGGCTAAACAGAGATAAGTAATTGAAGTGGATTCAGAGTAGAAATTTAATCGCAAGTGCGTCTATTCGAATATTCGATGATTGATGGTAATATAACAAAGTTCATCAATACAGATGTATACAGAGTCATTCATTTCGTTACATAGTATAGGTAACGAAATGAATTATTTCCTACCTACGTCTTTTGTAAAATGGTGTTTGCATGTGCTTTATTGCATACAAAGAATTAATTGAGTGATTGACTCTCCTCCATTTTCGCCAACCTATGGGTCACCCTGGTTCAATCTAAACCTGTCCGCAGCTCAGACTTCCTCGCACATATTATGCAAAATAAATTTACTCCTGTCGGGCGAGAATATTTCCCTTACTGTGTTAGTACAACCACACTATGTCCGACTCCCTGTGTTACCCAGGCCGAACCAGATATATTTGCTATCCATAGATTCTTAGTTATAGTGGTAACGACCCCTAAGTATAATATGCTTCCTATAGGTAGTCCATTAACAAGTTCAGTACAGCAATCAGCAATATCTTACCAGGAAAGTTTAATGTCCCGTCAGTTTCATTCGTACCCATGTACTTCTTCTTATCGCCATAAAACTGACTCCAGCCAAACTTAAATATGATCATACAAGGCTTTCCGTTGTTATCATTGAGTAAGTAGTCCAAATGATGCTTGTGAAGAACGAAATTAGGATCCCCGTTCACACGAGAGCTGATGTCAACTATGATTACTGTAACATGTAAAAGGAAGTACGTATTAGCAAGGTCATATTCATAAAGAACTTTTAAATTGACGGGACTTGTAGGTAAAACAACAGAAAATGCAAGAAGAACCGCTAAAGTTGATATAAATTGCTTAAGTATTATCAGTTTATGTAGCCGTTTTGGGTAGAGATTAATTTTAGTAAAAATAGAGCAGTATAACTATTTGGACTTTTTTAGTCCATTTTGTTATATCGTATAACTAGGTGGATAAACCTAGTGAAATAAGTAATAAACTCCAGATATACTCCAAATAACTACGTACACCACAATACCACTTCACAAAATGAAACCAATGGTTACTCTCAAGCGATAAAAAATATATAAATTCATACACATGACATGTTAGTAATATTTTCTTCGGTTTCCGCGATTATCAACTTATCTCGCATTTTGTGTGTCTTAGTGCTGACAATGACTACGGCTATTGACACGCTATCACTAGGCAGACTCAAATCAACATTTTGAAACAAATATGTTCTAAATCTTAATCTAAATACAGTTGTGAAAGATAATACGTACGGGGTACGATGAGTTTATTCAGAGGTATTTCTCCGACGTATTTGCCTTCTTGGTGGAAGTGATAAGGTGCATCCATATGTGTCCCTCCATGTTCACCAGCTGCGAATTCATTCGATGCATACCTATTAAAATGTAAGGCATATTTATAAAGAATTTTAAAGACCGCGCCGGAACGAACGAGTAACATATTCATTAAAATCTACTAGGTATCTACTTCATACATAATTTTTTTTTTATTCAATAATAGGTATATTTCGACCGATAGTTATATTTATTTTCACAATTAGGTACAATTTGAGAGATATATAAATATAATAGTGCAGGTTTTATAGCTATTTTTGAGATTCATAATAAAGTATATAGAACCTAACGCGTAAAATAAAATAATTAGCCATTCCTAAATAAAATTTTGTTAGTTAGTATTTTTTCACATTAGAATATTTACTAAACATTCCTAACAGCCATCTTAATGAGTGTACATACTAAATAATAGTATACTGGATAATAATAGTTAAGGAATATAATGTGTAGAAATATAGCACAGAAGGAACTTGTTCAGAATATATGACTGTTTTATCTTTATCATGTCATAACAAGCGATAAATTGCCGTTCATTAATGTATGTATGTTGTATGTAAACAATTTATTGTACACAAACAAAGGCTATACAACGATAGCAAATATTACATGCACAAAGGCGAACTTAGCCTTATTAGGGATCCAGTTACCAACTACCACCCACTACACAAACGAGATGTCATTAAATTATGAAACTATAAATACACTAAATATATAATAATAACATACCTATTTTACTTATAATAAAATAAACGTATAATTATAATAAACGTATAAATATAGATAAGTAAATCATACAAATAACTACATTATTCAACCAATTCACAAGTCATCGGAAATCAATGTACCGTGTAGAATAACAATAAATAATAATATTTATTTGGGGCAACTGTGTCCCATAGATAAATACCTTAAAACTAACATGCATTTGAGATAAATAAATAAACAATTATACAAATACGTTAACTAAATAGGTAGGTGACGTGTAACGCTACTTGTTGTTAACAAACTGGCCTTGGAAACATCGGAAAACGAAACCCTTAGGCCAAAGGTCATAAAGGTCTACAGCTGGGCAGTTGGCATTCTCCCCACAAAGACAAACATACAAAATAAATATTATGTCGAAAACCTCACACAACAGTACATAGTTAATGTCACTTTATCAAATATTCTGTCCTTAATAAATTAGAATGGTGATAGTAAAAAATAATTAACATAAAACCTTAAATAAAAATTTAAAACTAGACTTAAAAATAAACTATAGATATATATTTTTAAAACGTATGTAATTTAAGATTGATTTTAACCTATTTTTAGGATTGATTATTGACCGAGCGAGCGAAGCGACTCTGCTCCAGGTTTTTTTTATAAACTATGACGGTGGCAAACAAGCATTCGGCCCACCTGATGTTACGCAGTTACCGCCAGCTTGCGACGCCAGGAGCATTACATACGCGTTGCCGACGCTTTAAAAACCTATTTACTCCCCGCTTCTTGAAGAACCCAGCTTCGCTAAAATTTCTTTTCTTTACCCAAATGTATGGAAGATCGGGTTTGCGGCTGTTCTTGCCTACAAGCCACATTTCTCAACCATTTCTCATGAAATTTTGTAAGCAGGTTCGATAAGTATATAGAATTTGTTCCATCAATTCAGTTTTTCGATTTTCAAAATGGCGAAGATATGGACATATAGGGATTAAAAAATAAAATTCATCCATTTCGAAACAAATTCGCTAAATTTACAGCTCGCAGAGTAACCAGTAATAAAGTCTGGATAACTTTATAATTTGCAAACAAGCTTTTATTTTTTTATTAGCCTGTATTTGTGTGTCACTGCTGGGTTTCTCCCCTTGATTTCCACAACTACCTGTTCGGTGCTATTGCTATTACATTATTTAAACAAAATAGAAATCGTAACAATTCTTTAACAAGTCTCATTTTAAGTTTGTTTTGTTGTCTTGTCTTACTTAGGCTTGATTCATACAAATTGGTATAAGTTTTATTCTGAGATTAAGGGACACAATGTCATTGAAACTTGACAGTAATTCTAGGAAGTGTAGAGCGTACGAGTATCATAAGCGGTCATAGACCATAGTTATAAGCAATAATATATTCGAAATCTTTTTGAAATCCTTACCATCCAAATTCTTTATTTTCAGCTACTTTCTTTGTGAACTCAAACGGTTGTACCATTGGCCAATAAATAGTGTTTTTGCCAAAGTCGTGTGACAAATCGTTGAAAACAATTTCACTGTTGGAAATGACGTCATTTAATTTGCAATGGTTCGCGTCTACATTTGACCAAACGTTGGCCAAGTACATTAACGCGACTACTTTCAACAACATCGTGGTAACAACTGCTCTGGACTGGACTAATATGAATACTTTACTGACATTATCTTATTACCAGCTGCTATGCAAGTATCATGAGCAGTATCTTATCTATATATCGAATGCCTATTTTTATTTTGATACTTGTCTGGGGATTTTTGAGATGTATGCATGTCATTCTATTAATAACCAGCGACTCGCCCGGCTTCGCTGATAAATTATGCATGTATTATGCATATAAACCTTCCTCTTGAACCACTCTATCTATTAAAAAACCGTATCAAAATCTGTTGCGTAGTTTTAAAGATCTAAGCATACATACTTAAGACTTTGTTTTATGAGATGTAGTGATAATTAAGAAAATTTACCTTAGAGTGCGTTTTCACTGAGTTAGAGTGGAGCAGACACGTGAGCTATTTTTTTAATTTCCTTTGCAGGTATTGTGCATGATGTTTCGCCATCGTATTTTGTCGGGGAAGTACCGTTTTAGTATGAATTTTTCTTTTAAAACATAACTTAACTCCAAGTAACCTGGCGAATTTTTCCTTATGCTTTGTGTGTCGATCTTTGCAGTGTTTATTTGAAAGGTTGTTACACCTCTGTGGTGTAACCACATTAAAAAATGAGACATTACATGTTTCATATATTCATGCATTTATCTATTAAAAAAAAGAGATAGAAATACACGTTAAAACGAGGACTATCTTGTAAGATATTTAGCCTTGAAACTGAAACGAGAAAATGTCTACTGAGTTTCGTCTTTACTTTAAATCGGCAACAAATGTCGACGTTCCCTACCTAGAGCAGTCAATGTTACGATGGCCCCCCAATTACACACTGGAGCCATAGAAACCCATAGATGACCTTCTTTTGCCTACCGACACCGACGTGGCTCCTTATTATTCAGTGGCCAAGCGCCCAGGGAACTTCAGGAAAGCAGAAGCACTAAGCTGATCAAAATATGTGTGACTTTTCTCCTACCTATATTGTACCATAATCGCGTAAATAAAGCCTAATCATTTATTCATTCATTCAACTCAATATACTGCTTACATTCCTTATGCAACAATACTGACCCGTTCTTAGATATGCAAAACTTCGTGTTTCTAGACACGTGAGCTGAGATATCCCACAACAGTTGCTTTGTTGCAGAATTCATTAAAATAAGCATTACACATAGAAATGGTTGAAAGAGAGTATTTGATATATGATTCTATGTTGAGCACAAAGTCTTTAAAAATGTAATCTTTAAGATAGTAAAATTAAATTATGTGGAGTAATAAAAAAAAAGTGAAAATGTGAGTTGTTAAAATTGGAAATGCGGGCGTAAAATGTTAAAGATATATAATATAGTATCCTGCCTTTTCGCCGAACTATTTTTCGTGGAATGTTTCATTTCGCCGAATTTTCACTTCGCAGAATTTGTATTCTTCTGTAGTCGTAAATTTTTCATGATTGTTGTTAATAGCATCCTATAGATCAGGTTAGGTTAGGTTAGGTTTGTTTTATAACATTCCTAAATAGTTTAGTTTCAGTGAAAAATGCTTTCTGCGAAATGATACTTCGGCGAAACAAATGAAACTTCGGGTTAACACATTCTTTTTTTTCGTACTCTCCACGTTCAAAGTAGAAATTGCTTAAAGTGAGTCTCTTCTCCCGTCACTATAACCCACGGCTACTATTCACGACAAGAAAAGCACTCAGCATGCAATGAAATTTTACCACTTGCTACAACAGTAGCCCCCACCAAGGAATATAATACTCACAAAGCCCCACTAATTTAAATTTATTGTTTTTTAAATTTTAGGTGTATTTAAACTAATGAAAAAGATAATAATATACTTAGAGGTAGGTATCAGACACCTTTCCGGTAAAAGTAACTGTAAAAATGTTTTGTGTTTATTAAAAACTCTGTAAAAAAACTAAAAAAAACTGTCTAATGTGAAATTAGACATTTAAAATTCATCATGACATGATAAATTTGGTGAAAGGCTATACATTATTAATGCCTATAAAATGTGCCTTTCAAAATATTACACATTCTTAGTTATTCTTACATTGTATCTATATATTAACTGTCTAGACGGACTGGATTTTTATATTTTAAATGGTGATAGAACTTCTAATTAAAATTAGTTTTTTGCCTAATTTAGGGGCTAAAGATAGTACTACTAATGTTATTAATCTGTAGTATCTGTACCCATATATTTGACGATATTAGTTTCTACAAATTATTTGATGCTGACTGTACTAAAAAAACGAAACAACGAACTTTTTCTTTAGAAAATAACACACAGTGTAATTTTGAATAGCAGTATGGAAAACTACAACAAGCACTATGGTTCCGGAGTCTCGTGAACAGAATTCTTACTTTTTCTACTTTGTCTATTGGCGATCCTCAGAAGAGAGGAGAGACAGTACTTGCTTACGACTTTATTGCTGTAAACCATGTCAAGTTTTAAATGATTTATGATAACTTCCAATAATATAATTGTTGTTTAACGGTGAGTAAAAACAATTAAATTGAATATAAACACTAGTAAATTAAATAACTGCAATATAGAAGGTTTAACGTTAGTCTCTAATAGAATCGGACTACAATAAATCTTCCAAAGAAAATAAATAAGAATATAACAAATAATCAATGGCTAGTGACCAAAATTTGACACCTGGGCCACGGGCTAGGTCCAGGTTTTGCAATCGACGTATTGACGAATATACTGTCTTCTCGTTTTTCATACAGAAACTTGTAATGCTTTCTAAAGCTCTCTATAGACAGCAATATAATCGTAGGTTTCTACTTAGTTACAATACCTCTATAAGATGCATTTCTCTGAGCTAAACTCTTAAGCCCGCTCCAGACCCTCCGATCCAATCCGATTTATCGGAAGAAATTTCCTAACAATTGCACATTTTCCGATTTCTTTCGATAAATCGGACAATTGCACTACACATTATCGGATTGCTTCTAATAAATCGGACAATTACACTACACATTATCCGATTGCTTCGATAAATCGGATCGGATCGGAAGGTCTGGAGCGGGTTTAAACTCTATGGAATTCTAACATTGTCTACTGTCTATTGTATTGTATTGTATTCAGTGTTGCCAGACACCCCTCTTTTCCGCTTTTTACCCCGCGTTTTTGCCACTGGCCCCGCTATCCGCGTTAAGCTAACGCGGATCCGCTTTTTTAAAATATACATCCATCATACATCTTGCTCGTGGGAAAAAGGTGGTAGATTCAAAACATCGAACGAACGACAAAAAATTCTGCGAATCCGCCTTTTCATTTAAAAATCCGCGTTTTAACCCTTAATTTGACAAAAAAAAACGAAGGTCGCTAGTTCAAGCCTCGTTAAGGTTGAATAGAGCAAACAATTCTCGTTCGAAAAAAAATAGAAAAAGATGGTCAAAGAGTATGTTCACCCTGGCGAACACTGTCAAATTAAGGGTTAAAAGCCCAGCTCCCGCATTTCGTATTCCGGCATCTGGCAACACTGATTGTATTGGCGACCATTTTGTACCATAGACAGTAAACTTTAGGCATCGCGGTGTTGTCTGTTGTCGTTGTGCGTGCGTGCAGCTTGCAAGAACTCAACAAAATGTGTTATGATATTCATTGTTCGTAACGCATCCAAAATGTGTATTTCAATAAAATAAATGAGTTAACGAAGATGGACGGTAACGGCGCCTGCCCCGACGGGCAGGACGACGACGATGGCGGGGGGATCGGAATATTCAACGACAAGTTTCAACTACGGCCCAGTGATGAAGAAAAGAAGCCCTTGTTTTGGCTGGAAGGAGTTATGGGCTGTTTCTCGTCGGTCATCTCAGTATTCCGGCCACCAGTGGAAAAGCCCGCTCCAGGTACTATTTTTAGCCGCCCAGGGATGCACTCAAGGTCTATGCGCGAGTCGTCAGGGTTGCATCGCATTGATTTTTCGTTAGTGCGCAACTGTCACGAAACATTCGCCTCTAGTGCGTACCAATAGGAATTATGTTCTAGTGGGGCGCGCGCCTGGACTTTAGTCCTTGACCTGTGGCCTGGGATCCCCGCAGCCCCTGCATTTATCGGTATTTCATCTCGGGACATCGCCATGTCAACTTGTTGCCTATTCGAAATTTAAATTTTAAAATGTTAGTTCTAAAGTGGGTGTATTGTTGGAGCCGGTGGAAAGACAAGCCTCCAGATGAAGGTATGTGCTAATAATGTTAGGTTTTTTCATTTGGAGGCGTGTGGGCGGTATGACGCAGTTTCCAGGCCCTATATGTATCCATATACTTATGATTGCATAGGTTCTGAAAAGCGCCCACTGCTTTTCAGAACCTATGCAAGTTGTTTCCTATTAGAATTTGGTGCTTTCGAGTTACATCCCACCCTTGGATTATGTTCAGTGCGGTTCAGCTGACCTCCAATATCTCTATCGACTCCTGAATATGGATACTCTGATTTGAAGTACTCATCAGTCAGCGTCCATAAGAAAGAGCAGCCTGGATCAATGAATTTTGCGGATTCCATAGAGCGCCCTTGTTGCATTTAGAGGTGCCGTTCTCCGAACCTTTTTTTTTTACTTCAAAAGACCAAGTATCACTTCTCAACTCATTGCTAAATCAGCGTGAGCATTAAAGCTTCTAGGACTTTTTTAAATGTCCTCCGAGTCTAATATTGAGGGTTTTAAAAGCACTTTTAGCTTTGAAAGCTATAGTCGACTGTTCAGAATTGTTTATGGAATTTTAAGACCCCTTTTTTGTCTTCCTAACTTAAATTTCAGCTACAGTCTTTTGAGGTATTTTCTCAATCTTCTCACTTGACTTTTACTAACTACCCCACTTTTGTGTACAAAAAAATCGAAATCTACTGTAATTATATTTTTTACAAGAGAAGTCTGCGCCTTCCGTGTCAGGTAGGTTGTTTCTCTGCTGAAAACTGTTTTTCTTTAAATTTCTTAATTTTTCGTGTGTTGCGTCGTTAATCTATTAATAGGTAATCAAAATGTCTGCCGGAGGAACCCCGGGCACCTGGAGAATGCGCCGCGCACTGCGTTTCCCGCCCCAATCAATACCGCACCTTGCCTAGTTTCCATTAGGCCTATATTCGCGCGCATCCACGCATGCGTCGTAGCGTTCGCGGAAGGACGTAACGGCATAGGAAACTTTAGGGCATTTATGACCTTTTGAAGCGCTGGAAGCTTCTAGAATGTTGGTTTACGGGGTGCAGGGGTGAGTTGTGTTATGACGCACTGCATTCGCCAAGGTCGGCTATAGCCGACCAAGCCCCGCGCGTGCGTGCCGCGTCTTCGTCAAAGTTGCGATTCCCCTTCTGCGTAGTTTGCAGTGACGTGATTTTTTAATCTGTTAGATTCCCGGAAATTTGGTTAGAGATATTATTCTGGATATGTCTTGGATTCATTTTGTCCCTTATGTGATACTAGTTAAATATCAGAGATTATTTTAAAATTTGTTGTAAGTATTTTGAATGTTTATTTCTTTTTCATTCTTCATGTGAGAAAGTTATCAATTGTACTGGACATCATAATTTTTTGTTTATTTTTTTACAACAAAAATATATATTAATCTTGAAAAAATTGAGTGGAACTTCTTTGATATAAAACTTAGGGTGTAAGATTTCTGTGTAGATATTTGGAGCGAGCGATATTATCATTCTGTTTCCTCTTTTCATACAATTGCTAATAGACATTATAAAAGAAATTAGTCTTTGTTATATGTTCTGCTCCGTCACCTTTAACTACAATTCATGAGCTGTTAAAATGGCTACTGGGTTTATATAGTAGTGGCAAAAAGCTATATTATCTGTGTATATGTATAAACAATACAAGACTTTTACCATTGCAAAAGGTCTTCGGTCGAGGAAATGGCAATTAGGTCAAGGTTGGGACTTAATTGCCATTTCACTTTTAGCAAATAGAATGTCTACATCTTCTATCTAAATATTTATTTAAATCTGACTAGTTGACATTTGCGCTGATTAAAAAACTACGCGTATTTTCATCATTTCACATACTGTTGAAACAAAAAATATGTATTTCTATATATAGATTTTGGAAATTATCAATTGGCTCCGATCCTTGGATATCATTAATCATAAAATTAATAGGTTATAATATGATAGATTTTTGCCACTACTATTGCAATAGTATTGCTTATTTATTTATGCAGTTGAAATATGAACCTCTGGTTTCATCTGTACTTACCTTAAGGTTCATTTAAAAGTACACGGGTTGCATAGTCAGCAGCAAAAGTAGATTATAACCACACCTCGGGGTTTTAGGTGCACAAATAATTTGACACTAGGATTACAGTAAATGTTAAATCATTCATGCGCGGGAAACCCTGGGGTAACCCTAATTCTCTATTATTGAGCACCTAGCGTGCATACCAACTACTGCTGCGGTCTGTATATAGGTTACAAAACTAAGTATATTGCTTGTATTATTTGTTGTTAAATAAAAAACTTGGTAATGTGCTTTTTTGCGAATTGTTCTTGCAACTTCCATGGCACGCATTTTTTTTTTCAAGCAATGAAATTATAGAAGGGTCAATCTACATTTTTCTGTTGCTCATTGCCATGGTGATGTCCCCTGGGCCACTCTTCAAAATTACGATTTCGTCGATTATATTTACCAAAAACTAGGTAATTGCATCAGTTATAATATAAGCCCATTCTTATGTAGACTATCTCGTCTGTTGATAGCCAAAAGTCACTAAGTAAGTAATACCTACTGCAATAAAGCTCATATCTCAATATCAATCTACTAATTAGATACGACATTTTGTAGAGCAGAGAAGAATTTTTAGTGAGTTTTGATCAGGCGACTCATGACAATCTAGTAACATAAATTATCAACACTTTTCCGACAAGTTTAATCACTGAAGCACCTGGGCCACGGGACAGAATAACAACAAAAAAAACTTTGATTTGTCCATAAAACCCTTGAAACACCCAAGGTACCTTTATCAAATTCCATAATGGTAATGTCACTTGTCATGATTTCCATCTGTCCATGTTTTTGCAAGGAATTTTAGCGCCTTAGAATAAATACGCAATGAAACTTAGTTAGCGCTTGATAGTGAACCCAGTTTTGGTTAGCCACGGGCTAGGTTTCGTCCGTGTGCGCTGTCACAACGTCACACAAGCAAAGCGTCTCTATGATTGGTTCGTAGACACGCACACATACAACCAAAAGCTGCTTCATCTTTCACAAATCTCTTGTAGACTCGTTGTACACGTACTTATTCAAAGCTTTGCACAAAATATTGGCAAGTTTAAAAAAAACATTCCATGCACATCTAATGGTAAATTTTGTTTATGCAATGCTATCTTATATTCATGCTAATATATGCTAAAGCGACTTCATACTTATCATCTCTGCTCAGCACAGCTTGCTTATATACAAGGCACTTTCATAACATTTGTCTCCCCGAAGACTTCCACATACAATGATGATACTCCGTCTGTATCCATATGCTTCCGGTGATCTTAAACAGGTTTTCTTCTTGTCTATGATCTTTGTTCTAGGATGTTCATCAAGTCTCATAGTCATATTGAAACCGCCTACAACAAAATGTAATTTTATTTAATCTGTTTGCGTGTTTGTGTTGTTAGTGAATAAGGCAAACATAATCGTATAAATCCTCCACACATGATCGTTTTTAGCCTATTAGACTACTTACAATAATTTTACAGTTATAATATGATCTCCCCTTCCTTCCTTCCATGCTAAGCAGCCTGCGACCCCATCTAAGTTACAGTATATCACCCATACATTCGACATCCCCGGTGAAAGATCTGACTCTAAACATCTATTTCAGAAGAAACATGGGAGATACCGATGGAAACAATCACAGACCTGGTGTACCTGGGCTCAGGTGCACAGGGCGTGGTCTACGGCGGCCAGATAAACAACGAGATGGTCGCCGTCAAGAAACTGAGGGACCCGGCCGAGACGGACATCAAACATCTGAGGAAACTTAACCATGACAACATAGGTAAGTGATTTATAGGGACCCGTCAGTTACACGGAGGTAATGCAGTTAGCATGTAAGTTAGCATGCAAGCTAATGTTATTAACATGCAATTTACATTTTGGGGAACTTCCCCAAAACTTTAGCGGCAGTTCCAAGGCCTTATTCGATCTTCTCTTCCAGTCCGTTTCCGCGGCGTTGTGACGAAACCACCGACATACTGCGTCGTGATGGAATACTGCCAGTACGGACCTCTCTTCGAGTTCCTCCACAGCGGGTCCCTATTCGCCCCGAAACAGATCCTAAAGTGGGCGAAAGAGATCTCAAAAGGAATGGCGTATCTACACAGCCATAAGATCATACACAGAGACCTTAAGAGTCCTAAGTGAGTGTTTTACATTGCCTTTTGCTTATTACTTTCCCCGTCGTTTATGACATTGCCTTTGCTTATAGTTGAAATTCTTTAACCCTTAAATACATATGGTATCAAAAATGATAATGATAAATGACTGAAATAAAAGTCAATACTATGTCAATTAGGACTGTGACTCAGTTTGACAGTCTCAATTGGCGTTCAGTTGATCTCGACAATGTGTTATTTCAGTAGTTAAGTTTTTGATACTTCATGGACCGAAGGATTAAGACATCCGAATTATTATTAATTAAAAATCTCTACTTAATACAGAGTGATCAATCCAAATGGGTCAGTAGGGAGAAAACGAAAACTATAATAGATAGGGAAATCTGTTCTTGGGAACCGTGGCGTCGATTTTAAATATAATAGAAACTGCATTCTTTATTTAAATATAAATCTCGTACATAACCAGGAATTGAACCTGGTTAAAATTATGTAAGTAATCGCATGTCGTACCGTAAAATTCTTTACATCGGCCTTGACGATTTATTAAAAAAAAATGCAGTTTTTATTGAATATTGTTACTTCTATTTGTAACGATGTTATCTGTATTTGTATTTCTTTCTTTTTGAGGTGTGCTATAAAGAGTATTCTATTCTAAAATCGACGCCATGGTTCCTAAGAGCAGATTTCCCTATCTCTTATAGTTTCTGACTTCCCCCTACTGACCCACCACATGTTACTTTCTAGCATTCTAATAGCAGACAACCTGGTTGTCAAAGTATCCGACTTCGGCACATCACGCGAGTGGAACGACGTAAGCGCCATCATGTCGTTCACCGGCACCGTCGCGTGGATGGCGCCCGAGGTCATAAGACACGAACCCTGCTCAGAGCGAGTAGACGTCTGGTCATTCGGCGTCGTACTGTGGGAGCTCTTGACGCAGGAGGTATGTTGGAGTACACCCAAGGTATACACTACTCGTGAAGTTTGACGAAGTAGGAAAACATTTTTTTTTTATGACAATCTTACACAAATTGACTTAGTCCCAAGCTAAGCAAAGCTTGTACTATGGACGGTTGTAGTGCATCTGCCTGCTGAGCCGGCGGTCCTGGGTTCGAACCCGGCCAGCGCAAATATGTGTGTGATGAACTCGAATATTTGTTCAGTCGAGTTCATTTACATCTACACACTTACGAGAGCAAAAATATCTGAACACGACTTTATGCTCCTGACAATAGGGTCCTGTTCAGATATTTTTGTTCTCGTAAGTGTGTAGATGTAAATGAACTCGACTGTTCCTGGGTCATGGATGTTATCTATATATGTATTACTAGCTGTGCCCCGCGGTGTTACCCGCTCATCCCACGGGAACACTAAATTTATTCGGGATGAAAAGTATCCTATGTCCTTTCCCGGGTCTCAAACTATCTCCATACCAAATTTCATCTAAATCGGTTCAGCGGTTTAAGCGTGAAGAGGTAACAGACAGACAGACAGACAGACACACTTTCGCATTTATAATATTAGTATGGATATTTACTTTATGGTAGCGGTAGCACTAGAAACATTGTAATACGTAAAGCAATCCTACCGAGTGTTGGATGATTAAATAGAAAAGTACAGTCGGTTATAAAAGCTTGTCACAAAAATGAAATTTTTGACAGAAACTTAGTGAATTTTAGTGTATGTTTCTAACTTCCAGTACATTTTCAGATACCTTATAAGAACATGGAAACCCACGCTATCATGTGGGGTGTCGGTACCGACACTATCTCCTTGCCAGTTCCCGTTACAGTACCAGAAAGTATGCAGCTGTTGCTCACGCAATGCTGGAATAGGACGCCTAAGAATAGGTGAGTTTTTGTTCCGAAACACTTAAGGTACGATCGAATTACCGGTTCAATACGTCCTCCCTTCCATCGTTGCACCCCCGGTACGATCCGATGTCTCCCTTCCATTATTGCCCCGGTACGATCCGATGTCTCCCTTCCATCATTGCACCGGTACGATCCGATGTCTCCCTTCCATCATTGCACCGGTACAATCTGATGTCTCCCTTCCATCATTGTGCCGGTACGATCCGATGTCTCCCTTCCATCATTGCACCGGTACGATCCGATGTCTCCCATCATTGCACCGGTACGATCCGATGTCTCCCTTCCATCATTGCACCGGTACGATCCGATGTCTCCCTTCCATCATTGCACCGGTACGATCCGATGACTCCTTTCCATCATTGCACCGGTACGATCCGATGTCTCGCTTCTATCATTGCTCCGGTACGATCCGATGTCTCCCTTCCATCATTTCCCCGGTACGATCTGATGTCTCCCTTCCATTATTGGACCGGTACGATCCGATGTCTCCCTTCCGTCATTGCCCCGGTACGATCCGATGTCTCCCTTCCGTCATTGCCCCGGTACGATCCGATGACTCCCTTCCATCATTGCCCGGTACGATCCGATGTCTCGCTTCTATCATTGCTCCGGTACGATCCGATGTCTCCCTTCCATCATTGCCCCGGTACGATCTGATGTCTCCTTTCCATTATTGGACCAGTACGATCCGATGTCTCATTTCCGTCATTTTACCTTTATGATCCGATGTCTCCCTTCCATCATTGCACCGGTACAATCTGATGTCTCCCTTCCATTATTGGACCGAATGCCAAGCAAGAAATCCTAGATACTCAATTTTAATTTTAATTCTCTCCCCAGGCCCCCGTTTAAGATTATAGCCGCTCACTTGGAGATCGCCGGCGAAGAGTTGGCCGACATCCACCAGGAGGTGTTCAGCGCCACGCAGGCCTCCTGGAAGCGCGAGGTCCAGGAGGGCATGGCGCAGCTGTATACCAAGTGAGTCACGTCACAGGGCGGGTACTAAGTCGTCCACAGATTTTTCCATGCCCTCGCTGGACGTTGATCGGATTGATAATTGGGCTGTTTAAAAAAACCGTTCTCTTTTTTTTAAGTTTATGTAATTTTTAATGTAAATCACAGGCGATGAGAATAATGATAATATTTGTATTTCCATTACGTTTCTTACCTATAAGTAGCCTTATAGGTAAGAAAAATTTCGTAAGTACAATTAGTTCGCCAGTTAGGCGTATGTTTTATTTTGTCATTTAAAGTAAGGAATATAGAATCCGCTAAAGTGCCGCGCGATGTCACGCCGTAGCAAGGCGTGACGTCACGACCTCCACTCCCGAACTTTGAAGCGCTTTATCTTTGTTTGCCAAAAGGCCAAAAACTTTAATAAAAAATTAGACAACTAAAAATTTTAAGTGTCTTAACCATCGTTACCCACTAAATATTCTCAACATTATGCCCAAAAAAAATCTGTTCACGACTTAGCATTCACACCGTATATATCAAGCGTGACACACAAAAAAATCTTAACAGAAACATTTTCATTAGGAGCGAGAAAACGGCCCCGATCGACATACAAGAGACGAACACGCAGCGTCGAGACGAGCTGAAACACGCGAGAGATATCAGACAGGTGTACGAGAAACAGCTGGCGCGAGCCAACGAGCTGTACATGGAGGCCTGCGCCGTGAGGCTGCAACTGGAGCAACGCGAGGCGGCGCTCGACGAGTGAGTACATCCCTAACTTAGCTGAAGCGAGACATCAGACAGTGCGAGAAACAGCTGGCGCGAGCCAACGAGCTGTACATGGAGGCCTGCGCCGTGAGGCTGCAACTGGAGCAACGCGAGGCGGCGCTCGACGAGTGAGTACATCCCTAACTTAGCTGAAGCGAGACATCAGACAGTGCGAGAAACAGCTGGCGCGAGCCAACGAGCTGTACATGGAGGCCTGCGCCGTGAGGCTGCAACTGGAGCAACGCGAGGCGGCGCTCGACGAGTGAGTACATCCCTAACTTACTGAAGCGAGAGACATCAGACAGTGCGAGAAACAGCTGGCGCGAGCCAACGAGCTGTACATGGAGGCCTGCGCCGTGAGGCTGCAACTGGAGCAACGCGAGGCGGCGCTCGACGAGTGAGTACATCCCTAACTTACTGAAGCGAGAGTAGTGTTCCAAAGGACTCGAGCCCTTTAGCTCTTTTATTTAAGGCTGGCCTATATTTTGACGCCTAATAGGGCTTAAAGCCTATAAAGCTCTTTAGCCCCCAAGCCACCAGCCTAGACTCTCAGAGCTCGTAACCTTATTAAAAGGCTATAAGTTTAAAGGGCTAAAACTGCCTAAAAGACTTGTAAAAATAATGAGACTTAAAAATATTTTGGCCTCCGAACTTCAACAGGCTTGGAGGCTAAAATATTTTTGAGCTTATTAAAAAGATTTAATAAACTCGGCGCTCTTATAGTGGGGTGTTTTAAATAAAACAAAAGACGTGAGTATGTTTTCTCAACAATTATATAATTTTTGTATTTGGAACAGGCAAGAAACTGCCATTAACATACGTTTTTCAAAAGTGTATAAACACGTATTTCAATGATATTACTTAACATATTTTTATTTGTTCTATTGCGTTTTGTAAATTTCAATTTTAATTATTATTTTCTGTACGTTGTGTTTTTTCCGCTCATTGATACAATATTCAAACGCAATATTTTACATTATCTGTGAATAGTCTACAGTAGCTACCTCTGATTGGTCGGCGGTCTGACATGCCAACATGACGTCAGAAATAAATAAAAAATTTACTAAGTGATGTGATAGTGGCTCGTTTTGAATTTACTTATGGTGAATTTAATAGCATCGATTATTTCTGTAAAATTAAATTAATTGACTATGTAAATTCATGCCATCAAATCAAATAAAAAAATCTCCAATGAGGATTCCGCTCGAAAGTATTATCATCAATGCGGCAAACTGCAACTGACAGTTAAAAAAAAACGAAGTCAACTGGATTTTATTGAAGATGAATATTTAACAAAGAAGGTAATTCGAGAATACTAATACCTACATAATAAGTATATGTAATTTTTAAATTTGCTTTTATTCTCAAATCAATCCTTTTGATTGAATTGTTTTGATATTTAATGAAACATAATATAGAAAACTTTGTATAAAAGAACTAGTTATAAGCACAAAACAGATAGGTATAGAAATCAATCAACATACAAGCGCGCTCGAGCAAACGCATACATAGACTTTGCTCACGGACACGATATCTCGGACCAGTGCAAGCGCGAGTGCCATCCGCTTGACACGCGCGTCTGTGAACTATTTTATGCTATAATGGAGCAACGAGCTTCACTTCTGGCCCGTTATTTTTGAGGTTACGGTATTTAAAATATTTTCTGTGACAAATTTGTAATATACTAATATAACAATGACATAAAAATATTGTAGTTATTATTAATTTATATTTCCATTCTTCCCGTTTCATTCTCCACAATATATCAATCAACTATATAGGAGCGCCAGTACCACGATATGTTTTCGAGCATAAGCCATAGTTGACAACCCTAGAGCGACCGCCGACCACCGGTATGAAAAGTGAAGTAAGTACATACATGTGGTTGACTTCTGTACCTATCTGTTTTGTTGTATAAGTTAACGTACACAAGTAGCCTTAGCGTAGCCTAGGTCTAAAAAATGGCTATAGCCTTTAAAAAGGCCTAAAGCCCCTTAAAAGGCTAAAATAAAAATAAAAACCCATAGGCTTTTTTTAAGACTAAGGCCTTATTATGATCACTAGCTCTTCGAAACTCATTTCATCAAGCCAGCTCTAAAAAGAGCTCGTGAGGCTTCAAATTCGGGCTAAAAGGGCTCGAGTCCTATGGAACACTAAGCGAGAGACATCAGACAGTGCGAGAAACAGCTGGCGCGAGCCAACGAGCTGTACATGGAGGCCTGCGCCGTGAGGCTGCAACTGGAGCAACGCGAGGCGGCGCTCGACGAGTGAGTACATCCCTAACTTAGCTGAAGCGAGAGACATCAGACAGTACGAGAAACAGCTGGCGCGAGCCAACGAGCTGTACATGGAGGCCTGCGCCGTGAGGCTGCAACTGGAGCAACGCGAGGCGGCGCTCGACGAGTGAGTACATCCCTAACTTACTGAAGCGAGAGACATCAGACAGTGCGAGAAACAGCTGGCGCGAGCCAACGAGCTGTACATGGAGGCCTGCGCCGTGAGGCTGCAACTGGAGCAACGCGAGGCGGCGCTCGACGAGTGAGTACATCCCTAACTTACTGAAGCGAGAGACATCAGACAGTGCGAGAAACAGCTGGCGCGAGCCAACGAGCTGTACATGGAGGCCTGCGCCGTGAGGCTGCAACTGGAGCAACGCGAGGCGGCGCTCGACGAGTGAGTACATCCCTAACTTACTGAAGCGAGAGACATCAGACAGTGCGAGAAACAGCTGGCGCGAGCCAACGAGCTGTACATGGAGGCCTGCGCCGTGAGGCTGCAACTGGAGCAACGCGAGGCGGCGCTCGACGAGTGAGTACATCCCTAACTTAGCTGAAGCGAGAGACATCAGACAGTACGAGAAACAGCTGGCGCGAGCCAACGAGCTGTACATGGAGGCCTGCGCCGTGAGGCTGCAACTGGAGCAACGCGAGGCGGCGCTCGACGAGTGAGTACATCCCTAACTTAGGCTTTAGATTTTTCTCTTGCAGTAGTATATTTCCTCGTAATTTCTTGCGTTGTATTTCTCCTGTACGGTTTGTGAGGTGTGCCAGAGTACTTGCATTCTTGTTCGTTTTGTACACATTTACGCGGTCACGTCAAGATACGTCGCCGTGTCTGCGTACAGCTACGGATCGGTGGATCTCGGCTCCGATCGAGTGTTGAATGACTTGTCGAACCATTCCTTATTATATGTCTGTAGTTTATTTATTTCTATTTGAATCAATTTTGAGTTATATTTTTGCATTGGTTCCAGGTGTTTCTATTTAACAAGAGCAGACCCTAAAAAAAAAAAAAAAAAACGACTCGCATTAGATTCGTAGGTCTTTGAAGGTAGTCACATAGAATATGCACTAGTCGTCACGGACGAATCGGATCGCGTGTAATTAAGAAACTTAATAATCGCATCTCCGTGTAATACGGAGCTACGTATCTTAATTACACGTGCCGAACGGTCCGGATCCGTGTTACACGGCAACGGGTACACGAAACACGGACGCGACCGCGAGCCCCAGTATTTACACATCCCTCACTTTTTGCAGGCGCGAAAACGCCCTAAAGTCGGCCTGTCGCTGCGGCGTTCGGAAGCTGAAGTTCCACCGGCAGACGTCATCCTCCTCAGACGCCAGGTGCCAGCCCCTGGAGCCTGTTCATCGGCGCCGGAAGAAGAGGGACACCGTCACCACCGCCGACCGGGAACAGGTCAAGACTACGCTGCTTCAGGACCAACACAAGGTAGGAAGATGCTACTTAAAGTCTGTCTGAAGTTCCACCGACAGACCTCATCCTCATCATCTGGAGCCGGAAGAAGAGGGACACTGTCACAGGGAACAGGTCAAGACGACGCTGCTTCAGGACCAACACAAGGTAGGAAGATACTTAAAGTCACCCTGTCTGAAGTTCCACCGACAGACCTCCTCATCCTCATCACCTGGAGCCTGTTCATCGGCGCCGGAAGAAGAGGGACACTGTCACAGGGAACAGGTCATGACGACGCTGCTGCAGGACCAACACAAGGTAGGAGATGCTACTTAAAGTCTGTCTGAAGTTCCACCGACAGACCTCCTCATCCTCATCATCTGGAGCCTGTTCATCGGCGCCGGAAGAAGAGGGACACTGTCACAGGGAACAGGTCATGACGACGCTGCTGCAGGACCAACACAAGGTAGGAGATGCTACTTAAAGTCTGTCTGAAGTTCCACCGACAGACCTCCTCATCCTCATCACCTGGAGCCTGTTCATCGGCGCCGGAAGAAGAGGGACACTGTCACAGGGAACAGGTCATGACGACGCTGCTGCAGGACCAACACAAGGTAGGAGATGCTACTTAAAGTCAGCCTGTCTGAAGTTCCACCGACAGACCTCATCCTCATCATCTGGAGCCGGAAGAAGAGGGACACTGTCACAGGGAACAGGTCAAGACTACGCTGCTTCAGGACCAACACAAGGTAGGAAGATGCTACTTAAAGTCTGTCTGAAGTTCCACCGACAGACCTCCTCATCCTCATCATCTGGAGCCTGTTCATCGGCGCCGGAAGAAGAGGGACACTGTCACAGGGAACAGGTCAAGACGACGCTGCTTCAGGACCAACACAAGGTAGGAAGATGCTACTTAACGTCACCCTGTCTGAAGTTCCACCGACAGACCTCCTCATCCTCATCATCTGGAGCCTGTTCATCGGCGCCGGAAGAAGAGGGACACTGTCACAGGGAACAGGTCAAGACGACGCTGTTGCAGGACCAACACAAGGTAGGAAGATGCTACTTAAAGTCAGCCAGTCTGAAGTTCCACCGACAGACCTCATCCTCATCATCTGGAGCCGGAAGAAGAGGGACACTGTCACAGGGAACAGGTCAAGACTACGCTGCTTCAGGACCAACACAAGGTAGGAAGATGCTACTTAAAGTCAGCCAGTCTGAAGTTCCACCGACAGACCTCATCCTCATCATCTGGAGCCGGAAGAAGAGGGACACTGTCACAGGGAACAGGTCAAGACTACGCTGCTTCAGGACCAACACAAGGTAGGAGATGCTACTACTATAGACAAACTAGGAGTTGCCCGCAACTTCGTCTGCGTATTTTTGTCTTTGCCGTAAACGGGTGAAAAGTACCCTATAACCATCTTTGGATGTCCAGCTATCCCTGTACCAAAATTGGTTAAAAATTGCAGTTTCGTCGTGATGCGAGGACAAAGGAAGTTATGAAAACAGATGTCGCCAGGCTGGCATGGCGCCGCGCGCCCTTACAAAACATATTTCGATCCTGCATCACGCTATTAAAATTATTTTTAATAAAAAACTTAATGACGCGATGCAGGATCGACTTTTGTTTTGTATGCGCCATCTGTTGCTCATAATTTATTTGTACGCTGAAACGGTTGGGCAAATTTTAACCAATTTTGCTACAGGGACAGATCGACATCCAAAGATGGTTGTATGATAATTTTTACCAGTCTACAATAAAGAAAAAAAAATGGCTAGCACCGCCTAGTATAAATAAAAAAACAGCAAAATAAATATAATATTTACTCATACTGCATAATGCACAAATACATTATATGTCAATACAATGTACATGGTGATTATTTTATATGTCAGTTTTCACAGTTAGAGTTAGTAAAACTTACATGTATTTTTAATTTACAATAATACTTTTATTATTAATTCAATTTTAAAACTATTTTCATTTATTTCCTTTAGTTCAACGCGATTCTCAACGGAGTGAAAAACAACAACGAGGAAAAGGAAATCGTGGAAACTGTCGTCGAGCAGAATGGTAATGTCGAATTGAAGGAGGTGATAAACGATAACTATATCCAACAGGACGTGGCTCAAGTGTAGGTTAAGCTAGTTATAATACTCGCAGACTTTCTTCAACCGTTCCGTCAGGTTAGGTCTTAACCTAAAGGGCCTGCAATCCGGATTTCACCGGATTTGTACTAGTTTGGAGTACGGGTTCTGATATCCGTGTTACACGCGGAATCGTAGCTCCGTGTTCTTAGCACCGGCGTTCCTAAGATCGGTATCCTGCCTTTTCGACTAATTTTTCTTCGCAAAGTATTCATTTGGCAAACTGTTTCATTTCCCAACTCACGGTTTTCTCTGAAAGCAAAAAAAAATCTCAGTGTATTTTTTTATGCTCTTTTAGAATACAGTAGGTTAGGTTAGGTTTGTTTTATGAAAGTTCCGAAAAAAATATGGTTTCGGAGAAAATCGTGAGTTCGGAAATGAAACAGTTTGCCAAATGTTTTTTTTTTTTTTTTTTATCTAGCCTGTAGGACTGTCCCACTGCTGGGCAAAGGCCTCTCCCTTTGATTTCCACAGGTCCTTGTCTGACGCTGCCTCCGGCCAGTTGCTGAGGAATGCGTCTATGTCATCCCGCCATCTCCGTCTGGGCCGAATGAATACTTTGCGAAAAAATTTTAGGCGATACGGCAGAGAACCGCTAAGATCTCGTACTACACGGTCACGTCAAAGATATGTAGCCGTGTTGCGTTCGGCTCCGGATCCGCGGATATCGGCTCCGCTCGGTTGTTGAATGAATGCTTGTCGAACCGACAATGTCACGGATCGGATCCGCGTGTAATTAAGAGACGCATCTCCGTGTAACGCGGAGCTACGTATTTTAATTACACGGAGCCTAATTACACGTGCCGTACGGTCCGGATCCGGCTACGGGTACACGAAACACGGCCACGACCGCGAGTCCTAGTTTGGAGGCCGTCCGGGCGGTTTTCAAAGTGTCCGGAAAAAACCCGGACACTACGTGAATGAAAAATAAAGCGACTGTTATTGTAATATTATTCTCGGACCCGTCGGGGAAAAATGCGATTAACGACAAATTTCCGGATTTTTAAGTCTTTTTCCGGGTTCGACGAATTTAGATATGGCAGCCCTAGGTTAAGACATTTAGGTTAAATTAGATAGTTAAGGCTGTCTGTGTGCAGAAGCGGGCTGAGAAAAATGGACCAGTAACATATCTCCTTATCCGTTCAAAGATGCTGATTGTTTTAGACATTTTTCTCTATGATCAAACATGTTTCTTAACATGACAATTGTTACTACTTAGAACAGGGCTATTGGGATTTGTTGATATATATTTGAAACCTAGTTTTTTTATTGATAATTTTTGTTTCAAAAATAACTAAATTTCACACAGAAAACTGGTTTCTTCAACTCATTTTCGACTGCACGCAATGTAAGCATGAAATAGCTATGTTACTACCTAGAACTTGGGTATAAGTATTATTTTCTTCAAAAAGTTGGTTGAAATTATCAATATAGTTGTCATGATACGAAAAAATTAAAGTTTAAAATGAATAAGGCATAATTTTCCGCGTGAATTTTGTCAATTTCCAGTAGTTGTTGAAACAAAAATTATCAATGAACTACTATCTAGAATTCAGTATAAAAAATTGGTGGAAATTATCAATATATTTGTCAAAATATAAAAAAAAGGCCTAATACTCTTTCGGGCTTCACATAAACGCCTGATTGGTTAAATTTCTCTGGTCCGCTTCAGTAGACGAACAGCCATGGCCACCAGCGGCGCGGCGAGCGGTCGAGCGAGAGGTCCGAGCGCGTCTATACGAGTGAGCGAGACACACGTACCGAACGCCGCCGCCGCTGCCAATGTCGTGGCGTCTCCCTAGCGTGGAGCGAGCTATTGTTCATAAGGGCGAAACTATAGACTACCGTTGAACTACCCAAATATAGTCCAGTCCACAACAATGATCCGAAAATTGCTCGTTAATATATGACAATTATAACGACTATTTTGACAATTTTGACGACGCGTTTGGCTCGGTTTGTAGACACCTGCCTACTGAGCCGGCGGTCCCGGGTTCGAATTCCGGCCAGGGCAAATATTTGTGTGATGAACTCGAATATTTGTGCTTGGGTCATGGTTGTTATATGTATTTAAGTATACATATATTTATCTATATAAGTATGTATATCGTCGTCTAGTACCCATAACAGAGCCTTCTTGAGCTTAATATGGGACTAGATCGATTTGTGTGAGGTTGTCCGATATTTATTTATTTATTATAACGAATGAAAGTGACCAACATAATAAAACAAACTTAAATAAAAACGTACAAAATCTTTTTAAATTTTTCTTTAAGCTTTGATCTTTGTATTAATGGTTTACGTATACAGAATATGGATTTTGATAAAAATAAACGATTTTCGTTTTGGACCATAGTTGGATGATTGGACTATAGTTGGGTAGTTTTACGGTATGGATTTATTTCTGTTACGAACAGAGATTTTACTCAATACCAGTGGGGCTAGCATGTCTTGCCGTGTCTTTTGTCGCGTGACTAAGTCACCTGTCTCGTTCGGACGGCATTGAAAGGAAAGTGACGGGTAGTATTTCTCGCGCGAGATAATTGCTTGTCTCTTTCTGTGCGGTAACGTGAGAGGGGTAGCGTTGTCGTGCGACATGAATCGCGATGAATAGTTGTGCTGGACGAACAGTGAATCTCGATTTATAGGCAAAATCTGCATCTTTTATGTTTGTACCTAGTTGTTTTTTATTATCATTATTTCGGGTATTAAAGAAATGTACAATGAAGATTGTTCAAATAGTGAACGATTCCAAATGAATAGACAAAAACACGTTGGCTAATGTGCCGCGTTAATTTATTTGTTGTAAACGTTTCTAGAAATCTTTATTTAGTTTTTATCGTTATTATATTATTTGACAACGGCGTCTGCCCGTTATATTATTTTATTAGGTTAGTTGTATCGTATTTAAGTCGTAATATATTTCGGCGTGCATAGGAAGGTGTATATAGACTGACACTTTTAAGTATCAGAGAGACTGTACACGCGATTATGAAGCCCTTACTAAGCATCGGATACCGTTATTCGTCTCAATACAAAATACCGTTAGTCAAATTCGGTTTTTCGCTTATTAATACATTTTTATTTATATTCTAGTCTAGTGGGCTAATTTCAAAGATCTATATCTATAACTAAATTCTGTTTAATAATATAAAAATGGTAAATTAGAAGATATATCAATTTTAATTACTTAATACCGGTATACACTTATACAGCTGTAATAAGCTGAATAAAAGCTTTATAAGATCTTATGAATCCTGCTATTGTCAGCAGGCTATACGGATTTGACTTTCTCAGTTTACTTTAAACTGAAACTGACACATTTATATGACGTGCATTAGGTGTTTTAAACATATATTAATATTCAACAAACAGCAATTTAGAAAACTCAATTATCTTATCTACACACATATTTAAACAGTAGTTTAGTTTATCAAAATAGCGTTGTCTCTATGTTGACTATCGCATTAAAATTATCTATACTTATTGAAGACGACGCAAATATGGCTATAGCATATAGAATTATAGCATAAGAATGATATAATAAGTTAAGATTATAAAAGGAACAGCGCCCCCATAGTTATTGCTATATAGATACATATATCAATGTGCAAAGTTAAATTCAATTTCGCTCATACGTGGTCCACACCGGGAGTCGAAACCGGCATCTTTGTATTACCAGTCCAACCTTAACCTATCGACCAGAGACTCACTATAGTAGAAATTATCTAAACTAAGCTTATCCACTTACCTGCATTCACAATGGCATTGTGTCTAATACAATCATATATGCTTTTGTTCTCGTAACCGCCCACCAGTTACTTACAAAAAAGGTTATAACTACATTACGTGGATATTGAATGTTCAACCTCATTCCCTGTTGAATAGGTTTAAAATGGTTGATGATGAGAGTTCATGGTATCCCATAGTCCTTTTTCTAGAGAGTACGTTCATGATGAGAGTCGGGCGGTTGTAAAATTCAAAAAAGTTATGATCATTATTCTGTTAGTGTATTTTGTAGTCTAATGTTCAAGGAAATAGAGTCGATAATCTACATTAACCTTCCAAGGTGGTTACAATCTGCTTTTACTACGAGCTCATTATCTTAATTTGTGGTTAACCACTCAATGGTACCTATTTGAGTTCTTAAGTGGATGAGCTTAGTTTAGATAATTTGTACTTATACGTGCGCTTTTAATTTTTCACTCCGTTTCGATCTATGTACCTATTGAATTATTTTAGAGGGTTTTTATTATCCTTAATTTTTCTTTGCGTGTTTATCTTTGTATCTATACAGCAATAAAAAAAACGTGGTGTGAATATACACACATTAAAAAAGTAATTTAGAAAATCATTTTTTTTTTTTCGAAATAAAATATTACGAATGACTATTCCTAATGCGTATTGATTTGACTTCACCATCAAGACGATGAAAGTCACTGTGGAACCTGACTGGGGATGAATTACATAATCTAAAAATATAATTAACACGTTCACAAAATTAATTATGTAATAGAGGCTTGCCGTGACCTTACATAAGGGACACGGACAGTGAACGTCTTAAAATTAAAATATATTAAAAAACTTTATTAATAAAATTCTTTGAAATTAAGATAGTTCCTAAAATCGAATAAAACTCGATACTGACAGTTGTATTTTGATAGCGGGTGGTTTTATATTCGGTCTAGGGAACCTAGGCGTCTGTCCAATGTTTCATGAATATTATTAATTGAGCAAGAAGAATAACTTGTTTTTTTTTTACTTGTGTATATGTATAATAAATAATAAAAATAGACAATTACTAGAACGTAAGAACTGCGGTTGAAAAAGTCTGCGGAGACACTCAAAATGGCGACACCCATTTTTGACGAATACGATGCGTATGTAAACATATATTTTGACATCAAATTTTACAAAAAAACCTAACGATATAATTTGTAAATTTGTTTTTTATTGGATACACGCGTGTATCCTAGTTTTGTAGTATTCGGGTGTCGCATTAAATGTATTAGAGAAATGTTTAATTTAGATTATCTTATTATTATGTTTAGGCTGAAAAGATCTCATTTTCTTTTAAGTCTGACCAATTACGATCATGTATGTAACAGTGAGATTTTTTTAATTACCACAATATTGTAAGAAGTATTTTCAAAAAGCTTTACGAGAATAGGGTCTAATTAAAAAATGATAATAATGCTTCTGGATAATTAACCAATAAAATTATATTTTATTCTAGGTAGAATTTCTATGAAACATCTTGCCACAAAAAAAAAACTTTTTTTCGGAACAAGTCTTAGTAAATTTAATATAAAAAAAAGCTTGATTTAACATATTTTTCTTATACTTTGTTATTATTTTATCATTCCATTCGAGATCATTGTTTATTATTTATTATTTAGGAAGTAGTAATGAAACAAATATATATTTATAATTTACGGTCTCATTAGGCCTAATATTACTTAATCTCAGATTTTATTAAATCTCCTTAAACTAGCTTAATAGATATTTATGTGTTACCAAATCAAATTGGCTTTTTAAACAGCGGGCGAGTACAAACAAAACTAATTAGCGAGGTACGTAGAGAACAATTTTAATTTCACTAAATCCTAAAATATATGTCAATTTTAGTCCTAAAGCAAATGTCTATATACATTAAAACTACCGAGCTATTTATAGTCCAGTGAACATGATTTATTTAGGTCTAGGTCGATTTATGTAAGATTGTCCTTTAATTATTTATTTAATAGTGAAACGCGTTGACTGTACGGAAACGCCGCCGTAAAACCATTTGGTTTGAGAACACATAAGCAAGCTCATCTACGAGCGGGTATTATAAATGTAAGAGGTTAGTTTAAGTCATAGATGTGCTGTTTCAAATTTCCGAAAACTTTCCTCATTTTGTTTGAGAAATGGGGAAAGTCTCCGGATTTTTCCGAAATGGCGCATCACTAGTTCGTACGTTTTAGCTGGCCTGAAACTTTATTTGTACCGTCACTATTGTGTAGCTAATAATATTTTTGTTTACGAAACGGGATCAATTGTTTTTCTGTGAAGTTAACGTTGACGTCCACGGAAACCGAATTAGTATACAGAATAATGGTTCGTCAACAGAGTCGGCGATTGAAAGCGTATATTTATTTATTTATTCCAATATATGTAAGTATAACAGTACAAACACCAAAGCACTTATATACTAATTCAGTAACTAAATAATTATATCCGCGGCTTAAATCACCCTATATGGTATATTTATAATATAGTACATTTTAATTATCTTTTATAGCGCCACAGTTACTGTCCGGCCAAAAAGAGTAGCAATTAAGAAGGGGCAATACTGTAGTGTCCTCTCTTTCTAATCAATATAAGAAAACGGTAGGTAGTGCTTTTAATTTCCTTACAATTTTGAAATATTACTTTATTTTCTATTTAATAGGCTAGTTGACTCATGTCAAATTGTAATAAACTAATGTTTATTCCGTATAGTATTTAGCAAAGGAAACCTTAATATTTATTTTTCAATTCATAATAGTGAAAGATAACTGAAAAAATTTAATTTGAAAATATGGTTTTTAATCTGTATTTTGAAATGCTTACAACGCTGTCCGCCATTTTCGCTTATGATAGTGACGTCATCGGTCATGTAAACAAAACTGAAAGTCTACTTTGACGACTTCGAATAGTGCCGTCCCTCTCGATCTCCTGTCAAAGTATATTGGAGTGAGCGGAATGGCACTATACGACGGTCGAATTTCGAATATTTACAGGTAAATCGACGTCACGCCACAGATTAGCAAAAGGGAAAAATGGCGGACGGCGTTTTTGAGTGTTCATGAAATTTCTAATTTTCAATTGATAAAATTTAGCTTTCTAGCTTTTACAAAAATACGAGACATTTTTTTTAGAGCTAGTAAGATCATTATTAACCATTTCAAATATATTTCAAAACTGGGTCTACTAGCCTATTGTTTAAAGTCTCACCCGTGTGGTAGCCGGGTCAGAATAGCGCCACTCCGAACTCGTCCGCGGATGTCGTAAAAGGCGACTAAGGACTACGAACGTGACTGACCGTCTAGTCGCAAAATCTAATCAGGTCGTCATTATTATTTTAGTTAATTTCAAGTCCACGATCGACTTCAACTACGGGAAATACCTATAAGAGAAAAACAAGCAACGAGAATATTAAATTCGACGATGCAGCTGGTTAAGTTGGTGGTACGGAGGCGTCACGACCATTTCTTAGGACTGTTTGAATTCTTGAGCACTTCATTTGGGCTTGAGTCAGCAGCAGCTAATCCGGGAAAGAGTTTGACATTTCGCCACTCGCTGGTAGTTGCTGCCTACGAAGCCAGCGGTCCCGGGTTCGAGTCCCGGTAAGGGCAAATATTTGTGTGGCAACACCGAATTGGTCCTTAGTCTCGGATGTTATATTATCTATATTAAGTATCTGTTTATGTATGAGTATATTATATATGAATTAAACTAAGATTAGTTGAAGTCGGTTGTGTCTAGTTTTAGTTCGTTTTGTTTATTAATTTATTTCCTTTTCATATCCGTTGTCACTTGCCGCCTATTTTTGTTATATTTTATTTATTTATATGTACTCTTTCAACCGCCGATTCTCTCAGTGTCAGTGTTTCGTTACATTTTTTCTGGGACTCGACTTCATGTGATTTGGATTGCCTGTCGAAATTGTAGGAGGTATTTTTTATATATATTTTGCTGCAACGATACTTTGTCGGCGTTGCGTGTAAATTAAGTAAATGTATGTCTTAGGTGTTAAGCGTGTTGGTGAAGGGCACTTTTTGAAGTAGATGAACGTGAGTACATTCAAGTTGGGAAACATCATAGGGGCCGTACAAGTATTACGTGAGTGAAAAGGGAGGGTGGGCGGATTACGCGAGTACACGATCGGTCTCAAAGTTTTTTTAAACAAAGTACAGCTAACTGATAAAAGTGCCCCGACCTTGTTTCAGTATTTCGGGAATAGCCCTTTACTTCACTATGAACCAAATGATCTTGTTACCATTTTCGTGTTATATTTAATTTAAAGTGATACAGCACCATTGTACTCCATTCAACAAGGTACTATACAACCCCGTATTTTTTATAATGTAAAATATATTCCAAGTACGCGTTTTTTTTTGTTTAGGTTTTTTTTGTAAATTTTAAGACCGAATCGTCTTATTGTTTTATAGTGCGTCCACGATAGTAAGATAACTAATAATTAATTTTAAATTAGATATCAAGTCTGGATATTACGATTTATAATTTAACCGTGATTGCGCACATTATTTTTTTAAGTAATTTTTCTGATGCATTCTACTTTTTGTACAGAAATTATTATGATTAGTAAATTACTTAATTACTTACTAATTACTTATTATACTGATACTGGCTAACCGATTGTCTATGTCTAAAAAGATAACCTTTAAATGCAGATAATCTTTCTCAGACTGTGTCATTCTTTTAATTTCGTTCTGGACTTTATATGGGGCGTTTAAGATTCAGTATCTAGAGAGGGATTGGGGCAGGGTCATTAAAGAGATATAAAGGTCTTGAGACTGATTGCGATACTTCTGTCTCTATGCAACTGAAGCGTTGGCCATCACCACAAATGTGACACGCGGCTTTCTCGCGTGAAATATATTACCTATCTCTCTCTGCACAGTGCTGTGAGAGAGTGACGGGTGACGCTGTCGCGCGTCAAGATTCGCGAAGCATAGTTGAGCTAGACAGGGTATGAGGGTGCGAGACTCGATTGCATGGAAACCAGGCGCGCTGACTGGCCGTGAAGGCTTGTTCGGACTAGGCTAGTATTTTAGTCTAGTAGCGAGTAATGTAGTAGCTAAACTATTCGCTACTGCCTAAAAATCGTTCGCATTACAGTCGAGTAGAGTTCACAAGTCAGTGGTATTCTGCAATTTAAAGTGGTTTACTCGCTCCAACGAAACGACATTTTCACGCCAACTAATGAACTCAAACTATATCGACAGGTTCGGACTTGTTTAGCCGGCGGCCGAGTAAGCACGGACGCGTGGTGGGGGGTGCTACTCACTACTAAACTACTAAAAAAATTGAAGAAAATGGATTGACTCGACTAAATTACTTACTAATCTACTCGACTAATTTTTTGGTGTTCAGACACGTTTAGCTACTAAATTACTCGCTACTAGACTAAAATACTAGCCTAGTCCGATCAAGGCTTGAGCGTCGTCTGTGGTGCTGATGGTCGATTATCGACCACAGAAATGCTGGAATCAACATCAAACGTGATCGCACCTCTTAACGACTGAATGTGTGTTTTCCGTTGGAGTCCGCATAGAACATAGTCAGGACAACATAGGTGACGTGTACAGGATTGGAGTCGGACCAGGCAGGGGGGAGGGGGCAGTTCGAGGGGGAAGCGTCGAACCGATTGGGCGGCGTCAGTCCACGGCCTGGGGCATCGCTCGTCCTGGCAGCTTTCTTTGGAGGATCCTGTGGCCACTGTTGATGTTGATTAACGATACGAGTTTAAGGGCGTAGTCGAGTCTAAACCAGCCACGAGGTCTTACCTCACTCTTGCTACCATAATACGAATACTAGTAATTGCAGTATATTTTATAATTTTTCGCGATTCCAACACTTTGTAATACGAAATGTTTAGTTCTAGTAGCAGTGATAGTGAAGAAGAAATAATTGTAAGAAAAAATAAAGCCTTAAAAATTGGAGATCGTAGGTGTCACGAATTTCATATAAATTACCTCACCTTTACTTATTTTTAATTTAATAACCTCAATTTTACTTATTTTTATCGATATAAGAAAAAATGCAACACTGAAATTGAGAATCCGGTAAAAAAGGGTACTTACCATTGTACGCCGTTTCCAATTTTGCCACATAGTGTCCCTTAAGTATTTCCAGTCTCTCCATTATTCCTAAATCATTTAAATTTTGTGCTATCTATCTCTTTCCATTTGTTAATTTTCACAGTGTGCGTTAATTTGTCACTAAATTTACCAAGAATAATATTTTTGTTTTCTTTTATGAGCTCTAAAAAGGTCAGTTTAGCTTGCAAGTCCATTGTAATGTTAGTTGGGATTTAGGCTAATGCTCGTAGATAGATCACTATAAAATTATTATTTTATAATTATGTATCGTAAATCTTGCGTTTTGCGTATAAAGTGAAACTACCTTCAACATATAAAAGCTAAATAAATTGTTACATATTTCTAGTTGTAACATTACAATTTTTCGCTTGTATATTTACAAATCAACAATCCTACAATTATGTAGCCGTCGTGACATACCTTTATTCTTTGTGATACCCATTTACAAAAGTGACATATTTGTATACTACAAACTTGTAACGAACTTGTATTTGTGATTATTGTGGTACATTTATTTGTTTACAATTTAACAATTTTGTCGAATAGTACGCTTGTAAAGTTTTGTGGGATAGGCCACAGGTCTACGGTATTCCCTGCCTGTCGTAAGAGGCGACTAAAAGGGGTACCTAACCATTATTTTAGTATTATTACTTTTCAATTTAATTTATTCAAATTAATACGCTAATTTCTAAATTTACCTTACTATTGTGGACGAAACTTTATTTAATTTTACTAGTTCGTGTTTCTTTTTTTTTAGGATCGTATATCACTTTTTTTCTTGACACGGGAGTAGGGATTTTTGAATAGGATGATGAATCGAAAGTCTTATTTCATCAATAGGCATTGGGTTAGTAAATAATTCGGTAGTACCTTTTTGAGTTGACCACTGATAATATCAGTTGATATTATCATCTTTAAATATTTTAGTGTTTCCTTTAGTTTGTTCAACGGTGCTGTTTATTTTACATTCCTTACTGTTAGAATAAAACTATGCAAAACCTATTACGAGAGTCTGATTTTTCGATGAGTATATACTGTTTCTGAAACTTAACTTTTAAGCTACAACCGACTAAGCTTGCAAACATTTTTACGTTTTTGAAGTGAAACCTCTAATGCGACTTCCAACAAGGTTGCGTTAAACGTTTACCTATTTTCATTTCCACATTACAAAGTTTCACTTCTTCCGCGCGGAGGGCCTCCACGCACTATTTTTTATCTAATAACATATTTATTATACCTATCAAAATATTTTTATACGTTGAACAGAACCCCTAGACTAAAATTTTCAAATTCCTGAAGCATTAATGAGTTCAAATAATAATAATAATAATTTATCGCAACTAAGTACTTAAAACTAGGTACGAGGGCCCTGTTGGGGCGTAGCAATTATTTAATTCTAGATTTGTGGACATTGCACTTATTTATATTAACTAAGTTGTGTTTAAAAAGTTTGCGACAATGTTACAGTATTCAGTCCATCTGGAATTATGATCTGATTCATTTCAAACATTCCTCTTGCATTCTAGGGAGTTAAGATAAATCAAACTACTTTTCGATGTTATATGTACAATCATAAGTATTTTCTGTGGTGAATTTCTACTTATTCTCAGAATAATATTCTGGTTATATTCAGACATCGGTAACTTGACTGTGATGGTTGTGTGATCTGCAAGCTCAAAGAATGTAGTTGAAATGCCATATGTAACGGCTTCCAACTGTTGCGGTGTAGTTACCGATTTTCATGTTCATGCCAGGGCTAGAAAAATCTATTTCTGTACGATATGGTATTTGATGGCAGCTCGAATCACACTATGTTTTTAGTTTTTGTCTTAATTAATAATATGTAGTATAATGTCGAAAAGTTGGTGGTAGTTGTGATTTCATGTATTTCTTTTATGAGTGTTTAGTGATGGTATACCTAGTCAAATGCCGTATTGATTTAGAGTACCTACGTATTGTCAAAGAATGAAAAAAATACACCAAGTGCGAGTGGGACTCGCGCACGAAGGGTTCCGTACCATTATCTGTAAGTTATATTTATTTTATTTTATTTTTAGTATTTGTTGTTATAGCGGCAATAGAAATACATCTTCTATGAAAATTTAAATTGTCTAGCTATCACCGTTCTTGAGATACAGCCTGGTGACAGACGGACGGACGGACAGCGAAGTCTCAGTAATAGGGTCCCGTTTTTACCCTTTGGGTACGGAACCCTAAAAAGGAAGCCGCGTATTACCAACCATTTCTCAAAACGGTGGTTGGAACTAGTTCAGGTTTAATAAGCTCAAATGGCATACGATAACACTTACGATATACCTCTATATTTGTTCCATTTGAGAACACGTGGTTATTTTAAGCTTTTTGATTAACCCCATATCAGCACAAGACAGCGTGTTCTTATAATGAAACTTTTATCGACTGCACATCTATTTCCCATTTGACCATAGTTACGCAGAAAGCGACCATCTTAGATTTTTTGTCAAAGTGACTTAAGTCTAAGTCCAGTAAGTCTTAATCAATTAATGAGTTTGGTCGCTTTATTGCATTATGAAAAAAAATCTTTGGTCGCTTTCTGCATAACTATGGTCATTTATGCCAGCTAGTCATCCAACCCGATTCTAAAGACATTTGTGCGGTTTCTTAGGTTGGTAATAGTCTGCGGAAACAAATAACATTTCGTGTCAGTAGAGTAGGTACCTACTACTTGGAACCAAGTGACCGGTAAACATTTTTGAATTTCGCCCTGGCATGTTCTATTTATTTGCTACTGTTTATGATGTATCTGAATAGTTTCTTGTGTGGACGCCGGGGTCCAGGGTGCGAATATAGAATACATATAACAGTGACAGACTAGTATTTATACAAAAAAAAATATAAAAAAGTTTTTGTATATTTTTTTGTAAGTTTTCTTTTTTAGTATTTGCTATTTATTTTTGGTTATATAGTAGTTTACTTTCACTTAACGTTTTTTTACAAAAAAAATTCTACCTCTAAATGACTTAAAAGTTTATGAAGTTTGTATTCATTTGTGTAAACCTGTGACTTTTATAAGTGTTCGTTATTCTAAATACTTGTAGCATTTGTGTATAGTATGGATTCATTTGAGAGCAAATGTTAAACGACAACGATTATTTTTAGACCAATTTACTATAGCATTTATATAAGTTTATACACTAAAACGAATCTGTCACATGGAACTATTATTTTTATCTGTGTAAATGCTTTGGATTTGAAAATAATTACGTTTTAAGTGGACGAGTATATTATATTCCTCTTATGTGATGTACCTTCTCGAATCTCGACGGCTCTTGCGTCTGCACCCTCCCTGGTATCGATGTACCCCTAGATTAAGTATTTTATTGTCTTATTTGGATCCATTGAACAAAAAAATCCGATTTCCGAAATAAATAGTGACACAATTTTGGTCGTATTCTTTTCCTTTACTTCCTTAATCTTAACCCTTAAATGCACCCTTCGTTACCCTTGTTACAACCCATCTTACTACCAGTAGTAACACGGGAGTTTTTTTTTGCCCGTGTTACCACTAACTGCTCTGGTAGTAAGACGGATTTTTTTTATTTCCCCTATTACTACTGCCCATTATGATGGCTAAATCCTTCTTCCTTTTTTCAAAATCATAGACTTTTATGATCATGACATAATTAAAAACAAAATATAATGAATGATGACTGACTATTTGCTTATTATAATTATGGTGATATGATTTGCACTTACGATGATTCAGTAATACTCGTTACTGAAATGACAGAAGTCAAAATCTGAATATAGTTGGGCTTTGTTAAGATTGTCCCGAAATCTCAAGCTGAAGTGGATTTCAATGCTAATTAATCTAATTATTAATAAAATTAGTGTAATTATACGCATATAAGTGTTTTAAGGCGCCTTATCCGTTCAAAAATGCTGATTGATTTAGATATTTCTCTCTGTGATCAAATGTTTCTTAACATTAGCAGGGCTATTAAGATTTATTGGTATATACTTAAAACTAGTGCCTACGCCACATCTTGGGATTTAGGTAGCCGACCCCGATTGAGAATTCATTCTCAAAAAATGGGACAAAAGGCTAGGAGGATGATGATGATGGTATATACTTGAAACCTAGTAAAAAAAAATCATTTAGCATTTTTGTTTCAAAAACCATGTACTCAAATTGGACAAAATTCACGCATAAAACTGGATTTTTTACTTATTTTCGACTGCACGCAATGAAAGCATGAAATAGCTATGATACCACCTAGAAGTCAGGGAAAAGTATTATTCACTTCAAAAAAAGTCGGTTGAAATTATCAATATATTTGTCATATGAAAAAAATATGCCTTATGCCTTTCAGGTACTGACCACTTCGTTCCGCTTTGATGGCGAATGCAGAATGGCATTTCGATCTTTTATATGTAGAAAAACACTTTACCGAATGCGTCATAGAAATTTCATTTGATAGACATTTTTTTCCCCGAAGCCATGCATTTTTCAGAAATCTTGGAAATGTCAACCTGTAGATTAGGTTAGGTTTGTGTTATAACCAGGTTATAACATTCCAAAATATTTTATGGTTTCAGAAAAACATGCTTTCGATGAAAAGATATTTCTATGAAATGAAAATTCGATGAAACTTTTGTCTATAAAGCAAGGGTAAACAATAAATAAAAACGTATAAACGTTGAACAAATTTAATCTTTACGACTTTGCACTACAGTGATAAAACAATCTTAAATTAACGTATTTACAGTAATAAAACAGTTTAAAGTACACGTTTCGTTGCAGATCGGCTAACGAGCATACAACGTTATTTGACATTGGTTATCACATAATGTTTACGAGTCTTTCCCTGCCTGTCCACTCAAACGGGGATCATGAACCAATCAGGCTGTTTGTGAAGCCTGGAACAATTGGTTTACACATGTGGATATACAGCCTAAGCCTAAGCGCTTGTGCACAAATCACGTGAGGTTCAATAGGGGGGAGGGGGGTCACGAAAAAATCACGATATATCACGTTGGGGGGGATAACGAACTAAGAAAAAGTCGATATTTTTTTCTCGGTTTTGTTAAAAATAAGTCTTCACTTGTTAAATACTTCAAAATAGCGAGTCAATTTTACGAAATTTTAGCGGAAAAAAATACACGTGAGGTAGTGAGGGGGGGGGGGGGGGGGGTCAATCACCTGAGAATTCTGTATCTCAGCTCCGATTCACGTTTGTGATTGGTCGATTCCCCGCGTCTCCGTTTCAGTGGAGACGCACCCTTAGCATACTAGCGATTTGAGAACACGTTGAAAGCAAGAGCGTGCAGCGAATTCGCCGCTATGGCGCCATATTGACTACACTTTACCATTGGCGTATTTAGGGGGGTGGCCGGGTGGACCGTGCCCACCCCAATATGGTCTAGTGCCCACCCCAGGATTTTGGGTAACCCATAGAAATTCATGATTTCATCTCATAGGCCATGGCCAGGCCCCACCCAGGCCCCGCCTGAAAAATAATCTTAGATACGCCAATGCACTTTACGGCTTTTTATTGATATTATTAAATAAGGGATAATAAATGAGATATTACCAAATTAATACAATTTCAAAAATGTCCCATTTTATGATTGAAAAATTAATTTGGAGAGTGCCTCGTTCTATAAAGGGGCTTCTAAACGGGCTATGTTTAGCTGCAATTTGTGGCCGGACATTATTTGCATCTTGCTCTAGCGTAGGGTGTCAGAGGGACGGCCATAGTTGCCGGCAACAGATTGCAGTAAAATAATAAGCTCCATAAGAGCGTAGGTCACAGCGCAGTAAATCATACAGTCACACTATTACTATTACTAAGGCGGATTTAGTATAGAAATTGCAGCTGTGTGTCATGCATGACTCATGACTGACAAATTTTCCACAAGGTGACTTCACGTCAAATTAATTAAATTACTTCAAATTGAACACTTTAAAATTTGCAATGTTGTCAATTGAAGACTCAAAGAGCTTGCTTCGCTCCCAAGTTGCCCGCATTCCGCCAGTAAGCTAAGGATCTAATAGTCATAATAATAAATAAATGACGGAAGACGAAGGCAAAAAATCACACATTTGAAAGTACTATTCCGAAATCCATTATTGGTATAGTCTATCCAGAACCTTTCTTAATTAGTTTCTGTCAAAGATTTAATTTTTGTGACAAGCTTTTATAGCCGACTGTACTATTAGAACATCATCAATTGCTCACGGAGACGATTCTATATAATTTTATTGGATATGGCTGTAAATTATTTGTTCTGTATATTTATAAATTGTTGCATGGTGAAAACAATTAATTGCAATAAAGAGACAATACAATACAATAAAGACCCCAAACTCGGCAGGATTGTCTTATCTATTAAAGTTTCTGGCACCACCTCCCGGCTCCATCATCAGACCAGCCCCGTGGTACCATATTATATTGTCATCAAAGTTAAATAAAAGCTTGTAAAAAGCAAGAATTTCGGGGCTATTTATATAGGTTATCGTTAAACAGTTGTATGAATATTATACTGTTTAACTGTCACTTGTCCTTGCCCGTTTTGCAGTACAAGTTTATAATTATTAATTTATACTCGAAATTGACAAAATTCACGCAGAAAACGGTTTTTTATAATTTATTTTCAACTGCACGCAATGAAAGCATGGATTTTGCTATGTTACGATCTAGAATTCACGGTAAAATATTATTCACTTTAAAAGTTGGTAGAAATTGTCAATATATTTGTCATAATATGAAAAAAAGAAAATATCCATTGTATAAGCACGACGCACCCTTAGCATACTAAGCGGCGTATTTAGGGGGGTGGCCGGGTGGACCGTGCCCACCCCAATATGGTCTAGTGCCCACCCCAGGATTTTGGGTAACCCATAGAAATTCATGATTTCATCTCATAGGCCATGGCCAGGCCCCACCCAGGCCCCGCCTGAAAAATAATCTTAGATACGCCAATGCACTTTACGGCTTTTTATTGATAATATTAAATAAGGAATAATAAATGAGATATTACCAAATTATTACAATTTCAAAAATGTCCCATTTTATGATTGAAAATTTAATTTGGAGAGTTCCTCGTTCTATGAAGGGGCTTCTAAATGGACCATGTTTAGCTGCAATTTGTGGCCGGCCATTATCTGCATCTTGCTCTAGCGTAGGGTGTCAGAGGGACGGCCATAGTTGCCGGCAACAGATTGCAGTAAAATAAGAAGCTCCATAAGAGCGTAGGTCACAGCGCAGTAAATCATACAGTCACACTATTACTATTACTAAGGCGAATTTAGTATAGAAATTGCAGCTGTGTGTCATGACTCATGACTGACAAATTTTCCACAAGGTGACTTCACGTCAAATTAATTAAATTACTTCAAATTGAACACTTTAAAATTTGCAATGTTGTCAATTGAAGACTCAAAGAGCTTGCTTCGCTCCCAAGTTGCCCGCATTCCGCCAGTAAGCTAAGGATCTAATAGTCATAATAATAAATAAATGACGGAAGACGAAGGCAAAAAATCACACATTTGAAAGTACTATTCCGAAATCCATTATTGGTATAGTCTATCCAGAACCTTTCTTAATTAGTTTCTGTCAAAGATTTAATTTTTGTGACAAGCTTTTATAGCCGACTGTACTATTAGAACATCATCAATTGCTCACGGAGACGATTCTATATAATTTTATTGGATATGGCTGTAAATTATTTGTTCTGTATATTTATAAATTGTTGCATGGTGAAACCAATTAATTGCAATAAAGAGACAATACAATACAATACAATAAAGACCCCAAACTCGGCAGGATTGCCTTATCTATTAAAGTTTCTGGCACCACCTCCCGGCTCCATCATCAGACCAGCCCCGTGGTACCATATTATATTGTCATCAAAGTTAAATAAAAGCTTGTAAAAAGCAAGAATTTCGGGGCTATTTATATAGGTTATCGTTAAACAGTTGTATGAATATTATACTGTTTAACTGTCACTTGTCCTTGCCCGTTTTGCAGTACAAGTTTATAATTATTAATTTATACTCGAAATTGACAAAATTCACGCAGAAAACGGTTTTTTATAATTTATTTTCAACTGCACGCAATGAAAGCATGGATTTTGCTATGTTACGATCTAGAATTCACGGTAAAATATTATTCACTTTAAAAGTTGGTAGAAATTGTCAATATATTTGTCATAATATGAAAAAAAGAAAATATCCATTGTATAAGGCCTCTTAAATTGGCCTATATTTACGATTTATAAAAAAATAGGGTGTTAATTTTCGGTATTCCGTTTTCTGTCCCAATTTTGTGAACATTTGGAGTGTGCCTAATTATATATGTACAATTCAATAGACTCATGTGGCAGGCAGACAATACTTAGTAATAGGATTACGGAACCCTAAAAACGGTCACAATAGAAAATTCTAATCAATTCCTGTACAATATTAACTATTCTTACCTCCAACTGGTAACCCCATTATATAATAACGTAACATAATTTCATGACCCAAATGTATGTACACTATTCATTATTATATACAAATTAGTACTATGTTAATATTTGGTAACGAAAGTACATTTTACTAACTATACGGTACCACTTGCTGTACCTATAAGCACAGCTTTGATAAGCTAAATAAACGCTGAAGCCCTTATCACAAAACATACAAGCGCGCTCGAGCAAACGCACACATAGACATTGCTCACGGACACGATATCTCGGACCAGTTCGGACCAGTGCGAGCGCGAGTGCCATCCGCTTGACCTGTCCGTGAGCAATGTCTGTGTGCGTGTTGCTCGAGCGCGCTCGTATGTAGATTGAGTTCTGTACCTATCTGTTTTGTGCCCTTATGTAACACGCGTGTTACGTGGGCTGTCTCTTTTGGACTCGTTTTCAACGCTCGATTAAGATGCGTTTTCACAAATCGTTGTATTTCTTTTATTTACCATTATGTTACTTCTACACAAAAGTGCTTAAAAAAGGAGCATAAGTGGAATCGGATGGATTCAGATATTGTTACTACTAGAATCAATTTATTAAGTAGTGTCCGGGATTCGTTACCGGAATAAAAACGTTAAGCAAATGCAAAAAAAGGAAAAATCAACGATTTGTGAAAATGCCCAAAACGTACGACACAATTATTTATTCTCTATTGAAAGAGTCGTCTCCAGGGTAGGTCTATTCTCAAAATGAGATCTCATCTCATAAGCCCTTTTTAAAACCAACGTTATGGAGTGTAAAAGGGAGTGGCGACATCTTCATATATCCAAAAGTGTCCGCTGATCTGTTAAATTGGTGGCGCTAGTGTAGCTGAAAGTACTTCCGTTACTTAGCAACGGTTTGTATAAACAGTTTTAATAAAACGAAATTGTGGGTTTTTTGTTAAAACAAAGGAACTATGTAGGAATTTCTCTGGTCAACTAAAATAATAAAATTCTCATTTCGACACAGTTCACTCGTTTTAAAACTTTGAATTATTTCATACTTTCTTGCTATACTACTCTAGCGGTATTGCGGAAAACATTTTACTGCTTAGAAGATGCTGCTCCTTTCCCTTTTACACTCCAACGTGGAAGTCGACATTTGAATTTCGAACGTTAAAAACCGTTCGGAAACTATAAAAAAGGAAGCCGCCGAACATTTAGATAATAGGATAAGTGCGATAGCGGGGCAAGCGCATCCATAATTGTGATATCGAAAAGTACAAATGCTATACTACTAACGCCTAACACGCAACTACAGTTAAAATAAGGTGGGGTAAGACCGGGGAAGACTGTTATAGTCCAATAACTAACTGTTTGGTCTTATCCCATTAGACAATGAACTATGTTAGTCTTCCCATCTTACCTCAGTTGGCAAAATTATGATGGTCTTAGTAGTATTTTTCTTTTCGATATTTCAATCTGGACAAACCTTAAATAAGTTTCATTAAGTTCGGGTTTGTCAACTTAAGTAACAAAAGCCAACGCTAATCTTCTCAGCACAGTCAGCATCAAATAGTAGTGCATCATTCATTAAATTACTGCTATAGCTAAAAAGATGTTCATATTTGACACCTATATCTGATGCAGACTGTACAGTCAAGGGTCACATATACCCACTAAAAGTTACAAAAATACGTTCGCATTATTTTATAAGCCTAATAAATTTAGATATGTATTAGTGAGTTCGGGGTGTCGGTCTTACCCTTGACTAAATTAACTGGCAGTATACAAAAACAGCTAGCCAGTCCAGTAAACTAGACCGCTTTAAAACTAAAGTTCATTACATTCACACAAAAAAAGCGACTAGATTTAGAATATTTGCTTGCAATCGAGAATATCGTTCCGAATTTGAGCATTGGCCGAATTAGTCAGACCATAGACCAAAAATACATGAAGACTGATAATGCCTCAAATTCTTTTCACCTTAGCGAGAGCGTTCAGGTTGCTAACACATAAGCGGGTTCGCAGTTGACAAAAAAACCCGAAGAATTTAGTAAGATTGTCCGTTAATATTTATTATAATAATAATAATAATTTGACGACGCGGTTGGCTCAGTTTGTAAGCACCTGCCTACTGAGCCGGTGGTCATTGTCCTGATCATTGTCCCGATAGTCGTTTCGGCGAACGGTCTTATACCGAAGAGTCTCGACAAACTTAAGAGACTCTCGCTAGATGGCTGGATCAGGGGCCAGATACAGAAGGCGGTACTCCTGGACACGGCGCGCATCGTCAGGAGGTTCCTCCGTTCCTTCCAAATTATTATTATATTATAAATAATAATAAATAAATAAATATCGGACAACCTTACATAAATCGATCTAGTCCCAAATTAAGCTCAAGAAGGCTTGTGTTATGGGTACTAGACGACGATAAATACATACTTAAATACATAGAACAACCATGACCCAAGCACAAATACTCGAGTTCATCACACAAATATTTGCCCTGGCCGGGATTCGAACGTAGGCAGGTGTCTACAAACCGAGCCAAACGCGTCGTCGAAACATTAATAATATTAATTTTAGCCCTCCCAATCACATCACTCCTGCTCTATAGGGCAGAAGCGGAGACTTGCGGAGACGTCCGGAATCGACCAATCACCCGAGTTGAATTGAAATTCATATCTCAACTCCGGTTCACTTTATGTATGTGTAATCACTTTATTGTACACAAAAACAATTCACAAAACTTCAAAAAATAATACATGTACCTACAAATGCTGACTTTTTTTTTATCTCACCACCTACTCTTTTATTGTTTATTTTTGCTTAATCCTCTTCCCAAAGGTTGTCTGGAAGAGATCGCTCTTTAGCGATAAGACCGCCTATTGTCTACCATTTATAAATTAAGGTTTCGATTGTAATATTTTTCTTGTTGGTGTGCAATAAAGAATTGTTGTATTGTGCAAAGGCGAACTTATCCCTATAAGGGATCTCTTCCAGGTAACCAGTTAAGTTTGAGCAAATGAGAAAATAATGGGATATCCAAGAAGATAGACAAACGAACAAGTTAGTATGCACAGATACACTACGGACTAATGTCTTAATATAATAAAATATGTGTAGGTAATTCCAAAATATAATACATATAGATATAATTACATATATATCATAATATAAATAAATATCATAATATATATGAAGTAATCACTCTAATCAATTAACTTCACTCTAATCACTTTCGTGATTGGTGGATTCCGCACGTCGCCGCTCCGCTACCAGTGGAGCCGCACCCTTAGTCCTGGATCACCCTGTATGCGCAGCCAGTGGAGACGCGCCCTTACCCCTGATCACCCTGTATGCACAGCAATCCCGACTGTGCAGGCATTAGCAGTCTCCAATTGTTGGTCTATGGATAAACGTAACAATAACAAAATGGTACGACTTCGGAATTTTATTGCATCGCGTAATCACGAATTATAGTAATTTTTTTTTAAACTAAGCTCATCCACTTAAGAACTCAGTAGCATTGAGTGGTTAACCACAAATTAAGATAACGACCTCGTAGCCTCGTAGTAAAAGCAGATTGTAACCACCTTGGAAGGTTAATATAGATTATCGACTCTATTAGACTACAAAATACACTAACAGAATAATGGTTCTCATAACTTTTTTGGAATTTTACAACCGCCCGACTCTCAACAAGAACGTGTTAAAGAATCAAAGCTCCTTAATTAATAAGTAAAAAAAAAGAATGTATTATCTAGAAAAAGGACTATGAACTCTCATCATCAACCATTTTAAAGATATTCAATAAGGAATAAGGTTGAAAATTCAATATCCACGCAATGTAATTGTAACCTTTTTTTGTAAGTAACTGGTTGGCGGTTACGAGAACAAAAGCAGATAGGATTGTATTAGACACAATGCCATTGTGAATGCAGGTAAGTGGATGAGCTTAGTTTAAAAAAAAATGTACTATAAATCATAAAATTCACGTTAGATTACCACTAGGGCTTTATTAGGCTGCCTGTCTACGAAGCGGAGCGAGAAAATGAACCAATCAGCACCTCTAGCATAACTGTGACACGCGACTTTTAGACGCGCGACAAATACTACCTGTCACTCTCCTTTCAAAACCGTGCGAGCAGGACAGGTGACGCTGAGTCGACAGTCGAAAATTAGAAGACATAAGCCCAGAAGTAATTTTTTGTTTAAACATGGGATCTGTGTTCATGAACAAGCTAAACGGCTGAATCATATTTTTTTGAGTGGATTTTTTATTTCATTGCATATGTTTGAGAAAAGCACTATACACGCCTTAGCCGTGAAAAGGGCTCGCCGGCTTCGTATCACTATCCGTCTATACCTACTCACCCGGCAAGCCATTCTTTTCCCGGCGTCTGCAGTAATGTACTAAAGGGTCGGCAAAGCGAATGCGAATCCTCTAAAGTAGCAACCATTATAGGCTACGGTAGCCAATTACGCTTGGGCCGTACGCTTGTTCGCCACCTCTAGTATGAAAAAAGTGCATTTAAATCGGAGAAATCTGATAGGTCCATATTACCTCTCCGGTTTTCTGGACAGGCTGCGACAGAATTAGCTATTTCTGAAAACATTAGTATTCTTATTCATAATAAGTAGAATTGTACATTGTCACAATTGAAACGATTTTATACATAAAAAAAGCCAATAATAACATCGTCACATATCATATATAATAAAGGTAATAAAAGAATACATACACTTAGATGAAGACCCTATATCATATGAAATGACAATGCGATAAGTCACTTTATACATTACAAATTTACAATTTTTAATACAGTTGTACACTTATTGCTTATTATATGACAATTATAACACGACAATTTGATAAATATGTATATTGTATACGAACTTGTCATGAATATTTGACAATTGTCAATTATTCGCGTCACTATGATGTAGGGTCTTGAGATCGTGCCTAAATGACATTCGACAAATTTGATCCAAAAATAACGACATACATTTAAACATTTAACATTTATCCGACAATTTTTTATTGCTTATGTTCGATTGTGTTCTTATTTATATATTTATAAATTTTAAATATTTTATTATACTAATCTATACAATATTGAATAGTATTTACACGTTATATTTGGACGATATCTTTCAACTTTAAGGTGGGTTTAACAAAGGATGTATTCAGAGGAGTACATTTGCTATTAAAACGCAACTTCGTACGCTTCATACCTTTTTTTTCATCCCGTAGTTGGGTAAAAAAAAAAAACCTATAACCATCTTTGGTCGTCCAACTATCCCTGTAAAATCCGTGCAGCCGTTTTGGCGTGATAACAGCTGATCATACACCTCAGGCCAAAACTATGGAAACAAGCTTATATTACGAATACAAACTTGTGATTTCCTTGCGGAATAAATTACAAAATTACACAATATAAATGATAATAAACATTTCAAAAGCCCATAACCTAAATTCTGCTTATGAAAATTGCCAGTTTATCATTTTGTAGAAAGGCAATAAAAAAGGCGACCAGCAACTTCTTCCCAGAGTTATGTAAGTATATATTTTTACGATATTATCATGCTTTAAAAAATGACGTTTTAATGTGTTAATCTTTTGGCCGCCTAATGGTTACTAATATTTACACAGTGAATAAACGATTGAAAACTTTAAATATTAAAAGAAAATACTTTGTTCCTATAATCTTGGCCCGGGATATATTAACAATCTATGGATCACTGATCCGAAATAAATAATAATTTGTATTTTGAATTAACTCTTCTATACTATTAATGTAATGAAAATCATATTAAAATGGAGTGGAATCATTATTTCAAGCAAAAATTATAACAGTGTGATGCATTTCTATTAAATTTCGTTGTCCTTTTTTCACACCGAAGCAGCTAACCGGATTTCAGCTAGTTTTGGTACAGGAATATTTGGATATCCAAAGATGGTTATTTTATATGTTACTTTATTGTTTTTTTTTACGTAGTTGCGGGTAAACGCTAGTTCTTTATTAACCTTTTGAGCGCCACAGTCGGCTGTGGCCGTCAACAAAAAATCGTGCCCCTGACGCCACGTCGGCCACAGCCGTCCAAATTTCAATGATCAAAAACTTTGAAATTCTAACCGCTTCAAGTATTTTTCAATCCCTGTTGATTTTGGGGCACAACTTTTTTTTTTTACTCTGGCGTCAGTGGCACGGTAAATTGCTAGACCGCTTGGCGGTCAATAGGTTAAATCTACGCGATTACTTGAAGAATTTCTTCAGTTTATAATGAGCTCAGAATATGCAATCGCAAATCCAACTGCGGCGTTTATAAATGAAGCCTTGGAACATTTTAATTGTATTAAGACGGCATTTAAGCAAAATGACGCGAGACTCAAGTTAGAAAGCGCTTTGAACAGTCAACCAATGATCGTTAGGCTATTTCAGTGCCCTTTACCATGGGCGACAGCTTAAACCATTTGTATGGAGAATTGTAGTTCTACAAAGTAACCGCTAGGGGGCGATGTACTATTCTCCATACAAATCGTTTACGCTGTCGCTAGAGCGAGTACGGTCACGTTAAATCATGGTCAGGGTTCGGAAATAAGGATCGATATTCACTTAAACTTTGGCGGCTTTGTTTGACGTATGAGTGAGATAGGAATAGGATGTTGTCAACTTTAGGTAAATATCAATCCAAATTTCCGAACCCTGCTCATGGTATGGGTGCTGTAGTGTCATAGTTTTAAATGCGTGTCGCTATTGGGCCTTTAATATGCCTCTTCGACTTTTTGTTGCATAGATTAGACTGCAAAAAGGTGCCGAGTTTAATTACCAATATTACAAGCTCGTATTAATTATTTTTCCTCGCATTAGCCGTGAAAAGCAATATGTTTATTTCAGCTGAAAGTGCAATAGATGAACTCGTGTTATCGAAGATCCGTCGGTAAAAAAAGATAAAAATATATCGACTACTTTAACATCTATAAAAATCTTCTTACCACGGTAGCGAAATTCAATTCCCTCATAAAACGATCCCGATGTTGACTGTTGAAAACCACCTCCATTTAACACGTTTCGGTATAAATCTATCTCGCCTATCATTTCTTTATCTACTTATAACAATGGTAACTTGCGTATGTCGTAATCGGTTTCAGGCCTTGCATTATAAAGCTACAGTAGTACCATGAGTTACGGTGAGCTACATACTATCCATACAAATGGTTTACGCTGTCGTTACAGAGTACTGTCGCTGTAATGGCATGGTAAGGGTAATGATTACTCTGGTTTTAACCTGACAACTCGGACTTGCATAAATTGGATCTCTATCGCAATAAATTTAATTAGATGGACAGGTTAATGTAGGTGGACAGGTTTAACCCTTAAATGCATAGTTAGATGCAGCCTAGATAACAAAGAATACCAGATTTATTTAAGAGGCCTTATTTCTTTTAAACTGCTGATTGTATTATCGGCCAGGGCAAATATTTGTGTGATGAACTCGAATATTTGTGCTTGGGTCATGGTTGTTCTATGTGTTTAAGTATATATTTACCTATATAAGTACGTATATCGTCGTCTAGTACCCATAACACAAGCCTTCTTGAGCTTAATTTGAGACTAGATCGATTTGTGTCAGGTTGTCCGATATTTATTTATTTATTATTATTTATTATTATTAGTCATTTTTCTCTATGATCAAACATGTTTCTTAACATTTTATTGATGTTACTACATAGAACAGGGCTATTGGGATTTATTGGTATGTATTTGAAACCTACAGTTTGAATTTTTCATTGATAATTTTTGTTTCAAAAACTACTCGAAATTGACAAAAATGACACGGAAAATTAGTTTTATTAACATATTTTCGACTCCAATAAAAGCATGAAATAGCTATGTTACTACCTAGAACTCGGGAAAAAGTATTATTCACTTCAAAAAGTTGGTTGAAGTTATAGCTCTTTATCATTATACATTTGTCATAATATAATTTTTTTTTTTTACTGGAATAAGGCCTCTTAATATTAGGAATATTTATAATGTTATAGACAGTGATTTCATAAGGAAGCCTGATCCATTTTTATATTACTTCGTCATACGTTGACGGTTGTTATAAAACAGTTGCAGTTGTTCACTAACGAGAAGGCGGAAATTTGAACAACTTACTGCCATATTTTTTGTGATGTCGCCAACTGCGTTTTTTATGAGTGTTTTGGCAGTAATTTTGTTCCTTATTTGTTATTCTTTTTATTATGTGTTTCTACATGTATGAAAAATTCGCAATTTTTAATGTTTTTTTTTATAATATTCGAATCATCAAAAAAATCACGCATTTAAGGGTTACAATAATATCATGAAATATCGGACAACCTGACACTAATCCCTAGTCCGTGTGATGACTGATGAGCAGGGATCGGAAATTCGGGTGGAAATTTACATGAAGTTGACAAAATCCTATTGCTATCTCACGCATACCTCAAACAAAGCCGCCTATACCTACAACTGAACAACAAAGCGGCCGCCAAAGTTTAGGTAAATCCACCCGAATTTCCGCACCCTGCTGATGAGTGTCTATATTCGACAATATTACCGTACCTGAGAGGCATAACAAGTCACTGTCAGTTCATGTATATAACATAGCACTTACAGTGCTCTACTTCTCAAGGTGGACTGACTTACAGTGTTAGTGTTATGCTTCTCACATGCGGATTTGTTGCTTGGTCATGGATATATTCATGCATACGTATATCAATAAAGTATGTATATCGAAGTCTTGAGCTTAATTTGGGACTTAGCCGAATTTGCGCGAGGTCGTCTGATATTTATACAAAAATATACTATGATCATCTTTATCACATCAGGCTACAATTGAGTATTGTCAGATAGAGTAATTAATTTAGCTGTATATTACTCGGCCTACTTTTCATTGGTAAGGGTATAAATTGATTTCAATTGACTCGTCTCAGTGACAAGTGTGGTTAACAACGCTCATGCGTGATTGTACCTTGTCTTCTTTATGGTAAATCTTTAAGTATATTTCCAGTGTTATGTAAAAATGTATCTCCAGTGTCCAAAAACTGAAAAAGCTAGTCATCTACACTTTGTAATCTTATTTGATAACACCTTTCATTGACGTAAAATCACAAAGATTTTAAAGTTTGACTATATTTTTCGTTACTAAAAAGTAAATAACTATCCTTTTTCAGTCTTCTCATTAATTTTATAATTTATGGTATATACATTTGTTCCTTTCTATTAATTAAATAGTCTTTTTTCCTAGTGTATTATCATAGATTTGTCTTAGTCTTTTTATTATTTGCGAGACAGAGACAAATATATAACTTAAAACAAACAAATCAACCAGTCGCTAAAATCGTGTTTGTAGTCGAGTATATTTTTAAATATTTACATAATTTAACCGCAATTTTATAAAACTACAAACGATTTTAAAGGCTGATTGATTTATCTATTATTCTTAAAAAATAATTTGGTTACATCGGGCATTTCCTTAGCGAAACAGTGTCAAGTTACAAAGTGTACTAGGGGCCAATATTACGAAGGTACAACTTACAAACGGAAGTCTTTTTTCACCTTCTTATATTAGAAAGAGACTTCTGCTTACAATTTGTAACTTGAAACTTCGTGAAATGGGCCTCAGAGCGTCCAACATGTGATCATCAACGCTGTCGAATCATGACGTGGTTAATAGGTGAAGCTAAATAGCAGTTTTGTAATGTCTATTATAGTACATTATACCAACCTCAAAAAGTCAGCTAATCTAATAAATAAGCTTGTCGGACAATTTGATGCTGATCGTACAGCCAGCAACAGACTCTTACTGTCCAGAATGATCTGTACACAACTCTTAATATTTGAGGATAATATAGAAACAATTTCAACCGTGTTACTCTGCGTAATAGTCACTACGTCAGTGCGAACAGTAAAATCGCTATGTATTATTTATCCCACGGATGACTTAAACACTACAACAGTTGACTATAAATTTTATATCCGTACGCACCGACGTATTGCCACTGACTGTAATTACATACTGTACTTTAATCTTCGTATTTTGTACCAATCAATATTCGTGAGTTTCATAATATTGATTCAAAGTTATAACACATAATATAACATTTATACGTGATTAAGGGGCATCAGATAGTGATATTCTCTGAATTTGAATGCGTACGTTCTGCCTAAAATATATCTATATGCAATACATATCTCATTAAACTTACTGTAACCGTACCTGAGAAGCATAACACTGTAAGTCCATCTGTACCTGAGAAGAAAAACACTGTAAGTGCTATGTTAAATACATAAACTTACAGTGTTATGCTTCTTAGTTACGGTAGCACTTAGTGAGGTACAGAATTTACCATAACTGGGAATCAAAACACTGAAGTGCTAAATTAAATACATTAACTTACAGTGTTATACTTCTCAGGTACGGAGTTTACCATACATGAATCAAAAAACTGTAAGTGTGGTGTTAAATACATTAACTTACAGTGTTATGCTTCTCATGTACGAAGGCCCTTTTAATCCTTCTCGGGTACGTAATTAAGATTTCGCACGGCAGAATTTGAATCAATACTATAGAAACTTGCATACAGTTGAGATATCGAGTTGTAATTGTAATGCCGTTTGTAACCAACCTGACGTTTGCCGCGAAAATGCCCTTACATTAAATGACGGTGCCGTCATCTCCTTTTGTCAGCGCTAGCACGAGACCGCTGCCGGTGAGGCTCTGAAAAGAAAGAACATATTTAGTTGGCAGGATTGTTGTTTCATTTGTTTTGTTATGTAAATGTATTTTAGTGAGCAATAAACCGTATTTGTATTGTATTTTATTGTACCGCCGGATCTTGGTAGGAAAAGAATGCTTAATCTTTACCTGAGAGCCATACCACTGTAAGTGCATCCGTACCCAAGAAGCACAACGGTGTAAGTTCACCTAATTAACATAGCACTTACAGTGTTATGTTTCTGAGGTACGGGAGGACTTAGTGTTATGCTTCTCAGGTATAGAAGGACTTACAGTTTTACGCTTCTCAGATATAGAAAGACTTACAGTGTTGTGCTTCTCAGGTATGGAACGACTTACAGTGTTATGCTTCTCAGGTACGGAACGACTTACAATGTTATGCTTCTCAGGTATGGAACAACGTACAATGTTATGCTTCTCAGGTATGGGAGCACTTAATGTTATGCTTCTCAGGTACGGGATGACTTACAGTATTACGATTCTCAGGTACGGTATACAACTCACCTCGCTATTGATGCTGGCTCTCCACTATCAGCATGATCGACTGGTGCTGATCAGCGTGGATGGTGGGCACGGACCGGAGACACTCTATCTGGTGGGAAGCCCAGTCCTTCTTCTGGCAGTATGTGGAGCAGTACGGTGTTCGGCGACAGAGCGAGCACTCGGCCGATGCCTCTCTGTTGCAATTCGCGCACTGTAAGCATTCAAATCGGTATCCTATATCTCAACTTCGGAACATTGTTTCCCCTCTGTAATGTTTCGCCATATATTAATTGGTCCGATAGCCATTTTCCAAAAATGTTCATTTTTGTGAATCAACTTTTTTGTGTTGTTTACTCTGTCCCCGTTGCCCAAGTGACATCTTCATACTGTTTCATAGAAAAATGCTTAGGTTGTCCGAGCGAAAAATTTTGCGTAACCATAGCAACGAGGTGCACTTAAAAGTTGATTCACCCATAAAACAAACCTATCCTAACCTAATGGGTTCTTTAAAACGATGCTTATAAGTTGCACATTCTAGTGTTTCATAAACATACCTGTGCTAACTCAGGGCACGCTCCAGGGATTTGATATTGATAAAAAAGATGTCGATATTATATTAATACAGGTCTCATTGAAAGTTCTCGTTTACTATAAAACGGTGCGATATCATGTCTGATGAAGTAGTATTTTCATCTAGACGCCAATCTTTAATACCGACGAATATGGAAAAAATATACTTACCATGAAAATGATATAAAATAAACAAATAAATACACGTTTCAATTTGCTTATTGTTTTCATTCTCAAATGAAGAGAAAATAATATATATTTATGTTGATTAACATTTACATGTTTGCAGTAACATCGATATATTTATCTGTCGATAAAATATTTTGCTACATTACTTCATTATCCGTGGCCCGAGTTAGCACAGGTATGTTCATAAATAGAGAGCGGATTTGAAGTAGCGATCTCAATATTAATATGGATATGACTGATATAATTTATTATTTTTCTACACACAAAAATAATGTAACTTATCGGAACAAAAAAGTAAAAAACCTTTTTGGAAGCTTTTGTAAATATTGGGCAAAAATTATGATCTTTATAAAAACATCGTTAAACAATGAGTCATTGAAGTGTGCACTCACGTTTTATTATATTAAAGTGACATTGTTGCCATGAACTATCATATTGTAGGTACGTAATAAATAGGAACTACTGCCTTTTAGTTGTATAAAAACTCCTTTATTTCAAATGAAAAACTTTTTTTTTAATGTAGTTTATGTTGCAAAAATTAAATTCATTTAGGGCCTATTGTTCAATCACCAGATAAAACTTATCTGTCAGATAAATGTTGGCTGTCACTTTTCTTTTATATGACGGGAGAAAAGGATAGCAATAACTTTAACTGGCAGATAACTTTATCTGGTGATTGAAAAATCGGCCCTTAATCTAATTATTTATTAAGCTAAGTTTGCGGTGTGCGGTGTAATAAAAATAGACTGTAAGACTTTATATATAAATAAAATGACATGTATTTAACAAATTGCACTAAGTAGTCGTATCCATATTAATATTGAGATCGCTACTTCAAATCCGCTCTCAATTCATAAATTTATAGCTAACTAGTAGTTGTACATGATGGCGAGTTATGTACCGTGTACCTTCTTGGACTCCGGGTCGTCGGCGCTGTGCAAGGCGGCGTCGGCGTGCTCGACTGCGTGCAGCAGCGCGCCGGCACGTTCCTGCTCGAGCCTCTCTAACTGCCGCGCCGACACGCCGCGCACGTCCTCCACGCACTGCTTCAGCTCCGCGGCGAGCCGGGCGAGCGTCGCGCCGATGTCGTCTAACCGTTTCAACACGCCGCCCATGTCTGGGAGACCTGGAAAGGCGTAGTTTCGTAAAGACTAAAGACTAGTGCGTAGGTTTGTAAAGACTAGTAGATTACACGTCCAGTTGGACGGCCCCGATACCGGTTGACCAAGTTGTGGTATGTAGCTGATGTGTAGCATTTAGTGTTTAGCAGTAACACTTTGGTTTACTTGTATCAGCGATTACCAAATAGACGTGTGCGCCGCGCCGGTTTTGTACCGACGCCGCAGTGTACGCCGCCGCGGCGTGAAATCGGCGTGGCCTTTGTGTACTTTGTATTTATGCGCATACAAATAATGTTCCCTGTACATTATATAAAGTAACCTGTGTTTTATATAAAGTACAGGTTACATTATTTGTTGCGCATAAATACAAAGTACACAAGGCCACGCCGATTTCACGCCGATCGGCGCGGCGTACACGTCTATTACCAAACTGTATACAAACTACAATATTTTTTTTACATTCTAAATCTGATTTCGACTCTTATTTTTATCTCGAAGCTCCCTTCTACACCCTTTATATAATTCAAAGTCATCAAAGACTTGACTGAACTTCATCGAGCGGAATGGCGGGAGGCACAGAAGACGGCGTTTTCTGTGTTGGAGGCCAAGATCCGCTTTGGGTCGTTGAGTGAACGCAGCAAGTAAAATTCTCAGTGAACTGTACACCTCGAGAAAAAAATCGAAATGGCCGCAATAGGATTTTTTTACGTTTTCAACCCCATATTCAAAATCGAAAACTGACAGTAGAAATACATTCAACATAATTATTGAACCTACTCACAAAATCTCACGGGAATCGATTGAAAAATACAGCCCGTAGGCGAGAACAATATTTTATGTTTCTAGATAGACGAACTGATTGCGCAAGATTTGAACCCGCATCTTCAACGGGTCACCAATCCAACCTTCCGGTTCCACCATCAGATCATCCCCATGGTATCATATTATAGTATTGTCATCAATGTTAAGTAGGTATTCAAAATTTCAGCTCAATCGGTTGAATAAATCTGCTTCAAAATTGAGTTGCAAGATTTCACCCGAACAAACATAGATGCATAGTTGACGATACGGTTGGCGCTGTTTGTAATGCACCTGAGCCAGCGGTCCCGGGTTCGAATCCCGGCCGGGCCTAATATTTGTGTGATGAACTCGAATATTTGTTGTGTAATGTGTACTCATAGTGCAAGCTTTGCTTTGTTTGGCAAGTCGCTTTGTGTAGGATTGGCCCTTAATATTTATTTATTTTATAGTTACATATATACATGGCAAGTTAAATAAAAGCTTGTAAAACAAAACCACTGGCTCATAAACGGTAGCGTAGCTTAAACTTAATAACGGCGTTGTAACGTACGGTAAGTAATATGCTGTAAAGTTTTAATTCAGAAACAATCATCTTTACGTAGCCCTAAGGCCGCGGTCGATTTAAACCGCCGCCCGCGGCCGACAGCGGCCCGTCGCCCGCGGTGTCTGCATGGTATGTTCGGGAAAGTTCGGGAGCGGTCGTTTATGCCCGCGCGCGGTGTAAAACGTTCGCGGCCTAATGACTTTTCGCCGATAATGATGATGACTATAATTATCTTAAGCTGCTTTAAAATCGATAGTAACGATGTGCTACCGCCCAATTTATTAAAGGCATTCGGATAAAAATTAGCCTATGTGTCAAGGGTCAGCCAGCAATTTAACAAACAAATCGGTCCAGCCTTTTGAGCGTGAAAAAGTAACATACAAACACACTCACAAACTTTCGCCTTTATAATATTAGTGTAATAGTTTTAAAATGCTACGACCGGGATTCGAACCCGCACGGTGCACTCCGACGCGTCGAAACGCTGATGGCATGGGTTAAAATCAGTTATTGAAGCTTTATTTCACTGTATTTAGCTAAAAAAATAATGTTTCTACCATCGCTGTCGCAGGCTATTGCTAAGTTGTTTCAAAGGGCAAGAACGCATACAACGTACATCTATAAACATGAATACTTATGATTTTATTGGTCGCTTTACTTTTACTATTGACCAGTACTTCGCTCTTGCATCAACATGCATTATTGTTTACACACTCGCATCATCAAACTTCTACATAAGTATAGTAAGAATATGGCCGCATATTCATAATGCGCACAATACCCATTTGGTCCTATTGATTGTTAGAACCAAGCGAAGTGAACGAAGTCACCCCTTAGTACTTCAGTCTATCTATATTCACTGAACTAAATATAATGGACGCTACAATTTGCAGATTATAGGTGACGAATGCAGGGCGACCGTATATGTCATGAATTCATGATTTTAGTAGGAGGATCAACTTTTTCTTCTTGTTATTCTGCCTTGTGACCCAGGGGATAATGGTGATTAAACTTCTTAGAAAAGTAATCTATTACTGGCATGTCACGCTTTCCTCAGCATTAGCCCATTTTTATGTAGGTTATCTAACGCTACATCAAAGTGGGTTAATGACTTGCTATTACAACATTTTGGGTAAATATAAACGTATGCCAAAGTAAGGCCATACCCCCCGGAAGGTAGGACCCCTACATTTTGGTAGTACTCGGCAAAGATAGATTGATGTACATAATTTGCCGCAAAACTGGCATATTTAGACTTATATACTGTACCTGTATTACTAGTAACGACAACTTATGATCATTGCAAGTTAAAAACAAAAGCATATAATATAATAAACAATACAGTTGATAAAAGCAGACATGTAAAATTCGCATTCATGAAACATATATTCGCCATGGCACAACGCGTTTAAAATGAAGTAAAAGAAACATTTAACACAAAAAATAAATTATTTATACGCCAAAATAAATTCGCCAAAGCCAATTTCAACATAATAAACAGTTTATAATGCCTTGAACAGGCTAACTCTAGCAAGAGCCATGATAACGCTAGGCAGGAGAAGAAACAGAACATAATGAGTTTAATTAGTAAATACAAACACATAACTATTAATTGCAAATTAAACCTAGCAAGAATACACATAGAAAAATGAAGATGGCAAGTTGCGGCGCCGGTATACGGGTAGCAGTCCCTGATGACGAGCTCCATGCGAGTTTGAAACCTGTCGGGCCGTTCCTGACGATTTCACGTGAGTGTAAACCGCTTAATACAATAATAATAAATTATACAATTCAGTTTATTAAGTTCATTCAACAAAACTCTTAATGATTGCAGTGCGAAGTGTAGCAATTCACACACAGATTCAAGTTACAGCCAAGAATGGATCCAAGGGGCACTATAGTTTGAACGCTGATAAAAAAAATACACAATAATCTATATGTCCCCCGCTATGGACAGTTCACTCAGTGGCTGATGTTGCTCGTCTGATGGATGTTGTCCATGTCACTCACCTGATGAAGGGTCAGCACTAGTATCCGGCGCCTCCAGCAGGTGGTAGTCAGCGTTGCTCTCGAGCCCCTCGGCGATGGACTGCCACGCCTCCTTGGAGTGGCTGTTGTTGCTCGTCTGATGGATGTTGTCTGTCACTCACCTGATGAAGGGTCAGCACTAGTATCCGGCGCCTCCAGCAGGTGGTAGTCAGCGTTGCTCTCGAGCCCCTCGGCTATGGACTGCCACGCCTCCTTGGAGTGGCTGTTGTTGCTCGTCTGATGGATGTTGTCTGTCACTCACCTGATGAAGGGTCAGCACTAGTATCCGGCGCCTCCAGCAGGTGGTAGTCAGCGTTGCTCTCGAGCCCCTCGGCTATGGACTGCCACGCCTCCTTGGAGTGGCTGTTGTTGCTCGCCTGATGGATGTTGTCTATGTCACTCACCTGATGAAGGGTCAGCACTGGTATCCGGCGCCTCCAGCAGGTGGTAGTCAGCGTTGCTCTCGAGCCCCTCGGCTATGGACTGCCACGCCTCCTTCGAGTGGCTGTTGTTGCTCGTCTGATGGACGTTGTCTATGTCACTCACCTGATGAAGGGTCAGCACTGGTATCCGGCGCCTCCAGCAGGTGGTAGTCAGCGTTGCTCTCGAGCCCCTCGGCTATGGACTGCCACGCCTCCTTCGAGTGGCTGTTGTTGCTCGTCTGGTGGATGTTGTCCATGTCACTGTCTCCGAGGCTGCTGTCTCGCTTCACTTTGGGCTTCTTCTCTTCGCCGTCCTGGTTCCGTTTCCGTCGCTTGTACGGCGTGAAGAGTCGGACGGGCCCCATAGCTGGAACGAGTTGATCGTAAAGTTTAAAACTGGAACTAACAATTAAAAAACCCTTAATTTGGCAGTGTATGGCAGGGTGAACAAATTCTTTGATCATCTTTTTGCATTGTTTTTCGAACCAGATTTTTTTGCTCTATTTTACCTTGACGAGGCTTGAACTAGCGACCTTCGTCATTACGGGTTAAAAAATATATATTTTGAACTGGGGTCACAACATTTGTTTTAAAATTGTCACATAAAAAATGATGTTACAGAAAGAAGAGGGAAAGTAAAATATAAATTATCTGTTCAATCCATTAATTAAGTGTTTGTTTGATGAAGGAAAACAAAAGATTGTGTGGTTACTGACTATTGTAACGAAATCTACATCTATTTAAACTCCTTACAAGGAATTTAGATCTGGAATAAATAACTCCAAAATGTAAGCTTAACTGGTCAACAACTCCTCAAACCTCTGAACCTCACCACACTGACAACTGAGAAAATGCACCATTACAAGTGTAAATAAGGGGTTTAATGTATCCACACACTAACAGTGGCAGCACTAAAATGTGAAACGGTATTATCATGTATTTAACATGGCACTTCCCGTGTCTTGCTTCTCAGGTACAGGAGCACTTACGGTGTTATGCTTCTCAGGTACGGGAGGACTTACAGTATTATGCTTCTGAGGTACAGTCGAGTTCATTTACATCTACACACCTACGAGAACAAAAATATCTGAACACGACCCTATTGTCAGGAGCATAAAGTCGTGTTCAGATATTTTTGTTCTCGTAAGTGTGTAGATGTAAATGAACTCGACTGTACGGGAGGACTTACAGTGTTATGCTTCTCAGGTACGGAAGTAGACAGTCACAAACTTGACTAGTCTCACTATGACCTATTGCTAGGAGCTCCAAGGGCTGAGACTTTCGCAGTGCACTCAGGATAGATTTTAAAACAAAATTGCGGAATATTTCTATGATCATGACACAGGGGTATCATATTACAAGAGAAGCCTATGAGCTGTTAAAAAGGCCTTCTTATGACCAGATTCGAGCTCCTCCCACCCAATCCTGCACCTCTAGCACAACGGTGACTCGCGACTCTTACTCGCGCGAGAAATATTACCTATCTCTTTCTTCGCAGTACTGTGAGAGAGTGACGGACGATGCTATGTCGCGCGACAAGTCGCGAAGGCTAGTTGTGTTAGACGGGATGTAGGGTTTCTGAGCTCACAAGATGTACATTAAGCAAATTAAAACATCAAAAAGAATATAAAACGTCATATATGGCTTACGTGGTGTTTCTTTCTCTTCATCCTCCTCAAACTTGTAAACATCGAATTCTTGCATATTGAATTAATTAAACACTGAACCATTGTCTTAGAACAACGTCGGGTGCAGTGTCGAAATCAGATGCACGACACTTCTTTCTAAACCTAAAACTATGTGTCACTTTTGAATAAGTTTTAGAAAAAAAAGTGACATGCTTTTATTGCCGATTGTATTTTTCTTTGAACATCCGTGAACTACTCTCAGAGACGATTACATCGTCTTTATACATTTCTATGACCACCTTTCGGCTCCATCATCAGACCAGCGTCATGGTGTCATACTATTGTACTGTAATCTGAGTTACATAGGTACACCAAATTTCAGTTCCATCGGTCACCGGAAAGTGGTTCAACGATTAGGTTTTATACTTATCTTCTGTTTTAATCAAATGTTATTGCTTTCCAATTAAATAAAGTACCCTAATTGAGGTATATCTCTAGGTAGGTCGCGAAACCCATTAGACGCGATGGGCCCCCGTCGCATGCCTACATTGTCTATTTGCGGGTCAACACTACAAAATAGAACGGCGAACTATTAACTGTTCTGCCTTGGTTACTGTCAAGACAGTACTGTTCTGTGCCTCAAACAGAAGCAGTACTGTTCTGCCCTCGTGTGTAACCGGCATCACGACGGAATCAACAGTTGGCATCGCAAGATCGATGAATCTGCCCTCCCCTCAACGCTCCTGTGGCGCGGGGATAATCCCATTAGCGGGTTATACTCTGCACAAAGACCGACTCACTGGTAGTGAGGGCTAACCAGCCCTGATACAGTTCAAGCTATGTTTAAAAAAAAAAGAAAAAAATATATGAATCTGATTAAAGTTACAACTTAATAGAATTACGTCACAGCGCAATACACCGAACTATCCACCATCTTTAAGTATTTCAATTTTCCATTACGCACTTGCATTGCACCCGTCACGAAACAAATCAATAACCCAATTTGTGTAATACCTAGGTAATATTCACGAAGACTGGCTGCGCGAGTTGCAATCGTCGATGTCTGACGAAAAAGGACTATATTAAATAGTACGCTGAAGTTTGATATTAAATTCGTGTTGCATCCTGTTCATGCAAATGCAATCTAAAATGAGATCGAAAGGAACGGCGCTACGCATCTCGAACTTCAGGGCAACTCCCCGCGGTCCGATTCGTGTATCGTTCGAGAAACACGTGAGTTATCGCTTCTTTGGAATTTATGATAGACATTCGACGCCATAAGAATTGACCCACAGGTGTGCAAATACAACAAAGGGATGAATTTAATTTAGCTGTCTTTTACATAGAAATATGTATTTTAATATACCAGTATTTTGAGTTCAATAGTTCTATTACGAAATAAAATGATTCCTTTCATCTTATTTAGTGATGTTAATGTGTAATTAGAATAAAAAATCTAAATATTATTCAAATCAATGTTTTTTTTTACGTAAAAGCATGCTAAACGCGAATGGGACATACCAACACACACACAGTAGTGTTGCCGGGTATAGATTGCTGAAAATCGGGACCTTATTGGAAAAATACCGGGGCTGTATATAAATAAAAAACCGGCCAAGAGCATGTCGGGCCACGCTTAGTGTAGGGTTCCGTAGTTTCCCAATGCCCATCCTAGGTTTGAATTACGAGAAAGATTTCAAGCTCTATAAAAAGGTCTTAAACGCCAAAGTAACTGTAATTACTTATTACCTTCTGGAAGTTATCGATTATACGCGCCAGAATGAGCGGAATGTTTTAAGGCAGTATGGCACTTAACTAATATGTGTAACGTTCGAAGTATAAGGACACCGCGCGGCACTTACGTCATTTTAAAGAAAATTAGGAAATTTCATTGTACTTATAAGGCCTCATGTTCATGAATGTTTCCAAAATTTATTGACCCGTGGTTGAAAGTTAAAGAGGTGGGCTATTTTTTTGGATTTCCGGAGCTGATATTTACAAAACTGCTGACTTTATCAAAATATAATGTCTGGAGACCCCTATTTTTTTTAACCCTACTTTAGGTGTACGAGAGGTACCCGATAAATAGCTTTTTTTTAGTTTTTATTTTACCGTTTTGTCGTCGTGATATATACACATAATCATACCAAATTTCAGCTTTCTAGTACTAATGACCACGGAGCTAAGCCAAGTTGACTACGGAACCCTAAAAATTGGGCAAGTGCGAGCGACTCGCGCATGAAGGGTTCCGTACCTATATATATGTATATATAGGTATAACAAGTTTGTTGTATGGGAGCCCCCCTAAAATATTTATTTTATTTCATTTTTAGTATTTGTTGTTATAGCGGCAATAGAAATACATCATCTGTGAAAATTTCAAGTGTCTAGCTATCACCGTTCTTGAGATACAGCCTGGTGACAGACGGACGGACGGACGGACGGACGGATGGACGGACGGACGGACGGACGGACAGCGAAGTCTCAGTAATAGGGTCCCGTTTTTACCCTTTGGGTACGGAACCCTAAAAACGAATACAATGTGGTAATTTGACAAACTATGTAGATTCTATTCATATTTTACTATCTCTTTCTTTTATTAGTTAATCAAGCATTGATTCAGCGAGTTTTTTTTTTACAATTCTATTAGAGTAGGTACTAACTTATTGTACTAGCACTTATGGATGTATGACCTGGTAATAAGTCTGCGTATGGTGTAGTATCATTATTACATAATCCAAATTTAGCATGTTTCTTTCAAGCAACTTACTTACTTAGTGTAAGCCAAGCAGTGATAAAAGCTAGGTTGCAGGCCAAACAGTGATAGACTGTGCCGTATTTACCCCTAGGCCCACAAACTTGGGGCCCAGTCCGAGAAGCAGGAATTGTACCATAATAATGTTCTCTTTATAGGGGAGGGGGCCCCAAATGCCAAATGCCTAGGGGCCCTGGCCCTCTAAGTCTGGACCTGGTGATAAAGTAATTTTTTGCTAGTTAAACAGTAAGTATAGTAGGAATTGTTTTTGAAGCCAAATTCACTTCGCTATGTTCTAACAAAAAATGGGACTCAACAGGTATTTTGTGCATTATGAACTGTTACTTTGATATGAAAGGTATCAGTGTTGTTTTTTCTTTTTTCCTTTATTTTTTTTAAAAGAAAAGATGGGCGGATGACGTCATAGCGACAGCAGGAAGAAGCTGGACGACATTTGTCTGCCACCGGCAAGAATGGAAATACCAAAATAATTCATATATATTACCAAAATGTTACTGTGGATATATAAAGCTAAATAAATAAATAAAAGTGCGGTTTGTGACCGCAGTTCATAAATTCATAATACACACAACACACATTGGTTCTCATAGCTTGTTAGAACAAAGTGAAGTGAATTCAGTCTTAAAAAGGATTTCTTCCAAAGGTACAACATAATTTACATAATCAAGTTCCACTAGTCATAATTCGATAACAATAACGAAAAACTTTGTCTAGGTATATCATAATCATGCCCTGGAGTTTTGGGACCACAAACACTTATTGTCAAAAGTAGAGATAAATAGATAATTCAGTATCAATTAATATTGTGCCTAGACAACACAGCCTTTGATGAAAGATTTGTAGTTTACTGTGCAATAATTAGATTTTTTTTCTAGACACATATGGTATAATGACGAAATTCTGTAACTTTAACATTAGCTAAACTCCAAATTCACAGAGAAACGTTAAGGTTTAGAATTTCTACTGTTTGGCCCATGTCATCAGGCCTGCTCCCAAAACCACTGGACTAGCTTTAATTGATCGCCTCACAGAATGGAAAATAACAAATGAAATCAGAGAAACTTATTGTTGTTGAGTACGAATTAGTTAGCAGTGACATGTGTCTGTATTTTGTGCCCAGTGCATGCTTATTTGTGAAAAATTCAAATATGAATACAACTAAACATCACGACACCATTATTATGCAAAATTATGCCAGCGGTGACTATGGTGATACACAATTGCAACAAGTTACTGTTGACTACATTCATTGTGGATTCTTGTATCAAGTGGAAGCATGTGATAAACCCGTAAGATTTGTTTCTACCTTATGCGGTTTCTGCGTCACTGACGAGAGGCATGCAATACGAAGGAGTGCGATGGAGTTATCTGAATGTCTCTCACATTTGCTGCATCCCTCTCATCAGCAACTAATTAAGGAAAGTATAATAGCCACATTAAAAAAAAAAGGGAACATCACCTTTTTTTTCTTTATTTACTGTCATGCTGTGTCCCATGTAATATGTGTCTCACAACATTTGAGTAATATACATATAATAATGCTTGTAAAAGCTGTTGTTGTTACCTCTAATCATTGGCATGTTCAATAACATTTTCAATTATCATTGCTATAAAATGTAAAAAGATTGGTGTATGTAAACATTAATACTTAACCTCACTTATCAGTGTATCTTGTTTGATATAGGTCAAGCAAACATGGGCTAAATGGCTGGCTTTAATTGATGTTTTGTTTTTGTCAGTTATTCATGGATTTAAAGAGTGTTATTAAGTTTAAATATGTGAACAACTGAATGAATCCTGTTTTGTTGAGCAACTAACCTAACCTAACTTTTTGTTTATGTCACATTCATGGCTATATGGACTCACCTGACTGGTCGTCACAACACGCACCACACGTACAGCTCGTGGCGTGAGGGGTCAGCACGCCCTCGTCTATTAACGCCTGTATGCTTCGGCCACCGAACCTTATAGACCTCTTCCAGTCCTTACTCGACGCTCGACCGCACAACGCCTCAAACTCACTAGGCGTATACCATTCGAGTCCGTATTTGATGCACCTTCCGCGACCCCCCGAACCGAACCTCTGTTTATGCAGCTCTGCCGATGTATTCTTGCACCGCACGGGCAGCACGGGCATGTTCGCCGTCTCGGCCCAAGACCGGGCTCCCGACCGTGTCGGCGTAGAGTCCTCATGCCTCGGCGATGACGGATTTTGTATCACGATGTGTGTCGCTTTTATGTCATCACTGACCGGTCCGCCTGATATGAAGCCGTTATCCACGCACAGCATCGGCTTAAAATGCCCCGGCAGCTGGTCCGACGTGATCACATTGAAGGTCGTTCCTGTTATCAGAGTCCCGACGGGAAGCGACACGGGCACGGTGACGACCCCGTTGGAGTCGGCGAGACGCGCCGCTTTGAGCGCGCCGCCGTCGCGCTCCAGCCTCTCGACTTCGCGCTCGCTCGCCGCCGCCAGCGGATCGGGCTCGGTAACTTCGGTAATGTCCGGCATAACGACGTCTACCGAACCCCTGTTCTCCGCCATCGCCGAACGCCGCCCACCCGATATGCTCCGATCGCTTAGTTAGCGAAGCACATCAACGTTCCAACGATTTTTGTCGCGGTCCCGATGGTAAAATGAACTTCGCTCAGCCACAGTCCGCCATAATTAATCGAAATGTGAAAACATTTTTACACACGTACGCTGTACGCTCCTAGGTTATGGCGGCAAATTTGAATTTAGACTAGAATCACTAGACAGAAGTTTCTGTTTATATTTTTTTATAAACTGACCTAAATACATGCAAACTTTGCTGAGGAGTCATAATTATAATGTCCGCTAATAAAATCAATACCTAATTAAAATTACACTTTATTTTGTTTCCTTGGTTAAAGTAAAACTTTTAATTGATGTTTATGATTTTATTTTCATTTTTGAAACCTAACTATGGGTACTTCTAAATTTAAGACACCAAAACAGTTGTTTCGTTTAAATTCCCATTCTTAGACATAATTTTAAATTGAAGAACTGTGAACGCTACTCTAATCTAATTTATTGATTTTTAGAACGCCATGTTCTTACGCAATATTATCCGGATAAAATATGTGAAGCCGTACGATCCCACGTGTTAGCACAGATCGGGGACATTTCAAAATTGCCGAGTTACACGCGTTAGCTTCCCGTTTTACGACACACGTATCTGCCAAACAAAATAAAAATAAAGGAGGGAAATATCAAAAATATTATGAATTTTGCTAGTATATTTACTTATTTTTTGTTAAATACCGTGTAAGAATATTACTGGACTGTTTCATTGAGAAAATGTGAATGTTTTGTTTATAAGCCGGATAGGTAGTCAAGTGTCGTGAGTATTTTAATCAAGGAAAACATAAAATGGAAGAGTTGCGGTCGAAACATAAGTCCCTGCATAATGCCGCTCACCACATAGCCCTGGAATGCATTAATCCTCAGGTATTTATAATAATACTTCAATACAAGTTTAACGTCGTTTCTCGGAAATAAATCTCTTTAAATTTAGCACCCTGGCTACCGAATAGTTAATTCTGTAAAATTGCATCAAATTCTTCCACGCCTGGTCGGAGCTTCGGGTGACCAGAGGGCTGGCAGCTACTTTGAACAGCGACTGAACTTCACCATACAGAGGCAATGCTGCTAGCCTTCTGGGAACAGTATATCTAGTGAAGGCGACCTGGAGGATATATACTATAACTATATTTATGTGAACTTCTTTCGTGCAAAAAAAAAGGCCCAGCTACCTGTTCCAATCATTTGCTAACATCTATACACCCGTTTAATTGTGATGTAAGAAGATAATATTTTTCGCTTTACTCATCCTTAAAGAGCCTATTTCACCTATTTTCTTCCAAAATATCTTCAATTAACAGATATTTCTTTATTATAATTTGATTATAGATGTCATTTGTGCCTGTGTACTGGAGCAAATCAAGTTATTGACCAATGCAACTTTAAAAATTTGTTGTATAACTTCACCCTTAACTTAAGTAATTTTAAGAATGGCTTCTCTATGTTTAACCTCGTGAGGCCCAAGCCCAAATAACACCATAAGGCCTAAACGCCCAAAGTACAATTTCTTTACATGTACCTGCGGCCCAAGAGGCTTTTTGTTTATTTGACTTCCTTTTGTTAAAGATCTCAAGACGATAAAATGCACTGAATTAATCTTGTACATTGTAATGTACACTGGGCGTTTACACTGTCTGGGTCCAAGTTATTAGTGTTACTCTTTGAGAGGTACAGTCTAACAATTTGATTTCTAGGCCGCTATAGAACCTTGTCACAATGACAATGATATGAGATCTCAAGCAGCTTGCATATTGGCGTTCACTGTGACAAGGTACGAAATGGCCTAGGAATCAAATTGGTTGACAGTACATCAGGCCCCATGAGGGTTAAATTTGTGTTTTACAATTCAACATTCAATGTACAAACTATATAAATTAGAATTACTTGATTACTTGGTAATACGTACGTTTGCTCGTTTGCCCACTATAAAAAAAAAGAAAAAAAACCGCGAGTCACATCAGATAGTGTTGGTAAAAAAAAGATTTTTCTATGAATAAAATAAGAAACTAGTAAATATTAATCAAACAGCAGAACTACATTTTAAAAGGGTACTGTGCTCTACGGTTTTACTTTACTCGTTTCTTGCATTGGAGCAGCTGATCTCTTCTTATTTCTGTTTTAAGTTTTTCATCATGTTATTGTTTCCAGATAGTGAATTAGCATACAAATATGAAGAACAGGTTGCGCTGGGATTATGAGCTGAATGGACTGCAGCATAGAGTACATATTGTGCTGTTTATAAAGCTAAAATGGACACCAGCTTTTTATTGATATAGACTGTATAGAAGGGAAACTATTTAACAGGTTTTGTTTAAATTTGATTTAAGAATACTAAGGCTGAGATTCAGCCAAACTGGAATAAGACTTACTCGGACACAAGGCTGCATTTAACCAAACTTTTATTTCAAGAATAACGCTTAATCTCGGATAGTAAGGTCAAGACCCCATATTATTATGAAAATTTGAATAAATGTTTGGTTAAGTCAAGTCTAAGTGACAAAAATACATAGAAAGTTGACATTAATTCTAGGAATATACCTTACCACCCAAAAGGTAATGTCAAAACAGGATAATAGTTTGACATTATATCTGACGGTAAGCGTTATCCTCAGAATAAAAGTGGTTGAATCCAACGTAATGTTTGATTCAACCAACACAGAATGGGGTTCATTCCGAGTCATTACCGCCAAATTTCTATGAAATTTTGTTATTTTAATCTCTGAATAACGCAAATATATAATTGAATCAGCCGTTATGTTATGGAAATCCATTTTAACTTAAACAAATATGGTTTTGCTAGTCCGCGACATGAGGAGCGAGCGAAGATTTACACCGTGGATTGGCAAAGCAATAATAATGTCTTTTGAATACAACCAGCAGTCCAAGAGGACAGTTAACATTTCATGTGAGAGACGAAAAATAGAACTTTAATGAAGGAAATTGTAAATCGAGTGTTTTAACCTCTGATGAAAAAAAGTGGTGTTATAAGTTTAAAATGAGTATCTGTGTGTCTGTCTGTGGCATCATAGCTCCCAAACGGATGGGCCAGCTTTAGTGCGGCTATTTTTATTCAAATGACTTGTCCATCGAGATAGTTCTTAGATGTTTGGTGGGAATAGGACCAGTAGTTTCCAAGATATTCCGCTCACAACAACGACAACGACAAGAACTCAGCCAATATTGAAGCTAAGAATTCCAAATTTTGTAGTTATGTTCAGTTTTAGTAGCATTTTCTATGTCACTCATTGAATGAGGGTCTCACGATGACCGGTTACTTGTCTCCGTGGTGTTTTAAATTTTGAAATTTATACTATGTTCCCTTCTATTAAGTCCATATTTAATTCACGAGAGTGTTGCTGTGTTGCACAATTATCTATTTTACGAGCTGTGGTATTAAATTCTATCTCTCCCGAATATATCTCTCGACGAGACCGGACGAGACATAAGATCCTTGTCTAACACTTATAATAAGTACGCTTAGAACGAGAGTCCTCATACAACAGATTTGCGAAAAATGAAGCCGCTTTTGGTTTTATGTGTGCGTGTCCACGAACCAATCATAGAGACGGGTTGCTGGTGACATTGACGTGACAGATGCGCACACGGACCTAACTCAGCCCGTGGCTAACCAAAACTGGCTTCACTTTCAAGCGCTGACTAGGTTTCTAATCGTATTTATTCTAAGGTCTTAGCGAGTATGAAAGAAATAGCAATTGAAGGGCTAAAGAGACAAACTAGCCACGTTAATTTTTTTGCATTCCATTTTTAACGGGTGAAAAACTCGTTTGGACCCGGTTTCTTTAACCATATTTTTTATTTAAGCCACAGGATATAAAGGATTTGACAATTTCAATCGTCTATTATGTAAATTTTGGCAAATGTGACTTAGTCCTTTTCCCTTCTTTCCCTTAGCCCTTCCATTTGGTGTCCCTACATAGATATCCCGGTCTTAACGAGCTTGTATATAAGGGAGGAATTGTACAACATGCCGAATCGAATGCACACGAAGATTGATGCGTAGAAATCAAAAGTTATCTCACATAGTTGAAGTTATTTAAACTTTCAGCCTTTATAAAATCACGAAAGTCAGCCGCCCGCTCTTATCTCTTCTATTATCTCTTGAACTATGGACGTTTTCTGCTTAAGCCTCAAGCAAGGTAAAATGGATCAGACAATTGTTGAACCAGATTACTGATTCTCCTACTATGCGAGATAACTTTCCTATGATGTATCCTCAATAATCTCCGGGCTTCGATTCACCAAACGGCTTCCCCACGTGTGATGCACCAGCTTGTTCACAGTGTGTGTTGTCCCACCATGTCTGTGCTTGGAATTGGAACAGTCCCACTCGCCGTACCACGTCCACCCGTATCCGTCGCCGGTGCGGCTGCAGCATGCCTTCCAGAACCAGAACAGCCCCAAGATGTTCCACCCGAAGGGGTTGAAGCCACATATTGTAAGTACCGATACCATCTACAAAAGAAACACTCAGAGAGCACAACCAATTCAACTATATAGTTGTGTTCTTCACATTATTATCGGTACCCGTCGCCGTTTACGGTTGGAGTACAGTTTCAGAGCCAAAACAGCCTCAAGATGTTCCACCCTAAAGGATTGAAGCCACATATTGTAAGTACTGAGACCATCTACGAAAGAAACACTCAGAGCACAACCAATTCAACTAGTTGTGTTCTTCACATTATCATCGGTACCCGTCGCCGTTTACGGTTGGAGTACAGTTTCAGAGCCAGAACAGCCTCAAGATGTTGCACCCTAAAGGATTGAAGCCACATATTGTAAGTACTGAGACCATATACAAAAGAAACACTCAGAGAGCTCAACTATCTAGTTGTCTTCTTCACCCGTGTTCGAGACCCAGAAAAGCCCTAAGATGGTCTGCCTCTTTAGGTCTACCTTAGGAGCCTCCAGTGCTTCACTAATCTCAGCATATACGTAGGTATGTGGTCCTAAGACCTAGCTACACGCTCAGGTTGGCGTCAGTTCAGTTGATCAGTCTCGTTAGAATGACGACAGAATGATCCGTACCCTCAAGGATCGGTGAAATTGTATTTTATGCAACAGTTGTATAAGAGGGGTCAAAAAAGATAAGAGAAGATGTCACGAGCATTTTTTGACCAAGTTGTATAACGTTGCATACAATACTTCGTCTAAGACTCATAAAAAGTATAAAGCAAAGAGGTAAAAGTAAAATGACACGCCTCAGTTAATAGTGCTAACGATGTTATAAAGTCGCCAAAAAGCATTCAGTGCTTTTTTGGGCAGTAGACTATAGGCTTTTACAAGGGCTACGAGGCTATATAATATCTATTTATCTGAGTTGGTAACTAACTGTATAACTGATAGAAAAAAAAACTGGATTAAATAAATAAATGAATGATAGTAAACCAACAATCTGGAACGATAGACTGAACTGACGCAAGAATGAATGTGTAACCGATGTCTTATAGTTTCCTTCACGTGTACCCGTACCAGACCAGACCCAATAGCCCCATGCTATCCCTCGCACCCTAAGGGTTTCGTATCGCACATCGTAAGTACCGAAGCTGCTTCTTGATGATGTAATAATATACTCCGCTTGGTGTGTTTTTGCCGTGACAGATCAACTTGTACGAATTACACACTCTTAATCAATACATTATGGAATAGAATATTTTTCTTAGGGTTTTCCCTTGGTTTATAGACAGAGCCAGTTTGTATCGTTTGATAGTCCATTTGCTTGGAAGAGATAGTGTGACTTTACTCTAAACCGAACCTAATGTATAAATTAATTGTCATCATCAAGATTTCTGGAAATATTATGACTTCCAAGGAAAAGTTGGTCTGTGCAATGAGAATTTTATGAAATGAAGCATTCGCTGATATGTTTTTCTATAAAAGAAGACCCTTTACATAGATTAGCTTCATACTTTCTAAAATTACAAACGGTCAAGATTTAATACATGTATATTATTCAGGACGGGAGAGCATATAGCACACCGAACGACAGTCCGATCCTGGGTCGGGCGCTATGCCTCACGCCGCGCGGCAGCCCGGTGCCCGGGCGAGTGTCGCACCTCAACGAGAAGTTCCACGACTCACTCACCCTGACCGCGGACACGGACGCGCTGGTGACCAAGATCAGTGCCATGTTCCCCACTGTCAGCGAGACGCATATCAAGATACTGCTCAAGAAGTAAGTTTATTATTAGATACAGGAGCCAAAATTCAATGTGATTTTATACCTTTTGACGTCGAAACCCGGGGTCCTCGAAGATATCTCGAAGAGGCTACTGGCGTCCGGAGAGGTGGCAGTTTCCTCGGTCAAGGGTTGGCGATTCAGCGAGGAAACGCCTCCAGAATTTTGGACACTATGCCGCAGGGGCCATTTTTAGATTTAGTTTAGCCTCAACGAGTAGTTCCAGGACTCGCTCACCCTGACCGCGGACACGGACGCGCTGGTGACCAAGATCAGTGCCATGTTCCCCACTGTCAGCGAGACGCATATCAAGATACTGCTTAAGAAGTAAGTTTACTATAGCTTTTAGATACAGGAGTTATAGTTTAATGTGATTGTACACCTTTGGACGTCGAAACCCTGGGTCCGTGTCTTCGATGATATCTCGAAGAGGCTAATTGAAGTTACTGACGACCGGGGAGCTGGCGGTGGCCTCACTCAAAGAATCAGTTTGGCGATTCAGCGAGAAAACGCCGCTAGCATTTTTAGCACTATGCCGCAGGGGCCAGTTTTAGATTTAGTTTAGCCTCAACGAGTAGTTCTAGGACTCGCTCACCCTGACCGCGGACACGGACGCGCTGGTGACCAAGATCAGTGCCATGTTCCCCACTGTCAGCGAGACGCACATCAAGATACTGCTCAAGAAGTAAGTTTATTATTAGATACAGGAGCCATTTCAATGTGATTTTATACCTTTTGACGTCGAAACCGAAAGGTCCTCGAAGATATCTCGAAGAGGCTACTGGCATCCGGAGAGGTGGCAGTTTCCTCGGTCAAGGGTTGGCGATTCAGCGAGGAAACGCCTCCAGAATTTTCGACACTATGCCGTAGGGGCCATTTTTAGATTTAGTTTAGCCTCAACGAGTATTTCCAGGACTCGCTCACCCTGACTGCGGACGCGGACGCGCTGGTGACCAAGATCAGTGCCATGTTCCCCACTGTCAGCGAGACGCATATCAAGATACTGCTTAAGAAGTAAGTTTACTATGATTATTAGATAAATTCAATGTTATTTTATACCTTTTGACGTTGAAACCCTGGGTCCGTGGCTTCGAAGATATCTCGAAGAGGCTAATTGAAGTTACTGGCAACCGAAGAGGTGGCGGTGTCCCTGCTCAAAGAACCACATTGGCGATTCAGTAATATTTCATCAAGTAGATTCAAGCATCCCATCTTACTTCCAAAAGCTACATCTCTTCTAGAATGCTCTCTTCTTCTGTCTTACTTAACAGACCCTCCCCTCTCCCGTCCAAACCCGTGCACTGAGGAACACAAACATCCATCAACATTTTCAAACACGTTAGGACCCTTCATAGGATTTCGTGTTCGTTTATTGTTTTGTACCATGTTTGTTCGCTCGCTGCCTGCTCACAGAAGCCTAGCGGAGAACAGGAAACAATCAGACTGCGTCTTTGTGAAGCCCGAAAGAAGTGAATTTAAATCTAAGGAATCTGATTGGCCCATTTTACACAATTTCGCTCCGCGTTCAGACGTCTGTCCTCAGAAACCAAACAGCCTTACGCACTAATATGAAATGCTAACTGTCGCCATCTCGCAAGAACGAAATTTATTTTTTGAAAACTTTAAACTTAAATAAAATAATATCATTCAACGACCTTAATATCCAAATTTCAAAAAAATCAGAAAAACATGATTTGTGCGATTGAAGGTTAAAATTCGGTGAAAGCACATGCATATACTAATATTAATAATCAGGTAAAAGGAAAATCTTTTTTTCGCTAAGGACAGTTCGACCATGCTTATCCAGCAAATGAACTGTAAAACTTTACAAAGTCAGTCAGTTTGTATGGTTCGTCAGTTCATTTCGTTGGAAGACCTAGCGTAGTTTGACTCTATACCCTTTAAATAAAACAATTTAAACGGATTATATCCCGTATATTAATTATTTGAGCCTCCCTGACGTTTTGGTACCTTTACAGATACCGTTGTCAAAGGTTGACTGAGAAAAACACAATTTTTCTCTGTCAAAGTTAGTTAGTTAGGTATTATTTTTTTATTTTTTTTTATAAATTTATGAAACATGTAATGTCTCATTTTTTAATGTGGGTACACCACAATTTTTATTTAAACCATTAATACAAAGATCAAAGCTTAAAGAAAAATTGAAAAAGGAGCTACCTGGTGGAAGGGACCGGGAATCGAACCCGGTACCTCTGGATTACCGGTCCAGCGCGTTAGCCACTTCGCTACCCTCGCTCCACGTAGACCTGACGAAGGTAAGCTTAAATTTTTCTTTAAGCTTTGATCTTTGTATTAATGGTTTAGTTAGGTATTAGTTTAAATTGTTTTATTTAAATGTGTGACAGTCGCGAAAACCGAAGAAAATATTCTATACCCTTTGTCAACAGATACTACAACCGAGAGGCCGTAGTGATCAGCGCTCTGCAAGTCGAGAAACATCCCATCACGACCCCAGGGCCACTCACCATGTCCCCCTGCGCCGCCGCGCGAATGCAGAAAGGCGCTATGGGGGTGTATTCCGCTTTGCAATTGGCCAAAGGTGTCTCTGGGTCTATACACTCCGCGCATCTCACTCCGCTTTCTGGCACGCCGCAAGGTAGGAAGATTATGCCCGGTTTTATCAAAATTGCTCTTTAGCACAAAACAGATAGGTACAGAGATCAATCTACATACGAGCGCGCTCGAGCAAACGCACACTTAGATGTTGCTCACGGACACGATGTCTTGGACCAGTTCAGACCAGTGCGAGCGCGAGTGCCATCCGCTTGACGTGTCCGTGAGCAATGTCTATGTGTGCGTTTGCTCGAGCGCGCTTGTATGTAGATGGATTTCTGTACCTATCTGTTTTGTGTCTTTAGGCTGCGTTTCTACCAGTGCGACGATGCGTAGCGAGAGCGAGGGATGTTTTTGTTAATCAATAGAATCAGTTGCGCTTAGCGAGGATAAATAAATGAAGTTATTCCATTGGTTAACAAAAACACATCCCTCGCTACGCATCCTCACATATCTCTAGTGGAAACCCAGCCTAAGGCTCCTTTTCCGTTCAAAAATGCTGATTGTTTTAGTTTAGACATTTTTATGATCAAACATGTCGTTTCTTAATTTATTAACTATTATCGATGTTACTACTTAGAACAGGGCCATTGCGATTTATTGGTATTTGAATGAATGTTTCATCGATAATTATTGTTCCCAAAACTACTCGATTTTGTCAAAATTAACGCAGATTTTTTTTTTTTTTCAACTTATTTTCGACTGCACGCAATGAAAGCATATAAACAAATAAATAGCATGAAATAGCTATGTTGCTTACTCAGGGGTATTTCACTTCAAATGTCACCTTGTTCACGAAGGTGAACGAGCGAGGCGAGGGATGTGTGAAGACACATCCCTCGCTACGCATCCTCGCACATCTCTGGTGGAAACGCAGCCTTACGGTTAGGCAAATAAATAAATAAATATCAGACAACCTCACACAAATCTAGTCCCAAATTTAAGCTCAAGAAGGCTTGTGTTATGGGTACTAGACGACGATATACATACTTATATAGACTAGGTCGATGCAGAGTCAGCCACCGGCTAAGCTTGCACCATAGATTGGAGCGGAGTTTTTTTTTTTTTTTTTGAAGTTTTCTCTTCGTCACGACCTAGCGAAATTTAATTTGTGCATTTTAAAACAAAAATTTCTAAAATCGGTTGAGAACTCGCTGAGATCTGCGCATTGTTACAAAGTCCATTCGGTTCGATCCATGGGAGCTTCGCTCGCTTCGCTCGCTCCGCTCCAACTAGGTCGATGCAGAGTCAGCCACCGGCTAAGCTTGCACCATAGATTGGAGCGGAGTTTTTTTTTTCGAAATTTTCTCTTCGTCACGACCTAGCGAAAGTTAATTTGTGCATTTTAAACAAAAATTTCTAAAATCGGTTGAGAACTCGCTGAGATCTGCGCATTGTTACAAAGTCCATTCGAGTCGATCCATGGGAGCTTCGCTCGCTTCGCTCGCTCCGCTCCAATAAATATATACTTAAATACATGAAGGTAAAATAAAAACATATTTGTCACACCATGGAGGGCCGCTTATCTCCCGTTATCGCTGGGATATTGATAAAAAAGTACAAATCCATATCGGTTTCACTATAACACGCTTCGACGATCGGTCGGTTTGTTCATAATTCATAACACTCGGAGAATGAGGTTTTTCTGAAATGGATTATCAGCAAAGCAGCTTGAGGCACCGTGGTGGAAATATCTGGAAAAAACTCGACTAGAAATGCTTAACCCTTTGAATGCCCAGAGCCACTAAAGTGGTCGTGTGCTGTCGTGCCTACCACGCCAACGACCACTAAAGGGGTAATGGCGGATACTGTCAAAGCAATTTTCCTACTGACAGATAAGGTGTATTTTCGCTCTTTATTTTTTTAACTATTGGCGTATACACCCCATTTAGACATGGGAGGAAAAGCGTTCTAAAGGTGAAACAAAAACCTCTTTTATTTCGCTTTTCGTAGACAACTCACCCCGATGAAAAAAGGCACAATCAATGAAAAGTGCGCACTTTTAGCGCTGCGTATAATAGGATTCCTTATTTGGTGGCTGAATTCACTCACTTCACTTTGTACCAAACAATGCTCCGCACCGCTTAGTGTTGTCAGGTCGCCAAACCTAATAGTCCGACAAACCTGCCAGTTTGGCCGGACATTTGGGTAAAAAGGCCGGACACCCTACATTATTGAGGACTTATTAGCGACTCGCCCCGGCTTCGCATGGGTGTAATGCTGATACTAAACATACTATGCATGTATTATACATATTAAACCTTAAATCCGTTGCGTAATTTTAAAGATGGCAAGCATACATAGGGACAGACAAACAGCAGGAACCGACTTTGTTTTATACTATGTAGTGATTTGTCTCAGTATTAATATGTACGACAAAAAAATTGTGTATAACCCGGACAGCGTTTGGCCGGACACGCAATCAAAACGCCTAACTATGTCCGGCTTTATCCGGACGCCTGGCAACGCTAGCTCCGCTGTGGACATGCGGCCTAATACGTGTTATCGGACAGAATCGGAACGGAAAGCTAGTCAATGTACAGAACTACGTTTTTAGTTCGCTATCGGTGCTTCGCGTTGGAGTGTTTAGTAAATCGTGTAACAATGGTTCAGCAAAAGTTTGCATCTTTCGCGAATACCTTGTACAGGTCTTACAGAAAATTTAAATTACGTTGTGCATTTGGTAATTATTGCTAATGTTAAATGTAATGGTTTATAAGTTCATATTACAGTAATTTATAGTTATGTTGTTATGTAGTACGGTATCAGCTTGTATGTGTGTAGTGGCGATACAAACAGCTTTTATAATGGCTATAATGTGCATACGTCATATATTATATCGGCGCGCGGCCGCCATAGTAAAAATCTATGGAGAATTAAAAGCACTTTTTGATAAATCTGGACCTTTAATACGAAACAATAATTGAAATATTTGATGCAGACAAATTGTAATGTAAACATTCATCTTTTTTTTTGAACTGAAAATCTGAATAGATTTCCATTGTTAAAGTATAAAAACACTTAACGCCTGCTTACGATTTTACAATTTTCGTCCAACTTTACTTAGTTCTCTAGGGTAAAATATTAATAATCTTATAATTTTTCCAAGGAGAAGTTGTCAACACGTTTTTCGAAGTGCTAAATATATAGTTTAGAAATGGATTAAACGACTAGTGTTGACGTTATCTACTTAACGGCAACTGCCTATTTTTCACATTTCGCTCGGTGCAGTCTTAAGCTCAAGAAGGCTTGTGTTATGGGTACTAGACGACGATATACGTTCTTATATAGATAAATATGTATTTAAATACATAGAACAACCATGACCCAAGCACAAATATTCGAGTTCATCACACAAATATTTGCCCCGGCCGGGATTCGAACCCGGGACCGCCGGCTCAGTAGGCAGGTGTCTACAAAGCGAGCCAAACGCGTCGTCAAATCCAATATCGCGATATAGGAATATGTACTTATTACCAGTGACTATGTATTCCAGGGTCGCCATGCTTACTCCGACCGGCCTCAGGCGCCTCGAGCCACTTTGGGGCGCGTTCGACCAGCAGCCAGCCGACCAGGCACCAGTCCCCGAAGATGAAACTTAAGTGAGTAGATACCCTATTTAACCGACTTCGAAAAAGGAGGAGATTCACTGTACGTATTTTTAGGGTTCCGTACCCAAAGGGTAAAAAAGTAAGTTATTATTTATTTGTAAAACATAGGTAACATAACAGGATGGTACAGTCGAGTTCATTTACATCTACACACTTACGAGAACAAAAATATCTGAACATGACTTTATGATCCTGACAATAGGGTCGTGTTCAGATATTTTTGTTCTCGTAAGTGTGTAGATGTAAATGAACTCGACTGTACACAAGTACAAATAGTCTTACTTACTATGTTTAGCCATTTGGTGGCATACAAATATTTATGTAAGCATGCAGCATGCATTACGCCAGTCACACAATATAAGTACAAATATTTTTGGTCATTATAATCTAATAACTATTCCTTTACGACGTTTAAAACGGGACTGTTACTAGGACTCCGCTGTCCGTCGGTCTGTCTGTCTGTCTGTCAGACCAGAGACAGATCATCTGTGGAAACAGTTGAAATTTTCATAGATGATGTATTTGGGTGGATCAACTTTTTCTTGCTGTTATTCTATCTTGTGACCCAGGGGATAATATTATTAAACTTCTAATAAAAGTGTTAATAAATTTATCTTACTGGTATTGTCAGGAGATAGTCTATATCAGAATGGGCTTATAACTGCTTAAATTACAAAGCTTTGCTAAATATAACCACGGAAAATCGTAGTTTTAAAAAGTGACCCGGGGGACATCACCATGGAAACGAGTGGCAGAATATAGTTGATTGACCCATTTCCGTTTTCGTTATAACAGGGTGAATCAACTTTTAAGTGCACCTTGTTGCTATGGTTACGCAAAATTTGCCCCTCGGACAACCTAAGCATTTTTCTATGAAACAGTATGAAGATGTCACTTGGACAACGGGGACAGAGTAAACAACACAAAAAAGTTGATTCACCCAACAACAAAATACTAAAAACAGAATAAAATAAATGTTTAAGTGGGGCTCTCCGATACAACAAACTTGATCGGTTGCGTTAACTTTGCACCTCATGTATGCGGGGCCATACATACCAGGTGCCAACTTAACCCGGCCAGTTAAGATGGGACAAGTGTTTGTACGGAACCCTCGGTGCGCGTCCGACTCGCACTTGGCCGGATTTTTTCTATTTTGATTTTGAACACTATTTGACGACGCGTTTGGCTCGGTTTGCAGACACCTGCCTACTGAGCCGGCGGTCCCGGGTTCGAATCCCGGCCAGGGCAAATATTTGTGTGATGAACTCGAATATTTGTGCCTGGGTCATGGTTGTTCTATGTATTTAAGTATATATTTATCTATATAAGTACGTATATCGTCGTCTAGTACCCATAACACAAGCCTTCTCGAGCTTAATTTGGGACTAGATCGATTTGTGTGACGTTGTCCGATATTTATTTATTTTTATTTATTTGAAAATTTGTTATGTATGTATTTCAGGTATCTGAAGAGTGTGTTCCCGAAAGCAGAGGAGACCCTGATACTGGACGTGCTCGCGAATAAGGATAACAACGTGCAGAAGGCGAGCGAGGAGCTCCTCACTATGGGATTCACTAAGAAGGTACAGCACGGCATCCACATATAGGTCGCTAAGGTGTAAAGCCTTTCAAATAATTTTGACGACGCGGTTGGCGCAGTGGTTAAGCAACTGCCTACTGAGCCGACGGTCCTGGGTTCGAATCCCGGCAGGGGCAAATATTTGTGTGATGAACTCGAATATTTGTGCCTGGGTCATGGATGTTATTTGTATTTAAGTATGTATTTATTTATATAAGTATGGTTATTGTCGTCTAGTGTCCATAACACAAGCCTACTAGAGCTTACTGTGTGGCTAGATTGATTTGTGTGAGATTGTCCGATATTTATTTATTTATTTAAAATAAACAATGCAAAGATCGACACGCAAAGCATAAGGAAAAAATCGACAGGTTATCTGGGCGTTAGGGTGGCGGAAAGGTTAATACGCTGGACCGGTAATCCAAGGGTACCGTGTTCGATTCTTGGTCTTTTCCACCAGGTTACGCATTTCAATTTTTTTGACCTTTGTATGAATAGTGTGTGTCACATTACGTACATAATTCATAAATTTATAACACCGTGTTTGATTATAGTAAAAATAAAATGTAGCATTAAAACCATTAACCCAAAGGGTAAAAAGCGGGATTTTATTACCAAGACTTCGCTGTTTGTCTGTTTTTCCGTGTGTCACCAGGCTGTATTTCATGAACATAGCTAGACAGTTAAAGTTCAGATGATGTATTTTTGTTGTCGCTTTAAGAGGCTCCATTCTTTTAAAAATGCTGACCGTTTTAGACATTTTTCGTTATGATCAAACATGTTTCTTAAGATTTTATTGGGCTATCGGGATTTATTGGTATATATTGGAAACCTACAGTTTGAATTTTTCATTGATAAATTTTGTTTCAAAAACTACTCGAAATTTACAAAATTCACGCGGAAAATTAGCTTTTTCAACTTATTTTCGACTGCACGCAATGAAAGCATAAAATATCTACGTTACTATGTAGAACTCGAGGAAAATTATTGTTCACTTCAAAAAGTTGGTTGAAATTATCAATATATTTGTTATAATATGAAAAAAACCCACACCTATTTAAACCAGAATAAAATAAATATTTAAGTGGGGCTTGTATTCAATAGAAGTAATCGGTTGCGTTAACTTTGCATTTCATTTGTATGCGGCGCCATACTAGGTGTGAACTTAATTCGGCCAGTTAAGATGGGAAGTATTTGTACGGAACCCTTGGTGCGCGAGCCCGATTCTTATTTAGCTGTTTTTTTTTGTTTGTATTGCTGTGTTTAGTTGTATGGGTGAATCAACTTTTTTGTGTTGTTTACTCTGTCCCTGTTGTTCAAGTGACCTCTTCATATTGTTGCATAGAAAAAAAAATACTTAGGTTGTCTGAGGTACAAATTTTGCGTAACCATAGTACTTAAAAGTTGATTCACCCGTATACTAGTTAAATAAATCAAAACATAGATTCTATCTTTCAAATTGAACTGCATTTATTGAAAAACATTTAAGAATAACTCATTTGTCATCATTAAGCAACGGCGAATGTCAAAGTGATATAGTTAGAAATCGCGACGGTGGTGTGTCGGTGGAAGGCGTCGGCGGAAGTACAGTCGAGTTCATTTACATCTACACACTTACGAGAACAAAGATATCTGAACACGATTTTATGTTCTTGATAATAGGGTCGTGTTCAGATATTTTTGTTCTCGTAAGTGTGTAGATGTAAATTAATTCGACTGTATAATTATATATTACGATTTCTAATTCAAGACCATAAAAAGTACCACAAAGTTGCCACTACAATAAAGTATTTTTACAATAGTAAATTCCTTTTTCTTTTTTAAACATGCTAATATAATTTATTTATTGGTAACTTTAACTCTATGTTTTAATAAAATAACTAGATATATTTATTATTACATAATTACGAGAGGAGATAATAAAAACTTAAACATCGGAGATTTTTGGTACAAAATCTGGTATTGTACTTGTAACATTGTGCATTTGGTGCAAGTCAAGAAACAAACTCAGATGTCATTTAAGAGCCCTTATTCCTTTTGAAATTTATTTTTTTCATATTATGACAAATATATTGATAATTTCAACCAACTTTTTGGAGTGAACAATAGTTTTCCCCGAGTTCTAGGTAGTAACATAGCTATTTCATGCTTTCATTGCGTGCAGCCGAAAATAAGTTGAAAAAACTAATTTTACGCGTGAATTTTGACAATTTCGAGTAGTTTTTGAAACAAAAATTATTAATGAAAAATTCAAATTGTAGGTTTCAAATATGTACCAATAAATCCCAACAGCCCTGTTCTAGGAAGTAACATCGATAATATGTTACGAAAAATGTTTGATCATAGAGAAAAATGTGTAAACAATCTGCGTTTTAAAAGGAATAAGGCCTCTTAAATGTTGTCAATTTTGACAGTGACGTATCTGTCGTAGTTTTTTTGGTCTTGAATTAGAAATCCGAGTATAGACGAGGCTATGCGGGGAGGGGGCGCCCGGCAGACAGTTGTTGGTGACCGGCTGCTGCAGGCGCCCGGCCAGCAGCGCGCCGAGCCCGACACCCACCCGGTCCGTGTACAGCACCGTGCGGGGCGCGGGCGGGGCCGGTGCGGGGGGGGGGGGGGCGCGCAGCACGCGGCGCTCGGGGCGGGCGGCACTCGCCCACCTCGGCATATTTAATAATAATAGAGTAAATCGCCAATAATTGGCCACCGTTCAATAACTGGCCACCTCATACTAAAAATGAACTCTGTTCACCTATGAATATAATTCATTTTAGTATAAGCTGTTAATTACTGGCCGCCCTTCAATAACTGGCCACGATATAATAAAATGAATTCAGTTTGTAGGTGAACAGAGTTCATTTTTAGTTTGAGGTGGCCAGTTATTGAACGGTGGCCAATTATTGGCGATTTACCCTACATTACCCGCAAATTTTTGACATCATCTATTACAACGAACAACACTACACAATAATCAATCTATGAATGTTTCATTATGCTTGGCTACGGCCCGCATAATGAACAAAAACCCTTGAAAGAGGAGAAAATAGAAACACAAATAATAATAATAAGACGTTTATTCATTGTTTTTGTAAATTTTTTGTTATGAAAAATGAATAATAGCAGTTGTATAGTATACAAAACAATGAAAAGGTAGATGGCTCAGCTAATGCCAGTGACTTTATTTACCTAAGAGGCCTTATTCCATTTAAAATGTATTTTTTTAATATGATGACAAATATATTGATAATTTCAACCAACTTTTTGAAGTGAATAATACTTTTCCCGAGTTCTAGGTAGTAACATAGCTATTTCATGCTTTCATTGCGTACAGTCGAAAATAAGTTGAAAAATAATATTTGATGCAACCGTTGTATAAGAGGGGGCAAAAAACGCAAGTGGCATGGGTTACGATGCGGGCGTAGCGAACATCGTAAGAAAGATGCCACGAGCGTTTTTTGACCTACTTATACAACGTTGCATACAATATTTTTTCTACGACTCGACATTTCATAAATAAAATGCAAATGAACAACCAAGAAGATAATGACATTTTCCCGCTCAGAATCAACAAAATAAAAAAAAATTGTCTGATAAACTTTTTTTTTACTGACGTCCATCTGTCAAAAAAATATGAACTTATACATAAAGGTATACGTTCACTTTCTAAACATCTGTCAAAAAAATATGAACTTATGCATAAAGGTAATACGTTCACTATACTAAATATCCATGCAGAGAAGATAAAACTTTTTTTTTTAGGTTGGCAGCAATGCCTTAATACAATGAGTTTTTTTTTATTGCAAAATATGTGAATGCAGCTGTTTATCTTGTAATCTGTGTTACTAAGTGATGCTTTTTTGGCGACATTATAACATCGTTTAACAGTGTTATTTTGGGTAGTAAAGTATAGACTTTTACAGACTTTCATAATTTATGTCGTTATATTAGAGTTAGTAACTATATAAATGACAGAAAAAAGTACTGGAGTAGAAAAAATATCTTGTATTTTTATGAAAGCTGGAAAGCTAAATTTTATCAATTGAAAATTAGAAATTTAATGAACAGTCAAAAACGCCGTCCACCATTTTTGCCTTTTGCTAATATATGGCGTGACGTAGAATAATAATAATAATAATAATAGCCTTTATTAACAATCTTAAATCTAGTTCTTACATTACATTTATATTTTCTAACTTATTACATTCACAATTTTTATTGAACATATTCACTTTCTGACATCGGTAAAGATTGTTTTGCTTTCGCATAGGCCGCCCCCAAATTCTTCCACAGGCCTCGATCGTGACACTTTCTTCTCCACGTTGCCCCTGCGGCCGCTTTTAAATCGTCGTCCCATCTTCGAAACGGACGCCCTCTCTTTCTTTTTCCCTCCCTGGGATACCATTCAGAAACTAATTTTGCCCATTTTTCTGTCTTACTTCTCGTTAGGTGTCCTGCCCGGCGTGACGTAGAATTACCTATAAATATTCGAAATTTGACCATCGTATAGTGCCATTCCGCTCACTCGAATATACTTTGACAGGAGATCGAAAGGAACGGCACTATTCGAAATCGTCAAAGTAGACTTTCAATTTTCTTTACAGGACCAATGACGTCACTATCATAAGCAAAAATGGCGAACAGCGTTTTAAACATTTCAAAATACAGATTTAAAACCATATTTTCATAGCCTATTATTGTGATTCTTGAAAACACGACTTATAAGACACTATTTACATTCTATAAATTCAAAAAACAATAATTAACAAATATTCTCCAAATATGACTTTTGATAAGAACTATATTTTAGTTTAATATTTATTTTATTGTATTTTTAACATTTGTTATTATAGCTACAACAGAAATACATCATCTGTGAAAATTTCAACTGTGTGGCTATCACGGTTCATGAGATGCAGCCTGTTGACAGAGAGACGAACGGAGAGACGGAAAGACAGTCGAGTCTTAGCAATAGGGTCCCGTTTTTACCCTTTGAGTACGGAACCTTAAGAATCATCAACAAAATTTACAAAAAAATATGCTAGTTAAAATTATAATATTGTCACTTTTTTTCAGGAAATCATAAAGAAAAAAGAAGAAACTCCTCAACCCACCAAAAAAGTAGTCACCATCCTAAAAACTACGGAAGAGAAGAATGAACGTAAGTCCATAATTTTGATATACAATGTGGGCCCTGTAACATAAGCAAACAATTGACAACATTTCATATTTATAACAGGTGGAAATTAATATAGAGATCGACAGGGCTTTAAGTCGTGTACCTTAAAAAAAATTCTTTGAATTTATTCTTCTGTATTTAAAGAAATATTAGAAAATACATCAAATAACTACAATCTAAGACAATACGGGCTGAATAGGGTTGTTGTCTAAACCAAAGAGCGAAAACAAATATATATTTTTTATTTGACGTTGACAGGTGACAGATGCATACCGAGTTTGATTAAGTTTTTTTTTATAAGAAAACCGACTAAAGTAACCGTTCCATTATGTTCTGGTTTCTGTGTTGCCACATTTTAAAATGAGTATGTTTTTATAAATTAATAATAAAGTAAATAATCATCTCAGAAAATAAATAAAAACAGAGATTACTTCATATTTTTAAGCAGAATTCAGAAAAGTAATAAAATGATAGTCTTAAAACTATGAAATGTTGTCAATTGAAACATAGATGTTACTCGTTAAACTGAACAACATTTGATCAGCAACTTTAAAAAAAAGTCAGTTTTCAAAATTTTATTATTTCAAACAAATTAAATAGTATTTTCAATGTATGTCGTCCAACGTTGAAATTCCCTGAGCATTGACATAGCTGTCACTCCACCAATATCGGACATTTCGCAATACATTGCTTCTTTGTCTAAACTTTATTCTACTAAATGTCATTTAATACACGTTATTTTCAGAAGTTGCTTAACAAATGTTGTTTAGTTTTAAGGGACGAATCTATGTTTTAATTTATTGCTCCTGTTACAGGGCCCACCCGGTCTAAAAGCTATCGTGATACTCAGTTATGTTTGTCTCCAAATAGTAACTTCGACAGACAAGTTTGAAGCCCCTTGAAAAAATCTACTATACATAGTAGATTTTTTTTGTACTTCAACTCAAAGAAAACAAAAAAAGAAATTATATCACTATGCGCAAAATCGCATTATTTTTTTAAACCTACGAATCAGCGGGCATAGATCATTTGTTAGATCAGTAAAACGCCTAAGACTTAAATTAGAAACAAACGTTTTCTTCGGAGTTATTCCATTTTATATAAAGGGCTACCAGACGATCAGAAATTATGGCCGATCTGATCAGGTTGGTTTGTTTTAATCATCCATATTCCATATCTAGTGTGTAGCTGGCCGCTCACAAGTTTTCTTTTACATTGTCTTAGAAATCATTATATGGTTTCCATTTAAACGCTGGTTGCTAAAACGAACTTAAGCCCCGTAGCTAAAATAATGTACATTTCGAGCGGAAGTGTAAACAGTTACTTTCAATATTCCGTTACGAAAATCCATAGCTTTAAAAACGTTATAGTTATACTTGCACAGATCAAAATATTGCTTAAGTCTCGACTATACCAAGTAACCACATGGCTTAGAATAAATACGCATAGGAAGTAAGATTTCAGCTTACCTACTTACTTGTGCATTACGCAAGATAGTATTTTGGGGCCAAAATCACACCGTTATCGTGAACTTGGCACATACACGCATCAGAGTTGGGCAAATTTCATTTTGAATGAGAATAAGAATGAACGGTTAGACGTCATTCACATTCAAAAAAAATCACATATGATTTATTCAAAAGCGCGTCATTCTGAATGGCGTGAATTATAATAAATCAATAAAGAATTACGTCATTCTGATTACCGCTAACGCATTGATTGAGTTAGTTTGTTAGAGGTCCATTTAAAATAACGTTTTATTTGAATGGTAGTATAAGTATTTTTTTATGCATTCTACTTTAGTTATGGAAAAGTCGAAATTAAACGGAGGTGTGCCATCACAAGATCGGCAGCGGAGTGATTGGAAATGTGGTCCTAGAAACGCCTTCTGAGGACAGTAAGGATCGCTTTTCGCACGAACAACTCGATCCTCAAAGAGAAGTCGAAATTATAAATATGTGCCAATAATATTTGAAGAGTTTCTTCGATTCCTCGTGTATCTGGTAGTCAATATTTCACCAAAATGATATGGGCCATCCTGGAGGGCCCTCTGTTATAATTTCAAACATTAAAATAAGTTTCCATATCGGTTTATAAAAGACGAAGATGTAAAAATCGTGCAGTCCAATTAAGAACTTCCTCTTTTTGAAGAAGTTTAAAAATATGTTATATTCAAACAATTTTATTTCAAATAATCAATCACAGATTGATTTTATTGAATGAAGATTAAATTAGTTTCACTCAATTTCTTCTGCTTTGATCTTGCTGCTTTATTGTAAAACTCGCCATTCAAAATAACCTATTCTTGAATGACGGTCAGTTGATTCATTCTTGCGGTGCGTCAATTAAAATGATGATTTGTTATTGAATGCCCAACTCTGACACGCATCTGTCACTTTCCGGAGATCAACAAAAACGTAGGCACCATTTGACCCATATATTTTTTTATAGTTTGCTTTATTACTTAATGCATCGCCTACTCCTCTCATTTCTACCCAAAGGTTGTCTGGAAGAGATCGCTTTTTAGCGATAATATCGCTTATTGTTTACCTCTATTGTAATGATAAGTCCTATCTGTATTTGTATTTCTATCTTCTCGAGGTGTGCGAAAAATAGTATTCTATTCTATTCTATTCTATTAGACGCTTCACTTTAAGAGCGCTAGTAACCTATCTACTTATGAAATATCACTGAAGCCTGGTCATCATCTCATCAATATTTCAGTGAAAAAGAAACTGCAAAAGAAGTACAGTTCGGTGGCGGAGCGAGTGGTGTCGATAGCCCTCGACAGCGTCGAGTACAACGAGGAGCGCGCCGAGCAGATCCTCAGCGCCGTGCTCAGCGAGGAGCCCGCCAAGGTAAACTGTCATTAGCCCTGTGAAGCGATTAGCTATAGGTCAATATATCAGTGTAAAGAAACTGCAGAAGTACAGCTCGGTGGTGGAGCGCGTGGTGTCGATAGCCCTCGACAGCGTCGAGTACAACGAGGAGCGCGCCGAGCAGATCCTCAGCGCCGTGCTCAGCGAGGAGCCCGCCAAGGTAAACTGTCATTAGCCCTGTGAAGCGATTAGCTATAGGTCAATATATCAGTGTAAAGAAACTGCAGAAGTACAGCTCGGTGGTGGAGCGCGTGGTGTCGATAGCCCTCGACAGCGTCGAGTACAACGAGGAGCGCGCCGAGCAGATCCTCAGCGCCGTGCTCAGCGAGGAGCCCGCCAAGGTAAACTATCATTAGCCCTGTGAAGCAATAGGCTATAACTGATGAAGTGCAGCTTGTTGGCGGAGCGCGTGGTTTCGATAGCCCTCGACAGCGTCAAGTACAACGAGGAGCTCGCTGAGCAGATCCTCAGCGCCGTGCTCAGCGAGGAGCCCGACAAGGTAAACTGTCATTAGCCCTGTGAAGCAATAGGCTATAACTGATGAAGTGCAGCTTGTTGGCGGAGCGCGTGGTGTCGATAGCCCTCGACAGCGTCGAGTACAACGAGGAGCTCGCTGAGCAGATCCGCAGCGCCGTGCTCAGCGAGGAGCCCGCCAAGGTAAACTGTCATTAGCCCTGTAAAGCGATAGGCTATAGGTCAATATGTTAGTGAGAAGAAACTGTAGAAGTATAGCTCGGTAGCGGAGCGCGTGGTGTCGATAGCCCTCGACAGCGTCGAGTACAACGAAGAGCGCGCCGAGCAGATCCTCAGCGCCGTGCTCAGCGAGGACCCCGTCAAGGTAAACTATCATTAGCCCTGTGAAGCGATATTTTTAAGCGAAATAAAAATAGCCTATCGCTTCACAGGGCTATTTCGAGCGATAGGGAATTTGTGCATTTTGCATTTTAAACACTCACTAATCATCTTAGACAACATTTCAAAAATTCAAATATACCGGACCGTTTGTAAGGTCACCCCTAGTACTTTTAGTCTCTATTCCCCGAACTACTAAGTATTCCTCGAATTTCGAGTCTTTTTTGCATAATAAAGCCAAAACTATCCACAGTGGTGAAAGTTTTTTTTAAAGGTTCAGTATTTATTTCGCAAGAAGAACGAAGAATTGAGCAGCATTTCGGTAAACAATGTTTATGAATTTGGTTCATGACAAATCCTTGACAAATCGCTACAGACGTTTAATAATGCAAATATATGACGTTTGCACTTTACTGCCTACTGGCATGGCACCGTTGGTTTCTCGTCAGTTGCCATTGTGACTTGGGCTCCCCATTTTGCTTACCATCAGGCGAAGTGGAGCCACTATGTTCTGCCGTTATAAAAAAAAAACTGCCATGTGAAAACCGTTTTTAGGCTATCCCTAGCCCGGACCGACGCTTGTTAGGCTGTACATATAATTACATTAAACTTTTTTCAGGTGAAATCGGATACACCCGAGCCTCGACGGTCGCGGACGCCCGAATACAAATCCGGGTAAGTGGCACTAGCACGCACACAATTCGTTCTGCCATCCAATGTCACTTTAGCCCTAGGGCTAATATTTGTCATCCATAAAAACTCACCTTATTCAACGCAAAAGAGTCCTGTTATAATTTTTACGTCACACTAGGCGTAAATGGGATTTTTAATTGAAGTTCTTTTTTAAAAAGTGACAAGACCACAGCCAATATGAAGCTAAGATTTCCAAATTTTAAAGTTGGGCGTTTTCCAAAAATAAAACTCCTAATTCCTGTTTCTTCCAGAACTGGACGTTTCTGGGTTAATCTTACTCAGAATTCAATGTGAAGAATAATACTCTTATAGTCCTAAATTTGTCCGTTCCATTACGTCACTTTTGAATATGAACTTTTATTTATTAGCACGAGCGTTACGTAGTGGAAACTAAAATTTTCATACCAAATAGTTCGTCAAAAATAACATTAACTCTTTTTTTTTTATAATTTGGGAAAGTTTTTTTTATTCTTCACATTGAAAATGCTATCAATTCTGTGTAGGGTGAGCACAAAAACGTCTAGTTCTGGAAGAAACAGGGATACGTGATTTTCAGTTTTAGTGGCATTTTCTATATCACTCATTGAATGAGGGTCTCATGATGGCCAGCAACTTTTATGGGGGGTGTTTTAATTTAATCCAGGTTATGGCATGGTGCTCAGGTCTAATGGTGGCAAACATTTTAATTTTTCCACTGTATATGTTATGTGTACCCTCACCGCCCCAATTGCCCCTTCCCTATTAAGACATGATGAGGCAGTTTTTGTTGTTTTTCTTCATTATCTAAGAAATAATACACCTAAAATACACTTTTTGTCGAAAATTTCATTATTGTGACTGTACTTTTCTTTGAACATCCATCAAAATTAATATTATTGAAACTATCGTAAGACATCACTGCATAGTATTAAAACAAAGTCGCTTCCTTCTGTCTGTCCCTATGTATGCTGAGATCTTTAAAACTACGCAACGGATTTTAATGCGGTTTTATTTAATAGATAGAGTGATTCAAAAGGAAGGTTTAGTGTTTGAAATTATGAAGGTTCCACATGATTTCGAGACATGAGCCGTTTATTTGTTTATTTAAAAATTATGCCACAAAATACAGAACTAAAATTACAAATGACAAGACAAGACACAAGACCAAACAGAGACATTATTGCTGGAAGGGTGTACAGTCGAGTTCATTTACATCTACACACTTACGAGAACAAAAATATGTGAACACGATTTTATGCTCCTGACAATAGGGTCGTGTTCAGATATTTTTGTTCTCGTAGGTGTGTAGATGTAAATGAACTCGACTGTACAACAAAACGTGTATGCACACGGTGAAAATGTCGAAACAAAATACACTAGTTACATTAATAAATACATATTTGTACCTATATATAGCCGTTCCTGACAATTTTTACGTGAGTTTAAACCGTTTTTATAATTATTATTCATCAAAATTGCTCACTAAGACGGTTCTAAAGAGCCCAAACTCTGTAGGATTGTTTTAATCTATTACAAAGTTCCAAGACAATGACAGTTAGTATAACATCGGTAGGTTTCCATATGGTTATGTGCACTTATTGTCCCTATTTACCATATTTCGATTTAATTTTATATAGATAGTGGAAGAAAAACAACAAAAATGCGATGTTGCGTGTTTAACGTAACTTAAAGGCGCTTAGTTTTCAATAGTCTTTATAATGGAGGCAATTTGAAAATTAAAAATCCCCTAAAACCCGTCATAGCTTGCTTATCGTCTGTTGACAACCCAAAGTCGCTAAGTAACAAATACCTAAATTTAGGAAACATATAATGTCCAGGCATCGGATATTCGGATCGATATTTACCTAAAGTTGACAAAATCCTATTGTTATCTCACTAGCCGCCTATTCCTACGACCAAATAACAAAGCCGCCGCCAAAGTTTAGGTAAATATCTATCCGAATTTCCAAACCCTGGTAATGTCTCATATTTTTTAATGTGGTGTTGTTTGAATCAGTGGTTTAACAAATACGTACCGTAAAATTCCCTGACTTCGCCTGCGATACGTATCGTCGCCTATTTTGATAAAAGTTGAAATTCTCGCCTAGTGTTTTATATTAGCCACAGTTAATGGCAGATTATCACCATACATAATAGTACATTACTGCAGACGCCGCGAAAGAAGTGCTTGCCGGGTGAGTAGGTATAGACGGCAGACCGTAGGGAGTAGGGACCGTAGGGGATAGTGTTTTTCTCAAATATATACAATGAAAAAAAAATACACCACTCAATAAAATATAATTCAGCTGTTTAGCCTGTTCATGAACACAGACGCCATGTTTAAAAATAAATGTTCCCGGGTTATATAGGCCTTCAATTTTGTATGGAATTCCTTTACAGTTCTCTCGAGTTGTTCCGCCCGAAACGTGATACTTCGAAGCCTGTTATAACGCACGTTATGAAGAAATTTCATTGCATGTTTGAGAAAAATCTCATTCTATTTAGTAGTGTTCGTTTTTAGTAGTCTAAAAACTAGACGGGAATTTCAACTTTTTGTAAAAGTAGACGATGACAGGTACCGTAAGGTCGGGTTACCTTAGCCCTGGTAACATTGTCCACCCATTGAAATCCATTTCAATAAATTAGATTTGTTTTATTTATTCATTATGTACAAATACCTACTCTTTATTGCACACCTCCAACATCAAGGAATATACAACACAACATGAGATACATTCAAATAACAGGCAGATTTATTTATTTATTTAGTTATTTATTTATTTACTTATTTATTTATTCATTTATGTAAGTTTTCAGAATTTACTTATTGAATAAAGTTGGTTTTAATAGGTGGGCAATGTTACCCTGGGGGTAAAGTAACCCAACCTTACGGTAATCTAGGCGAAGTTACGGGATTTCACGCTACTTAAAACAAAGCTCGTATCTCAGTATCAATATACAAACGAGATACGCGGTTTTGGAGAGTAGTGACATAAATTTTTGTTAGTTTCGGTTGTCTCCAGGCGATATGTGATTCCTATACCTATATAATGTGTTCTACTGAATTCAATTGCAGGACAGCTTTTTATTCTATCGGACAGTGCTGTGAATGTTATTTAATTTTTCGAAAGCCAAAGACGGCAAAACGGGTCTATATATTGACTCCTAGACTTATTTCTCGTTGAATGATACATTTCGCCGAAAAATCATTTTGTAGAAAGCATTATTCTTTGCGGCGTAGACTATTTAAGATTGTTAATAAACAAACTAAACCTGGCCCAATCAATAGGATGATATTTGCAAGAAGTGAAAAATGTATGACTACAGGTGAATAAAAATTCTGCGAAATGCTTTTTCGGCGAAATGAAACTTTCGCCGAAATAAGTTTCTAGGTGTTAAAAAGAAGTCTGCCAAATCTCAGACTAGTCAGATCTGACGTCATTTGCCGTCATAAAGTATAATACATTTTAATTGTTGTCTTAGACCACAGTTTATGGTCGACTAGCTGAGTTACAAATTACAAGCGGAAGTCTCTTTCTAATAAAAGAAGTTGAAAAGGGACTTCCGATTGTGATTTGTAACTCGTAGTTTTGGAAATGGGCCCTCGAATGGTTAAACAGAAAACTTAAAGCACGATTCATTCATATACCCATCCCTGTGTATTGAAGATGCGTATCAATAGGAAGCATTTGGTAATCAGTTGTCCTTAAAGTATGACCTGCACCTCTAGGACAACTATGACTCTTTCTCTTTCATCGCAGTACTGTGAGAGAGTGACGGCGATACTATGTCGCGCGACAAGAGTCGCGGAGCCATGTTGTGCTAGGCGGGCTGGGTCACGAAGCTATAAGTTACAAACGGAAGTCTCTTTCTAATATAAGAATTTGAATAGGGACTTCCGCGTAGTTTCAGCTTGTAAACAGGAAAACGGAGCAGTCAGAAATGGCGTCTTAATCTTTATCTTATCACCATTTCGATTTTTCAGCTAGTTTGCATTTCGATTTATATTGCTTCCTATTGAATCGTGTCTCCACTGAACTATTTTAAGGTTGGATTCGACTCATTTAAAACTTATTTGGAAATTAACACAATAACAAATAAACTTTATTCCATTTAAGTCGAATCGAACCTTAACTCAATTACGTATATTTATCTATTAATAACTATATACCGTGACTACCACAATGTAAGGTTTGGTATGGATGTATATATAACTTTGACCATTCGACGCAACTTTGCCCATAAAATGTTTTAATTGTCATTATATTATTTTCACAAATTGTTGACAAATATTCTACGGGCAAAGTTGAGATGGAACGTTTGTCTTTAAAAATAAAATACGCTGCTATCTATCGGTCTTAAAAATACTGAATACCTATAAAATTTACTCCGTTGGTTTGAAGTCTTTTGACATTGTAACAATAGACGAACGAAAATCAATAATTTTATAATTCGATCATTCTATTGCAGTCAGCATCATCTAGACGTGATCCATTTTGATAATAAATGGCATTACAGTACATAGATAATACTAGTTTGTAAGATATTGGACTAACGCACAGATGGACTGTACGATTCCATATACGCATCTGATACGAGTGTTTGTCTTCGGTTATATCATATGAGAGTTACACTGGTTTTTTTGTTTTATTATTATGCCACAAAGAATGTTTTAATGTGGATCACGTTTTGACAGCGAACTGCAATACACTTACACTGTATTGAATTGTTTATGTTGTGCCTAAATGTTAGATTTTATGTTTATGATATAATCCCTTGTCACGTCTTGCTTCTATGTGATAAAAACACGCCTATACTCTTGTTCGTTACTTTCTGGGCTATTTATCTTTTACTGTAGTTTGTTTTGGTATTGGGTCATAGATAATTAATTTTAAAGTCTTATATGGCTTGAAATTTTTGTCAAGTTCTTAAAGTTGTCAGGCAAGCTGTCTAGACAACACAATGACTTAACAGTCATAGTATTTTTATTATGCTCAGTAGAAGATGCGAAAGTTAACAAACATGTAACCTATGAGCAGTATGAGCATTAATGAGCTAATAATCTAGTATCGACCTTATTATGTAGGACTAGAAGCAAATACAGCTTCCGTGTTAGGTTTGAGAGTCTTTAATGCACTCAACTTATTGCTAGGTATGCTCTGCCCTAAAAATAGACATTAAAAATAATATATCGGTCATAATTGCGTGCTGAGATTACTTGTCTGACAATCATAAAGAAGCCTAGTGACTTGGGATTATATCATGCAGGGCCGTGTTTAAGGGACTTAATTACGTCAAAAGGTCGAAGAGTAACTCCACATAACTTAAACTTGAATAATTATATTTTGATTGAAGTTTACTCTTTATGGACTCAATTGGAGTCTTGACGATCACTTAAACACGGTCCTGATACGGAGTTGTGCATCAGGGAGGAGGACCGGAGAGCAGCCCCGCGAGTGATAACCATCGAACGTCTTCCGTATGTCCACACTTTATACCGGGATAGCAATAGGCAGTGCAATTTTGGATGAATTGTCTGATGCAAAAACGGTGCTATACACATAGTAGGCTTCGTAGCACTATCAAGAATATACGCGCTATGAATAAGTCATTGACTATTTGGCGAATTACGAGTGCATCTATTTTTCTTGTACTATGTTCGCTATTTTTCACGTTTGCTTGCTGGATTAGAAGGCATTTTATTCTGATTCTCGTAAAATTGCGCTTCATATTGCGATCTTTATTTATTACTTCGAGCGTTAGAGCATTAGCAACTGGACACCAATTTCAGAAAAGTTACTCCACGACTAAATAACAGGAGAATCTTTTTTTGCACACGTTATTCGCAAATTGATATACTGCTGAGCTGCAGTATTTAGTAACAATTTTGTTTTATCACAAGCTTTCAATAGTTCTATTTAACTTAATATTATTTGTGTAAGGATTAGCGAGTGACTCACGGAATAAATCGAGCCATAGAGCGGTCCGTTAATAAAAACAGGGAATTATTGTTATATTAAAAGTGTTATATATGTATATATATATATATATATATATATATATATATATATATAAGTACCCACGAGTTATGGCAACTTAGGCTTATCTTTTGAGTTGAGTCATAGTATAAGGCAGCAGTCACACTTGCCAAACTAGCAAAATTACATAATGAGATATATCCACAGATCTATCTATCTAAGCACCTATACGACCGTGGATATACATATCTAAGGCGTCACCAGTTACTTAATGCTCACGATCAGATTACTTCGCGGCTCGTTCACAGGTTCAATGAAGTATTCTTCACAACATCTTTAAGACTGTTAACGAAGTTTTTCGAACTAATTTAAGGGTCGGCAAAAATCTATTAAAAAAGTGATGATCATAGAATACGCATCTAAGCTTTTTAATAAACATAGACCTTCATAGAGCTTGTGAATAAACCGGTTCCTTTTTGTCGGCCCCGAAGTATACGACCAATGGTTAGGGATCGAGCTGAACACCCGCGTGACCTAGTTTGATGAGTTCGCGCTTGCCAAAACTCGATACAGTTATTGACTGCGGTTCAAAGCCGTCGTGGGTTAATTTTACACGTGGTCAAAAAGTTTATTAAACCTTACCTTTATGACATTGTGGCTGGTCATGTATGACATGTATGACATGTCCGGTTGCTAATAGTTATGTAGTAATTCCGAGCCTTATATGTCACGTTGGTTCATATTGTCGGGTTTTGAGCTCGGTCCTTCGGTGTGTATACAGGCTAATAACCCTCGTAGTCGTAATACAAAACTTAAGTTTAGTAGATTATGGCGAAAGGCAATAGTGGTTTACAAAATAATTTCATAAATATTTGTAATCAAAGTTATATAATTAGATTTGTTTTACGACTTACGATATCCTCTCAAAGACACTCCCGCATGATACTCCGGCATGTGAAAGTAAATCTTAATATATAATCGTACAACTTTGCTATTAATAAGAATTCAATTTGGTTAATCCATTCATAAACGTATTTTTCAAGGAAAATCATAAATCAATTTATCAATTGCGAAAAGGCAAAGTTGGATGAGATTTCAGAGTAATCTAAATAACTTTCTTATACTGTATTTTCGTCCTTCTAACTACGTTATATCCCACCATGGTGACTTTCACTTACAATGCAATATATATCTATTATTTTGATTAAGATCTTCTTTAAAGTTGTCAAAAAAATTCAATTAATTCTTAACATTCTAATTTAATATGTATCTACCGTGCTAACTACATTTGCGCTTAATTTTTCTTCATAAATTGTCTAAATAAACTAAACAGCAAGGCTCCGAACGAAATGAGAACTCCGAAAATGATTCTAGTTTACTAGGTGGTTTGTAAGCTTTCTGATAATAGCAGGATGAGAAGAATCATAATCGGGGTTTTCTTTTCCCCAATTGGATTATAAATAAGACATAATAAGCAACAAACGCTTCACCTGTACAGGAATGAGACAGCAAGCATACACGACACGCTTGACGTATTAGATGACGTTGTCACTCCTTGGTAAATACCTTATTTTCTTTTGCATGTTCAGATGTTGATCTGACGGTTTTAACTGAGAACGTTTGTGTCAAGTCAGGACTAGACTAGTGGCTTTCTCTAGAACTCTACGTTTCGTATAGGGAATGCTCTCGTTCGAAAACATTCTCGATACAAAACGGCAACGTTCTCGATAATGACATGTCTCTAGTCAGGAACCAACGCTCTCTAATCTGTAATTTTTGCATGGTTTTTCCAATACATTTATTAACTTAAAGTTCTATGATATTAGTTTATTATGAATGATATATTGCGCCTAGGTATCGAGCAGTTGTTTAGCAATGTTCCATACCTTATACATTTATACAAGTAAAGGAAATACGGCATACGTACGTTTTCTTACCCTTTCAAGATTGTGTTGGCCAATTAAGAATAACCAATAATTTAACTATTTGTATTATTGCATCGCAGTATATAAATATTTTCTTATTTTCCGAAAATGATATTGCACAATTCATAAACAATTTATCTGTCAAATTATTTATTAGGTTTTTTTTAAATAATTGGGCAAAGTTGCCGTCAGATACTGCTTAAAAAAAATGAATACGAAATACTTATTATTTATACTATCGTGCTGTTATTTGGGTATTGTTGTAATATTTGTGATAGCCATTTATGTTTTTTGAGAGCATGCTATAGTTTGTCTTTTACGAATTGTAAATGTCAGTAGTTATCATATTCATGGTCATTTTATATTTAGTTTAGCGATATAAATATATTTTATTTATGTGATTCTTATAGATACGAAGAACAATTAAATATTCATCTAGAAAAAAAGTTGTAAAAACATGTATACTTACATAGTTATTTACCAAAATAAATTTATACAAAGAGTTAGAAATCCCTTAATGTTATTATACGAGTAATTACATTTCACAGCTAGTTTTTAATATATAGGAAGCAAATTTATTATATTAAGCATGACAAATATTAAAATAAAACGTGACTGTTCAGAACCAATATTTTATTGAAGTCATACAATTTAGTTTTGATGAGAAAATCGCGAATTGATGTCTTTTTGTATATGTAATTTTAACATACGATTAATCCACGGCATAGAGTAATGGAAGTTATCATTTACTTGCGAGTTTACTGATTTAAAACGCAAATTCAAGTGTCAATATATCTGTGATAAAATGTGACACTTATCTAGAGATAAATTAACACTTAAATATGCACCATAAATAAAAAACACGCTTTAAAATGGTAAATTGTGTTACACTTTTGTGGTATTACGTCTAACCTATGTATATATTATTATGTTACTTTGTCTCATCGAAGTCTCGTAATGAAACTTCTGCCGCCTTGCCGTTCCTTTGGGTCTAGACAGTCGCATTCGTGGTCTTATTTGAATGATAGTGTTACTCATCAGGGAGGAAGCGTTACGTTTCAATAGAACATTGCTATTAATAAGGTTATTCTCAGAGCGTTTCTACCACTGTCACTATCATGTCATATGTGTTGGAATTTGATGATGTATTGAACGAAATAGTGATAGATATATAATAGATACAGAAAGTGACAGTTGAAATTCTCTGACATTCCTATTTTCACAAAACAAAATCGGTGCACAAACGACCCTTAAATTTGATTAGTTTTTTATACAAGTACAAAATTTAAATTAGCAGTAGTGAGTAGCTTAACAGGAAAACCCACTGCTAATTTTTCATACTGTCCGTTGACGTTAAGTTTGCACCACAAGTATGGTCGCATACAAATGAGGTCCAAATTAAACGTATCCGAGTTATACAAAATCGAGGTTTAATCGTTACGAAATTTGGAAACTGAAAAGAAATGTTTTTTTTTGTGTCAGACCGTTTAGATGATTGCTCTATTATTATAGAATTTGTGTATTTTAATCCATAAACAAACTAAACGGTCCGACACAGAACATTGCTTTCCTATTCAGTTCCTAAAATTGCGTTAAGATTGGGTTAAGTTTTGGACGAGGAAACCGTTGAAAACTAAACCTCTATTTGTAAGGAAAAATTAGCAGTACTATTTTCTTTTACCACGAGGACTAAATATAGTTTGAAACACGAACCTTTTTTGTCGTTCACGTCGCAATGACAATAAGGGTTAAAAAGGTACGCATTTTTGTTTCAACAATATATACATGCGGGTTCTAAACATCCTAAGACGCTTCTTCACTGAACACCCAAATAAGAGTGATTATTGGACAGATACTGTTTTGTTCGTATATAAAATAGCACTCGGATAAACACTTTAATCTTTTTTATCAATTGATAATAACTATTGTTATAATACAATTACACCTTATAATATTTGATTATGATCGAATATCCAGCTCTGACAATGACTTTATCTGTCTAAAAGCAAATCCACAAGCGGATAACGCTTAGTGTACAGAATTAGTTATTCTATCTGTAGAATAAGAATAATGTACTAAAGTTGAGGTTACGCGTTCCAGGCCGATACTGAAGACAGGTACTACCGAGAGCAAGTACAAGTCTCATTATGCCGTGTTGGGTACTGGGCCGAACCCGGCGCTCAGGCGCGGACCTAAGGACAGTTTGCTGCTGTAAGTAACACACAAAACATCAAATCTTCTCAGTCTGCTTACCTTAGTCTCCCGAGTGTTGCGAGGAGAGTCAGATTCTCTATAGCTAGTAGAGAATTTAGTAAGATTTCCGATAGCCCTTGCTAGAAGGATCAACAGATTGCAGCTGTTTAATTTCCACGCCATGTTTTTTCCAAAAAATTTTTTACTGTTCGTTATGACTGGTTGCTTTCTTTTTGGCTGATGCTGCTGATGACGCTGACTTCAAAACCCAATTAAAAAATAAACTAGTCGATGGTTGACACTGTATGTAAATAAATAAACATCGGACAACCTCAGAAAATCTAGTGCCACAGTAAGCTCTTGTAGTTTTGTGTTATGCGCGCCAAAAGACGATATACGTCCTTACATAGATATATGTTACCAATCCTTGAATATTCAGAGAGGACTACATGGCGTGGAAAGGCCCGAATCCCGATCTGCGCAAGGGGCCCACCGCTCGAGCATCGGGGCCGGAGCCCCGTGAGACCCGATACACGCTCGCGAGGGGCGCCGGCGACGTGGCTAAAGGCCCCGCGGGACTCGCCAACGGATCCATGTATCAGAAGATGAACAAAAAGTCCGCGAAAATGTAAGTATTATATGACCGGCTCTCGAGAAGAGTATTTTTTGTGAACTGTTTGATTTTTTATTCAAGACAATATAACGCTCTATTATCATTATCAATAAGTATAACGGTAACTTTGCACAAGGAAAAGTATTTAAAACATGTCACATAGTCACTTTAGCTACTGACTGCACATAAACTAATTTAATTTCCAAGTGTCCACGTTCCTTGGAACCCTCTAACTTTGCCCGTTTATTTTGGCCACTATGCCAAATATAATTTAATTGAATGCACAAGGAAAAGTATTTCAAGCATATTGCATAGTCACTTTAGCTACTGACTGCACATATACTAATTTACCTTCCAAATGTCCACGTTCCTTGAAACCGTCGAACTTTGCCCGTTTATTTTGGCTACTATGCCAAATATAATTTAATTGAATTAAAGATTGACTCCTTAAGAAACATAAAATACGTATAACCTAAATAACCTATTTGCTATTGGCTTATCATTCGAGAATTTTTGTTGCGCACTAGAAAGTGTACGCAACTTCGTCGGCGTAAAAGTTACTGTACCGTAGTTGGGTTGAAAGTGTCCTAAAACCATCTTCGGATATACCAAATTCCTGTACCAAAATTGGTTAAAATTTCGTTTGGCACGTTTGGTACGGGAATAGCATGACATCCAAAGATGGTTAAAGGATACTTTTTACCCGCATCGGTAAAGAAAAAATATACGCAATCGAAGTTGAAGGGCAAAGTTGGACGGTCATACGGTATCGGGGCCTTAATTCATTAGTCAAAATTAATGTTTATATCAACTGTATTTTGTTTGTGTTTTTACGTTTTTTTTTTATTTTTCTAGCGACCCATTCTTAAGAGCATTGTGGCCAGAGAGCTTCCCGACATCACCGTAGTCTTATGGCCATGTAGTGTTGCCACCATTGCAGTAGTTTGTGTACGTTTTTTTATTTTATTTTTATTTGGTAAATCATCTTATAATTTGTAGCATAAATACATCCCTTTAACAATATAGACACAATAATCTTATTTATTTAAACTTTCGTGAGACATTTACACCCCAGCCCAAAACTATGGATACGAGCTTATATTACAATGGAAAGCTGTGATTTCCATACGCCATAAATTACAATATAAAAAGGATAATAAACATTTTAAAAGTAAATAACCCAAATTATGCTTATCAAAATTGTTGACAATTATTTTTATTAAAGCAGTAACGTCTGCTAACGTAAATCAAACGATGCCACCCTAAGGCATGTTGAAGCAACTGATTGAAAGATTCAATGGCTCTGACATCTGGTTCGGTGATCCAGTTGGTAGGACGCCCGTGTTGGCCCGGAAAGCCGTTGGAAACGCAGGTTCGAATCCTGTCTGAACCATTAAATTTTTCAACTTTTCGCATAATTTTAAACATTTTGTAGACAGGCAATGAAAAAGGCGATATGCAACTTTTCCCCGGAGTTAGATACGTATATTTATTGTTATAATATTATGACGTTTTCATGTTTGAATTTATTGAGTATGGCCTAACGGTTACTGATATTTAGACAATGAATAATTATTGGAAACTTTAAATATTATAAGAAACAACTTTGTTTCCATACTTTTGGCCTAGGTTGTAGTTATTGTATTAAGCGGTTTACACTCACGTAGCGTGCCGATGTACGGGCAGCCGTCCCTGATGAAAAGCTCCATACGAGTTCGAAACATGTCGGGCCGCTCCTGACCATTTCACGTGGGTGTAAACCGCTTAAGACTGCGCCGAGCGAAATGTGAAAAATAGGCTGTTGACGTTGTCTACTTAACGGCAGCTAGTTGTTTAATCCATTTTTAAACTATACATTTAGCACTTCGAATAATGTGTTAACAACTTCTCCATGGGCAAATTATAAGATTATCAATATTTTACCCTAGAAAACTAAGTAAAGTTGGACGAAAATTGTAAAATCGTAAGCCGGCGTTAAGTGTTTTTTTATACTTTAACAATGGAAATCTATTCTGATTTTCAGTTACAAAAAAAGATGAGTGTTTACATTACAATTGAACTGAGCCCGTGACAGGCCGTGGCTCACTAAAACCGGCTTCCCTTTCAAGCGCTGACTAGGTTTCTAGATGTATTTATGCTAGGTATGTTTTCATTCAACATTTTGGGACCTTTTTTACTTGTACCATGAGGTTCGAATATGCGAATGTTTCTGAATGAAGTCAATAGTCTGCAAGAAGGCACTTTTTTTTGGAGAACGCCCTATAATATATATTTTTTTATTGTTTCAGTGTTGCATAAAGTATTGAAGTAACGTCCAGGTATACTTACAAGCAAGCTTACTGTAAGTTAAACGCAGGCGCTCCCTCCGTTCCACACAGCCTTAAGAAAAATATTTAGAATCTTTTTTTTCTTGAAATGCTATCGCCATTAGGACAAATAGTGCCCATGATCTCAATAGTTTTAAGGTTATCATTGTTTATTTTTTAATAATAATAGTTTCATTTAAGGTGGAGTGATCCAGTTCCGTTTTCACTAGAACGTATATCGTTTTTTTTAAATATCAACTAAGAGTTTAGACTCATGATAAGTTAATCAAAAGAATAGTATAAGTACAGAAGGCTTTCTTTCAAAATGCGCACGTAACATAGGTACATATATAAACTGTAACATAAAAAAATATATAGTGTTATTGAAACCATTTCGGCGCTCATACTCATATTCTTACTATGATAATAAACAGCTTTTGTGATATGTACAGATTAAATATTAAAATTAATCAAATTTTCATTTGTTAAAAGACTCAACAGAGAAAGTGAATGTATATAATATGTAACATGCGCCATTGATTTAAAAATCCAATAATACAATCTCATGGGAGCAGGGGTCGGACTTTCATTCGCACGGTAAGACTAATGGAGAGCTATGGAGCCGATATTAACATTAAAATACTATTCATACTCATACTTATACTCATTCATGAGTAATAAGGATAGTTGAGCCAAGTGCGACAGAGGGACAAGCGCACAATCATGCAATAGGCTAGTTGACTCATGTTAAATTGTACTAAATTCAAATTCAAATCATTTTATTGTAGACTGTGGGTACAACATAACATAGGTGGTACAAAGATTCAATAACATAATGCCAACACAATCAGCCAAATTTGGCATACAATAAATAAAGCATTCTCTTCCATGTCAATAAAATTTAAAAATAATGATAATTTTTAATATTAAATAATATAATCTTAAAAACACATTAAAATCTTACTATACTAAAAGAATTACCATTTACATTTCAATCAATGATTCCTTACATTATCCAGAAAGTGGTAATTTACGTTATGATAAGCCTTTTCTATGCACCATTTATAAAGTTTAGTTTTGAAACTAATGTTTATTTCGTATAGCCTTTTACATAGGAAACCTATATGTATATATATATTTCAGTTCATAAACGTAGATGGCTGAACAAATTGAAATTGAAAATATTATTTTTATTCCGTAATTTGATAAGCTTAAAACGCTGTCCGCCATTTTCGCCCTTGATAGTGTGAAAATGGCTTAATGCGTCACCGACCCAGTAAAATAACAATTAAAAACTAAAAACGTCATTCGCATTGTAGATAAGAGTGTACTGATCTTTATTTACGGGATCCCGTACCTACGTCACGCCGCAGATAACTAAAGACAAATGGCGGACGGCGTTTTTATCTGTTCGTGAATATTCTATTTAAAATTTATAAAATTTAGCTTGTTAGCTCAATAAAAAATATATTTATTTTTTAGTGCTAGTAAGATAATATTTGGGTCAATCAACTATTTTCTGCCACTCGTTGCCATGGTGATGCCCCTGGGTCACTTTTTAAAACTACGATTTTCTGTGGTTATATTTAGCAAAAGCTTTGTAATTTAAGCAGTTAAAAGCCCATTATTATGTAGACTATCTCCTGACAATACCAGTAATATCAATAATCAACACTTTTTTAGAAATTTAATCACTGTTATCCCCTGGCTCACGGACAGAATAACAGCAAGAAAAAGTTGATCCACCCATTTATATTACCCTAAACGACGCAAAATAAAAAAAAAACGCAGCGTCAAACCACGGTTCCATTAATATGCTTATACATTCTGTTTAAATAATATATACAAAAACTGTTTCAAACATATGTACATCTGACTATACATCGTGAAATCACGCAAAAGCAAGATGTCGTTAGTAGTAAGTACCATCTATGCTTTGCGATATTGTGATATGCTATGCGCGCTTGCCCCCTGTCGCATTTGTCCCGACTATTATAATTTGTTTTCAAAGTGAAATGTATCACTCCACCTTTATATAATTACATGAAAAAAATAGTAGTTAATTACACCAGTGCTTTGTTAGTCATCAACGACAGATCACGATACCTCGGGGTTTTCGGTGCAAGAATGATTTAACACTAGACAGTAGGCGTCAATTGTGCGCCTAAAACCACGGGGTGTGCTGATCATGGTGAATTGTGACTAAATATAAGCACTCAAAAGATAGTATGGGTCTAGAAAATGTGCAATATGTTTATTTGTTATTTATCTAATGTATTATTTCATTAATTTTAGTATTAGATGTACGTATCAAACGATTTAAAGAAAATATATGTCTCTTTGACTGTTAGTTTTTGTTGTAATTATAATTCTGAACATATTAAGTAATTTTGAATTAGGTTTAAGTATCTTTAATTGAAGATAATTATCTATTTTGGTTTTGTACCGAATAGAGAGTAGCTGTGTTTAGTGTAAAACATGTGAGTCAAAAGTAGCTGATCATTCTATTAGTTATTGGAACTATTGGAAGAGATCTCTGGCAACGAGGCCGCCACGCCACTATAGGTAGTTAGCAAAAACGTTTGGTTTACGGACGAAAATTTTACGTGACTGCCGGCCGATGGAGTGGAAGAGATAGATGCGTCACAAGCCGAATGGGCCGATCGTGCCTCTCTATCGCTTGTTCCGCGCTCTCGCTTGCACGCTCGGCTCAGGCGGAACGTGACAATGAGTCATGTTTTTCAACCAATTTCAAAAAAGGTGGGTTCTCAATTCGGTTGTATTTTATTTATAATTTTTAATGTTTGTTACCTCAGAACTCCGCCATTAATGAGTCAATTTGGAAAATTCTTTTTTGGTTCATTCGGTTGTATTTTATTTATAATTTTTAATGTTTGTTACCTCAGAACTCCGCCATTTATGAGTCGATTTAAAAATTCATTTTTGGTTCATGAGTAGACCTCTCCAAGTTAGTCCCATAAAATTTTGGTGAAGATCTGATGACGAGATCCATGAGGAATCGATGCAATTCCTGAAATGTTATGGGCACATCTATGGCGATTTCGGTATTTATGACAATAGTTCAAGCATTTACACTCGAAAATCACCATTTGGTGAAGAGAAACTGATAATGAAGACACAAGCCACCAGTTAGTACTGAGGACTCAACCAGTGTTATTTAATTCACGGATCGTAAGTCGATTTGGAAAAATTCTTTTCCCGTTCAAGAGTAGGCATCTTTTTTAGTCCCATAAAATTTCGATGATCTGATGACGAAATCGAAGAGGAATCGAAGGAATTCCTCAAATATTGCACTTTCTTTGAAGGGCACAAGTCGGTTATTTTTTATATATTTTTATTTTTTCATGCGTGCAGTTGCGTTCATCGCTTTATAGGACGTTATCACGTCAAAAACTAAGATGGTGTTAGTAGTACAACACATCTATACTTTTTGATATGTCGACATGGTAGCCGCGCTTGCCCCGCTGTCGCACTTATCCCTGTCGACGTAGTGAATTGTATCATTTATCGGCTTTGTGAAAGTTACATCAGCTACTTTTGACTTTTCCATTAGGCGAGTGAAACTATCAAATGACATAATCAAAAAAAACCTTACCCTCACGGGTCGGGGGTATATTTTTTGGAAATTGTATTTATCTAAGTATTAAATTGTCGTGTAATGTCATGTTCATTGTTCTAGTCACCGTTTGTAGTTAAACTCATCCCAGACAAATTACTTCATACGTACTGTCAGCATGGAGATTAACTGACAATTTTAGTATGTAATTTGACATAAGCCAGTAGTAAAATTGTCAGAGACTTTTGATGCTAACCGTACTGGCATAGAATAATAATTTTAGAAGACTGCAAATGCCTACACAAGAGGCATTTCAACTGGGACATCAAATCAGCTACTTTAATGTAGTGTGTGCTGGAATAGTATGAAATGTATGGATGAGTCAACGTTTTTCTGTCCCCAGGACCCACCCTGTGACCCAGGGGAAAATAGTGAATAAACTCCTTAAAAATAATACTGTCACAAAATAGTCAACATAAGAATGGGGTTATAACTGTGACAATGACAAAGTTTTTGGTAAATATAACTGCTGAAAATCGTAGAAATACAAACTATAACGTCGGTGACGGTAAAATTCGGTCCTGTATGGTAAAATTGCATGTTTTATTTCGTTTTTAGGGTTCCGTACCTCAAAAGGAAAAAACGGAACCCTTATAGGATCACTTTGTTGTCCGTCTGTCCGTCCGTCCGTCTGTCAAGACCCTTTTTCTCAGGAACGCGTGGAGGTATGAAGCTGAAATTTATATCAATTACTCAGGTCTACTGTCCCTTGAAGCTGTGAAAAAATCAAACTTCTAAGCCAACGCAATCAAAAGATACAGCCGTTTATGCCGCAAATTTTCGACACTTGCAAGGGAATCAAAACCTACAGGGTGCTTCCCGTGAACTCAGAATCTTGAAATTTGGTACGAAGCAACGTCTTATAGCATAGATAAAGGAATAATTACGAAAACCATAAATTTTTTTTTAATACCTAACTTTGCACCTTATTTATATGGGGCGCTATACATACCAGGTGCAAACTTAACTTAACCACTTAGGGATGGAAAGTGTTTGTACGGAACCCTCGGTGCGCGAGTCCGACTCGCACTTGGCCGGTTTTTTTAATAGTAAATTTCGATTAATTTATATTGATCCAAGCGGAAGTCTCTTTCTAATATAACAAGTTGAAAAGGGTTGGAACTACTTCCGCTTGTAAGTTGTAGACTCGTGAAATGAGACCCAGGTCGTTGGCACGCGACGTTGTATGGGCATTAGCAGTCTGTAATTATTATTCTATGTATGTAATAAAAATGTAAATTGGGTATTGGGATAAGTTTATAATGAAACCTTTTTTTTTAGATAGTTAACTGACAACATATTACAATCTGAAACGTATGTGTTTTCAAAGCTAGAGGGCATTGCTGTCACTCTTCGTACACTATGTTTTGAAAATATCCGATAGTGATGCCATCTGTTTGCCGGTTTGTGGATTTATTTTTATGATACAGTTGCCAAAAAGAAAGCTATAGTATGCTCAATCAGTAGTAGACATGCGTAAAATACATAGTTTTCTTTTTATGTATACCCATATTGTTAAATTACTACAAGTACTTATAACAAGTTCAGATAACTATTGATAAAGTTCTAGATTACTATGCATCGACGGCGGTGGGGCGTGGCGGTGGGAAATCAGTGATGTTATTCATAACATTACAATATATGATGATTTATGGCCTATTTATGAATGAATTCATTGACAAACGGGCCATGCATTTGTGCATGGTACCTATTTCATTCTCATTATCTACATAAAAGAAAATCTGTCATATGACGATGAATATACGTGTAGATAAAGTAGTGTATGCAACTGTTACATAATGAGGCCTTCTAACACGAGTGTGGCTTTAGGAAACGAGTCCAAGGCGAGTTTATGAAGATATGAAACACTCAGTACTGTCAGCCAGTCCGCGGAAAAAAATAAATGAGGTGAAACTTATGAAATAACATTTTCTCAGACATGCAATGAGATGTCGTCATAACGTGCGTTATAACAGGCTTCGAAGTATCACGTTTCGGGCGGAACAACTCGAGAGAACTGTAAAGGAATTACATACAAAAGAAGGCCTAGGCCGGACAGTAATTTTTTTGAAGAGAAACTTCTAATGCGACTTCCAACAAGGTTGCGTTAAACGTTTAACGCTACTGTGGAGGGGGTAGGAAAGCACTGTTGCGTTAAACATTCAACGCAGCAATCCCACGGACAATGCGACGGATTTAAGGTTATGTCAAGGTACGTCTCTTGTGAACATCGATTGTTAGGTTTTCTCTTTTGAAATTACAATTTCTACCCCTTCCTATTTTCATTTCCACGTTACGAAGTTTCACTTCTTCCGCGCGGAGGGCCTCCACGCACTATTTTTTTTTAAACATGGCGTCTGTGTTCATGAACAGGCTAAACAGCTGAATTATATATTTTTCGAGTGGTGTCTCTTTTTATTTCACTGCAAATGTTTGAGAAAAGCACCATAGATGCCTTAGCCGTGAAAAGGGCTTGCCGGCTTCGTATCACTATCCGTCTATACCTACTCACCCGGCAAGCTCCTTTTTCCCGGCGTCTGCAGTAATGTACTATTTCTGGTTTGGGTCCCTGCCAAGTAACGTATTGTATCTAAACTTGTTATAGTAACGTAACAGTTGCATAAACTTACGTTTTTATCTAACTTTCTCCTAACATTATAAGGGCTTGCTTCACTTAAATGTTTCTGTAGTTAAAGCTGGCTGGTGGATAATTTAAATAGGCGATAAGTCTACTTGTACCTTCTAGAATTTTGCATCAAGCTAAATAAGAGACTGAGCATACTAAAGTTTGATCACCGATAAGTTGTGCCCCGTTCTTCCGTTAATTATAGAATAGCACCGCCCATTTAAAGCTCAAGGCGTCAGAATATATATTGTAAGTGAAATGTGTGTCCTGTAACGGTAAATGTTTAAGTAAAACAAAACATGTTTACGTATGACGGTTTCCTGGTGTTTTACAGCACTTACCATGTGTTAACGCGAACCCGACCTCGCTAGCGACACCGATAAGTATTTGTATGGAGAGTAGTACAGTTTCAGTTCAGCTTATTTATTCAGTCACAATGTAGGTACATTGTATGTGAATATGATATCGAACATAAAAATATTTTTTTTTATTTTTTATTATCTTAACATAAAAATAATAATAGTCGTTTCGGCGAACGGTCTTATAGCGAAGAGTCTCGACAAACATCTTAATCATCTTATCGAAAACAAGGACGCAACTAAACGGTGGCCGCCGTGTTGATACTTTAATGTTCTGCCGTACCATATCGTTGGTGCGCGCGGGTCGCCTCACATGCTCCGTCTAGTGGGGGTTGTCTGTGATTTTGACTTTCATACTGATTTAAATACAGCGCCCCTAGCGGTTACAGTACGATTAAAATCAGTTAACACTTCGGCCAACCTCGGTAATTGTCGTGAATCCCTCATCTCTCACATAGAGTTATCAATTTACAGATATGACCGATTTACAAAATTCTTTTCGTATTTGATAGGGTATACTTGCGAGATGGTCCCATGTAAATTTTATCAAAATCGGTCAAGCAGTTTATGAAATATCAACAAAAATCGGTTAAAATCGGTTTTTTTAATTTTTTATTTGGTGATTATTACTATTAATCCGACGTAATATCGTAGGTACTACTTACATCAAACAGTAAAATATTGACTTATATATGTTTTTTATATATTGTATACCTACAAGAATGTTAAAATTCATGTCGCTTCTGCATAATACATTTCTTAGGTCTACCGGTTAGTAATGTCATCTTGGCAGGTGCTATACATTGCGTTTATGATACTTCAAATTGAATGCTACCTAAAAGAAATCGCGGTAATGTATTTCGTGTCATTTCCGTCTCCGGATTTAGGCGATGATACCCGAGAAAAGCCGAAGTGTTAACTGATTTTAATCGTACTGTACTTTGTAGAACTACAATTCTCCATACAAATCGTTTACGCGGTCGCTGGTGAGAACGTTCACTGTAAACTCGTGGTAAGGGGATAGAAGTCTGCAACCAATTTTGCCGATGACTTTACTATATCACTTGTCATTGTATAACTATCATACATTACCCCGCCTTAATTGTACATGATTGCGCTTTGATAAGCTCAGAAATATACCCGAAAACCAATTTACGTGCAATTTCAACGAAATTGTTGGATTGTAAAATCTAAGGATACAAAACAACAACTTTACAGCCTATACCTTGAAAATATGTAAATACGCCATGGCCTGAACCATTAAATTTAAATTATTTTTTTTCATTGTAAACATTCGTTTACAGTAGCAGACTACTTTAATAAAAACAAAACAAAAAATATTTTTTTCTGAAACATGTAATGTCTAATTTTTTTAATTTGTGGTTAGGTACACCAAAGATCGACACACAAAGCATAAGGAAAAATTCGTCAGGTCTACGTGGAGCGAGGGTAGCGAAGTGGCTAACGCGCTGGACCGGTAATCCAGAGGTACCGGGTTCGATTCCCGGTCCCTTCCACCAGGTAGCTCCTTTTTCAATTTTTCTTTAAGCTTTGATCTTTGTATTCATGGTTTAAAACAAAAAATGTTTTATTTTTGAGATTAGAGATTTGTTGTGTAATTTAGGTAGACTAATAGTAGCATTTACAGCTTTCATTTTCTTGGACCATTCGATAAAACCATGGGTTTTATATAAACATGTAGCCTGGTTCAATAACCAACAGAACTGAAGTTTCGTCATGCAGACGGAGCGAGCGAGGCGTCTCCGTAACAACTTGGTCAAAATACTTCGTCTATCCGAATCCCGTTATTTATTATCAAATCATAGTAGAAGTTTTTCAATACAATCGCATATTTATGGCTCTCACCTTCGGTTCGTGCCACAAAAACCTGCGATCTGGGACATTCAGGAATTCACCGCCCCAGTTATGTAATGTACTAATTACTATTACCGCTTGGCATTAAGTTTAAGGCCCGGTGCCAGCCTAGATTCTATTTAGTCGAATGTACCTAAGGAAATAATTTTTGTGACACTTTTTCTAAGTTGTAACGAAATGCCCTTCTATTTTGCTAAATATTATATCCATCACGCTTGATATTCAGGCGTTAGACTAGTCTCCATAAGTTAACACGTTCACTGTCCCAGTTTGACATATGAACCCTTATGTCTCTGTAATAGAGGCTTGCCGCGACCCCACATATGGGACACGGACATTGAACGTCCCCTTAAATTCATTATGATGTATATTTACACGTTACTGAAATGACCTAAGTCAAAATCTCAATATTGTCAATAAAGACTGTCAAGATTGTCCCGAAATCTCAAATTGACGTGGACTTCATTGCTAATTACGTCATTTCAGAAATAAAAATTGTGTAATTGTATGCATTTAAGGGTTAAAAGAACACAGTGCGATACCATGAAGCAGAAATCCTTAGCTAGAGCTCTGGTCCTTGGTAGTGTTGTAAAGGACTCCAGTTTTGAGTCCCACCCAGTCCTACACTAGAGAGTTAGTAAAATACTTTGAGCAAATACTTTAAGAAGTTCGTCTAGCCTCTATCTAAGGTTCTTCGCTCAAATGTTTTCATGTACACTGAACAAAAATTGCTTATGTAGTTCAACTACTTGAGAAATAGCCAAAATGCTTAGTAATAACCAAAATTATGCTCATTTTACATAACTTATTTTGGTTACTAAAGTCGGATTTTTAATTAGCCGGAGTAAACTGACGCAATTTTTACGAGCGCAATTTGATTAAGTTTAATTTGGTTTGTACATATCAATAAAAGTCAATCTATTATCAGCAATTAAGTGTTTTTTCATTCATTGTTTTAAGAAATAATTTCTGAATAACGAAAATATAAAATCACGACATCTGTCAAATCACTTTGGCTAATTAAAAATTTAACTTAAGGAGCCCTCAGTTTGTCAGTCCTCCGATCTGTGTAACTAGCAGCTAACATTTGTGTTACCTACTGTTAACTAATCTTTTATTTTCTTTGATATAATCGCGCAAACTGTGTTCTTAACGTATTGAGCTAACTATCCCTCCATTCCATCGAGTACGCTGCTATATACGTATAGCCAATTCTACTTGTTTTTATACAATAATAGCTACCTATTTATAGTAACATCTGACTTTTACAAATGTCTCCAAGAATCGTCTTATTTGACCTTAAGAAAGATACACCTTGTAATAGTCGGATTACGCAATGTGTACCGTGAGCCACTGGGGATTATTAGAATAGTGATGAATAAAGACAAATAGATAATCAGACATAAAAAAAGAAAATTCTTAAACTAAAACTGGAGTTTTGGCCTGGTATCGCCAATAAGGACTGAGTTGTTCTTTTTTTCGTAGTATTCCAAAGCACTTAAGAAGTTAAGAACACTACCTCCAGTACCCTTACGATGTGTTAAGGTGACCGTGCTCACTAGCGACAGCGTAAATGATTTGTATGGAGAATAGTAGGTACAGCGCCCCCTAGCGGTTACTTTGTAGAACTACAATTCTCCATACAAACCGTTTACGCAGTCGATAGCGAGTTAGTGTCACTGTAAACTCATGGTAAGAGTACAGAGTTCGGAAGAGAACTTTATTAATCGCTCACATGACATTCATAGATAGTGACCGATAATCTTAAGAGGCCTTATTCCTTTTAAAATGCTGATAGTTTTAGACATTTTTCTCTATGATCAAACATGTTTCTTAACATATTATTGATGTTACTACCTAGAACAGGGCTATTGGGATTCATTGTTATATATTTTAAACCTACAGTTTCAATTTTTCATCGATAATTTTTGTTTTATAAACTACTCGAAATTGACACAATTCACGCGGAAAATTGGTTTTTTCAACTTATTTTCGACTGCACGCAATGGAAGCATGAAATAGCTATGTTACTACCTAGGTCTCGGGGAAAAGTATTATTCACTACAAAAAGTTGGTTCATATTATCGATATATTTGTCGTAATATGAAAAAATATTATTAAAAGGAATAAGGCCTCTTAAAAATATGATGTTGCTTCGTAGGAAAATTCGTAAAGATAATTGAGTGAACCAAGTAGCGTGTCAAGTTAATAATTAGTTATTAATTTTACTCTTAGGATGTTTATTATTATTGTCACAGCTCATAACATATAATTTCTTAGGTTCTCGCTATATTATTATACTCTGATTGCTACATTATTTTTCATTACTCCAATGGACATACGCCTTTAATATTTATATATAATAAGCTGCTCGCTAGTTAGGTAATCAAAGTGCAATAATATTAGTGATACCTACATATTAGCATCAATAGATAATAGTCTTAACAAGAATAGTTTCAGTGGCTCGCGGTCTTAAACAAGTTTGTTAGGCTGCATGTCCACTAAAGCGGAGCGGACAAAATTAACCAATCAGGGTGCGTATTTGTGAAGCCCACGTGCTCAGTGTAGGGTTCCGTAGTTGCCCATCCTTCACAAGGCTTAAAAAGGTCGTAAACGCCAAAGTAACTGCTTTGGCGTTTACGACCTTTTTATAGAGCTTGAAATCTTTCCTGTAACTTAAGTCTATTGTGAAGGATAAGCAACTACGGAACCCTACACTGAGCGTGGCCCGACATGCTCTTGGCCGGTTTTTTTCTACCTCCAATCCTATCTAACCACTCAATTGCTTCGAATTTTGAGTTGGTTTATATAATAAAATAAGAGCGGTGACAGGTAGCCGTAGTTACCAAAAGCAATTTAGTGGAATACAATGATACTTGTATATTTATGTGCACTGTCAGATAGCTGATATTAATTTGGACAGGGATTACCTATGTATTTAAAAGTCAACATCTTGTTGTGTTAAGTAACCTTTAGAGAGAAAATTATAAGTAACTTGCATAGAAGGGTGACTCCTGTAAATGGTGCGAGATGAAATCGGTAATAAAATGTGTCGCGAGACTGCATCTTCTGTCCTACTCGCACGGTATTAAAAGGAAAGTGACAGTATTTGTAGCGCGACAAAGAGTCGCGTGTGTCACAGTTATGCTAGACGCTAGGCTGTAATGTTCAAACGACTTACGTTCTCTGCAACGCTTTTACAAGAGTTGACCTTCTTAAACAATTAAGTATTTAAGTTCACATAGTACCTAAGTGTACAGGGGTAAAAGGCGGTACCGACATAATGCAAATTTCCACGACAGCGACAGCGGTACATGTGTCTCGCTCAATCGCTCGCTGCGCCACCAGCACCTCGCGTAACTGTCATGTGCGACTATTTCGCGAGATAATTACCCGTCTCTTTCTGTGCAGTAATGTGAGAGAGTGACGGGTAGCAAAGTCGCTGCATCTCCGTGCCTAAGTGTGCAAACGTCAAATGTAAATTAATATAGGTACCGACTTTTCTTTCCGTCCTGTGTTAAGTGAATCGTTCCCTAACACTAAATTCCTGAAATATCAAATTCCCAAAAGTAGGAAGATTTTTCAAGTGACTGTAAACTACTACAATGTCTGCGCATCGTCAGCTCAGTACCCTTACAGTTGCCGGCAAACTTTTTGAGCATGACCTTGACTGCGCAGTAGCCGATTTACGTACAAATGTACATGCGCAAATCCGCCATTTTTGTTCAAAGAAGTTTGCCGGCAACAATACCATGAGTTAACGTGCCGTACTCTCTAACGGCAACGTAAACAATTTGTATGGAGAACAGTTCAGCGTCCCTAGCGGTTACTGTGTACAACTACAATTCTCCATACAAATCCTTTACTCAGTCGCTAGTGTGTACGGTCACTGTAAACACATGGTACCTAATATGCTTATTCCAATATGTATTTTTGTGTTATTTTGAAGCTTTGATATTTTGGGGATCTAAAGGCGTGAAAAGGACATATCTCATGGGCAGTGCTCGTTTTAGTCGCAATTTTAGTCAATTAGAATAAGCATAGCGTTGTAGGTGCAATTTAACATTCCATATTTTTGTGACCATGTAATTGATTTGTCGAAATAAAGTTGTTGGTTTGTCCAAGCGCTGTTTTCTTGCATGCACCCGCGGGTCCTACTTTACAAATTTATTTAACTTGGGTTTGGGTGGAATCATGTGCGTTCCCATTGAGGGTCCACGTTGGAATTTCGAGCTTTTGAATGTGTCAGTCTTTAGTAAAAGTTCTCAAACGATTGTAAATTCATCCTTTAATTTGTAAAAGTCGGCACTCAAAAGTTACATTCGGTTAAAGGTGGACCCTCAGTCGTGCCTGTCAGGTACCCATATTTAATAATCTACTTAAAATTTACAACTGCTGTAAATGGCTACTCTTAGTAAAAGATTTGTAAAACTGATTGCATTAATTCTGATTCCTTTCTGCTAATTCAATAAGAAAAAATTGCATGCAGAAGGTGGTCCCTCAATTGAACGCGATAAGTTCACATTAAGTGAAAACAATAGTAATATTTAAAACATAGGTGTGACTGAGAGTTAGTAAAAGTACTTAAATCATTGTAAATTCATTATTTAGTTTGTAAAAGAAGCCATTCAAACGTTACAATCGATTAAAGGTGGTCCCTCAATTGAAACGTTTGTCATAAGAATAAATCAATTTACGTATCATTTGGTAGTTAAATAGACAATTGCTATAGTCTATTCTTTAGTAAAAATTTTTTACTAACTATTGCTCCACCGAACAGTATAAACAAATGTACCGTTTTAGTTAAAAAAGCATTCAAAGGCCTGCGAAGAAATACTACACTCTAGGTGACCACATATTAGGATTTTGTAAGATAAGTAAATAAAAATAAGTTCTGTTTGTTGACGTTAATTATTTTTTATACGACCACACTATATTTATGGTTAATTTAATGGTCAAATGAATACAAAACAAATTAACTCATATTCTACAAGCACATAAAATGCACGCACGTAAAGCGCACAAAGCCGCTGTCATTATTATAAATAAAAATTGGGCAAGTGCGAGTCCGACTCGCGCATGAAGGGTTCCGTACCATAAAACAAGTTTGTTGTATGGGAGCCCCCCTTAAATATTTATTTTATTATATTTTTAGTATTTGTTATAGCGGCAATAGAAATACATCATCTGTGAACATTTCAACTGTCTGACTATCACCGTTCTTGAGATACAGCCTGGTGACAGACGGACGGACGGACGGACAGCGAAGTCTCAGTAATAGGGTCCCGTTTTTACCCTTGGGGTACGGAACCCTAAAAAGGAACCTAACAGCCTGGCAACGTTATCATCTGCCTCCGATATTTCTTGCCAGTCTTGATTTAGTCAGGACACTAACTGCATGCTTTTGTACCCGGCGAAATATAAACATTCAATTTCAACAACAATTCAGCCATTAGTTCATCCGGGATTGACTTTGGCGGCAAGACAGTTAGATTGGTTTTCAGGTGTTCTTGTCAGATCCAATGTTACAAGGTGTTACACAAATGGTTTTATTTTTATACGAATACCCGCAATCTCAACTACGCAACACCAAAATACGCAGTGTTACAAGAGGCAAAAATCTGGGGAAACATTTGGCATGCAAAAACCTCAAGATCGGAAGGCCTGGAGCGGGTTTTAGCTCCAGGTCTTCCGATCCGATCCGATTTATCGGAAGAAATGTCCTAACAATTGCGCTACACATTATCCGATTTCTTCCGATAAATCGGACAATTTCACTACACATTATCCGATTGCTTCCGATAAATCGAATCGGATCGGAAGGTCTGGAGCGGGTTTCAGAGTAAGGAAAAGTCAATAGAGTCCGTGTTACTTCGTAGAAACCTAGGACTATATTGCTATCTCTGTAAAGCACGTCAAGTTTCTGCTAGAAAAAACGAGATAACAGTATATTGGTCTTTTAAAAAATATACAAGGCCATTTGTCAAATTTTTCTTAGTGAAATTAGAGATGGATAGATTGGGAGCATGGCATTTTCTTTTTCTTATTGTCATGATAACCCAAGTTATGTCAAACTTAAAAATAAAAAATAAATAACGTCAACAGAAACTTATTATTTTTATTTACTTATCCTAAGAAATCCTAATATGTGGTCACCTAGAGTGTAGTATTTCTTCGCAGGCCTTTGATTGTTTTTTTAAGTAAAACGGGACATTTGTTTATACTGTTCGGTGGAGCAATAGTTAGTAAAAAATTTTTACTAAAGAATAGACTATAGCAATTGTCTATTTAACTACCAAATGATACGTAAATTGATTTATTCTTATGACAAACGTTTCAATTGAGGGACCACCTTTAATCGATTGTAACTTTTGAATGGCTTCTTTTACAAACTAAAGAATGAATTTACAATGATTTAAGTACTTTTACTAACTCTCAGTCACACCTATGTTTTAAATATTACTATTGTTCTCACTTAATGTGAACTTATCGCGTTCAATTGAGGGACCACCTTCTGCATGCAATTTTTTCTTATTGAATTAGCAGAAAGGAATCAGAATTAATGCAATCAGTTTTACAAATCTTTTACTAAGAGTAGCCATTTACAGCAGTTGTAAATTTTAAGTAGATTATTAAATATGGGTACCTGACAGGCACGACTGAGGGTCCGCCTTTAACCGAATGTAACTTTTGAGTGCCGACTTTTACAAATTAAAGGATGAATTTACAATCGTTTGAGAACTTTTACTAAAGACTGACACATTCAAAAGCTCGAAATTCCAACGTGGACCCTCAATGGGAACGCACATGAATCTTGCATTGCAAGTCAATTTTTTCAACCGATTGAGCTGAAATTTTGCTTACCTACCTAAGGGCCTTATCACACTTGCGATTTGCGGTCGTATTTTCTATACAAATAAGCGACGCGGCGAACACGCTGCGCGATCGCCTTCATACAAAATACGCTCGCAAATCGCAAGTGTGATAAGGCTCTAACTTTGATGACAATACAATAATATGGTACCTTGGGGCTGGATTGATGATGGAGCCGGAAGGTGGCCCTAGAAAGTCTGTGTAATGCCCCTTATCTACATGAACGGGTTATTTTTCGCTTTTCAGTATTTTTGAAGTCGATTCTTTCTTTTTTTTATAAAAGAAGAGGATACCTACCAAATAAAATAAATATTTTCCAAACGAATCATTTTATTCACACACACACATAGCCGCATCTAATCGTATATGTAGATGTAAGGGTTGGACTCGACGAGCTGCACGTCCCGCTCCAGCTGTTTCAGCTCCTGCTCCATCTTCACCTTCTTCAAGATCTTGGGCACCGTGTCCGTCAGCATCGGCAGCTGCAGGAACGCCTTCTGCATCAGCTGCCACTTGTGCTTCAGGCTCTGGACATTTACATCGATAATGTACAAAGAGGGTACTGTAAGGATCTCTTTGGTAATTGACAGCAGAGCTGGCATATAGATTTTATATTTAAAATACATTTAAATAGAGTCTGGCGATTTTTTGGCGGGAGATTTAAAAAATCTTGGTTCACGCTTTGTTTAGTGAGAATTATAGTTTTGATACTAGAAAATATTTTAACTTTTCCATCCGCACGTAAGTTGCCTAAGGAAATAAGTTAACCCTTTAGTGGGTAACGGCAAGATATTTGCCGTCATACGACTCAGATATTTTATTTTTTTTCTCAATGAACGTGTTGTTAGTTAATATAACTTTTGGTTCGCTTAAGAGAATATACTCGTACTAATTTACGAAAAAAAGAATAGCAGATAAACGTTATTCCAACCCATGTTAAATGATGATTCTTAGGCCTGAACTTAGATTTTTAACTATTCCTTACAATTGAACAAAAATGTTTGTAAATAAAATTTTGTTTGCTGGATTTATCCGATAGTCACAATTCTCTACTTTCAGAGACAAGATTGGCGATAAGTATAAAGTTTAAAGAAAAAAAATCTGAAAATTTGATAATTAAAAAAAATGAAGACGGCATGATGTCTTATAATTCGGAAACCCTGCAATAATATATACATTTCTCTTTCTCAAAAATCATAAAAAAAAACATTCATGCTGTGCGTATCGTTAAAGTTCTCGATTCATTGCTTTAAAAAAATAATGGTCAAAGGGTTAAATATGTCAAACTAAGACTAACCAGCTCATGATTTTTGAATTTCCCGCCAAACATTTGAGTAATATTTCAGTAGCCAGACTATTTAGAATAATTATGGCCGTCTCTGTCACACATCAAGGGACACGGGCATTCGTGTTTGAACCTTTGTATCATAGCTGAAGTCTAATAAAACTAATTTCCAAGTCCTATCCTTTGTTCTGCACTTCCACTGAGCTACCCCACATTTGGTGGAGGTGCGGAGTACAGATTAGATGCGCCGAGCCGATTAAGAGTCCGCAGCAAGCTCGATTCTTCATACAAACGTAGTTACGTCCTTATTTTAATATAACATGTCACATTATCATGAAATTCTCTAAATATAATGAGATAAGATATATCTAGGGCTAAAACTAGTTTATGACTCTTGAAATGTTAATAGAAAGAAAATAGAGCGAGTACAAGTTTTGCATTTTTAGACCCCAGAAAGTTGTTCAGTTTGGCGGCATACTACGACCAAAATATAGTTTAGATTGAAGTCAAAACCTATTTCCGGTGTCGATTAAACTATGCAGTTTGATAAGAAAAAAGATTTATCAAAATTGATCTCGTAGTTTTAAAATGAGAGCGTAACTACGAAAACCTTAAAATAAATTACAAAAAATTGTTGCGAAACTGCAGCTAATTACTCTAGCGCGGGGAACGGTCCGGGGGGGCGGCGGTAAGCACCGCCCCCCGCTAGCGCGCTCTCGCTTTACTGCTAGCGCCCTGTCTTCCTCTAGGTGAAACAACAACATTTTAAAGCGTAAGCGCGCGATCTCAACGCGGAGTTGAGCGGACCTTGCTGCGGACTCTTAAGTAACCGGCAGTGCAAAACAAAGGTCAATGGTGGAACATTGAGTAAGTAACCCTAAAATGACGATTTCTTATGGAAACACCCCCAAAGAAAAGAGAGGGGCGTTATTATAAGTTTTGCGCCATTTTTAGGTACTAAATTTGTTCACCCCACTTTTTTTAATTTTAGATATTTTGGGTATTTTCTACTCAGAATCACGAGCTCTTTCGAACTTAAGGAAAAAAAAACAGTCCCAATGTTTTTTCGTTCCATTCCGTTACGATTTCCATATAGTTAACCTACTACAGCGGTAACGGAATGGAAATACAAAAATTTTATGAATATTTTGGGACAGTTTTTTTATCCTAATTATGTCGAAAGAGCTCATGATTCTGAGTAGAAAATAAATACCCAAAAAAAGAACTAGAAAAATGGCCCATCTGTGGCATCGTAAGGATGACCCAATTTGAGTGCGGTATTTTTTAATCGAAAAACGCGTCCATCGAGACGGTTCGTTATGTTTGGTGGAAATATGACCAGTAGTTTCCAATATCTTCAGCTTTAATTGGAACAAGTGACAAGATCTCAGCCAATATTGAACCTAAGAATTCCAAATTTTGTAGTTGTGTTCAGTTTCAGTAGCATTCTCTATACCACTCAATGAATGAGGGTCTCAAGATGACAGATGACCAGCAACTTATGTCGAGTCGAGCCTTGAGTCTAAAAAGTCTGAATTCAATATCTATCTCTGTCTCACCTGTAGCAGCTTCTCTCTCTCCTCATTCCCAAGCTGCTTGCAGAGGCTCTCCTTTTCCTCGTCAGCTCGCCGGATGGCTTCCTGGTGGCGGTGCACGCGGCGGTTGCGGCGCACGAGGTACGCAGGCATCCGCCCGAAGTCTGGCCGGAGACAGTATTCAGGTACTTCGCCGGAGCCCTTGATCCTCTTTGTGTGGCCATCGCGCGTGTCAACTAATCTGCAGGATGAAATATTTTACTAGCGACCCGCCCCGGCTTCGCACGGGTGCTATGCTGATAAATTATGCATGCATATTATATGTAATCCTTCCTCTTGAATCACTATTAAGGAAAACCGCATCAAATCCGTTGCGTAGTTTTAGAGATCTAAGCATTCATAGGGACAGCGGAGTGCAGAGAATTAACCAATCAGGTTGCATCTTAAATATCTCATAGCCCATAAGAAGCGCATATATTAATTATATAAATTATATTCATCTGATTTCTCACGTGAAATTAAATTGTTAAAGGTTAATTATTAGGGTTGATAGGAACATGAACAATGGTCAGATTAGGGTGTGCAATTTCCCAGGGCTTTGTAAGTTTTGTAACGTAGGTAGTCTTAATACCGCGATTATAATTGTAAAGCTTAAAAAATATATGCGTTTGATTTCAATATATTATTCAATTATAAAAAAAGGTAGATACTTCGTAATATTATTGTCAAGGCATCAATAGTCTTAGTGTTTTTCTACTCCTGTACCTACGTATCCGTCATTTATATAGGTAGTCACCAACTCTAATAAAATCCAAATGGGTCAGTAGGAAGAAAAAGAAAACTACAAGAGATAGGGAAATCTGTTCTTAGGAACCATGGCTTCGATTTTAGATATATTAAAAACTGCATTCATTTTTTTTTCGTATAGGTACCTAGCTCATGCATAACCCGGAATCGAACCCGCCCGAAATTGAGTAGAGAAAAGAATAAAAAAATTAAGATGTCAATCGATCCTATTTTTTATTAAGATCAAATGTCTGTATGGGACTACATACATTTAGAGTGCTCTAAGAATCAGAAATCGCTGTTAAAGAGTGACATTCCTTTAAGGTAGTAGGTACAAACACTTTACGTTTTCTTTTTTTATCCAAAAGCAAATATGAAATTGTTTCCAATATCCTCAAAATTCAACAAAACAATAATTGTATGACAACTATGAACCTAAACGGAAATTATCATGGTCAAAATGGAAAAAGTTATTTTTCCATACACATCACGCATGTTTGTATGGAGCGTTTTCAGCTTTAACTGCAATATCTGACTCTTAGAGCACTCTAAATGAATGTACTCTTATACAGAAATTTGTTGCCAATAAAAAATAGGATCGATTGACATCTTCATTTTTTTTCTCCTCTTTTTCAATTTAAACCGGGTTCGATTCCCGGTTATGCATGAGATATACGAAAAAAAAATGAATGCAGTTTTTAATAAATCTAAAATCGAAGCCATGGTTCCTAAGAACAAATTTCCCTATCTCTTATAGTTTTCGTTTTCTCCCTACTGACCCATTTGGATTGATCACCCTGTATAGCCCAAAAACGCGCTGCTAAACGATGAAATAATGTCACTAAAAAGTGAATTTCTGGGAATCCCCGGTAAAGGTCATTCACCCCAAATTACACACCCTAAACCGGGCACAGTACCCTTACCATGAGTTTACAGTGACCGTACTCGCTACCGACTGCGTAAACCATTTGTATGGAGATTTGTAGTTCTACAAAGTAACCGCTAGGGGGCGCTGTACTATTCTCCATACAAATCGTTTACGCTGTCGCTAACGAGTACGGTCATGTCAACTCAAATCATCATGAATCTGTCCGATCTCTAAGATCAAATGAAGTCACTTTGGCACAGGGTAAAGTACAACAAACGACCATATTATACATGTAAATTTAAGGTCGTTTTTCATTTGTGCCAGTTTGACATAATTCGATCTTAGAATTCCGGATAGACTGTAACAATGATACAATATCTAAAATATAAAGAACACTACGCATTTACTTAATGAATTCGTCTTACCTCGGCTCTACTGGTTTCGCCTTAACTTTGACAACTTTCTTTATGTTCAGCACTTTGAAGTTGACTTTAGGCTTCTCCTCCCCCTTCCCCGGTGGCGGCCGCTTCGGGACCGGTGGGAGGTTGCCCTTGAGGCAGTGGTGGTCTGACTTCTTGACCGGTTGACCTGTACGATGAAAACTGGCTTTTAAAAAAAATTCAGTCAAACGAACGGGGGCAAACGATCAAACGGATCGCCCGATGGCGCGCGATTACCGTCGCCCATAGACACCTGCAACACCAGAGGAGAGACAACGTGCGTTGCCGGCCTTTCAGGATTCCGCCTTTTTAGATGGTCGACCATTAATCATTATACATCCAGAACAGTATATAACCAGGCACTCGTTTTTATGGAGATTTTATCAGTGAAATGTGAGTCAGAGAAATCGTAAGTATAATGGCGCGACACTTTCTTTTTTCAAGCTTTATTCGTGGCTTGTTTAATTGGCGTATCTGTTACAACGGGGCACGGACGCGTTTTGTGAATAGGACCGCTGATGACAATGCAATAATAACAATGATATATTATAAGTAGGTGGATTACTAGCATTTCAAAAGTGTGAAGCCCGTAATAAGAGGGAGTTAAGTTGGATAGCTAATATAGCATCCCATAGCACGCCTCTTTGTTCAGCTAATAGCAAAACCAACGTAATAAGTTTGTCTCTATTAAAGACGAACTCTTTGTGAAAAAATTTGAGTTTGAAAAGTTTTCATTTGCAATGTGACATGTGTAGTTCCAGATTTCTTTTTGTGAATAAGGCTGTTGGTGCTGAGTGAGATACTTTTGACCCCGTATAGTCACTTACCATCAAGTGATACTACATCAGGTCAATCGCTGGTCAGACTTCTGACTCTAGAACTCACCTATTCCATTCCCCTTCTTGAGAAACTGTTCGGGGGGGTTAACCGGCGTCTCGGCGTACCCGAACGTGCGTCTCAGCTGAGGGATCTTCCGCGCCTTCAGCTGCTTTTCCAACTCCGAGTGGTATCTGCAGAATTAATGTAGGTAAATAAGGGACAATAATTAACCCTTTGAACTCCAAGAGCCACTCCACTAAAGTGGTCGTGTGCTGTCGTGCCTACCACGCCAATTACCACTAAAGGGGTAATGGCGGACGCTGTCAAAGCAATTTTCCTGCTGACAGAGATAAGGTATATTTATCGCTCTTTCTTTTTTCAACTATTGGCGTATACCTAAGCCACATTTTGACATGGGAGGAAAAGCGTTCTAAAGGTTAAGGGAGGTCGTATATATGTGACTTTATTGAACGGGCGTCTGCATTGCAACGTGGCCTTCTATTGCATTTATTGCAACGAGCGACAAGTGATGTAGTAGCGATACAAACGCACGACTGACGCGATGCAGTCGCGTTGTTTTTATTCAGCAATGCATGGATGCGTGATTGTATTGATTCGTTATAGGCGTGTAGACATTTTTTTAGGGTGTCAATCGATTCTATTTTTTGTTGGGATCTAATGTCTATATGGGGCTAACTATACACTTTGATTGCTCTAAAACTCAGAAATGACGTCAAAGTTCAACATTTCCTACGGAGCGCTAAAAACGCTCCATACAAATGGCCACCTATATGAGGCGTCATTTGCGGGTTGGGTAGGTACCAATATTCGTATGGAGAAAATAAGTAATTTGCCATTTTGCCTGTGAAAAAGTGCGTTTAAATTTATGGTTGTTTTATAGATATTGTTTTGTTAAATTATGAGGGTTCTGAAAACAATTTCTAAATTTCTTTTGAAAAAAAAAACATATTTATATTTGACGACGCGGTTGGCGCAGTGGTTAAGCAACTGCCTACTGAGCCGACGGTCCCGGGTTCGAATCCCGGCAAGGGCAAATATTTGTGTGATGAACACGAATATTTGTGCCTGGGTCATGGATGTTCTATGTAATTTAAGTATTTATTTATCTATATAAGTATGTATATCGTCGCCTAGTACCCATAACACAAGCCTTCTTGAGCTTAATTTGGGACTAGGTTGATTGTGTGAGGTTGTCTGATATTTATTTATTTATTTATATTGAGTTAATTTTTATTAATATAAGTACAATATGTTCTATAATTCAACGTCAGTCTACGCCCCTATTGTTATGTTACTAACGCGCGACTGTTTCTGTTATAGAAAGAGTGGAGGGGGGTCGCATCAGAATGAATTCTGCATCGTGACTGTATCGATGCTGAATCGTGATTGTAGCGAAGCAGAGTCGTGTTCGTGTTTACGTGTGCGAGGGTATATGACCAGTGCCATCATTGCGACTATTTCGCAACATTTTTGCGACTGCATCGTTACTGAATCGCTGCAAAAAGTCGCAGTGCTACCTCCCTAAAGAGGAAGAAGACGGCAGGACTGCCAATAACGAATACGATACAATGTCGCGTTACACCGATGTTGTAGACTACACCACACAATCAGTCGAGTACATTTTATATGCTTAAGGGTACGTCTAAGTGGAGCGGAGTGGAGACATGCAGAATCGACCAATCACCAGAGCGTTTAAATCTGTTTCTCAGCTCCACTTCATTTTTAGGGTTCCGTAGTCAACTATGAACCCTTATAGTTTTCCAGAGCGTTTAAATCTGTTTCTCAGCTCCACTTCATTTTTAGGGTTCCGTGGTCAACTATGAACCCTAATAGCGCGGTGTCCTTATACTTCTAACATTACACATATTAAGTTAAGCGCCATACTGTATTAAAACATTTCGTTTAATCTGGCGCGTATAATCGATAATTTCCAGAAGGTAATAAGCAATTACAGTTACTTTGGCGTTTACGACCTTTTTATAGAGATTGAATTCTTTCTCGTAATTTAAACCTCGGGCTTACAACCGCTGTTTTAAGCCCGTCTATTGTGAAGGATGGGCAACTACGGAACCCTACACTGAGCGTGGCCCGACATGCTCTTGGCTGGTTTTTGTAATTAGTCGATTCCGCCCGTCTCCGCTCCGCTGCACTAGAGCTATCCAGTAATATACTAGGAGAATAGGACTAGAAGATTTAGTTGTCCCTTAGCGCAAAATTTTACCGGTAATTTTTACTACATAATAACATAAGTCAAAGAGCGTTTAAAACGCTCCTGATCCTTACCCATCTATGATACCGAGTGGACAACGAGCGGCAGTAGCAATCCGAAGTAAGAATCGGTGAGCTTATGACTTATTAATACGTGTATACAACATTTATAAAAATCCTCGAACATTCCTGGGAATTAAGAAATATAAGCATCTCGTATGTCCGATACCTGGGTGTTTTTGGCGGTTCCGGTGGGGGTTTATCGAGTATAGTGTAAATAACTTCGTTGTGGTGTACAATTTCGACTAACGACATTCTTTAAAAATAATTAATAGCGAACATATAATAACTTTATATACAATACACTAAAGCCTAACGCCACCTGATTTTAATTTATTTTCATTGGTTTCTATGGAAACGGACACAGAAAAAAATAAAAAAGAACAGCCGTATTAGAGTAATTTCGTAGTCTATGGTATATTATGATCATGATCAAACTATTATAGCTCTTTCATATATTCAGATTGTACTTAAAACTTAGAACAATTTAGTCCCTTTTACGTTTGTATTTCTTAAACGATAATACGCTCATTCATTTAATTTCCTAGCCGGGCAAACAATCGAGGTTTGCGTGCGGCCCAAATTGGAACTAGAGGCTCTTCGATGCAATTTCTTTGTGTTTCCATTGAAAATGAAAATGCGCATGTCCAATGCAATTTATTTTGAATGCTGGCGCCATCACACGACAGCAAAGTAATTGTGATTGGCTCGAGGGAGGCCCGCACATATATCTCGTGTGGCAACACAGCCGTCCTATTGTCAAAACAAAATGTCTTTTCGTTCGTGTTGATCGTTCCGCGCATCTTATTTTTAGATATTTTACGTTTTATATCCAATGCAGCTCTTCCCGAAAACTCTTATGATTTTAATTTTTAGGTGATAGGCAGTGAAAATACGTTAAGATGTTGATACGGCGTATTCATAAGTGCGGAGTGTCGCGGTGCATAAATTTTATTGGCCCGGGGACCCGTCAGTTCGGTAGTCGGCTCGATGCCTTGGACCATGAAGAGAAGTTGGACGGTTGTCTTCAGCAGCTTCCGTCGGAAGCGAAGGTGGTGATATGTGGCGGAGGAGTAATGGGAGCCGCGGTGGCTTATCATCTAGCTAAAAGAGGCTGGGGCGACAAGACCATTCTCATCGAGAAAGAAAAGTAAGCGATTTTGAATAAATTAATTATCCCAACGAAAATTTTACTCCGCTAATGCTGTAATCGGGTTCAAAAGTTGAATTCCCGGTTTTTAATTCGTGGATTGGTTGCGTTGCGGCTTTGATTACTTTTAAATAGGAATATGAAGTTTGTTCATCGATTTTTCGGTGCCGATACATAGGTACTTACGTATATAATTTAGTGACAGTTATGCACTCGGCCGATGTAACGACATATATAATTACGATGGTACTGCACTAGGACTTACATTGTCAGCTAATTAATGCCTACAGATCTAGGTATATTGGTGATTGAGATGACTCAATTAGAATAAAGCAATATACACAAGAATTGGCAAGTGCAGGCCGCATATACAGATATATAGATCTATACAAAGATATATTCAGTTCCTGATAATTCATACATTTGATTAGGGAGTTATCTGTATTCATTCAGTTGCATTTATTTTAAGTATTTTTTTAAATTTCATCTTAAATTAGTAAATATGTGTACCTCATTAAAAGTTTTAACATAATTTTTTTAAACCTAATGTATTTTGTTATTTCACGCCCTGTTATTATATCTGCCTGAAGGTAAAGGTAATCTTTGGTGTTGGACAGTTTTGATTTATGCGCAAATTATTATAGAATTTGTGTACTAGGCGTCCATTTGTGGTAGAATTTGGGCTGTAAACAGACACCTACTACACATATACTATAATAGTAAGCACAAAAATCAAGCAGTGTGACACTGAAAATTTCCTTCCTATCCAGTTCCTAAAACTTCGTAAAGATTGGTTGAGTTTCGGAGTAGGAAATGGACGAGAATGAAAACTCAACTTGTAGAAATTAGCACTGGCATTTTCTCTTAAGCCTCGTGTATCTCGTAGTCAATATTTCACCAAAATGATATGGGACCATCCTGGAGGGCCCTCTGTTAAAATTTCAAACATAAAAATATGTTTCCATATCAGTTTATAAAAGATGAAGATGTAAAAATCGTACAGCCCAATTGAGAACTTCCTCTTTGAAGAAGGTTAAAAATTATATTATAATCAAATAGTTAGTAGTTTCATTTAAGTAGTTTTTAATTTTTATTTAAGGTTTTATGTTAATTATTATTTACTATCAGTATTCTTATTGCCCAATAAACTTAATACTAATAAAAATAAAATAAATTATAATCAAACAATTTTATTTCAAATAATCAATCACAGATTGATTTTATTGAATGTCGATTAAATTAGTTTCACTCATTTTCTTTTGCTTTGATTTATTGTAAAACTCGCCATTCAAAATAAACTATTCTTGAATGACGGTCAGTTGATTCATTCTTGCGGTGCGTCATTTAAAATGATGATTTGTTATTGAGTGCCCAACTCTGTTATACAGTATGTGTGACATTTTATGATTGTTAATATTATTTTCGTGACATTTTATTAATTATATTTGATATTTTTGAATTTGATTTTTTTATTTAAAATTTTAGGCTACCAATTTTACAATGTTTTTGCAAATGTATTTTGATTTTATTATGATTTTATGTTTAGCTCATGGATGCCAATTAGTATTTTTTTTTAAATTATTTCTACGCCAGTACTTACTGGTAGAATATGAAGGTACGGGAAATAAAATTGTAACATCACTCATTGTAAGCACCATATTCTGAGAAATAAATGATTCTTATTCTTATGTATTGTTGATATAGCCACAAAATGTAACCAGATATAAATTTTAGTGCTATGAATTGATATTGAAACAAATTGTTAATTCAGTGTTTACTACCAGGTTGTATCAAAAATTGGATAGGTATAACATTATTCTTGTTACACTTGGCGCAGTGGTAAAGCAGCTACCTAATGAGCCAGCGGTCCTGGGTTCAAATCCCGGCAAGGGCAAATATTTGTGTGATTTACTCTAATATTTTTGACTGGGTCATGGTTGTTATTTGTATTTGCAAGGCGAGCTCAATACACGGCCCGAGCCAAACTATTAGCCTGCGCTGCTAACATGTACGAGAGTGCTTGCCTGTCTTGTATTTTCGTTCAGGAAAAATATTCTCGAATTCGTATCCAATCTTAGTCATGCCCACGCGTCATTTCGCCACGCCCCGCGATCAATTACGCCGAATTTAACACAAACAACCAATTTAATACAATTCTCAGTCGGCTTCGGCGAAGAAAATAAACTGACCAAGCGCTAGTCGGACTCGCGCACGAAGGGTTCCGTACCATGAAAGAAAATAACTGGCTCGGTTAAATTAATTACGGTTCATGAGATACAGTCTGGAGACAGACAAACAGACGGACGGACGGACGGACAGTGGAGTCTTAGTAAGGGTCCCGTTTCTACCCTTTGGGTACGGATCCTAAAAACGCTCTGTAGCATTTATTTCTGTATCCTAGGGTAATTTAAATAAATAAAAAAATATCGGACATCCTCACACAAATCGATCTAGTCCCAAATTAAGCTCAAGAAGGCTTGTGTTATGGGTACTACACGACGATATATGTACTTATATAAACAAATATATACTTAAATACATAGAACAACCATGACCCAAGCACAAATATTCGAGTTCATCACACAAATATGTGCCCCGGCCGGGATTCAAACCCGGGACCGCCGGCTCAGTAGGCAGGTGTCTAACTGTCTACAAACCGAGCCAAACGCGTCGTCAAAATTTCTAAGAAGATGTTTCTTTCTCAGAGTCGGATCCGGCAGCCGATGGCACTCCTCTGGCCTCATCGGTGCCTTCAAGCCGTCCCTAGCCCAGGTGAAGTTGGCGCAGTCTTCCATCGGGCTGCTGCAGGAGTTGGAGAGGGCCGGCCGCAAGACCGGGTGGAAGCAGTGCGGGTCCCTGCTGCTGGCCAGGTCGAGGGACCGGATGACGGTTTACAGGAGGATGAAGAGCCAGTCTGTGTGAGTAGATTGAACAGAAGACACTCTTTCTCAGGGTTCGAGACAGAACTAGAAAAGCCGGCCAAGCCAGAAAAAGGGGAAGTCTGTGTAAGTAGTTATGACACTCTTCATAGGATAGTTGCCAAGAGCCAATATAGCTCTTAGTGTCACTGGTACACTGAGGTGCAATACACTTAGAGACATACTAAGAGTCTTGATCGACCGATTTAAGCCGTCTCTAGCCTAGGTGAAGCTGGAGAAAATGGGGAAGTCTGTAAGTAAGGCCAAGAGCCTATGGCACTTTAAAGCCAATAAAGCTCTTAGTGTCACTAGCACTCTAAGGGCCAATGGGACACTCAGAGGCATTCTAAGAGTCTTGATCGGCAGCTTGAAGCCGTCCCTAGCCCAGGTGAAGTTGGCGCAGTCTTCCATCGGGCTGCTGCAGGAGTTGGAGAGGGCCGGCCGCAAGACCGGGTGGAAGCAGTGCGGGTCCCTGCTGCTGGCCAGGTCGAGGGACCGGATGACCGTGTACAGGAGGATAAAGAGCCAGTCTGTGTGAGTAGGTAGAATAGAAGACATTATTTCTCAGGGTTGGAGACAGGACTAGTAAAGCCGGCCAAGCCAGAAAAAGGGGGAAGTCTGTGTAAGTAGTTATGACACTCTTCATAGGATAGTTGCCAAGAGCCAATATACCTCTTAGTGTCACTGGTACACTGAGGAGCAATACACTTAGAGACGTTCTTAGAGGGATACTAAGAGTCTTGATCGGCAGATTTAAGCCGTCTCTAGCCCAGGTGAAGCTGGAGAAAAAGGGGAAGTCTGTGTAAGTAAGGCCAAGAGCCTATGGCACTTTAAACCCAATAAAAATTTAGCAGCATTCCGGTAAACAATGTTTTGAATTTGATTAATGACAGATCCTTGATTTGACGTTTGATAATGCAAATATAATAATATGACTCATTCATTATTGAAATGTAATGAAATAATTTATTCAATAAGTAGGCCACAAGGGCACTTTTACAAGTCAGATTGTGAATCTACCGGCATTTCGCAAGAGGAGACCGCTGTTGAGAAGATGCCGAAAGAAACTCAACAGTAAGTCATTTTTTCGTAAATAGTACTTAAAACAATTACATCACATTAGTGTTATAATTGCCATATGAAAGCTGTTCTTAGCCAGATAATCCCTCAGCCAGACCGACACTTGTTAGGCTATACAAATACTACAAATGTGCCGTAATCGAGAACCTTTCCCGCTTTGTATTGAGTAAGAACGTTCTCGAGAAATTATCCCATGCGAAACATTATCCGCTTCGAAAACCATTAACAAAACGGACCAGAAGCCATAACACATGAAATAGGTACTGCATACTCTCAACAGTATGCTGCATGCACCCTACAGTCTAAAAAAAAGAACATACGTCTGTCACAATGTAACAGTACATTTATGAACTATACAGAACCGGTTGAAATTGGTTTGCATAATCCTCTGTCATTAAAATGCATCTTTGGGACGGACGCATCAGTGTAGCTTTTGTCGAGAAGGGAGTGTGGAGGAGTTATCTAGGTTTTTTTTAAACACAGGGTTGAAAAGGAAAAGCTCGCCCGCAACCTATTTAGAAATTCAATATGAAGAATAAAAAGCGTCCCAAAATTTGTACGCGGATTTTAGTTTCCACTACGTAACGCTTGTGCGAATAAAATAAATATCAGACAACCTCACACAAATCGAGCTAGTGTCAAATTAAGCTCAAGAAGGCTTGTGTTATGGTTATGGGTACTAGACGACGATATACATACTTATATAGATAAATATATACTTAAATACATAGAACAACCATGACCCAAGCACAAATATTCGAGTTCATCACACAAATATTTGCCCTGGCCGGGATTCGAACCCCGGACCGTCGGCTCAGTAGGCAAGTGCTTAAAAACTGAGCCAACCGCATCGTCAAAATAAAAAAAAAGTTCATATTCAAACGTGACGTAATGGAACGGTCAAATTTAGGACACCTTTTTTATTCTTCACATTGAAAACGCTACGGATTCTGGGTCAGATGAACCCAGGAACGTCAAGTTCTGGAAGAAAGTGGTATTCGGTTTTTTTTTTTATAAAACGCCCAGTTAATAGTACAGTCAATCGGAGTAAATTTGCCCGGAACATTATCTTGGCCATTATTATAAAAGACTAATGGACTAGCGATGCTCCTAGCTGTTATCAACGGTATAACTCGGTCCGAAAGGGTTATCTCAATTATGTTGTTTGCGCGTGTGAACGGAGACAGGTATTGTTTATTTGGCCTGATTAAAAATCGCTTATATGTGACAGTGTACAGTAATGACGAAATTTGTTTGCATTTTTATAATAATAACCTGAAACGCAAAAGAGGGGCGCATCTAATGATAAATAATAAATTAATAAATATCGGACAACCTCACACATATCAATCTTGTCCCACAGTAAGCTCTAGTAGGCTTGTGTTATGGACACTAGACGACGATATACATACTTAAATACAAATAACATCCATGACCCAGGCACAAATACTCGAGTTCATCTCACAAATATTTGCCCTTGCCGGGTTTCGAACCCAGGACCGTCGGCTCAGTAGGCAGTTACTTAACCACTGCGCCAACCGCGTCGTCAAAAATGATATTTCGCAGAAAACTGTTTTTTTTTAATATTTTTAGTTATATTTTCGACTGCACGCAACGAAAGCATGAAATAGCTATAGTGACCATCTAGAACTCAGGGCAAAGTATTATTCATTTCAAAAATTCGATTGAAATTATCAATACATTTATCATGATATAAAAAAAATTGGGCAAGTGCGAGCCCGACTCGCGCATGAAGGGTTCCGTACCTATACATATATATATAATCTATAACAAGTTTGTTGTATCGGAGCCCCCCTTAAATATTTATTTTATTTTATTTTTAGTATTTGTTGTTATAGCGGCAATAGAAATACATCATCTGTGAAAATTTCAACTGTCTAGCTATCACCGTTGTTGAGATACAGCCTGGTGACAGACGGACGGACGGACGGACGGCGAAGTCTCAGTAATAGGGTCCCGTTTTTACCCTTTGGGTACGGAACCCTAAAAAAGGAATAAGGCCTCTTATGACGTTCTGCCACAACGCCAATAAAAAGCAATAAGCGAAGCGAAAGGTAGAGCTGATGTATTTGAGCTTGATGTGTTGAGTTTCTTTCGGCTTCTCAACAGCGGTCTCGTCTTGCGAAATGCCTGTAGATTCACAATCTGACTTGTAAAAGTGCCCTTGTGGCCTACTTACTGAATAAATTATTTCATTTCATTGGAGCTGGTGTGTTGGTTAGGTAGACTAACGATGCAATTTCTGGACAGATCCTGGGGTATACCATGCGAGCTGGTGTCGTCCGCTCGCTGCCAGCAGATCTGTCCGCTTCTGAACGTGGAAGACATCCTCGGTGGTCTCTGGATCCCTGGTGACGGGGTGGCCGACCCGCACCTGGTCTGCATGGCGCTCATGAGAGAGGCTATCGCTAAGGGTAAATATTTTTCAGTAACCTTAAAAACTTCCTTATACATAAATGCTACTATAATTTAGATGAATATTTCAAAGACATTTGAATGTAAATAACTTTTTAAGTAAACTTTTATAAGTACTATCTTCTACAATTTGTTTATAAATGTTAGCATTGTATTGTATTTAATTAAGCATGATTTTATTCTTACATTCATAGTTTCTGTTAGTATGTAAGTTAGATATTTAAGGCTAACATTGCTGTGCCCTTACGGGGTGCATACTATTACTTGTAAATCTTGTAATATTATGTTTTTGCAATAAATGAAAATGAAATGAAATGAGTCTGTCTGGTGTCATGTGACTCTAGTACATGGACGGTAGGACCTTAGGGCCTTATCACACTTGCGATTTGCGAGCGAGTTTTCTATACAAATAAGCGTCGCGGCGAACTCGCTGCGTGATCGCCGCCATACAAAATTCGCTCGCAAATCGCAAGTGTGATAAGGCACATACTCATTTATCTATTTCATTCCAAACTACCGTTATGGTTATTGAGGTTAACTATCCCAAATATTAAACGACTAATAGTAGTTTATGTGACTGTACATAATGGAGGGTATTAAACACGAGAGTGGGTTTATGAAACGAGCCGAAGGCAAGTTTCATAATAACATCACACGAGTGTTTAAATGTCTAATTATGTACAGTTACATACACTAGTTTATCTAGCCACATATCATAAGCCTCCATGATGCATTCAGGAGTCGCACATTATGAAAAATATTACCCGGTAATGGCGTGGCGGTAATGAAGTTTTCTGGCAGCTGTCATAGTTATATTTTAAATTCAGAGACAAACTAGAGTCGGCCCAACTATCATATCGTTCGATATCTTACTTAAGTGCGACATTTGTCAAATTTGATTGCAAATTGACAATTCATTTCGAACTAAACGTCATCTCGACTGATATTAGAATAGAGGTTAAATCAAATTTCTTTGTTTTTCAGAGATGTTCGAAATTTGAATAAATAATATTATCGAAATTGATGATAATATTTAGCAATAATAACAATTCTACAGATAAGATTTTTTTTCTAACAAAACAGTCTATTTTTATGGTGGTCATAATATGCGGTTCTTGAACGCATCATGAAGGGTTTATGATATTTGGATAGATAAAATTATAAATAAAATATCTATACTTTATATATTACTAGTTGTGCCCCGCGGTGTTACCCGCTCATCCTACGGGAACACTAAATTTATTGGGGATGAAAAGTATCCTATGTCCTTTCCCGGGTCTCAAACTATCTTCATACCAAATTTCATCAAAATCGATTCAGCGGTTTAAGCGTTAAGAGGTAACAGACAGACAGACACACTTTCGCATTTATAATATCAGTATGGATTAAATTATAGATAAAACATATTTTACCCAATACTTTTTTATCCAACACTTCACTTTTTGGACCACCGTAACATAGGTCGCCCTTAACACCGGTAAATCATCTTCTGTCTTTGCCCCAGGTGTGGGCGTGATGGAGAACTGTTCAGTGACTGCTGTGCTGTCGAAGGATGACCGGGTGGCGCGCGTGGAGACCAGCCACGGGGCTATTGAGTGCACGCACTTCGTCAACTGCGCAGGCTTCTGGGCCAGGCAGGTAACTAGACAGCCCAGAACATACAGCCGCGAGCTGAGGGCCTCGACGCGACGGCAGTACGGGGAGACCGAAGTCAATAACTACTACCACAGACAACCCCCACTAGACGGAGCATGTAAGGCACGTGTGAGGCGACCCGCGCGCACCAACGATATGGTACGGGCTACGGCAGAACATTAAAGTATCAACACGGCGGCCACCGTTTAGTTGCGTCCATGTTTATGAGGTCTCTCTACACCACTTAACACTACAATTAACCATGTTATTTATTTAATTTCTTTTGACGTGACAACGTCTTATAAATTGGTTTGCCGGGTGACACTTCAAGAAACTGCGTTACGCTCCGCTCACGTTATGCGCTCACAATGAGAGCGAGTGAGAGGCACGCGTCCCTTCCACCGAGTGAGAGAGATAGGCATACACACCGGTTCATGTCTTGCGCTTCTATTTCGCTTAGGCGCCTGCATACAAGTTTACACGTTGCCAGTTAATTGTAAAACGATTGTGTAGTTGTCACGTAAAACTTTCGCCCGTATACCGACTTTACAGGCAACCAATTTTTTTCGTTGACGTTCGCATAGATCGTAAACAAGCACGCAACTAAACGGTGGCCGCCATGTTGATAATTTAATGTTCTGCCGTACCATATCGTTGGTGCGCGCGGGTCGCCTTACATGCTCCGTCTAGTGGGGGTTGTCTGTGACTACTACGGACGGCGGACACGCAGTTACTTGGTACCTCGAATATTCAATAAGATTTTTCTAGACAGTTAATGTAGCAGTCAAAATATTTTTAAAGTAAAACTAAAAAAGTTTCCATAACTATAATACTAAGTTCAAACTATGTATGAGAGAATCTAATATTATTATATACTAAGGTAATTTTTTTAGATATACGTACGTAGTTATAAAAGTGAGCGCAGCAATCGCCAATAAACGTATATTTGGCGAAAGTAAGATAAATTAACCAAATGTAGGCTATGTATTGAGATAAATAAATTAAATTAATTAAAAAAAAAGATATTGAGTCTGTGCATGGCAGAGATGGGCAAAATGTAATCGACTAACAACTAACGATTAAAATTAACAGAATTAGTTGCGATTGACGATTGAAAACGACGATTGATCAATCTTAGTTGTATAGAGTGCAACTAATTTAGTTGCAACTAATTTAGTTGTGCAACTAATTTAGTTACAACTAAATTAGTTGCCGATTGATTTCGGACAACTAAATTTTGTAATCGACTAATTAGTTAGACTAATTTTCCGCAACTAATGTTAGAAGCAAATTAAACGGAAAACCTCGGTATGTCTATGTTGACAGACTGAATAGGACATCTAACGAATGTACAAAAATAAAATAGTCATGTATTACCTACTACTTACGATATTTTGACCATTTATATGGAGTAAGATGTCGTGCTAACTATTATTCTCTTTGATAATACCAACCGAATGAACTTAAATTCTGTATTACACGTTTAGTTTGGATGGCAATGCTACAACTTCAAAATCGATATCTGAGGTGCGCTCTCCGCACGCCGCTCTCCGCTCTCCGCACGCCGCTCTCCACTCTCCGCACGCCACTCTCCGCTTTCCGCACGCCGCTCTGCTCTCCGCACGCCGCTCTCCGCACGCCGCTCTCTGCTCTCCGCACTCCACACGCCGCTTTCCGCTTTCCGCACGCCACTCTCCGCACACCGCTCTCCGCACGCCACTCTCTGCACGCCGCTCTCCACTTTCCGCACGCTGCTCTCCGCTTTCCACACGCTGCTCTCCGCTTTCCGCACGCTGCTCTCCGCTTTCCACACGCTGCTCTTCGCTCTCCACACGCCACTCTCCGCTTTCCGCACGCCGCTTTGCTCTCCGCACGCCGCTCTCTGCTCTCTGCACTCCGCACGCCGCTTTCCGCACGCCACTCTCCACACACCGCTCTCCGCACGCCACTCTCTGCACGCCGCTCTCCGCTTTCCGCACGCTGCTCTCCGCTTTCCGCACGCTGCTCTCCGCTTTCCGCACGCCGCTCTGCTCTCCGCACGCCGCTCCGCACGCCGCTCCGCACGCCGCTCTCCGCACGCCACTCTCTGCTCTCCGCACTCCGCACGCCGCTTTCCGCTTTCCGCACGCTACTCTCCGCACACCGCTCTTCGCACGCCACTCTCTGCACGCCGCTCTCCGCTTTCCGCACGCTGCTCTCCGCTTTCCGCACGCTGCTCTCCGCTTTCCGCACGCCGCTCTGCTCTCCGCACGCCGCTCTCCGCACGCCGCTCTCCGCACGCCGCTCTCCGCACGCCGCTCTCTGCTCTCCGCACTCCGCACGCCGCTTTCCGCTTTCCGCACGCCAATCTCCGCACACCGCTCTCCGCACGCCACTCTCTGCACGCCGCTCTCCACTTTCCGCACGCTGCTCTCCGCTTTCCGCACGCTGCTCTCCGCTTTCCGCACGCTGCTCTCCGCTTTCCGCACGCCACTCTCCGCTTTCCGCACGCCGCTCTGCTCTTCGCACGCCGCTCTCTGCTCTCCGCACTCCATACATAATTTTAGCTCAATCGGTTGAAGATATCTGCTTCAAAATAAGTTGCAAGATTTTACCCAAACCAACATAGATACAAGTGATACAACATACGAGTACCTACAATGTACATACCTACTCGTAGTTACATATTGCAAGTTGTCTATATTGCAAGTTAAATAAAAATGCAAAAACGAGCGACTACATACTTTCAATATTGATTTAGTCGTGAAATTTAGTCGATTGAAACTAAAACTAATTCAATTGTTAGTCGAAGATTCTCGCAACTAATTCAATCGCAACTAAATTAGTCGCGATTGAAAAATGACGATTGATATTTTCAATCGATTGATTAGTTGACTAAAAAATTAATCGATTGATGCCCATCTCTGGTGCATGGTAAGAGTACTGCAGCGCTAACGTATCTTGCCGCGACTTCGCTTGTCGCGCGACTTGATACAAATATCCAAGTAAAAAGAAAAATTGAAACGCGTACCCTTTCCACCCTAACGCCAAATAACCTTTAGAATTTTTCCTTATGCTTTGTGTGTCGATCTTTGCATCCTCTATGCAAATTAAATATTTACGTAATAAAAAAATTGTGGTGTGCCCACATGAAAAAAATGAGACATTACATGTTTCATAAATTTATCAGCTGTCAAGTTCACATGGTATAGAAGGTAAAGTGAAGGTAGAATAGCAAACGGATCGCCTGATAGAAAGCGATTACTGTCGCCCATAGACACCTGCAACACCAGAGGAGTCACAAGTGCGTCGCCGGCATTTAAGGTGGGAGTACGCTCTTTTCTTGAAGGTTTGAAGGTTATAATTTTATTAAAACTTTCGTGAGACATATTTAATTATTGTATTACACTCACGTGACATTGTCAGGTTTGAAGGTTGTATAAGTATCGGTTAGAAATGCTAAAGTAGATTGATCGTACGAGGGATAATTTTATGTAATATTACCGATGATGACGCGTTTGGCGCAGTGTGTAGAGCGCCTGCCTGCTGAGCCGGCGGTCCCGGGTTCGAATCCCGGCCAGGGCAATTTTTTGTGTGATGAACTAGAATATTTGTGCTTGGGTCATGGTTGTTCTATTTATTTAAGTGTACATTTTCTCTACATATAAGTATGTATATCGTCGTCTGGTACCCATAACACAAGCCTTCTTGGGCTTAATTTGGGACTAGATCGATTTGTGCGTGGTTGTCCGATATTTATATCACTACATAGTATAAATAAATAAATATCAGACCACCTCACAAATCGATCTAGTCCCAAATTAAGCTCAAGAAGGCTTGTGTTATGGGTACCAGACGACGATATAGGGTAAATCGCCAATTACTGGCCACCGTTCAGTAACTGGCCACCTCATACTAAAAATGAACTCTGTTCACCTGCAAACTAAATTAATTTTAGTATAACGTGGCCAGTTATTGAAGGATGGCCAGTAATTAAAACCTTATACTAAAATGAATTCTGTTTGCAGGTGGACAGAGTTCATTTTTAGTATGAGGTGGCCAGTTATTGAACGGTGGCCAGTAATTGGCGATTTACCCTACACACTTATATAGATAAATATATACCTAAATACATAGAACAACCATGAACCAAGCACAAATATTCGAGTTCATCACACAAATATTTGCCCTGGCCGGGATTCGAACCCGGGACCGCCGGCTCAGTAGGCAGGTGCTTACAAACTGAGCCAACCGTGTCGTCAAAGTATAAAACTAAGTCGCTTCCTGCTGTCTGTCTGTCTGTCCGTCCATATGTATACTTAGATCTTTAAACTACGCAACGGATTTTGATGCGTTTTTTTATAGATAGAGTGATTAACGAGGAAGGTTTTTGCGTATAATACATGCATAATTTATCAGAATTGCACCCGTGCGAAGCCGGGGCGGGTCACTAGTTTATTATATTTATAATGTTACCAGTGTTTGCGCAGGTCGGTCAGCTGGCCAAGCCGCAAGTGAAGGTGCCTCTGCTGCCGTGCGAGCACTACTACCTCCACACCAAGCCCATAGACAACCTCGACCCCATGACGCCAGGTGAGTGTGGCGTGCGGTACTGTTTGGATACCACAACAGTATTCAATGAGGAATATCACCAAATTTTGATGTTTACGTTAATAGGTTTCTGTCAAAAATGACATTTTAGTGGCAAGCTTTTATAGCCGACTGTATTTTTCTTTGGATATCCATCAAATGCTCACTGAGACGATTCTAAAAAGCCCAAGCTCGGTAGGATTGCTTTTTCGATTATAGAATTCCTATGGCCACCTTCCGGCTCCATCATCAGATCAGCCCCATGGTACTGTGAAGACTGCTGGGGGAGAGCTTCAGAGGATGAATAATAAGAGCAGAGGTACTTTGCTAGAACTGTTTATTGCCCAGAGGCCAGACGATAACTAACTATACATTTTATTTTTAAGACTAATGTCATACGTCTTATTCTAAATCTAAAAACTACTTTATTCTTAAGTTGATGGCCAACCACCATCCGTGAAGCACAACCTTCACATTTCCCGCCGTCTCGGGGTGGACGAGGGAAATTCATCTTCAAAACTTTGGTCATCGTATAGCAATGGATGTGCTTGGCCCATTCTGCAAATCAAAGGACGGACATAGATATGTCATTGGGGCTATAGAATACATGAGCAAATTTGCCATTTGTAAAGCGGTACCTAGAGTTACACCAGAGGGCGCCACTGCAAAGTGTGAAGACTGCTGGGGGAGAGCTTCAGAGGATGAATAATAAGAGCAGAGGTACTTTGCTAGAACTGTTTATTGCCCAGAGGCCAGACGATAACTAACTATACATTTTATTTTTAAGACTAATGTCATACGTCTTATTCTAAATCTAAAAACTACTTTATTCTTAAGTTGATGGCCAACCACCATCCGTGAAGCACAACCTTCACAGTACCATATTATTGTATTGTCATCAAAGTTAAGTAAGTATGCAAAATTTCAGCTCAATCGGTTGATGATATCTGCTTCAAAATTGAGTTGCAAGATTTCACCCGAACAAACATACTTTAAATATACCATGCAAGTTAAATAAAAGCTTTAAAAAACTATATAAATATGTAGATTATTTTCTCAAACATGCAATGAAACGTTTTCATAACGTGCGTTGTAAAAAGTTACCAAGTGAAAATCATTAATTAAAGTAGTTACATGTGATGTTTTATATTTTGTTTTATATTTGTACATTTTATGTGTCACTAGTGATCTGCTGTAGGTATAGTCTTCACTGAAAATCAGCGTCATGAACATACCTGGGATAACTCGGGGCACGTTCTAGGGATAGGATACTGATAAAAAAGATGTCGATATAATTAAATTAATATATGTGCTCATTGAACATTCTCGATTACTATAAAGAGGTTCGATGTCATATCTGATCTGATATTGAGCCTCTTAAATTAAGATAATAAAAGTATGATGATGTCATTTCAATCAAAATGACAATTTACGTATATTATGAAAATTATTTTAAAATAAACATGTAGGTAAATACACGTTTTAATGTTTTTTTTTTTTTTTCAAAATGTGGAGAAATAAGTAATATTTATTTATGTCGATGAAATTAGATGTTGACAGTAACATCGATATATTTTTTTGTCGATAAAATATTTTGCTACGTTACTTTCGTATAGGTGCCCCAGTTATCCCAGGTATGGTCATGAAGTGGGTATAACATTGTTTTTGTCTGACAGTCGTACGGGACCCGGACGGGTACATCTACATGCGAGAGCGGGACGGCTGTCTACTGGCCGGCGGGTTCGAGCCCGTCGCGAAACCCGTCAGCGAAGAAGAAAGTAAGTCACTTATACAGGTGGCCCATTTAGATCGGTCTGTATGGGAAAGTCTTAAGCTATAAGACATACGAAGATCTGTTCTTAGGAATCATGTCATCGATTTTAATGAAAATAAAAAAAAGAAATTGTCCCTTTATGATTTTTTTTTATATATTTTTGTATGAAATTTGCGGCAGGAAATATTTTTATAAACGTTTTTCATGAAAGGACAATTTCTGTTCAAGAAAGTGGACTACTTTTAGAGAAACACGCTTGTATCAATATTTATAAATATAAAAATGTGTTATTTCCACCTTGAAACAAAAACGATAAAAGATTCCATTAAAAAAATTTATAGATAATTACCTATTGTTTTATCGTTAGTCGACACGGCGGCGCAGCGCTGCGTCCAAGAGGACTGGGACCACTTCCACGTGTTGCTGCAACAGTTGCTGCATCGCGCGCCAGGCCTTGCGCAGGCGCAGCTCCACAAGCTCTGCAACGGGCTGGAGGCGTTCTCGCCGGACTGTCGCTGGATCGTCGGCGAGGCGCCAGAGGTGAGCGCGCGACATACTGACAGCTGTCACTGTCAACTGTCAAGTGGGTGTCAGTCACACCTCTCAACTGTCAAGTGAGTGTCAGTCACACCTCTCAACTGTCAAGTGAGTGTCAGTCACGCCTCTATTACACTGACACAAGAGGACTGGGACCACTTCCACGTGTTGCTGCAACAGTTGCTGCATCGCGCGCCGGGCCTCGCGCAGGCGCAGCTCCACAAGCTCTGCAACGGGCTGGAGGCGTTCTCGCCGAACTGTCGCTGGATCGTCGGGGAGGCGCCAGAGGTGAGCGCACTGACAGCTGTCACTGTCAACTGTCAAGTGAGTGTCAGTCACACCTCTCAACTGTCAAGTGAGTGTCAGTCACACCTCTCAACTGTCAAGTGAGTGTCAGTCACACCTCTCAACTGTCAAGTGAGTGTCAGTCACGCCTCTATTACACTGACACAAGAGGACTGGGACCACTTCCACGTGTTGCTGCAACAGTTGCTGCATCGCGCGCCGGGCCTCGCGCAGGCGCAGCTCCACAAGCTCTGCAACGGGCTGGAGGCGTTCTCGCCGGACTGTCGCTGGATCGTCGGCGAGGCGCCAGAGGTGAGCGCGCGACATACTGACAGCTGTCACTGTCAACTGTCAAGTGGGTGTCAGTCACACCTCTCAACTGTCAAGTGAGTGTCAGTCACACCTCTCAACTGTCAAGTGAGTGTCAGTCACGCCTCTATTACACTGACACAAGAGGACTGGGACCACTTCCACGTGTTGCTGCAACAGTTGCTGCATCGCGCGCCGGGCCTCGCGCAGGCGCAGCTCCACAAGCTCTGCAACGGGCTGGAGGCGTTCTCGCCGGACTGTCGCTGGATCGTCGGCGAGGCGCCAGAGGTGAGCGCGCGACATACTGACAGCTGTCACTGTCAACTGTCAAGTGAGTGTCAGTCATTCCTTTTTTTTTTTTTTTACCCGGAGAAATGCATTGAAATGCATACCACTACGTAACATGAGACCCTCGGGGGTAGAGTCAAATATTACGCATTGGTGATGTGGGGCTCTCTAATCCACGAAGGACTAGCCTACCCACTAAAACTCTGGGATGCTGCCAACCCGTGCCGTAGTGGTGATGCCATGGGATCGCAAACATTCACCACGACACCACCGGTCAGTCACACCTATTTAAGAGGCCTTATTCCTTATAATTTTTTTTTTCATATTATGACAAATATATTGACAATTTCAACCAACTTTTTGAAGTGAATAATAGTTTTCCCCGAGTTCTAGGTAATAACGTAGTAGCTATTTCATGCTTTCATTGCGTGCATTCAAATTTAAGTTGAAAAAACTAATTTTCCGCGTGAATTTTGTCAATTCCGAGTAGTTTCTGAAACAAAAATTATCAATGAAAAATTCAAACTGCAGGTTACAAATATATACCAATAAATCGCAATAGCCCTGTTCTAGGTAGTAACAACAATAATATGTTAAGAAAAATGTTTGATCATGGAGAAAAATGTCTAAAACAATCAGCATTTTAAAAGGAATGAGGCCTCTTAAACTGACGCTAATATCAGATCTACTGTCCTTTTGCTTGAAAACGGCAACTTTGGCTAAATTAATATGTTCTCATTTTCCAGTAGGTAATAAATTGCCGACTATTCGACATTTGTAGCCGACTAAAAAGATTCCGAATAATAGACTTTCCCGGCTAGTGAGCCTTTCTACGTCACTGATTAGTTGTAAAACATTCACGATTTAATGAGATTCATAAAGGTACTTAACAAATGGGAAATCGGGGAGAAAAGGGAATCGGGGAGTAATTATGATACACCACTGGCAACACAGAAGCGGATTGACAGAACCAACCAACCAATCATAGCGTGAGTCTCTCCTGTCATTCCGAAGTGCCATACCTTATTTTCTTATATCATGACCCACCAGGTGTTAGTATTCCATGGTCCTATTTACCAATGTGGAACGTTTTCTTTAGGAGCTGTTTGACAACTTTCAAATTTGGTTTTAACGTTACAATGTCAGCACGCACGGCACGGCTGTCAGCGTTCTTATTACAAAATGGCGGAGGTAAACCGTTGAAAAATAGAATATTCAAACATTTGGTAACCAAGTCTTAAGATGTCACAGAGCTACTGGTCTCGAAGATCCGTAGTCTAGACTTTGTCGTGCGACTCAGCTGCGGCTGTCTTGCTCGCACCGTATTGAAAGTAAAGTGACAGGTAGTATTTTTCGCGCGACAGAGTGTCAAAGCTGTGCAGAGCCGCAGTGGAACCACCTGGAAGACTAGCGCCCCGGCTCGTTTGATGTTGCGAATCTTAGCGGTCCCCTTATGCTAAATTCGTGACATCGAACGTTCCGTGATCGCTTTGCCAACAGACTGGAACATGCAGCTATGATTCAAGAGTGACAGGTGAAAATCGGTGACCGAGTTTATCAATCGTATGCTTCCCTATACAGTCTGACTAAAAAGAGTAGAAATTAAAAAGTGGCAATACTGTAGTGCCGTCCCCGTTTTCTTAGATGAAGAAAGGGTCGACACTACAGTATTGCCACTTTTTAATTTCTACTCTTTTTGGTCAGACTGTACCCTTCCCATGAGTTTACAGTGACCGTTCTCACTAGCGACAGAGTAAATGATTTGTATGGAGAATAGTACAGCGCCCCTGGCGGTTACTTTATAGAACTACAATCTCCAAACAAATCGTGTGCGCTATCGCTAGCGAGTACGGTCACGGTAACTCATGGTAAGGGTACTATCGTATATTAATTTGGTCGATGGGTTGCTTTTACTGTTATTTTTTTCAGGAAAATTTGGCCGTAACTATGAGCCTTTTTTGTCGTAGTTATATTTTACGAACTATGTAATTTTTAATTAAGGTTATTGTAGTTGTGTATCTATAAAATATCAATCACGTGGTGTCAAACAAAAACTTAAGGGCAGGCTGGGACAGATTTTTCGCTTAGGATATCAATAATATTCGATTGTCCAAAAGAAATAGAATTAATCGAATGGTGCTCGAAGTGAGTATGCCGGTGGGAATCGAGTTATATGGACGCCACGCCACGCCACGCCATTCATCAAATATTCAAATCTTTGAAACATTGTCATAATATACTTTTTCAATCTAGATGTTCAACTACCACGTGGCAGCGGGCATGAAGACTGTAGGTATATCGGCAGCGGGAGGCGTGGCTGAGGCCACAGTGGAGCAGCTGATCGAAGGGTACTCGCGCTACGACATGCACGAGCTGGATATCAACCGGTTCCTGGGGCTGCATAACAACAAGAGGTTCCTTAGAGACCGCATTAAGGAAGTTCCAGGTGAGTGGGCCTATGAAACCTAATGGATCGAACATTTTGTCACGCTGCAACAACAAGAGCTTAATTTGAAACCCCTGGTATGTATGGTATGGGGCCCATAAAACCTAATGGATCGAACATTTTGTCACGCTGCAACAACAAGAGCTTAATTTGAAACCCCTGGTATGTATGGGGCCCATAAAACCTAATGGATCAAACATTTTGTCACGCTGCAACAACAAGAGCTTATTTTGAAACCCCTGGTAAGTATGGGGCCCATAAAACCTAATGGATCAAACATTTTACCGCGTGGTACAACAAGAGCTTATTTTGAGACTACATGAGTGAGGTCCCTGGTAAATATGGGGCCCATAAAACCTAAGAAACATTGAGCAATCTTAATGTACACGCTCACCTAAATTAGCATCTCAGTGGCGGGCCGTACTGTCTACCACTTGGTCCAAAATCTACCAGGAACTGTATTTATTTTTAACAATTCTAAGGATTTTGTGTTGTTAGTAATACCGACGTCTACGTAAGTACTATGGGCTGCACAAATGACTGAATTCATAAATAAATGGGCCATGCAATTCTGCAGCTTATTGACCGTACAGTCGAGTTCATTTACATCTACACACTTACGAGAACAAAAATATCTGAACACGACTTTATGCTCCTGACAATAGGGTCGTGTTCAGATATTTTTGTTCTCGTAAGCGTGTAGATGTAAATGAACTCGACTGTACGATGTACAACCTGCTGTGCAATACAAGAGGCTCCTTGACGAGTTTTGGTTTAATCTTTAGCCGCCTAAAGACAAATATCTAACAACAAAACTGCATCTTTCTCTTTTTGAATATGATTTAAAAGCCCTTTTTTATGAAGTGTTTGATTGCATAAATAATTTACATTGTATTCTTTGAATCGCTACATGCACCCACCAACGAAGTCACAGAAAGCTCAATCATAGGACGTATATAGTTTTGAAACTAGCATTTATAAAAATCTTATCCATTCACTAACAAGTACAATATTGTATTAAATGGTTGTATGTTTCGAACTCGTATGGAGCTCTTCATCAGGGACAGCTACGTGAACAGTTGTCACTGATTTATAATACTATGATATAAAAATTCTATTAAGTATGTATATATAAACACTTTATTCTTCAAAACTACTAGTTATAAATACATTCATAACAAATAAAACATGTACAAAGGTTCCAGTTAACCTATAGCTGAGCTAAAGAGTATAATAACTCCACAGGTGTCCATTACGGTCTGCCATACCCGTTTCACGAGTTCCAAACCGGTCGGAACCTGCGAACGTCACCGATTTATCCGACCCTGCGCGACAACGGGGCCGTCTTCGGGCAGGTCATGGGTTACGAGAGGCCGACGTGGTTCGAACCGATTGGTGAGTCTTAGTCAACCGCCCGTTCGGGTTGTTCGTATCCTACAGGAAGGTGCGATCTATCAACGGTGCCACAAACATGGAACAGATCATAGAACACTAAAAACCGATGAGACTATTGAATGATGACCTAATCCAGGAAGATCTAAAAGAAATTCTTAGAAAAAAAGATCTGAAACACACGATATATCTGAAACCACGATTTAAGGCAACAGCTGGAAGAGCTGGTAAGCCAGAAATTTACCCAATTACATACAAATGTAGTTTAGATCAAGTCTCGTCCAATCCTATTTTTTTTCCTGGAGCTGGAACACCTGGAACGAAAACAGCATCCACGGCTTGTCCGATCCCGCGATACAAGGCCGTCCCCTCGCGCTAAATTCGTGACATCGGACGCTCCGTGTGCTATACCTACACCTGCAATCCCCAGGACAATTTCAAGTACATCTATACTATATACAATTCTAGATTTGTATTTTAAATCCTTTTGGTGATGATGCCTTTTGTGTTGTATGCCCGCGCGATGGCATGGCGCCATCTGTTGGTCATAATCTGGACGGATTTGAAGCAATTTTGGTGCGGGGATATTTGGACATCCAAAGACGTAACCATCGGTGTAGGCATGATGAGAGGACAAATAAATAATACAAAACAATACAAATAATTTATTTACCAAAAACTTATTACAATTGGACATTTTACAAATATTTCACTTACACACTGGAATTTACACATAAGCATAAGATATTTCCAACGGCCCAAACTAGGCACAGCCTGTATCTTGGGAACCGGGAGTACAGTATACCAATTAGAATTTAAAAAACAGTAAATTATGACTATCAGATGGCGCCGCGCGCCTATCCATTGAAAACTGATTTTCAATAAGAAAAACTAGGATTGTATAATTATTGAATTTTATGTTGGCCACATTGTTTTAATACAGGTGTATCATTTTCAGGCTCTAATATTGTGTAAATCGTGTTCAATGCTTACATTTTTGTGTGTGGAGAAGTTTATGGGTAAACGGGCATTGACTATTTGTATTTTTCTCATTCATAGCTGCAAGGATAGTTTTATTCCAGTGATACAAAATTACTGGTCGAATGAATCGTATTTTTATGGACATCTATTGTCTTCTATAGATTTTAATAAGGCTCCGCTCTAGGCTTTAAAATTAATAGCTAATTGTTCTTGTAGTAGCATTTTTATGTCGTCGATTCCCCTTATAAATAAAAATAAATTAAACCATAGTTTTACAAAAATCGATCAGTAATTTTTTTGTAATGCAAAAAGCGACCAAACGTAAATATACATTAATTAATATTTAAAAAATTACTGAAGGCTTTCTGCATAGCTACGGTCAATAAAGTAAATACGTTTTCACTGACTTAAAGCTGGGCGACTCGCAATGTGACAAAAATGGCGCAGAGATTTTGGATCACTGTGATTGGAAAAATCATTATTGTTTAATGTTTAAAGCTTGGTAAATTTGTTGGAGACATTATCATGTCCCGCGCGGCTTTCGCCCCCGTCGAACGCAGACCATGAAACTGTTACGAACTTAATTGCCAAGCTAATAATGATATCTTTTCCCCCAGACAAATCCGCGGGAGAGTCCCTGAAGCCCCGGCCGTTCAAGATCGCGCACACGAAGACCTTCGGGAAACCGCACTGGTTCGATACCGTGCAACGCGAGTACTGGGCATGCAGAGAGGCGGTCGGCCTGGCCGACTACTCGTCCTTCACCAAGATCGACTTGCAGGTGAGACGACAGATGGACAGTGAACCGCACCGGATCGACCCGGGCCGCGCGGGTACTGGGCATGTAGAGAGGCGGTCGGCCTGGCCGACTACTCGTCCTTCACCAAGATCGACCTGCAGGTGAGACGACAGATGGACACTGAAACTGAACCGCACTGGTTCATGTTCCTGGACCTATCAATAATATAAGACCTTATTGTACAACATGAAACGCAATAAACGAATTGAATTTGAATTTGGTTCGACCCGTGCAGCGTGAGTACTGGGCATGCAGAGAGGCGGTCGGCCTGGCCAACTACTCGTCCTTCACCAAAATCGACCTGCAAGTGAGACGACAGATGGACAGTGAACCGCACTGGTTCGACATAGTACCGAAAAAAAATATTATGTTTTAAAAGTTTACCAATAGGTACATTCTGATGCAGTATCATCGTACAAGTAGGTTGCTAGATATAATCTGACTCGGCGGTTGACACGGATACAGGTGTACGCTCTTATTGCATATGTAAGACCTGCGTGATATGACCTAAGATAAGAAACGAGTTGTTATTTATTTATTCACAGAAATGAACAGATCAAAGTAACTGAATGCATTGCCATTGACAGCGGTATTCAAATATATGTGAATAACGCTTATTTATACTTTATATCAACGGAATTATTACTCTAGCTCTACACTAATCGCTTTCAGCAGCGCAGTGCCTATTCGCCCAACTTCGGTCAACTTAGTGAGTAGTATTGAGCCGCTATTGGACGCTAACAAGAACAACTAAAAACTGAATAAAATAAATATACTGGGGCTCCCATACCACAAACGTTATCGGTTGTGTTAACTTTGCACCTAATTTGTATACCAGGTGCAAACTTAACACGTTCAGGACTCTATTACAACATAAGGTTAATATTTCAAACTGGGACAGTGAACGTGTTAACTTAACCCAGCCATATTTTATTTGATGGTAGTCCGACTCGCACTTGGCCGGTTTGATTCATTTACTTTGACTTGACGACGCGGTTGGCTCAGTTTGTAAGCACTTGCCTACGGGGCCGGCGGTCCCAGGTTCGAATCCTGGCCAGGGTAAATATTTGTGTGATGTACTCAAATATTTGTGCATGGTTGTTCTATGTATTTCAGTATATATTTATCTATATCAGGATGTATATCGTCGTCTAATACCCATAACACAAGCCTTTTTGAGCTTAATTTGGGACTAGATAGATTTGTGTGTGAGGTTGTCTGATATTTTTATTTATTATTTATATTTATTTATTTTGTCTTCAGTCGAAGGGGCGCGAGGTGGTGGACTTGCTCCAATACCTGTGCTCAAACGACGTCGACGTGCCCGTGGGCTCGATCATACACACCGGCATGCAGAACGAGCGAGGCGGCTACGAGAATGACTGCAGCCTGGCCCGGATATCCGACAGCCAGTAAATATATATCCACTTGTAATTTACCAATGTAATTTAGTATGTATATAGCCGGGAGGCTTAGGTAAACACCGGCTATAGGTGAAATAAGTATATTTTGTAGATAGAACACGTAAAAATATAAGAAATTAACAGAAAACACACAAAACAACAGTCGTCTTCCGGGGACATACGTCTCGCTCTGACACCTTCATTCTTACTATTCTCATTCAAATACAAACCTCAGCCATTCATCACCAGCCAGCCATTAGTCCTAGTCCCACATGTATTACCTGAAGACGAAAATCTTAGAACAGTGTGTTTTGCCACTGATGACTATACTGCAAACTTTCATACAATGATCTACTGTAACCGTACTTCTTACCATAAAACAAGAAAAAAAAACCTTATAAAATGGTTATTATTGCTTCCTGAGAAATTAGCCCACACCGTTGTTTTAAACTTGACAACCTCACACAAATCGATCTAGTCCCAAATTAAGCTCAAGAAGGCTTGTATTATGGGTACTAGACGACGATATACATACTTATAGATAAACTAGCTGTGCCCCGCGGTGTTACCCGCTCATCCCACGGGAACACTACATTTATTCGGGATGAAAAGTATCCTATGTCCTTCCCCGGGACTGAAACTATCTATATACCAAATTTCATCTAAATCGGTTCAGCGGTTTAAGCGTGAAGAGGTAACAGACAGACAGACAGACAGACAGACAGACAGACACACTTTCGCATTTATAATATTAGTATGGATATATACTTAAATACATCTTATTCATAGAAAAACCACGACCCAAGCACAAATATTCGAGTTCATCACACAAATATTTGCCCTGGCCGGGATTCGAACCCGGGACCGCCGGCTCAGTAGGCAGGTGTCTACAAACTGAGCCAACCGCGTCGCCATACAAACCGGGAAACGTTCTCGAGAACGGCAGATATCTATAGCTGGCCAACGCCATTTCAAACTCACCAACAAGATCCTAACGTTTCCAGTTACATGATGATCGCGCCAACAATCCAGCAGACCCGCTGCAAGGTCTGGATCAAACGCCACATGCCACGCGACGGCTCCGTCACGCTCACCGACGTCACGCCCATGTACACCGCCATCTGCGTCATGGGGCCCTTCACGAGGAACCTGCTCTCCGAGCTGACTGACACGGACTTGGCGCCGAGCAACTTCCCGTTCTTCACTTTCAAGGTCAGAGCCGTGCAACCCTGCAGACTATGTAAGGAGAGGATGAAAGGCCGCATGCCAGGTGACGCTCTCTGACGTCACACCCGTGTACACCGCCATCTGTATCATGGGGTCCTTCACGAGGAACCTGCTCTCCGAGCTGACTGACACGGACTTGGCGCCGAGCAACTTCCCGTTCTTCACTTTCAAGGTCAGTGCCGTCCAACCCTGCAGACTATGTAAGGAGAGGATGAAAATTGAAAATCCACTTGCTACGTGACGCTCTCTGACGTCACACCCGTGTACACCGCCATCTGCGTCATGGGGCCCTTCACGAGGAACCTGCTCTCCGAGCTGACTGACACGGACTTGGCGCCGAGCAACTTCCCGTTTTTCACTTTCAAGGTCAGTGCCGTCCAACCCTGCAGACTATGTAAGGAGAGGATGAAAGGCCACTTGCCAGGTGACACGCTCTCTGACGTCACACCCGTGTACACCGCCATCTGCGTCATGGGGCCCTTCACGAGGAACCTGCTCTCCGAGCTGACTGACACGGACTTGGCGCCGAGCAACTTCCCGTTCTTCACTTTCAAGGTCAGTGCCGTCCAACCCTGCAGACTATGTAAGGAGAGGATGAAAATTGAAAATCCACTTGCTACGTGACGCTCTCTGACGTCACACCCGTGTACACCGCCATCTGCGTCATGGGGCCCTTCACGAGGAACCTGCTCTCCGAGCTGACTGACACGGACTTGGCGCCGAGCAACTTCCCGTTCTTCACTTTCAAGGTCAGTGCCGTCCAACCCTGCAGACTATGTACGGAGAGAATGAAAGCTTGTAAAGTAGCCCTTTAGTTTTCTTTACGGGACCGGTGACGTCACCATTTCAACTTATTATTTTTTCAGCCATCTTCTACTTTTATGAACGGAAAATTATATATTTAGGCTTCCTATGCTAAATAATATACAAAAACAACATTATTAATACAATTTATCATGAGTCAACTAGTCTTTTTCTAGAACAAAGTTATCTCTAAAACTAGTAGAATTCAACCTCATCCCTTCCTTACCTGAACTACACATTTAAAATATTCCATAAACATATGATTATAATTTGACCCTGTCTCTTCCTTTATTTCCTGTTCCTTTGACTTCTAGGGCCCTTAATACAAATGGGATCAAGGGACCGTTCAAGATAAACCTGTTCTCCGGTGACGGATCCAATTCGAGGTTAGTAACCAACTTTAATGAATTATAGTAGTTTATGTAACTGTTACGTAATGTGAGGCCATAGACAGTTGCACACAATACTTTATTTACACACATATATCACCATTTCATATAGATTTTCTTTTATGTAGATATGAAGTACTCAGTTCTACCAGTAACTTCCACGAAGGAGTGAATGAGGCGGCGTCTGTGGCGCGGGCGGGTTCGCCATTTATCTCAAATACATTATCATGTCATGGTGTAATTAAATTAATATATTTGTTTCATTAAACCGGTTCGTTTTCAGGAATTGGACGTGGGGCTGGCGAACGGCATCAGGGCGATGAACCTGACCCACACCGGCGAGCTAGGTTACGTGTTGTACATACCTAACGAGGTGAGAACCCGAAAACTATTACATTAATATTACATTACTTCAGACGCCGGGAAACAAGGGCTTGCCGGGTGATACGAAGCTGGCAAGCCGGCCAGGCATGTATAGTGCTTTTCTTAAACATATGCAATGAAATAAACAATGCACCACTCAAAAAATATATAAATCAGCTGTTTAGCCTGTTCACGAACACAAACGCCATGTTTAAAAAAAATACTTCCCGTCTTAGGCTTTCCATTTTGTATGAAATTACTTTACAGTTCTCACGAATTGTTCCGCCCGAAACGTAATACTTCAAAGCCTGTTATAACGTACATTATGATGAAATCTCATTGCATGTTTGAGAAAACGATATTTATACTTGCTATATAGATACAAATCCATCCATCCAACTAAACACATTTAACCACATAAAAAAATCTTTTTTATGCAGTTCGCGCTTCACGTGTACCAGCGAATAATGGCCGTCGGCGAGAAATACGGGATCAGCCACGTCGGCTACTACGCGTCGCGCGCGCTCCGCGTGGAGAAGTTCTTCGCCTTCTGGGGCCAGGACCTGGACACCACCACCACGCCGCTCGAGTGCGGGCGCACGTGGCGCGTCAAGTTCCAGGTGAGTCACTGTCCTGGCCATCATGGCCATCGTGCCTCTTCTACACAATGTGGTGAAGGTCTTCGCCTTCTGGGGCCAAGACCTGGACACCACCACCACGCCGCTCGAGTGCAGGCGCACGTGGCGCATCAAGTTCCAGGTGAGTCACTGTCCTGGCCATCATGGCCATCATGCCTCCTCTACACAATGTGGAGAAGGTCTTCGCCTTCTGAGGCCAAGACCTGGACACCACCACCACGCCGCTCGAGTGCGGGCGCACGTGGCGCGTCAAGTTCCAGGCGAGAACTGCCCTGAAAAAACCCTGGCCATCATGGCTCCTCTACACAATGTGGAAAAGGTCTTCGCCTTCTGAGGCCAAGACCTGGACACCACCACCACGCCGCTCGAGTGCGGGCGCACGTGGCGCGTCAAGTTCCAGGTGAGTCACTGTCCTGGCCATCATGGCCATCATGCCTCCTCTACACAATGTGGAGAAGGTCTTCGCCTTCTGGGGCCAGGACCTGGACACAACCACCACGCCGCTCGAGTGCGGGCGCACGTGGCGCGTCAAGTTCCAGGTGAGCACTGCTCTGAAAAACCCTGGTCATCATGGCTCCTCATGGCCCATGATGTGCGAGTTTGGCTAGGCACTCACTTGTGTAATAAAAAAATATTTAATAGATATCGGACAATCTCACACAAATCGATCTAGTCCCAAAAAGCTCAAGAAAGCTTGTGTAATGGGTACTTGACGACGATATACATACTTTTATACTTAAATACATATAACAACCATGACCCAAGCACAAATATTGGAGTTCATCACACAAATATTGGCCCTGGCCGGGATCATGTGGAGAACATAATAGGTGTGAAGACAATTTTTTTTGATTGAGGATGTTAATCGATTCTATTTTTATTGGGATCAAATTATACTGTTACACATGTACAAGCAATTTAACCTAAGATTGGACGAAGATTTTCCTTACCGCCAGCATACTCTTTGATTAACAATAGCCCATTTCCCAAAATCTCGGGATGTCCCAAGTCACATCCATGTTAAGCATAACGTTTGAGGTCGTTCACCCCAAATTGCATCCTAGATCTGATCACTGATAATCAGAGTAGAATAATGTGACTTGTAATTTAATAAGAGAGAAACCAACTTTACGCATGTTCCCAATCGCATATTATAATTGCAGAAACACATCCCCTTCATCGGCCGCGAGGCACTCGAAGAGCAGCGCGCATCCGGCATCCGTCGCCAGTACCTCCAGCTCCTCCTGACGGACCACGAGCACGAGCTGGACCCCTGGTGCTGGGGCAACGAGCCCATCTACAGGGACGGGGTGCACTGCGGCCAAACCACTACCACTAGCCACGGGTTCACCTTCAAGAAGCAGGTGAGTCCAGCTGTTGTTGACCCACCATAAGCTAGACCCCTGGTGCTGGGGCAACGAGCCCATCTACAGGGACGGGGTGCACTGCGGCCAAACCACTACCACTAGCCACGGGTTCACCTTCAAGAAGCAGGTGAGTCCAGGTGTTACTGACCCACCATAAGCTGGACCCTGGTGCTGGGGCAACGAGCCCATCTACAGGGACGGGGTGCACTGCGGCCAAACCACTACCACTAGCCACGGGTTCACCTTCAAGAAGCAGGTAAGTCCAGCTGTTGTTGACCCACCATAAGCTAGACCCCTGGTGCTGGGGCAACGAGCCCATCTACAGGGACGGGGTGCACTGCGGCCAAACCACTACCACTAGCCACGGGTTCACCTTCAAGAAGCAGGTAAGTCCAGCTGTTGTTGACCCACCATAAGCTAGACCCCTGGTGCTGGGGCAACGAGCCCATCTACAGGGACGGGGTGCACTGCGGCCAAACCACTACCACTAGCCACGGGTTCACCTTCAAGAAGCAGGTGAGTCCAGGTGTTACTGACCCACCATAAGCTAGACCCCTGGTGCTGGGGCAACGAGCCCATCTACAGGGACGGGGTGCACTGCGGCCAAACCACTACCACTAGCCACGGGTTCACCTTCAAGAAGCAGGTGAGTCCAGGTGTTACTGACCCACCATAAGCTAGACCCCTGGTGCTGGGGCAGCGAGCCCATCTACAGGGACGGGGTGCACTGCGGCCAAACCACTACCACTAGCCACGGGTTCACCTTCAAGAAGCAGGTGAGTCCAGCTGTTGTTGACCCCCCATGAGCTGAACCCCTGGTGCTGGGGCAGCGAGCCCATCTACAGGGACGGGGTGCACTGCGGCCAAACCACTACCACTAGCCACGGGTTCACCTTCAAGAAGCAGGTAAGTCCAGCTGTTGTTGACCCACCATAAGCTAGACCCCTGGTGCTGGGGCAACGAGCCCATCTACAGGGACGGGGTGCACTGCGGCCAAACCACTACCACTAGCCACGGGTTCACCTTCAAGAAGCAGGTCAGTCCAGCTGTTGTTGACCCACCATAAGCTGGACCCTGGTGCTGGGGCAACGAGCCCATCTACAGGGACGGGGTGCACTGCGGCCAAACCACTACCACTAGCCACGGGTTCACCTTCAAGAAGCAGGTGAGTCCAGCTGTTGTTGACCCCCCATGAGCTGAACCCCTGGTGCTGGGGCAGCGAGCCCATCTACAGGGACGGGGTGCACTGCGGCCAAACCACTACCACTAGCCACGGGTTCACCTTCAAGAAGCAGGTGAGTCCAGCTGTTGTTGACCCCCCATGAGCTGAACCCCTGGTGCTGGGGCAGCGAGCCCATCTACAGGGACGGGGTGCACTGCGGCCAAACCACTACCACTAGCCACGGGTTCACCTTCAAGAAGCAGGTGAGTCCAGCTGTTGTTGACCCCCCATGAGCTGAACCCCTGGTGCTGGGGCAGCGAGCCCATCTACAGGGACGGGGTGCACTGCGGCCAAACCACTACCACTAGCCACGGGTTCACCTTCAAGAAGCAGGTGAGTCCAGCTGTTGTTGACCCCCCATGAGCTGAACCCCTGGTGCTGGGGCAGCGAGCCCATCTACAGGGACGGGGTGCACTGCGGCCAAACCACTACCACTAGCCACGGGTTCACCTTCAAGAAGCAGGTGAGTCCAGCTGTTGTTGACCCCCCATGAGCTGAACCCCTGGTGCTGGGGCAGCGAGCCCATCTACAGGGACGGGGTGCACTGCGGCCAAACCACTACCACTAGCCACGGGTTCACCTTCAAGAAGCAGGTGAGTCCAGCTGTTGTTGACCCCCCATGAGCTGAACCCCTGGTGCTGGGGCAGCGAGCCCATCTACAGGGACGGGGTGCACTGCGGCCAAACCACTACCACTAGCCACGGGTTCACCTTCAAGAAGCAGGTGAGTCCAGCTGTTGTTGACCCCCCATGAGCTGAACCCCTGGTGCTGGGGCAGCGAGCCCATCTACAGGGACGGGGTGCACTGCGGCCAAACCACTACCACTAGCCACGGGTTCACCTTCAAGAAGCAGGTGAGTCCAGCTGTTGTTGACCCCCCATGAGCTGAACCCCTGGTGCTGGGGCAGCGAGCCCATCTACAGGGACGGGGTGCACTGCGGCCAAACCACTACCACTAGCCACGGGTTCACCTTCAAGAAGCAGGTGAGTCCAGCTGTTGTTGACCCCCCATGAGCTGAACCCCTGGTGCTGGGGCAGCGAGCCCATCTACAGGGACGGGGTGCACTGCGGCCAAACCACTACCACTAGCCACGGGTTCACCTTCAAGAAGCAGGTGAGTCCAGCTGTTGTTGACCCCCCATGAGCTGAACCCCTGGTGCTGGGGCAGCGAGCCCATCTACAGGGACGGGGTGCACTGCGGCCAAACCACTACCACTAGCCACGGGTTCACCTTCAAGAAGCAGGTGAGTGGCCCGCCATGAGAATTAGATTAGAAGAAGTTGGCAACCGATCAATTTGTATGATAAATGCGTAACTGTCATTAGAAAGTCTGTAAAAAAATAACCATCTTTTAACACTTTCGCTACCAGGAACCCGCCTGGTAGGCACTCGTAATCATTGCTCAGATGCCGGTCACGTATTTTTGCTTAAAGAGCTACCCACCTAGCGGGCTCTCGGTTTCTGGGGTAGGGTTAAATTTTATATCTGGTTGCGAAAGTGTTAAAATATCACTTATGTCACCGTTCTAGAAGTGTCATTTCATTTTATAACATTATTGTTATAAAAAAAAAAGTTCGGCATTCAGTCAAGGCGAAACTTGTGAGAGTGTTTTATGTGTTTGTTTCCTCTTGACGCTCAAGCTGGACCGATTTTAATAAAGTTTGGTATGGTGGTAGTTCACACCTTGGATTAACACATAGGCTACTTTTATCCCGACAAAATTTAGCGTTCCCGTCGAGCGGGTAACACCGTGGGGCACACCTGATATAAAACCACTACTGATTGAGTCGTTTTCGTCAGGTCTGCCTCGGCTTCGTCCAGAATCTGGACGAGCAAGGCATCGCCCACCGCATCACCAACGAGTACCTGCTGAGCGGCCACTACGAAGTCGACATAGCTGGCATCAGGTAACTGTCATTGCCTCCTTAGTACATTACTGCAGACGCCAAAAAGGGCTTGCCAGGTGATTAGGTATAGATATAGACGGATAGTGATTTATTTAGTCAAATTAATTACACAGCATTACAGTATAAACCAAGGCACTGTGAACTACAAAATTACATTTTAAAAAGCTTAAATCTAGTTTGATTCTGGAGCAGGATTCGGCAGATTCCCTGAAACCGCCGAAACACATCACCCTTCGACCAGAAGTCTGCACTGCTGTCTGTGTGATACGAAGCCGGCAAGCCCATTTCACGGCTAAGGCACGTATAGAGTTTTTCTCAAACATATGCGATGAAATAATAAAATACCCCACTCAAAAAAATATACTTATTTCTCAAACATGATATGCAATATCATCATAACGTGCGTTATAACAGGCTTCTAAGTATCACGTTGAGTCAGTCCAGTCGTCATACGTATCGGACGTGTCAATTAATAAAATAAATAATCATTTTAAATCGTGCGTGACCTAGCTCTGTACATAACGCGGAAGCAAGTATCTATGTCAATGCATAGTGCTTGCTAGTGAGAATGTTTAGAGTATAATAATTTACATACTTTGAACGGATTTTATGGAAAATGGACGGAAGCAGTCCATTTAACCGGAGTGGACTCACGCGCCGCAGCCCACCGCCCTCGCCCTTACCGCCGCGCGACCAGCCGCAGCCCGACCTGCCCGCCCCGCCCGAGCCCCGCCAACAGGATGAGCTCGAGCCCCTGGCCGTCGTCTCCTCCAAGGACCTTCAAAACTGGATGAAGACCATTGAAAACTACCTCAATGAAGTATGCACCATATCTACAGAAGGTAAACTTAACTCGGACCAAAAATCAAGGATTAGCACCCTATGCCGCAAAGTGGGTCATTGCTCATCACAAATGGCTATCGAGTACCAGTCCCTGAAACAAAAAACAACTCAGGCCTATAACTCCCATAAGACACTTCAGGAAAAAGTAGATCTCTCCCGTCGCTTCCAGGAACTCAAGCAATGCATCCAGGAGTCCTCTATAGCTAATCCCGGCCAAGTATCTTTTGCCGACGTACTGAAGAACAATACTACTAGTCGCATCCAACCCTCTAACATCAGCTCGGTAGCAATTTACCCGACTGACAAATCGAAGTCGAGCGAGGAAACAAAATCCCTCGTTCAAAAAATCATTAGGCCCGATGAAAAGAAATTGCACGTGAGAGGATTGCGCAGAGTCAAAAACGGCGGCGTTGTTATCAGCACCGACTCCAAGGAGGACATCGCGAAACTGAAGCAGTTGCAGCAGCTAACGACGTCAGGCCTCACTGTGGATGAAACACAAAAACGAAAGCCCAGAGTAGTAATTGTCGGAGTGCCCGCGGATATGCAAGAAGCGGAAGTCTTCAAGTGTATCTTTCAACAAAACCTAGCCGACAAACTACAAGACCTGACCCTAGAAAAGTTACTGTCCTCGTCAAGATTGAGCCATAAATCGGGAAGGAAGGAAGCCGAGACCTGCAATTATATTATTGAAGTTCCAGCTCTAATTCGCAAGGTACTAGTCACAAATGACAGAGTTTTCGTGAACTGGTCGTCGTGCCCTGTAAGAGATTTTACTCTGGTCACAAGGTGCTATAAATGCCAGCAGTACGGGCATGCGGCCAAGACATGTAAGATGGAAGTTAACATCTGTGGGCATTGCGGAGAGGTAGGGCACGCAATAAAGGACTGCACCAAGAAGACCGAACCACCAAAGTGCGCGACATGCATGCACTATAAGAAACCGTGTAATCACGAAACTGGCACTGCCGAATGCCCAGCAAGAAAACTAGCCGAAAAAAGGTTCCAAAACTCTATAGACTACGAAGGCGCCTAAGAGCGCCTTTTTAGATTATAAGAAGTCCATTTTCAGTTTTAGTATTACTCAAAACATTCTCGACTCATTATTTCCTATATTTCATAACCGCGTAACTTCTTATTATTAAATATTGTTCTGATTTGTAATATACCTAAACAAATTAAACAAGCTGACGATTCATGCAATTCCGACTGTCCTAGTTTCAATTTGTGCTAACGGTGACAATGCAATGTCCTACATAGTTGAACATATCTTAATTAAGCAATAAAAAAAAAAATATTATATAGTTTTATAGTATTATTATATTATGAATTCAATAAGTAGTATTGTATTAATTGTAAATGATTATTATTTTTGTACTTAGAGTATATTTTGAACTCTCAAAGCCTGAGATACAGGATTCTCCTAGTTCAGGCACCAGTATTAAGAATGCTCTGTATAGATCTAAGACCTTTTATGCCTTATATGCCATATACCATAACATATATGTTTCAATTACCTAGTTATAATATGATTGTATTAGTTTTTAAGTATAATTTACGAAAAAATGACTTACTGTTGAGTTTCTTTCGGCTTTCTTCTCAACAGCGGTCTCCTCTTGCGAAATGCCGGTAGACTCACAATCTGACTTGTAAAAGTGCCCTTGTGGCCTACTTACTGAATAAATTATTTCATTTCATTATTTCATTTCATTTCATTTCATTTGTTATTACTATGATTTCATGAATAAAGATTTTATTATTATTATTATTACGTTTATCGTTATCACGTTTCGGGCGGAACAACTGAGAGCAGTAAAGGAATTTCGTACAAAATTGACCGCCTAGTTCGGGAAGTAATTTTTTTTAAACATGGCGTCTGTGTCCGTGAGCAGGCTAAACAGCTGAATTATATATTTTTTGAGTGGTGTATTTTTTATTTCATTGCATATGTTTGAAAAGGGCTTGCCGACTTCGTATCACTCACCCGGCAATTTTGTATTTGTGGGTGAATCAACTTTTTTGTGTTGTTTACTCTGTCTCCGTTGTCCAAGTGACATCTTCATACAAAATGCTTAGGTTGTCCGAGGGAAAAAAAATGCGTAACCATAGCAACAAGGTGCACTTAAAAGTTGATTCACCCTTGTATTTGTTTGTATTATTATGCGTTCATCACGCCTAAACGGCTGGATTGATTTTAACTGATTTTGGTACACGAGTAGCTAATGCCCTTAGATAGAGGTGAAAAAAGATGATCATGAAAAAAATCACCATCTGTTTATACTCTTTCCCCTTTTGCCACCTTCTAGTCTGATATAACGCTCCTATTTTCATTACACTACGACGGTGGCAAACAAGCATGCGGCTGACGTTAAGCAGTTACCGCTAATGTATAACAAAATATCCTTAGAAATCAGGAATTCTCCTAGCATGAGTTGTAAAAAAACTTAAGACCAAACTAGCAGTAGACGCGATCTACTCTATTGACGAATTTTTTTCAAGTAACTGAGTGCACACCCTTAACCGGTTCGCTACCCAAGATAAATAATTAATTTATATATAAACTTAGTATAATTATGTTGACATGTAAAGCCTGACCAGAAATATATGAGGATTGTCAAGAGGGCGCTATTTATAAGATTTATATGGCAACAATTTTGCAACCAATCGCAACCCACTATAATGGCATTAGTTTAAATACCTGTCAGTTCCACTATCTTAACCTCGTAATATAATTTAATGGAATGCACTCTTTTCCTGACTGTTTTTCGTTTAGTAAACACCTGTACACTTTATTTATAATCTTACGTTCACGACTGTGAATAGTTTTCGGCATTTTCTTTGGATAATTTTACATATTTGTCTTTTAAAGAAAGCACCACGAATGACATTGACATTGTTGACAAACCATCATAAAATCATTGCCAATGTAAGAAATTAGTTCCAGTAAAATTCCGCAATATGGCGCATCCTCATATATTTCTGGTCAGGCTTTAAAACTATGTTTTATCAAAATAAATGAATGAATGAATGTACTTATCTCTGTAGATACACCGCCAAAGTGAACCTCCACTCGCCGAATCTACCCACCAAGTACCCGGACAAGGAGCGGGACAAGTACCAGGCGACCAGGAAACACGAGCAGCCTCTCGGCAGGCACTACCAGCCTTGAGGGACAACTACCAGTGAGGAATAGGCTAGTAGACCCATTTTTGAAATACATTTGAAATGGTTAATAATGATCTTACTAGCTCTAAAAAAGTCTTGTATTTTTGTGAAAGCTAGCTTTATTAACAGTCAAAAACGCCGTCCGCCATTTTTGCGTTTTGCTAATCTGTGGCGTGACGTAGAATCCCGCGTAAATAATCGAAATTCGACCGTCGTATAGTGCCATCACGCTCACTCCAATATTTGACAGGAGATCGAGAGGAACGGCACTATTCGAAGTCGTCGGAGTAGACTTTCCGTTTTCTTTACGGGACCGTTGACGTCACTATCATAAGCTAAAATGGCGGACAGCGTTTTAAGCATTTCAAAATACAGATTAAAAACCATACTTTCAAATTCAATTTATTCAGCCATCTGTCACTTGTATGCATTGAAATATATTTAGGTTTCCTTTGCTAAATACTATACGAAATAGACATTAGTTTAATACAATTTGATATGAGTCAACTAGCCTATTGAGGCCACCGGGCATATCGCTCACGTAAGGCTGCGTTCCCGCCAGAGATGTGTAGCGAGGGATGTTGTTCCATTGGTTAACAAAAACAACATCTTTCGCTACACATATCTGGTGGACACGCAGCCTTAGGCCGGCCTCACACAGTCTAAATTCGAATCTGAATTAATAATCGGAATTCATATTATTAATTCAGAACGCACAATTGCATACAAAAAGCCTTATTCCTTTTAAAATGCTAATTGTTTTAGACATTTTTCTCTATGATCTGATCAAACATGTTTCTTAATGTTATTTCATGATGTTACTACCTAAAACAGGGCTATCGGGATTTATTGGTGTAACTATATTAGAAGCCTACAGTTTGAATTTTTCATATATAATTTTTGTTTCATAAACTACTCGAAATGGACGTCATAATATGAAAAAAATAAATTTTAAAAGGAATAAGGCCTCTTAAGACTTACGGACAACCCACGTCTTCGCGTCGAGCGGCGCCCATGGGAGTGAGCGAGTCACCTCTCGGACTACTCGCTCCCGCCTGCGGCCGCCGCGCGCCGAATTGACAACATTTCATATTTTTAAGACTATAATTTTATTACTTTTCTGAATTCTGCTTAAAAAGATGAAGTAATCTCTGTTTTTTATTTATTTTCGGAGATGATTATTTACTTTATTATTAATTTATAAAAACATACTCATTTTTAAATGTGGCAACACAGAAACCAGAACTGAATGGAACGGTTACTTTAGTCGGTTTTCTTATAAAAAAAAAACTTAATCAAACTCGGTGTATGCATCTGTCACCTGTCAACCTCAAATAAAAAAAAAATTTTTTTTTTTGCTCTTTGGTTTAGACAACAACCCTATTCAACCCGTATTGTCTTAGATTGTAGTTATTTGATGTATTTTCTTATATTTCTCTAAATACAGAAGAATAAATTCAAAGACGTTTTTTAAGGTATACGACTTAAAACCCTGTCGATCTCTATATTAATTTCCACCTGTTATAAATATGAAATGTTGTCAATTCGTGGCCCGGTACGTCACATCCAGACCACGGAATATATGCAAAGGCAAAATTGTATGACAGTTGTATTGGAAAACAGTTTACTATGGAGAGGAGTCTTGATTTTAGGAAAAAAAACTGGAAGTTGTTTTGTATGGGCGCGCGGCGCCGTGCCAGTCTGGCGCCATCTGCTGGTCGAAATTTCCTTGTCCTCACATCACGCTGAGACAAACTTTTTATTTTGAAGTTTTGGTTGCAACCAGGCATATATGTTCTCAACTGATTTGCGTCCAGTTTCATATTGGTTCTCTGTGAAATAATCATCAAACACTGAAGAATAAGAATCATCATTGTTTCCTTATATTATAAGATGTTGGTTGTTAATAATTTATATGAATTTTTAAACAAATATTAATGTCGCTAAGCGTCAATCTTGCCTTATATGAATTTAGCTCAACTTTTTGATTGTATTATTAGTTGAAATTAAGCAATAAAAAGCCAATTATATTTAATAAGTGTAATTTTTCTAGAATATAGGAAATATTTAGATAACATGTGTTTTTTTTACCCTGAAATGCTCATCCTTGGCAACAAATTGGACAAAGATTTTCGCAGTCAGGGATATTTGATGAATTAATGATAGTGAGTCACAGCAACTTTGAACCTTAAAAGATTATAGCCCTATGATATACGCGCTAAAATCTTTTAAGGGCCAATATGATAATTTTACAGAAACTTGTATTTTTTTTACTACATTCTGAATTAAAAAATATAGAGGTCTGATCGAAATAAGTTCAGTAGTTAAGCCATGAAGTTAACAGACATACAGAGATACATTCGCATTAACAATACGCAGCTTTCGCTACAAATAAAACAGCTAATTTCAGTGCTTTCTGTAAAAATACGACCCTGACTATACTATGTACGCTTGCATTGCACACGGCCCGTTTGATTTTTCACGAGGAACATCTTGCCAAAGTTTGAGGACTAAACCAAACACAAGAGAATCAAACCAATTCTGAACTCGGATTAACTATCAATGAAAACAAACACGTGTACACTTATTTAACATTTATTCGTAAATTTCAATTACAAGTCATAATACATCTAACTATTCTATCTACTTAATTTGATTAAATTGTTCATGAAAATTAAACCTAAAAAAAAAAATAACACCAATACGACTCACGATTAAAACGTTCCATATTTGGCACTGGCCCAAATTTGGACCAAACTATTTAAAATTTGACTTAAATAAGTACAGTAAATCATACTAAAGATTGACATAATGTGTATACAGTAGGTATAATCATGGACCAATAAAGAATCATAAAGACTGTACTGCCAATACAATATCTATCACGTTCCGTCGCCATGCTGTTTAGACAGATCAATGAAGACGCTAATATTTTAATCGGATATTTAACACGTTCACAACCAACAACCCGCCAGCTCGCCGGCGGATTGTTCTATAAAAGCACCCACCTGGCGGGCTCTGTAGGCGTCTGGGGTGAGGTAGCGCCCACCTAGCGGGCTCTGACGGTTTCTGGGGTAGTATTTTTTTCCTGGTCGTGAAAGTGTTAAAAGCCATGATACATGTATATGCTAGTGGCCTCACTGAGGTCTGAAGGCGATAGAATGCAACTTTGTATAAGTATTGGCAATCCTCTTGACTTATTAGATGATACAATTATAATCTGTTTTAATAAATTATTTACCGTAGAACTAAAATGTCCAATCACCCAACTATGGTCCAAAACAAAATTCATTTACTGCTACCATATTATATCGGTGATTTCATAGTCTTTATTTAAATTAGTTTAAATAATATTTTCAGTTTCCGCGACTGTCACATATTTAAATAAAACAATTGAAACGGGTTCGCGTATATCGATTATTTGAGCCTCCCTGACGTTTCGGCAACTTTCCAGTTACCGTTGTCAAAGTCAACCTTTGACAATATAATACGTTTAAATTGTTTTATTTATATTTGTTTAAGTTCCTCATGTCAGGTTATATCCTTAATAACTGCCGTACCTATATAGACGAGTAATTTGCACCATACTGGACTGGACTATGTAGTTGGATAGTTAAACTCTAACTATCCAAGAATCAGAAGGTAATTAAAATTAGATGACGAGCAATCGCAACAGAGATACCGATCAGAAAGTCTAGCACATTGGCCATGGAGTTTCATATATCGCGATGAATAACTATCAGATATCATAAATAAATCAAGAGACAATCATACACAAATCGACCTAGTCCCAAACTAAGCAAAGCTCTGCTAGACGACGATATACATTATATATAAATCATCCTCATAGGCCTTTACATTTTTATCAGATGATTTTATGCAGCGTTTTTGTGGATGGATGTTATCTATATAAATACATAAATAGATAACATCCATGACCCAGGAACAATTATTCCAGTTCATCACACATTTGCCCCGGCCGGGATTCGAACCCAGGACCGCCGGCTAAGCAGGCAGGCGCACTACAAACTGCATCAACCGCGTCGTATGTATCGTCTTTATGTAATGTCGCAACGCAAAGTCACAGCCAATGCTAGTCTTTCTGCGATAAAAAAACAATAATATAAAAAAGCCTGACCAGACCAGAAATATATGAGGAATTGAGGATTGTCAAGAGGGCGCTATTTAAAAGATTTATATCGCAACAACTTTGCAACCAATCGCAACCGCGCTATAATGACATTAGTTTAAATACCTGTCAGTTCCACTATGTTAACCTCGTAATATCATGTAATGGAATGGACTCTTTTTCCGACTGTTTTTCGTGTAGTAAACACGTGTACACTTTATTTATAATGTTACGTTCTCAACCGTGAATGATTTTCGGCATTTTCTTTGGATATTTTCAAATATTTGTATATTAAAGAAATCACCACGAACGACATTGACATTGTTGACAAACCATCATAAAATCATTGCCAGTGTAAGAAATTAGTTCCAGTGAAATTCCGCAATATGGCGCATCCTCATATATTTCTGGTCAGGCTTTACATGTGATGATGATGATATATAAAATAATGAGAAAACCTATACATAACAAATCGCAGCGGCAGCAGTTATATTATCTCTAGTAATCTAATTAAAAACAGGTACATCAGTCAGTACATACAGAGAGTTGATAGGTAGGCATCGGACTGATATGACCATAGCTTCCTAAAGTCCTACCGTGGTATAAGTCCGATGCCTATTGATAAATATAGACCACAATACATGGTCGCTTAGCGGGTAAAAGAAGTATAAACAAATTACCAAAAGTCGGTATCGCACTTGGCCAGTTTTTTTTACACCAAATTGATTAACGAAACAATGATACGATTGTTAGGCTACAATTCACCGACTCCCAACTCAAGTTTCCAAACATACTTAATGTTTATTGAATAATCAACTCAACAGCCTGGGACAAAGCATTACTTTTAGTTGACAGCCGACTGTGGCGTTTTAAAGGTCTAATAAATAAGATAAATAAATTAATGAGACCCGAAACCGAATTTTCTCCGATTTATGATATTAAAATGAACGAGGTAGCGACGCAGGTATATTCTGTGCAGATCGACAGCCGGGCGTCTAAACATTCGTGCATCAAAAACCACGGGGTACGCTTATTAGGTGTAGACAACCTATAGACAGACGTTACCTGAGACCCGCAGAACTTAACCAACGACCAAGGCAATAAAGACCATCAGCGATCCAATAGAAATTATTGGAAAACAATCCACACGGACTAAAATAAATCAAAGAAACTTAAGTGAGTATGAGCTCTTTTTTGCAAAGACGTTAACACAGCTTTTTACACTACGAACGAACAGTAAGGGTCGAAGAATTAGTACCATATTATGTATTACTAACACGTCCTATTCTATAGGTAATTTAATAGTGTGAATACACTGTAACAGAATTCAGACTTATTGCTTAATGTGTTCCACTTATGGGACACTGAACATCGATGCTTACGGTACACTGAAACGACACTATCGCTATGACATTGAGAATAAAACAATCCATTTAACATTTATGGTCATATGCAATAATATGTATGCATTATTACCTAATTTTCTGCCTTTGCCGATATCGCCTGATGTCAATTAAAACTCACAAAAATTTGTCACTCCTCAAAACCTCGTATCTAGTTTGTAGGTTAATACTGAGATACGAGCTTTGTTACTTAGTGAGTTTTGGTTATTAAGTCACTTTCCCAGTTTGACATGTCAACCTTATGTCTCTGTAATAGTCCCACATATGGGACACGGACGGTGAACGTGTTAACAGACGATATAATTGGCATGCATATTATTGTACCCAACCTTTAGCTACTGGCAAAATGAGCTACTCGGTAGTGACGTCAAGGAATATAAAGTTACAAGGAAAATCAAGAGTATTAAAGATCAGATAGTACACAAGAACCAACAAGTTCCAATTCCAATACGAAACTATTTATAGATAGTTTGAGCGGGGACAGTCCACGAAACTCATAGTCCCTGTTGCCTAGAACTATTGGGAACATTAATTATGTCTAGGACGGCTTGGCCGCTAGCCTAACCTATAATTGGAAGGATTCTAGTCACTAACATTTACCAAGTCAGACTAGCCGACGTGACGCCGGCCGGCTCTCATTCAAACAAATCGAACAAATAGAGGAAAAGCATCACAAACATGCCTATGGGTCAGAGATAAGGATTTTTCTCAAACACGCAATGAAATATCGTCATAACGTGCGTTATAACAGGCTTCGAAGTATCACGTTTCAGGCGGAACAGCTCGAGAGAACTGTAAAGAGTTGAAGGCCTAAAGGCAGGCAGTCAATTAATTATAAAAATGGTGTCTGTGGCTAAACAGATGTTATTTTTTGTTGTGTTGAGTGGTGTATTTTTTCATTTCATTGCATATGTTTGAGAAAAGCACTATACATGCCTAGCCGTGAAAAGGGCTTGCCGGCTTCGTATCACTATCCGGCCTCCTTCCTTCTTTCCCGGCGTCTGCAGAAATATACTAATACATGTGTACAGTTGTATATCACGACCGTTTCTTTCCTCGGAATAAATAGTTTCAATATTAAGGAACATGTCAAGAGACAATAGGCTTGGGAAAAGAAACGGTCGGTCTGTGGCACTCTTGCGCTTTAGTGACAGTCACAAGTTCATTGCAAGATGTGTAGTCAATTTTTAGCATACTGTTTAATAGTTAGCTCATTTATCCGTATGACAGCATTCTCTTGTCGAGGCTTTAACACTTTCGCTACCAGGAACCCGCCTGGTAGGCACTCGTAATCATTGGTCAGATGCCGGTCACGTATTTTTGCTTAAAGAGCTACCCACCTAGCGGGCTCTCGGTTTCTGGGGTAGGGTTAAATTTTATATCTGGTTGCGAAAGTGTTAATTTAAAACCCTGTAAGGCCATGTTCCATATATGGAACAGACTGATAAACCGGACTTTTATAAAATAACAGCCACCTGAATTCGATGATGATTCTTTTGGCGATATAACTTTTTGTGTGTTGTCTCATTATCTGTTGTAGATAATTTCCTGTCGTGTTACCGATATTTCATTATGAAATCCATATAAAGATATGCTGTTTTTGTTTAACAAAGTCACCACACTAACCGACCCATAGTAGAGTCTATCGATCAACGTAGATCAATCAATACCACAAGTAGACCGATTGGTGTGGTAGCCAGGGCTTGTAACAGTTTAATTAACCAGTTAGAGATTTGTCTTACTCGTACCATTGATTTGTTCGTATTTAAGATTGATTTCGAAGATCGAAGATCAATTTAGGTCTGGTATAGATGATGTTGGGCTTTATTTGGAGGGAGGGCATGAAGACCTGCGGCGATGGCCGCAGCGGCAAGCCCAGTCGCGGCACGGAGAGCTCGTCAACACGTGCGCCGGCCTCCGCTTGCAGATGGAGCCCGGGGTGCGCCTGGTGGTCGACCGGCCTGTCCTGGCCGGCCCCGACTGTCCCTAGATCATGTCGAAGATATTAAAGTTGTACGCGTTGTAGCAGGTCGGCTTGCGGAGCTTCTCCTTAATCAGATCACAGGGCGACGGCGTATCGAAGTCGAATCTCACTATATTGCTCTCTACCATCTCCCTCAGGTACGGCATAGCTACGGGTTTCAGTCGTGACGATACAACTTTCCCAAACTGCGAGCCCTTGCCTCTCTTCACTTTCTGTCGCAGCATGTATGACATATCTGTCGTAATTGGTAAAATCGGCTCAGGAGTCTTCATTAAGGGTTCTTCGGTTATTTCATTGAAATTTGGCTCAAATATAGATTCCATGGAGCTTGCGCTGCTTAATGGCTCCTTTCTAGGCTCAGGCCGTTTGCATGGTGTTAGTAACGCTTGCATGAGATCTATGACATTGTTGTCCTCTTCTGCTTTGAGGCGCCTGGTCTCTTCCGTGACCCTCTGCTGTTCTTCTTCCTGTAGCCTCTTTTGTTCTTTAGCTTTGAGCATGTTTGAGACTTGTTCAGCAAGAACGCTATCGATGGGGCTTCTGCCGAACTGGAACGTGGGTATACCAGGTAGGCGTTGTCCATGGGGAAACGGGAGTCTAGTTTCAGACTGGACACCCTGTCCGGTAAGTCGTGGGATTTGGATCTGCTCACTGATGCTGTGGCTAGTGCTCTCTTGTGGGTCCTGGATGCTGGTTCGGGACAGGTGGCTGTCCACCAGCGCCAGTAGGGATGAGAATGAACTTGAATCTGTCATTTTGGAGGCCTGCAACAACAGATTATATACTAAATGGAGCTTTATTAACAAAAAATTTACAGTTAGAATTGAATTTAAGCTATTGGCTGAGACACCGCACCTCATATATCATTTTCCACAAAGTTCAAAATTAATGTTGATCTTTTTCTACACTGCATTGGATAACTTTTCCAAAAACAAAAATAAAATTCTTAGGGTCAGCTCAAAATTATACTTTATTTACTACATTAAAAGGGACACATTTCATTGTGAGAATTCAAAATACGTTGCGCCACGCAGCGCTGCGCCTCGAGATGCCTCGCGGCGTAGTAAATAAAGTATAGTTTTGAGTCGCTCTATTGAAATGTGCGCGCAGCGTCGCGTCACGTCGCGTCTCGGTGTGAGCTGACCCTTAGTCTGAGAAGGGTAAATATCATTAAAGAGAGGATTACTAAAACTGCCTAGGAACTTGATTTTATAGAATAATAAAAAAGGTCCTGAGAAAAAACTAAAAAGATTATAGAAAGGGCCTTAATAGATGTTAGACACAAATCTATATGTATGTTCTTATAATTAGTTAGAAAGTGTTACTTAACTTTCAAAGCTGCTTAATTGGTTGAAGAAGAAATTAAAGTATAATGCAAACAAATGCCTCACCTTCAATTCAATTAATTTTTTTACTTAATGGCTACTGGCCATTGGAATGATTCTGCCAGCATCAAAGTTGGGTGCTACAAGGTGATCTATTGTCAAAGTTGTCAAACCTCATCCAAATGCTGCGAACATTTAAATAGTTGGGGTATACTTCGCCTAATAAACGGAATCAAAAAGTGCAAGGAATTAGAGCATGATAACAAAATCCTTAATCAATTTGTCCAGGACACTCGTGTGAATAGGGTATTTACAAACGTGAGGATGTAACTAAAGTTAGCTGGACAGTGAATGAAGACAGGAAGCAAATCATACATAGAAACTGGTAAGTATTATAGGGCAGTTAAAGAAGATATGATCGGAATTACATGATCCAAACTACATTCGAACAAAAAAATGGTCACATATTCTAATTTTAGCTAAACAGGATGGAGATCAATTATAACCAAGCCGGAGTCGAATTATGGCAGAGGTTGCAATTCTTTTTTTTTTTTTTTATAACGGCACAACATAGTGGCTCCACTTCGCCTGATGGTAAGCAAAAAGGGGAGCCCAAGTCGCAATGGCAACTGACGAGAAACCAACGGTGCCAAGTCAGTCAAGTCATTCTATTGGTCTTTTGAAATTGAAAGAATCATGGTTTGGGAAATTCGGCTGAATATCATCATAATATTTTCCTTTAGAGAGACGCGTTATGTTCCATTCTTCAATGCCACACCTTTCGTAACTAATACATTATGCAATGTCAAATAGTTATTGTAATGAAACAAAGCGCCAGGTCCTATTATTTACTGCGCAGTTTCTGATCACCAATTAATAGAAAACAAAACTTACTGATCTATCTGAATCGAATCACGCTGATTATCAATGGTTTCCTACATTACACTGTTTATAATTTATGTTTTCGTTATTTTAATGACTTCATTTCACACAGCGTGACCACTTTAGAATCGGCATTTCTACTAAAAACGTAATCAAAAACTACTAAAATCTACCGAAGTTCAAATTTATTCTGTTATAAAATCTACCATTGAAAAATATTCGATTTGAAACAAGGTTCTGAATATAAAATCAGATCAATTGCGAGTACACTACAGGTGCTAAGGATTTTTTATGCAAATAATAAATAAAAAACGTAAAACGGTCATAATTTTATTCTTAATTTAAGTACTTAAGAATCATCAACATCGTCGCTTGACGTCATCACTATCGATTTTTTTAATATTTCGGTATAATTGTTTTTCGTTTTGAAATTTTTTCACATTTTCGCGATTCTAGTTTCCGAATCCCCGATTCTAGTCACTAGAATCGGCGAATCACCTCTTAAGTATGGGGACAGCATGTTTTTGAATAAAAATGTGGTTACAACCATAAACTACTAAATACTACTGACTCATTTTTTCATACCAAGACCGTATCCATTATGCTTGAAATCTACCAAAAAAGTAGAAAACTACTGAAAGTGGTCACGCTGATTTCACAACAAAATAATAAACTGCGAAAGAAGCAAACACAAATGTGTCAGAATCGGAAAGTCACAAACAATGAGTAATTTTTTCATCGATCAATATTCAATACTTCAGAACGACGCGCGCATCAGTCCACAATTTGGAGTTTATTACAATAAAAATAAGAAAATATACTTGTTTAAATATTGATAAAGAAGAAAAGCAATAGTTAAAATGTACGTTGTTAATGTTTTATTTTGCAACTGCGATAATTTTTATAAGATTATAATTGTGCGTTAACATTTTAACCTCATCATGTAGGTTATTCCGAACGCGCTTTTGCATTTGTTACATCGACATGTGGCAGCAAGGTGGCAGCACTGGGATCCATGTTTATCGCGACGTCCCGTCAGTCGTGACGTTTGTATCCCATGGTATAACACACGAAATAAAATAAATACACACAGTTATTGAAGCTCCGATTACCTGTATTTGGTAGCTGCTATGCAGTTGAGTGAGTTTGAGATACCAGGACTGTCCTGCGCCCGCCATGCCAGGAGCAAAGTATGAACAGCTGTCCACGAACGCCGAAGTTGAGGAAGATGTTCTTACGACTAAACCTAAGAAGAAATGGTCAGAAGTATGGTGCCAAAAGAGTCTCCTGTCTCTAGGCTTGATCCTTCTATACTTCTCGCTGTCCATCGGGCTGACATTCTACCAAAGATGGCTTTTGAAGGTAACCATCTCTTATTATCTATTTCTATGTTTTTATCTGTTTACACTAATATCTTTATAGATTTAGCGAATGTCAGTGTATATCAGATTGTCCTATAGTTTTATTAGCCGACATAACACGTACGGCAATCATGCTAGGATTTGGAAAAATATATTTTATTATGATGTGCATATTTTGTTAATGGAGAATCCAATCAATGTATTTTGGTGGGTTAATGTTCCAATAATATATGACCTCACTCGGTTGTTTAGACAACAAAGTAATATTTATGCCCTTATACGCTTAGTTTCATCATGTTGTTATTACTATTTGAAAGTTCCAGATATAATAATAATTGTGTGTACACTAAAAATAACAATTTTCATTTGAATTGTATCCATGATTCTTAATAATTTTAAAAGTACAATACTTGATATAATAGGCTCAGGAGTGTTTCAACTGCTTGTTTCCTTGTCTTACAAAATTTAGACAAATATCATCTTATTTTTGGATTCCATCACAAAAATAATGTTCTTTATTCGTAAAATATAAGGCATGGGAGCGTTCAAAATGCTCCTGAGCCTTACCTGTATATCCTTTTTACTAAAAAGAAAAGGATTATATGATAATCTTTAACATATTCATAATCATATAAATTTATTTTTTTATTTTATTTCTTTGCACGGTAATGAAATAAGTTAAATATATGTTGACGTGTACTCATAGTCAGTTCACGTAATTTCTACCACTATGTACAGTACAGTCAACGACAAACACATGTTTACACTTTATAACCATATACAAGGCGAAAAATAAATGTAGTGTAAATAAGACCTAGCTCTACAATACCATAATCCATAATATTAATCCATCACCAAAAAATTACATAAGTACTATGCCTCAACTCAATCGGAATGCTAGAACTAGTATATAAAGTATCAAAATTATTTATAGAGGACCCACCTACTAAATCATAGACAATTGGTGATACCACTGGGAAACATTTGTCAACATTATTTAGCTAGCCAGACTAGCATCGTCTGGGTCATGGATGTTCTATGTATTTAAGTATTTATTTATCTATATAAGTATGTATATCGTCACCTAGTACCCATAACACATGCCTTCTTGAGCTTAATTTGGGACTAGGTTGATTTGTGTGAGGTTGTCTGATATTTATTTATTTATTTATCGTGTACTGTAGTGCCAAGGGTTGTGGGAATCTGGTCTGTCCAGCGTGTCGGGCTCCTGCCTCTTGGTCGCTTGCCTTTGAATTTTCCAGTGCTCATCAGTTTTTCTTGGTTATCACTATCTTTCCTTGCAATGTGACCAGAGTACTCTAGAACCCTGCGAAGACAGGTCACGGACAGTCTAGTTCGATCTTGAGTTGGGCTAAGATCAAGGTGCTTATATATTTTTTTCAAACATGCAATGAATTGAATTATCCTCATAAGGTGCATTATAATAGGCTTCGAAGTATGACGTTTCTGGCGCAACAACTCGAGAGAACTGTAAAGGAATTTTATACAAAATTGAAGCCTTAGGTGGGCAAGTATTTTTTTTTAAACATGGTGTCTGTAATGCAAAGATCAAAGCTTAAAGAAAAATTCAAAAAGATGCTACATGGCGGGAATCGAACCCGGTACCTCTGGATTGCCGGGCCAGCGCGTTAACCATTTCGCTACCATAGCTCCATGGCGTCTGTGTTCGTGAACAGGCTAAACAGCTGAATTATGTACTTTTTGAGTGGTGTATTTTTTTATTTCTTTGCATATGTTTGAGAAAAGCGCTATACATGCCTTAGCCGAGCCGTGAAAAGGGCTTGCCGGCTTCGTATCGCTATCCCGCTTTCCTACGGTCGGCCGTCTATACGTACTCACCCGGCATGCCCTTTTTCCTGGCGTCTGCAGAAATGTACTATTAATAGTATACTCATATTGAATATATACCGGGTGATCAATCCAAATGGGTCAGTAGGGAGAAGTCAGAAACTATAAGAGATAAGGAAATCTGTTTTTAGGAACCATGGCGTCGATTTTAGATTTAATAAAAACTGCATTATTCTTTTTTTATAAATCTCATCATTTCATACATAATCCGGTCACACCCGCTGTAAAGAACGTTACAATACGACATGTGACTACTTACAGAATTTTGACCAGGTTCAATTCTCGGTTATGTATGTGATTTATAAAAATAGAATAATGCAGTTTCTATTAAAACTAAAATCGTCGCCATGGTTCATAAAAACAGATTTCCCTATCTCTTATAGTTTTCGTGTTCTGCCTACTGCCCCTTTTGGATTGATCACCCTGTATATTCCAGTACATACACATGACATGCAGCTTCATATCAGGGCTTACCGATAAGGCGTTATCTTTATTACCACTTCGCGAGTTATATACACCTTACTGGAAACGTGTGTGGTGTTTACTTTGCCTTTGACGAGGCGGTTGGCGCAATTTGTAGACACTTGTCTACTGAGCCAGCGGTCCCGGGTTCGAATACCGGTCGGGGCAAATAATTGTGTGATGAACTGGGATACTTGTGCTTGGGTTGTGATTGTTCTATGTATTTAAGTATACATTTATCTACATAAAGTATGTATATCGTCGTCTAGTACCCATAACACAAGCCTTCTTGAGCTTAATTTGGGACTAGATCGATTTGTGTGAGGTTGTCTGATATTTATTTATTATTTACTAGCGACCCGCCCCGGCTTCGCACGGGTGCAATGCTGATACATTATGCATGCATTATACAACGAACCTTCCTCTTGAATTACACTATCTATTAAAAAAAAACCGCATCAAAATACGTTGCGTAGTTTTAAAGATCTAAGCATACATAGGGACAGACAGACAGCAGGGAGCGACTTTGATTTATTTTATACTATACTGTAGCCTTTGCGAAACTTACTTCAAATGGACGATAATTAACCGATAATTATTCATAGGAAGGTAAAGTTGTAGTGAATAATAGTTTTCAATCGTATTTTGTCGGGTAAGCTCGTTTTAATATTGCCATCGTTTTCACCGAAGTTGATAAATAAAACATGCTAAACGAATTATTCCGCCAAAGTATGATAGAAAACTATTATTCACTATCTGTAGCATACTTTTTGTAGCGATTCAGTATCAAGAAGGTCCCGACACTATCGCTGATCATACATAAAGCCTGACCAGAAATATATGAGGATGCGCCATATTGCGGAATTTCACTGGAACTAATTTCTTACACTGGCAATGATTTTATGATGGTTTGTCAACAATGTCAATGTCATTCGTGGTGATTTCTATAAAAGACAAATATTTAAAATTATCCAAATAAAATGCTGAAAGCATTCAAAGTCGTGAACGTAAGATTATAAATAAAGTGTACATGTGTTTACTACACGAAAAACCGTCAGGAAAAAAGTGCATTCTATTAAATGATATTACGAGGTTAACATGGTGGAACTGACAGATATTTAAAACTAATGTCATTATAGTGGGTTGCGATTGGTTGCAAAATTGTTGCCATATAAATCTTATAAATAGCGCCCTCTTGACAATCCTCATATATTGCAAACTATGTTACAAGAGAAGCGAATAAGGCTGCGTTTCCACCAGAGATGTGTAGCGAGTGATGTGTTTTTGTTAACCAATAGAATCAGCTCCGCTGAGCGAGGCTGAGTAGGTAAGGGCCTTATCACACCTGCGAGAAGCGAGCGAATTTTGTATGAAAGCGATAACGCAGCGAGTTCGCCGCGACGCTTGTTTGTATAGAAAATTCGCGTTAAACACATGTGCGTCGACTTGGAAATCTCTTTTTGTAGTGAAACTTCTAATGCGACTTCCAATAAGGTTGCGTTAAACGTTTAACGCTACCGTGGAGGGGGAATAGAAAGAGACAGAGCGAGAGTGAATGCTATGCAGCGAAGTAAACAGTGTGAGCGTCGTGAAATTAGCTGAAATACGTACTTGTTGTTCTATTTTAATTTATATGATTCATTATTTCATTTACTTGTTTTTTTAGTTTGATTTGATACACATATAACTAGGTCGATGCAGAGTCAGCCACCGGCTAAGCTTGCACCATAGATTGGAGCGGTTTTTTTTTTCGAAATTTCCTCTTCGTCACGACCTAGCAAAATTTAATTTGTGCATTTTAAAACAAAAATTTCTAAAATCGGTTGAGAACTCGCTGAGATCTGCGCATTGTCACAAAGTCCATTCGAGTCGATCCATGGGAGCTTCGCTCGCTCCGCTCCAATAATAGGGTAGTATTTTATTTCCAAATTTAGTGGATAAGAGTGGTGTTAATAAAGTTTGTCTTAAAGAAACAATATGAGTTCACTAAAAATCAATTTCTACCCCTTCCTTTTTTCATTTCCACATTACGAACTTTCACTTCTTCCGCGCGGAGGGACTCCACGCACTATTTTTTTGAAGTAGGTATCTTTCTGATCACTCATAGTAACAATAACACGGCTTATCCGCATTCGGAAATAGGCGCTATCCGTAGTTACTGTCGTCTTATAATTAATTGCTCATTATCTGCAACCGTTTTACTATCTACTGCCATTGCGATGTTTGTTCAAGTGTTTCGTGATGTTTCGTTTACGTACATACACACATTCTATCGCCGCCTGCAAATATAAAATACTAGCTGTGCCCCGCGATGTTACCCGCTCATCCCATGGGAACACTAAATTTATTCGGGATGAAAAGTATCCTATGTCCTTTCCCGGCTCTCAAACTATCTACGTACCAAATTTCATCTAAGTCGGTTCAGCGGTTTAAGCGTGAAGAGGTAACAGACAGACAGACACACTTTCGCATTTATAATACTAACTGTGCCCCGCGGTGTTACCCGCTCATCCCACGGGAACACTAAATTTATTCGGGATGAAAAGTATCCTATGTCCTTTCCCGGCTCTCAAACTATCTACGTAGGTACCAAATTTCATCTAAGTCGGTTCAGCGGTTTAAGCGTGAAGAGGTAACAGACAGACAGACACACTTTCGCATTTATAATACTAACTGTGCCCCGCGGTGTTACCCGCTCATCCCACGGGAACACTAAATTTATTCGGGATGAAAAGTATCCTATGTCCTTCCCCGGGACTGAAACTATCTATATACCAAATTTCATCTAAATCGGTTCAGCGGTTTAAACGTGAAGAGGTAACAGACAGACAGACACACTTTCGCATTTATAATATTAGTATGGATTAGTATGGATAGAGTCTTCATACAACAGATTGTAAAATGTATGTACTCACCCTTAATTTCACGATGCGTATAGCCAGATATACGTATTTTTTTATTAAACATTTTTTACTACTTTCAACGGCACCGAGGTTTGAACCTGGGTTTCTTTTTTAATTGGCTAAGTTCAGGGTTAAGGGTTAAACGATGCGCAGCCTAAGCTTCTTTTTCTTCCAGGACTTCCACTACCCACTGACGGTAGTGATGTACCACTTGATAGTCAAGTGGGTGCTGTCGGTGTGTGTCCGCGCCGCGCGGTACCTCGTCACCGGCTCCAGCCAGCTGGTGCTGCCATTCATGACGTGCGTGCGCTCTGTGGCGCCCACCGGTGAGTGACACTTCTAGCTCACGGTGATGTACCACTTGATAGTCAAGTGGGGGCTGTCGGTGTGTGTCCGCGCCGCGCGGTACCTCGTCACCGGCTCCAGCCAGCTGGTGCTGCCATTCATGACCTGCGTGCGCTCTGTGGCGCCCACCGGTGAGTGACACTTCTAGCTCACGGTGATGTACCACTTGATAGTCAAGTGGGTGCTGTCGGTGTGTGTCCGCGCCGCGCGGTACCTCGTCACCGGCTCCAGCCAGCTGGTGCTGCCATTCATGACCTGCGTGCGCTCTGTGGCGCCCACCGGGGAGTGACACTTCTAGCTCACGGTGATGTACCACTTGATAGTCAAGTGGGTGCTGTCGGTGTGTGTCCGCGCCGCGCGGTACCTCGTCACCGGCTCCAGCCAGCTGGTGCTGCCATTCATGACCTGCGTGCGCTCTGTGGCGCCCACCGGTGAGTGACACTTCTAGCTCACGGTGATGTACCACTTGATAGTCAAGTGGGTGCTGTCGGTGTGTGTCCGCGCCGCGCGGTACCTCGTCACGGGCTCCAGCCAGCTGGTGCTGCCATTCATGACGTGCGTGCGCTCTGTGGCGCCCACCGGTGAGTGACACTTCTAGCTCACGGTGATGTACCACTTGATAGTCAAGTGGGTGCTGTCGGTGTGTGTCCGCGCCGCGCGGTACCTCGTCACCGGCTCCAGCCAGCTGGTGCTGCCATTCATGACCTGCGTGCGCTCTGTGGCGCCCACCGGTGAGTGACACTTCTAGCTCACGGTGATGTACCACTTGATAGTCAAGTGGGTGCTGTCGGTGTGTGTCCGCGCCGCGCGGTACCTCGTCACCGGCTCCAGCCAGCTGGTGCTGCCATTCATGACCTGCGTGCGCTCTGTGGCGCCCACCGGTGAGTGACACTTCTAGCTCACGGTGATGTACCACTTGATAGTCAAGTGGGTGCTGTCGGTGTGTGTCCGCGCCGCGCGGTACCTCGTCACCGGCTCCAGCCAGCTGGTGCTGCCATTCATGACCTGCGTGCGCTCTGTGGCGCCCACCGGTGAGTGACACTTCTAGCTCACGGTGATGTACCACTTGATAGTCAAGTGGGTGCTGTCGGTGTGTGTCCGCGCCGCGCGGTACCTCGTCACGGGCTCCAGCCAGCTGGTGCTGCCATTCATGACCTGCGTGCGCTCTGTGGCGCCCACCGGTGAGTGACACTTCTAGCTCACGGTGATGTACCACTTGATAGTCAAGTGGGTGCTGTCGGTGTGTGTCCGCGCCGCGCGGTACCTCGTCACCGGCTCCAGCCAGCTGGTGCTGCCATTCATGACGTGCGTGCGCTCTGTGGCGCCCACCGGTGAGTGACACTTCTAGCTCACGGTGATGTACCACTTGATAGTCAAGTGGGTGCTGTCGGTGTGTGTCCGCGCCGCGCGGTACCTCGTCACCGGCTCCAGCCAGCTGGTGCTGCCATTCATGACCTGCGTGCGCTCTGTGGCGCCCACCGGTGAGTGACACTTCTAGCTCACGGTGATGTACCACTTGATAGTCAAGTGGGTGCTGTCGGTGTGTGTCCGCGCCGCGCGGTACCTCGTCACGGGCTCCAGCCAGCTGGTGCTGCCATTCATGACCTGCGTGCGCTCTGTGGCGCCCACCGGTGAGTGACACTTCTAGCTCACGGTGATGTACCACTTGATAGTCAAGTGGGTGCTGTCGGTGTGTGTCCGCGCCGCGCGGTACCTCGTCACCGGCTCCAGCCAGCTGGTGCTGCCATTCATGACCTGCGTGCGCTCTGTGGCGCCCACCGGTGAGTGACACTTCTAGCTCACAGTGATGTACGACTTGATAGTCAAGTGAGTGTGTGGGTCTATAGCCTGATAAGAGTCGGTCCGGCCCAGGAATAGTGGCGCTACAAACAGGTTTCATTATGGCAATAATGTGCATTGTCAATTAGCGATTTGTCAAGGATTTGTCATTAATCAAATTCACAACATTGTTTAGCGGAATGCTGCTCAATCCTTCGTTCTTCTTTCGAAATAAATACTGAATCCTATTGAAAAAAAACTTGACTTTCATCACTGTAGATCGTTTTGGCTTTATTATGCAAAAAATACTTGAAATATGCGAAATATTTAGTCCTGTTTCTTCTTTGTTTACATCAGTGACATTCACCGACATTCAACGCCAGTTACGTACCACTAAAAATCCGCAATATAGCGTGAGCTAAATTTGGGCTATAAGTGATTGATGAGCATGTTGTGACAGGTCTCGCGAGCGGCATCGACGTGGGCTTCTCCAACTGGGGCCTCGAGCTGGTGACCATCTCGCTCTACACGATGACCAAGTCCACGACCATCATCTTCATCCTCGGCTTCGCCATACTGCTGGGGCTGGAGAGAAAGGTAACATTTTTAAAAGCTTTTATTTAACTTGCAATGTATGTATGTATAAGTATGTTTGTTCGGGTGGAATTTTGCAACTCAATTATGAAGCAGATATCGTCAACCGATTGAGCTGAAATTTTGCATACTTACTTAACTTTGATGATAATACAATAATATGGCACCATGGGGCTGATCTGATGATGGAGCCGGAAGGTGGCCATAGGAACTCTATAATAGAAAAAGCAATCCAACCGAGTTTGGGCTCTTTAGAATCGTCTCAGTGAGCATATGATGGCTATCCAAAAAAAAGTACAGTCGGCTATAAAAGCTTGCCACTAAAATGAAATTTTTGATAGTAACTTATTAAATATTCAGTTTGTAAGCGCTTGCCTACTGAGCCGGCAGTCCTGGGTTCGAATCGCGGCCAGGGCAAATATTTGTGTGATGAACTCGAATATTTTTGCTTGGGTCATGGATGTTATCTATGTATATATGTATTTATATATTATGTATATCGTCGTCTAGTACCCATAGTACAAGCTTTGCTTAGTTTGGGACTAGGTCGATTTGTGTAAGATTGTCTCTTAATATATTTTTTTATTGATTTATTTATTAATTTTATTGGAATTATTAGTGTGGGCACAAAACGTTTGTGTGTCTATGATATATAGACCTATAGAACTTTTTCAAAGTAATCTAGAACATGTTTCTATGTTTAATTTGTACTAGCAACTTTCCTATTCGTATTGACTACAATGTCAGTTGTAAAATACTCATGAATAAGAATAAGAATAATTTTGATTTACCAAAAGAAACGTTTCTACATTTTTAACATAATTTAACAGTGACTTCCACACTAGGCATGGCCTGTATCGTGGAAGACGGATCATACACGTCAAGTTCGAAAACAATGCGGCTATTGACATGCTTTAAAGAAGAAATTAAAACTAACTGATGAACAATACTATAATAAATACATTTAGGGCGTGATAATAAATAGTGTTCATTAAAATGTGAGTGTGAGTGTCAGTACGTGTCGCATGAACAGTACGTGTTGTAAACAAATGGATTAAAAATAAATTCCTGATAAATTAGTATTCTGGGTCGTTTAAAGCAAACCACGCTATTCGAATATATTCCCCCACAAATTTATGTTCATAATATTTTTTTGACAAACATTATAATTAATATTTTATTCAGTTCCCGCGACTGTCACACATTTAAACAAACAGACAGACAGAGGAAATTGTGTATCTGTATAGTCCGAATAAAATATGAAATCTACCTTTCATTACTGGCAGACCTAATGCGATAGAAAGGTTAACTTATTTTTTCTAAGCTACTGAAAAATCTAAAAAAAATCTAGGAATCCGGGGGGTTACTAATACGTAAAAACATCCTTATAAAAAATAAACATCCATTTCCCATGTTTTGCTCCTTTAACAACAAGACTAGGTACTATTTTTTATACGCGTATCGACAAAATATATATTTTTTTCAATTTCATTTACTAACATGCGATCGGTCTGTATGTGACCATAAGCAGTTATTTTGTTGGTTTTATGGCGTGTGAGATATCCCATCCAATGACGGGACACCTTAAATTGCTTATTATTTATTCAAATTTGATGTTAAGTAATACACGACGACAGAATATCTAAGAAGATTTTCTTCGTGATGCAAACTAGCGACTTATCGACTCAGTTTGCGGAACGAATCACCAGCGACCTAATTTTTTCTCCGGCTCGCTGTAGGTTTTTTTAGCAGGAAACCGTTTTATTTCTTCGATTGCCGTACCGCGTTGTACTTATTGTATCGTTGAACAAGGTCGAACATAGAGCGAGTACATGATCTTAATCATCTTCATCGACGACGCGGTTGGCGCATTTTGTACGCCTACCGAGCCGGCGGTCCTGGGTTCGAATCCCGGCAAGGGCAAATATTTGTGTGATGTACTCGAATATTTGTTCCTGGTTTCTGGATGTTATCTATATATGTATTTATCTTGTATGTATATCGTCGTCTAGTACCTACAGTTGCCGGCAAACTTTTGCGCGTATGCACATTTGTACGTTAATCGGCTACTGCGCAGTCAAGGTTATGCTCAAGAAGTTTGCCGGCTACTGAACCCATAGTACAAGCTTTGCTTAGTTTGGGACTAGGCCTATTTGTGTAAGACTGTCGCTGAATGTTTATTTATTCATCTTAATCATATTTTCAACACATGTTCATAATCACTACAGAGTATAAAACAAAGTCGCTTCTGTCTCTCTGTCCCTATGTATGCTTAGATCTTTAAAAATTTGCGACGGATTTTGTTGCGGTTTTTTTTAATAGATAGAGTGATTCAAGGGGAAGGCTTATATGTATAATACATGTTTAATTTATCAGCATTGCACCTGAGCGAAGCCTGGTGGCTCGCTAGTCATATATAAAACCATCAAAATCAAAATATTTTTTCTGCCACCCATATTGAGTTTCATATTATTATAGAATTCTATAATTACAAGTTTTCGCACAGCTTCAATATTTTGCGGAACAACGACCGATTTTGGGCGACCTTAACTTCATCCATGAGTATACTACGTCCACGATTGAACTCACTAAACCGGTGATACACAGTGGTTTTTGAGCTAGCTTATCTCTAAAAGTCCAAGTTAATTGATCTATGCCCTGTAACAACAGTTGTTGCGTTAAACCACGCCGAAAATTGCAATAAATCATATTCGTGTGAGTTCCATTCTTGCAGCGAGATGACATTTTAAACCCGCCAAAAACAAAACACTAGCGTACATGAGAAATTAAAATTTACCGTGGAGGGAGGTTAGATATAGCGTCGAAAATGGTTGAAATCCCGGATTTTCGGATACATAAGTAGCAGCCCTGGTAGGCGTCTGTACCATTCAGTATCCATAATTTCGTTACTTTACTTAAGTGGTTGAGTTAAGTTTGCACCTGGTATGTATAGCGCTCCATACAAATGAGGTGCAAAGTTAACGCAACCCATCCCGTTTGTTGTATTGTTATATTTATTTTATTTTATTTTTAGTATTTGTTGTTATAGCGGCAATAGAAATACATCATCTGTGAAAATTTCAACTGTCTAGCTATCACCGTTCTTGAGATACAGCCAGGTGACAGACGGACGGACGGACGTACGGACAGCGAAGTCTCAGTAATAGGGTCCCGTTTTTACCCTTTGGGTACGGAACCCTAATGAGGCGTGATCCTCTTAAGATTAAAAACAAATATTGTATTTTTATACATGATCATCAACCTGTTGACGTCACTAGGGACCTAGCGTGGGCGATCGTCTCGCCACTGTCTATTGTTCTGAGAATGCGAACCCACAGCCTTGGAACAGAGGGCCGTTGTTTGGGTCCATTAGATATGCTGACAGGCTACTTGCTCTAGTCATTGGAGTGATTAATAATAGTCTATATACTTAAATAGAGTAATGAGATGGTGCCCTTTCATGTCTCGCAATAGCTTTCCGGAGTTCTTTAAGAACATAAGCATATATAAAGTGCTGTACAAAAATAATCAATAGTCACTCTACTACTCACTCTACAGATACTTTATGAACACACTAAAAGGTGCAACTTGTTTCGTGTAAAACTATCATAACACATTACATTCTTCTTTCATAATGTCAATATAAAAAGAAAGCGGTATTTGTACAAAGTCGATAAAACATTTGTTTATTTCGTCAAACAGTATCTAAACGGCAAACATTATTTAAACTTGACTTATTTTGATGCAAATGAGGTAAAGCTTTGAGGTGCAAAGTGATTTCAAACGTCAAAAATGAACATTTATTGCAACGAACAGACAGTAGCTGTTCAATATTCAGTGTTCACCGTTAAGTACGTGTGACACACATGCATATTCATGAGTGTGCGGCGTGAATTTTCAAGAGCGCTCGCTGGTCTAATCTTGTGCGACGTTTAAATTGTGTGACTGATAACACTTTTGTTGATGTTAATGTATGATCGCATTAACATTGTTGCTTGCAATGTCTAATAAAAGACTTGAAAGAGCCATCAAGGTACAGAAAAAATGTATCTGCGCAATGGGGAATGTATGGTTTTTTTTGAAATCTCATTTTTTTATTTGTAAGTAGGAACATTACAGTTTTTTCTGTAGTTTAAAAAAAAAAGATTACTGTACCAAGTGCAATACTAAACCAAGTGATATTGTTTTTCCACTTGGCTGCTGCCGTGCTCCTACATAATATTGTTTCCAATTACTATGTTACTTTTGCTGTTCATATGATTTTGCTCAATTATACTGTTTTGACAACAATATAACACACCTATAAAATGTAAAGTAGACTTAATAATCTAGCATTTTACTTGACTTATCTAAGGCTTTTGACACTGTTTCTGTTCCGATTTTCTTGGAAAAACTGGAAAGCATCGGGATAAGAGGATTTATTTTTGATATCTTCAAAAGTTACCTCAAAGATCGCTTTCAACAAGTTCGCATGGACATGTATATAAGTGATAACGTATCTCTTTAATTTGGGGTGCCTCAAGGTAGCATCTTTGGGCCAGTCTTATTCCTAATATATTTTTTAACTTTCCTAATATTTTTTCTTTTCCAGTCGTGGTCCCTAGTCGGCATAGTGTTCATGATCGCCGCCGGCCTGATCATGTTCACATACAAGGCGACGCAGTTCAACCTGCTCGGTTTTAACTTCTTGTTGCTGGCGTCGTTCGCCGGCGGGCTGCGGTGGACCTTCGCGCAGGTGCTGATGCAGCGCGCGCGGCTCGGGCTCCACAACCCCGTCGACATGGTGTTCCACGTGCAGCCCTGGATGTTCCTGAGTCTCATGCCGTTTGCGGTGGTCTTCGAAGGTTGGTCCTTGGCGTTTCCGTAGGAAGGCCATTGGTTTAAGACTGTCATAACGAACACATGGGCCATTCTACTTTTCGATGACCATTAGCATGTCTCCGTACAATAAATTACGAGAAAAAAATAAATTACACCATAACACCAAAAAATCTAATATTTAAACTATCTGCCATAACAGTTTATACATGTGAAAATATGGTTATTATCATATTTATAAAAAAAAACGAATTCAATGTGGTAACTCGGTTCTATATTTTGGTAACGCCGATGTTTTTCATACAAAAATAATGTGTCCCGAGCACGTGGTACAAAGACAGAATTTGAATTTATGAAATATATTTCCATGGGCTACAAAAAATAAAATATCTATACAGTTTCATAAATAATTAAATAATCAATTAAATATTTAGTCATTGTATTCACTTGTACATTTACATATTTTTTTTTTTTTTTTTGCGTCTGTCTCCCCTGCCGGACAAAATGAACACTACTTCATGTTACCGGCACTAAATTATATAAAACGGGCTTTATCATCACTGCGCAAGGTTTTGTTCGGATTGGGAATGGGTCCTTTACATTATGACAAGCATTTGGAGACGCAGGGGGGAATCCTGTCGAAAGGAGTTGCACGCAAGCAGCCGAAAGGAGTGCGTGTGTTTATTATGTCTCACCGGAGTTACCGACAAAATAAGGTAAAACTAAAACTTTTTAGTAATTTTCTTTGTTAAGTTGATTATTATTTGTAGCACACTGTATAGTTTTAATGCAATGGTGTTAATAATGGCATAATTTATAATGTATTTTGTGAATTTAGGTAAATATAGCAACTGCGTTACCCCTCCATTGCGTGACTATCACGTGGTAACACAGTTGTTTGTGTAGTAACGCAGTTGAATATATTCTTGTTTTCCGTTATTGTTGGAGTAAATTGAATAGAAAGATACTTTTCTATCAACAGGTGAATAACAAAGCAATATGGCATTAACACCAGTCAAGAAACAACGCCGTTATCGAGCCAAACTTAAACAAAATGCGTTCCGTGATGCTGAGGCAAAGAAAAAACATCGTGAGGCATATCATGCCACTAAGAACACAGTTCGAGAAATGTTGGAAAGTGGACACAGAGCTGTAAAAAACCATGGAGATTTGCCAAAAATAAAAGACGTCAACGTCAAGAAAAACGTCAAAATGTAATTTAAATTAAACACTCCAAAATCCTTACGCTTTTTATCACCTCACAGACACAAACAATGTCGTTTAGGCAATTTAGGCATTGAGCGGCTGCGACACATAAGCCCCGTTTCGAGAAAAAACAATTCACTCGTTTTTTCAGGAGATGATGTACAATCAAGAGCCACCTCAGGCAAAAAAGAAACTGTAACGTACTAGAAAAGTAAAATGCACAAAATATATCTCTTGGACTAAGAACCACGGCAATCAGATAGTCGTAAAATGGGTAGAATGGATCAGGAAGTCAGAAATTATTGCCAATCAGGACAGGAAAAGCAAGTTAGAAAATACATTAAAGTAATTAAAAAAGTTATTGATGACTTGTAAAACGATGAAGTTGTATTGCAAGAGCTATGTAACCAAGTGACTTTGGACACTGAAATTATGTATTACATGTCGGAGGAAGATGTTAAACCCGTGGTTCAATCATTCTGTACTACTGTTGTCTGTTGAATACCTTTTTACGTAAAATATACTCCACCTAAATTACCACGGCGTTACATTTTCAACCCCTGCGTTACCGTTGTCCTCTGTCTCCGCAACTTTTAGAGATGTAGTAGAAAGTGTCAAGCTATATTTTATAGATATGTTGGTATTAAATTGATAGCTTATAACTTGACGATACGCTAGTTTAAATATAAATTATTGCTAGCCGATGTAGAGCATTTATTTATACAAATTAGAGATTTTATTAAAAGATAAAGTAACGCAGTCGTTTTGATTTCTTTATAAAATGGATTGTTTGTGTTTTTAAATGATTATAAAGCCTGATATATAATTGCTACAGGCCCAAAGTTTAGTAATGTTGATTATATAGAACTAAACTGCAGAGAGCTAAATATTAAAAAAAATACTTATGTAACGTAACGCAGTTGTTTAAAATTATGCCCATTGCTAACAGATACCCCGATTTCTCAAAAAACACGCCATAAAGTTCGCTGCTCGGTATGGTTATACAAATTTTGGCCTTGCATTGAATATACAAGCCCAATGAAAATATTTTAATTTTTTTTCTAGTTAATTTTTCCTAAAATTTCGATGGAAATGTACAACGAAAAGTAGAATGGCCCACATGCGTTTCTACTATGTGAGAGACCGCATTTCTCGTGGCACTTTTGAGCTGTCATAGAGACTTCTCGTTTATCGACTTCCGTTATACATGTGTAATATCGTTAAATACAATATACAATATTTAAAATATGATTACGAGCATAATTAAACAGTAGGTAGACTTATCGCGAAAGAGCGATCTCTTTGGAGAGTGATTCCCATTTGTTCCATGGAACTGTGACGTCATGGTATAAAATAGGATTTATTTTGCCAAATTGTTCCATAGAACTACATACTAGCTTTTCACCCCGGTTTACTTGCCAGTGACGCGCTGGAACAAAATAATACTACTCTTTTCCCATGCTGTTCCATTATGAAACAAAATAGTAATTAGTTTTCCCAAGTTGTTCTATAGAACTTCATACTAGTATATTACCCGACTGCACTACTATGCAGGCGACCTTATCACACCTCAGGCGAAGTAATAATTTTACTTATCTAATCTGTTTTACAATAAATTTTGTAACTTCAAAAAATAAAAGTTTTGTTCGTAGAAATATTTTTGTAAAGCCTGCCAAGTTCCTATTTAGAACTAATTTATTTTAATGGTAATGATTTTTTGACAACATTTTTTTATTGATTTTTAATGAAAGATTAGTCTACTTTATTATGTGTTTTACTATCATATTTAAAATAAAAAGGAAACTAAGACATCATTTCATTGATTATATGAAAATAAATGTTGGGTCCTTGCTTTGAGTATCTACTACAGTCTGGAGTCTACACAGACTTGTCATGACTCAGAATGGTATTTATGACTTCACACCAAAATGTTTGCGGGGGGATGCTCATCAACAATTTATGTAAATGTAGTGGCTCTGTTAAATAAGAACAAGCTTCCCAAGGTTCTGTCCTGCAAAAAAATACGTTTTCATAATTACTACAGCTTTTCTCTAACCCACACAACAAATCATCATCATCATCATCATCTCAGCCATAGGACGTCCACTGCTGAACATAGGCCTCCCCTTTGGACTTCCATATATACCGGTTGGAAGCGACCTGCATCCAGCGCCTTCCGGCGACCTTTATAAGGTCATCTGTCCATCTTGTAGGTGGACGTCCTACGCTGCGCTTGCTGGTCCGAGGTCTCCACTCGAGCACTTTTCGGCCCCATCGGCCATCTGCTCTGCGTGCTATGTGGCCTGCCCATTGCCACTTCAACTTACTAATCCGGTGAGCTATATCGGTCACTTTAGTTCGTCTACGGATTTCCTCATTTCTGATTCGATCACGTAGAGACACCCCGCGCATAGCCCTCTCCATTGCTCGTTGAGCGACTTTGAGCTTTGAGATGAGGCCGATAGTGAAAGACCACGTTTCGGTGCCGTAAGTCATCACTGGTAACACACATTGGTTGAAGACTTTCGTCTTGAGGCACTGAGGTATGTCGGACGAAAAGACATTGCGTAGTTTCCCGAACGCTGCCCAGCCGAGTTGGATTCGGCGGCTGACCTCTTTCTCGAAGTTGGACCTACCTAATTGGACCACTTGTCCTAGGTAGATGTATGAGTCAACAACTTCGAGTACCGAGTTTTCAACAGAGACTGGGATGGGCACAACCTTGGCATTTGACATGAGTTTCGTCTTGTCCATGTTCATTTTTAAGCCCACCCGTTGAGAAACTCGATTGAGGTCATCGAGCATCATGCTGAGTTCCTCCATCGACTTTGCCATGACTACGATGTCGTCGGCAAACCGAAGGTGAGTGATGTATTCGCCATTGATGTTGATGCCAAGTCCTTGCCATTCCAGGAGCTTGAAGGCACGTATTACGCCTCTTCTCAATGGAATGGCCTTTGTGCTCTGCTCCTGAACTCGGACCGACATGGTGGCGTTACTATACAAACACTTCAACACTTCAATGTACCGATAGTCAATATGGCATCGCTGAAGTGACTCGAGCACCGCCCATGTTTCCACCGAATCGAAGGCTTTCTCATAGTCCACAAACGCTAAGCATAATGGCAAGTTATACTCTTCAGTCTTCTGTATAACTTGCCGCAGCGTATGTATGTGGTCTATGGTACTATAGCTTCTTCGGAAACCGGCTTGTTCGGGTGGCTGGAAGTCATCAAGTCTATGTTCGAGACGGTTCGTGATGACCCTTGAAAACAACTTATAAACATGGCTTAGAAGCGTGATGGGCCTGTAGTTCTTCAATAGGCTGTTATCACCTTTCTTGAAGAACAGTACCACCTCGCCTCTATTCCATGCTTCAGGCGTTTTGCCCTCGGACAAGACGGAATTAAAGAGCTTCTGGAGGACCTTAAGTACCGGTGTTCCACCCGCTCTCAGAAGCTCTGAGGTGATTCCGTCTTCGCCCGGCGCCTTGTTGTTCTTAAGTTGCTTCAGGGCCATCCTAATCTCGTACAGACTGATGTCCGGGATGTCTTCGGTATAATGTCGGGACAGCTTGGCTCTTGGATCACCTACCAAGCTGTCAACGGGCTTTGCGACTGAAGTGTATAACTGACCATAGAACCTCTCGATCTCGCCTAGAACCTCTGCTTTGGTCGACGCTATGCTGCCATCTTCCCGTTTCAGCTTGGTCAGCTGGCTTTGTCCAATAGACTTGTCCTTTGCGAACACTTTGGAGCCTTTGTTCTGCTCAATGGTCTCTTTAACACGGTTCGTATTAAAGAGCCGCAGATCATGTCGCAAGGACTTCGATATACGTCTATTAAGCTGCCTATATGACCTCGCGTCATCGGGAGACTGCAACTGTAGCGAGCGTCGTTCAGCCATGAGGTTTAAGGTTCGATCAGACAATTTCTGAGGTCTATCTTTACGGCGGGGTCTGAAAAACTTAGACCCTACCGCGTGGACAGTTTCCACTAGCCCGTCGTTGATCTCGTCCACTGAGACAAAGTTCTCCAGACAAGCGAAGCGGTTGGAGAGCTCGAGTTGAAAGCTCTTGGGGTTTTGAATATGGGCCCGAGTAGGTCGGAGCGTAGACTTCATCAGACTGGACCTTTCCAGTTTAACATTGATATTCAGTGTGCCTCTTACGATTCGATGATCACTGCCGGTCTTTACCCTATTGATCACAGACACATCACTGAAAATCCGTTTCTTGTCGGTCATGATGAAGTCAATCTCGTTTCTCGTGGAACCATCGGGACTTATCCAGGTCCATTTCCTGTGAGGCGGCTTCTGGAAGAAAGAGTTCATCATGAAGAGTTCCTCTTTCTCTAGAAAGTCGGCCAGCCTCTGTCCCCTAGGGTTCCGTTGCCCGTATCCAAATTGCCCCACTCTCAACTCATCACCGCTGTTCTTGCCCACCTTTGCATTGAAGACACAACAAATAAGAAATAATAATTGCCTCATAATTGAGAATTAGTTCTTCTGGTTGAGAGTCCATTTTACAACAATGTCATGATATGTTCAAGACTAATCAAAATCACAAAGACTAATCTAACTGACAGTGTTTTGAGTGGCCAGTTAATGGTGATAAGGTAAAGCATTTATTAGAATATATAATCGTAAAGAATATTATTTGCTATTTCATTCTAACCTGTCAGTTCCATGGAACAATTTTAAAAATCAAGTTTGCCATGTGTTCTATAGAACAACTTTACAATACTGCCATATGAGTTTGTTCCACAGTATTCTAGTTCTATAGAACAAATAATATTTGGCAATCTTTTAAGTTTTATGGAACAATTAAAAATTAAAATATCACTTACTTCTATGACGTCACAGTTCCATGGAACAAATGGGAATCACTCTCTTTGGATACCAACATATTGGATTTTTTAAATAATTATATTGTTCCTTATAAACTTGTAGCTCCGTGAGCCAGACTTTGATTTGCGAACTTTTTTGATTGTTTATCGACCCTTTGAAAAATCTCAAAAGCATGTTAATGGGAAGTCGATAAATGAATCTCTGTGACCTGTGACAGCTCAAAAGTGCCACTAGAAATCCGGTCTATGTTCATAATTTTTTTTTTTTTTACTTTTTTAGGGTTCCGTACCCAAAGGGTAAAAACGGGACCCTATTACTGAGACTTCGCCGTCCGTCCGTCCGTCCGTCCGTCCGTCCGTCCGTCACCAGGCTGTATCTCAACAACGGTGATAGCTAGACAGTTGAAATTTTCACAGATGATGTATTTCTATTGCCGCTATAACAACAAATATTAAAAATAAAATAAAATAAATATTTCAGGGGCTCCCATACAACAAACTTGTTATAGATTATATATATGTATAGGCACGGAACCCTTCATGCGCGAGTCGGGCTCGCACTTGCCCAATTTTTTATTGTTTTTCGACCCTTTGAAAAATCTCAATAACATGTTAGTGGGAAGTCGATAAATGAATCTCTGTACCCTGTGGCACCTCAAAAGTGCCACTAGAAATCCGGTCTATGTTCATATTTTTTTTTTTTTTTTACTTTTTTAGTTTAGTGTCTCTCTGTTCCAGGGCTCTCGTGCTTCGAGTACCTGCAGGCGCTGCCGCACGAGGCGCTGCTGCCGACGCTGGCGCAGGTCTCGGGCGGCGCCACCATCGCCTTCCTCATGGAGATATCCGAGTTCCTCGTGGTCACGTACACCTCGAGCCTCACGCTTTCCATAGCCGGAATATTCAAGGTGAGTAGGAACATCATTCGGAAAATTTTATTTATTATTTGAAGCGGTGGTAGCCTAGTGGTTAGGGCATGCGACTTTCAATCCGGAGGTCGCGGGTTCGAACCCGGCCCGTACCAATGAGTTTTTCGGAACTTATGTACGGAATGTCATTTGACATTTACCACTCGCTTTTCGGTGAAGGAAAACATCGTGAGGAAACCACCTAAGCCCAATAAGGCCTAGTTTCCCCTCTGGGTTGGAAGGTCAGATGGCAGTCGCTTTCGTAAAAACTAGTGCCTACGCCACATCTTGGGATTTAGGTAGCCGACCCCGATTGAGAATTCATTCTCAAAAAAAATGGGACAAAGGCTAGGAGAATGATGATTCGGAAAATTCTATTTAAATGACACTTAATAAGCCTTTAATACAAAGATGAAAGACTAAAGAAAAATTGAAAAAGGAGCTACCTGGTGGAAGATACCGGGAATCGAACCCGGTACCTCTGGATTGCCGGGCCAGCGCGTTAACCATTTCGCTGCCCTAGCTCCTAGAAGCTTTGATGTTTGTATTAAAGGCTTAAATAAAAAAAAATTGTGGTGTACCCACATTAAAATAAATGAGACATTACATGTTTTATAAATGTATGACACTTAATAATCAAGGATGAGAAATTCGGAGAGATATTTACCTCCCTCCTTGTGTCGTGTCCCTTAGTACTGAGGGACATGACCTCCACGAATGATTCTGTGGACAATCGTGAAAATAGGACGCGTAGTTACCAAGATATTCAGCTTTAATTGGAACAAGTGACAAGATCTCAGCCAGTATTGAACCTAGGAATTCCAAATTTTGTAGTTATGTTCAGTTTTAGTTTTTTTTTTGAGTGCGGTAAAACGGGGTTACTTTCAAATGCAGGGGCTACTTTGGAAAAGTGTTTTTACGCCATATCCTTATTTTTTTTACTATCTGTGACAATGCAATACATACCTTCAACAATGACCTAACCTTTTACTTCATTTGCTCAATCGCACTATGAATATTTGCGTTTTTATAACCATTTTAAATCTATCAAAATAGCCCCAAATTTTCCTAAAGTAAAACCCTGTTTTACGGTGGTGTTTTTTTATTGTCTGAGAAAAGCACTACACATGCCTTAGCCGTGAAAAAGACTTGCCTTCGTATCACTACCCGGCCTCCCTACGGTCTACCTACTCACCCGGCGAGCCCTAATTTCCCGGCGTCTGACTGAAACCATCTCACGGTGGTCATTTTCAGGAGATGTGCATTCTAGTCCTGGCCGTGGAGGTGAGCGGGGACCGGCTGAGTCCTATCAACGTCGCCGGCCTCGGGGTGTGCCTGCTCGGCATCACCGGCCATATCGTGCACAAGGTAAGGACACAATAGCCGTGCAGACTATTTTTAACCGACTTCAAAAAGGAGGTTCTCAATTCGAACTTTTTTTTTTTTTTGTATGTTACTCGATATCTCCGAGAACCGTGAACCGATTTTAATTTTTTTTTTATCGAAAGGGTGTAACTCCGAGTTGGTCCCGTTGGCACTAAGTCGGGATCTGATGATGGAATCTTGGAGAGATCGAGGGAACTCTTCAAATGTTATAGGGACATGTACGGCGCTTTCGGTAATTTATTGATAAAGTCAAGAATTTACATTCAGTAAATAGGATTTGGTGTAAGGAAACTGATGATGAACACCACAGATGGCCACTAGAACTTTTATATGAATCACTAAGAAGCAAAAAAAAAAATTTAACGAAAAAAAGAACCGGGTTGGTTTTTTAGTTTTACTGAAGTCGGTTCTTTTTTTTGTTAATTTTTTTTTTTTTTGTTTGAGGATTTCTGTCGATTATGTTTTTTATTGGGATCAAATGTCTATATGGGGCTAACTACACTTGAATGCTCTAAAAGTCAGAAGTGACCGTCAAAGTTCGCTAAAAATACTCCATAGGAATTTCACTTACATTGTGATGTCATTCAGTGGGTTGGGTACCAATATTCGTATGGAGACAATCAGTAATTTCAATTTGCCATTTTCAACGTGACAAGTGCGTTTAAGTTCATGGCTGTCATACAATTATTATTTTGTTAAATTATGATGATTCTGAAAACTATATCACTATATCTACATTTCTGTTACTCGTTCCCAGCCTGTATAAGCGGTGCTTTGTTCGTTGAGTCTATTTTCTATTTGCTATAGAGGCTTATCAATTAAAACGGGTCAGTAGGGCGAGTCACAAATTACAAGAAGTAGGGAAATCTGTTTCTATCACCCGATTAAAATTGCTGTAAAGAATGTTACAATACGATATGCGATTACTTGCAGAATTTTAGCCATGTTTAATTCTCGGTGTATGAGATATACAATATAAAAGAAACAGTTTCTATTAAATCTAAAATCGACGCCATGGTTCTTAACAACAGATTAACCTATCTCTTATAGATATGATACGGTATTATCCCTTCTCTTCTCCCTACTGACCCATTTGGATTGATCTCTCTATATATTGACGACGCGTTTGGCTCGGTTGGTAGACACCTGCCTACTGAGTCGGCGGTCCCGGGTTCGAATCCCGGCCGGGGCAAATATTTGTTCTTGGGTCATGGATGTTATCTATATATGTATTTTATATATTATGTATATCGTCGTCTAGTACCCATAGTACAAGCTTTGCTTAGTTTGGGACTAGGTCGATTTGTGTATGATTGTCCCTTAATATTTATTTATTTATTATTTACTAGCGACCCGCCCCGGTTTCGCACGGGTGCAATGCTGATAAATTATGCATGTATTATACATATAAACCTTCCTCTTGAATCACTCTATCTATCAAAATCCGTTGCGTAGTTTTAAAGATTTAAGCATACAAAGGGACATAGGGACAGGGAAAGCGACTTTGTTTTATACTATGTAGTGATTTATATCTTTACCACAGGTCCTCTTCATAAAGTCAGTGGCCGGCACGGTCCGGGCCCTGGACGACGACTTCGACGCCATCAACCGCTCGCGCGGCCCCAAGGGCGACGGCGAGCCGCTACTCGACGACAAGAAGTGGGTTCATCCCAGCGACGACAGCGACATAGACGCCAACCTAGTGCTGTTCGAGGTGCTGCAACGACGGGACGGCCGGTAAAGGTGATGGGTGCTACTAGTCCTATAGGGTCAAACAATTTTCAATTTTGACAACTGGAACCTATACAACAAAAAAAGAAAGAAGCATTTATTGCCACACCTGAGAATATAATAAGTACATGGAATAAGCAAAAACATCATTGTCAGTACATTATATAAGAAACAAAGAAAGAAAGACACATTTATTGCTGCACCTAAAAATAAAATAGGTACATGGAATAAGAAAGAACAGCATTGTCAGTACATTTTCCTATGGTATGAGAAAATAAGGTATGGCACTACGGCTAGTGAGACTTTCTACGTCACTGATTAGTTGCAATAACATAATTATAAGGAAGTAAATATTTGCCACGAGTCATACAAAAAATAATATTTATGTTTTTTGACTGAATTTTATTTTGTCGTAACAATTGATTGAAAATACTAACAAGGGAATCGGGGAGTATTATGATACACCACTGGCAACACAGAAACGGATTGACAAAAGCAACCAATCATAGCGTGATGACGTCAAAAGTCTCCTGTCATTCCGGAGTGCCATACTCTTACTTACTTATTTTCTTGTAGCATCCATCCCAAGTCTACCCAAATTATTCCGTGTGACAAAAGGAGCGGACTCAGCATGAGCTGCGACAGCCAGGCGTCTGCGCAGCGCTGGTTTTCAGGCCGTCCCTTTTCTCGCTCTGAACCACATAAGATATACATATGCATGTATGTGCGTGACTACACACCCACACATACATGCCCATGATTGAAGAAAACTACCAATTCCTTTAACTTTGTCGTTCGTTAACCTCTTTTTAAAAAATAATGCTTTATTTTCTTTCTAGATACGTTTTTGTATGTTTTTTTTTGTCCATGAACGTACACTGTAAAAACATTTTTGCTTACATGTAGGACCCTATTTTTTTTGGAAAAAACCTTTCACAAAAAAAAAACATACAGTCGCGGATTGAAAAGCTTCGTCACCTTTGGGCCTTTCCACCTGAAGTCGTAAAGTGACGACCGTTTCAATTCCCTGAATATACACTATTTTTACAAAAACGCCGATATCCTAAATTGGCAGTTATCTTGAATCTTGGTGTACTGGTGGTACTGAATCTACTCTTGTCTTTTAGACAAACGTTTCGTCGAGTTTTCATTTCGCATTTTTTTCTGAATCCATAAAATATTTTGGTATGTTATAACACAAACCTAACCTAACCTAATCTATAGGTTGACATTTTCAACATTTCTGAAGTGAATGATCCCGAGAAAAAACTATGAAATGAACATTATTGAATATTCGGTGAAGAGTTTTTCTATAAAAGCATATCCCACTGAATCCTAACAGAAAAGATTGATTCTTAACAATGAAAACTAACTTAGTCAAGTACATAAAGAATTGCTATCGGGAAAGTTTGAAATTTAACAAGTCGCTTTGGTACTTGTAAATACTTCGAGCTTTCTCTAATAACTACCTAAAGCGACATATGATGTGAAACCAACAAGCGCCGTTACCGATTCTATTCTAATATATTCCAAATCAGATTAATTTTCAGTCACAATTTGAAACTTTGTCAAATTGAGTCACGAACTATCACTTCGCTTGCACTTTTGACAAAGCTTAGTCTTAGCATTGGTTATAATAACCCGGCTATATCAATTCGCCATATTCCACTATTTATCCCTAAATTATCTAAACATTTCATTGATCCTTATTCGGCTTTTGGGACAAAGCTTTATTCGCGGAACGAGTCTAAACTACCTAATCATATTATTATGTGTCTAATTTTTAACATTCCTTGGTTGTTATTATTTATATTAAGTTTTAGTCCAACTGAATCAAAACGGCACTGCACATACCGTTAAAATACATCTTGAGGGGGATAAAAAACCTTTACGATTATCATATTTTTTTGTTCTTTGCCATAGAAAGGTAAAAACTTATAACAGTTATAACCGTCTTTTGATCTCCAGCTATCCCTGTACAGTCGAGTTCATTTACATCTACACACTTACGAGAACAAAAATATCTGAACACGACTTTATGCTCCTGACAATAGGGTCGTGTTCAGATATTTTTGTTCTCGTAAGTGTGTAGATGTAAATGAACTCGACTGTACTAATATTGGTTAAAATTAAAAGAAAGCATCAACAGATTGCGCTATATGGCTGAAATAATGTCGATACAATTTCAAAATTTTATAATAGTATAGATTTTTTGAAATCGTATGTGCCATTTTGATTTGGGGGGTATACTTTTAGCATTTTTTACTCTAAGTGTTGTAAATGTATGTTTCCTATGTTAACATTCCATTAATTATTAACTTAAAAATATGTACACTAGATGGCAAACACGTTAGTTGTATATAACATTACGTCCATCGAGATTATGGATATTTTCACAAAGATATGTCGTACATAATTATTATGTACAATTAATTAACCGTTAGTGATCGACAAACGACTGACGATTCTCAAAGATGGGCGATAATTTGAGCGTTTTAACTGCCTCATTAATACGTCTTAGTTTAGAAGTTACCCAATCTTTGTTTAGAAAAGTGATCCATGGAATCACAATGGCAACGAGCAACAAATAAAAGTTGATTGAATGACAGTTGTTTCACATGCATACAGCTTGGTTGACCAGTAAGTTTTTCTCAAGATTTTGAAGTATTGATTTCTGTATTCGGTTGTAAGAATTGACGAAAGCAGGCTATACCTAAGTATTATATGAAATTAATTTAATATGTTCTATAAATGTGCTTGCATTGCCTGTAAGTAATTCCAAAAAATGCATTTACCTAATGCAAACTTTTAAAGTGAAAATTTAAAAAAATAATAAGATGTTTGACATTTTCAAGAATTCAGAAAAATTTATGACATCCGGGGGAAATTTCTATGAAATGAACATTCCCGAGTATTATGACTACCGATTTTATGACAAACCAACAATACAGTGCGACCAAAAAAAGAGTAGAAATTAAAAAGTGGCAATACTGTAGTGTAGTCCCCGTTTTCTTAGATTGATTAGAAAGGGACTGTACTACAGTATTGCCACTTTTTAATTTCAACTCTTTTTGCTCAGACTGTACATGATGCCTTGAAATTTGTAGCCAGTAATAAGGGACCCGACTTCCCGATAATTAAGGCTCCTTATCCGTTTAAAAATGCTGATTGCTGTAGCCATTTAATTACTACTTAGAACAGGGCTATTACGTTTTATTGGTGTGTATTTGAAACCTACAGTTTGAATTTTTCATTGATAATATCTGTTTCAAAAACTATTCGAAATTGACAAAATTCACAGAAAAAAACCGTTTTTTTTTTTATTATTTTCGAGTGCACGCCATTAAAGCTATGTTACCATCTACAACTCAGAAAATGGTATTATTCCCTTCAAAAATTTGGTGGAAATTAGCAATATATTTGTCAAAATATGAAAAAAAATATTTTTTGAAAGGAATAAGGCCTCTTAACGTACTAAATATGAGCTATACTGAAGATACCTTACGGTAGCAATCTGGCTAACGTAAGAGTTTCTGATATGCGAACTTTAGCAGTAAGAGTTTTTTGTAAATATGTAGTATTTGCCATCATTTTTATTTTTCATCTATCTGTTATAAACTAATTTATCTATACGTTAAAACGGACTGCGTTTTGTGAGAGCATATCAGTTTGAATCAAAACTAAACTGCTGAAAATCACTTTAAATGTGAACCTTGCATAGGCTAGTTTCCTGACAGATAATATCAGCTGCTTTTTATGAAACGACAAAGCGCTGAATCAGATTTAATAAGAGGAACGTAAACTATGACGTCACATGCCTGTACGGTGACATTACCTCCAATTATTTATAACTAGCGACCCGCCCCGGCTTCGGACGGGTGCAATACTGATAAATTATGCATGTATTATACATATAAACATTCCTCGTGAATCAATATCTATTAAAAAAACCGCATCAAAATCCGTTGCGTAGTTTTAAAGATCTTAGGATACATATAGTAGAGTTGCTAAGACGCGAAATTGTGCGCATCGGGTTACAAGCATGAAATTTTTACCACACATAGAGCGTTCCACGGTGATTATTTTCAGATGTGGAGGGAAGTCAGATTCGTCCCCTGTGTGGTAGGAGAGCGGGGTGAAGAGGACCAAGTACTGCTCTTTTTCTTTTTTTTATTACTGATCAGTAAAGGCTATTAGGGCTTGTGCGACGTCGTTTTCGTGTAAATAAGATATCAGCTATAAATTTTTTATGTTATTTAAGAATAGTTTCTTATTAAAATTTGGGTTTATTGCCGAAAAGGTAAAAATCACTACAAGTTTTTTTTATTCAGAACGATAAATTAGTTATCTATCCTGAATATTTACAATTTAAAAAAATATTACTAAACAGCAAATTTAATCTTGTTTTTAAAAATGTATACATATTGGGCACATCTGATACAAAAAATACCTTGAAAAAAATGTTGATGTTAAGCTTAGCCTGCGTGTTCTAGTACATTTTGCTAAGTCGCGAAATTGTGTACATCGGGATACAACCACGAAATTTCTACCACAGATAGAGTATTCTGCGGTGATTATTTTCAGATGTGGAGGGAAGTCAGATTCGTCCCCTGTGCGGCGGGAAAGCGGGGTGAATGGGACAAAGGAGTCCTCTTTTTCTTTTTATATTACTGATCAGATAACGCTACTAGGACTTGTGTGGTATCGTTTTCGTGTAAAACAGATATCAGCAATTAATTTTTCATGTTATTTATGCATAGTACCATATAAAAATATGGTTGTATTTCCGAAATTGTAAAAATCCCAACAAGTTTTTTTTATTCAGGGAGATAAATTAGTTATATTTCCTGAATATTTACAACAAACAAAAATATTGCAAAATAGCAAATTTAATCTAGTTTCTAAAAACATATACATATTGGGCACTTTTCATACAAACAGTAACTTAAATAAATTGTTAATGTTGAGATTAGCCCGTGTGCTCGTGACACATTTGCAAAAAAATAATAATTTAATTGCATTAATTTGTTTTTCTAGGACGTATATAGTAAATATTATATGTTAAATCATGTTAATAATCATTATTTAATGTATTTAATGAAGCGAAATAGGATGCGTTCGGAGATTTACGTTGGTTACGCCGACGTAAAGATATATTTTAAGCTACTGTTTGTATGAGAAGTGCCCAACATGCATATATTTTTAGAAACTAGATTAAATGAGCTTTTTAAAATAATAATAATAATTTGAAAATGTTCATGAAATTGAACTAATTTACCTCACTGAATAAAAAAACATGTTGTGATTTTTACCTTTTCGGCCATACACCCATATTTTTATATAGAACTATACAAAAATAGCATAAAAAAATAATTTCTGATATTTGTTTTACACGGAAACGATACCAAACACGTCCTGGTAGACTTAACTGACCAGCAATAAAGAAAGAAAAGAGGGATACTTGGCCCTATTCACTCTACTCTCCCGCCTCACAGGGGACGAATCTGACTTCCCTCCACATCTGAAAATAATCAACGTGGAACACTATCTACCGTAGAAATTTCATGCTGGTAACCCGATGCGCACAATTATGTTAGAAAACAGCGGACTAACAACTCTACTAATAGGGGCAGACAGCAGGAAGCGACCTTGTTTTATACTATGTAGTGATGAACTCCCTTTTAATATTAAATATTATTGTATTAAAAATTATATTTCGTGGTTAATGTCGATTCCTAAGTATTTTCTTCAGGAAACTAGACTATATAAGTTAAGTTTTAGCGAAGCTTGATTCATTCTTACAAGACGTAATCCGAATATGTACGTAGTACGAAGTGTTTCTGTTCCCGCCAATAACAACAAATACTGAAAACAAAAAAATTAAACATTATTTACTTGTACAGAACCCTCGGTGCGCGAGTACGACTCGCACTTAGCCGGTTTTTATTGTAAATAAGTATTCACAAACACTTCTCCTAACTCATTAATTTTCCCATTCTTACTAGCATCAATTTAAATTAATTAACTTCCGGAAAACGATATTTTATAAGGTTTCGCATTTAAAGCAAATAGTTGTTTTAGACAACTCGATGGAGGTTATATTTTTAAAATACATGTCTAATATTGATGTTTTATATCTGGTACTGTATATTGATGTTTTCAGATTAGATTTTATTAAAAATAGGATAAGTGGAAACTAAATCTGTTGTGATTTTCTTTTGTATATACTGTCTTCTGTAAGTAGATTTTACTCTAACCAATGTCCAAGTGTAGTAGCGACAGGCACGCAACGTATATTTTATCGTTTTTATATATTATGTCGAAAACGATACAAATAACATTATTTAATTTCTTAAACAATTTAACAAAAAGAAGGTGAGCTAATTTGCCTATATGACCAATAAGGACAAGCGATACGTCACTGGATAGCTTATTCTAAGTTGTAAAACGTTTACTATGCCAGGAATAATGATAAAACAAAATTTAAGTTTTTTTAATTTTGCTTTGACGAGATATGACGGACACGACGCGTGGCGTGGTCCCAGCTGCGTAATACTTGGACTGGCCCTTTTGTACATTAAGGATTTTCGATCGAATTTTGTACAATGACGACGTGGCTTAGCTGTAAAGAATGCATTTCACAAAAGAAAAACTAACTGTACTCCAAACAACGTGTCCAATTTCTGGAAAGGAAATGAGACAGTTCTTATCATTACAGTTATATTTTTCGATATCCGCCGGTCTATTGCCGGCGTTACAGCAAAACCACGTAGACCAATCAATGAGTACTTTTTAAAAATAATCTGACAAATATTCTCCCGTCACTTTAAGAAATATATATATTTTTAAGCTGTTCATTTCAGGAAAACGATATGTGACATTTTCTGCTTAGCTAATCTTAAATTTAGAGATTGTGTGCTAAGGAAATTAAATTATTAACAATATAACTGACATGCTACGGTAAAAGGACGTATCTTACTATGACATCTGTATAAAGATAAAACCTTTTAACCATAACATGGCAGATAAGTGCACATATTAGAGTATCTTTAAAAAAGCTTATACACTTATAAGGTCAGTTGGGACATGGACAAGGACATCAGTAGTTCCATATGTAGAGGCCTGCGTATTTCGATGATATCATAGAATGATATACTTTTACCTGTAGCCATGCCTAAGGTTGGTACTATTTATTTATTTTAGCTTAAAAAGATACCATTTTGTGATATCTTCTAAAGTCGCACCGACCTCCATAGAAGCAATTATTCAACTTAAGTAGCCTTAGATTACTGAAGATTGAAATAACTGGCGCTAATGTCAATTAAAAGTTCAAATAACTGTCGATTTGATCACAAACGCGACGGGATAATCATTGCTGGATCGAGTTACTTCGTTGATTGGGCTACTGCAACTGATCATTTGACCAATGCGAAATAGCCGTAGAGAATGTAATATATTATGTGTATTAAAATTCAACCAGTGTTTTCTTTGTTCCTTTACACTTCGCCTGCGAAGGTCAATCCTCAATCCTCAGTTACTCAACACTACTGACCATCGGTGTACTGCCGTTTGGCAAATAATGTTTCCCAAATATGACTTCCCAAATAACTTATCGCAACAGTTTTATTTCCCAAATGCATCTCTAGCAAAGTTACATTTCCCATTGTATTCATGTGGTCAAATCATCTTTTCCCAAAATTTCACTTTGTCAAGATTTTATTTAGCAAATGCTTATAAAGCAAATGTTTGATTTTGTCATAAATTATTTTCCAAACAAAATTTTCCCAAATTAGTCACTTTGCAAGCTGAACTTATAGCAAAAGTCTGGTAAATTGTAAGCCCTAAGTATTCCTAAATATTACCTAATAGTAGTACATAAGGCAGGTCCGACTTGGCTTAGGTTAGGTACGACGACGAGCGTAGCGAGGAGGAGTGTTAGGTCGAGTTGCGACCCTAACGAGCGAGCGTAGCGAGCGAGCCACGCGGCCCTATAGTGATAGCGAGTGGGCGAAACATCATAATATCACTTATTTCACCTTAAGGGAAATCCGACTTGGCTCAGGTTAGGTACGACGACGAGCGTAGCGAGGAGGAGTGTTAGGTTGAGTTGCGACCTTAACGAGCGAGCGTAGCGAGCGAGCCACGCGGCCCTATAGTGAGTGGGCCAAACATCATAGTATTACTTATTTCACCTTATACTGGGATATAAATCGTATGCCATGCAATATTTTGTGATAAGAATTTTATGCCAAACGATATATTTGCAGAAAAAAAATTGGGAAAGTAAAACTTGACAAGTAATTAAACAAAATGCTTGCTAAACAAAATGTTTGCAAACTGTAAATTTGCGATACGTAGTTTTGCTAATTGCACTTTTTGCCAAATAAAAATTTGGGAAACAAAATTTGCGATGTGATGCTTTGGGAAAGATTATTTGCCAAACATTAGTAATCCCTGACCATCTGATGATGCTATAAAGCCTGACCAGAAATATATGAGGATTGTCAAGAGGGCGCTATTTATATGATTTATACGGCAACAATATTGCAACCGCACTAATGACATTAGTTTAAATACCTGTCAGTTCCACTATGTCAACCCCGTAATATCATTTAATAGAATGCACTCTTTTCCTGACTGTTTTTCATGTAGTTGTAGGTGATTGATTGACGTTGTCTCATAGAAACAGCGAGATTGACGCCTGAGCGTTTGCTCTGAAAAGAGCAGGTTGTATTGTCTCGAAAAAGACAGTTGTATAAATATATCTTCAGTCAGCATCATCTTCTTTCTTCGATCTTCAAGTTTCGAGTCTTCGAGCTGAAGCACAGGAGACACGCAGGGACGACTGAACACGACGAGCGCCGGCGACGAAAAGGTGGCGCGCTTTTGCTCGCATTAATTTATAGGCGCGCGATCGCGCGCACACAACCTCAGAGTGTTACGTAACCGCATCAGTTTACGACACATATACACTCTCTCCATCGAAGCGCCATTTTGTATCCCCACCAAGTAGCATCATGCTGGGTGCTACATAGACTAAATGTATTGTAAATATTGTATATAAATAAACCAAATTTCTGTAAATAAATTATCTCAAATCTGACATCACAACGGAGTTTCTCTTCTACCAACTCTCTTCCCTAAAGTGGTGACCCGCGACTCAAGAACTGCAAAAAAGAAGATAATCAAGCAACATGAACAACGAAGCTCCTGCACCTGCACCTCAAGCCGTAGCACCGCAGCTTCAGACGCAGCCACCCGCGCCGTCTGAATTTCAAGCACCGTCGTCGCACGAAGTCTCCGGCATATCACTGTCGCTGCGAGTACCGCCGTTTTGGCGGGATCAACCGCGACTGTGGTTCTGCAGTTTCGAAGCCGCTACTGCAGAGCTCAAACGAAGCAAGGCGCAACTCGCGCAGATGGTTATCGCCCAACTCGAGAAGCAAGACATACAAAATATCTCCGATCTAATTTACTCGCCGCCAGAAAAGGACTACTACAAGGCCATCAAAGAGCGTCTGATCTCCCTATATGAAGAATCCAGCAGCACACAGACGAAGAAGTTGCTGTCGCAAGTCGAGCTAGGCGACCAAAAACCGAGCCAACTCCTACGGCGGATGCAAAATCTCAACCGAGAGAAATTTCCAGAAAGCACGATACAAATGATGTGGCTGGACCATCTACCGCCACACGTCCGCTCCGTGCTCACAGTCAGCGAGGCGTTCAAAATCAAGACCACGCTCGACGATCTGGCTCTCCTCGCCGACAGAATGATGGAGGTGTCACACACGTCGTCAGCGCACATCGCCGCAATAGCGACGCCCGCGCCCACGACCGCGCCCGCCGTGCCCGCACCTCTACAACCGCCGCCGCCGCTCCCGCAACAACCAACATACCAACCGCATCCACCTTTCGACCCGCAATATCTCATCACCGAAATAAGAAGATTATCATTGGAAATCGCCGAACTTCGATCGCGACCGCATGAAAATCCACGTCCATATGAAAATCAGCGAGATAGTCGACCACGCCGCCGTTTCCAATCACGCTCAAGAAACGCGTCACAGAGCCGTAGCCGCAACAGTTCGCCCATGCCGTACTGTTACTACCACCACCGTTTCGGCATGGACGCGAAGAAATGCACGCCACCGTGCAGCTTCAAGCCCATCACCGCCCCGCAGCCGGAAAACTAAAATCAACGCTAGCTGCGGCGGACGCTGGCGTTTACGAAACCTCTCACCGCCTCTTCGTGACAGACAAGAAAACGAAGCTCACGTTCTTGGTAGACACGGGTGCAAATATTTCCGTACTACCGAGAACGAAAGGCACGCAAGAGCAACCACTACCGTTTCAACTGTACGCCGCAAACAACACCGTCATACCTACATACGGCGAGAAAACACTCGATCTCGATCTCAACCTCCGACGTTCATTCAAATGGAAATTCATCATCGCAGCCGTATCGAAGCCTATCCTGGGAGCCGATTTTTTGAAGCACCACAACCTCATCGTGGACATCAAAAATCGCAGACTCATCGACGGCAAGACGCTACTCACAACAAACGCACAAATCTGTTCTGCGGACATCCCTACCGTTCGTAGCATAGACGTGCAACAATCATATCACAATATACTAGCCGATTTCCCCGGAATAACAAGAATAACATCAATGAAACTCAGTCCAAAACACAGCGTCGAACATTTCATCGAGACAACCGGACCGCCCCTCCACTGCAGACCACGCCCCATCGCTCCCCACCGCTACGAGCTTGTGAAGCAAGAATTTTCAAACATGATGGCACAGGGCCTCTGCAGACCAAGCAAAAGTCCTTGGGCATCACCACTACACGTCGTACCTAAAAAGAATGGGGAAATACGAGTATGTGGAGATTACCGAAGGCTAAATGCAATCACCAAGCCCGACCGGTACCCTATACCGCGCATGCGCGACTTCACATACCAACTCGCCGGGAAGCAAATATTCTCGACTCTCGACCTAAACCGCGCATACCAACAGATACCTGTCAGCGAGCAAGATGTCGAGAAGACCGCCATCATCACGCCATTCGGTCTGTACGAGTTTCCTCGGATCTGCGCAGGACTTAAAAATGGAGGTCAAACGTTCCAACGCTTCATCCACGAAGTTCTACGTGACCTCAGCTACGTATTCCCATTCGTCGACGACATCCTCATAGCTTCGACCAACGAAGATGAGCACCAACAACACTTACGCACCGTACTGCAACGACTGGAAGAATACGGTATCACCATCAACCCATCAAAATGCGTTTTCGGCCAACCATCTGTCAAATTCCTCGGCTACCAAGTCTCGCAACAAGGAATCCAACCACCCGAAGAAAAAGTAGAAGCAATAACCAATTTCCCGAAACCACAAACAGTCGAAGAGTTACGACGTTTTCTCGGCATGCTAAATTTCTACCGAGAAAATATCAAGGACGCCGCAACCATACAAGCACCACTACACGCATACCTACACAACGTCAAGAAGCGGGATAAAACGAAAATCGACTGGACCGCTGAAGCAAACCAAGCATTCGAGGCATGTAAAGTCAGCATCAAAAACGCAGCTTTACTCGCCCATCCTTCGCACCATGCGGCATTGGCGATCTTCAGCGATGCTAGCGACAAAACCGCAGGAGCCGCGCTAAACCAATTTGTCAACAACGCATGGCAACCACTCGGCTACTTCTCAAAGAAATTTACTGACGCACAGACACGCTACTCCACATTCGACCGCGAGTTGACAGCGATTTATATGGCAACGAAGCATTTCCGCAAGATGTTCGAGGGAAGAGAAATAATTATCTACACCGATCATCGACCGCTCACGTTCGCATTCACCAAGACGAACACAAGCAACGAATTGCCACGTCGGACACGTCAACTACTCTACATATCCGAATTTACCACGGATATACGACACATCAGTGGATCGCTGAATGCAGCCGCCGACGCTCTATCACGCATAACCAAATTTCTGTAAATAAATTATCTCAAATCTGACATCACAACGGAGTTTCTCTTCTACCAACTCTCTTCCCTAAATAGTAAACACGTGTACACTTTATTTATAATATTACGTTCATGACTGTGAATGGTTTTCGGCATTTTCTTTGGATATTTTTAAATATTTGTCTTAAATAAGAAATCACAACGAATTACATTGACATTGTTGACAAACCATCATAAAATCATTGCCAGTGTAAGAAATTAGTTCCAGTGAAATTCCGCAATATGGCGCATCCTCGTATATTTCTGGTCAGGCTTTACTTCTTATGCCATTTTATTTTTCCCAACCAACTAGTTGCGTGCTTGTAAGGTGGCGTTAGAAGTACCTACGGTATGGTGGGTAACTAACATGGTTCAGTTTATTATCAAATGGGATAAGACTAACAGTAAGTTATTGGTCTGTGGCGGTCTTCCCCGGTGCGGTGATGGTCTTATCCCAGCCTTTAGGTACCTTATAACATCTGTAGTCTCCGATATAAAATGAAATCATATTTTCAGGCAACCGTGCCCAGCCTTACAGAAAACCTACATATTAACCCTTTAGTGGGTAACGGCAAGATATTTGCCGTCATACGACTCAGATATTTTATTTTTTTTCTCAATGAACGTGTTGTTAGTTAATATAACTTTTGGTTCGCATAAGAGAATATACTCGTACTAATTTACGAAAAAAAGAATAGCAGATAAACGTTATTCCAACCCATGTTAAATGATGATTCTTAGGCCTGAACTTAGATTTTTAACTATTCCTTACAATTGAACAAAAATGTTTGTAAATAAAATTTTGTTTGCTGGATTTATCCGATAGTCACAATTCTCTACTTTCAGAGACAAGATTGGCGATATAAAGTTTAAAGAAAAAAAATCTGTTATTTGATAATTAAAAAAAATTAAGACGGCAATATATTTGCCACTATCCGTTAAGTGTCTGGTGTTTATTAAAGGAAAGGGTGGGTTAGGCTACAATTGTTATTGATTTATATATGGAGCAATAGCTTAATTCAATACTTCAAATTTGCCTTTTACCTTTATTGCTGAATTAGCCGTGTTAGTGAGAAATGACAACGGAAGAAAAAAAATCTCGCAAAAAAAGTGTTGATTGTTCGTGCGTGCAATCTTATAATATAAAATATTGTTGTTGCTTAACTCGCAGGTTAGGTATTTTTAATTTTATAAAAAGGTTTGTTATAACTTTATACCTTCAGGCATTTTCTCTTTCAATGTCTATGTATTTAAAAAAATCCTTTTGTTTCGTAAGTCGCGTGATCCGTCAGTGTGTTACTTAACAGAAGTCATGAATATGATATTGAAAAAAAAAATGAATTTTAAGACGATGGCCATTCAGAAAATATACAAATAATAAAAGGTCAAAAATTGGATGCGAGACTTGTAAAGTCCCACTTTGTGCTGTCCCATGCTTCAGAGATTTTCACGTTTTGAATTAAGGTCGGGCAGCTACGGGACCCTGACTATAAGCATGGCCCGATATGCTCTTGCCCGGTTATTTATTTGAAAGAATACAATACAATACAATACAATACAATAATTCTTTATTGCACACCAACAAGAAAAATGTTACAATTGAAACCTTAATTTATAAATGGTAGACAATAGGCGGTCTTATCGCTAAAGAGCGATCTCTTCCAGACAACCTTTGGGTAGAAGAATAAGTAAAAATAAACAATGAAAGAGTAGGTGGTGAGATAAAAAATCAGCAACATAAATAACATAAAGTATAAATAATATACATATATATATAATATAGGCAAAAATACACTTATACACAAGAAAAATAATAAAAACAACACAGCTGATATCCAACTTAGCTAAGAAAATTCAGTTTTAAGTTAAATAAAGATTTTAATTATTTCTTATTATCTATTGGTTTTTAATTTATTTATTTTAGATACGTCGTGCCACCCGTAGTTCCCCCGGCAAACTGACATGACGGTCTTGTCACTTAATGCCCTTGGCTGATAGCGGCAAACATATTGCCGTCTTATAATTCGGAAACCCTGCAATAATATATACATTTCTCTTTCTCAAAAATCATAAAAAAAAACATTCATGCTGTGCGTATCGTTAAAGTTCTCGATTCATTGCTTTAAAAAAATAATGGTCAAAGGGTTAAAAATGAACAAATATATGAACACGTTACTAAGTAGGTTAGTAGGCAATGTGGCGCAACAATAGGCCATGGATGAAATTTAACCCTTAAATGCATACAATTACACTAATTTTATTTCTGAAATGACGTAAGTACCACTAAAATCCACGTCAGTTTGAGACTTCGGGACAATCTTGATAAAGTGTCTATTGACAATATTCATATTCTGACTTGTGTCATTTCAGTAACGTGTATACAACACCATGCATTTAAGGGTTAAAAAAGAAACAGTGTTTTATATATAGGTTGGAATGCCCCGCAAGCACCACCGCGGGCACAGCTAGTACCTATAGTATATATTTATCTATGTTAGCATATTTATCGTCGTCTAGTGTCCACAACACAAGCCTACTAGAGCTTACTGTGGGAACAGGATCGATTTGTGGAAGGTTGTCCGAGATTTATTTATCCAAACAATGTCGCGTAGGGTTCTACGCGCAGGGTAAGGGTTGGCAGCATAAATGAAATCCTTGAATCATTAAGAAAACATTTTATTTCCATTACATTTTGACATCTGCACGTACTGTTTCTTTGGGTTTCACTACTTATAGTAAATAGTTGAAATGTGAAGCGAAAACGGGCCATGGCGAAGCGGCCGGGCCGGCCGTCGTGAGACTACTTTTTTTTTATACCCTAGTTGGATAAAAATCCTATAACCATCCTTCCCTCCATTCATCCAGCTATCCTTGTTCCAAAATTGATGAGAAGAACTACTCTTTATCAGCAGATGGCCTTGTACCGCTGGCGTCACACGCCTATATTAATCTTTTCTGAATTAATCACCCGTGATTTTGTGATTTTATTATGTGGAATTGCTCCGATTGTTTTCCGTACCGTGTGTTGTATCAGTAGTCTCACGATGACCGGCCGAGGGTGTAGCGAAGCGGTTGCGAGCGTACATCGCCCGTCGCCTCGAAGTTCTAGCCGTGAAGGTATTGGATAACCATAGACATACAGAACTAGGACGCCCACTCTGAACGCAGTTCGACCTTTCTTTGAGCTCACACGGACTCCAGACGCTATGAAAACCGTTCGAAATTCGAAATATCAAATTCGAATTTGGAACAAACGATAGTAAAAGGAAATTACACAAATATTATATAAATAAAAAATAATGTAAAATATAATTAATTCCACGATTAAAAACATGATCAGAATTATTTAGGAAATAAGTAAAACTTTTCTTTAACCACTCCCTTGCTTAGGTACTACTAACTGTAGTTACCAGTTACCAATATTTTTATACAATAATATAAAGCAAGGGAGGGGTTAAATGTATAAATTATTCAAATTATATTTCATTCAATAAAAAAAATGTTGTTCAAAGAGCGCCATATCCGTTACCCCTGTAGTTTCTTTCTAAATTCGTTTCCTCTTGGTTTGAGCAGTCCCGCGCCTTCTGATCTGTTTTCAGAGTGCGCTACTGGTGGTGGCGCCACTGCGCGAGCGCATCACTAAAGGGGTCACCCTAGGAATCACTAAAGGGGCCGAGGTCAACTTGTGAATCACTCGGGGGGTCAACCTAGGAAATGACGCACTAAAAATAAAATACAGCCGACGTGAACTAAGGATATACAAATACCGCTAATTTCCCTAACAATTATTATGTGTTCGTACGAGTCTATGATCATGAATGGAGCATGTCAGTATAAAAATGATAGCGATTTTATGATTTTATTCATTGTTATCAATCGCTTCAAAATAAATAATTTAATAAGATTTTAAGTTACTAAACACTACCCAATAATCGTTGTACAATATATAATTAAATTATACATACATATAATCCTTCACAGTATTCACAACTAAATATATTTATCCAAACATTTTCATCAAAATTATGTTTAATTAAGTCAATTGGCAATGTAACTGCGACAATAGGGACTTCTAGCTCAGTGGCGCCACCTGCCGAAGCGAGTCGTATATTGGCTACGACCGCCCACTACCGTTAAATACAAAACCTAATTTAAGTTACTAAAATATTTCGAAATTATTCTATAATAAGGAAACTTACGTATATATTTATTCTTATAACCAAATTTAGGTATTTACTTTAAAGACTAGCATACATCAGTTATACTTAAATAACATTTTCATACATAAGTGGTTCGTATAGTTAGCTATATAGCATTCGTTAACCTAGATAAAGATTACACACGTGGGGGATAAGGAAAGTATTGAGCACAAGTCGAATCAGATAGTTGCCATATCACAGTACTAACTAAAGAAAACGAAGCGTAGGCCTGAAATTTACTCCGAATACAGTCTTAAATGCAGAACAGTCCAAAATATAGCTTTATCGCTTCAACCTCAGGGCATTGTGAAACTGACAACGAAACCTTAATGTGACTTTACATATTCAATAATGGTGACGCCTCATCGCGACCATTCGCCTATAATGTTACAAAAATAATATGAAATACTGAATTGTCGTTTGTTATATTATGGGCAAATGAAAGTAACAAACATGTTAATCGCGAACTTTTGATTATATTCCTAACGCTATTGGTGTTCTAATACGATTTCCATAACACTTAAGTCACTTAATATGATACCAGTACCAAAGACTACCGGTGCGATAAAAACCAAAATACCAAAAAAACTGTCTCATATTTTAATTCAATAATCGTAAAAGATTAAAAAACGCAATGCCAGCACATCGTTGTGACCCACAGATACTTTGATTTGAAGCGATAAAAAACCTACATAAATATCTTTTTTTTTTCAGCCCATATACAATAGCGGAAAACAGGGCCCATCAATATTATTTGGTCCAAAATTAGTGTCTAAAACAGTAGGGTTTTTACTAATTTGACCCGAAAACTGAAAATAAAATCGCTGAAGTCAAAGTTTTTAGATCATCAGTTCGAGTTAAGTATACCTGAATAAAAATTGAACGCATCATATAAATAAAATTACACAAATCGATAATAGTTGTGATTATAAATATACATATATTCGATAACAAATCTAAAAATCTTTGACAATAGCGTGTTCAAGTATTTACTAGGAATCCTATGAGTTTTGTGTAACATTGTAACACGGCCACGGCGTAGTTAGTTTCGCTTGTATTTTGCAAAAATAATTTGTCGCCACAATAGTTTGGCGAACTTTTCTTAACAATTCTGCAGGTATCCACGCTCGAAGATCACAGTGCCAATGGCTTTCTCTAGATCATAAAATATAATAAAAGGCAGTTTTAAGATTTTATATAGTAGTGGCCCGTAAACTTTGATAATGATAATTTGGAGACCATACGTAAGCATAATTTCTGCCTGTGATTCAAGTTAATTAGATTATAGTTGTGTTCAGTCGAGAGGGGAATACCCTAAGCCCTGACTCCTGAATGACTTTAATATCAAATATCGCCTGGCAACCAAAACTCACTAAAATAACTGTCACTGCTCTACAAAATCTCATATCTAGTAAGCAGATCGACACTGAGATGCGAGCTTTGTTTTAAGGTATTTGTTCGCGAGTTGAGGTTGACAACAGACGATAGCAGTATTTTAGCAATTTATCGGTATTAGTAACCCTACTCCACAAGCTAAGGGCCTTATCATTATCACACTTGCGATTTGCGAGCGAGTTTTGAACACAAATAAGCGTCCCGGCGAGCTCGCTGCGTGATCGCCTTCAAGGTTCGCTCACAAGTCGCAAGTATAAGGCCCTTAACTCTAGTGGATTTAATAAAAATTTTACAGCGTCTGGGTGATATAAAGCTAGGACAGTGATAAACAGGAAGCGGGAAGTACAAGGAAGCCCTCCGGCTGAATAATCATGCCCTAAAATATGCCGAATCAAAACACAATCAATTGTATTCCAAACATTATATACATCATATAAATAAATTGAACGGGCATGATTCAATTCCGATACATAACACTAAATATCTACAACTATATATCCATATGTATTCATATGAACGAGTGCCGAGTATTAAGATTGCCGCATATAATCCGCAAAGTACATACGTTATGTAATAAATACTTTGATGATGCAGTCACGTAATATACTGGGGACAATGTATTACTAGGAGTATTCCTAATGGGGCTGAATAAATTACTAGCATGACCCCTCTGACCAATGATTAGTAACGTGACCTCCATATGAGCAACTCCGTAGGAATAATCCTAGTAAATTAAAAAGTATACCCAGTTAAAATGAGTAGTAGCTCCACTAATTTAATTTATCTGTTTAAACATACTAATTGGCACTGAAAAACAAACTCTATACACTACGCGATACGGTCGGAAATCATAAGGATTAATTTAATAGTAACTTAGTTAATAATAAAAATGTCACTTATTTATATTAATTTCTTAGTTTGATCTATTAGGCTTTCCGCCAATTTCACAGTCCGATTCCTAATACCCTGGACGAGTTGGGACCTTGTCGTTCTACTTCATCCGATACGGTCGAATTACTAAGAGCTGGTATGGCTTGTTTTTAACAGCGACAGGGTCCCACGGCGTCCTCAACGATAGCAATATCTGAGGTTTCCATTTAAAACGACACCACACACGATAATCCCGAGATTGTCTAGGCCTACTATATTGTAATATTAATATACACAATAAGTATTTGTATATCGCCTGGTGAGAACCAAAACTAATTAAAATTTCTGTCACTAATCTTCAAAACCTCGTACCTATCTAGTTTTAAGACTGACACTGAGATACGAGCTTTATTTTAAGTAGGTATTTGTTAATTAGTGAGTTTTAATAATCGTCCGTATGGTGTAATTTTAAATTGAAACCGTTATCAGCTCTAAGGCAATTCTGTTCAACACGTTCGCGGACAGCAAGACGTCATGTTTCATGGCCCAAAGGAAACGAAACTCTACGCGAATGCTATAGCATCCTCTAGCTTTAGCTTCGAATGCTATAGCATCCTATAGCTTTAGCATCGAATGCTATAGCATCCTATAGCTTTAGCATCGAATGCTATAGCATCCTATAGCTTTAGCATCGAATGCTATAGCACCCTATAGCTTTAGCATCCGCGTCCGCGAATGTGTTAAGAACTTACTACGAAAGTAAAAACCGAGCAGTAGCGAATAGTAGTAGCTCAATGTCATCTGTCGACAACTCGGTCAATTTAACCTCGTAAGGCACTGTACCCTACAATGTACAAATTCCTAAGCCATTTTAAACATTCTTTAAATGACAGTAAGGGTCTAATTTTAGTAACTGCCTTAGACCTTACGAAGATAACGCATGCGGCGTCTAACGCAGGCGATTTAACAGAGATGGGCAACGATTATTTTTTTAATAAAATCAATTAATTAATCGATTAAACAATTAATCGTCACCTAAACGCGATTATTTTAATCGACAGAGTATTCGATTAATTCTCGATTAAAAACTGTAATACGCTCATTTGGGCACGTTATACAAAAATGCGATTGTCTTGCCATGTGTACTTACCTACAAACACTTGAAAAATCATTTTAGTGTGCTGTGTGAAATAATCTTATTCCAGTAATGCAAGGTAGTTATTATGGTGCAGTACTGTAAGGTGAGGGCGAGACAGACTTAAAAAAATAACTTATTTCTTCTTAATATTAATAATCGAGAGAAAATCAATCGAAGTTATTTAATCGATTAAATGTAAGCAGTGGATTAATTTAATCGGGTTTGAATTAATCGTCATTTTTGATCGTTAATCGCGATTAAGTAGGTTAATCTTAATCGTTAATCGATTACACTTTGCCCATCTCTGCACCAACCGCAGGCCCTATGGCATGCGTTATGGAGAACTCCCGCACCCCGCACGCGGGTTATCGACCAATGAAACTGAGCCCTAACCGTTACGATTCATTCATTGGCGACGCTCTTCAGTCTTACAGTAACTTATCGACTCTCCAATGTTCAAATCTGGCGAAGCGTCTGACGGAAATCTATGTTTTTAGCCCCTTAAGCGAAAAAGCGTTCCGTAAAACGCCCGTCAGATAAAAGTGTTGGAAATTAAATGACCCTTACATACGCTTATATCGATTCTGAACACTTCTGGTCTTATTCAGAAAGACTATTTTGAAGCGTCTGACGGAAATCTAGGTTTTTAGCCCCTTAAAAGCGTTCCGTTAAACGCCCGTCAGCTAAAAGTGTTGGAAAGTAAATGACCCTTACATACGCTTATATCGATTCTGAACACTTCTGGTCTTATTCAGAAAGACTATTTTGAACTTTACAGGTATTGTTATATTAACTTTTCGCTTTTACGGCGTCATAGTCCCAACACGACACCTCAACCTCGCCTAGTGACGTCCAAATTTTAATGATCAATAGATTCAATAGCTAGAAGTTATTCAATTCCTATTGATTGAGGAACGCTTTCGTTTTTTTCTTGTTATAGCGTCAGTGTGGATTGGTTCACCGCATGGTGTTCAAAGTTCTCGGAACGTAATGCAAAAATTGATTCATTGAATCAGTTAATGCCGCGCAGGTGAAAAAATACGGCCCAGTGAACAAAACAAAGTTTTAAATCCTCTGAATCATGTGACAAAGTACGCGGGAAATCAAAATGGTGTTCTTGACAACACTGAAAATAATGGTACGATACTTTCACAAATCATGTGCAAAGGATCCATCCGAATAGCAAAAACTTGTTGTAACATCTAACATAATTGATTTTGGAAACCTAATCAAAATATAAATTTAGTAACTCGTAAATCTATAAAATTAATAGTCTTTCCAAATAACAGGCTTGGATTGAATGTTGTGTTGTTTTCAAAATCGATACGCACAGGACACAGAAAACGCAAGTTGGACGCCGCGAACATGACATACAAGTAATGATATTTTCTTCGGTTTCCACGACTGCCACACATTTAAATAAAACAATTTAAACGCATTATATCGCGTTTGATTATTTGAGCCTCCCTAATAGTGAACCGCTGGTAGTTATTCTGCCGTCATAACGAAAAAGGACAGATGCGCCTTTTTTTCCTCTTTCCGAATATGTATCTAAGTCAATTTCACAAAAAATTTTAGATATGCCCTTTTTCGTTATGACGGCAGTATTATTTAATAAAGTAACGAATGCCCTTCTGGCTCATTTTTTAAATTCTTATTAAACGGGTAGTTTGGACAAATGTAAATTTGACAGAGAAAATTTGTGTATTTTCTCAGTCAACCTTTGACAATGGTAACTGGATAGTTGCCGAAACGACAGGGAGGCTCAAAAAATTAGTATACGTCATACAATCCGTTTAAATTGTTTTATTTTAACGCAAGTAATAACTCAGGTATTTAAGGTCATTCGGGCAAGGGCGCCTAGTGATGTACCGTTCCCAAAAAAATCCGGACACTTAGCTCATTTTGTATGGGAAATGAGAAAAGTGTCCGGAAATTTTCGGGAACGGGACATCTCTTAGCGCGCAATAAAAATATCCATAAGTACAGATATTAGTTGCATGCAACTAAGTAACTAGCTGGATGATTGTAACATGGCGTTACTTAGTAGTATAACATCTGTACTATCTGTGTGTTGAAGGGTAACCAAACAACTATTTGCCCGATGGCAAACAACAGAAACGAAACTGTACTTTTTGAAAGTTACAAATGCTCTGCGTCCATCTTCGTCTCTGTGAGAGGGTGAAGTGAATCTAAGCAGCATTTTATTACCAGAATCATCCTCGTACACAAACTGACGATCTCACGATTGCAACCCGATTGTTTCTCCATCGTAAGGTACCCAAGCGGCTATTTGGTAATTTGCCAATTAATGGTTTCAAACTCTAATATACAACGTGTCCTCTGGACAAACAGGAAAGGTACGTGTTGATTAGGATATTTCTAATCGATGTTCAAATTCCCATGCCAAATGGCATAGTATTTACAGATAAATAACTGATTTACGATTTATTACTTCGGAACAGCCTGTATGTAAATACATTGTAGTTCATGTCATGTCATTAGTGTCACTTTAATCACAGCTTTATTGATGGCAAACAACTGATAAAGTATGTTACTATTTACTGTTGATTTGCCTCATTAAATTTGTTAATATTTTTTTTTCATCCAATCAAATAATACATATTATTAGAGCATTGCTGAGATAGAACTATACTCGGGATTTCGGTCCTTGTCCGAAAGCCGAGGACACGTTGTACATATATACTCATCGCAATGGTATAAAAAAGCTGGTTTTATTTTATTTTTTTGGTGAGTACTTAATAATCCTTTGGGTTCCAATTATATCTTACGGTACTGAAATTTGACTTTGACATTTCGTAACCAGATACAAATAAATTTCTCTTAAAAATTCAATTTTTGTGACAAGCTTCACTTTGCTTTGAACATTAGGATTCAGGAGAAGGAACTAAAATATTCGAGGGAACTAAAATATTATAATGTATAATCATATCTGGGTAAATCAAATTTTTGTGTTGTTTACTCTGTCCCCGTTGTCCAAGTGACATCTTCATACTGTTTCATAGAAAAATGCTTAGGTTGTCCGAGGGACAAATTTTGCGTAACCAACAAGGTGCACTCAGTGGCGTAGCGAGGGTATGGCAGCTAGGGCACGCGCCCTGGGCGCCATTCAGCGGGGGGCGCAAAAAATATAAATATACTAAATACCTATTGAAAAAATAATTGCAAAAATGGAAATATATATTTTTTTATTTTTAGTATTCACTTTTTTTATTTAGTATACATTTCTGCGAGAACTGAATGTTGATGTTATTTATAGTCAGGGCCAGCCTTAGCCATACAGGCACCCTGGGTGAGTCTTTCATTGTGTGACACTCTAGGCGCCCTAAGAGTTGGTTAAAGAAATGCCCTTTAGGAGTCAGCAGCGCTCCGGACGCCCGCCCGCTATGCCGCCCTTCCATTATCGTCCCACACAATTCTTAAAGTTCCAAGTATTAAAAACGTAATGTTTACACATGAAATTTTACCTTCATTACTTCTGGTAAACAAAACTTTATCAACTTTGTGTTAAAAAAATCTTCTCAAAAATCTGAAGTTGGTAATGTTAATTGGACTTAAACCTCTATCAAACCATTGAAATTAATTCGCAATTCCCGCGCTTTATGTTTCGGCGTATTCTCTAGGCTCTAGAGTCTAGGGGGAATATCATGAGATGAGCGCCGTGCCGAAAAAAAAAACAGTGTTCCTGTTTGAATCGTTTGGATCGCCCAACTCCAAGAAAACGCTAAACGAAAAAGCTATAAGCATTGCTTTTTAGGGTTTCGTACCTCCGAATGAAAAACGGAACCCTTATGGGATCGCTCGGTTGTCTGTATGTCTGTTCGTCTGTCACAGCCATTTGCTTGGAATCTACTGGTCCGATCAAGTTGTGGAACATAAGGACTACAGGTGCTGTGACCCAAAGAGGGACATCCAAAGTAAAGTAATGAAATTTAAGTTGTTAAGGTCACGTTGATTTTAGAAAACTCATGCGCACGCGCCGCCTGCCCCCCGCAACCGCTATGTCCCTGGAGTTTATATCTAATATCTTTTAAAATATTCATTTAAATCCCATGCGGTAAAGCCATAGCGAGGCCATATTGATCTATATTAAAATGCATAGTTTATTTAAGGTACTTAATTGGACAAGGCTTAATGCTGTGTTACTTAAAATGGCTTCGTAAATAAGCCATTATTTCTCGTAAGAAGTAAAGTATATAAAAAGTGGTTACAAAATAACCATCGCGGACTTTTTTTGTAATACTGTAGTACATTATTTTGAACTATCTCGTAGGGTTCAGTCAGCGTTTGTAATGTAAGCGCAAAAAATGTGTTTATTTACGACATCACATTAGAAACCTCTAAAATTATCAGTGTTTCTTTACTATATTATGCATAGGCACAGACAGACAGACAGCAGAAAGCGACTTTGTTTTATACTATGTAGTGATAATTTATTTATGTACGTATTTTTACATCATAGAGTTATAACTACTCGTCTGATGACAAATGAGACAGCCGACACTTTAATATGGCTAAGGTAAAACAGATAAAAAATTTAAGCGACTCAAAAAAAAAACGATTTACAAATTTCGCACTTGCTACGTCGTGTTTTCATCTGATTGTATTATGAGCCCCACACCCCCGAAATTTTTTCGCGCTCGCTACGCTCGCGATTTCAATATGGCCAGCCAGGCTAAATCCGATGATGAACAAGTCACTTAGAAAAAAGTTAACGCTTTACAAACTTATATTTTTCAAAAAAGCATCTAACTAATCATTCTTTCAATAGGTAAATGCTCCCACCATTTGTACCTTGTAGCTGTACTACTTATTAGGAACTACCTTCATCTAGCTCCTGATACACACCGTGGGTGCACTAGATAATAATTGTTGAGAGGTGGGTTTATCTGACATTCGAAGAATGTCAGTACTGCCTCTTTTACTCGCTCTCCCTTTTCGCACGCAGTAGGTACACATATGCCTAGTACGGTCGCGTCAAATACCCACTCACTACTGTGGCGCAAGCGCATTCCCGTTAGTGGGTTTGTATTCCCATTGAAAGTACGTCTTACTGTGGTAGTTAGATCTAACCAGGTTTGATATAGTGCAAGTCATGTCTAAAGATAAAATAAAATAAAAAATAAAACTGTGTAGGGTTTTTTTTAGGTAAAATAATTGACCGAGGGGCGCAGTTTGAACGTGTGCCCTGGGCGCCATTTTACCTCGCTACGCCCCTGGGTGCACTTAAAAGTTGATTCACCCATCTGTCGTGAATTGCGTATTTTTTTAAATATTATTTAATTATAAATTGATTCTGTATAAATAATGTTCTGTTTTCAGTATGTAAACTATTTAATTATTGATTGTTGCAGTGTCCGCAGGGTCTCCTAGTGGACCAAATTAATTATCTTCCGTCTAATGTAAATAGCTATAAAAGCAATAAATAAACTGATACCATTAGAAATTTTCTTTGAAGTCGGTTCATTAAGTGATTATTTTGTAACTGGTTACTAAAACGACAGTGAAGTAAAATGGCGTCTAGTGATGTGCCGTTAACGAGAATTTCCGGAAACTTTTCTCATTTTGTGAGGAAAGTTTCCGGAAATTCTCGGTAACGGCACATCACTAGGCGTCACACGTGAGATCGCCCTTTCTGTGTACGCTGAGAAGATAAGTGGTTTGATATGATAACAGCCCGATCGAGACTTCGCGGCGAGCGGTAAAAACAAAATCATAGCGATCCATGGTATAAGAAAATAAGGTATGAGTATGACACTCCGGCTAGTGAGACTTTCTATTTCTACGCCACTGATTTGTTGCAGCTTTATAGAAAAAAAATGATTATAAGGAAAAAGATGTTCCCGCCAGTTGCGTTAGCATAAATGCATAATTATTATTTTAGGTATTGGTACCGATTGTCATGTTCTTTGAGTAAGTTTTATATTGTCGCAATAATTGATTTGAAAGTTTTAAAACACTCACGATTTTATGAGTATCATACAAGTAACAAGGGAATCGGGGAGTATTTATTTATTCATTTATTTAAACTTTACTGAACAAAACAAAAAGTGTACAAATGGCGCACTTAATGCCATAAGGCATTCTCTACCAGTCAACCATTGGGCTAAACAGAAACATTTTGTGGTGCAGGGCCTGTTAAATATCAACATTATACCAAAAGAGAAACTTATTAATATTATATATATCAATAATATAATGAACACAATAAATAAACATACACAAATATGCAATACAATATACTTACATAAACATTATTTTGACCATAGTTATGCAGAAAGCGACCAGCGTAGATTTTTTGTCAAAGTGACTTAAGTCTTAATCAATGAATGAGTTTGGTCGCTTTTTGCATTATGAAAAAAAAATCTTTGGTAGCTTTCTGAATAACTATGGTTTTCTTGTACCCATTACGATACACCACTGGCAACACAGAAACGGATTGACAGAACCAACCGACCAATCATAGCGTGATGACGTCAAACATCCCGTCTGTCATTCCGGAATGCCATACCTTATTTTCTTACACTATGGTAAACCAATCGTAATGCATAATTATATTTTTTTGTACGACTGGCGGCAAAAACTGTTTTCCTTATAATTATTTTGTAACCAGAAAGCGGTCAATCAGTGATTTAAAAACTCTTACTAGCGAGGTGTCATACCTTATTCTCTTATATCATGGGTGATGCTATATGGCGGCTATAGAGTAGCATCGTCTAGAAAACATGTTCCGTTCAAATAGTTGCACAGTTATGCGTTCTTCACACTGGCCATGCGCGACTCAGATTGGTGGCTTATATAGCCTGCCAAGTTGCGCTTGAACTCTTTGATAGTTGAGCTATTTCAAATGAACATATTGAGACAATAACTCTCAATTATATAATGAAGATTGTATGAAAAAAACGCGGCTACGATTAAATACTAAAAATAACCGATTGCATATAATGTGTAACTAAGCCCGTATTCTAGCGTAACAACTATTTTTATAGTTTGTATGACGTTTTGTACTATTTCAAGTGCAACATCGAAACAGGCTCAAGGGAAATGATTAATTGTAATCATAATCAAGTCAAAATCTGTCGTGACAATAACCGGGTATAACTAAATTAGTCCATAAGTAAAGTAAACAGAAACGCTTACCTTTTCGATCCTTATTGTCATTGTGACAGCGAAAAGGGTATGTGTTTCGATTTCCTTGACTCTACGGTTAGCGGCAAGTTCTTACGCTGAATAACACAGTCAAAATTATTTGTTAACGATTAAACTCTTGATCACAGAATCGCTAATAATACTCTAATTCCGCTGCTGACTTTATCTTTAAAGTAACTGACCAATTTAATGTTTTTTTCTTTATTATTATTGACACAAAGGCAAATTTTGAAAGTAAAATGTAATGTGATCCACTGCAACGTAGGATCGCAGGTTCGAGTCCCGTTTACATTGCAGTAGAACACATTTTTTTAAATCATAAATTACCTTGGTGTCAATATTTGTAAAAACATTTAATGTGCCATTTCCACATTGAAACAGAATCCATGAATAGATTCAATTGAAAAAAAAAAATACTATTCTTTTGCCATCTAGTGAATGAAGGTTTTATCTCTCTTAGATATTAATTCCTTTGCTTTCTGATGGTAGAGTATACGAAGTAGGTTAAGGATAAATCATTCAAAACAAATATCAATGTCATTGTCACAACAAATACCCAACTAGCAAAAAAGTCTTAGATTGCGCACTTTATAAGAGTGGTGGGCTTATAGCGCTCTTATAATTGTTTTGCTGATGCTGCTGCTCTTATATTAGCTTTAGATAAGATGGTACGGACTCAAGAACTCTCAGTCTTATTACCTAGTCTCATATATGTATATAAGCGCATTTTATAATACTATTATAAGTCTCTTACTCCTACAACAACATTTACGAAGACTCATTGTACTTGAGAATATCTGTTCTTATATCCACATTCTCTAAGTTGATTTGATTTTATAATGGTCTTGATAAATGTTCTTATAAGAATGTCAGACTAATATCAGCATAACATTAAAGCACTATAAGTGCATACTTTTTTGGTCTTCATAAAACTATTATTAGATCAATATAAGATGGTTTGATCTTAAATCGATTTTGGGAACACAATTGTAAGAATAACGTTTAGTTAGCCATATTGTTTTGTGAAAAAGAGAGTGCTGTGATTTTAATTTTTGTGTAATAGGCATGGATTACAGAGATTGGAAAAAGCATTCCAAAAATTAATGTTAAAAAATTTACTTTTCATGTAGGTTAAGCAAGAAACCCTAAATTAATTCAATATGGCCGTACCACTTGTATTCAGAATGCTAATATTAGCGTAAATGATCTTACAGTAGTCTAATAGTGCGCTGGAAAAATGCAACTATCAAAATGGCACCGTTATCACCACAAATAAAGAAATAAAAAATTATAAGAGGATATTTAAATTGAATATTTGAGTAGGCGCATGAAATTTGAAGTGTAAAACAGGGTCCACTTTACAGTAAATAATATTTTCCAACGTAAAAACTTACCGCCCAACGCAACATAAACACACACCAAGATTTTCACAAACACGTTATTTTATTACGTTACCATCACTATTAGGGAATTCATAAACAGTTGTGACAATAGGTAATATTTATTTTTTTACTGTCACGCTGCAGTTTCACTCAAGACATACAAGTAATCAAAATAAGCTTGTTTAGGCTCACAAGATTCTAACGTTGGACCAATATGCGTCTATGTGGGCTTACAAAACACTTACGTGAGAGCGATATTAGCCTAAGGCAGCTTAAATTAGTTTTGGCAAGATTACTGTAAATGCAATCAGTATTCAATTAGACTGATATTAGGACGATATAAAGTAAATACACTTATAATTTGCGCCCAAATCCAGGCTTATACGATGATATAGGATCAATATAAGAGCGAAAATTTGTAGTCTTTAGACTGTTGTTAGTGCGATTTTGCTGGTTGGGTATTGACCGAATCTTGGACCAATAATTTGATAAAAGACTGCCAATGCCTATACAAAGTCTGCCTTTAGCCTTTACTCAGCCTTTATACAGCTTAAATTAGAGTTACAATGGTTGTATAAGGTCTTATAATCTCAAATCAATCCGATGACATTTAGAGGTCACTCAAAATTTAGCAATTTTCGCGCGACAAGCGATGTCGTGGCCAGATATGGTAGCCCTGCTGGACGATTCAACGCAACTTTTTATAGGCATTGGCAGTTTACTTCAATTATAATAGCCCATGACCGAATGGAAATGTCGAAGATGTTTTAGTCTTTGGTCAAGTTGTAGGAATGTTAGTAGAAATGTTTTGTTTTACATGGCGCGAAATGCTTTTTAAATAAAATGTACGACCAAATAAATACTTTCACAGTATGAATACTGCTCCTTAAATAATACCTGTATTTGAAAATAAATCAACACAAAGAAGAATCTACAACATATTATATACAATGACGAAAATCGATGGTAAGCCACTATGCTATTACAAAATTGTCTCATGACCAAACAACGGATAGACGGGGGCAAAAATGTACCGGTGCTAGTAATTGATTAAATGTACATTAATTTTATCGACATCGATAAAATGCAATTTTGAACCACCATTATCATAACTAATGGCTAAGTCGGAATACCTTTTAATTATGTGCAAACCTCATTTATTTACAACTATAAACAACTGATATCTGACATTGACTCTGGACTAGAATCACTCTTGACAGAATAAAATATCAATTAAGATCATTCCTTAATTTTTTTTTTGTGTACCTATAGGATTATATAAAATCCTAGAACCTACACAACAGTTGTACGTCATTTTTATCGATATCAACTAATAAAATTTGTTTAATTTGTCCTCGCACTAATTAAACGTCAGTACAAATTGCCCCCGTCTATCCGTAGTTTGCTCATGACTTATGCGTTAAGTCATTATATGGTTATAATTTGACTTAAAGCGAAAAATAGTCCGTTACAAGTCAGTATAATGTTACAAAATGACTTACATGTTGTGATTTGATTGTCAACTGTTATTTTCCATTCACGCGTCTTCTTTGTCTTTATTTACTCTTGAGATCCAAACTTTAGGCAGTCCGAAGTCTATACAATAAGTATAACACAAAACATTCCTATACAAAAATATAATATCGGTTCATTTTCACCGATCTGTGACTTTGCGTCAATTTAATTCGTAATATTCAGTATATATATATAGATTAGAAGATCCTTAAATTGTGTTGAGTCATACACAGACTGGAAAATATGTGTTGAACCTGAAATTGTGGTATCTGTCTCTTTTTGCCTTTACATACCTGTGCTAACTCGGGGCACTTTCTAGGGATTTGATATCGATAAAAATATGTCGATATATATTATATTATAACATGTCTCATTGAAAATTCTCGATTACTATAAAAAGGTTCGATATTATGTCTGATAAAGTGGATATTTTCATCTAGACGGCAATATTTAATACCGACGAATATGGAAGAAATATTGATTGTATACTTACTGTGAAAACTATTTTAAAATAAACAAATAAATACCCGCACGTTTAAATTAGTTTTAGAATGAAGAGAAAAAATATATATTTATGTTGATTAACATTTAGATATTGACAGTAACATCGATATATTTTTGTCGATAAAATATTTTGCTACGTCACTTTATTGTCAGTGCCCCGAGTTAGCACAGGTACGCATCACGCAAATCAAAATCACTATAGGTCCGCAGAAATGAGACAAATTTTCAGCCAAATCTGAGTATGACCCTGACAGTAGGACAGATTCTAACTATACGTACGTATTGACGGATTCGTCTTAACAATGTTTATGTTAAAGTTGGTGTTGATAGTAGAAGGGTTAGATTTCAGTGCTCGAATAGTTCCTCGGCGGAGCGTTGGCTGTTTACCTGTAGAAGGATAAATAAAATTATAAGGATAAATTAAATAATAGTAGCAAAACTGTAAATAGTCTAGACTAGATTTTCGGTCATAAATTAGATATAATTAAATTAGTTAAGTTTACTTAAAACCATTAACCATTAAATAAATAAAACTACATGTAACCGAAAGGAAGAGCGGTGCCACCCAACACAGGCTTGTTTGCTTACCGGGTGGCTCCATCACCTTAGATCATAGACTAGTGTGTTTTATGAAATAAAGAATATTGTTTTTTTTTTTTTTTTAATTTCAATTTCGCCTTACAACAAACACGCCTAGAAACAGGCTTCGAAGTATCAAGTTTCAGGAGGAACAACTCGAGAGAGCAGTAAAGGAATTCATACAAAATTTAACGCATAAGCAGGGAAGTCTTTTTTAAACATGGCGTCTGTGTTCATGAAAAAGCTAAACAGCTGAATCATATTTTTTTTGAGTGGTGTATTTTTTATTTCATTGCATATGTTTGAGAAAAGCATTATACATGCCTTAGCCGTGAAAGGGGCTTGCCGACATCGTATTACTATCCGTCTATACCTACTCACCCAAGCCCTGCGTTCCCGGCGTTTGCAGTATAGTACAAATTTTGTAAACTAATCTCATGCACTTACCTGCATTCACAATGGCATTGTGTCTAATACAATCCTATCTGCTTTTGTTCTCGTAAGCGCCAACCAGTTACTTACAAAAAAAGGTTAGAACTACATTGCGTGGATATTGAATTTTCAACCTTATTCCTTGTTGAATAGGTTTAAAATGGTTGATGATGAGAGTTCATAGTCCTTTTTCAAGAATACGTTCTTGTGGAGAGTCGGACGGTTGTAAAATTCCCAAAAAGTTATGATTACCATTATTCTGTTAGTGTATTTTATAGTTTCATGTCCAAGGAAATAGAGTCGATAATCTATATTAACTTTCCAAGGTGGTTACAATCTGATTTTACTACGAGCTCGCTATCTTAATTTGTGGTTTACCACTCAAATGGTATTCAGTTCTTAAGTGGATAAGCTTATAAATGGGTGAATCAACTTTTTTGTGTTGTTTACTCTGTCCCCGTTGTCCAAGTGACATCTTCATACTAAATGCTTAGGTTGTCCGAGGGACAAATTTTGCGTAACCATAGCAACAAGGTGCACTTAAAAGTTGATTCACCCAAATAATGACACAAAGGTAAATTAAGAAAGAAAAATTTTTCTTTCTTAATTTACCTTTGTGTCATTATTTATAAAAATAAAATGTGGTATTACCACAAAAAATAAGCATCGATATAAAAAAAAGATACTATACAAATATTTGGATAAGCTTAGCTTAGAAAATTTGTACTATAACTACTATTGCCTGTTTGAGAAAAGCACCACACAAGCCTGGGTGACAACAGGCGGCTCGTATCTCTAGGCGGCCTCTTCGACACTCGGCCGGCAATCCCCCATTTCCCGGCCTCTGCAATGTATAAGCAGCTCACCTAGTGACGATGTCGTGTAGTTCCCGGAGGGCTTTCTCGACGCCCTCGGCGAGGTGGTGCGCGGGCGGCGCCGGCGAGGCGAGCGCGCGCGCCTCGCTCTCCAACCTGCGACAGTAGGTATTGAGGTAAATGCCTTTTTTTTTTTTTTTAATTTATTTAAAACAAGGAACTTATGACCTATTACATACGGTGGGCGAAAACCGCGCACGGTTTATCTGCCACCGCGTTATCTCTCGCTTATAGCCTATCTCAATATTTTATACTTAAACTATTTATCATTATCATAGAAAACCGTACACCCGACTTTATCACCTTACAAATAAGGTTGATCACACGTACCGAGCAAACGGGCGAGACAGTAAAATGTTTCTCGGCCGAGACAGTGATATAAGTGAGTAGCTGTTTACACATGTTTTGAAATTAGCACAGGCAGTTCAGTTCCATTGATACTTTCGGACATGATGGATCGTTAAAAAATCGCCGAGTGGAGAGACAGAGCACGTTCAGACCGGCCGAGTGAGCGAGCGAGACAGTGCGGGGTAGCGGGAGGGTGGACACCTAGTAGATAGAACGGGAGCCGAGCTACTGTCTCGCCCCTTCGCTCGGCCGAGCACTCGGCGCTATGTTTATACGCACCGAGCACTCGGCCGAGAGCACTGTCTCGCCCGTTTACTCGGTACGTGTGATCAAGGCAAAAGCCTGACCAGAAATATATGAGGATGCGCCATATTGCGGAATTTCACTGGAACTAATTTCTTACACTGGCAATGATTTTTGATGGTTTGTCACCAATGTCAATATCATTCGTGGTGGTTTCTTTAAGAGAGAAATATTTAAAAATAACCAATGAAAATGCCTAAAACCATTCACAGTCGTGAACGTAATATTATAAATAATGTGTATACGCGTTTACTACACGAAAAACAGTGCATTCCAATAAATTATTTTACCATAGGAACTGACAGGTATTTAAACTAATGTCATTATAGTGCGGTTGCGATTGGTTGCAAAATTGTTGCCATATAAATCTTATAAATAGCGCCCTCTTGACAATCCTCATATATTTCTGGTCAGGCTTTACAACCGACGCGGTTGGCGCAGTGGTTAAGCAACTGCCTACTGAGCCGACGGTCCAGGGTTCGAATCCCGGCAAGGTCAAATATTTGTGTGATGGACTCGAATATTTGTCATTGTGCCTGGGTCATGGGTGTTATTTGTATTTAAGTATGCATTTATCTATGTAAGTATGTTGTGTATGTATGTCTAGTGTCCATAAAACAAGCCTATTAGAGCTTACTGTGGGACTAGATTGATTTGTGTGGTGTCCGATATTTAATATTTATTACAACCCCAGGATTGGAGGTGGAAACAGTCGAGATCGAAACCTCGATTTCTTCAACACGGTTACATAAATTGTGAACCTCACTTGTATGTGACGCAATAGTTACCAGGTGCAAACTTAACGTAAACTGATAGTAAGGGATAAGGAGCAGCGATATGTCTAAAGGGGATAGAGGGAGAATGATGGGAGTAGGAGCAGTGATATGTCTTAAGGGGATATAGGGAGAATGATGGGAGTAGGAGCAGAAATATGTCTTAAGGGGATATAGGGAGAATTATGGGAGTAGGAGCAGTGATATGTCTTAAGGGGATAGAGGGAGACTGATCGGAGAAGAAGCAGTGATATGTCTTAAGGGGATAGAGGGAGACTGATCGGAGAAGGAGCAGTGATATGTCTTAAGGGGATAGAGGGAGACTGATCGGAGTAGGAGCAGTGATATGTCTTAAGGGGATAGAGGGAGACTGATCGGAGAAGGAGCAGTGATATGTCTTAAGGGGATAGAGGGAGACTGATCGGAGTAGGAGCAGTGATATGTCTTAAGGGGATAGAGGGAGACTGATCGGAGAAGGAGCAGTGATATGTCTTAAGGGGATAGAGGGAGACTGATCGGAGTAGGAGCAGTGATATGTCTTAAGGGGATAGAGGGAGACTGATCGGAGAAGGAGCAGAGATATGTCTTAAGGGGATAGAGGGAGACTGATCGGAGTAGGAGCAGTGATATGTCTTAAGGGGATAGAGGGAGACTGATCGGAGAAGGAGCAGTGATATGTCGTAAGGGGATAGAGGGAGACTGATGGGGACAGAGCTGTGATATGTCTTAAGGGGATAGAGGGAGACTGATGGGGACAGAGCTGTGATATGTCTTAAGGGGATAGAGGGAGACTGATGGGCACAGAGATGTGATATGTCTTAAGGGGATAGAGGGAGACTGATGGGCACAGAGCTGTGATATGTCTTAAGGGGATAGAGGGAGACTGATGGGGACAGAGCTGTGATATGTCTTAAGGGGATAGAGGGAGACTGACCGGAGAATGATGGGAGTAGGAGCAGTGATATGTCTTAAGGGGATAGAGGGAGACTGATCGGAGAAGGAGCAGTGATATGTGTTAAGGGGATAGAGGGAGACTCATCGGAGGAGTGATATGTGTTAAGGGGATAGAGGGAGACTGATAGCAAAACGAGTAGTGATATGTATAAGGGTATAGAGACAGACTGACCTGGCGGCGGCAGCGCGCAGCTGCACGCGCAGCTGCGGCGGCGCGGCGACGGCCGCAGCCGTGCACGCCGCGCCCAGGGACGCGAGCCGCTCGGACGTCGTCAGCCGCCAGAGCGAGCCGCGCCCGCCGCCGGTGCAGCCGCGACGGACCTGCGCAAGTTACATAGTCGAATTGAGCCCTCGTATGCGATGTCTATACCTAGAGATTTTCCTAGCACGAACGACGTGTTGTTAGTGCTCGACAAAATAAAAACATCGACAATCCTGTTATCGATAAGTACCACTTCAACGTTATAGAGAAAAATCACAGACCTAAATTGTTATATGGAGCGGATACGCGGTAAAAAGTTAATATATGGAGCAGTCTAAATGAAACAACGTTCAGTTTGTATTGTCTATATAGTGTGTATTTCTTTATAACGTTGACGTGGTGGTTATCGATAACAGGTTAGTCGATATATAATTATGTAAGCACTAACGACCGGTGGTTCCTGCTAGAAAAATATCTAGGTACCTATAGCGATGTCAAAAAATTCCTAACCAAATTGATATTTTAACGTAAGCTTCAAATTTCCCGCACGGAGCCGTGCTTGCATACGAGGGAGGGGTTATTGAGCGGCAAAAACACAAACATACGAAGAATCATTATAAAAATATAAATTTACCAAATACATTAAAACCAATGAAAATTGAAAACGTGGTTTAATACTTTTAGAATAATTATTATCTACTCTTCTCTTTAAACAGGCATTTAAAACATTAAAGTAAAAAGATAGGTAATGAACGGGTAAATTACCGGTAACTCCCATAGAAACATTTACCGGTTTGCTATCTCTACTTCGTGCACCAGACCACAAAACAGATAGGTACAGAAATCAATCTACATACAAGCGCGCTCGAGCAAACGCACACATAGACATTGCTCACGGACACGTCAAGCGGATGGCACTCGCGCTCGCACTGGTCCGAACTGGTCCGAGATATCGTGTCCGTGAACAATGTCTATGTGTGCGTTTCTTGTATATATATATATATTTTTTTTTTTATGTCATAGGGGGCAAACGAGCAAACGTATCGCCTGATGGAAAGCGATTACCGTCGCCCATAAACACCTGCAACACCAGAGGAGTCACAAGTGCTTGCCTACCCGGAGGACGAAGATAGAATGCCTCTATGCTAGTAATTTCACCGGCTATCTTACACCGGAACACAACAATGCGAACATTGCTGTTTGGCGGTGGGTTATATAGATTGATTTCTGTACCTATCTGTTTTGTGACGAGAACGACTGGAACTTGGCTGGTTTTTCGGACCACGCCCACCTTATTGATTACGGTATGGACTCACGTCATTGGTACAGCTTTCCAGCGAGGACCGGAGCCTGGCCAGCGCGTCCTCCTCCGCCTCCTCGCTGCTGATGGGCGTGGCGTATATCCCGCCCTTCAGCGGCCGACACTTCACCGCCGGCTTACTCGGCACGGCCGGTTTCTCGTCCCTCTTGCACACGCTTCCACTCCTCCCTACATATAATAAATCTATACTTTTATAAAACTATAGATTTGTATTGAAATCCATACTATCCATACTAACCAATACTAATATTATAAATGTGTCTGTCTGTCTGTCTGTTACCGCTTCACGCTTAAACCGCTGAACCTACTTAGATGAAATTTGGTATGGAGATAGTTTGAGACCCGGGAAAGGACATAGGATACTTTTCATCCCGAATAAATTTAGTGTTCCCGTGGGATGAGCGGGTTACACCGCGGGGCACAGCTAGTATTATAAATGCGAAAGTGTGTCTGTCTGTCTGTCTGTTACCTCTTCACGCTTAAACCGCTGAATCGATTTCGATGAAATTTGGCATGGAGATAGTTTAAGATCCGAGGAAGGACATAGGATAGTTTTCATCCTGGAAGTTATCCTTAAAAAGATTGAAAAGTGAGTAAGTAATTCATGATGACATTGATGACCCTGTAGGAAATGTAATGATTAGACCAAAAGCACAATTGCTCTTACATTTGCTTAGGCGCTTTTAATAATCCCTTTTATTAATTAAGGTGATTAGGTGGATATCTATCGTGTTGTACGAGGTTGCTTCCATACTTCCATGTTCCACGCGGACGTAGTCGCGGGCAAAAGCTAGTACTATTATAAAATTCTATAAAAAGGTCACGTATGCCACATGCACCCTGATAGATGGGCTAATCGAGCCACGAAGTGGGTGCCGGATAATGGGTGGCGACGACGTGGCAGGCCGATACGGAGATGGCGTGACGACCTGGACACGTTCCTTAATAATTGAACAGAAATAGCACCGAACAGGGAGTTGTGAAAATCGAGGGGAGAGGCCTTTGCCCAGCAGTGCAACACAAAAACAAGCAAAAAATAATCATAATAAAATTCTACATTTGTATTGAAAATAAATTTCCTAATGGTAATGATTTCAAAATAAATCTTAGCGTGATGCAGGGCCGTCATTCGTTTCGTATGGGCGCGCGGCGCCATTTGTTTTCATAATTTCCTTTGTTGCATCACGCCGAAACGGCTAGACAGATATGAACCAATTTTGGTACAGGAATAGTTGGACATCCAAAGATGGTTATAGGATACTTTTTATCTAATTATTTTATTTTATTGAAATTCTGATTATTTGATTTTACTATTGTTTAGACTCAGTTACTGTATTCTTCTTTGATTTGATTATTGCATACTTATTATTTGTCTATGGGATTTTATTTTATAATGGATTTTTAGTTTTGAATTTTTGACTGTGGTATTTAAATTTAATTTTCATCACACTTGTTCGTAAACAAGGGTAAAGAAAAGCGGGCGGTAAGTCGTAAATTACGCCCTAGGGCGGTAAGTAATTTTAATCACACTTTAAGGGTTCACATGCTAGAAAACCGGGCGGTAAATCGTATATTACGCCCTAGGGCGGTAAGTCGTATATTACGCCCTAGAGCGGTAAATAATTTTGGTATTGACAACTACTACTTTTGTTTTATTTCCTCCAAAGTGTGATGAAAAACGTCGTACGTGACTCTGGTGGTAAACGAATACCAAACTCGTGTCATTAAAGCCCTCGCCTTCAGCTTCGGGCTTCTAATAGACACTCGTTTGTAATTCCTCGTTTACCACCCTTGTTTCGTAATGTACTATTCCGATTGTGTATATTTGTAATTCAAAATGTTTTGCATGGCTTTTCCTAATGGCAATAAAATGAATTGAATTGAAAAGGAAAAAGCACGTACCTATATGGCTGGACCGTTCCTCGGGGGACGTCTCCTCGCTGTCGTCGCCTCGCGGCTTCAGCTTTGGACTTAACCTCTCGTCCGAGTCCTTGTTCTCCCACAGCTTCTTCAAGCTGCTTATGCTGCCCGTGCTCCTTCTCTTGTCCTCTTCCTCTGTCTCCAGGGAGCCTGAGTCCGAGCGGCGTTCGTCGCTCTTCTTCGACTCCTGATCGGGGGAGTTCTTGGTGCCGTTCGTAGCTGCAGTGGAATTGTCCACCTTCCGTAAACGGGATTTGAAGTCTATAATCGATCGGGATTCCTCCTCTTTGGCGGCAACTTTTTTGTCTACCTTCTTGAGCTGCGACTTGAAATCGGTCGGTTTCTCGTCTGTCTTCTGTATGTTGTTGTAGGAGGTCTTTCGGAGGCCCGCCTTTAAGTCTATAGGAGAGACCGTTTCTTTGTCTGACTTATGTTGAGTCTCCTTCTTGTCAGCTTTCCTCAGCGCCTCCATGTTGAGGCTTTCGGAGAGTTCTGACACGAGTCTAGTGACAGGGTCACCGAAAGATGTCTGCATGACTAAATCGTTGGCGGGTGGAGAGTCTTTGAGCTTGTGTTTCTTTTTGTCGGCTCTCTCTTTGATTTCCGCCACGAGTTTCAACTCGAGCATCTCTTTCATGGTTTGTTTGTGAGTTTTTTCTTCTTCGTGATCGTCTTCTTCGGTGCAGTCGGGGGGTGGGGGCGGGGGGAGCTGGGTTTCCTCGGGCGGTGGAGGGAGATCGGGTGGAGGCGGGGGGAATTCGAGTTCGGCGAGTCGGGGGCGGGGTTTGGCGGGGCTGTTGGTGAAGGATCGTAAGGGGGGAGCGCGGTTGGCTCGGGGGGAAGCGGGGGCGGGGGCGGTGACGCCGCCGGAGGAGTTGGAGCGGATCATGTGGGGCTGGGCGCGGGTGCGGGGGGAGAGGGAGCGCGCCTCCTCGGGCTCGCGGGCGACGGAGGCGGCGCCGCCGGACTGCCGCAGCGACTCCAGGTAGGCGCCGATGCGCGCGCCCTTCGGCAGGGTCCCGTAGCGATTGATGGCACGCTTCACGTTTTGGACCTCCAGGGCCGCAACTTGGACGCCTTGCTGCAAGTTTAATAGAATAATCAGTATTACCACGTGTTACCGGGATTTAAACATGTTAGCAGGTTTATATTCGGTCTTGCGAAGGGGGAATTAAAAGTATAGCCACTCTCACTATTAACTTAGCTGCGTGGGGTTACTGACCTTCTACTTGAAGAAATTTTTTCTATCTAATTATTTGCTAAAACCCTTGCTGGACCCGATGTCCTACAAAAAGGACAGCACGACCTACAAGTAGACACTGACCTTCTGTTCGGGCTGCTGATGTCGCCGCTTGGCGCGATGCCGGTGCTCCCCGCCCGCCGCCGCCCCCCCGCTCTCGTCCGTGTCGGGGGTCGCTTCAGCGAGCGAGCCCTCCGACGAGGCCTCCCGCGCCCGCGCTCCCCCTGAACACAACAACATACCTACTGAACATGACGGAATTGGATTGTATGTTTCAAAGTAATGAGACAAGACTAAACTTTTCAAGAATTTAAATCCATTTCACGTTTGTTATTCTCAAAGTAAAGCACACTTATGCTCCATGATGACTTGATTCAAAATACAAAATGGTCAAGTTGAGCAAAATCGAATAACACAATTATTATATGTTTAAGTCATTAAATTTTGTCTCAGTACTCCATTAAAAAATATATTATCTCTTCCTTTCTTTCCTTCTCTTCCTCTCTCTCTCTCTCTCTAGGTCAACAGAGATGGCTACATAAAACTCTACGTTAATATTAATTTATATACTCAATTTAACATCAAACTGTTGATATTATATTAACCAAACATTTTTATCAGTATACGTTTAGTTTTCTTATTAAAGAAATAGGCATTAAATAATTCATTAAAGCAATCGTAAATTTACAGGTTTACTAAATGAAAACATAAAAATGTCAACTCTTTCATAATGGGCGCCCTTTGACTCCCAGAAAGTTATTTTAAAAATCATTTCGGAGATTTTTTCCTCTGTCATACATTTTTCATAAATTCTTGAAAATATCATCGTATTGATAAGGTTAGGTTAGGTTTGTTTTATAACAATCTCAAATAATTAACGGTTGCAAAGAAAAATGCTTTCAACGAAATGATTTTTCGGCGAAATGAAATATTCAAAGAAAAATAATTCTAGGAGTCAATAGATCCGTCAAAAGATTATATAATATGCATGTACTTTATACAGTACCGTGGGCTTTGAGAGTGTTAACATAGGACCTACCAAGCACATCGTTTATACATGTTGAGGATACGGGATTATTATGAATAAACTAGTTATAATGATACAACAAAACACTTAGGCTAGAATAAAAAAAATCATAAACTTAAAAAAAGAAATGAAAACATTGGACAAACTGCAAAATTAAAAAGCTTTTTATGAACATTAGTTATTTTTTATTAATTTCTAAGTCTTTATCATATTGTAATAATATAAATATCATAGTGTTTTCCTTTATTCACTACAGTCCCTATCTACGGCGAAAACTCGAGCATATTTTCCCACAAACTTCATATTAAATTTTAGATTCCCCATAATGAATGATGGTTAGAATTGATAGAACAATCATTTAGAAAAACACTGCGTATATTTATATTACCACATTAATTGACTAATATTTGTTGATTATACTTTATTCACAAAGAACTTCATTCCGATTGGATCTCATTGCAAATTGTCAACGAAATAAACGTCATCGCTAAATTAATCAGTTTTTCAACAACTCTTCTCTAATAAGTCCCAGTGTACTTTATATAGGTACTATAGAAATATTCAAGTCACAAGCGTCAAGTAAACGTCAGAAATTACCGTTAATTTTCGACATTCCTACGGAGTGCTGAAACCGCTCCATAAAAATGGCTACAGAGTCGTGACATCATTTATTATATACAAATGGTACCAAATTATACATTACAAGTTATTTCCCATTTGCGCCCTAAAAATTGCGTTTAAGTACATGGAGGAGAATCCAGAAAACGGATTCAAATGCTTATTGATTGAAGAAAAACCTTTCTTTGAAGTCTCATATTTCAAAATCTCTTTAATGTTTCTGTTTTATTTATTTAATGGCATATTGAGGTATTTTTATTTTTTATTTTAATGCGGTATTTTTTATTTTTTATTCATATAACTACAGACAGACTGTAGAATTCTACATCAGTCATCAACCGTATCATTCTTGTTTCTATAGATATCCGGATATTTGAAAATAAATACACATAAATATACGGATTTCTTAGACAATTTATAGAACAAGAACAAAATAAATAATGGCGCGTCCACACTGAACAAATAGGTAGAGAAAAACACATGCAATAAATTTATTTACAAAATGTTAGCTTCTCACTATACTAGATTGATTACCTACCACATATTATAAAAACAAAAGTATCCAAATTTAAATAAAGATGCGTTTTGCGATTGATATTCACGAACAGCGTGGGCGCATCATAACATAATAAAATAAGTTACTATGAACACTAGAGAAACGATATCAATGCAAGATCAGGCAACACACAAAATGCAGTGTATCAGAAAACTGGATCATCAACAACAAGTATGATAAAATTTAAATATCTTTTCGTGAACCTTTTGAACGCTTTTCCTCCCAAAAATGTGTGTCGTCAAAATGTGGCTTATACTCCAATAGTTGAAAAAAGAAAGAGCGAAAATATACCTTATCTGTCAGCAGGAAAATAGCTTTGACAGCGTCCGCCATTACGTATTTAGTGGTCATTCGCGTGGTAGGCACGACAGCAACGACCACTTTGTGGCTCTTGACGTTCAAAGCGTTAAACACATGTAACATACCATAAACTAGATCAATAAGTCCTTAATAAAACTAGTATTCTTTTTATATTACACTAGCTTTTGCCAGCGTGATTGCCCGCGTTAGGATCGCATATATTAAGTATCCTATGTTTTATTTTCCTGATAAAAAATAGCCTATGTGTTAGGGGCAAAAACTATCTATGTTCCAATTTACATGCAAATTCGTCCAATCGTGTCAGCGTGACGAAATAACGAAAGCCTATTTTGTAATTATATTAAAAGGCCATATAATAATCATATAATAAGACCCGGGTATACCCTAAAACTACGTACGTCCAAGACCATAACTAAGATAGGCAACCTTGTTTTTTTAAATCGCCAACCCGCATGACCAGCGTGCCGATTATGGCAAAACCCTCAAAAATGGAGAGTGCACTTTGGGGGCGGCCTTCGTCCATCAGTAGACCTTTAAATAAATAAATATCGGACAACCTCACAAAAATCAATCTAGTCCCACAGTAAGCTCTAGCCTCCTGGCGCCCAATGTCCTACACATAAACTTCAATTAATAGTTAACTGTCAATCTATTTGTCATAAGTCTCAAATTAAACTGACAAATTATGAATGCTGGGCGCCTGGAGGCTAGTAGGCTTGTGTTATGGACACTAGACGACGATAAACATACTTATATAGATAAGCTGATATGATGATGACGATATAATGAACATGCATCATGTTTTAAAACAATATCTAAAGCAAGCTTAATAGTTAGTTGTTGCTTGGGAATTCATTCCAGGGCCAAGAAAAAAAACCTTGTTGAATTGATGACAATCTGCCAAATTTCCAAAGTTTTGTATTTCTGGGTGACTATGGTCTGAGGATAGATGAACAAAATGCTGAGATGGTGTTGATGAGTTTTCTGATGCATTGCACACAATATGTAAAAATAAGATTTTAAAATATGCACACTCGATTGTTTATTCACGTATTAAGCAAACGAGCACAGTTGACAGTCGGTTAGAGTCAATTTCTAAAATACGTGAACACATTGTACTATTTTTAGAAGTTACATTGCCAATAGCATTTACTGAAACCTGTTTCATAGTCATGGCGATACACGGACAAGTAATGAAGATGAAGTTATTATTTTACTAGGAATTGACGGTTAATTATTATAGCCTCTGTTAAACAAATTAGGCAAAGTGGATTATACTCGTTAGGAGTATATTCTCTTGACCGCACCGCTGCCCTAAATACGCTGACGGAGTTAAATGTACACCCAAGGCCAAAAGTATGGAAACAAGCTTATATTACTATACAGACCTGTGATTTCCTTACAGAATAAATTATAAAATCACAATATAAAAATGATCATAAACATTTTAAAAGTCAATAACGCAAATTCTGCTTATGGAAATTGCCAGTGCGACATTTTGTAGAAAGGCAATAAAAAAACGACGACATGCACTTTGTGCCGGCGGAGTTAGGTAAGTATATATATATTTTTACAATATGCAGATGTTTTAATAGTGGATGTTCTATGTTTTTATCTTTTGGGCGTGGCCTAGCGGTTACTAACATTTACACAAGGAATAATTATTGGAAACTTTAAATATTCAAGGAATAAACACTTACTTACAATACACATACTTTTTGCCTGGGGTGTATGAAATAGAAGTGATGTGAACAATTACGCGTCTATAGTTTTTCATAAAGATTGCATTTACGATGCGTCGCCATTTTGAGCAGCGGTGTGATCTTGGCATAACTTCAAAGTTTTTGACTCCTGGTTTCGATCAATTGAACATGCTTGAGACGGCAGTACCATTAACGAACGAAGAAAAATCTCAATCAACGGATCTAGAAATTGGATCCAACTCGACGGACTGAGCAAACTATAAATTCGGTAAGTATTTCACCGGGCAGCTAAAAAAATAACAGGAATCTAACCTAACCTACGAAAATAATAACTTTGGCATCTAAATTAATAATTTGGCATCTGAGTCATTTCCAAAAACACATGTACTGAGTTAAAGGCTTCATGAAAGCAAAACTACGATGGCAAACGAAAGTTAGTCATAAAATCAATTCAGTTTTGTTATTATTAAGCCTTTAACTATGTTCGTCTTTTTTGAAAACGACTCATCTATTCCTTAGGCATCTATGCCGAGCTGTCATTTTATCTGTTAAGTTATTAATTTAAAAGCCAAGCTATTATTTTAGCTGTCAAGTTATTAATTTAAATGCCAAGTTATTATTTTAGCTGCCCGCAAAATAATAAAACAACCCAATTTCTATTAAAAACACTTAAGTAATGATTACGTATTAATATAAAAGGGCTTCGTATATATAGTTACATATAGATATGTTCTACGCGTATTGCGTGTACTTACAAATTTGAACCTATCGCTATACACCTGAGGGCGGCAAAGAAAGAAACAATGCTATTTAAACATGTAATATATACATATATAAACCCGACTGCGTAAAAAGTTGTATGATAAGAAATAAATAGGCATGGCGAATATTTTTTATTCGGATCAAATGTCTATATCGACGGTGAAGTGATGGCATCATTACTGAAAATACTGGTTTGATACTCTAAATCAAACGAGTCTCTTCAGAAATGATGCCAAATTAAATTTCGAGCGTAACCACATTAAAACCTCACAATCGTCAAAATGTAAGTTAGGAGTTCATGGTACAGTCGCCATCAGATATATCACAGCATATAAGGCGTTCATAAATATCGGAACACGACTCTTATTGACTGGGCGTGTCAGTACATGTTCAGAAATTTATGAAGGCCTTATATGCTGCGATATATCTGATGGCGACTGTACTTCACCCTCGATATGGGACTAACTACACTTAGACTCTTCTAAAAGTCAGAAATGACCGTCAAAGTTCAACATTCCTACGGAGACGCTAAAAACGCTCCATACAATGACGTCAATATATGTTATGGATATATGCCAATATTTGTATGGAGACAATAAGAAATTTGCAATTTTCACCGTCAACGAGTGCGTTCAAGATCACGGTTGTCATACAATTATATTATGAAAAAAAAACCATAAAATTTGCGCATCTTTGAAGTCACATATTTCAAAAGAGATAGATTTTAGTATTTATTTTGTTTTATGACATATTGAGCTATTTTTAATCACATAACATAAGTAAAGTATGCTGTACAATTTAACATCAGGTGCAATGAATAAATAAAATGGAAACTTCATTATTTTTGAAGTCCGTCAAACACGCGAATGCTAGACTTGCTTGGCATATTTTTAGGTTATCATTTTCTGAAACGTATCCAGCCATTATTAATATTACGGTTCATTTGATTGTATAATAAATTAGTACAGATTTACAGCATTAAAATACCACAGCACAATCAACGTGCAAAACCAAGATTATGACTTTATTAAAAGCTATTTTGATATAAAAACAAATACGTAATATTCATATAGTAATTATTATTAGTCAAAATATAGTTTCAAGTACTTCCTATAACATATTAGGGGAAGCCAAATATTATAAGATTCATTAAGGTGTTTTGTAAAACTCTATGCCATAAAAAAGTCATTTTTTAGGGTTCCGTACCCAAAGGGTAAACACGGGACCCTATTACTGAGACTTCGCCGTCCGTCCGTCCGTCCGTCCGTCCGTCCGTCCGTCTGTCACCAGGCTGTATCTCAACAACGGTGATAGCTAGACAGTTGAAATTTTCACAGATGATGTATTTCTATTGCCGCTATAACAACAAATACTAAAAATAAAATAAAATAAATATTTAAGGGGGGCTCCCATACAACAAACTTGTTATAGATTATATATATGTATAGTTACGGAACCCTTCATGCGCGAGTCGGGCTCGCACTTGCCCATTTTTTCTTTTGCGGTCAACGGTTTGTTGTCTTAACCTTTATGCAGCCGGGTTATAAATGGATGCAAAATATATTTTATCAGTACTTACACTTATTTTATAGATTACCAGTCGGTATTGCGAAGTGTATTACATTCAAAATCTTCGAATAGCCCTTTCCACATGACATCGTGTGGAGTGGGCTATAGCAATACACCACAATATCGGTCTGTCAGTCACATCGTAAATATGAAACATTTAAACGAATATAAAACATATAAGATCAAATAAGGTACAAGCATTGTAACATTCGGAACGAACAAGCCGCGCAACACGACACGACTCGCAACACGTAAGTAACAAAAAATCTAAAGTAACATATACACAGAAGCCAATCGCGGAAGCTGAGAGTAATTTTGACAAAACAAAATGGAAGTAAGAAACAAACGATTGTTTTAAAGACTTATGATACATAAACGAGGTGAGTTTGAGAAGCGAGAAACAACGTCAGTAGAAAACTCTCGCTCGCTTTCAACACTCGTGAGCATTACAGTCTGACCACTAAGAGTAGAAATTAAAAATTATTACTATTAATTTCTACTCTTTTTAGTCAGACTGTATTTGCCTCTTATAACTCCAAGCTCCATAATGGCCGCGTTTACGACAACGACTCAGGCTGCCTGATCACAGAAGCTGAGTTGTGAAAAATGGGGTGTGCTACCTTTTCGCCGAATTATGTTTCGCAAACGTTTCATTTCGCAAAAGTTTCATTTCGCCAAAAGCATTTTTCTCTGAAACTGTAAACTATTTCAGATTGTTGTAAATATCATCCTTTAGATTAGGTTAGGTTAGGTTAGGTTTGTTTTATAACAATTCGAAATAGTTTACAGTTTCAGTGAAAAATGCTTTTGGCGAAATGAAACGTTTGACGAAACGTAATTCGGCGAAAAGGCAGAGAACCGAAAAATGGACGAAGCATATTTCTCAGACTTAAATGCTTTTCTTTCGAGCTTCACAAAGACGCTTAGTTGGTTTATATTCTCCGCTGCGCTTGGGGTTAGGCAGCCTTATTGTCCCCAATAAACATCCTACTGTTACTCTATGCTTGCATCTACGGTCTATGACAATGCAAACGAGCACAATCGAGATGCAAACGTAAAATAACCGGGTTGTATGTAACACTTAGGATACGCGACCATTAGATGTAAATACCAGCATATCCGTATCCGAGAACCAAGGACCTAAACTCAAATATTTGAATATTTTTGATGTTTCCAAGTGCGCTCGGTTCTAGGATATATTATCACCAACATAAAGCATGATACATTATTTTCCATGTTTTCCAATATACTAGAACGTAGGGATGATATATGTTTGTTGATAAACGCTATCGTTATGCTGATCTAAGATAGGTAGGCCTTACTGACTGACCTTAGGCGAAAACACAAATCATCACATCGTAACAATTATAGACAGATGTAACTTTGAGTTGTCGTTATCGACGACATCCAAAAAATCACGACAGGACGACATAATGAGTGTTTTCGCCGTTTCGGCTAATGTGGATTTAAATTACCGCAGCAGATCGCATAAGTCGAAACATATGTGGGATCTTAAAGAAATAGGGCATCTTTTGGCCGGATATTCTACTATTCTGTTAGTCATTTATTTTATTTATTCATCGCCAGTCTGCATAATACCACTGATATTTCAACGTACGACATTACATACGAGTTTCAGTCAACGTCATTTTTCTCAGGGCTCTGTGAATATCTATATTGCAGCCAACTGTCGTGAGAGATAAAATATATGTATTTCTTATAAACATTTATTATTTGTAATTAAATGTATTCCATAAACACATACATACATAAAAACACGCCTTTTTCCCAACGGGGTAGGCAGAGACCACATCTTTCCACTTGCTACGGTCCTGACATACATCTTTCGCTTCATCAACATTCATTAATCTAATTTATTAATGCTCGTCGGTTTAAAGTACTCTTGACTTGCCCTTTTTTCAGAACATCTCCAATCTGATCAAGAAACGTTCGTCTAGGCCTTCCTTTTCAAACATTTCCATTCACATTCGCCTTGTAGATTAGTTTCGTGAATCTTCTTTCATGCATCCTCTCTACATGCCCAAACCAACTAAGCATCCCTTTCTCAATTCTAGTGACTACATCGTCATTCACACCACAGCGTTCCCTTATTTCACTATTTCTTATCCTGTCGCACAGCTTTACACCAATCATGCTTCTCAATGCTCTCATTTCTACTGCATATATTCTACTTTCGTGCTTCTTTTGCCACACCCAACTCTCACTTCCATACATGAGTGCTGGAACCAATACACCTCTATGCACAGCCAGACGCGCCCTCTTAGAGATTTTCTGGCTGCCCATGAAGGCCTGCAATGCACCATTTATTGCGTTACCAACAGCAACCCTTCTTTCAATATCACTTTCACACTTCCATAAATAAGTTAATTAATGCACAAATGCAGTGTGTTAAACCATTCATGTAGAATAATCATAGTACTTCCGCCGAAATTAGGGCTATACGAATTCAACGTGTTACCTTTCGGGTTGACGAGCGCCTCCTTTCATTCCACTATTATTTCACTGCGACAGTATTACCAGTTCTTCGAAAAATGACGTTTTCTCTTTTGACTCGTATCCAAGTCTGTGCGGTATACGCGTGATCGTACGTCAAGGACAATTAGCCATTTTCCACGTTAATTCTAACGTAACTTGAAGACTGATATTTAAAATGGCTAGAATACTAATTCAAATGACAGAACGCGTCGTGAGATGGCAATAATGTCAATGAGCTTTTGTGCATCATGGGGATCGGACGATGATCGGAATGGATGTGCTGTTATGACCGTGACATGCTACCTACTTGCAAACATTACGTGATTAAGAGGTGAGGTAAAACTTGATAAACTTAAATTTGAAGCATATTTTCCCCGTATGATAACGTTTTGAAAAAATGGGGTAGCATGATATTATAGAATAATCAGAACTTTATTTGTTAAGTTATGGTTGAACAATTAAAAACGCGGGATATGGAGGAACAGAGATATAAAATATAAACATAACAGTCAAACTAGTTAACTGCATTTCATAAAAATATAATGATGACGCATACAGTTTCGCCAATGACGGATACGTCAAGGAGGACGATATATTCAAGAAAAACCTCACAATGCCAAATACAATCAAAATATTATTCAATTACGTTGTTCGTTTTCTAGCCCTTCGTGTACGTTCCGACTTCATATAAAAATGCATATGCTCATACAGTCGATATACCTCTACGTACACACTTATAGTTCTAAATAAGGTCACTTCTTCAATCCTGGAAATAAGGTCATTTGTTTCTTCACTGGGTCCTTTTCCACTTCCATACCGATCACCAGCACGTCTAGCGTAACTTTGACACGTGACTCATGTCGCGCGAGATAGCATCATCCGTCACTATCTCATAGTACTGTACAGATAGAGACAGGTAGTATATCCCGCGCGAGAAAGAGTCGCGTATCAAAGTTATGCTAGCCGTGCAGTCCTATACCTATATGTGCATCCACACAGCGGAAAACTTCCCGTGCTCATTAAACACGTTACTAGTATAAAGGGATTGTGATCGCCCAATCGCTGGTACAGGCATTCAACGTGTCAACCCTTAATTTGGCATCGTCCAATATACCGGACAAACCCTATGGCCCTCTTTTTGTATTTCGTCTGTTGACAACCAAAACTCACTAATTAACAAATACCTACTTAAAACAAAGTCCATATCTCAGTATGTAAGTTTTAAAGAGCAGTGACAGAAATTTTACTGACTTTTGGTTGTCACCGATTTTTTCCTGAACCACAATCGTTTGAACTATCGAACCCGGATGAGGCTTGAATTACGGAACTTAATCTTTGTCAAATTAAGGGTCGAAACACCATCGCTCGACGCGTACATATCAGCATAGTCGGCGCGTATTCGTGGACTGCGCCGTAGTTGTCTAATCTAACAGTAGGGTACGTACCGTTGAGCGACGCAAGACCATCGTCTTGCTGCTCCTCAGTGTTGTACTGTGACTCGCGGAATGAACTGCACGATGAGAGTAAACTGGAACGGAGAGACACACTTTAGAATACAATGCAATTATTGACAACATATATTTGGTATAAATAATGACATAAAGGTAAATTAAGAAAGAAAAATTGATGATTGATGAAATGAATGATTGGGGATTGGGGATCGTGCGTGTAAAGCGCACATCCTAGGGTATGGCTAATGCGCATAAGCATTTCAAAAACAGATATGACGCAGAGGGCGCTCCAGTAGCGTAAAGAATTAAGGGATGAAAGATTTGGTGTGATAGACGTAGCGATCTAATAGCTCAGTTGGAAGAGCAATGCGCCGGAAGTGCAGCGGTCGCGCGTTCAAATCCCGCTTGAATTGTAGTAGATCGCATTCAATTTTTCTTTCTTAATTTACCTTTGTGTCATTATTTATAAAAATAAAAATGTGGTATTACCACTTAAAAAATATGAATCGATAAAAAGATTCTATACAAATATTAACATATATTTGGGTCATTGTCAGATTTAGGTTCGCGTCTTTTCGGTGGACACGCACAATCAACCAATTTGATTCCTATGCCATTTCGTACCTTGTCACAGTGAACGTCAATATGAAAGCCGCTTGAAATCTCATATCTTTGACATTGTAACAAGGTTATAGTGGCTTAGTTTTCCGATCAAACTTATATTAGCATAAACGACGTTTCCCCTTCCTGTGGGCTTGCGTGTTAAAAACATAACTTCTATGCACATATACTGTTAACTATTGGCCACCGAAGAGACCACTTTTGTTTTTTGAACTGACAATGACCCATTTCTATCAGGTGGAAATAAATAAAGAGATCGAAAAGAGTTTTGTATCGTGTACACCCTAAAAAAAATCTTTGAATTAATTTTTCTTATATAAAGGAATATAAGAAAATGCATTCAATTAACGGAAATATACGACAACTATGCCTGGATAGAGCTGTAGCCTTAAACCTATCCGCAAAAAAAAGTAAGGTAAGTTCGCATAATTTCAAATAAGCAAGGCTAACATAATTTCAAATGAAGTTAGGCAGACCGCGCATATCAATCAAGACCTCGGGGATATTCAGATTTCAATTTAATGTGCAATTATCATGACACAACCTGTATTTACAAGGAGTTGGGTGCCGCCTGGAAAAAGCAATTAGTTTTATTTGTAGAATTTAACATCAGGCGTCATTCCTATCATCCACCCTCCCCTTTTTACCCTCCAATACTTTACCTGGTTCGTTTAGGCGGAGTCGGCGCCTGTTTCCCTCGCCGATTGGTGGGTCGTCTCATCTGTACGCGGGCCGCCTCGCCGCCGGCTTTCTTGAGCGACATCTGCGGCGTCCCCGTGGCGGAAGCCCCGCCCTCCAGGAGTTGCTTCTCCACCTCTGTTGACGAAACGAAAATAGTCTCTCAATACACTGTGTTGATCGAAGTGTTCCTAGAAAAAACAAAAATCAAACTAAACCAAAATCAAAGCTTAAAGAAAAATTAAAAAAGGAGCTACCTGGTGAAAAAAACCGGGAATCGAACCTGGTACCTCTGGAGTCTAGCGCGTTAACCACTTCGCTACGCTAGCTCCAGGTAGACCCGACGATTTTTTTCTTATGCTTTGTGTGTCGATCTCATCGACCCAAACAGGATCTTAGAATCCGAAACGAGAGTACGCCACTTGTCCCGATCCTGCGCAGTTTCTCACCAGTTTTCGGCTTGAAGCTTACGCAGATTCACCTCCACCACGTCTCCCCAGCGGTACCTGAGACGATCGACCGGTAGCCGACAGACTACTTTTATTCTTTCTTTTTTTTAACCTTTTTATTAATCAAACTACTTAAAGATTATGATTATCTGCAACGCTTTCCAGTTTTCTTTACCGTGCTTACTACGCTTGTTGTATGGACGGGATGTCAATGACGGTGTTCAATTTACCCAGTGTTGATGTTGATAGTTGATTGCTGACATAAATTGTCATAAGCAGTGATCGGCACGGCGCCACCGCGGGTTTCCTATAGTAATATTAGCATGAAAATAATCATAATCCCAAGATCATGATTAAGAAAAATATGTTCTATTGAGTGTAATATAATTATGATAAAATATTTATTACAATCGTCTACGTATTTTTTTTAAGCCGAAAACTAACGTAGCTTTACGTGTTGCGTGGTGATTGCATTCGAGATGAGGATCAATTGGGTTGCACGACTTTCGAATTACTCTGCATTTTCGAAGTTTGTTAGAGAATTCGATTCCTTTAGAAACATTAGTGACTATTTATAAAACATAGTCCAAACGTAGTGTCCGATAACTATATTGACCGACGAAGTTTTGAGAGCCGGCTGAAATCCGAGAATAACTCGGATTACGGAAAATAATCAAACAGTGACCAGGCGGAAATATAGTGGAAATAAGGGTGCTAATTCGAGTGTGCTTTGAGATATGGCCAAATAAGCGATGTCGCAGGTATATCCCGGTATATACTTGATATGATTATAACTGTCATTAGAACGTGATTTCCCGATCCGGGCTGGATAAGGGTGCTCCACACCGCGAGCATTCGCCTGCAATGCAACAAACTAACTAAACTAACTAACCTTCTGATTCCTAGACTATTCTTACAATAATAGTAAACATCTCTTGCGCTCCTATTTTATAAACTACCTCCAATTTCTCTACATACAACAAAGGCCTATCTATACTGATGATACATCCATTCCATGAATGTTGAACATTTCTGTTATCAATCATTTTATCTTCTTCTTCTTCGTTGTGTCCCTTATTCCCACTGAAAATCGGCGCCGCGGCTTGCTATGCTGAGTGGGATCCTATTTAACGATGCTTTTTTTTTTTTTACGGTATAACGTTGAATAATAGTAGTTTATGCAACTGTTATATAATGAGGGGTCTTAAAACACGAGTAGAGTTTCGTAATAGAATCACACGGGCATTTTCAAGGCCTAATTATGTACAGTTGCACACACGACCTACACAGATATTCATCATAATATCATTGATTTTCGTTAATGTAGATATGACGTACTTAGTACTATGAAATAAGAAAGAAGGGATTGCCGGATATAGTGATACGAAGCCGGCAAGCCCTTTTTACTAAGGCTAAGGCATGTATAGTGTTTTTCTCAAACATGTGCAATGAAATAAAAAATACACCACTCAAAAAGGATAATTCTGCTGTTTAGCCTGTATTTGAGTTATGACTATGACGACATTTTATTGCATGTTTGAGAAGATGTATTTTCCATTTCCTCAACTCACCTTCCATGATGCTGTTGTCTTGGAACATGTGCTCGAGATTATGGTGTATCTTGTGCAAGGTGGGTAAAAATATAATTAAGCTCTTCAGCCTACATCAGACACAGACGACATGTATAAAAAAATTACTTCCCGGCTTAAGGCCTTCAATTTTGTATGAAATTCCTTTACAGTTCTCTCGAATTGTTCCGCCCGAAAATTGATACATTGAAGCCTGTTAGCGCACGTTATGATGACATTTGACGACGCGGTTTGTAGTGCAGCTGCCGGGTCAAGGATGTCATCTATATGTATTTATATATTACTAGCTGTGCCCCGCGGTGTTACCCGCTCATCCCATGGGAACACTAAATTTATTCGGGATGAAAAGTACCTATCCTATGTCCTTCCCCGGGACTGAAACTATCTATATACCAAATTTCATCTAAATCGGTTCAGCGGTTTAAGCGTGAAGAGGTAACAGACAGACAGACAGACAGACACACTTTCGCATTTATAATATTAGTATGGATGTATATCGTCGTCTAGTACCCTTGTAAAAGCTTTGCTTAGTTTGGGACTAGGTCGATTTGTGTAAGATTGTTACTTTTTTTTTGTCATTGCATGTTTGAGAGGATGTATTTTCCGTTTTGTCAACTCACCCTCCGTGATGCTGTTGTCTTGAAACATGTGCTCTAGATCGTGGTGTATCTTGTGGAAGGTGGGCCGGTCGGGCGCGTTCCACTGCCAGCAGCGACGCATCAGCTCGTACACGGCCGGCGGACAGCCCGGCGGGCACTCCATTCGGTAGCCCTGGGTAACAGATGGGAAATATTTATAAAAAAACTTAAAAATACTCTACTAATTCTAATATTTAATGACTGAATTGTAAACCATTATTTATAAGATTGCTGTGCCCTTGCAGGGTTCATGTTCCTGGACCTATCAATAATATAAGACCTTATTGTACAACATGAAACGCAATAAACGAATTGAATTGAATTGAATTGAAAAACCTTAATACGGTATCAAATAAATAGAACATTGTAGGCAGGTAGGCCAAAAGGGCAATTTTTTCTAAAGTTGTACACCCCACTTTTTTCTATTTTTTTCGATATTTTGGGTATTTTCTACTCAGAATCACGAACTCTTTCTATCTAATTAGGAGTAAAAAACTGTCCCAATGTTTTTTCGTTCCATTCCGTTACCATTTCCATATAAACTACTACAGCGGTAACCGAATGGAAAAACAAAAAATGTATGAATATTTTGGGACAGTTTTTTTCTCCTAATTGGATCGAAAGAGCTCGTGATTCTGAGTAGAAAATACCCAAAATATCGAAAATTAAAAAAAAATGTAGGGTGTACAACTTTAGAAAAAATGGCCCAAAAACACAAAAGTTCTCCAAAAATACGTAACTATAATAATCAGCTGATGACAACGAAACTCACTAAAATTTCTGTCACTGCTCTTCAATACCTCGTATCTAGTAAGTAGATTGACACCGAGACCGAGATACAAGTTATGTTTTAAGTAGGTGTTTGTTACTTATCGAGTTTTGATTGTCAGCAGACGAATATTAAAGTTATTACTATAGCTTGTAGGTATAGCCCTGCAAGGGGTTTTACAACCCACGCCGTATTGCGGATTTTCAGTGGTACTAATTTTACTGGTAACGACAAATTTTTGGTAACTGACGTTGAAAGTCGGTGAATGTCACTGATGTAAACAAAGGAAACAGGACTAAAAATTCCGCAAATTACAAGTAATCTTTATATAATAAAGCTAAAACTATCCACAGCGATGAAAGTAAAGTCTTTATCAATAGGATTCAGTATCTATTTCCCAAGAAGAACGAAGGATTGAGCAGCATTCCGGTAAACAATGTTTTGAATTTTGATAATGACAAATCCTTGACTGACGTTTAAAGTCATAATGAAAGCTGTTTGAAGCGCCACTATCCCTGGGCCGGACCGACGCTTGCTAGGCTATATGACTCAAGTGTCTAGAATAGCTGGCATAGGTTTTTGGATTATGGGCTAGCAGACTCTCTCCGTTAGTTCCGAGTGATTTGATTCAGTTAAGGCTACAAATATGAACGCTCTGCGGTAAACAGTAAACAATAACCGTGTTTACATACTGCACACTGCACTAGACTAAATGCAACAAAATCATTTAATTGTAAGCTGATACATGGTGATGGTTTTCTAATCATATTATAACAATGTATCGTCGCTGCGCTTATCGCAAATCTGATATGTGCATGGATTGTTTCAATATTTTTTTATATTTACTCGCGTACTTTAATCTGTCAATAATAATTTCACAGACAGTCAGACAAAATCACAATAACGCACTTTTTAATCCTGTAACAAAATTCTATACTCTATGGTACCCGCTACAGAACTTTAATATTCATACGACATCTCTCTACTCAACTATAATAGGGTAAATCGCCAATAATTGGCCACCGTTCAATAACTGGCCACCTCGAACTAAAAATGAACTCTGTTCACCGACAAACTGAATTCATTTTATTATATCGTGGCCAGTTATTGAAGGGCGGCCAGTAATTAAAAGCTTATACTAAAATGAATTATATTTATAGGTGAACAGAGTTCATTTTTAGTTTCAGGTGGCCAGTTATTGAACGGTGGCCAATTATTGGCGATTTACCCTAATTTCGAAAAAAAAAACATACAGCATATTTGATTTAAAAAAAGCATGCCAAAAAAATTAACCAATCACGAGGGCGCCATGACCATCGCGATCATATATTTTTTTTAATAGGTCAATGTTAGTTGAACGAAAAAGGTTACATCTAAAATAAAAATTCATAGTGGGCAATGACGATTAAAGTAAAAAATGTGTTTCTGTGTTTAGCTCGTATAAAAAGTATTGTGTGCAAAAGTTACACAATTACGTCTTAAAATCTCGTACCTTACTTAGGCTACTCGGCAAGCCTCGTGACCTTAACGCGGTACACGACTTTAAGAACCTCCATTGTGCAACGATTGCATGAAATACTTTAATGTTTTAGTAACTGCACATAAGGACCATAAGGTGTTATTTTTTATTAATTAAAATGTCACACATATCAGTTTTGGTAAGCGCAACGACGGTATATCATTTGTGTTACCAGTTTACTCCACGGCAACACTAAATTTTTTCAGGATATTATAGTATATGCGTTAATCCTGGGTGTCAGCTAAATGCATACAAAAATTTATCAAAATTGGTCCAGCCGTTTGAGCGAGAAGAAGTAACAAACATACACACAAACATAACATAAACACAAAAACTTTCGCCTTTATAATATTAGTGCGATAACTGGCCAAGTGCGAGTCGAACTCCTGCAAAGAATCCTTAGCATCAAATATTATAGTTGTTAATTTTTGACTTTTTTTGAGGTATTTGCTCAGCAGTGGGTCATAATATTATAATTGTGCTGTATTGTGTTAAAGCGGTTGTCAATGTGTTAACCAATGAAGCCTCAATTTTTTAAATAATTAAAATTTCATTTGTAATGAATTTTAGGTTAATGTATTTTAATTTTAAAGTAAGTAAAGACTTGTGTTAAATATTTTTATAGAATCTTTTTATCGATTCAATTTTTTTACGTGGAAATACCACATTTTTTATTTTTATAAAAAATAACACAAAGGTAAATTAAGAAAGAAAAATTGAATGCGATCTATTACATCCTGCGCATTGTAGTAGATCGCATTCAATTTTTAGGGTTCCGTACCCAAAGGGTAAAACCGGGACCCTATTACTGCGACTTCGCTGTCCGTCCGTCCGTCCGTCTGTCACCAGGCTGTATCTCAAGAACGGTGATAGCTAGACGCACTTGCCCAATTTTTCTTTCTTAATTTACCTTTGTGTCATTACTTATAAAAGTACTGTGTTAATTATGTTATGTTATGAGTCATATAATCTTGAAAAAAAAAAAAAAACGCGCTTTACGGCTGACCCGCACGCCCGCGCGCTGTTAAGATTTTTGACCTCAAGGCCACTCGCCATAGTAAATCTGATTTCCAATATAAATGTTACGTATAATAGACTTGAACGGACTAGAAGACTACGGCAAATTCGTACGCGTAATTTATTTCATACCGCAGTCGGGTAAGAAGTATCCTATAACCATCTTTGGATGTCCAGCCATCCCTGTACAGCTGCCGGCAAACTTTTAGAGCATAACCTTGACTGCGCAGTAGCCGATTTACGTACGAATGTACATGCGCAGATCCGCCATTTTTGTTCTAAAAGTTTGCCGGCGACTATACTTACTGAAATTGGTTAATTTTTTTCTGTCCGTATTGACATCAACAAAGGAAATTATGCCTAACAGATGGGTTACCTATCATAAACCATTTTTGCATTTTTTTAGTTGCCCGAAATTTTGTATGCCCGAAATTACATTTCCCATATTATTATACGTATTTTCCCAATTCTCAGGTCGTTGCAATTTTATTTCGCATATGATTCAAATCGACACTTATCAAAATGCCGAAGTATCATCTTTCAACTACTTTTTATGCCGAAAAGTATTAAGTCCAAAATATTATTATCCCGCTGTATCAATAAATCTAAATTGTAGCATGTCGGAGCAAATCGAATCTCATTTTAGGTTAGGGTCGCAGTTTAACCTAGCACTACTCCTCGCTTCGCTCGTCGTCGTACCTAACCTAAGCCAAGTCGGACCTGCCTTAGAACTAGATTAATGGGTTACGTACCGTTATCAAATATCTAATGTTTAAATTTGATATACGTGTGTTTCGGAACTTCGATAGGTTACCTAACAGATGGCGATAAATGACCATCCTGCATCACGCTATTCCTGAAATCATGACCCCTCACCATACAAAACTGATTTTCGATACAAATCTAAAATGTTATAATATTATGCATATGAGAAATTTCAAGCGGAAACATTAAAGTCACCCTGTATGCGGCTCTAGCTCAGTTTATGAAAACAATCTCTCCGTTTATATACGGTCGGCGGCGCGCGCACCGCCAGTGCCGAACGAGTGCGTGCTCCGAAAATGCATGTTCGTAGTGTGGTGTACGTATATTTACTAGCTGTGACCGTGTTAGGTGAGTCCATCTGTGTGTGTGGATGTCGGCCGAAAAATAACACTATTTTTAGGCCTTATACATTTTAAAATGTATTTTTTCATATTTTGATAATTTCAAGCAGCTTTTTAAAGTGTGTAAAACCTACGATTCCCTTAGTTGCGTGCAGTTGAGATAAGTTGAAAAATAAAACAGTTTACTGCGTTAATTTTGTAAATTGCGAGTAGATTTTGAAACAAAATTGTCTCCGCGAATAATTCAAACTGTAGGTTTCAAATATATACCAATAAATCGCAATGGGCCCGTTCTAACTAGTAATTGACAATATGTGAAAACAATCAGTATTTTTGTACGGATAATGAGCCTTAACACGCTTCTATTAGGGTGGCCTCTCACCGAGAGTATTCGCCTATAATATAAATAACAAAAAAGAAATATACATTTTCATTTGTTTTTTTTTGTTACATTACAACACTGATAGCTTCACTTGTAACTAAGGTGAACAAATAATTTAGAAGTCTAGCCTACTTCTAAATGTCATATGAAGGAAATGAGCAAGTACGTTAGTGTAAGAAAGTACAGACAATACAAGCTTGTTGAAAAAACTTTTAACAAAAACTTATTCTCAAAAACAGCTATCCGTATAGCGTAGCGTAACAAACAGCACGGATAGCTGTCTCTTATGAAGACCTCCATCTGAGTTCGAACATGTCGGACCGTTCCTGACCATTTTTACGCGACTCTAAACCGTTTTTAGGGTTCCGTACCCAAAGGGTAAAAACGGGACCACCAGGCTGTATTTCAAGAACGGTGATAGCTAGACAGTTGAAATTTTCACAGATGACGTATTTATATTGCCGCTATAACAACAAATACTAGAAATAAAATAAATATTTAAGGGGGCTCCCATACAACAAACTTGATATAGATTATGGTACGAAACCCTTCATGCGCGAGTCGGACTCGCACTTGTTATAACTATTAAAGATGTCGGACGATAGTTTTAATAATATTACATTACCAATCCTTGTTGATAATCACTTATACATCTTAATTAACAGGTAAGAAGGACAGGCACAAACGACCTTTAACCTCGAAGAAGCACACAAAGACACTTGCGGGCAATGTCAAAGGGGTGCAGTGCTACAACTGTCTCTCGTACGACCACCCCGGCTGCTGGGACCCCGACCATCCGGAACACGTGAATGTCACCGTAAGTCATCATCAAAGGCATTTCAGGGCCAATTTATTTATTATTATTTCGTTGTCGATTTAATTTTTAGGGTTCCGTAGTCAACTAGCCATGTCCGTCTGTCCGTCCGTCCATGCGCGGCTTAGCTCCGTGATCATTAGTACTAGAAAGCTGAAATTTGGTATGAGTATGTGTATGTATAACGCCGACAGAACGGTAAAATAAAATTAAAAAAAACTTTTTTTTTTCGGGTACCTCTTGAACACCTAAAGTGGGGGTGATTTTTTTTTTCTTTTCAACACTGGTGTTTGGGGTGTCGTTGAATAGGTCTTGTAAAAATAATAGGGGTCTTCTAACATTATTTTTTGATAAAGTCCGCAGTTTTGTAAATATTCGCTCCAAAAACAAATAAAAATAGTGTCCTCCCCCTCTAACTTTTCAAACACGAGTCAAAAAAATTCGGAAAAATTCATGTTAATGAGGCCTTATAAGTACTTTCAATGAAAACTATATTGAACAAAATCGGTCGAGCCGTTTTTGAGTTATCGCCAAATTTCATATTTTTTCTTTAAAAGGTCGTAAGTTGACTTCCAGAAGGTAATTAGTGATTACAGTTTCTAGGGCGTTTACGACCTTTTTATAGAGCTTAAAAATTTTCTAAACCTCGGGCTTAAAACAGCAGTTTATTGTGAAGGATGAGCAATTACGGAACCCTACACTGAGCGTGGCCCGACATGCTCTTGGCCGGTTTTTTCTCGGATTTCAATAAAATTTGGTGAGTTGGTTAAGTTGCTAATCTGACTATGGTAAGCCCAATTTCACGATATGTCCTACAAATTGTTCTCCATTGAGTGACACAAAATGTATGAAAGAAATTGGCCCATGAGCCAATTTTTATTTTGTTGTCGATTTATTTATTTTTCATTTTGAGCTTCTTATTATAAACTAAATTTTAGTACAAAACACGAAATATAGTTACAAAAATTCCATAATTTTTTTGTAACTCAGTGGAAAATTTTGTAGGACATACCGTGAAATTGAGCTTGCCTTGTTCAGAATAAGCAACTTTACCAACTCACCAAATTTGGCTCAAAGCTGAGAAAAAATAATCGACAACAAAATAAAAATTCGCCCTTAACAGTCTTTTACAGTCTATTCAAACAGTGTCATGTAGGAAAACAGCACTTTTCAAGGCTATGCAAGCCAATACGAGAACGGCACACGCGACCACAGGCTTGGCAGATGTAAGACTGGCCTGCGCGCGGTGTGCAAGGACCGAGCTGATGTCTTTTGGCACGTTTAGTTGCTAGAGTCCCGAACCATGCCTCATCTAAGGTCTTACGCCTATCCAACAACAGTTTCCGACATTTGTCCCTACCCAATGTGGACTCCTCCCAGTTATGGACACGAATGTTAAACGCTTGGCGCAGTCTGTGTAACACAACATCTTACTTGTATGTATGATTCCACAGTTTTACATCGGAAAATGCGTCAATGTGTGTCTGTTTAAAAGAATACGTGCGTTTTATCATTTCACATGTCAAAACAATGGAGTACTATTTGGACAATCCAAATATAATAATAATCGGAATTAAACTATTACACTATGGGATCATTCCGATCGTATCCTTGGATCATATTAATCTTAAAATTAAAAAGTTATCTAAAACAGCTTCATTTTCAGGTACCCAACATAGACTGCTATATACCTGGGATGGCATTCCTGTGTCTAGTGATCACCGCGGAATCCGCAAAGTTGGGTATGTTGACTATCATCAGGCCGCACCTCCACCATTTGAAATATTACCAATTTTTAAGCTAAATTCCAAAATGGAGCCCCTATGTGTTTAGATTGTCTAGCATACGAACCATTGCAAGAAAATCTCTCAATAGAAAGTGCATGGCTATTTATATTTATTGATCTATCTACAGGGGAGACCGAAGGGTTTAGAAGCTGAGGGGAGTTGAAACAACGTCAAGTTCTCGGTATCTAAATACGTTAGCTAACCGGTTACAACAACAACAACTTTATTTAGACGCGTCTCACCGCCCGCGGGCCTCTCAGTGTGCATCCTATGGTAACAAAATACAAATCCATACTAATATTATAAATGCGAAAGTGTGTCTCTGTCTGTCTGTCTGTCTGTTACCTCTTCACGCTTAAACCGCTGAACCGATTTAGATGAAATTTGGTATGGAGATAGTTAGAGACCCGGGAAAGGACATAGGATACTTTTCATCCCGAATAAATTTAGTGTTCCCGTGGGATGAGCGGGTAACACCGCGGGGCACAGCTAGTACAAAATATAAATACATTTATTGAAAAAACATAACGTACAGAGAGGTACGGTAAAATTCTATACTTAATAAACAAATAAATGCAGATTTTGCATAACCTGAACTAGTGTGTGTGTTTCAGGCAACAGGAAAGCCTATACATAATTTAATTAAAGTAACGATTGTAGATACCAGAAATTTATGTTGTTTCAACTTAAGTCATGTCATGGATGTTATCTATATACGTATTCATATATTATATATAATTTCGTCTAGTATCTATAGTACTAGCTTTGCTTAGTTTGGGAGTACGTCAATTTGTGTTAGATTGACCCTTAATATTTAGATTATTTATTTTTATTTTTCGTATGTTTCAAAATCCCGCGGTCTTCCCTACTTTTAGACTATGTGACGTTATTTACATTATTCACAGTTTTCCGAAAAACTTCATAACTAGTTGCTATAAAAAAAAGTTACGAAATTCGTTTCCAGTAAATTCTACTTGTGAACTTCAATTCTTCAACTCTTAGTGTCTCAGTTTGGCCTTATGGTTCACTGGTAGAGAACGCTATCTGGCATTAAGTCCGCCACCTCTGTTACCTCTTCACGCTTTAAGAGCTGAATCGATTTTGATGAAATTTGGCATGGAGATAGTTTAAGATCCGAGGAAGGACATGGGATAGTTTTCATCCTGGAAATTATCCCTAAAACGATTGAAAAGTGAGTAAGTAATTAATGATGACATTGATGATCCTGTAGGAAATGTAATGATTAGACCAAAAGCACAATTGCTCTTACATTTGCTTAGGCGCTTTTAATAATCCCTGTTATTACTCATACTCATACTCATTTATTAATAAAATGTCAACATTTTACAAGTCAATACATTATAAAAATTCTAATAAATTAATTAAGGTGATTAGGTGGATATCTATCGTGTTGTACGAGGTTGCTTCCATACTTCCAAGTTCCACGCGGACGTAGTCGCGGGCAAAAGCTAGTATCATATAAGCTGAAATGACGCGCTCCACCTGAGCGTTGTCGGATTTATCACCCGACTAGTCGACAGTCTCGTACGCATACAGAGCACGGAACAGTCGACGCTCCCACAGATGAAGTGTCACATCCAAATCAACTAATTAAGTAGTGCAGCATAGACGATCTCCATTCTCATCTACATCTCTGTTCCAGTGGAGACCGGCGTTGAAATCGGCCCGGTCCGGGCCCGTACCTGTGTCCCCGCAAAGGACTTCGCTAAAGGCTCCGTGTCTCACGCAATGTGCAATAAACTGGGCAGGGAGCTGTCAGCCTCCGAGATATTCTCGCGGGTCTCCGTGGCTCGGCCGAGGTGTTCGCTGTGCAGCAAGAATCTATGTGCCCCTACTTGTTAAGTGTATTTGTATATACTGGGGCGTTTTCGGTGCACAATAGTAGTTTATGCAACTGCTACATAATGACGTCTAAAAATACGAGTGTGGTTTTATAAAACGAACCGTAGGCGAGTTTCATAATAGGATCACACGAGTGTTTTAAGGCCTAATTATGTACAGTTGCATTGCATACACTACTTTATCTACACTCACATTCATAATTATTATCATAGATTTTCTATTATGATAATATGAAACACTCAATCCTGCCAGTCAGTCCGTGGAGCAGAGGAACACATGAGGTGACTCGTGGCGGCTTCGATGCTGTTATGAAATTACATCTCTGATTTTGGTCGCTGCCAAGTAATGTAGGTCCTTACCTATAATATCTGAACTTGTTATAGGTATTTAACAAGATGGGTGTAGATAAATGATTTAACACACCGACGGTAGGCATCAAAATATTCCTGCACTGAAACCCCTGGGGTATGCTGATTATATGCGTAGTGTGCTTTAATAGTTGTCCAAGCTTATTATGAAGGGTGGAATACAAGGAGCAATGTCTTATAAAGAAGTGTCCAGCGGTAAGCAATTAATAGTTCCAATTCTTTTGGTGACCGGAGTAATTGCTACTTAATATATACAGAAAATTTAATTATATACAGAAAAAAACGCATAATCTAGTTTACGATGAGTCGATGACTGGCTTATTAAGAATTTGTAAGCAAACCGTTGCTAAATAACGTAACTGCAGTGCGTGAGCTGTAAGGATTCCATTAGTTTGTCGCTGGTCGTTCTGCGTTCAGAGATACTGCTGTGTTCTCGCTGGTAAGGACGCGTGCCGACACAGAGCACCCTAGAGTGTTTTTTGTAAAGCCGGAGGCGCGGAGGCAGAGCAGTTCGCGCCCGCCGGTGCACGCAATTAGCCGTGGCGCCACCTATGGTCCTACCCGAAAATCAGCGCTGGCTTCCAAGCTTGTACTATGCTGAGGTGAGACCCTTTCAGAGCTTATTTTTAGTTTCGGTCTAAGGTTTATTCCTTTGGTCGTATTTCATGCCCTCGAATAAATTATTTTCTTTCTATTTGCGTTTTTTATCTGTCTCGCTCGCTCTTACGCAATCCAGATAAGAACGTCTCAGATTTCACCACGAAACGCAATCTGGGAGCTCACGGACTGTACGTTCTGCCACAGTAGCGCCACCAATTTAACACCTTTCAGCGGACACAAGATATTACTCCTTATAAATCTACCCTCCATACAATAAACAACCAAGACATCTACGAGTATATATCATAGATACGTGACTATTGATTCAAGTAAAATTGCCGTATACACGTTATGTATATTCCAATAATGTGTATACGGTAATTTTACTCGAACCGTAAATAGACGGTGCTTCAAGGTTTCGCATAGATTCCGTACGGACCAGTATTAAAAGGCTACTTAACCCGTTTTTGAAATAGTTAATTATTCACTAGCACAAAAAAAATGTATTTGTATGAAGCTAGAAAGCAAAAGTTTATTATTTGAAAATATATATTTCAGGAACAGATAAAAAACGCCGTCCGCCATTTTTGTCTTTAGCTTATCTGTGGCGTGACGTACGCGATCCCGCAAATAAAGACCAGTAATACACTCTTATCTATGATGCGAATGACGTTTTTAGTTTTAAGTTTTTTTTTTACTGTATTGGTGACGTCACTGTATAGGGTGAAAATGGCAGACAGCGACAGTGTTTTAAGCATTTCAAAATACTTAAAAAGCTTTTAATTAGTTCAGCCATCTTCTAGTTTTAACTGAAAAATATATAATAAGGTGTCATATGTCAATTATTACTATACGGAATAAACATTAGTTAGCTAACTAGCCTATTCAGCTGTCTGATCTTAATGTAAAATAAGCCAAAGCTATTAATTGTTTTGATGTGTGACGAATGACTGAACAAAATTGTTATTGAGTCATTTATAGAAAACTAAACAACACTGTTGGTAGAAAAGTAAGGATTATGTATGATTGAAATGAATTTATGATTACTGCCTGGCCTAAAAAGATGTAGCTGTGGCAATCGGTCCAATGAAAACTCTAGAAAGGTCCAACCTTCTAAGGCCCAAGGTCCTATCTGGGCAAATTTTTATTTTGTGGCGATTTGGTTTTATTCTCAGATTTCAATAAAATTTGGTAACTTGGTAAAGTTGCTTATCCTGAACAAGGTAAGCCCAATTTCAAGATATGTCCCGCAAAATTTTCCACCGAGTTACAAAAGATGTATGGATTTTTTTTTACTAAACTTCTTATTTTGTGCAAAAATTGAGTATAAAATGAGGAGCTCAAAATGGAAAATAAATAATTCGACAGCAAAATATAAATTGGCCCACGGGCCAATTTCCGTAATACATTTTGTGTAACTCAATGGAGAAAAATTTGTAGGACATGTCGTGAAATTGGGCTTACCATGGTCAGAAGAAGCAACTTTACCAACTCACCAAATTTTATTGAAATCTGAGATAAAAAAAGAAATCGACAACAAATTAAAAATTTGCCCATCTACACTACAATCGACAACATTTAAATTTTATAACAGTATTAATTTTAAACTTATTTCATTGCTTTATTATTACAGAACCCAAATCTATTATTATTATACGGGTTAGTTTTGAAAATATAAAAAAAAGCTGAAAGCAACGCAGCGTCCTCTAAGTAAGAATCGGCACTAAAATGACGCCACCTTGTGGGAATATTGACAGTTGCAACCATCAAAAAGAACAGTGCTACAATTTCCACACTAAATGCGTCTTATAGTCGACTGTATGGTTTACTGTACACTTTTACAACGAGGATCTTTTCCATTGATTTCTTAAGCATAAATTGGAATATTTTCGAAAATGTAAAAATTTGGTTCTATTTAATTTTTTATCCTTTAATTGAGAATACCGTACTGGTAAAAAAAAAAAAATGTTGTCAAAACAACAAGCTTTATGGACTAAAAAGAAGGTAAACGTTTCGTGGAACGGTTCAAATGCGATACTGTAATGTAGGATAAGAATATAAATAAATTAAATAGTAATATACCATCGTGAGTTTTATTTGAACGCGTGGAAAGGGAGTTACTTTAAATAACATATTAACAATCAGTTGTTCGTTTGTTTGTCCTAATTTTACACAGAAGCCAAGAAAATACCTGGGTCCTAAATAAAAGAGTTCGTAAAGAAGGCTCTAATAATAAATTAAAATTCAATAAATAGTTAACTGTCTGTCTATTCGACGAAGCTTACATCAAACTGACCAACTATGAATGCTGGTAGGTTATGGGAATTTTTGAAGGCCATATCGTCTGTTGACAACCAAGACTCACAAATACCTATTTAAAATAAAGCTCATATCTCAGCATCAATCTATAAACTAGATACTAGGTTTTCAAGAGCAGTGTCAATTTTTTGTGAGTTTATGTTGTTCCCAGGCGATATATCATTCAACTGTATTCAACTGTACCATGTGGTAGGTATTTGAGATCATAGAATGTCCAAGGACATGCAAAAACCATTAAGGGTTTAAAATTCATTTAATGGCGAAAATGATCGCGAAGCAAGTCGGAGGTAAATAGTCAAATGTAACCGATATTAAACGATTAGGTTACCCTAAAATAGAAACAATTGACGCACGTAATACCGTGTTTATAAACATTTGCAGTAAGTGGACCAATATTTGGCAATATTACCACATTTAACGTACCACTTTGTATACGGTTTTAGTTATTAGGTAAGCAATTCTTTTATATATATAGGGGGGCATTCATTTTTTTTATAAATCACATACATAACCGGGAATGGAACCTGGTTAAAATTCTGTTAGTAATCGCATATTGTATTGTAACAATCTTTACAGCAGTTCTCACCGGGTTCTGTATGAAATTATGTATGAGATTTATAAAAAAATAATAATGCAGTTTTTATTAAATCTGAAATCGACGCCATGGTTCCTAAGAACAGATTTCCCCATCTCTTATAGTTTGTGACTTCTCCCAACTGACCCATTTGGATTGATCACCCGGTATACCAACCTTTTCATTGAATAGATAAATATCGGACAACCTCACACCAATTTATGTCACACAGTAGGTAAGCCTTAACCTCAAGTTATGGGCACTAGACGACGATATACATACTTAAATAGATACATACATCCATGACCCAGGAACAAATATTCCAGTTGCCGGGATTCGAACCCGGGACCGTCGGCTCAGTACACCGCAGTACTGCGCCAACCGCGTCCTCAAATTAATTTCATAGACATTGATCGATTCTTATAAATTTGTCTTCTTACAACTCTTACAACTCTATGTCGCCGCGACAACTTCACGCCACGTATATTGTATATCTGTTTCTTCCCCTCCCTTTTAATACAGTGCAATGAATACAGATGAATCTATATGTTACAACAAGCACCTAGATGTAAGGTACAGTCTGACCAAAAAGAGTAGAAATTAAAAAGTGACAATACAGCAGGGCCGTCCCCGTTTTCTTAGATTGATTAGAAAGGGACGACATCACAGTATTACCACTTTTTAATTTCAACTCTTTTTGGTCATACTGTAAGTTAGGACAAGTCCGCACCAAAAAAAAAGAAATGGCTCCCATACAACAAACTTGTTATAGATTATATATATGTATAGGTACGGAACCCTTCATGCGCGAGTCGGGCTCGCACTTGCCCAATTTTTACTAATATTATAAAGGCGAAAGTTGGTGAGTGTATTTATGAGTATGTTTGTAATTACTTCACGCTCAAACAACTGGACCAATTTTGATAAATTTTGGTATGAAGGTAGCTGATACCCTGGATTAACACATAGGCTACTTTTTATCCCAAAAAATGTAGTGTTCCGTGAGATGAGCTGGTAAAACCACGCGGCGCAGGCATATAGGCAGGAGGGCCATGACAACACAAAAGTTTTCCTAAAGTACATGACAATAATATTAAAGCCATTGTTGTAGGTTGTAGGTATGATTCAACAGTTTCTAGAATACTTAGCTTAGCTGGCATAGTTCATGTTTCTTTGAATGGGCCAAGTTGTTATTAGGTCTTCGGTGAGTGTTTTGTAAATTCTGGTTACCTGAGTTCAAATGCAGGTATACTGATATAAATATATTATATACCGGGTGTGTCCTGTAATAGGAGCAATAAATTAAAACATAGATTCTTCCCTTAAAACTGGACAACATTTGATAAGCAACTGTTGAAAATAACGTGTATTACTTAAATGATATTTCGTAGAATAATGTTCAGACAAAGAAGCAATGTATTGCAAAATGTTCGATATTAGTAGAGTGACAGCTATGTCAATGCTCAGGGAATGTCAATGTCGGACGACGCACATTGAAAGTACTATTTAATTTGATTGAAATAATTTTTTTTTTATTAAAACTTATATCTGGAGCATTGCACTTTATGGCTGCGAGACATGGACCATGACACAACGGGACAGAGAAAAGCTTGAGGCGTTCGAGATGTGGTGCTGGCGAAGGATGGAGGGAATAAGCTGGACAGAAAGAGTCACCAATGAGGAAGTATTGGAAAGGGTAAAGGAGAAGAGACATATACTTCATACAATGGAAACTCGAAGAGGGAAAATGATAGGTCATTTGATACGACACGACGATCTAATACAAAAGATAATGGAGGGGAAAATTGAAGGAAGGAGAGGAAGAGGAAGGCCGAGGATTAACTATTTGGACCAGATCAAGAAAAAGGCAGACGTCGGGTCGTATCGGGAAGTCAAAGAACTGGCGTTAAGTAGAACGGACTGGAGAGAACTGCACCGACAAGAGTGAAACTTAAATAATAATAATAATAATAAATTTCTGAAAACTGTCTTTTTTTAAAGTTGCTGAACAAATGTTGTTCAATTTGAAGAGTAGAATCTATATTTTAATTTATTGCTCCTGTTACAGGCAACACCTGGTATACATCCGACCTAGTCATATCCGATGGCTGCAAATTGTAATATTCCGCTAATTTCAGCGATGAGAGTCAAGATCTTTCAATAGGATTCAGTATGTATGAAGAACGAAAGATTGAGCAGCATTCCGGTAAACAATGTTTTGAATTTGGTTCATGACAAATCCCTGACAAACCTCTACAGACATTTAATAATGCAAATATATGACGTATCCTCATTATTGTCATATGAAAGTTTGTAGAGCCACTATCCCTGGGCCAGACCGACACTTGTTAGGCTATAATAATGTCGCCAAAAAATGGGCTATCCGGTAATTCCCGGGGTATGTCCATATTAAGTATGAAATTTAAGGTCATTCACCCCAAATGGGAACACTGCAAATCACTAACTTTCTCAAGCATATGATAGAAGTCGGCTAGATCCACTCCAGGGTACGGCGACATGCCGTACGTCGCAATTTCCCACAGCAATATCCCGAACGCTAGACGTCTGACTTGGTACTGAAGGTGTTGTACGCGAGACCCTCGGGAGCGGTCCGTTTGATGGGGAACTTGCCTTTATATGAATCTAATGAACTTAGATGTAGATTTTTGACCCTCTAGGATTGATTAAACCTACTATCGTTAGGAGTCTTTGGGAAGAGCGATGGTAATCCATTAAATACTAATTACTAACCTTCTCCAGCATATGATAGACGTCCGCTAGATCCACTCCAGGGTACGGCGACATTACGTACGTCGCAATCTCCCACAGCAATATCCCGAACGCCCAGACATCTGACTTGATGCTGAAGGTTTTGTACGCGAGACCCTCAGGAGCGGTCCATTTGGTGGGGAACTTGCCTTTATACGAATCTAATGCACTTAGATGCAGATTTTAGACCCTCTAGGATTCATCAAACCTACTATCGTTAAGAGCCTTTGGCAAAAGCGAAGGTACTGTATCTAATCACTAACCTTCTCAAGCATATGATAGACGTCGGCTAGATCGACTCCAGGGCACGGCGCAGCGACATGCCGTACGTCGCAATCCCCCGAACGCCCAAACGTCTGACTTCGAGCTGAAGCTGTTGTACGCGAGACCCTCGGGAGCGGTCCATTTGATGGGGAACTTGCCTTTATACGAATCTAATGAACTTAGATGCAGATTTTTGACCCTCTAGGATTGATTAAACCTACTATCGTTAGGAGTCTTTGGGAAGAGCGATGGTAATCCATTAAATACTAATTACTAACCTTCTCCAGCATATGATAGACGTCCGCTAGATCCACTCCAGGGTACGGCGACATTCCGTACGTCGCAATCTCCCACAGCAATATCCCGAACGCCCAGACGTCTGACTTGGTGCTGAAGGTGTTGTAGGCCAGACCCTCAGGAGCGGTCCATTTGATGGGGAACTTGGCGCCGGCGTGGGCGGTGTAGGTGTCGTCTCTCATGAGCCGTGCGAGGCCGAAGTCAGCCACTTTGACTAGGTGGCTCTCGCCGACCAGGCAGTTGCGGGCGGCGAGGTCCCTATGAACAAACAATGCGTTAGAAAAATAAACAAATCATAGGAAATAATTATTTGTTATGACAGGCTACAAAGTTGTTATTTGGCGCAAATGTTGACATTGAAAGCTGAGCGACCGATCGTATCTAAGATAGAACCACGAGCGAACCGAATGGTTCAAAGATAGATTCTTGAGCGTGGCGACTTTCAAGACAGGAGAAGCCAAATAATTTTGCAGCCGTGCGGAACGCACAACTTTTCACCTCACTACGGCGAGGAACAATACTTAATTTTGCTTTCTATTTAACATATCAAATTTAAGACATAACACACTCAAACCTAAACGACTTTTGCACGCCAGCGCATAATAATAATAAACGGAGGTTTTCCGAGCGAGTGAGGTGAACACAACATTTTTGTAATCACGAGTCAAACAACACTCGTGACAAGTGTCCTGTTAAATGTGCTATAGAATATAGCTCTGGTTTTCTGGGATAGCAGTGGCGGCAGCGGCAAGCGGAAGACACGAGCTCGCTCTCGTCTGCCGCTACTGCTATCCTAGGAAACCAGAGAGCTTAACGGTGGCAAGGTTTATATTTTCCTTATTATGGCTTTCACGCCTTGCTGCTTTTATTCAAACTTGTCAGAGTGCTCAAGAAAGAAGTATACTAAAAATAAAACGACTAGATAGAGTAACAAACACCTTTATAAGAGAGACTAGGAGGCGCCCGCATCTTCGCCCGCGAATTATTTTTCTTTACCGTGGACGGGTAAAAAGTATCCTATAACCATCTTTGGATATCCAGCTATCCCAATACCAAAATTAGTTAAAATTCTTCCAGCCGTTTCGGCGTGATGCGAGGACAATGGAATTTATGATCAACAGATGGCGCCAGGCTGGCATGGCGCCGCGCGCCTATACAAAACAAATGACGATCCTGCATCACGCTATTAAGATTTTTCCTGAAATCATGACCCCTCTCAATAGAAAACTGATTTTTAATACTAATCTATACTTTTATAATAGTATAGATAACTAAAGTTATTGACGCATTAGAACACTGTCTGAAAATGAGATGGCAGTGGGCCAGTCGGAGAGAGAAAGCGAGGCCGACCACAAACGAGATGGGCTGACGAAATTTCCTGTACGGCTACAAGCGAATGGCTTGCCTTGGACTGCACGGCAACTGTAAGCGGACTGCACAGTCAATTTGCAGTTACACCAACAGCAGCACACCACGTGAACGAATGAACACAACGCACCTGTGTATGAAGCTCCTGCTCTCAAGATAGCTCATCCCAGAAGCGATCTGCGTAGCCATGTACATCAGCACCACCGCGTCGATGTTCTGCCGGCTGCCAGTGCGCAGGTAGTCGAGCAGGTTGCCGCGGGACATGAACTCGGTGATGATGTAGAACGGCGGCTCCCTGGTGCACACGCCGAGGAGTTTCACCAGGTTCCGGTGGCGCATCTCCTTCATGATGGCGGCTTCTTCGAGGAAGTCTTTCAGTGCCATCGTGTCGTCCTTTAACGTTTTCACGGCGACCTGGAATAGGAAGAAATTGGGTTGGGAGCGTTCTATTTTACAAGCTTTTATTTAACTTGCATTGTATGTTTAAGAGGCCTTATTCCTTTTAAAAAATTTTTTTTTCATATTATGACGAATATATTGATAATCTCAACCAACTTTTTGAAGTGAATAATACTTTTTCCCGAGTTCTAGGTAGTAACGTAGCTATTTCATGCTTTCATTGCGTGCAGTCGAAAATAAGTTGATAAAACGAATTTTCCACGTGAATTTTGTCAATTTCGAGTAGTTTTTCGAACAAAAATTATCAATGAAAAATTCAAACTGTAGGTTTCAAATATATACCAATAAATCCCAATAGCCCTGTTCTAGGTAGTAACATCAATAATATGTTAAGAAACATGTTCGATCATACAGAAAAATGTCTAAACAATCAGCATTTTAAAAGGAATAAGGCCTCTTAATGTATGTTTGTTCGGGTGAAATCTTGCAACTCAATTTTGAAGCAGATATCGTCAACCGATTGAGCTGAAATTTTGCATACTTACTTAACTTTGAAGACAATACAATAATATGGTACCATGGGGCTGATCTGATGATGGAGCCGGAAGGCGGCCATAGGAACTCTATAATAGAAATAGCAATCCTACCGAGTTTGGGCTCTTTAGAATCGTCTCAGTGAGCAATTGATGGATATCCGAAGTACAGTCGGCTATAAAAGCATGTCACAAAAATGAAATTTTTGACAGAAACTTATTCTAGAGTTATGTTTATATATTGGACCATTGATACAAAGATAAAAAAAAAGAAATGCGTAACCTGGCGGTAGAGACCGGGAATCGAACCCAGTACCTTTGGATTACTGGTCCAACGTGTTAACCTTTCCACCACACTAATGAATACTTTCTGAAGACATTCGAATTTTTCCTTATGCTTTGTGTGTCAATTTTTTTTGTAAGTTTAAAGCTTTACACCTTAGCGATACATATATAAAAAAATGTGGTGTACCCACATTAAAAATAATGGGACATTCATCATCATCATTAGCCTTTTACATCTATAACAGATGAGTTAAGCAGCGTCTAATAAACTGCGGCACTTTCGAAGATGGCTGGATAGCCCGATACGAATACTTTGTGCGATGGTGTGGTTCCGCATGATGAAGTATGGTTTGCTTCTCTTTCTCACAAACGCGACATGAGACACAAGCGTGCAGCTTTTCCCCCTTCATCGATAGGCGAAACATTTATTTGTCAATGGGACATTACATGTTTCATAAATGTACATAAATAAAGTTATGTTGTCTATCTACACTGTGCATCTCATTGCATGTCAGCAGCAGCAAAATTCTTCAATACAATAAGTATTGCATTTAAACACTTACCGTTATATTAAATCTCTTCCAGCCGGCTTCGTAGACATCGCCATATTGCCCGCCTCCTGCAATTTTTATTTATTATTCAAATAAGTTACACAGCATTACAGTACAAACCAAGGCACTGTGAACTACACAAATAAATATAAAAAAGACTTAAAACTATTTAGATTTAGGCGACACCATGGCGTGGCTCCGTTGTATCGTCTGATCTGGTGTAGAATATGGCAGATTGCTCCGGAACTGCCGAAACACGACACCCTTCGGCCACAAGTCTGCATTGCGATGGTGTCCTGCAGCGGCCGCGGCACGCGCACCACAATTATAAATTATGTAATATTCAAAAAACAATAATAACAACGTGACGCGTTACAGTGAAATTATTTTACCAACAAATATTTGACACTTGTCTGTTGATGTTTGTAGTGATGTAGCTAAGACATATTGTATGTCTCGCATACTGACATCCACATACAGGAGGGTATCGAAAGGTATCCTGGAGACCTGGTGATGGTCGCCGGAAGGTCTTTCCAGCTTGCCAAGTGGATGACCTGATGAAGGTCGTCGGATGGTCGCCCGATGTGGACTGATGACCTGGTACAGGTCACCGCAGCTGCGTTGCCGAGTGAGTCAGTAGTCACGTACCAAGCTTGTGCTTCCATCACGATGTCTGTGCGGTCGATCTCCCACTGGTCGGGCGGGGCGAGGGGGAACACTGTGGGCTTGTTCCGTTTGTGTGCTGGATACAGGAGCTGCGTTATCGAGTGAGTCAGTAGTCATGTACCAAGCTTATGCGTCATCACGATGTCTGTGCGGTCGATCACCCACTGGTCGGGCGGGGCGAGGGGGAACACTGTGGGCTTGTTCCGTTTGTGTGCTGGATACAGGAGCTGCGTTATCGAGTGAGTCAGTAGTCATGTACCAAGCTTATGCGTCATCACGATGTCTGTGCGGTCGATCACCCACTGGTCGGGCGGGGCGAGGGGGAACACTGTGGGCTTGTTCCGTTTGTGTGCTGGGTACAGGAGCTGCGTTATCGAGTGAGTCAGTAGTCACGTACCAAGCTTATGCGTCATCACGATGTCTGTGCGGTCGATCACCCACTGGTCGGGCGGGGCGAGGGGGAACACTGTGGGCTTGTTCCGTTTGGGCGCTGGATACAGGAGCTGCGTTATCGAGTGAGTCAGTAGTCACGTACCAAGCTTGTGCTTCATCACGATGTCTGTGCGGTCGATCTCCCACTGGTCGGGCGGGGCGAGGGGGAACACTGTGGGCTTGTTCCGTTTGTGCGCTGTATACAGGAGCTGCGTTATCGAGTGAGTCAGTGGTCACGTACCAAGCTTGTGCTTCATCACGATGTCTGTGCGGTCGATCTCCCACTGGTCGGGCGGGGCGAGGGGGAACACTGTGGGCTTGTTCCGTTTGGGCGCTGGATACAGGAGCTGCGTTATCGAGTGAGTCAGTGGTCACGTACCAAGCTTGTGCTTCATCACGATGTCTGTGCGGTCGATCTCCCACTGGTCGGGCGGGGCGAGGGGGAACACTGTGGGCTTGTTCCGTTTGTGTGCTGGATACAGGAGCTGCGTTATCGAGTGAGTCAGTAGTCACGTACCAAGCTTGTGCTTCGTCACGATGTCTGTGCGGTCGATCTCCCACTGGTCGGGCGGGGCGAGGGGGAACACTGTGGGCTTGTTCAGTTTGTGTGCTGGGTACAAGAGCTACATTATCGAGTGAGTCAGTAGTCACGTACCAAGCTTGTGCTTCATCACGATGTCTGTGCGGTCGATCTCCCACTGGTCGGGCGGGGCGAGGGGGAACACTGTGGGCTTGTTCCGTTTGGGCGCTGGATACAGGAGCTGCGTTATCAGACCATCGCCCAGCACCGAGTGGTGGTGGACCAGCTCTGCCAGGGTCCCGAACTTGGATTCCGACGTCACGTACACCTGGAAATATAAAAACACTGGAGTATAAGAATGAGAAACATAGATCAAAGTAAAGTACTATCAACACTGCTGGTGAATTAAAACTCAGTCTGTTGGGTCGCGCTATTAAGATTTTCATGACCCCTCTCCTAAAGAAAATGTTTGGCAATACAAATCTTGAATTTTATAATAATACTAGCTGTGCCCCGCGGTGTTACCCGCTAATCCCACGGGAACACAAAATTTATTCGGGATGAAAAGTATACTATGTCCTTTCCCGGGTCTCAAACTATCTCCATACCAAATTTCATCTAAGTCGGTTCAGCGGTTTAAGCGTGAAGAGGTAACAGACAGACAGACACACTTTCGAATTTATAATATTAGTATGGATAGATATCATAATAGGTTTGTTATTGCGACCGTTTCCATATCTCACAAAAGCATGTGGACAGCTTTACATGAATGCGACGTACCGATTGAGACTATAGAGCTTATAAAAGACATATATAACAAAAGTATATCTCAAGTAAAAATGGAAACTAAAGGCTCAGAAATAAAAATATGTAGAGGAGTTAGGCAAGGAGACCCGCTCTCACCCAGAATTTTCATTACTGTTCTTGAAAGCATTATGAAAAAACTAAACTGGAAGCAAAAGGGCTTGAGAATAAATGATGAGTTTCTCAGCAATCTGAGGTTCGCAGATGATATTATTCTTTTCTCAGAAACAGCGGCCCAACTAGAAGAAATGGTTTGCGAACTTCAAAATGTCAGTCAAGAAATCGGTTTAGAGTTAAATGCTACCAAAACAAAAATCATGACAAACTCTACAAAAATACCCATCAACGTCAACAAAAATACACTGGAATATGTGCAGGAATACATTTATCTGGGAAAACAAATATCATTTAATAAATCCAGACACATAGACGAAATAAACAGACGAATAAACATTACTTGGAACAAATTCTGGAGTTACAAAGAAGTGTTGAAGTCCAACCTGCCTATAAAACACAAGAAAAAAATACTAGACACCTGCATACTTCCATGTCTCTCATATGGCAGCCAAACCTGGATATACAACAACAGCGTAAAAAATAAGTTACAGGTATGTCAAAGAGCGATGGAACGAAGCATACTGAATATAAAAAGACGAGACAGAAAACGAAACTCAGATATTAGAAAAATAACGAATGTAATAGACGCCTTAGAACACTGTAAAAAGCTGAAGTGGAGTTGGGCTGGTCATGTAGCACGTACGTGCAAACAGAAATGGACATATAAAGTAACTACATGGACAGGACCGCGACATAAACGTAAACGGGGAAGACCAAGACAAAGATGGATAGATGAAATAAACAGAGTAGCTGGAAAAAAATGGATGACCATAGCCAACGATAGAGATGTTTGGAAAACGATGGAGGAGGCCTTTACTCGTTGAGAGGTCCTTAGTAAAAATTAACTAAATGCATGACATAACCTGAAAAATAATAATAATAAATAAAAATTAAATATGTATAATAAAAATATGGTACAATGTAAAAAAAAAAAAAAAAAGAATTATCATATATTTTAATTTATTAAATCTCGAATTTTGCTAATGTAATTTAGTGTGCATGCTAAATTTAAAAATGAAATATTATTTTATTGTATTTATTAAGGAATAAATTGAGGCTATAATAATAATAATATTGCGACCGTTACGCACCCACGGCAATGTATGGCATGGTCAAAGATGGATGTTGCTTACTTTTCCGTCGGAATCTTCGTTGATACGATAGTGGTACACCCGGCCTTCGTATCTCAGGGAGATACTCCTCTGTCCAGGACTCGACTCGGATTCGCGAACCTGCAACAAAACCTTTCGTATAGAAAACATCCAGTTTTATAGCCAAATCACAGACAACCCTCACTAGACGGAGCATGTGAGGCGACCCGCGCGCACCAACGATATGGTACGGCAGAACATTAAAGTATCAACACGGCGGCCACCGTTTAGTTGCGTCCATGTTTATGATCCATGCGTACGTCAACGAAGAAAGAGATTAAATAAATAACATGGTAAATTGTAGTGTTAAGTGGTGTAGAGAGACCTCATAAACATGGACGCAACTAAACGGTGGCCGCCGTGTTGAGACTTTAATGTTCTGCCGTACCATATCGTTGGTGCGCGCGGGTCGCCTTACATGCTCCGTCTAGAGAAGGTTGTCTGTGCTCTGTGCCTCGAGCTCTTCTGCCATGCTACGGTAAAAGGACGTATCTTAATATGACATCCGTATAAAGATACGACCTTTTAACGTAACACGGCAGTCTTAGATTGCGATTCGGGTTCAGGTGAAAAATGAGAGGTTCTTATATGGGTCCCGTAAGAGCGAGCGAGATAGGTGTAGAACTCGAATCGCATTCTGTCAGCTCAGGCACTGTAAGTTGGATTTGCCCACGCCGTATTTAGTGGTACAGTCGAGTTCGTTTACATCTACACACTTACGAGAACAAAAATATCTGAACACGACTTTATGCGACTGACAATAGGGTCGTGTTCAGATATTTTTGTTCTCGTAAGTGTGTAAATGTAAATGAACTCGACTGTACTAATTTTATGTCCGTACGATTTTTTTTTTAGAAACTGACGTTGAAAGTCAGTGATTGTCACTGATGTAAATAAAGAGGAGACAAACTAAATATTCCGAAAATATTAAGTAGTTTCACGTGATAAAGCCAAAACGATTACAAACAGCGATAAAAGTCAAGTTTTTTGTTTGTATATGATAGATTTTTTGCCGCTACTGTTAATAGGGTTTATTGGTCAAGGGAAATAGGCTAGTTTCATGTTAGATTGTATTAAACTAATGTTTTTTTTTGCCATTTGATGTCGTATTTACTACTTTATTGTGTCTAATTTAATGCTCTGTGATGTCTTATTGTTAGCACGGAACCCTCGATGCGCGAGTCCGACTTATTTTTGCCATTTGGTGCCTAATTTAGTGATTTAATGTGTCTAATTTAGTGCTATTTAGTGACTAATTTTGTGCTATATAGTGTCTCATTTAGTGCTTTGTAGTGTTTAATTTATTGCTTTGTAGTGACTTGAAGTGTGTTGGGTGTAATTAATCAATAAAAAAAGTGTGATGAACTCATCTTACGCACCAGGAAGCTGCCATTGATACCGGAGGACAGAAGATACTCGGCCGCGTTCCTCGAGATCGGGCCGTGGTACCACGAGTGCTTCTCCAGCGAGTTCACCGGGGTCACGTAGTTGCTGGGCACCCACCCTAGTGCCCCGGTGAGAGTGTGCGCTTCGCACCACTCGCCACTCTTGTTGTAGCTCATTATCCTCACTTAACTTAACCCGGTCAGTAAAGATGGGATAAACCAGGTAGCAAACAGACTTTATAAGAGCTTATACAGCCATTATAACTCTAATTTAAGCTGTATGTATAAAGGCTGTGTTAGTGTTTATGCAGCCTGTGTGTCTGCCTTTGTTTAATTTAGTGCTTTATTGTGTCTAATTTAGTGCTTTATAGTGTCTTAGTTTGTGATTTATTATGTCTAATTTTGTGATTTGTAGTGTATAATTTAGTGCTATATAGTGTCTAATTTAGTGCTTTTAGTGTCTAATTTGGTGCTCTGCGGTGTCTAATTGGTTGTCTTGAAGTGTGTTGGGTGTCATTAATCAATAAAAAGTGTGATGAACTCATTGTACGCACCAGGAAGCTGCCATTGATACCGGAGGACAGAAGATACTCGGCCGCGTTCCTCGAGATCGGGCCGTGGTACCACGAGTGCTTCTCCAGCGAGTTCACCGGGGTCACGTAGTTGCTGGGCACCCACCCTAGTGCCCCGGTGAGAGTGTGCGCTTCGCACCACTCGCCACTCTTGTTGTAGCTCATTATCCTCACTTAACTTAACCCAGTCAGCTAAGATGGGATAAACCAGGTAGCAAACAGACTATATAACTCTAATTTAAGCTGTATAAAGGCTGTGTTAGTATGTCTGCCTTTGTTTAATTTAGTGCTTTATTGCGTTTAATTTAGCTCTTTATAGTGTCTTATTTAGTGGGTTAATAGTGTCTAATTTCGTGCGTTGTAGTGTCTAATTTATAGGTAGTGCTATATAGTGTCTAATTTAGTGCTATATAGTGTCTAATTTAGTGATTTTAGTGTCTAATTTAGTGCTCTGTGGTGTCTAATTGGTTGTCTTGAAGAGTGTTGAGTGTCATTAATAAATAAAAAGTGTGGGGATCATTGTACGCACCAGGAAGCTGCCATTGATACCGGAGGACAGAAGATACTCGGCCGCGTTCCTCGAGATCGGGCCGTGGTACCACGAGTGCTTCTCCAGCGAGTTCACCGGGGTCACGTAGTTGCTGGGCACCCACCCTAGTGCCCCGGTGAGAGTGTGCGCTTCGCACCACTCGCCACTCTTGTTGTAGCTCATTATCCTCACTTGCTCGCCTGGAAGGAACGTTTGATTTCATTATTTGGTTTACCGTTTGAAACGACTCCTCACTAACAAATAGGCATGGGCTAAGTTTTGACTACAGGCGCCTTTTTCGACAGTCTTGTCGTAGGCGTAAATTATGCAGCATTTGACTTTGATTGACGAATAGACGACGCGGTTGGCGGCAGGTGCCTACTGAGCCGGCGGTCCTGGGTTCGAATCCCATGCAGGGCAAACATTTATGTGATCATTATCACACTGAAATATTTGTTCATATATTGTTGTTCATATATCTATTTATATATTATAGTACACGCTTTGCTTAGTTTGGGACTGGGTAAGCTCAAGAAGGCTTGTGATATGGGTACTAGCCGACGATATACGTATTTGTATAGATAAATATTATACTTAAATACATAGAACAACCATGACCCAAGCACAAATAAGTATTCATGTATGAAAATACTGAGTTTTAGTCTGATTACTTCACGCTGGTATGGCGCACTGTATGTAATTTACAAAATCATTACTTCACTACTAGCTTGATATAAATAACCTAAGTTAAAATATAAAATTCCCGGACACAGGTAGCCGGTCATCACGGGAATGAATGTGGGTCAATTGAGAGATAAGGAAAATGCTACTAAAACTGAACATAACTACAAAATTTGGAATTCCTAGCTAAATATTGGCCGAGACATTGTCAATTGTTCCAATCAAAGCTGATTGTCTTGGAAAGCCGGAAGGTGGCCATAGGAACTCTATAATAGAAAAAGCAATCCTACCGAGTTTGGGCTCTTTAGAATCGTTTCAGTGAGCATTTGTGCAGCATTAAAGACAAGTATAGTCAGCTTGTTTGGTTGCAAAGCTTGTCACTAAAATGAATTTTTTGACAAAAACTTATTTTGACTTACAAAAGATTAATGAAACCAAATCAAGTGTATTTAAGCAAAATAGACTATATACGATCATAAATTTTCAAGTAATTTCACGTCACTCAAGCCGTAAGTGTGATTCTGTCCGCTATGCGGGGGTAAATCTCTCTTCCTGGCCAAGGCAAAACGTAAAACTTTAGACAACCACGGGCGGTAATTCGTAAAGCCCCCGATCGCATATTTATGGCTCTCAACTTCAGTTACGATCACCTGCGATCTGGGACATTCACAAATTCACCGTCCTAGTTATCAAATGTACCTATACTATCACCAGTCCAGTGATGCTTCATTATATTCGTATTAAACTGTGACGGGCACGTTTCGATGTGATCCCACGTCGCACAAAGCATCTCAAACAATCACACAATTGAAATAACACATTTAAAATAACAACAATGAAAACTATGCGACGCTCGAATGGACGCCTAACGCGTGGTCGGTTCGGTGTCCGATATTAATTGTAACATTTGTGCGATCAATCCTTTAACATGTGCCGAACCTGGTTCTCTATCGTTTGCCCGAATTTCATATGCCTATATCTATCACTTGCCATAATATAGTAAGTTGAAACTGTTCGGGAGTGTTATAAGACAAACCTAACCTAACCTAATGATTTCTCCATGAATAGTAAGTATTAAAGAAATCCTAAAGAGTTTATGATTTATGAAATAAAAAGTTTATGGCAAACGAAAATTATGGCAAGTGATAAATTTATGAGAAATAAGGAGAAGGAAGATAAATGAAGAGAAGGTATCCTGCCGAACCTACATTATCTTTGCGTGATATAATCTGAAATGAGGATATCCGAAGAACCAAGGTAACCGATATTGCTCACAGGATTGCACGGTTGAAGTGGCAATGGACGGGTCATGGTTTTTAGCTATGTTTGGTGGAAATGGGAGCAGTGGTTTTTAAGATATTCAGCTTTAATTGGAACAAGTAACAGGATTTCAGCCAATATTGAAGATAAGAACGCCAAAATTTGTATTTTTGTTCAGTTTGTGTAGCATTTTCTATATCACTCAATGAATGAGGGTCTCGTGATGACCAGGCACTTGTGTATGAGGGTGTTTTACATTTTCAATTTAGAGTACTAACATTTAACCTATCAATGAAAAAGATAAGTTACTTAATAAATTACTAAGTTAATTTTACTAAATAAATAATGTGTAGATAAAAGCAATGTTTTCTAAATAATTCTTACTTTAACTAGGAGGTTAAAGGCCAAATTGGTGGCGGCGTGATGCGAGGACAAAGGAAATTATGAAAACATATGGCGCCAGGTTGGCACGGCGACGCGCGCATTCAAAACAAATGACGATCCTGCATCACACTGTTTTTTCTCAAACATGCAACGAAATATCGCCATAACGTGCGTTAAAACAGGCTTCGAAGTGTCATGTTTCGGGCGGAACAATTCGAGAGAACTGTAAAGGAATTTCATACAAAATTGAAGGCGTCTGTGTTCATGAACGGGCTACACAGCTGAATTATGTTTTTTTGAGTGGTGTATTTTTTTTATTTCATTGCATATGTTTGAGAAAAGCACTATACATGCCTAGCCGTGAAAAGGGCTCGCCGGCTTCGTATCACTATCCTATACCTACTCAGCCGGCAAGCCCTTATTTCCCAGCGTCTGCAGTAATGTAACTATTCCTGAAATCATGATCGCTCTCCATAGAAAAACATTTTCAATACAAACCTATAATTTTATAATTATTAGGTACTTTAATGTTAATTGAAACGAATGAATCCATTCTCGTCTTTCGTCTGATGTTGCCTTGTATTTGAAGTTGGCGGTAGGCAATGAAATAACAAACACTGATACCATACCAAGTCTGTTTGAAATAAGAAGTCGCAAAAGGGAAACAGGGAAAAATATTTCTTTAAGCCATATTTAGGAGTTCCGCTTTGTTTTTTCACTTTTAACGAACTGACAAATAAAAATGCAAAACAAGGTGGCGCCCGCAACTTTGCAACCGTATTTTTTTCTTTACCGTAGTTGGGTAAAAAGTATCACATAACCATCTTGGGATGTCCAGCTATCCCTATACCAAAATTGGATAAAACTCGTCCAGCCGATTCTGCGTGATGCGAGGACAATGGAAATTATGACCAATAGATAGCGCCGCGCGCCCATACAAAACAAATGACAATCCTGCATCACGCTATTCAATTTTTTCCTATAATCATGACCCATATCCATAGAAAACTGATTTGTAATACAAATCTAGAGATCGCTCTTTAGCGATGATTGTAATTTCTTGCGTTGTATTTCTCCTGTATAAAAAGTTTGCAACCTTAACTCACCCTTAACTCGCTTAGTTAATATTTGTGTCAAAGTCTCCGTTGTGCGACGACAGTTAACCTTTCAATAACGTACCTTAATGTTCTATTTTAAGGTTCCTTATTGTATCGTTATTTTTTGTCGCACAACGGAACTTTTTCAATTGTTTTTAATTCCTCGCTAACTTCGACTTAATTTCATCCAACTTTTTGGTCCTGACCCCATGTTTTATGAGGTGTGCAATAAAGAGTACTTGTATTGTATTGTATTGTTATAACCGATGGAATAATCGGTTATAAAATGTGATCGGATATTGCATTTTCTTATCATGAGTCAATAATTCACGAAGACTGCTAATATACAAATTGACGTTCCACAGATCTGTAACAGATGGCGCCACTTTAGAAACCCTTTTTTAAGGCCTTTAAGAACATTCTAAATACACAGCCACGTGGCCAGTTTAGTGGACTAATAAGCCGTGTACGCACGATGAACAAAAACATGGCGAATACGAAATCGTATGAGATGTCCTGTTGTCTTTGATGTTCGTTAGGTACGGTACGCGCGTGCGAACTAAATGTTCGATGATATTTTTGTACGTTCGTCTGTACACGGCCTCCTGGCACGGCCTAAGGACTAAACGCCATAAGAAATGTATCGGACAGAGAAGTCGCTATAGTATTTAGCGCTTACAACAGTTCGGTGCATGCAACTTTGCACGTCTTCTTAAATTATTCATCCATGTTTCTACGTAAGCGAGATTATATGGGGATGTTCGGGGGTAGTTTTACCTTTCTTGAGAGCCAGCAACTTCGTCCGGCCCAAGACTTTCTCCCCATCTTTAGGATGCATTAAGTGAAAAAAGAATGTATTAATTACACAGAAATTGGGGACTATAGTTTGAAAATTGTCTGATGGCAAATTGTTTATAGGAAAAACTGACTTATTAAAAAAAGGGACAATAATATACCTATACCTTACAGACCTGAGACAACATAGTTACACAAATTAAGAGACTTATTTTTTTATTTATTAATAATCCTTATAGTTCAATACACATATTTATCTTTGTCAAGCAAGTATGCTGTTAAACGCGGAATTTTTATTTCCAAAAGTAGGTACTATTAGGCTTTAAGGTACAGATATATAAGTATAAGATCAGTAGGGCTAAGTGCGACAGCGGGGCAAGCGCATCTGGGTAAGGCCCAGGAGCGTAGAAACTGCTCGTGTTGTGTTACAAAACTTGGACGATGATATCATCTTCTTTTTGGATTCCATCACAATCCGCAACTAACGCTCTGTTATGAGCTCACCAATTAACGATTATTTTGCAAAAATAATGTTAATTATTTGTGAAAACATAACGTAAGTCAAGGAGCATTCAAAACGCTCCTGAGCCTTACCCATCTACCATATCAAAATATCTAAAACTACAAATATTACACTACTAACGGCATTTAACAATCACGCAACTATAGTTAGTTGGCAAAATCTCGATGGCGTTAGTAGCATAACATCTGTTCTCTTTGATATTTCGATGTGGTAAGTCCGTTTGTCCCGGTTTCGCACTTGGCCCGAGTGACCTCAGTTCATCTAACTACATTTGTCGTGCAATATAAGCTAACCGACACGTTATATTGCGAAGCATTGGGGCAACGCGGTTGGATGGTGATATTACTTTGTCAATGTTACCTATAAAGTACCAGAGAGTACGGGGTAATAAAGTGACTTCTTGTTTGCGCTGTACGTCGTGGTTACTCAGTTGCCAATGTTATCTATTAAGTACCAGAGGGTACGGGATAATACCGTGTATAGTATTATTTGTAAGAGAAACGAAAGGTTATAAAGAGGTTATCTTGTCGACATGACCGGGACCCCACAATGCCATTGTCTTACTCGTGTAGTGAAGTACCTTAGGACGAATGGAGGAAGAAAAAAACGCAAACTCACATAAAATTAATTTTAAAATTAAGAAGTTTGAATAGAATATGATTGATGTTTTTTCCGCTACTGCATGTCGTATTAAGAAAGACCAAAGATAATAACTCTATCCAACTTTCCCATTGACACGTTTATTCCTAGGTAATGTAACTCTGTTAACTCCTCAATACTCTCTGATCTTATAAACTTCATGGCTATGTTATGATAAAGTAAGCTGGGAATATTATTTTTTGTGTGCTAACAACAATGACACTTCATATTGATCTGATATCATTATATAATTTACCTAAAGCTTCTAGGTCGCAAGGGGTTAGTGCGTTCATTGTCATATTACAATACATAAACAACATTTTCTACTGTGCTTATCGGGGGGCGAAATTCTTTTAATCACGTTAATGCATCCTATTGTAGTTGTTGTGCGCAAGAGATATGTACAATCAACATCGAATAGTCTAGGAATAAGGCTGCATATCAACGAAAGATGTGCGAATTAGCGGAGCGATGCGAACTGAAAAGGTGTGGGTCTTTAGGCTGCCTATCTACTAAAGCGGATAGAAGAAAGTGTATTGCTCAGGCTGCGTATTTGTGAAGCCTAAAAGAAGTACAAATAAATCACAGGAATGTGATTGGTTCATTGTACACAGCTGACTTGGTCTGGTCCAGTGGACAGGCAGGTTACACACGGCAACTCTTTACAGCGATTCAGTCGCGATACAGACCCAGCACAAATGTCACAAGCGACTATTTCTCGCGCGCGATAATTGCCTCTCTTTCTTTGTACTTTAGAAAATCATTCCGTCACAAGCTGTCACGATTGAACACGTGAGTATGAATCGAATCATCGGCGCGTTTGTATCGATATAACAGCGCGATTGTATCACGACAAGATCCGTTTGTTTCGCTGCAAAAATATCGCCGTCTGTAACCGGCCTTACGTCAAAGATGTGTAAGGAAGTTGAGCTACATGAAAATGCGTAGAAGGCTCTTTCAGATAAGCGAATCAGACATTCATCGAGTGCTTTGCATGTATAAAATCTCGCTCCGCTTTTATATCTCCATCTCCTAACAAAGCAACAACGCGAGACTACGAAAATGAACAACATCGCTTAGCTACACAGTACCGGTGAATACGCAAATTTAAAATGAACAGGATTGATCAAGACTAAATGATAGTAGTGACAGAGATGTTTTTAGCCAGAAGATTTATATCAAGTGGTGGTTTCAATTAATCAAAAGATTGGTGATACAATTTTTTTCAATCGAGTCTAGTGCGCCAGCGGGGCAATATCGAAATATCCAAATGTATAGATGTCATACTACTAACGCCATCTTACTTTTGGCCCACTAACTATTGTTGCGTGGTTGTGAGATGACGCTAATTGTAACTAACGTGTAACTTTTCAATATTTCAAAATAGTAGGTGCAATAATATCATTAAAACTATCGTGAGATATCTTTAATAATTATAAAAACGATTTAAACTCACGTGATAACTGTCAGGGACGGCCCGACATATTTCGAACTCATTCAATCGAATTTCACGGACGACGTCCGAATTTCAACCGAGACGGTGGTTTGACTCTACCTCCAGCATGGAAGCCTGTGATTCCGGCGTTAAAAAACATCGCGCGTTCAGACAATGTCGTAGATAGATACGATAAGTTAAGTGTGCGTAGTATCAGTCGGTAGTAGTGAAAATACAATGACAAGACAGTCCAATGAGTGACAGTGCAAGAGCCCTTCCCTCCTCCCGCCGCGCTGAGGGCGGCGAGGAGAGCGATACTCAGTGCAATGGGCCGTGTGTCGCGTAGCAGCACGGGTAGCCCCTCATGAAGAGTTCCAAACGAGTTCGAAACATGTCAGGCCGTTTCTGACAAATTTTACGTGAATTTAATCCGTTCCCCCGCTAGCGCACTTTTCCCCGACTGACCTTATTAAAAGTCAATTTCAAGTCCGTATTAAGAATTTATGAAATTTAAAAAACGACCACCTGAAATGATAAAGTAAGCTCAACATTTACTACAGCAACATTGTGGTGGGGTAAGATGAAAAAAGTACCTTTCTTCAGGCTGAGCTGGTTCTCTCCCCCCGCTTGGAAGTCGTACAGCGCCACGAAGAGTTGGGGATCGTCTTCCTCGTGGTGCGCCAGAAGGTTCTCCTTCGAGGTCCATCTGAAAGCACAAGGGATCAGTATTTATTATTAAAGCAATCGCCGCCAATCGACGACGCAGTTGGCACCTGCCTACTGAGCCGGCGGTCCTGGGTTCGAATCCCGGTAGGGGCAAATATTAGTGTATAGGAACTCGAGTATTTTGTGCTTGGGTCATGGATGTAATCCATATATGTTTATATATTATGTACAGTCGCCATCAGATATATCGCGGCATATAAGACGTTCATAAATATCTGAACATGTACTGTAACGCCCAGTCAATAAGAGTCGTGTTCAGATATTTATGAACTCCCTTATATGCTGCGATATATCTGATGGCGACTGATGTATATCGTCGTCTAGTACCCTTATTACAAGTTTAGCTTAGTTTGAGACTAGGTCGATTTGTGTAAGATTGATTTATTTATAGAAATGACGATATGCTACACTCAAACCAAATATATTTTTATTAAAACAGACACGTCTGCTACATACTGTTTACATTGAATTTAAAGTTATTTCATTTACAAATCCACATTTTTGCTGAACTTACCCGTAGGTGGAACAGTTTTAACGGACTTGTTCAACGCAACGGTGTAACTGACACTGAAATTGACGCGTTGTTGGAAAATGTTGAATTTTTCCATTTAGCCGCAGGGAATCCAGGGAATCAGCCCGTCCGTTCGAGGATTTCATGGAAATGACGTTGGCATGAAGGACATACAGATCGAACCGCAAATTGGTTTGTTTAACCCGACACTCAGTCCGCTGGGTTTTCGATTTGATAGTTTTTATGTGCTGATGGTTCTTCGATTAAACTTGAGGCACAATTCCACTATGCTTTGCTCGTTATTAATGGATCATTGAATTTTACGTTGGCTGTTGGTGGTAAGTACACCCCAGGTGAAAAAAAATGGAAACAAGCTTATAGTACTAGACAAACCCGTGATTTCCTTACGGAATAAATTACAAAATCACAATATAAAAATTATTATAAACATTTTAAAAGTCAATAACGCAAATTCTGCTTATGAAAATTTCCTGTGTAACATTTTGTAGAAAAGCAATAAAAAAACGACGACATGCACCTTGTCCCGGAGTTAGGTAAGTATATATATATTTTTACAATATGCAGATGTTTTAATAGTGGATGTTCTAAGTTTTTATCTTTTCGGGGTGGCCTAACGGTTACTAACATTTACACAAGGAATAATTATTGGAAACTTTAAATATTCAAGGAATACCATACTTTTGGCCTGGGGTATACCTGTTGGCCGTATCGAGCGGTTGTGGAGTGGCTGGGGCGGCCTCGCCGTCCAGCATGTCTTGATGTGCGGTAGAGGCCGGCTCTGCAGTAGCCTCTGTAAACACAGTCTATGGTAACAGCTGGTGGGAGGTACCTGTTGGCCGTATCGAGCGGTTGTGGAGTGGCTGGGGCGGCCTCGCCGTCCGGCATGTCTTGATGTGCGGCAGAGGCCGGCTCTGCAGTAGCCTCTGTAAACACGGTCTATGATAACAGTTGGTGGGAGGTACCTGTTGGCCGTATCGAGCGGTTGTGGAGTGGCTGGGGCGGCCTCGCCGTCCGGCATGTCTTGATGTGCGGCAGAGGCCGGCTCTGCAGTAGCCTCTGTAAACACGGTCTATGATAACAGTTGGTGGGAGGTACCTGTTGGCCGTATCGAGCGGTTGTGGAGTGGCTGGGGCGGCCTCGCCGTCCGGCAGGTCAGGGATGTGCGGCAGAGGCCGGCTCTGCAGTAGCGCCTCTGTGAACACAAATAAGACATATTTAGACAACATACACTGAATTGCAAATGGTAATCGAACTCGAACTCAACAATACTGGGGTAGTGCTCTAACCACTGAGCTATACTATAAGACAGCTAAGAAAAATAACATGATTAATGGATTCTTATTTCGTCGGAGCGAACTCTTTATATTTATGTAAAAGATAGACGCATGATTGTTGACACTACACAAACTAGAATCAAAACTTGATTATGTTCAATATTCAAATATGGTTTGTAAATATTGAAACCATTTTTTAAATTAGTGTGATTGCGAAGTGTGTTTGATGTCTGTTACTTAACACTCAAACGGCTGGACCCATTTGAACAAAATTTGGTATGAATGTATCTGACCCTCTGGATAAAAACAAGCCCGAACCTATTATATGATCTGTGCCCGAACAGAGCGACAGCGTAAACAGTTTGTATGGAGAGCACAGCGCCGCTAGCGGATACTTTGTAGAACTATACCGGGTGATCAATCCAAATGGGTCAGTAGGGAGAAGTAAGAAACTATAAGAGATAGGGCAATCTGTTCTTACGAACCATGACGTCAATTTTAGATTTTATGAAAACTGCATTCATTTTTTTTTATAAATCTCATACATAACCAGGAATTGAACCTGGTTAAAATTCTGTAAGTAATCGCATGTCGTATTGTAACATTCTTTACAGCGGTTTTGGCCGGGTTATGTATGACATTTATAAAATAATAATAATGCAGCTTTTATTCAATCTAAAATCGACGCCATGGTTCCTAAGAACAGATTTCCCTATCTCTTATAGTTTCTAAATTCCCCCTACTGACCCATTTGGATTGATCACCCGGTTTATACCCTTACCATGAGTTGACGTGACCGTAATCGCTAGCGACTGCGTAAACCATTTGTATGGAGAATTGTAGTTCTACAAAGTAACCGCTAGGGGGCGCTGTACTATTCTCCATACAAATCGTTTACGCTGTCGTTAGCGAGCACGGTCACGTTATCTCATGGTAAGGGCATTACAATTCTCCATACAAATAGCCTAGAAGACCCATTTATGATACATATTTGAAATGGTTAATAAATGATCTTACTAGCTCTAAAAAATAGGTACGTATGTCTTGTGTTTTTGTGAAATATAGAAAGCTAAATTTTATTAATTGAAAATTTAAAATTTCATGAACAGAAACACGCCGTCCGCTATTTATGCCCTTTGCTAATCTGTGGCGTGACGTAGAATTCCGCGTTAATGTTCGTAATTCGACCGTCGTGTAGTGCCGTCCCACTCACTCCAATATACTTTGACAGGAGATCGAGAGGGACGGCACTATTCGAAGCTGTCGGAGTTAACCTTCAGTTTTATTTACGGGACCGATGACGTCACTATTATAAGTGAAAATGGCGGACGGCGTTATTAACATTTCAAAATTTTCAGCCATCTTTCACTTTTATGTATTGAAAATTATATATTTAGGTTTCCTATGCTAAATACTATCCATACTAATATTATAAATGCGAAAGTGTGTCTGTCTGTCTGTTACCTCTTCACGCTTAAACCGCTGAACCGACTTAGATGAAATTTGGTATGGAGATAGTTTGAGACCAGGGAAAGGACATAGGATACTTTTCATCCCGAATAAATTTAGTGTTCCCGTGGGATGAGCGGGTAACACCGCGGGGCACAGCTAGTACGAAATAAACATTAGTTTAATACAATTTGACATGAGTCAACAACTAGCCTATTGTTTACGCAGTCGCTAGCGAATGGAGTCACATTAACTCATGGTAAAGCCCGCTCTACACTCGCGGCGCGAACGCCCGCGAAAGCCGCGAACCGCGTGTGTAGATATTATTCACGCGTTCACGTTCGCGCTTCGCGCCATTCCCCGAGCCCGCTCTATACTCGCGGCGCGAACGCCCGCGAAAGCCGCGAACCGCGTGTGTAGATATTGTTCACGCCTTCTCGTTCGCGCCATTCCCCGATAGCCCGCTCTACACTCGCGGCGCGAACGCCCGCGAAAGCCGCGAACTCATGTGTAGATATTATTCACGCGTTCGCGTTCGCGCTTCGCGCCATTCCCCGATCAGTGTCGGTTTTTGGCCCGCGACAAAGGGTACGCCTGCGAAGCTTTGCGAGTGTGGAGGGACACAGGTGTGCGTGAACCGCTGCGTAAATTCACGCCATGAATTCACGGAGCGACTTCGCGCCGCGAGTGTAGAGCGGGCTTTAAGGGTAAGGGTACAGTGCTATATATGGTAATTCCAAGGATTTGCATTCGACGTCCTTCTGATACATAATCCCCAGTTCTGAATGTAACTCCGGAATCTAATCTACTCATGTATTCGACGACGCGGTTGGCTCAGTTTGTAGTGACCTGCCTACTGAGCCGGCAGTCCCGGGTTCGAATTCCGGTTAGGGCAAATATTTGTAATGAACTCGAATATTTGTGCTCCCGGCCGGGGCTAATATTTTTGTGAGGACCTCGAATATTTGTGCTTTGGTCATGGTTGTTCTATGTATTTAAGTACTAGCTTTTGCCCGCGACTACGTCCGCGTGGAACTTGGAAGGATGGAAGCAACCTCGTACAACACGATAGATATCCACCTAATCACCTTAATTAATAAAAGGGATTATTTAAAGCGCCTAAGCAAATGTAAGAGCAATTGTGCTTTTGGTCTAATCATTACATTTCCGACAGGGTCATCAATGTCATCATGAATTACATAAATAAATAATAAATATCAGACAAACTCGCACATATCGATCTAGTCCTAAATTAAGCTCAAGAAGGCTTGTATTATGGGTGCTAGACGACGATATACATACTTATATAGATAAGTATATCCATACTTTAATATTATAAATGCGAAAGTGTGTCTGTCTGTCTGTCTGTCTGTCTGTTACCTCTTCACGCTTAAACCGCTGAATCGATTTTGATGAAATTTGGCATGGAGATAGTTTAAGATCCGAGGAAGGACATAAGATAGTTTTCATCCTGGAAATTATCCTTAAAAAGATTGAAAAGTGAGTAAGTAATTCATGATGACATTGATGACCCTGTAGGAAATGTAATGATTAGACCAAAAGCACAATTGCTCTTACATTTGCTTAGGCGCTTTTAATAATCCCTTTTATTAATTAAGGTGATTAGGTGGATATCTATCGTGTTGCTTCCATACTTCCAAGTTCCACGCGGACGTAGTCGCGGGCAAAAGCTAGTTATGAATACTTGGAGTATTTGATCAAAATTGCTGTCGTAATTTTTCATCCGAATTATTCCGACCGGATCTATAAAACCATTTGATGAGAGTTTTTAAACGTATAAAAACAATCGGACGCGCATGCGCATGATCGATCGAAAGCGTGGATCTAGGATGCGGGATCGGTTCTCCGAGGTCACGCATCCAAACGCGGTTAAGCGTTTAAGTAATTAGCGTTTCCTATTTAAGACATCTTATTCCTTTTAAAAAAAATTTTTTTTCAAATTATGACAAATATATTAATAAATTCAACCAACTTTTTGAAGTGAATACCTAATACTTTTTCCCCGGGTTCTAGGTAGTAACATAGCTATTTCATGCTTTCATTGCGCGCAGTCGACAATAAGTAGAAAAAACTAATTTACCCCGTGAATTTTGTCGATTTCGAGTAGTTTTTGAAACAAAATATATCAATGAAAAATTTCAACTGTAGGTTTCAAATATATACCAATAATTCCCAATAACCCTGTTCTATAAACATGTTTCATCATAGAGAAAACGTCTACAAAAATCAGCATTTAAAAAGGAATAAGGCCTCTTAATATAACTCACAAATGACAAAGGGCGAGGCGGCAAGTCGGCAGTAGCGCAATCTGTACTTAGGAACCTCAAAGCTGAGACAATTTTTAGGGTTCCGAGACCAAAGGGTAAAAAAGATGGGACCCAATTATTAAGACTCCGCTGTTTGTTACTTCTTCACGCTGAAACGGCTGGGCCAATTTTGATAAAATTTGGTATGAAGGTAGCTGATACCCTGTATTAACACATAGGCTACTTTTTATCTCGAAAAAAATAGTGTTCCCGTGGGAAGAGCAGGCTAGTAAAGATGTAAAAATCTGTTCCAATATATTTGGCTACTATTTGGTACTGACTGTACAAAGATGAAATTCTATTGAAGTAAACGTAATAGAAGCTAGAAGCCATTTATCTGTCAAAGTTCATCCTACTAAAGTTTACTTGACCCTCGCTCTGGGTATTGCACTGAACTGTGCAAAGTTTCGCGGCGCGATTATAGTCAACACGGGCGGCTCTATTGATTGGACTACCATTGTTTTAGTTTCAACAATCTGGTTTAAGGCGATATGTTAGCACTTAGCAACGAACATACAACTTAACACGTTCACTGTCCGTGTCCCATATGTGGGTCACGTCACGGCAAGCCTCTATTACAGAGACATAAGGTTCACATGTCAAACTGGGACGGTGAACGTGTTAAAGTACCCTATAAGCATCCTTAAATTGAAATTGAAACTAAGTTGAAATTTCAGCTTCAATTTAAAGATATAAGCATCTTTAGATGTTCCGCTACCTCTGTTCCAATATTAGCCAATATCCATCAAGCCTTTAACGATATATTCCAACCTATAGATTGCGCTTTAATTAATTTCAATTTTAGATATAATAAACACTAACAACTGAGTAGTTTTGTAAGTCCTAGCTTTTTATAAATTTTTAGTTTGATTTGTTACTAACACGATATGGATCTCGCATCTGAAATAAATGATTTTTATTTTTATTTATTTTATTTTTAATCAATGCCCATACAAACCAATGCCTAAACAAAGACAGCTGGAATGTCTCTCTCTCTCCCTCTCTCTCTCTCTCCCTCTCCCTCCCATGTCTGAGGATCGTGACAGGTAGTGCTAAATGTGCGCCCTTATAGGGTGAATCTCTGATTCTCATGTTTATTATTACCGTAACGGAAGAACAAGACGCTACAACTGTATCTGTGTGATCACTGATCAGACTACAAACTCTGGTGTCCGAGCGTCTTTCGGATTCATAAGAAAATCAAAACTTGAACATGACTTTAACCATCATCTGATTAAACATTGGAGATAAGAATGACGAAAAAAAAACGCCGTAATACGCCGATTCACCGAATAAACGTGTCCAGATATTTCGGAGCGATTTGGCGACCCTATTAATTAGTCACCGCGTGGTGTGGATAGGGCTGCCATCTTACCAGGTCCGGCTAAGACGGACATTTATTTATTTATTTAGTACAATAGTACATTACTGCAGACGCCGGGAAATAAGGGCTTGCCGGCTGAGTAGGTATAGACGGCCGACCGTAAGGGAGGCCGTCTAGTGATACGAAGCCGGCAAGCCCTTTTCACGGCTAAGGCATGTATAGTGCTTTTCTCAAACATATGCAATGAAATAAAAAAATACACCACTCAAAAAAACATAATTCAGCTGTTCAGCCAGCTCATGAACACAGACGCCATGTTTAAAAAAAGTATTTTTAATTTTCCCTCCAATCCCTCTATATTTTTTTTCTTTAATAAGTCCACGTGTGTAGTGTGCGAATATTAGGGCCATTATACACAACCTGATAATAAGAATCTTAGTTTCTATACTAAGTAAAATAAAGGCAGAGGATTTTTAATATTGTCTATGGTCTCTGGTGACTTACGTATAGACGGTATTTTCAGTTCGTGTGTACTAGGCATTAACACGGATATTGTTGGTCCGATGGCTGAATGGGTAGCTACTAGAAAAAAAAAATATATCAGCTGTTCATACACACAGACGCCATGTTTACATTAAAATTAAAAACAAATTACTTCCCGGCTTAGGCCTTCAATTTTGTATGAAATTCCTTTACAGTTCTCTCGAATTGTTCCGCCCGAAACTTGACACTTCGAAGCCTGTTCTAACGCACGTTACGACGATATTTCATTGCATGTTTGAGAAAATTTATTTACTCAACATTACAGTAAATCTACCAATACCATAGTGTATTCATTTGTTAATTAGGCAAGTAGTGCAGGTCGAGCGCAAGTGAAACACAGTGACTGTCCCGAAAAATGTTAAGCTTTGAAGGTAAAATGTCCAGTTCAATTATTAGACGCAGAGTCCGGCTTTTGTGATTTGGACCTGCCCGTCTAGCGCCACTGACTCATAACATCGACATGACATCGCCCGTTACTCTCTCACAGTACAGCGAAGAAAGTGATACGTAATATTTGTCGCCCGAGCAAGAGTCGCGTGTCACAGATGTGCTAGAGGTTTGCAATTCCGGAATCGGTTTGTAATTTTACTACACCACCGGAATTACACCCCAGGCCAAAAGTAAACAAAGTTTATTCTTTGAGTATTTAAAGTATTATCCAATAATTATTCCTTGTGTAAATGTTAGTAACCATTAGGCCACCCCCAAAAGAAAAAAAAATAGAACATCCACTATTAAAACATCTGCATATTGTAAAAATACATATATATAACTTACCTAACTCCGGGACAAAGTGCATTTTATCGTTTTTTTATTGCCTTTCTACACAATGTTGCACTGGCAATTTTCATAAGCAGAATTTGCGTTATTGAGTTTTAAAATGTTTATAATCATTATTATATTGCGATTTTGAAATTTATTCCGTAAGGAAATCACAGATTTGTATAGTAATATAAGCTTATTTCCATACTTTTGGCCTGGAGTGTATAATCCCTACTGCTGGCAACCCTAAGTGTGTACGCCGGCGATACAATTCGTGAATAGCTGCAGTTTCGCATTGACAATACACCGGGATGTTATTGTGGCCGATCAACTTTGTTACCGAGCTGCTGCGTCAAAGGATTTAATTAAACATTCTAGCTTCATTATGGAATCTGGGTTCGTTTTGTGTCACGAGAGCGGGGGTTTAATTTAACATTTCTAAAGAAATCTCTTCGAAATATCACCACTAAATGTCTTCTTCAGCGATTAGCTCCGATTGAGGTAGCGTTCGGTTCTTAGGGCACATGAAGGCGACCCGCGACCGTGACTATATGCTAGCTGATTTTAACCCCCGACGAAACAAGAGAGGTGGTATAAAAACATGTGTATCTGTGAGTCCTAGTAGCTTAGTATCGGTTTATTTAGCCACCATAAACGGTGTCTCCCAAACATTACACCATAAATCGTCTGCAATAGACGCAAGGGCCTATATATAGTAGCTTAGTTTGCGACTAGGTCGATTTGTGTAAGATTGTTCCTTAATATTTATTTCTTTATTTTACCCAAATAGTTATATTTTGTATTGTCCACACGACAAGAAAACATTGTAAAGACAACATTGTAACGACGAACTCTCAGTATGACCCGGCCATGTGTACTGACACATTCAAATGCAACCCAGCTAGTACCTCATTAAACTTATCTGCCTGAACAGACTAGTTGGAAATGTTGGACTCCCTGAACGCCACTGCAAGGGCCAAATTGCATATATCGCATGAGTAACTTCCTTGGAGTAGTTGGAGTAACGTTCCTAACTATGTAGTATTGGCTTCGCGTAGCTCACTGTACATGTATCCCAGTCTTTCAAGGATATTTTCCATAAGAAACAAAAGAAAACGTGCATGGCACTATTGTAACCTTTCTCCATAGAAAACTGGTTGTCAATACGATTGTATTTTGTGTACTAGGCAGTTTATAGTACCTACACAAATTCTATAATAATAAGTTTCGAAATAGACACGTGAAAAATTACGAATATAACCTATTTCACACACAGTTATGGCTTATGGCGTATCGACTTATAGGGCTGTTAAACCGTACGTTATCTGACAAATATAGATGCTTCGGTACATGACACACTTACCGCCACAGTCTAAATCGGGATGATTACAGTTTTTTATCCTCTCCCGCAGATGTTGACTCACGCCCGTCGTCAGATTGTGATATAAGTAACTTGAAAGTTGAGACGCATTATACTAGCGGCTCCGTGTAGAGCTCACGAAATATAATTTAATAATAATAAATAAATGTATAATAATTATAGTAGTCCGGAACCAATTGCGGAACAGGGCAGCTTTCTAGAGGTTGTTAAAGAGTATGTCTACCTTGGGCAAATATTGCAGTTGGGTAAAAACAACTTCGAGAAAGAGGGTAATAGAAGAATACAGCTGGGCTGGGCAGGATATGGCAAACTTCGTCTTCACATCGCCAATTCCACAATGTCTGAAGACGAAAGTTTTCAATCAGTGCGTCCTACCCGTAATGACATACAGTGCCGAGACGTGGACACTCACCTTACGGTTGGGCTGGTCCACAAATTTAAAGTCGCTCAGAGAGCTATGGAAAGCTAAAAGTTTCTTTGAAGGATCGAATTCGGAACGAAGTGATCCGCCCGAGAACCAAAGTTACCGACATAGCTCACCGTATTAGCAATTTGAAGCGGCAGTGGGCTGGCCATATTAGCCGAAGAACCGATAACCGGTTGGGTAAACATGTTCTTGACTGGAGACCGCGGTTCGGCAAGCGTAGTGTGGGACGCCCTCCGACTAGGTGGAGCGATGATCTTTGCAGGGTGTTTGACAAGAGCTGGATGGGAGTAGCCGAGGATCGTCCACAATGGCGTGCAGTTGGAGAGGCCTATGTCTAGCAGTGGACAAGAATAGGCAGATGATGATGATGATGATGATGATGATGATATACCTAATAATAATAAATTCGAAAGCCGAGATTTCCCACAAGATCCCAAAAAATCGGCAACCAGAATGCCATCTTGTTTTTCCTCACTCGTCAGCGCAATGCAGTCTTCATGCAGTCTGATTGGTCTAGGTTCTGACTGGTGTTCAATCAATTTGATTGGTGCCTATCAATAGTTACAAGCTTACGAGTTCCTATTTACTCGAGAGGGTAAATCAAATAAATGGGCCACGTAACAACTCGCTTTTATATAAGAGTCATTTTCTAAAAACATGTACCTGACATAGTTAAGGACTTTAATTAAAACAAAACTTAATTGATTTCTTTGTGTAACGATAGTTATCCACATACCTGAGATAACTTGGGGCAAGTTCTAGGGATTTGATATCGATAAAAAATATGTCGATGATTAATAAATGTGCTCATTCAAAATTCTAACATTCAGATGTTGACAGTAACATATTTTTTGTCTATAAAATATTTTATCACTTTAGTATATGTGCCCCGAGTTAGCACAGGTATGGACTAATCCATATCTTTTGTATGAGTTACTTTCGTAACACAAAAGACGCGATCGTAATTTTGTTTTTATTATACGTTTAACTATGTACATGTTTTTTGAAAATGACTCATAAAGTAATTGAGTACTTTTTTTAGATCGCATAGGTAACGTTTATAGTCAGAAGGTACTATGTATAGCCCTACAAGTTGCTATTCATCCCATGCCATTTTGCGAAGTTTTATTCTTTGGTAACTGACGTCAAAAGATATCGAATGTCACTGATGTAAAGAAACGACAAATTATAATTAAAATTTATTTACAGACACCCTATAGACACACACCTACAAGTACCTACAAATGAGGAAGGGTGATTCTACAGGCGTTTCAGCCGCCGTCACTCCGCTGCCAAAAATATTGAAAGTTCATACTTTACTTGTAGCTCATGCTACACAAAGCTGCAAACTTTCATACAACGATATACTGTAACCGTGCTTCTTACCATACTTAATCTAATTTAAATCGTATTATGACCCATTGCTTTGATATTTATGACAGCGGACTGGCAGGGATTGAAACGCCTGTAGAATCACCCAGAAACATCTCACTTAACTTTACTGTGTTTAAAAAGTCCATAAGTCACGATATCCACACAATAGGACAGCCTAAGCGATCAGCGGATACAGCACGCATCAAACACTGAACGCGAGCATTACGGTCAGAAGCCGGTAAAGACCCCAATACAAACGTCAGTACACAAATAAAGAAACATCTTACTTGTATTAAAAAAATCCATAGTCCCGATAGCCACACATGGGCACAGCCCTCCCGACCAGCGACCACAGATACGCACCGTACACTGAGCGCATGCGCTATGGTCAAAAACCGGTACGTAGAGAGCTTATGCGTTACACATACAAGCACTTTTCCGAAAGTCAGCGTTTCCTAACAGACCTAATGATCATACCGTCTTTTGACATCCAAAACTCACTAAGTAACAAAGACCTTTAAGAGGCCTTTTTCCTTCTAAATGCTTCTTTTAGAAATTTTTCTCTATAATCAAACATGTTTCTTAACATATTATTGATGTTACTACCTAGAACAGGGCTATTAGGATTTATTGGTACATATTTAAAACGTAGAGTTTGAATTTTTCATATATAATTTTTGTTTCAAAAACCACTCGAAATTGTCAAAATTCACGCTGAAAATTATTTTTTTCTACTTATTTTCGACTACACGCAATGAAAGCATGAAATCGTTGTGTTACTACTTAGAACTCGTAGAAAAATATTATTCACTTCAAAAAGTTCGTTGAAATAATCAATATATTTGTCATAATCCTCCTAGCCTTTGTCCCATTTTTTGAGAATGAATTCTCAATCGGGGTCGGCTACCTAAATCCCAAGATGTGGCGTAGGCACTAGTTTTTACGAAAGCGACTGCCATCTGACCTTCCAAACCAGAGGGGAAACTAGGCCTTATTGGGCTTCAATCTACTTACTAGATACGAGGTTTTCAAGAGCAGTGACAGAATTTTTTGTAAGTTTTGGTGGTCTCCAGGCGATACATATATTTAGGCTAACAAGCGTCAATCCAGCCCAGGGATAGTAGCGCTAAAGCTTTCATATGGCAATAATGTGCATACGTCATGTATGTGCATTATTAAACGTCAGTTAGCTATTTGTCATCAATCAAATTCAAAACATTGTTTACCGGAATGCTGCTCAATCCTTCGTTCTTCTTGCGAAATAAATAATGAATCCTATTGAAAAGAACTTGACTTTCATCAGTCATCACTGCACTGTGGATAGTGTTGCCTTATTTATGCAAAAATTACTTGAAATTGGCGCAATATTTAGTCCTGTTTCCTCTTTGTTTAATCATTCGCTTCATCGACACTCATTAATGTCTTCTAATGAGCAACTTTTTATGAAGTACTTTCGTTCCTAATGTTCATAGCCTTAAGTTTCTTTTTTTTTTATTTGTCATATGTTTGTTATAAACTTATAAGTATATCGTGATTTATATTTTTGCCATATCGTCGGAGATAGTGCAATACCGCGTAATAGTAAAAAGTGTCGATAAAGTTCTCATTTCAATAAAATACTTAGCATTTGTTTGTTTTTTGATTCGTATCTACACTTGTTACTTACGGGGTATTGCACTGTCCCCGACGATATCTGTTTCTAAGAGCCTTATCACACTTGCGATTTGCGAGCGTATTTTGTATGAAGGCGATCGCGCAGCGTGTTCGCCGCGTCGCTTATTTGTATAGAAAATACGCTCGCAAATCGCAAGTGTGATAAGGCCCTAAGACCTAGGTATTCCGAGACATGGATGGCTACAGCGTGTTTCGTGCTGACAAAAGGACGATATCCGCTTTAATTAGGATGCACTAGAGATGAGAAGTGTTACATATGAATCGCCGTGATCGTCGTTCCATTGAAATCACTGTGAAATATCACTATGATTTTGTCCCACAGGTTACGTTAATGTTGCTTATTATAATGAAATCCTAGAAAAAAATATACAGTGAATCCCACTGACATAACAGTTAGGCTTACTGCTTATTACAGTTAGGCTTATTACAGTAAGTCTAACTGTTACGTCAGTGGGATTCACTGACAAGTGACAATTTTTTTCAAAATATTATCGTGATTTTGTCAAGAAACTTCACTTCTTGTTCACAACTTGTCTACCAATTGACACTTTTGCGAAATACCTAAACCACGGGGGGGTGCACAATGATTAGACACCTTACTGTCGACCTATAGTGTCAAGGCTGCCAGTAACTGTTGCGTCATGTCAAAATAATATCACCGTTCGCTCTAGTTATAGTAGGTATTGTCACGAGAGTTGATGTGAATGGATTAAACCCACATCTATATAAAGTAATTATTAAATAGAAAATAGACATGCAATTAAAAGCACGATATATTTTCGAAATTAGGGTAAAACAGTAGAAAAATAAGAACACACTTTAATAAACTAACTCTCGATCTATTTTCATCCGGATCATTAAGATTTATTACATGGTTGTGATAGTCGAAAAAAAAACGTTCAAATTATCGCGCGGCATATAATTATCATCTGTTTTACTTAAATCAGATCTATTTTAAGTAAAAAAATATTCTTAACGGAATACTTTGATCAAATTTTTTGTCATTTTTGAAGTACGCTGCTGAACTTGCTATCGGTACGTAAACAGAACAGTAATTGACCATTGTTATTATTATTATATTGAGCCCGTAATATCCCACTGCTGGGCAAAGGCTTCCCCCCTTTTTTTCCAGTGACCATAGTTCCACCCTCCCTCCGTTCCCTCCCCGATGTCGTCTGACACGGTCGCGCGTTTGCATCGATACAGTCGCGATGCTGTAGCGCGTTAGTAGCGCGTTGCAAATGCGACTAACGCGTGTTAGTAGCGATGCTGTCGCGCGTTTACGAAACGCGCGACAGCATCGCTACAAAAAGTCGCCGTGGGCGATCGCTCTATGATCAATTTCAAATTCTCGTTGTCATAACATGACATATTCTTATATGCGTCACTTCAACTCTCTTGACCAGCTATACCAACGTGATTGATCGGTGCTGCGAAAAATCACAGTGACATTCAATCGCTGTGTTTTTTTACGGTGACGTTATTCAGCGTCTATCCTCTAGCACAACTGTGACACGCGACTCTTTCTCTCGAAATATTACCTATCTCTTTCTTCGCAGTACTGTGCGAGTGACGGGCGATGATATGTCGCGAAGCTCAGTTGTACTAGACGGGCATCTCTAATGCAAACTAATGAAGGATCACTGCAGGTCGTGAAAGGCTCGAGAGCCGCGCTAATTGGAGAGGATTACAAACGTCACACAAGCGGATGATGATGACGTCCACTATAATAGGGTTGTTCCTAGAAAGTGCAATTGGGAACAATAAGTTTTCGAAAGCTATACATATTATATTTTTTTCAGATAGTATACGCTATTTAGGTACAGAATCTACGGTTAGTTCAATTTTACGGCGAATGGTATTATAAATAGATATATTATTTTAAAGCCTCGATATTAAATTTTGGTCACATTCCGAAGATATACACCACTCCGTTACTGATACAAATTTTCATATAACTCGTTTTTTTATCACTAGAAAAAAATATGTCTCTGAAAATTATATGGATAATTACATCGTTTTAAACTTTTTAGCTCAAAAAGTTGCTAAGGTGACTAGATATCCCACGTAGCACACATGCATAAGCGCTTATATATGCGTATCAGAGATTAGGGTTCGTGTTACGTAACGCCGCACCACTGACCGCGACGGCGACGCGTACATTGTATATTTCTCTGGTGCGTAGCATTTTAGAAACGAATGCAGTGGTCTGGGCTCCACATGAGGCCAAATATTGTCTCATGCTGGAACAAGTCCAAAAAAGATTTCTTAGAGATCTGTACAAAAAACTGTATAAGTACTATCCCTACCTATATCCGACGCGGTACCTATTAGGATATTTAGGTTTCGAATCGTTAGAGATGCGTAGATCTATAAGCTTGCTCTTTTTTATATTGAGCATTTTAAGGAATAAGATCGACAGTGTAAGTCTTCTGGAGAAGGTACTTAAGCTAAAAGTGCCCGATGACTACCGCAACAGGCGGCGGGTAGTGCCACTTCTAGCAGTAGCTCCCTCACGTACAAACCTGTACCACCACTCGCCCATCCCCCGCGCGACCGCTCTGCTCAACTCGGTACTCGCAGCGTCACCGCAGTGCGATGTGTTTGTGACAGCGATAGCGCGACTGATGATCGAATGGAAGAGAGTGATAGAAGGACGTTAGCATGGATTTGTGTTTGTGTTAGTTTTAAATATTAGTGTTAGCCTAGATTAAGAATCGATGTAACGCAATGGAGAAATCTGTAATGTTACTCATTTAATGGTTCTAAATAAATAAATAAATAAATAAATAAATAAATATACAGCCCTTTTTCAGCTTAAGACTGCGCCGAGCGAAATGTGAAAAAAATAGGCAGTTGCCGTTAAGTAGGTAGATCACGTCAACACTAGTTGTTTAATCCATTTCTAAACTATATATTTAGCACTTCGAAGAATGCGTTAACAACTTCTTCGTGGATTTTTTTTAAGATAATTCATATTTTACCCTAGAGAACTAAGTAAAGTTGGACGAAAATTGTAAAATTGTAAGCAGGCGTTAAGTGTTTTTTATACTTTAACAATGGAAATCTATTTTGATTTTCAGTTAAAAAAAAAGATGAATGTTTACATTACAATTTGTCCGCATCAAATATTTCAATTATTGTTTGGTATTAAAGGTCCAGATTTATCAAAAAGTGCTTTTAATTCTCCATACTTTTTTACTATGGCGGCCGCGCGCCGATCTTAATACGCATTTCCCGCGCTCTATGGTTCAGTCGCTAACGCTCGGCGCCCTCTTAACTATTACCGCTGCGTAAGGACTGTACACTACAGTTTGCTACTTGGGATGGGATGTTCTTTCCGTGTATCTATATAATCTGATTGTCACCTAAATATTACGTCAAAACAATAATAACAATCTTACTTTTCACAACATAGTATCAAACAAAGTCGTTTTCTGTTGCTGTATGTCCCTATGTATGCTTAGATCTTTAAAACTACGCAACGGATTTTGATGCAGTTTTTTAATAGATAGAGTGATTCAAGAGGAAGTTTTATATGTATAATGTATAATACAAGCATAATTTATTAACATTGCAACCGTGCGAAGCCGGCTCGGGTCGCTAGCAAGCTTAAAATCTGATTATCACCTTAATATTACGTCAAAACGATAATAAAAATCTTACTTTTAATACCTATAATTGTTAATCCGAAAGGAATCTCCGCCATCAAGTGAAGGCGATCCAAAAACGAAGCTTTCGAGCCATTCGGGGTTATGTCATGTCATTATCATTATATAAGAGAGAGAAAGGGATATTTAAACGCGACGAATATTAAACGTATTTTTATTTAAGTATCAGTTTAGAGCAGATGCTTTTATTCCACTTGCGTAAGTATATTAAAATATATTTTTCGCACAAACTTTTCGTACGTTTTTAAATTTAGGTAGTCATATAATTTGGTTTGTATTAAATTATAGTTTATTAATGCAATTAATACTAATACTTTTCTTTGCTTTAGACAATACTTTAGAGCCGTAATTAACACTTTCGCAACCAGATATAAAATTTAACCCTACCCCAGAAACCGAGAGCCCGCTAGGTGGGTAGCTCTTTAAGCAAAAATACGTGACCGGCATCTGAGCAATGATTACGAGTGCCTACCAGGCGGGTTCTTGGTAGCGAAAGTGTTAAAATGACTATAAGCAAGGAAGATAAATGTATCAACATAATAGCTGAGACTAGAAGAACTTTTTGGGCGAAAAAAGAAGAAATTTTACAAATTTTAGTTGGTGTAATTTTTTGACCGAGCTGTATTTTTATGCTATATTTTCAAAATCATTATTTGAGTTACATTGTTCTTTTTAGCATGACTTTAATAAATGGGTAAGGGCCAAAAAGTTGTATATCATTTAGGCGAACAAAATCCGTTGTGCAACAAAAATTCACGACACAATAATGAACTTCAAAACAGTACACCTTAAGCAAGGTTTATATGTATAATACATGCATAATGTATCAGCAATGCACCTGTGTGAAGCCGGGGTCGGTCGCTAGTTAAATTGTTATTTTGACGACGCTTTTGGCTCGGTTTGTAGACACCTGCCTACTGAGCCGGCGGTCCCGGGTTCGAATCCCGGCCGAGGCAAATATTTGTGTGATGAACTCGAATATTTGTGCTTGGGTCATGGTTGTTCTATGTATATAAGTATATATTTATATATATACGTACGTATATCGTCGTCTAGTACCCATAACACAAGCCTTCTTGAGCTTAATTTGGAACTAGATCGATTTGTGTGAGGTTGTCCGATATTTATTATTTATTTATTTGTATTTGGTTACTGAATTCCGTGTAATAGTTATGTATCACTTCCAACACGATGTAAATTTATTAGAAATGAATAAAATGAAATGAAATTTAAATTGAGAATGTTGGCTCTTTGTCGATGCAGATACTGCAGCCTCCAAGAGGGCCCACTTCAGTGTTCTGGTATGATATAGACTTATAGACCTAGGGTTGCTAAAACTAAATCAAAGCTCGCAACTTCATCAGCGTAATCCTCAAATTTTACCGTTGTAGATTAAGGCTCCTTATCTGTTCTAAAGTGCTGATTGTTTTAGAGATTTTTCTCTGTGATCAAATATATTTCTTAGCATATTTTCAATGTAACTACTTAGAACAGGGCTATAACGGTTTATTGCTATAAGTATAATTGAAAGCTACACTTTGAATTTTTTATTAATAATTTTTGTTTCAAAAATTACTCGAAATTGACAAAATTCACGCTGAATGCTGTCTTTTTTTTTAGTTATTTTCGACTGCATGCAATGAAAGCATGAAATAGCTATGTTACTATCTAGATCTCAGGGAAAATAATTATTCACTTTAAAAAAGTTGGTTGAAATTATCAATATATTTGTCATAATATGAAATAAAATGCTTTTAAAATGTATACGGCCTCTTAAAAATAAACATTACCATTTACTCTATACTACGGTAAGTTTTAGAATAGCATAGAATACGAGAAATTAGTCAAGAAATGTTATATTTATATCAAATGGCAACCCTAATAATCGAAGCTTCTTGAACGGGGTGGCAACCCCCCAGCGGGTGGTAGTTTATTGTTGCATCGCAAGCACTGGGATCGAACATAACTAGGTCTTGATTAAATATGACGAGCTTGTCTCGTTTAGAAAATGATGAAAATCAAAATCGTAACGTTTATTCTGTACGTACAAGGGCACTTGCACATATCGGAATCTGAATCTACCGGCATTTCACAAGAGGAGACCGCTGTTGCGAAGAAAGCCGAAATAAACTCAACAGTAAGTCCTTTTTTACAGGTGCCAGTAGGCACATAGCATGCGACGCGACTAAAGTGACACACGAATAAGAGCGCAAATCGAATGGTTCTGCTTCGCGAATCCGAGGGAATTCAACACAACGAGTGGTACGAGTATTGGTTTTCGTTCGGAAAATATTTGAACAGATTGGTGCATTTTCATTGGAAAACTGATACAGTTTTCATGTTCGTCACGTTTTAATCGTTTTAGTATATATAGGATTGGAAAATTGAGTGGTTTAGCATTGAGGAAGCTTTGGCAAAAACGCATAGTTGGTTACTACGTGTATTCGTTCCTTTATTTTTTTGAGGGTTCCGTACCCAAAGGGTAAAAACGGGACTCTATTACTGAGACTTCGCTGTCCGTCCTTCCGTCTGTCACCAGGCTGTATCTCAAGAACGGTGATAGCTAGACAGTTGAAATCTTCACAGATGATGTACCTATTTCTATTGCCGCTATAACAACCAATATTAAAAATAAAATAAAATAAATATTTAACGGGCTCCCATACAACAAACTTGTTATAGATTATGGTACGGAACCTTTCATGCGCGAGTCTTGTTCTGAACTAGCATAATATTATCCCTCCGGCCGTTTTGGCAACCAAGTTTCGCAACCAGTTGTTCATATCGTTTAATTCCGATTGAATATTGTACCTACTATAAACAATAATAACACCCTGTAACTAGTCATAAGTATTCTTGCAAAGAAACATATTCTATTGTATTATAACCAATCACAAATTAGGATACTTTACTTATTTCAAAATATCGAAAAATATCGTTTAAAAAAATTAAATGCTGTCAATCGCATACTAAAATTGTCCGCTACTTTTGATTCCGACTGTACATACACCAACAATAATACGACGCAATAAGCTATCCTACATTTTCCGCGGAACCACGTCGCTATCAAGGCAACGTTGATAACATTAAAAGTGAATCAACTTGGGGGTTCAAACTTAACCTGTACACACCTGTAACTATAACCTGTAGAGCTTAGACACAGCTATAACGGAACGACGTAATTGCCAGTGCCACGGGTGCAACCTGCATCCAGGTCTCGGGCACGCGCGTGAGCTACGGCAGTACGCGCTTGCGCTATGAAGTGTAGCCGAGCGGTCCTTCAGATTATACATATATGTTGTTGCTAAACTAACATATGTCATTAGAAATTTAGGATTTCAAAAAGGATGATGACTGATTGTGACATACTAATTAATACTACTATTTTTTAACCAGGCATTTCATCGATATTAAACAAAACATACAGAGGACTAAACAGACGGATGGACGATGCTTAAGACGCCGTATGCATAAAAAAAATCATATTATGACAAATATATTGATAATTTCAAGCAACTTTTTAATGTGAATAATACTTTTCCCAGAGTTGTAGATACTACATAGCTATTTCATGCTTTCATTGCGTGCAGTCCAAAATAAGTTGAATAAACCAATTTTCTGAGTGAATTTTGTAAATTTCTAATAGTAGTTTTTGAAACAAAACCTATCAATGAAAAATTGACCATAGTTATGCAGAAAGCGACCAGCGTAGATTTTTTGTCAAAGTGACTTAAGTCTTAATCAATGAATGAGTTTGGTCGCTTTTTGCATTATGAAAAAAAATCTTTGGTCGCTTTCTGCATAACTATGGTCAATTCAAACTAGGTTTCAAATATATAACAATAAATCGCAATGCTCTAAGTAGTAACATTGATAAGATTATCTTAAGAAACATGTTTGATCATAGAGAGAAATTAGTAAACCAATTAGCATTTTTAATGGATAAGAAGCCTTAATGTACGTAGAACCAACAGCACTTTCGTGGATAAAAAGCAGAAATTCATCGTCGAAAATGCTGTAATACGTATCTTAAATCGATCGCAGCCATTTATAATCTATGACGTCACAGCTGCAGTAACATTCATAATTCACAGAGGGCGGTTAACACTGAAGGTGCCAAGATTAGATTTGTCAAAAGATGCTTGCATTCGTTACAAGATTTGCGATCTAACATTGCAATAGAGATGATCTCAGTCATGATTTTTATATAAGTTTTTGACAAAATTATTAATTTTTGTGACATGCTTTATTGCCAACTGTATCTTTCTTTAATCCGCCAACTACCATCGAGGCCATTCTAAAAGAGCCCAAACTCGGTAGCAATGTGCCCCGGCCACTGCCACTTAAGTTGCGACTGAATGAGCTATATCTCGATCCAGCAAGGAAACTCCGAGCATAGCTCGCTCCATTGCCCTTTGAGTAACTTTGAGCCTTCTTATGAGGCCCATTGTGAGCGACCATCACGTTTCAGTCCCATATGTCATCACTGGCAACACACATTGTTTAAAAACCTTCGTCTTAAGACACTGCGGTATTTGGGACGAGAAGACATTCCGCAGCTTCCCGAACGCTGCCCATCCGAGCTGGATTCGACGAGTGACCTCTTTTTCGAAATTCGCATTTTATGATTTTTCGTCATCATAAAATGCTGAAATGATTGCAACTATTTTCAAGTTTTTTGGAGTAAATACAGGTTAAAACCGGCTTGAGGTTACGAGTCTTTCACCACTCGTCCCGAGGGAGTCGGGGCAGCGACCACTCCATTTAATTGTGTTCACCTAGGGCTGCCATCCGTCCGGGTTTCCCCGGATTTGTCCCAGTTTGGAGACCGTCCGGGGGGGCTATCAAAAAACGTCCGGATACTTTTTATATGAATGAAAAATAAAGCGATTGTTTTTTTAATGCCTATTTCGGACACGTCCAGTCTTTGTCGCTCGGCGAATTTAGAGATGACAGCCCTATGTTTCCCCAGTACCTAAATACTACCACCTCGGGCACTCTTAAATAATTGAAGTAATGCAACTGGGAACACCTGGATTGTAAGTAAACGTCTGAAAATGTTCTGAGATTAAATCTCCGACCTTATTTTATTTTTATTTTTTAGTTTTTATGACATAGGGGACAAACGAGCAAACGTATCGCCTGATGGAAAGTGATCTAACATTAGTGACCTCTTTACCGCCGGCCATTTTTTCATCATTGGCCAAGCGACCGTCTCCGTTTCGGCTTGGAGAAAATCTTTCGTGTGTCCAGGTGTTTGGTCCGTTTGTCCGGATTTCTGAGACTTCTACAGACCGCTTTTTCAACCGACTTTCTACTTGAAATAATCTTATTAAAACTTTCGTGAGACATATTCATATTACTGTATTAAGCGGTTTACACTCACACAACAAAGTTGACAAAGTTGTACGCGCACCGCGCCGATGTGCGGGTAGCAGTCCCGGATGAAGAGCTCCGTACGAGTTCGAAACATATCGGGCCGTTACTGACAATTTCACGTGAATGTAGACCGATTAATACAATGGTTCTGGTGAATTTTTGTGAGCAGTTCCAATAATTATATAGATATTTCTGTCGAGTCAATAAAAAGTGTACTAGTGATAGTCATATCATACCCCGGGGTTTTGAGAATGATTTACTAGGCCGACAGTAGTTTGTCAAATCATTTGAGCATCGAAAACCACGGGGTATGACGATTTTGGTGATCGATATCTTTGAGTACAATCGTACTAACTTTTCGGAAAAAGTAGTTGCAATTACGACGTTTACGTGTACGAGTATGAACTAAGGGCCAAAACACAACTACGAGACACGACATCGCAGCGTCGTACGACGCGACATCTTGCCACGATGCGACGAAGTGTCGTGGAAATGCATAAATCTAAAACGATCATTATAAAATTAAAATTCATTTTACAATCTCACGACGTCGCATCGTGGCACTATGTCGCGTCATACGAAGATGCGATGTCGTCTTGTAATTGTGTTTTGGCCCTAAGGTATGGAATATGGCGTATAGCTAGACTGAGCCGGAAGAAAATAAATAGAAAACCCTCTCCATCGGAGCCTGTTACGCCAGACAGAAGCCGAGTCGCGCTTTTAATAAAGAAAACGCCGTGAACAGACTTGCACTATTAAATTCTAAGAAAGGATATTAATTTAAACGGCATATTTTATAATATGCAAGCTCTTTATCCTAGAGAATAATTATAATATGAAAATCCGCTGGCGATGATATGAAGTGATGTTTGAAGTATTTTTTAAACGGTGGTGGTGTTATATAAGTTTAACAAGTGTATCTGTGTATTTATGTATCTATGTGTCTGTCTGTGGCAGCGTAGCTCCCAAACGGATGTACCAATTAAAGTGTGTTTTTTTTTTATCGAAACACTTGGTGTCGAGCTATGTTTGGTGGAAATAGGACCAGTAGTAGATATCCCACCAAAAACATTTCATATAAAAATGGCGGCCAAGACTCATATGGTCTGGCTGTAAAAAAGTTATCAGATGCCTCGAAAAGCCAAGCCCCTAAGCCCTGAGTTTACTAATCCTACACCTTGGCTTCAAAGGTATGGCTTGGCCGTTTCATAAAGTAACGTAAACAAGTCTAATGGACTGTCCGGCCTATATGGTAAGGAATTAAGTTTATATATATTATCATGGAGATATAAACTTAACTTCTTGATATCGTATGGGCCAGACGGTCCGTTGGACTTATTTACGTTACTTTATGAAACGGCCAAGCCATACCTTTGAAGCCAAGGTGTAGGATTAGTAAACTCAGGGCTTAGGGGCTTGGCTTTTCGAGGCATCTGATAACTTTTTTACAGCCAGACCATATGAGTCTTGGCCGCCATTTTTACATGAAATGTTTTTGGTGGGATCTCATTTATTTTTGTAAGGTGCCCTAGTCTTTTTCATTTATTTGGGCCATAGCGTCTGTAAGTAAGTAGTAATAATAGCAAAAGCGTTATGAGCATGTGAGTCTTGGCCGCTAATTTTACATGAAATGTTTTTTTGGTGGGATCTCATTTCTTTTTGTAAAGTAGTTTTTAATTTTTAGGTTTATTTTTTTATTTTTATGTGCCGTAGCGTTCTAAGTAAGTAGTAATAATTGTGTATTTAAGAAATACTTACGTTTAGCCCCCATTATGGAAAACCCATACAAACTTTCATCCCCTTATTTAAAGGGTGGGGGGTGATTTTCTAAAAATCCTAGAATATATATTTTATTATTTATAACAAGGAGTCCCTATATCAATTTTCAGACCTCTAGTATCAAAATTTGCAGAAGTCTCATACAAACTTCCATCCCCTAGTTTAAGGGGTTGGGGGGTAAAAGTTCCAAGTTTCAGAATTATTCTATTGTTTGTGTACTAAACCTAGCTTACATACCAAATTTCAGCTTTCTAGGTCATCGGGAAGTACCCCAGAGGTTTTTGATACGTCAGTGAGTGAGTGGCAAAATCGGCGTATTTTAGGTACCAATTAAACCTAAAGTATAAAAGCTAGATCAATTAAATTAAGTACATTTCATATGTTCCCTAACTGCATCTTATCCTGTGAATTTGGGCGCTCTTGTGTTAACTGGGACAAAGCTATGAGGGTTTGAAAATGAGACGAAACGGTTCGAGAAAAGGTAGGTAGTGCCCCGCTTCTTTTTTGCTCGTCTTGGCGGGGGCACTACCGTGCCCCCAGATACGAAGTCGAAGTGTAGATATGGAAGTAGTAATAATTGTGTATAAGAAATACTTACGTTTAGCCCGATATATACTACTTTTATCGCCCATTATGGAAAACCCATAAAAACTTTCATCCCCTTATTTAAAGGGTGGGGGGTGATTTTATTTTTTTATTTTTATGTGCCGTAGCGTTCTAAGTAAGTAGTAATAATTGTGTATTTAAGAAATACTTACATTTAGCCCCCATTATGGAAAACCCATACAAACTTTCATCCCCTTATTTAAAGGGTGGGGGGTGATTTTCTAAAAATCCTAGAATATATATTTTATTATTTATAACAAGGAGTCCCTATATCAATTTTCAGACCTCTAGTATCAAAATTTGCAGAAGTCTCATACAAACTTCCATCCCCTAGTTTAAGGGGTTGGGGGGTAAAAGTTCCAAGTTTCAGAATTATTCTATTGTTTGTGTACTAAACCTAGCTTACATACCAAATTTCAGCTTTCTAGGTCATCGGGAAGTACCCCAGAGGTTTTTGATACGTCAGTGAGTGAGTGGCAAAATCGGCGTATTTTAGGTACCAATTAAACCTAAAGTATAAAAGCTAGATCAATTAAATTAAGTACATTTCATATGTTCCCTAACTGCATCTTATCCTGTGAATTTGGGCGCTCTTGTGTTAACTGGGACAAAGCTATGAGGGTTTGAAAATGAGACGAAACGGTTCGAGAAAAGGTAGGTAGTGCCCCGCTTCTTTTTTGCTCGTCTTGGCGGGGGCACTACCGTGCCCCCAGATACGAAGTCGAAGTGTAGATATGGAAGTAGTAATAATTGTGTATAAGAAATACTTACGTTTAGCCCGATATATACTACTTTTATCGCCCATTATGGAAAACCCATAAAAACTTTCATCCCCTTATTTAAAGGGTGGGGGGTGATTTTTTTTAAATCCTAGAATATGTACTTTATTATTTATAAATAATAAAGGAGTCCCTATATCAATTTTCAGACCTCTAGTATCAAAATTTGCAGAAGTCTCATACAAACTTCCATCCCCTAGTTTAAGGGGTTGGGGGGTAAAAGTTCCAAGTTTCAGAATTATTCTATTGTTTGTGTACTAAACCTAGCTTACATACCAAATTTCAGCTTTCTAGGTCATCGGGAAGTACCCCAGAGGTTTTTGATACGTCAGTGAGTGAGTGGCAAAATCGGCGTATTTTAGGTACCAATTAAACCTAAAGTATAAAAGCTAGATCAATTAAATTAAGTACATTTCATATGTTCCCTAACTGCATCTTATCCTGTGAATTTGGGCGCTCTTGTGTTAACTGGGACAAAGCTATGAGGGTTTGAAAATGAGACGAAACGGTTCGAGAAAAGGTAGGTAGTGCCCCGCTTCTTTTTTGCTCGTCTTGGCGGGGGCACTACCGTGCCCCCAGATACGAAGTCGAAGTGTAGATATGGAAGTAGTAATAATTGTGTATAAGAAATACTTACGTTTAGCCCGATATATACTACTTTTATCGCCCATTATGGAAAACCCATAAAAACTTTCATCCCCTTATTTAAAGGGTGGGGGGTGATTTTTTTTAAATCCTAGAATATGTACTTTATTATTTATAAATAATAAAGGAGTCCCTATATCAATTTTCAGACCTCTAGTATCAAAATTTGCAGAAGTCTCATACAAACTTCCATCCCCTAGTTTAAGGGGTTGGGGGGTAAAAGTTCCAAGTTTCAGAATTATTCTATTGTTTGTATACTAAACCTAGCTTACATACCAAATTTCAGCTTTCTAGGTCATCGGGAAGTACCCCAGAGGTTTTGATACATAAGTGAGTGAGTGGCAAAATCGACGTATTTTAGGTACCAATAAAACCTAAAGTATAAAAGCTAGATCAATGAAATTTAGTACATTTCATATGTTCCCTAACTGCATCTTAACCTGTGAATTTGGGCGCTCTGGTGTTAACTGGGACGAAACTATGAGGGTTTGAAAATGAGACGAAACGGTTCGAGAAAAGGTAGGTAGTGCCCCGCCTCTTTTTTTTTCGTCTTGGCGGGGGCACTACCGTGCCCCCAGATTCAGCTTTAATTGGAACAAAACAAGATCTCTGCAGCCAATATTGAAGCTAGGAATTTCAAACTGTGTAGTTATGTTCAGTTTTAGTAGCATTTTCTATATCACTCATTGAATGAGGGTCTCGTGATGACCAGCTACCTGTGACGGGGGTGTGGTTTAATTTTATATATTGGCACAACATAGTGGCTACAAATCGCCTGGATGATATTAGTTTAAGTTTCTGTCAAAAATTTCATTTTAGTGACAAGATTTTATAGCCGGCTGAACTTTTCTTTGGATATCAATCAAATGCTCACTAGACGATTCTAAAGAGCCCAGGTCGGTAGGATTGCTTTTTTTCTATTATAGAGTTCCTATGGCCACCTTCCGGCTCCATCATCAGATCAGCCTCATGGTACCATATTATTGTATTGTCATCAAAGTTAAGTAAGTATGCAAAATTTCAGCTCAATCGGTTGAAGACATCTGCTTTAAAATTGAGTTGCAAGATTCCACCCGAACAAACATACATACATACATACAATGCAAGTTAAATAAAAGCTTGTAATTAAAAAGGGAGCCCAAGTCGCAATGGCAACTGACAAGAAACTAACGGTGCCTTGTCAGTTGACACTGCCATGCTGGCCTGAGAGATGCTTCACGCTTCGTTTGTATGGTCCTACAGAAGGCACCACATGTGCTGGCGAAGAGTTCCACTTTTTAGCAGTCAGAGTCAATCGTAAAATGCAGATTTGGAGACCTTTTACATCTCCAAACTTAAAGCAATTTGAAAGATTAAAAGTTTTTCCATAATATTATTTTACCACTTTGTCAGCGTGACTATAATTTGTATATCCATTCCAAATTGCAGATTTCTAGGACTAATAGTCTCTGAGCTAAGCTGCGGACAGACGGGCGGACATGCCGAAACTATAAGGGTTCCTTGTTGACTACGGAACCCTAAAAAAAGAGAGCGGTGGTAGTTACAGTGCTGCGTTTCTATGATATCATCTTAAGTCGCATTTGCCTATAGAAAATGAAAATGAAAAATGAAAAAATTATTGATAACATTCGTTACAGGTCATATTCTTATTACATTTGTTTAATATGTAGGTATAATTTAAATAATGATAGTTTATCAGTTATTATTATTAATCACTTTAATAATTATAATTAATGTTTATGTAGGTATTTATTCAACCTTTATTGCACATTAACACACATAGGTACAAAATGGTGGACCATGCCATGAAGGCATTCTCTACTAGTTAACCATAATAGTAGAGTTGCTAAGCCGCGAAATTGTGCGCATCGGGTTACAAGCATGAAATTTTTACCACACATAGAACGTTCCACGGTGATTATTTTCAGATGTGGAGGGAAGTCAGATTCGTCCCTTGTGTGGTGGGAGAGCGAGGTGAAGAGGACCAAGTACTACTCTTTTTCTTTTTTTTATTACTGATCAGTAAAGGCTATTAGGGTTTGTGCAACATCGTTTTCGTGTAAAATAGATATCAGCTATTCATTTTTTATGTTATTTAAGAATAGTTTCATATTAAAATTTGGGTTTATTGCCGAAAAGGTAAAAATCACAACAAGTTTTTTTTATTCAGAACGATAAATTAGTTATCTATCCTGAATATTTACAACTAACAAAAATATAACAAAATAGAAAATTTAATCTAGTTTCTAAAAACATAAACATATTAGGCACTCTCCATACAAACAGTAACCTAAATAAATTGTTGATGTTGAGATTAGCCCGTGTGCTCGTGATACATTAGCAAAAAAATATTTTGTTTTAATTGCATTAATTAATTTTTCTAGGACGTATATAGTAAATATTATATGTAAAAGCCTGTTAATAATCATTATTTAATGTATTTAATGAAGCGAAATAGGATGCGTTCGGAGATTTACGTTGGTTACGCCCACTTAAACATATATTTTAACCTACTGTTTGTATGAGAAGTTCCCAATATGACTGAATAGAAAAAACTTGTTGTGATTTTTACCTTTTCGGCCATACACTCATATTTTTATATAGAACTATACAAAAATAACATAAAATATGAATTTCTGATATCTGTTTTACACGAAAATGATACCAGACAAGTCCTAGTAGACTTAACTGACCAGCAATAAAGAAAGAAAAGAGGAAAACTTGATCCTCTTCACTCCGCTCTGCCGCCTCACAGGGGACGAATCTGATTTCCCTCCACATCTGAAAATTATCACCGGAAAACACTCTATCTGTGGTAGAAATTTCATGCTTGTAACCCGATGCGCACAATTATGTTAGAAAACAGCGGACTAACAACTCTACTATAAGGCAAAACATTATAATCATAATTTTATTATCGTATCTGATTGTCACCTAGAATTTATAAAATGTTATTATTCCGGAGTTAGTTTCAATAGCTTTTTACCACAAGCGCTTTCAAGACGTTTTTTGCGATTAATGGATACTTGCACTAGATCCCCCGTTTCCAGAGCCATAGGTAATAGGAAAACAGGATTGTATCACACACGTGGTAAAAAAGCGAATTATGGAGGAATGGGGGCGGGGCCACCCACGTCGTGCCGGCCAGGCGGACACTTTTTTTAGGTAAAATAATTATTTCCCCGAACCAATATAATTAGATTGGATTGGATATTACGTACCATAAAAGAAATGAAATAATCTAATATGTTATAGAGGTATAAATCAATTGTTATTAGGGCAGAACGTTTATTGAAAAACTCAAAATCGCACAGCTAAATTAATTCCGGACCGATATGACTTGTAAACTTTCAAGAAAAGAGCGTACTACCATCTGAATTGCCGCTTCTATAACCCCTTTGGTGTTGTAGCCTGACTAGCACAACTAGGCTTCGTGACTCTTGTCGTGCGACATAGCATCGCCCGTCACTTTCTCACAGTACAGGGATGAAAGAGAGGTAATATTTCTGACGCGAGAAAAAGTAGCGTGTCATAGTTATGTTAAAGGTGATGCAGGTGTCTATTGGCGACGGTAATCACTTACTATCAGGCGATCAATCTACTCATTTGCCTCCTAAGTCATAAAAATAAGTAGCAAATTATTAATAAACTAGTTATTTTGCGGAAATCTACATGAACGACGAACGCCGTCCGCGGAAACAGTCGCAATATCGCGGCCACCTGTCGCGACCGGTTTGAAGAAAGCATCCCGGGTAGGGTTGCCAGAACGAATGATCCTATTATCGGGAGAAACAACAGTCATTTTGGGGATTTTGTGACTTTGGTCGGGAGAAACAAAAATTGAATTATATTAAAGTAAATATATCAAAAACAACGTCGTCGCTGCCGATAGAAATACATACTAACAAAAATAAAACAGTAATTTTCTCATTATTATAATTTTATCTATAATCTACAAAAATTTAATAAGGTAATTTATTTATAGTACTTATGGAAAAATTAGCAATGGTATTTCTTTTTAAAATCATAGTTTTATAAAATCAAGTTGTTTTTCGGGAGATATTTTACTTTGGCGGGAATCGGGAGGACATACACAAATTCGGGAGAATCCCGCCAAATCCCGACCATCTGGCAACAATCCCGGGGCGTCTGGCAACAAATGGCGTTCATTTGAATTGTAGCGACGCGGTGGCATTCGACATCGGAGATTGGGTCTTAAGTAAAGGTGCGATCAAACCGCTGCGAAAAAATGGTGATGGTGTGTTTACGCAGTAAGTCAGGCGTGCATACAGCCCTGAATAGGTTTATTAGGAAGCGTCGGTCCAGCCCAGGGCTAGGGGCGCTACAAACAGCTTTCAATTATGGCAATAACGTGCCTAAGTCATGTATATGCATTAATAAACGTCAATAGCTATTGGTATTTGTCAAGGATTTGCCATTAGCCAAATTCAAAACATTGTTTACCGTAAAACTACCCAACTATAGTCCAATCATCCAACTATGGTCCTAAACAAAAATCATATTCTATCAATGATTTTATACGTTTTTCTTTAATTATGTTGTTCACTTTAGTGTTTATTCGTTATAATAGTCATGTATTAACGAGTAATTTTCGGATTAAATTGGACCATAGTTGTGTGGACTGGACTATAGTTGGGTAGTTTTACGGTACCGGAATGCTGCCTCAATCCTTCGTTCTTCTTGCGATATTAATACTGACTCCTATTGAAAAGAAAAAAACGGTACAGTGGATAGTTTTTGCTTTATTATGCAAAAAGAACTTGAAATTTACGGCATATTTAGTCCTATATCCTCTCTGTTTACATCAGTGACATTCAGCGTTGAAAGTAACGTCAGTTACCAAAAATGTTGTTGCCAGTAAAATAGATTAATACTACTAAAATCCGCAATATGGCGTAGTTCGTAACAACACTTGTTGTTATTTATATTTATTGACACATACAGAAAAAAATCAGTTCAGTGCGAGTAGGGCTGCAGAGACTATAAATATTAGCCGATAAAGATAAATTAAGGTTGTGGAAATCCTGCCAGCCTGTTCATCCTGCCCAGCCCAGGTCAGATCCAGGCGACAAGTCACTCGATCGATAGGTATGTGCATCTCCCCAACGTCACAGCTTTTAATTTAGCTAATTGAATATGAAGTAAAAATGAACTGCGCGACACCGCCCCTAGTGAGAATTATACTTTACTTCGTGGTATTGTTTTTAGGGGGGAGGAGGGAAGTGTGACAAGACGGTACGCACTATACGCCTTGATGTTGACAAATATATGTCCGAAATAACACCACCGCCTTTGATTGATTAGAGTTACTCCGCACCTCCACCAATTGTAGCGGGGTATAATACGAGTATAATAACTCGGTGGATGTGCGAATAAAGATTAGGATAATGTTTTTTAATCGTTGTTTGTCGCAATAGTACATTACTGCAGACGCCGGTAAAGAAGGGCTTGCCGGGTGAGTAGGTATAGACGGTCGACCGTGGGGAGGCCGGATAGTGATACGAAGCCGGCAAGCCCTTTTCACGGCTAAGGCATGTATAGTGCTTTTCTCAAACATATGCAAAGAAATAAAAAATACACACATTTAAAAAAATATATAATTCAGCTGTTTAGCCTGTTGATGAACACAGTCGCCATGTTGTATAAAAATTACTGTTGTATTTAATTACTATTAAATCTAAAATCGACGCCAGGACTCCGAACAATCCTTATTTTTTATAGTTTTTCGTTTCCTACTGATCCATTTGGATTGATCACCCCGTATATGGACTTAGGGGCCGGTCGGTCGTCCCAGGTGCCGCTGGGACGACGTGGTGGAGGTGGATCTGCGAACCTTCAAGCCTCAAACTGGCGAGAAACTGCGCAGGATCGGGACAAGTGGCGTACTCGGGAATCCATCATTTTACCGAAAATCGTTTCATCGGTTATCGTTTCCTAACAGAAGGGGGAAAGTGCTATGAAAGGGACAGGTTATGAATGGGACAAATTCAATTTAACGCGGCAGAAACCAAGTAGTAGATTTTTGTTTTCTGCATTTTGGCAACACTGACCCATAGACAATATTCACATATACAATATTGACATTGATATTATCCTGTCCTCCTCATAACCTGTGCCTTTCATAGCACTTTCCCCCTATTCGCAGAATTTCATTATAACTTAAGAGTCATTCATCAAACTTCGTTAGATCGCTTGTACATATGCTCTAATTACCTTTTACACAAGAATCAACTCATCAAATTTTACTTCATCATTCATCGACATTATCGTTCATCGAATCGCCTTTACTATAATTTTGGTTTAACATAAGTTCCAGTTCCCATAATTATCACGATGATGACACACCCGTGGCGTACTCTCGTTTTGGAAGCTAAGATCCTGTTTGGGTCACGGAGCCAAAATTGTTAGTTAGGGACCAGTTAGTCAGTACGACGAAGCGCTCCCATTTCACAAAAACGTGGAAAGCTTACGAGGGCAAGGGAAGTGGCATATTTACACACAATAACCAAGCACTTGGTGAACTACAAAAGGGTATACAGTTCATTTCTGCAATTTTGTGTTGCATTGATATCAACTTAGGATCTAAATTAGCAATCGCCTGGCGGGAGAAAAGATGTTCTGTCGAGAGCGCCGCGCGTCGAAACACAAAAGACTTCGCTCAGGCTTACTCTGAACCGTTTGTTGAACTGAAGACTACCATAAAACTAGAAACTAGATGAAAAAATTGGGCAAGTGCGAGTCCGACTCGCGCATGAAGGGTTCCGTACCATTATCTATAACAAGTTTGTTGTATGGGAGCCCCTCTTAAATATTATTTTTATTATATTTTTAGTATTTAAATAAAATAAATATTATGGGACAATCATAAATCACAAATCGACCTAGTCCCAAACTAACCAAAGCGTGTACTATGGGTACTAGACGACGATATACATAATATATGTATAGATAACATCCATGACCCAGGAACAAATATTAGAGTTCATCACACAAATATTTGTCCCGGCCGGGATTCGAACCCGGGACCGCCGGCTCAGTAGGCAGGTGTCTGCAGCCTGCGCCAACCGCGTCGTCATTTGTTGTTATAGCGGCAATAGAAATACATCATTTGTGAAAATTTCAACTGTCTAGCTATCACCGTTCTTGAGATACAACCTGGTAACAGACGGACAGCGAAGTCTCAGTAATAGGGTCCCGTTTTTACCCTTTGGGTACGGAACCCTAAAAATGCGATCCCATTTTCTTTTTTACGGTTATTTGTGTATTCGTGCACTACGCAAGACGGCATTTTGGAGCCAAAATCACACCGTTACTGAGAACATGACACGTCACACGGAGATCAACAAAGGCGTTGACCATTAACAACACTTTGGTGCCATTTCACTCATAATAAGTGCTTTCTTTTAGAGCGCTATCCTATCTACTTATGAAATATCATTGTTTTTCGCATTGTCCTTGGCCAAAACACAAAGAATTTTATAATAGGCTAGAAGCCACAATCTTACACAACTATTCCCCGTGTTTAGAAATGCACCAGTGCAAGTGTGGACAATAGATTAAATTAGTATGGGGCCGCGGTGTCCCGACCAAATTTGCGCGTTACAATAGGCTAGTTATGCAAAACAAGGCTTCAATGTGGCGCGAGTCGACTTGGGACCAGATTGGAGGCAATGTGATGATTGCTACAACTTAGATGTCGCATTCATAGCATACGCGACACGGTTGGTAAAGCAGCTGCCGACTAAGCCGGCGGTTCCGGGTTCGAATCCCGGCCAGGGTAAATATTTGTGCGATGAACTCGAATGTTTGTGCTTGGGTCATGGTTGTTCTACGAATTTAAGTATGTATATCGTCGTCTAGTATCCATAACATCAGAGCCCGAAATACGGATGAGGACTGATGTTAAATTCTACATCCTTACTGTAGTTATATGAATATAATTACCTCAATATGTCATGAAACAAAGACAAAAAAAGAACCGACTTCAAAACAAACGGAAAAGCCAAAAATAACCCGTTCGTGTACAGATTACATTTGGATCACCTTTTGAAGTCGGTGGCAAACCACCCAAATATTACTATGAACACAGATGCCACGCATGAAGCCATTAATGATTACTATTTGGTATTTACGAGTGTTTTTGTTCGATAAAGAAGTTGTTAAGACATTTGATCCCAATAAAAAATAGAATCGATCACCATCCTCAAAAAAAACCATGTCCTTCCTCAGGACTGTCTCCATATCAAAATTTCATCTAAATCAGAAGCGTGAAGAGCTGACAGACAGACACTCGCATTTATAACATTAGTATGGAGTATGTCACATAACTAACCTATATTTTCCGTAGCCGTACGCTTCATACACAATAGCCTTTGATTCCCACGAGCGTCTTTCGGTCTAAATCCCCTCGGCTTACTACGAACCACAGAGCCCTCTCGACTGACAATTTTCAAGTCATATATCAGACCATTTTCAAACTGTGGGTCGCGACCCACAGGAGGGTCGCGGCATACATTCAGGGGGGGTCTCGTGACTACAAGGAATGCAAATCCATACTAAAATTATAAATGCGAAAGTGTGTATGTCTGTCTGTTACCTATTCACGCTTAAACCGCTGAACTGATTTAGATGAAATTTGGTATGGAGATAGTTTGAGTCCCAGGAAAGGACATAAGATACTTTTCATCCCGAATACATTTAGTGTTACCGTGGTAAGTGGGTAACACCGCGGGGCACAGCTAGTTCTTTATATTTTTAAGGTTTTTATATTTTTAGCAAAACAGTGATAAATACAGGTAGGTTGCGTTTCAAAACGCACACGCATGACTGATTGAATGATAGACGGGTACGTTCCAATAAGAGTTTGGTTCTTAGTTTAATAGTACAAACTGCGTTTAGGGGGTCGCGAAGCAATATTGATGGTCATTAAGGGCCATGACACCAAAAAGTTTGAAAAACGCTGTATCAGACAATAGTAGGTACCTACTTAGTCATAGTAGCGCGTTTTCCAAAAAAAAACCCGAATCCTTGTTATTGAACTTGACGTTTCGAAAGTTTCCTAAATAAATGTGTCCGTTCCATTGCGTCGCGTTTGATTACGACTTTTTTCATTTGCACGAGCGTTACGTAGTGGAAACTATCCCATACAAATTTAGGCAGAACTTTTATTATTCTTCAATTTGAAGCATCACGTTTCGGGCGGAACAACTCGAGAGAACTGTAAAGGAATTTCATACAAAATTGAAGGGCTAGGCCGGGGTGTATTTTTTTTTTCAAACATAGCGTCTGTTCATGAACAGGCTAAACAACTGAATAATATTTTTTTGAGTGGAGTACTTTTTTTTCATTGCATATTTTTGAAAAAGCTCTATACATGCCTTAGCCGTGAGAAGGGCTTGCCGGCTTTGTATCACTATCTTCGTATCACCTTCCTACGGTCGGCCGTCAAGCCTTTTCTTTCCCGGCGTCTGCAGATTGTACTATTTTTGCTGCGTAGGCGACTGTACCTTTAAATTCTTTAATTACGTTGACTTAGAAGTTTGTTTTTTTTCCACAGCTTCAGGGGACTGACGGCGCCGAGTTGTGGGCGTCTTCTCGATAGCCATAAAATAACTAATTAGCACCATTAAGGACTCGATTGATTCTTTAATTAAGCTAGCCCGCAAACGGTGTGACTTTCACGACATTATACTTCACACTACTAGAGAGCGGCCATTTCTACTTCCTTTATAAGTCCATTATATCGAGTAGTTTGTCTACTAACGAGTCCGGATTTCTCGACGTAATATATTCATCTCGCTCAGCAATTTTATTAGGATATACGAAATAGTATATTGTGTCATAAGGGTAGTAAGTAGGGGATTACCAACGAAGGTCTATTAGAAGCCCGACGCCGAAGGCGGAGGGCTTTTAATGTCCTGAGTTTGTAATCCCCTTACTACCCGCCTTACACACAATATTTTTCATCACATTTTGGAGTAAATAACAAATAAATAAGCCAAAAATAAACATTAAACGATAACGATTGACAGCCAACTTTTTTCTGTATATATTATTTTAATTTACTATAAGCACTGGCAAAACGGCCATCAGCTTAAAACAGAAATCAAATATACACAGAATCTTACCATCTATTATTAAACAAATAACAATTAACAATATTATGCAGCAATAATTAACAGCGTAATATTATAAAACTTAAATATGAACATGAACAGTAAGTTTGTTACAAAACTAAATAGTTCCTAACCAATAATTTTATAACTTTTTTCCTTTTTTTTGTGTCGTCTACCACAGATAATGCTAAGAACTGCGTTTCGTTTAGAAACTTGACAGGCTATACTGCCAGATTGTAACGATAATTCAAAATTTAATTTAATAAAATTATTGCAAAATACACATAAATAATTGTAAAACATAAATATTAATGCAGTTACATATACCGTATTAATTCAATACACAATAAAATTTGCTGGTAGGCAAGTTTTGTTGATACAGCAAAAAATCTTGGCTGGATTGAGACCTCCTTAGTCTGAAGTAATCTGCGAGTACGTACTATATCTTTAAAACTAAAACCATAACTCCCGAGGGAGTTATAACAATTTATAACTCCCGCGGGAACTATATTTATTCTAAGAGTCCTTAGTTAGTAATCCCCTACTTACTACCCTTACGACACAATATTACTATTTTCTCCTTAGTAAGCATTGTGATGATGTCATGAGTCATGATTAACTTTTACTGCAAAGCGGCAAAGAAAGTTAAAGTAAAATATATGTGCGGTGCCATAAGGACTATCTTCTTACGGATTGTAATGTATGATAGTATAGATATACTAGAAAATACCCTTGTTTTCCTGTGTATTTATTTACACTTTATAGAACAAAACACTTCAGTACAATTGGCGAACTTTTTACCTAGCGGCATTCTCTACCAGTCAACTATATGGCCAACCAGATATGCTTCAGCTTCAAGTAGGTGCAGAGTCGAAAATGTATCGTTCGGAGAACGTCTAAGACATAAGTCAGTACATGTATATTATATAACATAACTGGCATAAATACAATGATACATATATTTACTACATAATTTCACTGTAGTAAACTTAATTATATCTCACATTGCCATTACAACAGTTATGAAAATTTTAATCGTGCTAAGACCGTTAATATTTGATACAATTTTAGAGTGGCAAAGATGTCTCACAAAAGTCTAATAAGACAGAATTCGATTTGCTTTCGAGATACCAGTTTTTATCTGTTAAAAGTAATATCACGTAACTCTTTATTGCTTTATTATATTCCACACGGCGCATGCGTCAAGCAAAGGAAACACGCCGATACACTGATATATATTAATATTAATAAACTACTGCATAAATGATTCATCGCCCAATGATAATAATGTGGCGTAGTCGAGTGTTAAGTTTAAACTAATTTCATTACTTTATTATCACAGAAATCGAATATATTATTTTTATTAGTTTGGACTGGTTTTCAAAATAAAAATTGGGCAAGTGCGAGTCCGCGCGCATGAAGGGTTCCGTACCATAATCTATAACAGGTTTGTTGTATGGGAGCCCCCTTAAATATTTATTTTATTTTATTTTTAGTATTTGTTGTTATAGCGGCAATAGAAATACATCGTCTGTGAAAATTTGAACTGTCTAGCTATCACCGTTTTTGAGATACAGCCTGGTGACCGACGGACGGGCAGCGAAGTCTCAGTAATAGGGTCCCGTTTTTACCCTTTGGGTACGGAAGCCTAAAAAAGGGTAAAGGCATTTGCCTTGGCCTTGTGGAAAATTGACATTCGCAATCTACAAAAAGATTAACAATTAGAAAAGTTATTTGGCGTTAGGGTGGTGGAAAGGTTAACGTTGGACCGGTAATCCAAAGGAACCGGGTTCGAATTTCGGTCTCTTCCGACAGGTATTTAAATTTTTCTTTGTTCTTTGATCTTGATATCAATGGTGCAGCGGTAATTTTTTTTTTCATATTAAATCCGCCTTACTAATAATCCCACTGTATGATTTCGTGAACGTCCAGAAACGAGCGGGTTCTCAGTTCAACGGGGTGTTTGTATATACATATATATATTTTTTTATGTAATTTCCTCGGTAAAGTCCCCTTATCCGTTCAAAAATGCTGAATGCTTTTGACATTTTCTCTATGATCAAACGCGTGTCTTAATTTTTTAACATAAACATTAATGTTTCTACTTAGAAAAGGGCTATTGCAATTTATTGGTATATATTTCAAATCTACAGTTTGAAAACTCTAAAGAACTGTAAAAGAATTTCATACAAAATTGAAGGAAGGCCTAGGCGTCTGTGTTCATGAACAGGCTAAACAGCTGAATTATATTTGAGTGGTGTGTTTTTTTATTTAATTGCATATGTTTGAGAAAAGCACTATACACGCCTTAGCCGTGAAATGGGCTCTCGGCTTCGTATCACTATCCGTCTATACCTACTCACCCGGCAATCCCTTCTTTCCTGGCGGCTGGGGTATTTATTCTACAGCGTATCACCTATATAATAATTCTCATTAAGGTAATGCGAAACTAGCGCCACTTACGAATTTTTATTATATCTTCCAAACCAGATCAATTTTCAGTAATTGCAAGATATTAGGAGCTGGAAAACACCTTTAGTGTTTATTAAATCATTATACACAATTTCTTGTTCTTTAGTTGTCTCTAAAAACTTGCCCAAAACTATTGTGGCCGCTTTTGACGTGAACAAGTTTTGTAAGGTAAACTACAGTGAACAAATTGTATATAGTGATTTAATAAATATTAAAGGTGTTATGCAAGCTCCTAGACTTCAGCTATTTCAAAAAAAATATCAGATTATGAAGGTTTAAGACGTCGCCTTAAACAAAAGCTGCAGCAGCAAGTACACAGTGGAACTTTACACAAAGCATGAAAATACATACTTCGTAAAATAGTTCCTAAAACAGGCCATTAGTAAATTACATTCGCTCATATCACATTCGCATGGCTGCAAAACTTGATCCTCCACTAGGACTGCCATCTCTAAATTCGCCTAACCCGGAACAGACTTATAAAACCCGGACATTAGACGTAAATCGCAGTTTTCCCCCGGACGTGTCCGAAAATAATATTATTAAAAAAACAATCACTTTATTTTTCATTCACATAGTGTCCGGGTTTTTCTGACACTGAAAAGCCCCGGACGGCATCTAAACTAGGACGAATCCGGAGAAACCTGGCCGGATGGCAGCCCTACCCTCCACCAAAACCACTGCATAGTATAAAACAAAGTCGCTTCCTGTCTATCCCTATGTATGCTTACATCTTTAAAACTACGCAACGGAGTTTGATGCGGTTTTCAATAGATAGAGTGATTCAAGAGGATGGTTTATATGTATAATACATGCATAATTTAACAGGATTGCACCCGTGCGAAGCCGGGGCGGGTCGCTAGTAAATGATGTAACGCTTCGCGGAGATGCCACCACTATGCACGACCAGCGGTTGAGCGAGACATCCGAGCGTCGGCCATACGAGTGAGCGAGACACCCGCTCCGTTACAGCCTGACAAAACGGAGTAGACATTAAAAAGTGGCAATACTGTAGTGTACTGTCGTCCCTTTCAAATTAATCTAAGAAAACAGGGACGACACTACAGTATTGCCACTTTTAAATTACTACTCTTTTTTTGTCAGACTGTACACGGTTTGAATGCAGCTTCGCTCATATTTTTTCAGGATAAATAGGCAAAGGTATAGGTAAACAAGGTATGCTACTGCGGAATAACGGGCGGGCCGTTTCTGTGTTGCCAGTGGTATCATAATACTCCCCGATTCCCTTATGAATATGAATCTCAGAAAATCGTGAGTGTTTCAAATCAATTATTATCACAAAGTCAAAGAACATGACAATCGTAATGCATAAAAGCATAATTATGATTTTTGTACGACTGGCGATGGCGGCAATCATTTTTTTCCTTATAATTAGTTTGTTACCATAATACCATAAAGCGGCAACTAATTTGTGACGTAGAAAGTCACTAGCCGGAGTGCCGTTCCTAGTTTTTACCCCCGACGAAAAAGAGGGGTGTTTTAGGTTTAACAATTCCCAAACGGATGCCAATTTGAGGGCGGTTTTTAGGGTTCCGTACCCAAAGGATAAAAAAGGGACCCTATTACTGAGACTTCGCTGTCCGTCCGTCCGTCCGTCTGTCACCAGGCTGTATCTCAAGAACGGTGATAGCTAGACAGTTGAAATTTTCACAGATGATGTATTTCTATTGCCGCTATAACAGCAAATACTAACAATAAAATTAAATACATATTTAGGGGGCTCCCAACTCCCATACAAAGACTTTTCCGCCAAGATGGTTTTTAGCTATGTTTGGTGGAAATAGGACCAGTAGTGTCCAAGATATTCAGCTTTAAATGAACAAGTGACAAGATCTCAGCCAATATTGAAGGTTTTTTTTCTTCAGTTTTATATCATTTTCTTTGTCACAGATTGGGTTTCGCATTTGGGTTAAAACTGAGAGGTTCTTATGATGGCGTAAGAGCGAGTGAGACAGGTATAAAACTCGAATCGCATTCTTTCGTGCACTGTATGTATCAGATGGTGTAACTAAGACTGTGGTTCCCAACATTCTCAAACTTAATTTATTCAAATTCCCTTTCTGTGGACTGTGAATGTACCTGAGAATTTGAAATTGTTCATGGACTATATTTTGACTCCTGCAGACTTCTGTTCTATGAGGATCACAGCAGGCAGCTGTGACATTGTATGGTCCACATGGCATTGAAGCCAACTAACCCATGGATACAGGAACAACACCTCTTATTACAATCCTATGGTAAGAATGTGCCGTCAGTACAACGACCTAGTGTCAAAAAATAATAACATCAACACTTTCAATCCACGATTTTTGGTATTCAGGAGGCAGATTGTAGAATTGCTTTCCCGTTAAACGCCATCTCTGTTTACACATCTTTAAATGTTTTGTTACGATGTGCATGCTTATTTTGAAGCATGCACATCGTAACAAAAGCAAATAAATGATTTATGATTTATGAATGACATTTATCTGTAATGCCTGTCCTTTGTATCTTTATTTTTTGAACTGAATGTAATCTGTTTAGTTTATTATAATTATTTATTTATTTATTTATAGTGTGCCCATAAAGAAAAATAAAAATAATATAACAGATTGTATGCCCGTCTTATTATTCCCTAAAATTTGATTATATTAATTACATAAAGTCAAAAGTTACTATCACATGCATGATACTTCTCAGAAATGAGAAGGAAAGAGAGAAGAAAGCAGGAAGTACCAGAAACCGAGTAACTGACTCCTTAGATTGTACCTGACTAGTTTAAGGGACACAGTTCTAATAAGAAAACATATCAATCGTACATAAATTGTGTTAAACCGTCATACTTTCTTGTAGTTTCTGTATTTTATTCTTACACTAGTCCTCATTTATATCTTAGAATACACTTTTAATATGTTTTCTTCGAGAACGACGTATAGTTAAGTTCATATTACTCTAATAGTTAAGTACTTATATCCTTTAAGAAAAAATGAAGGCTCTGTGGCTCAAAGTTAGGGAACGGAAAGCGGTTAACTTTTGTACAGAAAATTACCGGTTAAATGGTTAAATCCGTACAAAAATTTACCAGTTTGCATGTCCTACTCAGTCTGCCCACCAGAAGACTTATACAGGGACCCAATTACTCTGGACAAAAGCCAAGAAATCGAACACAAAAATTTGCCCAGATGCAACTTTACCCAAGTAAGAAGTTAGGCTAAAGTTGAAAACTTGGCAATCCTAGATAAGTCTAGGCAGCCTATTGCAGCTTAGACTGTAAGCAGTCTAAGCTGCAATAGCCTGCCAAGTAATTTCCATATTTTTTTTGTACTTATTTATGAAGTGTGCTATAAATGTTTGTATTGTATTGCAATTTATGATAGAGAACTTGTTACAAACAGTATGAAAGTAAGGGTTTCATTGAGCCATTCATACCTCATCACCAGGGATCGGACTTTCTTTCGCACAGTAAGACTAATGCAGAACTATGGAGCCGTTATTAACATTAAAATACAATTCGTACTCATACTCATAAGTGTATTTCATTCGCAATTTTAATTTTATAGTCAAGGACAAATTCAGAAGAATATACAAAGACCTGATTTGTGTAGGCATTGTTTTTTTCGCCACCATTAAATACGTAAATATTTGCAACTTTATCCATGTTGTCTGGAGTAAATTGGGTTCTATATTGATCGAATATCCATATATGACTAGAAAGTTCATGATATAGACAATAAATTGGGAGTTAGAAAATATTGTAAAAAAGTATTTTATTTATAATTTTAGTCATTTAATGCTTGGGAATGTTAACCATAATAACCATAAAGGCAGTTTGGAATGAAATAGATGAATGAGTATGAGTATGAATTGTATTTTAATGTTAATAACGGCTCCATAGTTCTCCATTAGTCCTACCGTGCGAAAGAAAGTCCGACCCCTGCTCATCACCATACCCCATGGTTTTCGATGCACAAATGATTTAGCACTAGGCAGACTGTACGCATAAAATCATTTGTGTACTGTAAACTCCGGGGTATGCTCATCATAGTACATGTCACATACGACTGCCAATCCGGAGGTACTCCGTTTGATTCCCAATCTCTTCCAACATGCTGTTATAGTGTTGAAGAGATATTCGAATAATTGAACTGTATGTATTATTGTTATTATTTAATATTCATATTGACATTTCAAACTTTTTACTTGACCATATAATTGTAATTGTTGTTTTTCTATATTTTATTTTATTTAATGTGAAGTTAGAATAGTGGTAGAGATAATATAGCCTTAAGTAAAATCTGACATGTAAGTGTTTCAAATACAATGTTTATTGTTATTGAATAAAGAATTGAATTGAATTGAATTGACATATTTTCAGTCTTTGGGATCAATGGATTAGGTATTTCCACATGAAAACATGTTGTCTGCTTCATGTTGATATCATAGGACGAGGATTATGCAGAAAAGTAGTATCATTTTAAAACGCTGCTGAGTCCATAGCTATCCGTAATAGAAAGGCCAACCCGTAGTATAGTTTCAATAATGCTTAAAAGAAGAATAGAAACCAGACTGTCCTCATAATACTTCTGTTTATTAAATAAAATTATAATAGGTATCATTTGTTGACCTGTTCTATAAATAATACAAATATATGTACACCATAAGGAAAATAATTGCGTGTTTCTACTCGTTTTAAAATTATTTTAAAGCACTAGGAAAGGGAAATACTGATAATGAGTAGAATATCTCGAGTAAAGATTATCTTGAGATAAATGAGATAAAAGGTGTATTATTACAAAAACGTGTAAGTCATGCCTTTTTTAACACATCTACACACACAAATCATTGCAATTTATTTATTAATGCTAAGCCAATGTTTAGTTTTTCTTTTGTTAGTGTGTGATCATCATACCTATATAATAGTGGCACATTAATTTAGTGCTCAAAACTTTGTTTTCTGCAAATTAAAAAAAACTAAGAATTTCACTTTTTAAATTTGTGTTTTTTAAGGGATGTTCGTGACTCACCGCTGTGTTCAGTGAATATGTTCGAGCCAAGAATGCGGGGGTCCTTCGGTACTCTGGGCTTGCTCCTCGCTGAACGCATAGAAGCCCCACTCGAGGTTCCGCGCTCCTTCGCCTGCTGCGCGCCCATCGCACCGGCGCACCGTCCCAAACACAACCCACACCACCACTCTAATTCAATAAAACCAACGCGACAGTACCAAACGTAATTTCATTATAGTAAATTAAATACCTCGACACTATAAAGTCAATTAGTTTACGTTTGAGAAATACGCTATCGTTAAACGCGCATACTTTAAGTTTGATAGCGTAATTTGATGAAAAATCATTACCGGGGCTGACTGGCTGTAAAAAACAACACAACCTCCGCCATTATGTGACTGACATGTTTGACGTCGATTTTTTTGATTGCAGGTTTCTCCGACTGTAGCAGCACTGTCGATAAGGTAGCCATTCACGGGCGCGGCTGGTTCTGACTGGAGCTGGACGTTGGACTAACGGTTGAATGCGGTTACAAAGAGGTTACAAAAAAAGTACTTGTTTGCTATATATAATACAGGCAAAAATAAAATTAAGTTATTACTGATACACAAACTGCATATTTATATTCACACTATGAAGCATATTGGTTCAACGAAATAATAGATTGTAATTTTTTTATACTTATGGGTTATCCGTTGGATTATTGCTAGGACTTTTTACAAAATGTGATACCTAGATTTGTAATAACTGCTATAAAGTTGAGCTAAGTTTTTATACGAAAATGTGTTTTAGGGTTTTATTTTATCAGGTTTGCAATGCGTGAGCTGACAGAATGTGATTCGGTTTTTACATAGATTTAGTATCATTAACTGAGAGCTCAGGAACTGTACAAATATGTCAACGTCGTAGGTACATCGAAGCAAAATTACAAGGTGATTTTTTTATTTTATTTAGATTGTCAAATAGAGTTACTTTGGATTCATCATTGAACGACCGGGGTGTAGGCAGTGCTGAAATCAATTTGTAATCCATTATGCATCGCCATGAAAACATTTTGTGGTAAACAATTCAAATTGACGCTATCTACGTTAATAAGTATGGGAAATTTTATTAAAACATTTTTTTTCAGTAATTACTTTACATTTACACAGTCTGTACATTCCTAAATACGGAAAGCTCTTTGTATTGTTAGGCTGAAGGCTTCAAAATAACGATAGTGAACAGCTGCTTTGCTGGATTAAAATGTTGCCATATCAGGTAACAAAAACTAACTTCCCAATTATAAACGCTGGCGACATTGTTGCAGGACCGCGATTACCGCGAAGTCCGCGAAGTTGAAAAATATGCGCGCTAAAGATATTTTATGGATTTTTTGTAATTAATTCCTACCAAAGTTTCGTTTGTCGAATTTTATAATTTTAACATTCTTCTAATAGCAAAGCAATCTTCTATCCGAACCCCTTACCAGCTACTCGAGGTACAATCAAGTTTAGAAAAGGTAGGGGCTTTATCAATTTATAGCATCTGCTCAGCAATTCATGCGCCCAATCCTTTTTTTTAACCGACTTCAAAAAAAGGAGGGGGTTCTCAGTTCGGTTGTATGTTTTTTTTTTTTTTTTTTTTTTTTTTTAATGTTTGTTACCTCATAACTCCGTCATTTATGAGTCGATTTGGAAAATTCTTTTTAGGTTCATGAATAGACATCTCAAGGTTGGTCCCATAAAATTTTGGTGAAGATCGGATGACGAGATCCATGAGGAATCGAAGGAATTCCTGAAATTTTATAGGCACTCATAATATTTTTCATGTATTTTCTTAAACTATTTAAGTATTTGCATATGGTAGTCATTATCTTCTCATGCTGAACTGATGATGGAAGGTACAACTCCTTAACAGTTAGGAGTTAGGAGATAATTCAAACGAGATGCATGCCTTCAAGACTTCCTTGATCACCCCGCCATAAGTATTTTATATGAATCACTAAAAAGCGAAAAAAAAAATTTTTTAACAAAAAACAGAACCGACTTCAGTTAAACTAAAAAGCCGAAAATAACCCGTTCAAGTACAGATTACATTTGACTCACCCTTTGAAGTCGGTGCCAAACCTCACGTAAACTTTAATATATAAATATAATAACTGACTGGTTTGGGATCGATTTCAAAGGGTGAGTCAAATGTAATCTGTACTTGAACGGGTTATTTTCGGCTTTTTAGTTTAACTGAAGTCGGTTCTGTTTTTTGTTAAAAATTTTTTTAACGTAGTACGCAAAGACTATGCCCAGCTATGCCTTTTTCGAAGATGCTCAAAATTCTGACATCCGTAATCTACCTAATACACCGTGTATTAAGCCGTTAAGATTGTTGTTAAAATCAGTCCCGTATTTTTTTTTCTTTACCGTAGACGGGTAAAAAGTAACCTATAACCATCTTCGGATGTCCAGCTATCCCTGTACCAAAATTGGTTAAAATTTGTCCAGCCGTGGTGATGCGAGGACAATGGAAATTATGACCAACAAATGGCGCCAAGCTGGCATGGCGTCGCGCGCCCATACAAAACAAAAGACGGTCCTGAATCACGCTATGAAGATTTTTCCTGAAATCCCTCTCCACAGAAAACAGTTTTTCAATAAAAATCTATATCATCTCAATATGTTATAACTTATAATCTACATATCTCAGTATTTTCTGTAATTAATGGATGACTGTTATTGGTCTTGTATTATGTAAACCATTTAATGTGAATAATAGTATACGGCTGTTGTTATCCTGAAGAAAATCAATAAATACATTATTTTGTTCTTGTTTGCCAGTGACTGATATGTTTACTATAAATTCTCTATATTTTTTAAAGTAGTTACTAGTCAGTCGTTAAACAAATGAGCATGTTTGTAGTTGAGTTGAAAATAGTATATTACATAACTGGAGCGGTGAATTCGTGAATTTCCCGGATCGCAAGTGTTTGTGGCCTGAACCGAACTTGAGTGCAATAAACATGCGATATGGGGCTTAACAAATTACCGCCCGTGGTTTGTCTAAAGTTTTACATCTTGTCTTAGCCTGGAAGTGAGATTTTGTCCCCAAAAAATCAACAGAAATTAAGGTGGTGTAAAATAATAAGGTATAAAACAACTCTAACGCTAAGGAGTTCATTGAAAAAAAAAACACCACTATTCATTCAGCAATTTAATAGTATTAAAACGATTTATATTATTACAATGTAATTCGAGCAAAACAATTGTATAAAAAATAACAGATCGCTAACAATAATTAATACACATTTTAAATAATAGCTCAAAATGCATGTCTATCACTCCAGCCTTGGCCATTATAATAATCAACGCGCTATTAAATAATTATTACCGCACTTAAATAATAATGTGAGTAGATGAAGTAGGCCTACGAGTCGAATGCAGTTTAAAACTTCAGAATATGGAGACAGTAATGGGCACGGATGAAATAAATAACGAATGACTGTTTTTTGAAACGAATACTAAGACAATAACGGTCTCTTGTGAAATACCGGTGGTAGATTCAGATTCAGACATGTAAAAGTGCCCTTGTGGCCTATTTACAGAAACATTTTGATTTTGAATAAAAAAATAACATTTATACAAGTAATTGCTTTAGTTTAGAGGAAAGGTTCGTTTGTCTGGTAAGGATCACGGTGAGCGTCAGGATGGTGAGTTTACAACCGCTTTCTGAATTTGATTGTGTTTCGTACATGTGGAAGCACATTGCGAGCACTAACCTTAGGCAGTTCTTTCGCCCTTGAGTAGGCAGCCATTAGCTAGAACTGGAAATGCACCCGCGAACCTGATGTCAGGGCGTCCTTTATTTCTTAAATATCACTGTAGCTTAAAGAGCACATTGCTCCAATTTTGGCGCACATTTAGCACATTGCTAGCACTAACTCCTGACGTATACTGCAGCTCCATTCGTTGATGTACCTACACCCGCCGACGCTCACAGGATCACGTAATACAGCCCTTTTATTGCATTTTTACATATATTTTTTTATTCATGCCGGATCATATACCTAAGGCTGAAAATTTTTGTAATCTCACCTTCGAAAGGTAAAAGGATCTTCTTTGTTAATTCCACGATATTGCAATACTTATCAAACAATCACATATTTTGTCAGATGTGTTGACTATTTCTTATAGTTTCGGATTATAAGCGACTTATTACTCTAACACAACTTTATTCATGAAAAAGTAAGAGCTACAATTAGGCTTCCGGTATTGGTGACATTAGTTCCTTACTGCACTCAACTCGCGTGGCTTCGTCCGACGTTTTTGAGGCGTACAATTTATTAACTACAAATGGTAATGCCGTCGTACAAATAGCTAACATTCGAAATGTGTTCCAATACAGGAACCCGTTAAGTTACATAAAACAATACCATTCATAAACTTACCAAGGCCGTCTAACACAACTATGCTTCACGACTTTTCTCGCGCGACATAGCGTCACTTTCTCACATTACTGCACAGAAAGAGACAGGCAATTATATCGCGCGAGAAATAGTCGCTAGTGACAGTGCTGTACACCTCGAAATGTACGGTAGAGATGTTACGGCAGAATATTTACGAACATCAGTGGTTGCAGTTTAAGAATGAGTATTTAATCATGAAAATGTTAGGGTCATAATATTCAGAATATTATAAAGGTAACACGGGGCAAGTGCGCCTACCATGTCGAAAATTACAGATGTTTTACTACTAACGCCATCTTACAACCACGCAACTGTAGTTAGGCGGCAAGAGCCCGACTCTCTTTCCCCTTCTCTCCCGCTCTAAGTCAAACTAATTCGATAGTCTATTCACGACGCAGTCCATGCGAAATTACTCCTGGTGCGGAGATAATTATACCCCCACACAAATTGCGACTACTGGTATTGTGAGGGCTAATCAACCTTGATACAGTTCAAGTCAAGTCTTAAAAAAAAGTGATGACGATATATAGTAGTATAACATCTGTACTAGTCGATATTTCGATAAGGTAGGAGCGCTTTCCCCACTGGCGCACTTGCCCCAACTAACCTAACAGCAAAGCCTTTTACCTTCTTGTATTAACATTTTCATGATTCTCGTTGAGCGTCATTATTTCCTAGTTTTTTACAGATCCGATTTTTGCGGATGCAAATGTCAATATCCGTAATCGCTGATCCAGCAACTAAAATTAAAAATTATTATTTAAGTCTAGAGCCGAAGGCTCGCTGCCGACTAAATACTGTTAATAATATGAATATAATTAATCAACTTAATAATTTAGTTATTATTTGGTTTAAGAGTAATTGGTGCGATTGCCAGCGTAGTCAAACGGACAGTGTGAATTTCTTAGAATATGCTATTATCTCTTCACGAATACAGATATAGTGAATAAAGAATTGCCGCCATCGGTCTCCATTTAAGGTAGTTGGGCTAAGTACGCTAGCGGGGCAAGCGCGACCATATTGTAAATTTCTGGAAACTTTCACAAATATTTAAATATTTTATAGGAAATATTGAGAAATCACCAAGGCTTTTTCACATGTGGAATGCTTCGTGATTTCGATTTTTTCCGTCGGGACATCAATAAATATTTATTGACGTGTGGTTTAGAGATTCAATTCCTATAAAACTTTATTAGTCAATGTCAATGACTCACAATCATCAATATTTTATTCAAGATATCTGTACCTAAAGTAGGCCTTGATTTCTTAGCATTTTATTGGACATGTCAAAAATTTAGCACTGTCGTGGTTGCCTTCACGCTGGCACAGTATCTAACGCCTTAAATTATGATTCTATATATTTAGAAAGCATTTTGAATTAATATTACACAACTAGGGTGGTAAAGAAATCCAGTAAGCATTATCTCAGCTTGAGCGAAAAAAAAAAGGTTGTGGATAATCTTTATCGCCCGTAGTCACCTTTTAAAAAGTCTTTCCTTAGGCAGGAATAAGCATTTACCGCACGTAGATCCGTTAATGGTTATTTTCACTAAAGGACATAAGTCTGAATGGAATTAATGTTCAGGCATCGGACTTCTCATAGCAAGACAGCACGTTAAAGAGCTATGAAGCCGATACTATAGTAACTCGTACATAGTCATTATTTTGATTCTAAAGTGCAATTAGGATTAGTGCCGTAAAAATTCCCAAGTCTTAAATGACAATAATTATGAATAATATAAAATTTTTTGTAATATTTAAAGCTCTCTGAAGTCCTACCACGCCATGAGAAGTTCGATAACTATTAATGTAAAGGTGAGGTAAGACTATCACCGAGGCAAGACTGCCACCGTCGATGAACTAGATTTACTATTAGTCTTACCCCATTAGACAATAAACCCACCTTACCCCATAAATAACGTTCATATATCCAGTCAGTTTTGTGACGAAATACTTGTGTCATTTAGCATTAATTGTCATTTGTGTGATCACTATCGTATTCATCTAAAATCCCAGTAATGATAATAAACATATTAAGGATAATTCAGTGCCAGAATACATAGTAATTGTATTCGCTTAAATAAACAATCTTTTGACAATGCGTGAAATATAATGATAAAAAATTGTAATAGCAAACGTATGTATAACGAACATACACGATTATGTGGACAGTACAATAAAAATAAATTTCGTAGGTAAATAATACCTAAAACATTCTAAAAACACCATCATACGCTTATAGTAAATCTAGGACATATTTTCAATCAAACCAATATGCATTTGTCAATTGTTGACAATAAATATTAATATTACACACTCAAATTCACACTACATGTTTTTGATTTTTTATATAATGTAAGGAATGCTTTGTAATCAGTGCAAAGAATCGAATGTAAGTTTCGGACAGTCTAATTTAATTAATAATCGATATGATGATAAAATGATTTGCCTGAATGACTTCTTACCTACTGAAAGTAAAAAGGCAAGAAGAATTGCATTATTAATTATATCATAAGTGTCAGTGATTAATTGGGATCATTAAGTTTTCTAGAGGTATTCTTATTATATTATTCCCCTGTAGTTTACATTATTTGGACACAGAATCGGTGAATAGTATGTATGTAGGTAAACACTTTAATGTACACAACAACTGGTTATAAATACATTGATAAAATGATAACAAATGAAACATGTACAAAGGCGAACTTATCGCTATTAGGGATCTCTTCCAGTTAACCTTTGAGCAATTGAATAGTTTATTTGTACGTTGTGTAGTTATATAAGTTTATATTTTTAAAATCTTTGTGTGACGTTTGGTCACATCCCCAATCATTTCATTACTTTGGTAAGTATTTGGAATTAGAAAGTAAAATTTAAAAAACGTGGTGTTGACATTGACAGTTCTTTTTTTTTTCAAATAACATGATTGCCTTTGGAAAACTTAATGTTCTCATGTATGAAAGGACCTTGAAATAATAATAATTCAATTATAACGTGTGTCATTCACAGTATCATAGGTGCCATACAACAACAATAATAAAATTATATGTTTGACACAGGTAGTGCCATTATGTTCAGTGATACTATATCTAAATGCATCGCGAATTATGAAGACATTTCCTCAATTTATTTCATTTTGTGCTGTTTAAAACTACGAATATCGAGTAAGCTCGAACTCGCTCAAACCATTTGCTCGAGATATGTGATATCCAACCCAGTCAACCTAAACTCCGTACCGTCTCCGATAGGCATAACACAAAGTCCACCCGTATCTCAGAAGCAAAACATTGTAAGTGCTTTGTTAAATACATGAACTTACAGTGTTCTGGCACTTAGTATTATGCCCCACAGGTACGGAACTAGAAACATGCTACTCATTAAAATTGCGTTTTTTCACCTTCCATAATTTCATAGATTAGGTAAGGTGGGGCAAGTGCCACAGTTCAATAACTATCTTACCCCATAGACAATGAACTATGTTAGTCTTCCCCCCCTTATTTTTACTTGGAACAAATCTAAATCAACTGTATAGTATAATCGTTATGGCGAGTTGTTTCTAGTATTAAACACAGTTGTTGTACAATGAAAAAATACTAGTATTGTATTAATGTACCAGTTATATTTATATTGTATGTCTTAGCAATAGGTACTAACGTAAGAACGCAGGATTTGGCGGGTATTATGTTCACATTCAAAGCATATGATAATTACATTCAGTTAAACGAAATTATTAGAAACAAAGCATAATTTGACAAGTTAAGATCATACGGACACATTACTTTAGACAAAGGATAAAATCTCTGTCACTATGACTACAAATGCATAAGTCTGATTAGCCGACAAAAATACTCTACATTTTTGTACGCAGCTCATTGCTCAGTAATCAATGTATAAATGATCCAAGCACATTAAAATTTCCCTCTTTATTATTACATTCAATTGATTTAGCTGATAAAATATTTACGTAATACATTTGATTCTTTACAACACGTCGTAATAGTAAATGTATATACGGTCAAATAAAGAGGCATGAAATGAATAACTGACCCCGTCGAAACAGTTGTGACTTTTTCGTGTTTTTAATGTATATTTTAGACGTGCATTTAGACATTTATTCGTTGAGAATTAGTAGCTTTTTTAGTACAGCTATATTTAATTATAGCATTTATTAGTCTATCTGCAGGTGTAGTGTCTTTGTTGAGAATCTATCGCTCATTATTTAGGTCAGCGAAATTACAAACTTTATGAGAATAAACAACTTATTATGACTTAATTTTTTTGTATTTTTTTACTAACAAGTATGTATCAAGTTACATTTATTTGTTAAAGACCGAACCATAAAAATCAACCATGAAACGGAGAAAGGGCTATTTACGACGATTAATTATTTTGATCATGTTTTAATCTATTTTTTGCATTAGACTTTAACCTCTACATGGTGAAATTATAAAGGACGCGTGAAATTCGATGTGATATTGTAAGGAAGTCAGTCGGGATAAGTCCGTCAGTGGGAAAAGCGCGTGATGTTGCAGATGTTGATCTGTACTTTTCGACATAGTAGGTGCACTTGGCTCGCTGGCGCTTTTGTCCCGACTGATCTTAATTGAAATACAAAAGTAAATCAACTAAGTATAAGCCGCCGTCACTCAATTGATAAAGCACATCATTGTGCCGGGGTTTGACGGTGGTATGAAAAAAATAATTCAGTTGGTACCGCTGCGGAATTATTATTGTTTGTTGTGATGACTAGAATGAGTAGCAAGTGAATTGGTATGGTAATTAATCGCGACGTAGGGCACCGAAAATTATATAAAATATAACGATATTAATAAAAAAAAACTAATGAGTATCTAATATATGTGAGGGTAAAGTTATACGCCCAAAACAGCCCTCATAAGTGAGTTGGTATCATAGTAATGCAGTGCAGCGGAGATATTAAAAAAAAACAACAGATCGGAATTACCTACCACAGCTTGTGAAATTTTCACCGAAATAGCCCCGATCATTTATTGTTGGTGGGAATCACGTCGCGTAAACAATACAAAGACAAATACACAACGCCGTGTAATTACCACAGCTTGTTGTGGTAAAACTTCACGTCGAAGTAACCTTGGTCGGTGAGTTGGGAGTCGCGGCGCGGGGCAGCGGAGCCGGCGGGCGACGGAGCCGCGGAGACCGCCGGAGCCACGGGCAGAGTCGTCGGCCGCTCCGGGCTAGGAGAAGCCGGGGCCGGAGCCGGCTCCGGCTGCACCGGCTCTGGCTCCCATTGAGGCTCCGGTTCCGGGTCGGCCGGCTCAGGCAACGGAGCCTTCGGTTCGGGCGCGTCCTCGGGAGTTCTGTGTGGGTATAGAGTGTTAAGACCACAGTCATAGCTCTGTTCCATGAAGTAGTCAGGTTCTTCGATTATTGATTTGAACTTACACGATTAACACTGAAGACAATGTAATACCGTCCGAGACATATTAAAGTCATTGTGCAAGTAAGATAACAGTGTTGGACTAAGGTAACCTGAGACAATTGAAACTATGGGGCAAATGCGTCTCTTCATGATATCATAGAAACAAAACACTAACTTCCACCGTTCTCTTTTACATATTCATAGTCCTAAATTAAAGATAGTAAGGTTACGGGTGCTCTTAAAATGTTACGCACCTATATGGTATCATCAAAAGACGCAATAGCCCCACAGTTGCAATTGCCTCATGCGACTTTCCTGTTATTTCATCACGAATGACGCATTAATTTGATCATACTTTTGTAGATGGATACTTTCGCTACAAGTCCGTTTAATAAGGAAGTTGGTAACATCAACGCTTAACGCATTCACTGCCAGAGACGCATATGTGCGTTCACCATCGTACAAGTTTGTTCATAGGTCATAGGCCCCTTTGCAGTAAATGCGTTAACCAAAAAGAAAGTGTTTATAAGAAATAAAAAGTAGTAAATAGAGTTGGAGTTATGACAGTACAACTTAGCTTTACGCGAGGGACTTGTCGCAAAGATGCATCATTTGTAATCGTTAATAAAATAATATTGATTCTCATTCCCATTTGATATTGTTTTTCAATTAGTTTTAGCGTGTTTTTAAGATTTTAGTACATTTTGATTGCCAATTATTACCAATGTTACATGAATGAGCAATGATATTAGTTTACCGTGAACACAGAAAACAAAATACAGATTTTTTTTCGATACTTACGTTAATTACATATATTAACGTACAATTGTACTACCTAGGTACAGTGAGCAGCTGAAGTGGCTTGGCACGCCAGGTGCTCAAAATTATAAGCACACATTGTGAGCGTGTTGTAAAGCTTAGCTACTTTTAAGATACATATTAAAATACAATACGGGTTTAAGGTCTTCGCACACTATAGCAACTCAACGGCGACTCGATTCTATGACAAATATTGAAATTTAAGCCCTATGTCATAATAACGAGGTTTAATTTCGACGATGCACCGACGCGTCGTCCACTCGTCGTCCACTACTAATATCATTTTTTGAAATTAAACCTAGTGAATGTGACATAGGGCTCAAATTTCAATATTTGGCATAGAATCGAGTCGCCGTTGAGTTGTTATAATGTGCTTTGCCTTTACTCACGTCGGAGAAGTATAATATAGCTCGACATGTTTCGAGTCGACACGTTAATTGTAAGTAAACACGTTTTGTATTTTATCTATCCAAATATCATAAAACCTCCATGATGCGTTCAAGAACCGCACATTATGACCACCATAAAAATAGTCTGTTTTGTTAGAACAAATTTCTTATCTGTAAAAATGTTCAATTTCGATATTATTATTTATTCAAATTTCGAACATATCTGAAAAACAAAGAAATTTGATTTGAAAGTTCGAAAGGAATTGACAATTTGCTATAAAAATTTGACAAATGTCGCACGTAAGTAAGATATCGAACGATATGTTAGTCGGGGCCAACTCTAGTTTGTCTGAATTAAAAAAAAATATATGACAGCTGCCTGAAAACTTCATTACCGCTATTACCGGGTAATATGTGTCATAATGTGCGACTCCTGAATGCATCATGGAGGCTTATGATATGTGGCTAGATAAAGTAGTGTATGTCACTGTACATAATTAGGCATTAAAACACTCGTGTGATGTTATTATGAAACTTGCCTTCGGCTCGTTTCATAAACCCACACTCGTGTTTAATACCCTTCATTGGGTACATTCACAAACTACTATTGATATGTCTGATACTGACGGTAGTTTTCTATGCTTAGCTACTTTTGCTGCGAACTGTACACTTAAAATAGAAAATGTGAAGGTGCTCTCTATCATGCGGGAGCTTCCTCACCGCGAGCATTGGATATTAATAAAATAACATATATAACAAAAATTATGAGGCTAATACTTGCGGGAGGATGCTCCCAAATGGATCAAAATAATCTGTGAAACAAACACATTTTAATTGTGTGTGCATAAATATTACAATCGATGCACTTATTCTACTACAATATTACAAGCGCAATTCTTTGTCCGCAACTCAAAGCTACGACTGCAGTTTTTTAAACTTTTCGAGTCATTCGTAAAAAAGTTATGTAAGTTTACAGTTGGACACGCAAATACGTAATTCTGAATAGGTTGTATAACAAATATATTTTTTTTTTATTATTGCCTCAGTTAGATTGTCAAAAAAAGGTTGGACATTCACTTTTTCTTTTGCCAATTAAAAAAAAACCTAAAAAAAGCGCATTAAAGGTCGGGAGTTATTTAGCTAGTAAATATAACAAGGCGTGAAGTCACGCGGAAGTTTAACAGACTGTCTTTGTATTTTTTTGTTCAATTAGCAAAATAAAAAGTGTGACCAAATTTTTCTAAATAACTAACCGACGGCGAAATTATGTTTTTTTAGCAAATTATGTTTAATAGGTTTGAGTTGTTTAGCGGATCAAACTTATAATAAATAATCTCTAAGTATATTCTATCACAGTTAGCCAATAACATGGATTCAGGCAACTTAATAAAAAATGGGTGCGTAAATAATGGTTAAGCTCAATCATATCGACGTGTATTATTGAAAATATTATAAATAAAGGAATATGAATATCAGTTAATGTTGGCGTTGGTATTTGATGTCGAATTGACGAATTAATGATACAACTCATTAACGGTGCTATTCAGCGAGGAAATGCTGCCAGCGTCTTTGGGACCATGCCAAAGGGGCCCGATTTTTAGACTTTTTTAATATCCGTTTAGCGTATATATTAGTTAGCTAAGTTCTTAGTTTATTACTGATTATAATAAAGTTATTTATTCATAATACAAGTACATACAACTTCTCGGGACTTGGATGAAGATTGATAACTTTGACAGCCGAGCACTTTAGGCAAACTTTGACGCTGGCAGAACAGGAAATGGATGTAACTACCCCCCCTCATTCCTAGAAAGTGACGAATTTTACGGGAGCTAAAAAAAATAGCCTTGTACGAGCATCGTACAGAAACGGTCTTATTTTCACTGCTGTGCTCAAACATTTTTATAAATTACATCCATTTCCCAATAAACAATCTATTGAAGTCACGTTATATTATAAAAAAAAATATTTGTAGTTTTTTTTTCTACTTTACGAAAAGCTAACCTTAAATGATTGGTCTATAAAGGTAAATAAGCGACACAACATGGGATTTGACTTAAACTAACAAAAAACGTTGAATATCGCAAAACGCATTGGCAACATAAATGTGTTCATTTCTCTAATAAAATACAGCAAAACAATAGTGATTGATTAGCTATTGAAAGTTATGATCAGTTTAATACACAATTATGTAGCAAATTCTACGCAATTGAATATAATTTATAAAAAAATACAGTATTCATAACCATATGTTTACATTGAAGCAAAAATAAAAACTGAATGGCACCCTAAGGCATGCAACAAGGAAATAGTTGAAAAATTCAATGGCTCTTGCATAGGTTCAGTGGTTCAATAGGTAGGACGTCATTGTTGGCTCGGAATGCCGGTGGAACGTTGGTCCGAACTAGTGATGTGCCATTTCCTCAAATTTCCGGAAACTTTCCTCATTTCCCATAAAAAAGTAGGGAAATTTCCGGAAATTCTCGGAAACGACACATCTCTAGTCCGAACCCCACCTGAATCATTCAATTTTCATATTTTTCACTTCAAGGTAAACATTTGGTTAACACTAGCAGACTTTACTGTTTAAATAAAAAATAATAAGCCATAAATCATTATCAACGGATAATCTTCGTTTTTGAAGTCCGTTCATTCAAGCTAAGAGCTTGTATCGTAAGGAGATTCTTGTTATACAGGGTGAATCCTATGTAGTAAACAGAAATATGTGTTTAACTTTAGCTTAAACATGTGACTACACGCAAAAACATGTAAACGTTGTTTGTGAATTCGTTAATCAAAGAAAATATTTTTTGAGTCTCATAGTCACCCTAATTGCTACTTTAAACTGTCATAGCCCGTAGACCAAGTCTTGTCGAATAGGGTGACCATAAGGTTGGTGTTTATGCTACATTGAAATTATTATCAATAAAGTTTAATTGTTTGCTTCTAGAGAGAATTTGCATTAAAATACTGCGATAGAAACAAACATTTCTGTTTACGACTTAGGTTTTATCCTAAGAAACTAAGCGCAAATGCTTAATTTTTGGCATCATCAACGGCGATAACTATCACAAAAGGATATAGCCCGTAGTTTCAATTAATTTTTCGCTACCTAACTTCTCAAAAATTACTTAATAACATAAACAAGAATTCCTTTAGTTCACAAAAATATAAATTCAATAAGCATTGGCATAAATGCTCCGTCCATGATTAAATCTCCTTTAAAAATTACAAATAAATTAGCGTGCAATTAAATAAATTAGACGAATTAAAAATAACTTAAGATATAAATAATTATTCGATTTGATGCCTCATTTTCTACACAATAGTTTAGTCTATAAATAGTAGTTCCGTTCTACAAATAGTAGTTTTGTTCTACAAAAAGTAGTTTTGTTCTACAAAAAGTAGTTTTGTTCTACAAGAAGTAGTTTTGTTCTGAATACGTAGTCGCCGCCACTGCGTCAGCTTCTTGGAAAAATACTAGTTAACGCTGGAAATAAAATGAAATGAATGGAAATTAAATAAACCAAAAAGAAATGACAAATAATAAACGTGGATTCTAACATAACAGCGGTTGATTTAGTTCTAGGTCAGATTATGAAATAACTTTCATACTTTCAATTAAAATAAAAACAAAACATAAGGGTACATCATCGATAAGTGAGTTTACCGATATGGAAATCTCTATCAGTCACTCTAAATATTCCAATGTCTTCACATGACCAAAGGAAACTTACGTCGATACTATGTTACTAAAATAGTAGAAAAGTGACTGTCATTTCGCTCTCCAGTTAAATAGAAAATTTCATTGAATTTGAAACCGTTTTAAATATGCAATTTAAAAGAAAAAACAAAGATTCAACATTCAAACAAATAATAGAATTAATGTTTCACAATATTAAAAAAAATCAAAGACACTCGTAATCAAGAAACTACTCAAACGACTGTACATAATCGAATTAAGGGTAAAAATGACCCAGTGAATAATGCGGGTAAAAATGACCCAGTGAATTGAATTTACAAAATAAAATAAAACTAAACAAAACTTACAAACAAAAACAATGCTCGTAGTCCATTACTTTGGCATAGTACCGGCGGCGGCGTCACTCGTGGCGGTAGCCCCTTAAGAAGCAATCACATTTATAAGTCGCCAGGATGCTATGAAACTATATGTAAAAGGCTATTTTTTTAATCTTTGTATAGTAAGAACTGTAACGCGTAATAGCAAGTGGGCACACTTTCAAGCGCGAATCCTTAGATTAACACGTCTAGAAACTAGGCAATTACGGGAAAAAAAAAAGTGTTGCTATTAGAAATTTTGTTACATGGTAGGAGGGGTCATTGGTCGCTATTGACAAGCTACGTGGCGTCGAGTATAGTTGTCGTTTTCTCCCTACTGACCCATTTGGATTGATCACCTTGTATAATACTTACATTGTATATAAATTATATGTTTAAGCACATGTATATAGCCTGGTGACAATGAAAAGTCACAAAAATGTATGTCACTGTTTTTAAAACCTCTTATGTAGTTACTAAATTAATACTGAGATACGAGCTATGTTTCCAGTAGGTATTTGTTATTTAGTGAGTTTTGGTTGTCAACAGACGATATAACACGCAGTAAAATCTTAACAACAAAGCAGATACAATATAATACTAATATACATAAATAGTGTTTATAATGCAGTTTTTACAAAATTCTTATTTAAGGTCACCATAGACAATCGCAATTATGGGACAAGTGCGTCTTTTGAAGGTAGGTATGGAACACTTTAAAACGAACAACCTTCTTCGTTTAACTTTAAAAGGCCTAAAAGGGTATGGGTGGTATTAAAATGTTCCGATTCTATGACATCATCGAAATACGCATTTATCCCATAGTTGCAATTGCCTCAGATACCTACATTCCATCTATATTTATCGTCTTTTTATCGTCGTCTAGTACCCATAACACAATCCTTCTTGAGCTTAATTTGGGACTAGATCGATTTGTGTGAGGGTGTCCGATATTTATATTTATATATTACCATAATAATCTAAACTCATGTTTTCAATCGGTAACCTTATAATAAGTACGCCTAGAACGAGACTCCTCATACAACAGATTTGCGAAGGATGAAGCCTCTTTTGGTTTTATGTGTGCGTGTCTACGAACCAATCATAGACGTGTTTCTTGTGTGACAGATGTTCACACGGACGAAGCTTAGCCCGTGGCTAACCAAAACTGGCTTCACTTTTAAGCGTTGACTACAATCCAGTGAATAAAGGGCTTTTACCTTACAAACAGTCCGGTAGTTTTGAATTGTTGATATGGTGCCTGTTGTTAGTGAGTGTTTAAAATGCAAAATGCACAATACCCACTCTTCCGCGCCCGCCGCCATATTGAAAAAAACCGGCAATTTTTGCAGATTACCTTCGTTTAGGAGCATTTTAGCATGAAAAAGACTCAAGTATTTTTGGCGCGGAGGGGGAGGAATTGTGCATTTTGGATTTTTAACACTCACTAACCATCTTAGACAACATAAGAAAAATTCAAAACTACCGGACCGTTTGTAAGGACACTTTTAGTACTTTAGTCTCTATTCACCGAACTACTAGGTTTCTTGGCGTATTTATTTTAAGAGATTGAGAAGAATTATCAGAAATTCTATCGCTAATTGTTTCTAACTTCTCCCTACTGATCCATTTAGATTGATCTGTATTATTATTATACGCAGTTACAAAAGCGGCATTTTAGTGCAAGCACCGGAAACGTTTTACCTTTTGAACGCCTAGGGTTGAAGCAATAGGCAGGGTACAATTATTCCAAAACCATTTTATTTGATAGTCTTTGCTGTAGGTATCTACAGTCTGAAGGTCATTAATAATTTTTCATCATGGTTTTTCCATTCTGTTTTTTTAATGATAATTTGACAGCTCGCAACAGTGCTGGCTGAAGAAACCTTTGCCTTAAAACCCAATAAAAAAATACCGTCGATGGTCGGCACATGTCAGTGTCAAACTGTTGTACATTGGTAAGTGTCAACCATCGACTGTTTTTTTTTATTGCATTTCGAAGGCAATGGTCCCTTCAGACAACAGTATTGCGAACTGTCAATTGTCAGTTTCAAAAAACATTTTGGAAAAACCAAAGTAAAGAAAGATGAACGACCTGTAGTTATTAGATTCTTACATTATTATAAAAAAAATATAAAAAAAATTATAATTATGGTCTTCGAAAAAAATTACCAAGATTGATCACTGAAAATTTGACGGCATTTGCCGACGATGGCGTCAGTGGAGCAAAACTCCGCTGTCAGCCGCAGACGACTGTGGCGTTGAAAAGGTAAAATAGTTGAAAATGCATGCATAACCATGAATGAATTCGACATATGGATATTGTTACGGTGTGTTTAGCGACCATAGTGACATTACAACGTATTCATGCAAACATACATGTTTCATACCAAAAATACTGTAATTATTGTATTGGATACATACCCGTTGAACCATTGATACAAAGCACAAAGAAAAATACGCAAACTGGCGAAAGACACTTGGAATCGAACCCGGTACCTCTGGATTACCGGTCCAATGTGATACGATAACGGTTCAACGTGTGCTTTGGCTTAGATCGTTGTATCAATGATTCAATATAAAAAAATGTGGTGTTAAAAATAATGACACATTACATGTTTCATAAATTTAAACATACCCGTTGTTAGTTTCCACATACACGCGGTCCGTCGCTCCGTGGATCACCTATAACATAAATAATAAAACTGTTACACGAAAGAAAAATACCATGTAAATTGTATGGAGGCCGGACCAAGAACCAACAGAGATGAGAATTAAGTTTATTACAGTGTGGTTATTTTTTTAACAAACATTTGACAGTTCTCCGTTGATGTTTGTAGCGATGTAGCAAAGACATTTGTTTGCCAAATCTAACGATTATGAATAGAATCGATTTTATCAACAAACTTTTTTCCGGACCTGCATATATTTTTAATATCCAGCTGAATTCTTTACTACGGATCACAAGCTTCCATTGCAGATCTGAGATATTCTTGTTTTCTCTTAAGATGTGGCATATATCGGAACTAAAAAATGCATACTTAATTAATAAGACAGAATACAACAATAAAAACAATTGAAAAATACTTGTCATTCATCACTGCGGATAGTTTTGGCTTTATTATGCAAAAAATACATACTAATTGCGGAGTATTTGGTTCTGTTTCCTCTATGTTTACATCAGTGACTTTGACTGACTTTTATCGTCAGTTACCAAAAATGTGTCGATGCCAGTAAAATAAATTAGTACCACTAAAATTCGCAATATTGCGCTGGCCTGAAAAATAGCCCATTGGGATATACTACTAACTTACTTACTGAACAATTGTTACAGGTACTGAACTTACCGTCTTAAGGGGACGGGTGATGCGAAACTAGCGCCACTTACGAATTTTTATTATATCTTCCAAACCAGATCAATTTTCAGTAATTGCAAGATATTAGGAGCTGGAAAAACACCTTTAGTGTTTATTAAATCATTATACACAATTTATTGTTCTTTAGTTGTCTCCAAAAACTTGCCCAAAACTATTGTGGCCGCTTTTGACGTGAACAAGTTTTGTAAGGTAAACTACAGTGAACAAATTGTATATAGTGATTTAATAGATATTAAAGGTTTTGCTAGCTCCTAGACTTCAGCTATTTCTAAAAAAATATCAGATTATGAAGGTATAAGAAAAAAATCGAAAGTGGCGCTAGTTTCGCATTACCCGTCGCCTTAATACAGCATACATACTATTAAATTATCCAACAAATCATCAACTAATATCACCTAAACTATTGATACAAAGATATCAAAGCTGCGTTAACCACTTCCCTACCCGAACTCCAACCAACCTTTCGAATTTTTCCTTATGGTTCGTGTGTCGATCTTTGCATTGTTTATTTGAAAGGTTTTTACACCTTAGCGACCTCTATGTTAATAGTTTTCAATTTTTCTTTGAGCTTTGATATCTTTGTATCAATAGTTTAATATGAAAAATGTGGTGTGTTAAAAATTCGACATTACATGTTTCATAAATTTATAATACCACCTATTGAAGCCACTAAACATACATTCGAAAATACACGATACCAAATAAACTACCACTAACTTTTGGATGTTTCACTATTTTAAATTGGACAAAACTAAAAAGAAGACGTGTTTTGACTACTGTTTTTTATGACGTCACAAGCCAGTATCTTCACAGAAACGTCATATTAACAAATCGTATTTCAACATTTTTTCATAGAATCTTTTTTATCGATTCTGTTTTAACCCCTCGTATGCGGCAACCAATTCAGAATTTGACACTCCGGTGCGGCCGCGTTACGTCATTGTATGCAGCCCGCTTCAAATTTTAGAACGTATCCGTGCTTAGGCAGTTCATGAACTGGCACGGATACGTGTCTAAGCATACGAGGGGTTAATGTGGAAATACCACATTTTTTACTTTTATAAATATTGACACAAAGGTAAATTATGAAAGAAAAATGCGATGGTATCGTGCGTGTAACGCACATCCTAGGGTATGGCTAATGCGCATAAGCATTTTAAACTCATATGACGCAGAGGGCGCTCCAGTAGCGTAGAATTATGGAATCAAAGATTTGGTGTGATTGACTTAACGATGCGATAGCTCAGTTGGTAGAGCACTACGCCGGAAACGCAGGTTCGAGTCCTGCATACATTGCAGCGGATCACATTACATTTTTTTTTCAGAATTTAACTTTGTGTCAATATTTATAAATCGTTTTTCATATTCATAAAGAGTAGCTGATTTGAGCTGACTTCAAATACTGTATTATAATACAGATCGCTTGACCATACATACTTTTTAGCTTATTGTAGTTTTAGATCAGTCCCACCGAAGTAACTGTAAGATTGATTAACAAATATTCCATTTTATTTGTGTAACAATTGGAATGTTATTAGGAATGTGTTGGGCCATTTTTTCTAAAGTTGTACACCCCATTTTTTTTTTAATTTTTAATATTGGGTATTTTCTACTCAGAATCACGAGAGCTCGTGAATGAAAAGTGTCTAATGTTTTTTCGTTCCATTCTGTTACCATTTCCATATAACCTACTACAGCGGTAACGGAATGGAAAAACAAAAAATGTATGAATATTTTGGGACAGTTTTTTTCTCCTAATTAGATCGAAAAAGCTCGAAATCCTGAGTAGAAAATACCCAAAATATCGAACAATTTAAAAAGTGGGGTGTATAACTTTAGAAAAAATGGCCCAGTTACGATGTGTAGAAGGATGAGGATAGTACAGTCCGTGAGCTCTTAAGTGCGATTCGGGTTTTGGTGAAAACTGAGAGGTTCTTACATGGATCGCGTGAGAGCGAGCGAGACAGAACAAGCGAATCGCATTCTGACAGCTCACGCACTGTAAGATAGGAGAAATCTATAGAAAGGCTTATTGGCAGGTTTGGGAATATCAAGAATTGGTTATGTGCTCAAATCTGGCGCCACGTAGCGATCATAACTAAAAGGGACTGTCAAATAATTCAATCAATCCACTCCTCCCAAGTACATATTTATACAAAGGCGTACGCTACGATCGTTTACTTTCTGTTTTTTACCCTTGCCATGAGTTGACGCGGCCGTACTCGCCTGAGAATAGTACAGCGCCCCTAGCGGTTACTTTGTAGAACTACATTTCTCCATACAAACCGTTTACGCTGTAGCTAGCGAGTACTGTCACTGTAAACTCATGTTGGGGCTTGTGCACAAATCACGTGAGGTTAAATAGGGGGGAGGGGGGGTCCCGAAAAAAATCACGATAAATCACGTGGGGGCGGGGAGGGGGGGTATAAGGAGACCTCACGTGTATTTTTCCACAGTGAACGAACTAAGAAAAAGTCGATATTTTAATCTCGGTTTTCTTAAAAATAAGTCTTCACTTGTTAAATACTTCAAAATAGCGTGTCTATTTTACGAAATTTTGGCGGAAAAAAATACACGTGAGATAGTGAGGGGGAGGGGGGGGGGGGGGGGGGGGGGGGGCAAAGAACCTCACCAAATATCACCAGGGGGAGGGGGGGTCAAAAAGTAGCCGAAAAAATGACTCACGTGATTTGTGCACAAGCCCTTAAAGGTAATGGTTATAGGAGTGAGTGTGAGGAGGGAATGGAGGAGCGAAATGGAGAGTGTATACCACAGACAACTCCCACTAGACGGAGCATGTGAGGCGACCCGCGCGCACCAACGATATGGTACGGCAGAACATTAAAGTATCAACACGGCGGCCACCGTTTAGTTGCCTCCATGTTTATGGGGTCTCTCTACACCACTTAACACTGCAATTTACCATGTTATTTATTTAATTTCTTTTTTCGTTGACGCACGCATGGATCATAAACATGGACGCAACTAAACGGTGGCCGCCGTGTTGATACTTTAATGTTCTGCCGTACCATATCGTTGGTGCGCGCGGGTCGCCTTACACGCTCCGTCTAGTGGAGTCTTAATGACCATCAAAATTCCTTCGCAACCTCCTAAAACCCAGTTTGCACGATTAAACTTAGAATCCGACTCTTATTTAACAGATTTGGAACGCACCAGTCTATCATTCAATCAGACTGTTTTGCAAAATATATAAAAAAAGATTAAAAGGTTAATATTAAAAATTACAAATAATCGTAAAATAAATAGATGAAGATGTCTAAGAAAGATTGCTGTTTTATTCAAATGTATATGCTTGAAAATTTCTCGATGCTGATCCTCGCGACCCCCCTGGATATAAGCTGCGACCCCCCTGGGCGTCGCGACCCACAGTTTGAAAAACACTGGTGTAGACAATACAGATGATAGTAGAAGGTTTAAAATAAAGTCACTCACGTCAGATATCGATGAAGGAGGCTTGCGGGCCGCGAACCGTCCCACCGCCGCCGTCGGAATCACAGGCGTGGTACGGCCAGACCTGCTATGGGCAAAAATTTGTGTTCACGTATTGACCTATAGGTAATTAATAATTTTTTTTTTTTCTAAATTCAAGCTTTAACTTGTAATATATTTTGAATGCAATCTAATGTTATTTTCTACTAGCTGTGCCCCGCGGTGTTACCCGCTCATCCCACGGGAACACTACATTTATTCGGGATGAAAAGTATCCTATGTCCTTTCCCGGGTCTCAAACTATCTCCATACCAAATTTCATCTAAGTCGGTTCAGCGGTTTAAGCGTGAAGAGGTAACAGACAGACAGACAGACACACTTTCGCATTTATAATATTAGTATGGATTGTTGTATCAAATACCTGATATGAGTCTGTGTTGCTCGAAATACATAATATTTTATGAAATAGTTGTACAAGACGTGTCAAAAAAAAAAGCGAGTGGTATAGTTATCTCGAGTTGTTGTGATACTTCGCAGCCTGTTATGACGCATGTTGGAGAAAACTCATTTGTAATCTTTGAATACAACTTTGAATTATAAGGTTACGAACTTATGACAATCGCACCTACTTACTTTTATCATTATCATCTTGTTTAATTTTATTTTATTAGACTGTTTTGCACAATGCACATATTTGTTCTTTCATCTAAAACTTACTGTACTTAGACAGGCCTAGCCTAGTTTGAAAGTCACAGGTAAAACTTTCATACTTTGTAACTTATTACTGGCAAAAAAATTATATTGATTTTTTATTTATTTAGGACTGGATTTTAACGTTAAAAATCGAAAAAAGCCGGCTGCACGCAACAAAAAACATGACTCATTGTCACGTTCCGCCTGAGAATAGCGTGTAAGCGAGAGCGCGGAACAAGCGATAGAGAGGCACGATCGGCTTAAGAGGCCTTATTCCTTTTAAAATTAATTTTTTTCATATTATGACAAATATATTGATAATTTCAACCAACTTTTTGAAGTGAATAATACTTTTCCCCGAGTTCTAGGTAGTAACATAGCTATTTCACGCTTTCATTGCGTACAGTCGAAAATAAGTTAAAAAAACTAATTTTCCGCGTGAATTTTGTCAATTTCGAGTAGTTTTTGAAACAAAAATTATCAATGAAAAATTCAAACTGTAGGTTTCAAATATATACCAATAAATCCCAATAGCCCTGTTCTAGAAAGTAACATCAATAGTATGTTAAGAAACATGTTTGATCATAGAGAAAAATGTCTAAACAATCAGCATTTTAAAAGGAATAAGGCCTCTTAAGCGTTCGGCTTGTGACGCATCTATCTTCCACTTCATCGGACGGCATACGTTATCATTATCACGTAAAAATGACGATGAAGAACGCTTGTTGCTCTGCCTGAAGAGGCGGTCCACGGCGCAGCCTGGCCGGGATTCGAACCCGGGACCGCCGGCTCAGTAGGCCGATGCACTACCAACTGCGCCAATCTCGGAATAGGACTAGTGACTGACTTGGTGTCAGGCGAGGTAATGAAGAACGCCGGCGACACGGCGAAGTTGTTGCTCTGCCTGATGAGTCCACGCCCCTAGTTCTTAGGCCGGGATTAGAACCCGGGACCGCCGGCTCAGTAGCCAGGTGCTCTACAAACTGCGCGTCTGATTAGGACTACAGAAGTTTGGCAATTCCTTCATCTGCCGAACTATTAACATATGGAATTCCTTGCCGGCTCATGTGTTTCCTCCTTCTTATAACTTGGGACCCTTCAAACGAAGCGTGAAGAAGCATCTCTCGGGCCAGCATGGCAGTGTGAACTGACACGGCATCGTTGGTTTCTCGTCAGTTGCCATTGCAACTTGGGCTCCCTTTTTTGCTTAACATCAGGCGAAGTGGAGCCACTATGTTGTGCCGTTATAAAAAAAAAAGGACTAGTGACTGACTTGGTGTCAGGCGAGGTGATGAAAAACGCCGGCGACACGGCGAAGTTGTTGCTCTGCCTGATGAGGTGGTCCACGCCATAGTTCTTCGCGAGGAACGTCTCCATCTTAGACGAGGGCCCATCCACTGCCAGGTCCTGGGGGCGGGTGCCAGTGTCCTGCACAATTGACAACATGTCATATCTCTGACAGGTGGAAATTAATATAGAAATCGAGAGCTTTGCGTTGTACACCCTAAAAAATATTTGAATTTAATCTTCTCTATGTACCTAAAGATATATAGGAAACTAGCTTTTGCCCGCGACTACGTCCGCGTGGAACTTGGAAGTATGGAAGCAATTTCATACACGATAGATATCAATATCCACCTAATCACCTTAATTAATAAAAGGGATTATTAAAAGCGCCTAAACAAATGTAAGAGCAATTTTATTGTGATTTTGGTCTAATCATTAGATTTCCTACAGGGTCTTCAATGTCATCATGAATTACTTACTCACTTTTCAATCTTTTTAAGGATAATTTCCAGGATGAAAACTATCCTATGTCCTTCCTCAGATCTTAAACTATCTCCATGCCAAATTTCATCAAAATCGATTCAGCGGTTTAAGCGTCAAGAGGTAACAGACAGACATACACACTTTCGCATTTATAATATTAGTATGGATACATAAAATTACCGAAATAGTTGAATTTTTCGACCTATCTGCGAAAATAATAAGCCGTCCATAATGTCAAGCTCAACATCTTTCGTTTTTTTATTTAGACACCAGACTAATGTAACATTTCCATTGTGTCATAGTTTAGAAGTTTAGAATGAGTAAATTTATAAATTAATTTGAAAGTAATTATTATATACTCAGAAAAAATATACAAATAATTACGTCATTTTTCACAGTGGAATATAGAAAAGCAAGAACATTGTAGTTTTAAAAATATGAAATCTTGTCAATTATATTTTTTTATCTACACTCATATTGTTACATAACACGCATGCGTACAAAATAATAATTAATAATTTAATAATATAAAGCGAAAAATTTTGAAATTGACAAAATTTGCAATGGAAAATAAATAAATATGTAAAATATCAGAAATTGGATGATTCAGAATAAGGAACAAAACGAATGTGGAAAATTCGGAATTTGTAAATTTCATAATTTGGCCATAAACGATTCCGTAAAAACGGAATCTGGTAAATAAAGCAGCATGGAAAATTCAGAAATTGGACTTCATCTCTGCGATCGGTCTTACTCCACCTTACCTTTCTTTATTTTACTATACATGAACAGTCTGGTCGTCTGTCCATCAAGAACTGCGGGTCTTTTGTCATGTCTAATTTTGAATTTCAATGTCCGTTCCGAATATCGATGTCAATCAGCCAGTCAGTCAGTTGGTCTACGTCAGGTCGCCACGGAGGTTGAAAGCCACGACAATACATCATACCTGGAGCATGAAATCAAACAGTTTCTTGCCGTTGCCTCGCCGCTGCCGCGTGTTGCTCACGTAAAAGTCGAGCACGCACATTGGCTCGACCTGGCAGACCTTGTCCTTCTCGTCGAACAAGTAGAGATGCTTGTAGGACACCTTCAGGAAACCTATCACTTCGCCATCGCCGCTGGAAAGGTAGGGGGTATTAGTAAGTATGTGTACACGCGTTGAGCGTGTTAGCAAGGAGTATTTTAATCCTTTGATACAAAGATCAAAGCACAATCGTCTCCCAACTGAGCTATCACATCGTAACATTAATCACATCAACTCTGATTCAATAATCCTGCGCTATCACAGCGCTACAAAACAAAAGATGCTAAACACATAACATACTTGACAAGTTATCACAAAACAAATTGAATGAATTCGCAAGGTTTACACGAATGTCAGAATTAACTATCTTCGCTGTTAAATCAGCAGATTTTTATGAAGTGGATAGGTTTCTAGGCGTATTTATTCTAAGTATGTATAAAGCACGATTACACTTTCGCGATTGCCAATCAAAAACTATAACGACATTTCAGTGCAGAATGATAAAAGAAATTGGTATTTATAGTCTATACTATATAGATCACAAAATTCTAAAATTGTATTAAACTTTTCTATGGAGAGGAGACATTAATTATGAAAAAATATCGGCCAAGTGCGAGTGGGACTCGCCCACGAAGGGTTCCGACCCATTATCTGTAAGTTTGTTGTATGGGAGCCCCCCTACAATATTTATTTTATTTTATTTTTAGTATTTGTTGTTATAGCGGCAATAGAAATACATCATCTGTGAAAATTTCAACTGTCTAGCTATCACCGTTCTTGAGATACAGCCAGGTGATAGACGGACGGACGGATAGCGAAGTCTCAGTAAGTCCCGTTTTTACCCTTTGGGTACGGAACCCTAAAAATATCAACAGCCCGATGAAGGGTTTGCACGGGGCGCGTCGCCAGCGGTACATCTGTAGCGGCTGAACAGATTTTAACCAATTTCGATACAGGGATAGCTGGACATACAAAGATGATTGTATTATACTTATCACCAGACTACGGTAAAGAAAACTATTACGCGGACGACGTTGCGGATACAACCTAGTAAGTTATAAAATATGTAGATTTGCCAAAGATAAATCGCATGGAAAGCACGCAGGTAAATTTCTTTGTGCAGTGCTGAAGCGTGAAAAGTAATTCGCAATGCGGCAGAAAATAGCAAAGTGAACAAATCAGAAGGAAACATTTCTATCACAATAGTCATAGCTAGTACTTTTGGTCTATTACCCGAGCTCCACAGTACTCATGAAGTCGACCGAGGTTGGACGAAGTATGGGTTCCCGCAGAAAAGTGCCCCTCTATACTATCATATTCGCCTAACTCTGGTGAACTTCGTAAGTAGTGTGGGCCGCTATTACACATAGCCTTGTGCGTGGGACATCTGTCATATGCTTTTTTTCCTTGTCGCTTTCACTTCTTGCTGATCTTAGCAAGAGATTTTTGTGATGGTACTGATGGTATAATCATCGGTAATTTATGAAGATTTAAAGCGAATTTAGATTATACAATGTACTGAAATGACAGATGTCACCAAAGAAAAGATGGACTGGGTGAGAGATGATTTTATTTATTTATTTGGGGCATCATCAGCAATACAATTCGTAACAGGTAAGAATATAGTACTACAACAAAAAGCTAATAAAAGATGTCCACAAAAATACAATAAGTAGAACTAGTTACAAGAGAAATTAAACAAACATTACTCCATCAGGTGAGTGCGCATGTGTGTGCGTGTGTGTGTATGTGTGCGTACCTATGTGTATACGGAAAAGGGATATTGAATTAAATATCATCTAAACTTAGCATTAAAGACCGAATACGCTTCTTCAAAGTCGATTTAGTACAGTCAAACCCTCAGGAGCAAAATGCACAAAACGCAAAATGTACACTACACGCAAAATGTAACTAATAGCAAAATGAAGAGTAAATTCCCTAAATATGGACCAGTCACATAATATGGACCACGACAATAGTTCGCTAGGTGTCACTGCTATCGCAGTGAAGTGAGCCGCTTTTGATGCCCTGGCTTCGCGCCCCTCTGTCAGTCGATTGCCACGAGGCTACAATGTCCGTACGCGTCAGTGATCGCCATTTTGAAATAGTAGGCACATTTCATGTAACTTTACGGTGAGTTTTGTAAGATTATTACTACGTTAATTACAGCAACTTATTCTTGAATCTACATTTTTTAGAAACAGTGTTCGCACAATGTACCCCAAGCATATTGTGAAATACGCGGAACGTCCACGAAGCAAAAAGTACATTCGCAAAATGTACATATTGGAAAATGTACACTACTCGCAAAATGCACATTACGCGAAACGTGCAGTACGCAATTAGCCGCACACGCAAAATGTACAAAATGCCCTAATTCAGGGAAAAGGATCCAACCCACACATGTATTTGGGTTTGGAACCTTCTGTCAAAAGCAAAAGTCACACATTTCAATTGTGATGTCTCGTGGATTGGATCCTTTTCCCTAAACTAAGTACATCAAAAGATGACGCCACTTGAATAGCAGGCTTTTCAGTTTTTGTACATTTTGCGTGTGCGGCTAATTGCGTACTGCACGTTTCGCGTAATGTGCATTTTGCGAGTAGTGTACATTTTCCGATATGTACATTTTGCGAATGTACTTTTTGCTTCGTGGACGTTCCGCGTATTTCACAATATGCTTGGGGTACATTGTGCGAATTGTACATTTTGCTATTAGTGACATTTTGCGTGTAGTGTACATTTTGCGTTTTGTGCATTTTGCTCCTGAGGGCAGTCAAATAAGTCCATACTGCTATGATATGCAGTAGAAGCAATGAATACATATATAGATTACATAAAAATGTCAAACAACCCCGACATAAGTATCTGGTCATCATGAGACCCTCATTCAATGAACGATATAGAAAATGCTACTGAAACTGAACATAACTACAAAATTTGGAATTCTTAGCTTTTATATTGGCTGAGATCTTGTCACTTGTACCAATTAAAGCTGAATATCTTGGAAACTACTGGTTCTGTTTCTACCAAATATAGCTAAGACCCATCTCGATGGAAAACTCTTTCGATTATAAAAAAACCGTACTGAAACTGGTCCATTCCTTTGGGAACTATGATGTTGATGCCACAGACAGACACACAGATACACATGTAAAACTTATAATTATAACATCCCTATTTTTACGTCAGGGGATAAAAAGTCCAAGGAATTAAATGCCGAGATGACGAATAACCGAGAAAGGGTAAGTGCCGACCCTAAAAATTGCATTAGGGCAAGAGAAGGTATCCAATCTCAACTCCGATTATCATTTGTCCGAAAGCATTCTTTTCCTGCATCCTGTAATATTTTCTTTATATTTCATTTTGTTTTTTGTAAGCCATCAAGCAAAGCAAGCCATCTAGTGATGACCACGATCCTCAGTCATGAGGGAGCGACAAGAGAGAGAGAGTAATATTTTCAAGACTTTATAAACATCATTTTAAAGAACACATTAGGCTAGGTTAGGTTTTTTTTATAATTATTCTGAAAAATTAACATTTTTGGAATAAAATGGCTTACGGACCAATGAAAATTTGGCGAATCGTTACAGATGGGACACAAAAATAGTGTTTCAGATAGGTTACCCAAGAGAATGCTGATGATTTAATATAGTACAGTCGCCATCAGACATATCGTAGCATGTAAGGTATTCATAAATATCTGAACACGACTCTTATTGACTGAGCGTTACAGTACATGTTCACATATTTATGAACGCCTCATATGCTGCGATATATCTGATGGCGACTGTACCCATAGTAATAGTTATACCCAATAGCGCTACTAGAAGCCGAGTAGAGGTTCCCGACGTTACCCTAATGAGCCTTGGAGCGTAAAAGTGCACAGAAAGACAACGGTACTCCGTCCGGTCGGTATCGAGTAACTATTTGACCGAAAACACAAATAACACAAAAGAGAAAATGTTAGGTTAGAAGTGATAGTACATTGCTGCAGACGCCGGGAAATAAGGGCTTGAGGCCGGATAGCTCACAAAAACTATTATTGGTCATGATAATGAACGCCATGTTTAAAAAAAAATACTTCCCGGCTAAGACCTTCTATTTTTAACCGACTTTAAAAAAGGCGGAGGTTCTCAATTCGAACTAATTTTTTTTTTTTTTTTTTTGTATGTTTGTTACTCGTTAACTCCGAGAACCGTGAACCGATTTTCAATTTTTTTTTTTTATCGAAAGGGTATAACTCCGAGTTGGTCCCGTTGGCACTAAGTCGGGATCTGATGATGGAATCTTGGAGAAATCGAGGGAACTCTTCAAATGTTATAGGGACATGTACGGCGCTTTCGGTAATTTATTGATAAGGTCAAGAATTTACATTCAGTAAATAGGATTTGGTGTAAGGAAACTGATGATGAACACCACAGATCTAGTTTTTTAGTTTTACTGAAGTCGGTTCTTTTTTTTGTTAAAAATTATAGTTATGTATGAAATTAATTTACAGTTCTGTAGAGTTGTTCCGCCGAAAACGTGATTCTGTCTGTGAGCCTGTTATAGCGCACGTTATCATGTTTGAGAAAATGAACTTTATTCTGGAAGTAAGCCCAGCAAATGATACAAGTCTCAGGAACCAAATTTGTGACAATTACCGGTGTAGTATTTTTTAAATTAATGAAATAATGAAACTTTATTCAATAAGTATAAGTAGGCCATGAAGGCACTTTTACATTTCGAAGTCTACCAGCATTCCACTTTCAGAGAAGAAACTCAACAGTCAGTCATTTTTTTCAGATACAGAATAGCTGCACATATTTCTACTATTGTATTATTATTATTTGTTTGCTTTTGAAAAAAATACTGTCTGTTGAGTTACTTCCGATAGTTATAGGGTTCAATTAGGGTAAAGCAAAATAGAGTTATGATTTTTTTCTTGGGACAAAGTTGAGGACTTTTACTACAAATACAATAGAGGTCTAAAGCCAGTACAAGGTCTCAGATTAAGGCAGTAGAGCTGCCTCACATGCAAGTTGCAATAATATGGCGGATCGATCACGGGAAATAATCTGATTGCAGTAGGTTAGACTTTTCTAGGCCAGAATTTGAATCAGATTTATTTCTACACGTTCATATCGCCGGGGATAGTGCAATACCGCGTAAGTAACTAGTGTAGATACGAATCAATATTCAAACAAATGCTAAGTATTTTATTGAAATGAGAACTTTATTGACAAAGTGTTATTTACGCGGTATTGCACTATCCCCGACGATATGCTACTTTTACTTAAATTCTATTGTAAGCATGATATTCTTTGTTATCAGGAATTAGCACTGTAGTTTCTATCTATCTCTATCAGCCACAAACGCGCGGCCACTCCTGAACAGCCTCCCCCAAGACTCGCCACAAAGTGCGATCGCATCCATTGATTGATTCCTCGCTACCCTCACGAGGTCATCCGTCCATCTAGTCAGGGCACGCTACGCTTTCTTATACGTGGTCGCCACTCTAGGACGTTGCTTTGAAAATATAACATTAACTGAGTTGTATCAAATAGAAAGTTAAAAACGTTTATAGATACCTGAAAGACCACTATGTCATTGCTTGTTTTTTTTTTAATTCAATAGTCGAGCAGATTTACGTTATATGGGTACTGACATGTGTCAAATGTCTGTTAAAAAAGAATCAGACTATAAGAACAGATTTCCCTGTCTCTCATAGTTTCTGACTTCTCCCTACTGACCAATTTGGAGTGATCATCCTGTATAATCCTTGCCAAGTTGCCACGTGGGCGAAACCGCGACATAAACTTAACCTAATGATCTATAAGGGTGCGTCTCATTTCATAGAAAAACAATTAACATATTTTCATATGACCGAACATACGTTTGGTAGAATTTTCAGATTGTATAACAACGTTTCATAGAATGTTCATTTCACATATCGTTATTTCGTAGAAGCACAATTGATAGAAAGTAATTTCTTATAACAATCATTTGATAGAATGCACGTTTAATATAATGCACTTTTCTTATAACAATAATTTCATAGAATGTACTTTTCGTAGAATGTACGTGTAATAGAATGTACTTTTCATAGAATGTACGTTTAATAGAATGTATTTTTCGTATAATATACTTTCGAATTCATAAATTACAAAATTTGAACAAGCGAGCGAGCGAAGCGAGCGAGCAAAACCTTTTAGAGCAGATCCGACGTGGCCGGGTTAGGTTAGAAGGTCAGGCGGGAGCGAAGCGTAGCGAGCTCCCGCCTGGCCTTCGAGGTTATTTTTTTTTGCGTACCGAAAAAAGTTTTGCTTGTAATCATACTGTTTACATACAAGAACAAATCCACCGAACCACTTCCAGGAAAGTATTGTTCAGAGCTAAGGCGGAGTACTGGCCAAAAAAAAAACATTCGAGCGAGCGAGCGAAGCGAGCGAGCATAACCTTTCAGAGCAGATCTGACGTGGCCGGGTTAGGCTAGAAGGTCAGGCGGGAGCGAAGCGTAGCGAGCTCCTGCCTGGCCTTCGAGGTTATTTTTTTTTCCGTAAGTACTGAAGAAAGTTTTGCTTGTAATCATACTGTTTACATACAATAACAAATCCACCCAACCACTTCCAGGAAAGTATTAAGTTTGGAGCTAAGGCGGAGTACTGGCAAAAAAAACATACGAGCGAGCGAGCGAAGCGAGCGAGCAAAACCTTTCAGAGCAGATCCGACGTGGCCGGGTTAGGTTAGAAGGTCAGGCGGGAGCGAAGCGTAGCGAGCTCCCGCCTGGCCTTCGAGGTTATTTTTTTTTTTTGCGTACCGAAACAAGTTTTGCTTGTATTCATACTGTTTACATAAATGATACAAAATAGTCACTCTCTCTTGACAAAAAATCTATGAAGTGTGTATTATGCTATTTGTTTATTCTATTAAATGTTTATTGTATGAAATGTTCATTATATTAAGTATGTATTATGTTATTTGTTTATTCTATTAAATGTTTATTATATTAAATGTTCATTATATTAAGTGTTCATTATTTTTAGTGTTTATATACGAAACAAAAAATATACCAAGTGTTGTTATAAGAAATGAAAATATATGAACTGATTTTCTACGAAATGATAATTCTATCAATTGATCGATTCTATGTGTTGAAATTATATTATATGTTATTCGATGTGATGAACGTTATACCATTTGTTGTTCTATGAATTATTACACACCCGATCTATAAACATATGAATAAAGTATAACCATTCCTATTACTAAGCCATATAAAAAAACATCAACAGAAGTCCAACTTACTCCATCATAACGCTCGGCCAACCGTGGCTACAGTTATACCACTACCAACCTCACCGTGCGGTTGCTTCCGCTATTTCCTCTTTGAAACCGGCGCTGGTTTGTATGCAAAAACTTGAGTTCGGAATTTGAACACCCGCATTTGTAATTTGGGCGGGTGTTTGTCACGAAGATTCGAGTTTAAATATGATTTTGTTAATGCCATTTTGAATAAAGGTTTCAAAGGGCGACCTGCTCGTAGCTTTCTACGGAAGCAATTACAGTAGCGGCGAAAATCTATCTAGACACACGGCAGTGTGTCGAGTTCCGCGAAGCAAAATGGCGACACGAACCATTTCGACCTACTTTTGACCCTCCAATAACAATCTTATTTATTCTTGCTTAGATTGTTTGTTGTTTTTGACGTTAATTTAATTTTAAGATGAATAGGATCCAAGGATAGGACACAAATGAAAATTTCCAAAATCTAAATAGATATTAAACATAATATAACTGGTCAAGTGCGAGTCGGACTCGCGCACCGAGGGTTCCGTACAAACACTTCCCATTTTAACTGGTCGGGTTAAGTTAAGTTTGCACCTGGTATGTATGGCGCCGCATACAAATGGGGTGCAAAGTTAACGCAACCGATCACCTTTGTTGTATGGGAGCCACACTTAAATATTTATTTTATTTTGTTTTTAGTATTTGTTGTTATAGCGGCAACAGAAATAAATTATCTGTGAAAATTTCTCTGTTCATGAGATACAGCCTGGTGAGAGACGAAGAGACAGACAGACGGACAGCGGAGTCTTAGCCATAGGGTTTTGGATACGGAACCCTAAAACGACGATTTCTTGTGGCCTTCGCGAAAATATATCGTTTGTCAACCTTGCCTGTATTATGCCATTTATGCAATGTAAATGACGCGGCGAAAAGTTCAGCACAAAGAAAGCATTGAACAATCGAATTACAATTACACAGCCTTCGAGACATCCTTGGGCGTATTAGAATAGAATAGAATAGTTTATTTAACAACAGAAAATGATTACAAACAGTATCGATATCCGGTAAGTACCAAACTAGGCTAAGCCTGTATCTTGGCACTCACGAGTCGGTTTACAAATAACACACAGGTTGATAACTGGTTACACTAAGGACTTCAACTTAATATTATAGTAAAACTATTGATATAAAAAAAGAGGGAAACAATTTGCTCATTACATTTAAATTTACAAAACTATTGGATTACAAAAAGAGGAAAACAATTTGCACATTAAATTTAAAATTTAAGAAAGAAAGAAAGAAAAAAAAAAAATGTAAAAAGTTACGAGTGGGTGTGTGCGCGCACGCGCGCTTGTGTGTGTGCGCGCACGCGCGCTTGTGTGTGTGCGTTTGTGTGCGTGTGTGAGTGTGTGTGTGTGTGTGTGTGTGTGTGTGTGAACCAGGTAAATGATTACTACTAACATGATCTAACTGATTTCATGGCCGTAGAATGTCTTCAGTATCATTATAAGAGAGAGTAGCAAACCATTTCTTGACAGCGCTTTTGGCTTTGTATGAGGTACTATATTTAAGATCACAGACCTTAGCCACCAACCACATTGTACACAAATGGGTGCATGCAGAATGCAGCGCGTTTTGCATGCACCGATTTCACGCTGGGAACTGGGACACGAAAGACACGACGATTGAAAATGCGATCCTTTTGTGGTACTGGTAATCTTTCAACGGTTTTATGGACCCTAATTACCGCATTGAGGATGAACAGCTGCCTGACGCTGAGGTAACCCGTTTCCTTATACAAAGTATCAGTCGGGAAACGAAGAGGCTTTTTTAACATGACTTTAATAACTGCACGTTGCGCACGCTCCAGTTCAAGCATTGCCGTCTTACCAGCGCTACCCCAAACCGCAATACAGTATTGAATTAGTGGCTGACACAACGCATGGTAGACACTGCGCAGAACATCCGGTGGTGCGCAGTCACGTAACCGTTTGATCAGATATATCACCTTCCTGACTTTCTTCGACATTGTACTTATGTGTGGTTTCCAATTGAGATATTCGTCCACGATGACTCCCAGATATTTGACTGTTCTTTGTTTGCGTATGGTCCCACAGGTGCAGTTTAATTTATTTGCTGTACAGGAGTGAATTTTAATTTCATTAGCGCAAGAGGCGGAGGAGACTGCAGTTTTTGAAAAAGGTATAAAGAGGCACTTATCTACATTCAGGGTGAGGAGATTATTGTCCAGCCAGCTTGCTACTTTTGTGAGACCATCCTCGGCTAGCAAATATGTTTCTTCCCATGAATTGCCGTTGATGAATTAGGTTTATTAAGGCATTGATAAATGTAAATATTTAGCTTTAAATGGGTCACTGGCATGATAATTGAATAGGCTTGGCACAATTATTGGAAGACCATTAAATTATATAAACCCCAGACGAAAAAAGTGGGGTGTTATAAGTTTAACATGTGTATCTGTGTGTCTGTGGCATTGTAGCTCCCAGACGGATGGACCATTTTGAGTGCGGTTTTTTTAATCGAAAGACATGTCCGTCGAGATGGTTCTTAGCTACGTTTGGTGGAAATAGGACCAGCAGTTTTCAAGATATTCAGCTTTAATTGGAACTAGTGACAAAATCTCAGCCAATATTGAAACTAAGAATTCCAAATTTTGTAGTTATGTTCAGTTTTAGTAGCATTTTCTTTATTACTCAATAAATATGAGGGTCTCATGATGACCAGCTACTTGTGTCGGGGTTGTTTTAATTTTTCAACTGACTTCAAAAAAGGAGGAGGTTCTCAATTCGAACTATTTTTTTTTTAATTTTTTTTTATGTTTGTGTGTTGATGTATCTCCGAGAACCGTGAACCGATTTTCAATTTTTTTTTTTTATCGAAAGGGTATAACTCCGAGTTGGTCCCGTTGGCACTAAGTCGGGATCTGATGATGGAATCTTGGAGAAATCGAGGGAACTCTTCAAATGTTATAGGGACATGTACGGCGCTTTCGGTAATTTATTGATAAAGTCAAGAATTTACATTCAGTAAATAGGATTTGGTGTAAGGAAACTGATGATGAACACACATACGAATCACTAAAAAGCAAAAAAAAAATTTTTAACAAAAAAAAGAACCGACTTCAGTAAAACTAAAATGCCAACAATAACCCGTTCAAGTACAGATTACATTTGACTCACCCTTCGAAGTCGGTGCCAAACCTCGCGTAAACTATAATATATAAATATAAGAACTGAGTGGTTTGGGATCGACTTCGAAGGGTGAGTGTTTAAGTTATTTCGATAGTCCTTGTTGTTTTTCTTTCCCATGATTTCTCCCTTTTATTTGACAATTTGAAAGTTCTCAATAATAGTGGCTGAAAGAAAACTTTGCCTTCGAAACTAAATAAAAAAGAATTTTGATGGTTGGCACTGGTTAATGTCAAATCCGTGAAATTTTGACACACGTCAACACTGACATGTCACGTGTCAAACCATTCAAATTCTGACACATGTCAGTATCGAACCACTAAACACACATTCAAAAATGTGCGAAAACAAATAGACTACCACTTTTGGACATTACACTATTTTTGACGTCACAATAAACTTTATACTAACAGATAGTTTTTGTCATTTCATGAAGAGTAGCTGATTTGAGCTGTCATCAAATACCGTATATGTAATATTTTCTTCGGTTTCCGCGACTGTCACATATTTAAAAACAATTCAAACGGATTATACCGCATAAATTAATTATTTGAGCGTCCCTGGCGTTTCGGCAACTTTTCAGTTACCGTTGTCAAAGGAGGCCCAAATAAATTAATATACGCGATATAATCCGTTTAAATTATTTTATTTAATTAGGCAGTATGTGTGTAAAATGTTTAACCGCATTAGCCATACCCTAGATGCGTTTACACGCACGATCCCCACATCTCATAGCTTTACAGCAAGTGCAAGAGAGAGATGGCGCTATTCTCAATGTCGAAACACCGACAAAAGTAAATTAAATCCAGCAACATGGACAATTGAACATTGATTGATTAAATATTTCACCGCAAACAACGTTTCTATTCACTGCAATATAAATAATGAAAATAAATAAATAAGAAACAACAGGAATTACTACAGGGAAATATAAAATGTAATACACGAGCAAATATCAAACATGTTACACTGATTGATTGGCAATTGTCAACAGTGCGACAAATTGACTCGTAACAGTTTCATTCTTGACCAAATGCGCAGAAGGCAACTTTGTAAACGTGTAATGTAATAGCAATGTGTTCCGGTAATGTTAATTTCCCGTGGGATTCCTGTGGAGCAGGGTTGGATATAAAATAATATGTGATGTGACACAACTTTAAGTAGGCTTCATACAATTTTTGGATGACCATAAATTTTTTTTCAATAGTCGTTGCTGTTAGTATATACAATCTGCAGGTCATAAATTTGTCTTTATCATGATTTTCCGATTCTTTTTTAATTGTCAATTTAACAGTTCTCAATAATAGTGGCTAAAGGGATCTTTGCCTACCAACCTTAATAAAAATAGTTTTGATGGACTTCAATGTCAAACGTCCGTTGAAATTTTGACACACTTCAGTGTCAAACACTTCAAATTCCGAAATCAAATTTTGATATTGACAAGTGTCAACCATATACTATTTTTTTTTATTTAAGTTTCGATGGCAATGGTCAAAAATATTTCGGAAAATCCATGGTAAGGAAATTTAATGAACTGCAGCTTGTAGATTCTTCAGCAAGGATTATTGAAAAAAATATATATATAATTTCATGGTCATCCAAAAATCGTACCAATAGCCTATTGTGGTAGCAGTTTACTGTTGCTTTAAAAGTTCCAACCATCGTCGTATGTGGTAGTCTCGTGTTTTATAACGTTTTGATAATAATATATATATTCTTTTTCAGATCAGATTATAAACAACTAGCAGCGCAGCGCCCGGCGATGATACCCGCTCATACCACGGGAACACTACATTTTTTCGGGATAATAAGTAGCCTATGTTTTAATCCAAGGTGTCAGCGACCTCTATACCAAATTTTATCAAAATTAGTCCAGCCGTTCGAGCGTGAAGAAGTAACAAACATACAAACACACACAAACTTTGGCCTTTATAATATTAGCGTGTTGTATTTAGAGACTCCGAATACGCCTAAAGCACGTAGCCCGGATTTCACTTCCCTAGACTAGACCCTGCCAACACCTGTATTGATCCAGTAGCCATACAACTAAATAACAAACACTGTTACTCCTAGTAAATTATCATCGAAAGATCCAATCCTAATAAACATCTCAACTTAAATTCAACTTTATTAACTATATGAAAAATTTGAAATACGAATCCACAATTCATATTTCAAATGTTCGCTTACAATCTATATTTCAAAGGGCTAATAATTTGTGCATGTAAAATGCAAGTTACCTACAAGACACGCCCCTAGAAAACCCCGTCTTATTGTTACTTAAAAACAAAGGAAACATATAATAACATAGCTATTTAGATTTCTAACCCTTAAATTATAGCGTAAGGGTTGATTTTTGAGCGTTTTACGATAGCTGTTATGCTTTTGTGTCTGCGAAGACGCGATTAATTATGCATCAAAGGACAGATGCATATTAAATGTAATTATATGTTGCGAGTGTTAACGGAAAAGGGGTTAGTTTTTAGGGTTCCGTACCCAAAGGGTAAAAACGGGACCCTATTACTGAGACTTCGCTGTCCGTCCGTCCGTCCGTCCGTCCATCTGTCCGTCCGTCCGTCCGTCCGTCTGTCACCAGGCTGTATCGCAACAACGGTGATAGCTAGACAGTTGAAATTTTCACAGATGATGTATTTCTATTGCCGCTATAACAACAAATACTAAAAATAAAATAAAATAAATATTTAAGGGGGGCTCCCATACAACAAACTTGTTACAGATTATATATATATGTATAGGTACGGAACCCTTCATGCGCGAGTCGGGCACGCACTTGCCCAATTTTTATAAATATTGGGGTTATAAATACTTAGTTCATATATATTTACACCATTATTGTTTGTTTAAAGATGATAGTTGAGAAGTTAGGGAAAATCGGCGAAAAAGAATATCATTAAGTAAACGCGAGAATTAAATAAATTTCTGTCAAAAATGACATTTTAGTGGCAAGCTTTTATAGCCGACTGTACTTTTCTTTGGATATCCATCAAATGCTTACTGAAACGATTCTAAAGAGCCCAAGCTCGGTAGGATTGCTTTTTCTACTATAGAGTTCCTATGGCCACCTTCCGGCTCCATCATCAGATCAGCCCCATAAGTTAAGTAAGTATGCAAAATTTCAGCTCAATCGGTTGACGATATCTGCTTCAAATTTGAGTTGCAAGATTTCACCCAAACAAACATATACTTTAAACATACAATGCAAGTTAAATAAAAGCTTGTAAAAATGGTGATTGTTAGGCTGAAGTTCATGAAGTACTTTTAAATATTTAAATTGCATAAATGAATGTTACTAACCAATGCAAAATGTGTTCATGCTGTGTTTACAAAACATTAATGATAATTATAAATAAATAAGGCATGTTACGTTTGGTTGCATTTTTAGTAAACATATTTAGCAACATCATGTTGCTTAAACTTACATTAACATGATTAATATTTTATATCAACACAATTATGTTTCGAAATGATTTTTTTTACTCGCGTACCTACTTTAATCTCTCAATTATAATTTCACAGACAAAATCACAATAGCGCACTTTTTAATCCTGTAACAAAATTCTATACTCTATGGTACCCGCTACAGAACTTTAATATTCATAAGACATCTCTCTACTACTCAACTTTAATAATTTCAAAAAGAGAACATCAGCATATTTGATTTTAAAAAGCACGCTACTGCTCACTGATTGTTGTAAAATTACTTGTAAAAAAAATTTAACCTACCACGAGGCACCCGTCATGACCATCGCGATCGTGTTTTTTTTAATAGGTCAGTTTTAGTTGAACGAAAAACTTTACATCTAAAATAAAAATTCAAAGTGGGGAATGACGATTAAAGTAAAAAATGTTTTTCTGTGTTTTGCTCGTATAACAAGTATTAGTGACCTAAACGCGGTACTCGACTTTAAGAACCTTCATTGTGCAACGATTGCATAAAATACTGACGGACGACTTGTGGGCAAAAGTTACTACCAAGTCTCACAAACTAGCTTCCAGCGTTGTGGTAGACTTTGTAGATGGCGAGACAAATTTGATGCCTTTTGTGAGATTGGTAAGAACGGAGAAGAGTGAAAGGGAGGCCTCTACCCAGCAGTGGAACACTCTAGCTAGGCTCTAAACTCTAGCTCTATGGAATAAACAATAATAAATACAGCAGGGCCTCTTTCATCCGTACCCACGCTAATACGAACGCCTCTATAATCCGAACGACCCCCCTCTCCACCCACGCAACCGCCGTTTTGCTCGGTTTCTGTCTTGCAGTGCCACGCAGTGCGTTTTAGGTGTTACACATATTGTTTTATCGTCCACAACGCGTCCGTTTGCCATTTTGTTATCGAATTAGAGTTTTTTTTCATCATGAACCGATCCGATCCGAACGCTCCGTGAGTCCGAACAGGGTTATACATTTTGGGTGTTCGGATTAAAGAGGCCCTGCTGTATATGACTGTTTTTACAGAATGATTTTATCGTTTTTAATTTTTTTATGTGCAAATATCTCATTTTTGTTTTTATAAATATTGACACAGGTAAATTATGGAAGAAAAATGTAATGTGATCTACTACAATGTAAGCAGGACTTGTACATACGACCCTACGTTTCCGTTTTCATTTTTCTTTTATTATTCACCTTTCTGTCAATATTTATAAAAATATGACATTGGAGATATCAAGCAATTGGCAAATAAGGCAACTATGCCGTGCTGCATGTATTTCAATTAACAAAAACAATTTGCTGTTAGATAATCAAACAATTGAGTTGATTATCTTACACAGTTTTTTAAATTACATGAGGTACACACTACACAGCGGAATTTGGGCGAAATATTTTGGAAAAATGAAAGGACCGCCAAAAGAAATCGGGATTAAGATAAAAAAAAATCCAATTCCACTTACTTTTTACCAGCCGCATCCTTGAGCAGGTACAGGATATGTGTGGGGGCGTTCCGGAGCTTCTCCGCGGTGGTGATGGCTTTGGACAAACCCTGCGCCGTTGCGGACTGCTCTCCGAGCGAGTCGATCAGCTTCCCCAGACTCTCTTGTACAATTCTGTGTACAAATTCCTCGGTGAATCTTTGCTATTCAATTATAGCAAATGCAGTGAATGATAAAATGGAGTCAGAGAGACAGGACTAAATAAAGCTTTAAATATATGGAAAAATATTTTAAGTATATTTTTCCAGATATTTAAAGCTTCATACATAGAAAATATCCATAACACAAGAATAAATATTCGAGTTCATCACACAAACATTTGCAGCTGCACTAACACTGTTCAACGTATTGTCAAAATAAATAAAATGAATATAATGTGGAAAAGATAGTTTTGATCATCAACAAGTTGTTTTCTATAAAAACAGTCCAGTTTCTTACTTAATTTCCAATAAAATGTGAAGACAAGGCTAAACACCTTCGCAGTGCCAATCAAGTTAACTTGCAATGAAACATACTTAATGAATGAATGAATGATGTTATGTATTAGACCTGCTGGAGCTGACATGTTCGTCAAAATGATCTAAGCTCCTGAAAAAAGAAACATGCTTGATATCAGGTCATAAGGCCCGCTACAGCAGTAAAGGTAGAGTCCTGATGATCATCAGTGTTTAAATATCGGCTTTTTAAAATTATTAATAAAAGGTATAAACTATTATTATAAAAGACTGTGCCATGTTGGGATAAGTTTTTTTTTACTAGAAGCAATAACTTCACCTTATTGTAAATTGTTACTATGGCATTTATATTGTACCTACTCACATTTAAACGGTAAAAACCTTTAAACACTGTGTGCTAATGAAATTCAAGGAATCTTTATCAAGGTTTAGTCTTTAATAAATTAATATTTGAGCGCCATCAGTGACGCCAGCTATTCTCTGAATTAATGACAAACTATTAACGGAAACATACTATTAGCCCCGAATAATTCAAGCTTTACTAATCAAAGAATGAAATTCCAAAATATAGTCGATATTCTCGAAGCACAGACTATGCAGGCAGTAGACCTTGACATTCTTACGAAGGCGTGTCTTGGCAACTAAAACCCATAAAAGGCAGGGTTTCTTTTATGGAAGGACATCGTGACTTATGTACGCAAATTTAAGCAAAATTCTTACCGTACTGTACGCACATCTCCGTGACACCCGGGAGGTATCAAAGTATAATTCAATTTCGTGATCCCATCTTTGAGCATCTCGTTTACCGGTATCATCCACTCCATTTTTTATAATTTAGCACTTTTAATTACGATAAAGATTTAGATATATTATTAAATGGATTATTAAATTACAAAAAATTACAGTCAACCGCAGTATGGAAAATCTTCGTGGACTGGACTGGCGCAATCGGTGTTGCTGCGTTATGCAAATTTTGATTGAGTAGGCGGTTTCAAGGCGGTTACTGTATGACCAGCGTAATTAAATAGTTTATAAATAAATAAAAATCTTTTTATTTCAGTGCTTGGCTCCATATAATGTGCTAGTAACTAAGTTGCTAATTTATTTTTTAAAAATATTTAAACGCAAAAAACACATGGTATTTTCGAGGAAATTACATTTCTACTACTGCATCAATATTCTATCGCATCTCTGCCGTCCTTGCCTTTATGGTTGTATCTCGCTTTGGCATTGGAGCAAATATTCACGAACCGCACGAACTTATGCAGTGGTATTATTCTGTGGCAGTGGAAAGCGAGTTATGAGTTGAACAGCTGTTAATTATGATGCATTCGCTCGATCATATCAATTTATGCGGGCTTGGCGCCACGGCGCAACTTGGGTTGAAATAAAAACACACTGCTGTATTTTCAATTATAAAATTATATTTTTGATAAATTCCTAAATTGCCGTCGGTCCTGATGTTGGTCATGAAAAAAATAATAAAAAAGAACCCAATGTTGGGTCACTTGCAAGTCTTGCAACCCTTAGATATCTTGCAACCTGTTACTAGCAGTTGGCACGGTCTTCAATAGATGGCGTTGTAGTTAATATTGACTAAAATTTTGTTAAATTTACTAAACAGCGCGTGATTTCCTGCGATTTTCCGCAAAAAATAAGTATGTACACACATACAGTCATATTTTTCAAGAAATATAAAAAAAATTACAAGTATACTTAACTAAGATCGACCTCTATGTAGAACTTTCTACAACTGGCCAAGGTTAAGTTCAAATGAAAAAAGGTACCAAATTTAAATTTCAAAGAAGAATGAAAGAAACCTTGAACCGATCAGTCATTTGAAATCTCTTGTACGATGAACGTGTACTAAACCAAAACCTACAGTTTTTTTCTATTTTTTTTTATACCTCAACATATGAACTCTTAATTTATATCCATGTTATAACACCCTTGGGTAATTGAAATTTTTGTATAGTTCTTTTTGGATTCAAAATTTCAAGTGCTATCAATATGAGGGAAATCGTCCATATCCAAGCTGGTCAGTGCGGCAACCAGATCGGAGCCAAGGTAATTTTCTTTTTCTAATTAGGTATCGTCTCGCTTAGATTGGATAAGATTGGTATGGCTAGTACCTACTCTGTAAGTCAATTTACTCGCGTTAATCTTTACTTTTCGACGAGTGCGTAGGTAAACCAGCACCTCTAGCATAACTGTCATAAGCGACTATTTCTCGCGCGAGATAATTATCCGTCTCTTTCTGTGCAGTAATGTGAGAGAGTGACGGGTAGCGCTATGTCGCGCGACAAGAGTCGCGAAGCATAGTTGTGCTAGACGGGCTGTGTAGGTATGAATAAACGTGTCCACCAGTGTCCTGTCATTAGAGCTTGTCGAACAAAGCACCTATTCGTACCGGCTACAAATTCACGCAACACGCGGAGCCGCAGCCAGAGAGCATAGGAGTGAGTGAGACACCGTGCTCGTTCCTTCCATTCCCATCTTTGGCCAGTCACAGCCGGGATGTATGGCGACATACATTCCAGATGAACCCTATTTAACAATATTTTTTTCTTTCCAGTTCTGGGAGGTAATCTCAGACGAGCATGGAATCGACCCAACTGGCTCGTATCAGGGCGACTCTGACCTTCAACTAGAGCGCATCAACGTCTACTACAATGAGGCGTCTGGAGGCAAATACGTGCCCAGGGCGGTCCTCGTTGACCTGGAACCTGGCACCATGGATTCTGTGAGAGCTGGGCCGTTCGGACAGCTGTTCCGCCCTGACAACTTCGTGTTCGGGCAGTCTGGAGCAGGGAATAACTGGGCGAAGGGCCACTACACCGAAGGCGCGGAGTTGGTTGACTCTGTCCTCGACGTCGTCAGAAAGGAAGCGGAGGGCTGCGACTGTCTCCAAGGCTTCCAACTAACGCACTCATTGGGCGGCGGAACAGGGTCCGGCATGGGAACTCTGCTGATCTCTAAAATCAGAGAGGAATATCCTGATCGCATAATGAACACATTCTCAGTCGTCCCAAGCCCTAAAGTCTCAGACACGGTGGTTGAACCTTACAACGCTACCCTGTCAGTGCATCAGTTAGTAGAGAACACTGATGAGACATATTGCATTGACAATGAGGCGTTATATGACATCTGCTTCAGGACTTTAAAGCTGAGCACGCCCACGTACGGGGACTTGAACCATCTGGTATCAGCGACGATGTCAGGAGTCACGACCTGCTTAAGGTTTCCCGGGCAGTTGAACGCGGACCTTCGGAAGCTGGCGGTGAATATGGTCCCATTCCCGAGGCTACACTTCTTCATGCCTGGCTTCGCGCCGCTCACGTCTCGCGGTAGCCAGCAGTACAGAGCTCTGACGGTGCCTGAGCTGACTCAACAAATGTTCGACGCGAAAAACATGATGGCGGCATGCGATCCGCGCCATGGGCGGTACTTGACTGTAGCCGCTATATTCCGCGGTCGGATGTCTATGAAGGAAGTTGACGAACAGATGCTTAATATCCAGAACAAGAATAGCACATACTTCGTCGAATGGATCCCGAATAACGTGAAGACTGCTGTATGCGACATACCGCCTCGTGGCCTCAAGATGTCTGCTACTTTCATAGGGAATTCTACTGCTATTCAAGAGCTGTTTAAGAGGATATCTGAACAATTTACAGCCATGTTTCGTCGCAAGGCTTTTCTACATTGGTACACTGGTGAAGGAATGGATGAAATGGAGTTCACGGAAGCGGAAAGCAACATGAACGACCTGGTCTCCGAGTACCAGCAGTACCAGGATGCCACAGCGGACGACGAAGGCGAGTTTGAGGAGGATATCGAAGAGTGATAAATGTTTTGTCTGTCTACCGTTTTGTGTTGTCAATGTGTTGTGTAACGTTATTTAATCATTGTAAATTGGAATAAAAATTAATCATACCGGAAATGTTTATGGTTTATTTAAGCAGGTGTTTTAACCCTTGGGTGCATGAAGTATCGAAAAAGTATACCTACTACTGAACTGACACATCCAAAATCAATTCAGACTTCAAGCTGTCTTGAATTCAAAATTTACATGGATTAGATTCGTTACTTGAAGTCATTTCAGAAGTAGTGTTTAATTTTTGATACCATATGCATTTAAGGGTTAAATTATTTACTGCCATTTTTCCGCCTCAAATTTCAAGAAATGAAAGACGACCACTCGTATGCTCACTTGCTCAGGCACAGATCACTTGACGTTAAATTATCAGTTGGTGTCAAGTTGATTAGCAGACTTGCTTGAGACGGCGCCATACATTTGTCCATACTATTGTCGCATGAGATCTAAAGCCCGGTTTAGATTATCTTAGTGTTTAGTAGAGTGCTTTAGGAGAGTGATTTAGTAGAAACGTGTATAGCTACTCTCTTTATTTCTTTCAAAAGCGAGTAGCGTTAAAGGGTTTCTACTAAACTATAGTTGTGCATGCTAGTTGGTCGGTGGGGAAGAAGTGGATGTATGTATGATGTAGACCAGCCGCATCACTCAGATGTAGGTAAATGCATTATTTCACTAAGGAGCAGCCCGATTCGTTAATTTTCTCCGCTCAGATACAGCTGAGATACAGATTTCAACTCGGGTGATTGGTCTATTCGGCACGTCTCCGCTTCATCTCGCTTCAATTAAGACGCACTGACCGTTTGTGATCGTAGAAATTAAAGACAGATTTCCATAACATTTTTTTACCACAAAACATGTACATCAACACATTAAACTATTAATACCTAATAACAAGTAATATATTCTTTATTGTGCAAAACAGAAAAAGAGGAAACAAAGAAATAACAATTAAATTTTCATAACACTTGCTCGTAAACAAGGGTTTACATGCTAGAAAACCGGGCGGTAAATCGTATATTACGCCCTAGGGCGATAAGTAATTTTGGTATTGACTACTACTACTTTTGTTTAATTTCCTTCAAAAGTGTGATGAAAAACGTGACTCTGGTGGTAAAGGAATTCCAAACTCGTGTCATTAAAGCCCTCGCCTTCGGCTTCGGGCTTCTAATAAACACTCGGTTGTAATTCTTCGTTTACCACCCTTGTTACATAATGTACTATAATAGTACATTCATTACATGCCTAGGGCGTTGAATTCCTGCTGTCCCATATCGCGGGTGTTTGTGCCATAAATATGCGATCTGGGGCTTTGCGAATTACCGCCCATGGTTTGTCTAGAGTTTTACGTCTTGCCTTGGCCAGGAAGTGAGATTTTCGCGAAGCGGGCAGAAAATCCCACTTACGGCCTAGGGTGACGTAATAGTAGTTTATGCAACTGATACATATATGTTTTAAGACCTAATTATGTACAGTTGCATACACTACTTTATCTACACACATTCATAATCATTATCATAGGTTTTCTTTTATGAAAATATGAAACACTCAGTCCTGCCAGTCAGTCCGCGGAGCAGAGGAACGCATGAGGTGACTCGCGCGGCGGGGGGGAGGTAACCATTACAGTATCAATTTTGATCAAAATTGATACTGTAATGGTGACCTCGCGGTGGATCGGTACTGTTATGAAATTACATCTCTGATTTTGGTCGCTGCCAAGTAGGTAATGTAGGTCCTTACCTATAATATCTGAACTTGTTATAGGAATTTAACAAAATGGGTGTAGCTAAAATTTATATATAGAAAGAAAGAAAATAATATTTATTCAAATTGGATCACAAGTATCACTTTTGCATGGTCAAAAGTTAAACTAAACAATATAACATAACTAACATAAGTAATAATTAGGTATATATTTGTCAAGTTACCATAGTAAATTATAAATTAAAATATTATTATTCCAAAACATTTCCATAATCATATAAATTGAGACAAAATTAACATAAAAAGGAGCACAACATAAAATAAAACAGAAAAAACATAACGTAAAATAGAAAATTTATTGGTGGTATCTAGGCTGCCATGCGTCCGGGTATCCCCGGATTTGTCCTAGTTTGGAGGCCGTCCGGGGGCTGTCCGGGGGGTTTTCTAGGACACTTTTTATGTGAATGAGAAATAAAGCGATTGTTTTTTTAATAATATTATTTTCGGACACGTCCGGGAATAAAAGCGATTTACGCCCAATGTCCGGGTTTTTTAAGTCTTTGTCTAGCTATCACCGTTCTTGAGATACAGCCTGGTGACAGACGGACGGACGGACGGACAGCGGAGTCTCAGTAATAGGGTCCCCATTTTACCCTTTGGGTACGGAACCCTAATAAGTGTCAGTGCAGGCGTTGCGACAAAGAACCCCCTGGGCAAGCCTGGCTTACTATACTCTATAACAACAATATATAGCCTAACAAGCGTCGGTCCGGCCCAGGGACAGCGACGCTACAAACAGCTTTCATATGGCAATATTTTGTATACGTCATATATTTGCATTATTAACAGGCCTCGGACTTTCGTTCGCACGGTAAGACTAATGGAGAGCTATGGAGCCGATATTAACATTAAAATACTATTCATACTCATACTCATACTCATGCTCATTCATTTATTTCATTCCAAACTGCCCTTATGGTTATTATGGTTAACATTCCCAAGCATTAAATGACTAAATTTTTTTTTTTTTTTTCAATATTTCAAACTCCTAATTTAACTCAATTTATTTTCAATATACACTTTCTAGTCATAAATGGATATTCGATCAATATAGAACCCAATTTACTTCAGAAAACATGGATAAAGTGGCAAATATTTACGTATTTTATGGTGGCGAAAAAAACAATGCCTACACAAATCAGGTCTTTGTATATTCTTCTGAATTTGTCCTTGACTATAAAATTAAAATTCCGAATGAAATACACTTATGAGTATGAGTATGAATAGTATTTTAATGTTAATATCGGCTCCATAGCTCTCCATTAGTCTTACCGTGCGAACGAAAGTCCGAGGCCTGATTATTAACCTATAGAATGCTTTTCCTACTATGTTAAAATGTGGCTTATACGCTAATAGTTAAAAAAAGAAAGAGCGAAAATATACCTTATCTGTCAGCAGGAAAATTGCTTATACAGCGTCCGCCATTATCCCTTGGGTCGTTGGCGTTGTAGGCACGACAGCACACGACCACTTTAGTGGCTCTTGGCGTTCAAAGGGTTAAACGTCAGTAGCTATTTGTCGACGCCTCGTCTTTTACCAAATTCAAAACATTGTTTACGGGAATGCTGCTCAATCCTTCGTTGAAAGCTGTTTGTAGCGCCACTATCCCTGGGCCGGACCGACATTTGATAGGCTATAACACTTCAAAACTTTCCTAACCACACGATCTAAATTCCAGCTAGATGACATTCACTAACAGACTGATCACAAGACGACGTTGTCAAGCTAGGTACACGTCTGCTGGTTCAAGTGCCCGTGCACGCCAGCACACACACGCTAGGCGCTGGGGCAGTGCGCTGCCTACAGCCTAGCAACACGATGTCGGTTACAGCCACCAGGCTACCGAGTAAGCCATGATTAACGATACGATACGATCACTTCAAAACTACACTTAAGAGGACGGCGCGGTTACGTACCATAAATCTTAAATATTAAGCACACATGGCACGAAGCATAAATGTTATTTTCAAGCATTGGTATTGTAAGTCAGATTGGCGGCACCAGTTGAGAGAACCTTTGGATTACTGTACGCAAAGGTTCTCTCAACAAGTGTAAATCTAAATACATTATAGGGTAATCCTAGAGTATGTCTTTTGTTATGTCTAAGCTAGTTTTAGCAGCCTGGACGTAAGCTTACTTTGGGTCTATATTGACTCCCATGACATTAAACTTTCGATTTGGTTTATCCATACCGCTGTTTTTCATAATCGTTATTCGTCATAAATTGTCTTTAGTCATTATTTCAATAGCCATAATTTTCTTTAACCCCCTTTCATTAGTCATAACTATTGAATTTCATACCGTTATTGGTCATACCATTCAATGTGGTATTTGGATCAAAATGCAGAAATTCAAAGGAATACTATTATATGAAATAACGATAAGGAGAGTTCGATTTTTTTGGTAGTTGGTTGTACAGTAGCGATCAAAAGTATTTTGACAACGGCAAAAGCTTTGATATTATATGCGATATATTAGTTTTTCCAACTTACTTCTTGATAAAGTATTTCATGGCTTAAAAGCTTCTCGAAACAAGTAAAAAGTTTAGTTTCATTGAATTAAAATATAAACATAGCCACAAAAAATATTTATATACCGGTTCAAAAATATTTTGACAATGTCTCTTTTCCAATTTAACTGAGAAATGGGGCTGCAGAATTTAAATACTTTGTAGGAACTACAACTTGAGGCTTTTCTTAGCATGTCTCGACATAAATAATATTCGGAAGATTTTAAGTAACCCGTTGCGGCTGCATTTAAGAAGGGTAAGTCGCCAGCTGAGATTTCGCGATGTTTTGGTATATCACGGCAGTTCATTAGTGTCTGGAATAAGCAGTTCAAGGCTCGAAACAGCGTCACAAATAAGCCTGAAAACAGTCGTCCTCGAAAAACGACTTGTACAACTGATTGTGTAATAAAAAAGTAAGACGTAGAAACCCCACGGAATAATGCAATACCAATTAAAGATGAGCTAACAGAAAACTACAACACAAATGTTCATATTTTTACTATTAAACGACGCCTAATAGACCATGGACCACATGGTCGACGCCCATTAAAAAAAACTACAATGTTCAGCAAAGAATAAGGCATCCCGATTAGCATTTGCGATTCGTCACAAATCATGAACAAGTGCCGATTGGTCAAAAATTTTATGGAGTGACGCGAGCAAGTTAAATTTAATCTCGTGGGATGGTATCAAGTATGTGCGTCGTCCTCATAATAAAAGACACGATGTGCGATACCTGGTACCCACACTCAAGCATAGTGGCGGCAACGTAATGGTGCGGGGATATTTTTCTCGCCATGGCGTCGGGCCTCTCGTATGAATTGACGGGATAATGGGATCGATATGTGTATGAAAATATACTTTATACACATTCGATACCCTATGAAAATAAATAAAGAAAAATTTGCCACCTCGTTGGGTTTTTCAGCACCGTAATGACCTCAGACACAATTCTAAAAATTTACAGGCTTTCTTAAAGCGTAAAAAAGTCAAGGTTTTTGAGGGGCCTAGTCAAAATGCTGACCTTAATCCTATTGAGCATCTACGAGAAGAGTTGAGTATGAGGGAGAGTGAGGTGCTGAAATTACTGCAAGGGTTTTTTTTCAAGCACTTCAGTCAGAAAGGACGAACATACCTTACGTACGTATATATAGAAGTTAGTAGACTATATGACGGCTCCTTGTACAGCTGTTAGGAAGGGCAGAGGATATGCAACTAAATATTCATGAAACGTCTTATTTAACCCTGTTGCAAGTTCAGCAAAATAATTTTATGTAAGTGTCAAAATACTTTTGAGCTACCTGAAGCGTGTATTATCAGTTTTTATTCTAAGTTCATTGTTAAGCTTTAGTTATCTAAGTGGAAACGTAACAAGAAAAGGGCCATAAAATGTTATCGTTACGTAATTATTAAATATATATTCAATTCATCAACATCTTGAAAAAAAATGATTTGTCAAAATACTTTTGATCGCTACTGTAGCTATTATTTTAACGTCCGGGTCGGGGGTATTAAATAAACTGGATTCTGGCGCTTCGCTCGCGGGTCACAATCCTACCCTACCTAACACATCGCTTCGCTCGTCGTCGTACCTAACCCAACCCAAGTCGGACCTGCCTTAATGTGAAAGAAATGCCTTGATAGTATGATGAACTGTTTTCTGACTTTTGTCTTGTATGATATTGATAGGTACCTATGTGATATTATATTACTTAGGGCCGATTGTTCAATCACCAGATAAAACATATCTGTCAGATAAATGTTGGCTGTCACTTTTCTTTTATATGACGGGAGAAGAGGATAGCAATAATTTTAACTGGCAGATAAATTTATCTGGTGATTGAACAATCGGCCCTTAACCCTTTGACCACCAAAGACGGCAAATCACGTCATCGGGAATTCGTGCCACTGACGCCAACGACGTCTATTGACGTCAAAATTTCAGTGGTCAAAAACATGCTAATTCAAACCACTATCTGTTTTTCTTAATCTCTGTTGATTTTGGAGCACTTTTTTTTTTTTGGTTTGGCGTCAGTGGCACGGTGAATTGCTTTGCCGCTCGGCGCTCAAAGAGTTAATCATTATATTTTTTTAGCGTTATACCTAACAACTATTATGACGAAAAAACTACATGGTAACTAATTTCTGACTTTCGTAAATCGAAACAATAACATTATGGGAGTCAAATCCCGTTTACTTTCCCTCTGTCTCCTTGACTTTGACGATGTGGGAGTTGCCGGCAGATGTCAGCACCGCTCGGAAGGCTTCGTGGGCGAGGTACGCGGCGCGGCGTGGTGCGTACGCGACTCCGTAGAAGCGCTCCAGGGCCTCGCCTAGCACTGACTTTGCTTCTTCGACTTTCTGCTCGTCCATCAGCCGAGCACCCTCCTGTAACAAATTTGATGCTCGTCAAAAAGTGACAGCTGCTTTAGGGTTCCGTACCCAAAGGGTAAAAACGGGACCCTATTACTGAGACTTCGCCGTCCGTCCGTCCGTCCGTCCGTCCGTCCGTCTGTCACCAGGCTGTATCTCAACAACGGTGATAGCTAGACAGTTGAAATTTTCACAGATGATGTATTTCTATTGCCGCTATAACAACAAATACTAAAAATAAAATAAAATAAATATTTAAGGGGGCTCCCATACAACAAACTTGTTATAGATTATATATATGTATAGGTACGGAACCCTTCATGCGCGAGTCGGGCTCGCACTTGCCCAATTTTTTTTATACTACGACGGTGGCAAACAACGCTTGCAACGCCGGGAGCGTCACACGCGCGCTGCCAACCCTTTAATCCTTAAATGCATACAATTACACTAATTTAATTTCTGAAACGACGTAATTAGTAAACAAATCCACGTCAGTTTGAGATTTCGGCACAATCTTGACAAAGTCTTTATTGACAATATTCAGATTTTGACTTGTGTGTTTAGCAACGTGTAAATATACATCATCAATTCATCATGCATTTAAGGATTAAGAACCTATTTACTCCCCTCTTGAAGAACCGCGTACTGTAGCCCCCTCATTAATCAATTAATTAAGTAGCTTTCTCATTAATCCATCGTACGACGAATTCGAGCACCATAGACCCGCGGATATCATTTAGCGTGCTTATTGTAGTATTGCGTATTAAAAATTAGCAAGTTTATTTGATGTCTCGCTTGCGCGCCGCTTTCGGATGACTTATCATATATTCATGAGCGATTTTGACCAGTTTCGCAATTGCAGCTCCACAGTCCACAATACTCGCGAAGTTGTCTAAGGCGAAGTTGCGACGTTGTTACGACAATATTCTAATTTGAACTCGTCAAAAGTGAAACATAGAACCCTGTAATATTGAGCCAGCGAAGTGTGATAATGATAAGGCCCTTATCTTCGGTGACATTACCTGGAAGAGCGCGTGACAGTCGTCCACAACGTCTATTCTCTTCTCCATTGCCGCCCCGTCGAACGCGACGCCACATTCTGAGCATCGGGCGCCATGCTTCGCCGTCTGTCGCGCTCCCGACAGCACGCCCACACAGCCCGGTGTTAAGCATCTGAAATGACAAATATTGAATGATAATTATCGGTTTTACGAAAACGAACAGTTGATTTTTGCAAAAGTGTCAGAGGAGACAGGAGTTGAATGACATCATCCATCGTGTCACTGTCAGAACTATGGGATTTCGATTAAGGAATATAATAAACGAATTATATAATAGTATTTGGTAGTTATAATTTCATAATAATATGGTATAATGATAATTTTGTATAATACGTCTAAAAGCTCAATACACACTCAAACTGGTTAGGTACGACGACGACGAGCGAAACGGGGAGGAGTGTTAGGTTATCGTGCGAATATCTTTTATACTAATTGAAATTATGCTTATTGTTGTTATATCAAATAAAATATTATATCAAAAATTTTGTTTATCTAGTGAAATTATATGAAACGTTGTTATATCCATCGTAGGTACGCACGCCGTGAAATGCAGTGACTTAAGTTGTTTTGAATAATTTTATTTGTTTCCCTTTTCTTACATCAGTGCTGGCGATTTGTCTCTGCACTCAGCAATAGTGGGCCAGAAAGTCAGTCCGCAACAGAATGTAGATATACTATATCCTTAATTTTTCACACAGTATTGGTAGAAAGGCAATATGCCAAGGTCTTACTTAAGTGGTGGCGGGTCGTTCTCTCACTCAGATATGGCGAGCCGGAGACTCGGCCTCTCGCAGACCTCGCAAGCACAGTGGTAAACGATTTGTATGGAAAATTACTTTGTAGAACTACAATTCCCCATACAAAGCGTTTACGCAGTTGCTAACGACTGCAGACACTGTGAACTCATGATAAGGGTACAGTAACGCGCGGATAACGCGCGTTTTCTTGACCACGCGTCGCGTAAGGCAGCCGTTGGGCCTTAGAACTATGTCTGTCTCTCTTTTCTTCACGAGTGGTGGCGATTCTCCTCTGCACTCAGCCATAGTGCGCAGCAGCTTAATATACTGTAATATCCTTCATTCTAAATGTCCTTAATTTTCTACACAAAAGAAAAGAAAAGAAAGAGGCCAAAGTCTTACTTAAGTGGTGGCGGGTCGTTCTCGCACTCAGACATGGTGGGCCAGAGACTCGGCCGTTCGCAGGCCTCGCAAGCACATGTGAACCAGTAACGCGCGGCTAACGCGCGTTTCCTTGACCGAGCGTCGCGTAACGCAGCCGCCGGGCCGTAGCACTCTGCGACCGTTTGGCCGGGGGACAGGGGACGCGTCGTGGCTAGGACTAGTCGACGGCCGACGAAGTATCTGCAAAGAGTCATACGTAAGGATTGGGTCTCTTTTGGCCGGTTTAAGGTCTATAGATCATTTGGAACAGTTTGCGCTTTCCGTCAGGCCTGTTTATTGCCAGATTTGCTTTTCGTCAAATCCTTTATTCGTCATGTTGCGTCTAAGCCAGAAAGATTTCAGATCTTCTTATTCGCCAGATTTGACAACTGACAGTTGGGTTATCCGTCAGATTAGCTTTCAGGCGTATCGGACTGTGTTCTCGTGATATCCCTGTAGAACAGTGTCCAGGGCCGGACTTACAGGGCCAGGGCCCCTAGGGAGCCCCTAGGCCCCTTCTCCTATAAGGAGAACATTATTATGGTGTAAGTCCTGCGTCTGGGGCTGGGCCCCTAGACTGGCTGGGCCCCTAGGCCAGGCCTTGTGGGCCTAGGGGTAAATACGGCCTTGCCAGTGTCGCTGAGCCCTGAAGCTCGCCTCATACAGACCTGGCGACGGCGGGGCAGCAATCGTGGTTGAACAGTGCGCCGATAGGGTATATGGCTACCGCGATGTGTTGCGCGCGCGCTCCGCGGAACAGGTGACCCGCACCTAGAGGAGGAAAAGTGTTACAAGATATAACTATTAGAAATATACTTAAATAAACACACATCAGCGCTCTAATGTTACTTCATACATTTCCGTAAGTACTATAAGGTGCGTTGGGGTAAGATTGAACGGGTACACGAGATGAGCAGTATTTTTTTAAGTAACATTGTGTCAATAATATGTGAGTAAGGTACAGGAATCTATGATTTTAGTAAAGAGGACATATTAATCTTTAAACTAAAACGAGGAAGTTACTTATACTTTTTAGTATGAATAAAGTTTAAATAATTGTATCAACACAAAATGTCTCGAGCGTCACTGCAAAAGAAGTTACAAATGTTACAATAATGGGACAAGATGAAAAATTGCTAGAACGTGAATTGAGCGTTAATAACACACCTCGTCGAAAATTGCCAATAACTCACAAATCTCACAATCACATCACTGAGCGAATGGCAAGGGGCGGGCATCAACAAAATGGCGTTCTCAATTAAGTTACCAGGACAAAAAATGTGAACGGAATAGGCTTTTTATCTTACCCTGTTTTCCAACTTATCCCAAAGCACCTTACTATAATACTATCGCTCTATCACCGCCTTACGGCCCTTACGGCCCGGCCACTGCTTTGGTCGTACCGAGATCACGGAGATGCTACGACCAGTGGCGCGGCGACCAGTTGAGCGAGAAATCCGAGCACGGTGGCCATACGCGTGAGCGAGACACACGTACCGCTGTCGCTCGCTGCTAAGACCTCATAAGGGTTTATCTACCTGTATCTGCGCCGTTCCCGCTCCGCAGCGTTTCAAACACTTCGTGGGCGTTGAACTGTAACAGCTGTAGGTTGCGCACGATCACAGCGGAGACCGACCAGCGAGCTGCGGAAACGAATTGATTCCTATTATGAAGGGTAAAAGGGAAATAGTGGTAAGAGTGCGTCTCCACGGACGCGGAGCGGAGCGAGTCGACCCATCACAAAAGTTAAGCGGAGCTGAAATACAGATTTCAACTCGATTGGTCTATTCCGCTCGTCTCCGCTCCCCTAAAAGGAGACGCACCCTTAAAGGGGAATAAGGAAAATATTCTAGTATAAAAGATCGCTATGTTTCATAGGAGAATATTTGAAAAAGTGTCCAGCGGTAAGCAGTGAATAAAAGTTCCAATGCCGTCTGCATTAGCGCTGTAGTGGCAGGATAGTATGAAAAAATTCAAGGTTTAGACGGAGCTAACTGGGACAAATTGAAAATTTTAATAATTTCGGAGACCAGAGTAATTTTTAGAGCAGTTCCTTTAAGTATTAACAGGAAAAACATTTTAGTAGACGATGACTTTTATTCAAATATATAAACAACCCGTTGCTAAGTAACGCAAGTACTTTCATTTCAGCCACAGTAGCGCCACCAATTGAACACCTTTCAGCGGACAACCCTAGATTCCTATTTTGCAGGTTTGACGAAAGAGATGATGATTATGTTATTATTAATTTTTGTATCAAGCGGTTTACTTCGAACTCGTATGGGCTACTTTGTCACTGAACATGTCGGGCCGTTCCTGACAATTTCACGTGAATGCAAACAATACAATAATTAAAATATGTCTCACGAAAGTTAAAGAGCTTCGAGTATCCCACTGCTGGGCAAAACCCATTCATTATTCCACATGCCCCGGGGGAATCCTGAGTAATTTCCCACCAGCCTCGGTGAAAGGCTTCAATATTGTCTTAACACCACTCTCTCTGACAAAATCAAGAATACTGTCTTTGTCTGGAGTCGGTCCCTCATGTCTGAGGATCGTGGTCAGCTTCAGGGTTGCACCTGGCGCGGATGATCTGCCTCCACCGGTTTCTGTCCACCGCGTCACTTACAACCGAGTAGAATTTAGAGGTCGATGAGTCTTTTACTTGATCGGTCCATCTTGTTGGTGACGACTGACGACCGCGTGATTTTTTGACTTCGGTGTTCCCAACCTCTCTTTTCCTAGCTCACACATAGTGGTGGGATCAGCTTTCCTTATTTTGCTTCTCCACTTCGCCCTGTCTTCGACATCGTCTTCGTCTTGACATTCTCTCATATCCTTTTGCACTACATCTTTTCACCTCGTATTGAGCCTGCCACTGGATCTTCGACCGGGGATGGAAAGTTGTAGTGCCAAGTTCCCCACGTCGTGGTAGGATAGTCGAAGTTTTACGTCACCATACCATCGCAGCCTACTCTCCCGCAGCTTATCGGCGATGTCACGTACGCACAGACTTCCTCACACGTACTCGTTGCGGATTCTATCTAGCCTGGTGTTTCCAAACACGACCAGTTTTTCGAAATTATCGTCGTCTCAGCTCAGCACATTATGTGGTCGAAGTAGGAAGGAATGCGTTGTTGGCACGTGGTGGACTAATACTGTACTACGTTTCAAAACTCTGATAGGGATGATGACTAATGTTAACGAAAAAATGACTTACCGTTGAGTTTCTTTCGGTTTTCTTCTCACCAGCGGTCTCCTATGAAAGTGCCCTTTTCGTTTACTTATGAATAAAGTTTTGATTTTGATTTTGAGCAGTAAACCTAGACTCACTATTTTCCAGGTCCTGGGGCGGTACTGAGCTGAAGAATCCGCTCTTGACGAGGCATTCTGTGAGGAACACCGCTACCACGAGCCGCTTCACATAGTCCTCCCCCGTGCGCTGCTCCGAGTGCGTGCACAACGAATATATCTGCGAAAGAACAGATTGTCTACGCCTGAGACTTTTTGTCCGCAGAAGCGGGGGGGACAATGAACCAATCAGACTGCGTCAAATAAGTGCATCAAATAAAAAAAGGTCCATTTTAAACATCTCCGCTTTTGCGGACAAGCAACCTTAGGAAATTTGAAAACAAACAAAACCCTTTACGAACAAATACAAATCGGGTTTTTCGAATAAAAATCTTTCTTCGAATCTCGGCGCTTCTTTTCGCCAGGAAAATATCTTCTTCGAAAACTTTGGTAGAATTAGAGACTTAAAATAATCATCGAGGCCTACTTACACGAGTATTACATCATTAATTACGTTGGGTTCATTTAAAATGCCCGGTACCCAAAAAGTTGTCTGGAAGAGAACGGTCTTTACCGACAAGACCGCCTGTTTTCTATCTCTTTTGCAATTTTAAGTTTGGCTGTGTTTAGATTGCCTTCATGCCGAGGTGTGCAATGCGAGGTGTGTAGAGTATTTTATCTATCTTACCTGTGACGTCTTCATTTCTCCGTTCTCATCCTCGTCAACACTCTTATCTTCTTTTTCCTCCTCCTTTTCAGCCATCTTCAACCCTTTCTTCGTTCTGTTCAACCGTTCCTTCCTGGACTTCATCTTGCTCTTCCTCCCGCCCTCGATGTCGTCGTGCGTGAGTGGGGCCACGTCGCCCGAGAGGTGACGCGTATACACGTCCATGGTACCGGAGAGGCCGAGCTGCGTGACCATTCGGAGCGCGATGTGACTGAGAATGGACATGCCAGAACCTGGAATACGTAAATGTATGTGTATGTATTTAACGTCCCAAAAAAAAGAATAAATATCGGACCACCTCACACAATTTGATCTAATTAGTACCACACTAAGCTCTACTATGAGTAGGCTAGTGGTATAGGCACTGGACGACGATAGAATGTCCATGCCCCAGGAATAAATATTCGAGTTTATCACACAGAAATTTGCCGTTACCGGGATATGAACCCAGGATCGCGAGCTCAGTAGGCAGCTGCAACCACTGCGCCAAACGCGTCGTTAAGAGGTAAAAGGAGGATCATTTGATGATACTCATCGCCCTGTGCTAAGAATCATCCTAAACGCCGTATGAAGTCTACTGAAACGATACCTCACTGCAGTGGCTCCATCTACATCCTCTATATCATATTATACAGTAGAGGACTATCTGGCAGACAAAAATGCATGGCCTGAACGAGAAACCGGGTAACTGACTCCTTCTTCTAATCTTTTGTACCTGACTAGTTTAAGGGACACAGTGCTAATAAGTAAGCATAATCAAACGTACATACATTGTGATAAACCGTCAGACTTTCTTGTAGTTTCTATTTTATTCTTACACTTTTCCTAATTTATTATCTTAAAATACAATTTAATATGTTTTCTTCGAGAACTACGTATAGTTAAGTTCATATTACTGAAATAGTTAAGTACTTATCCTTTCTGAAAAAAATACTGTTGAGTTTCTTTTGGAGTTTTTTCTCAACAGTGGTATCCTCTTGTGAAATGCCAGTAGACTCAGACGTAAAAGTGCCCTTGTGGCCTACTTGCGGAATAAAGTTCATTATTTCATTACAACAGGTCTGTTGAACTTTTTGTAGACATTGGCAGTCTTATTGAATCGTAGTTCCATGGTAGTGGGCAGTGTGTTTCACCAAATTACCGGAAATGTCGTTAATTTCACGAGATTCCAGCAATAATGTGATACGGCAGATCGGAGCAGTTAAAGTCTACGCAGTGTCCTATAAACTTTAATGAACCTTTATATGGCGTGTTGCCATTTTGCTTTTGTATGTTTGGAGACTAAGCAAGTCGAGGTGCATATTTTGAGTTTGCATTGCGTTTTAGTGGCATGTACAGTCAACCAATTTGATTCCTGGGCCATTTCGTACCTTGTCACAGTAAACGTCAATATGAAAGCTGCTTGAAATCTCAAATCATTGTCATTGTGACAAGATTCTATAGTGGCCTAGAAATCAAATTGGTTGACTGTAACTGGTATGTGCATTTGACGTATATACGGTGGTGATAAGTTTTTATTTTTTTAAACCTATGCTACATTCGCACCTATGCACTATGAATTGGTGTTGAAATGTGCATTCGTGCTGATGGTAAACTTGCCCTTATCACGGAACCGAAGAGCAGACGCCCACACCAGCGCAGCGCGACACACCGTCTCCTCACACAGAAACAGCCTGATGCTATAGCCTCACCTATGAACAAGTCCTGGAAGGAGCATTCGTGCTGATGGTAGGCCATGCCTTTATCACGGCACCGAAGAGAGCAGAAGGCCACACCGGCACAGCGCGGGCACCACACAGCCGCTTCTTCATCACACAGGGAAAGTCTGCATACAGGAAGAAGTTACTGATGTAGTTATTTACAGGGGGGTGAGGTCAGCATTTCTGAATCTAATGAACGTCTACTAGCTACTGTCTAGTTAAGCACAGCAAACTAATAAAATTCCCTATCTGCGAACTTATTTCCGTATTTTAGGATGACTTCTGATATCTTTACGTCAAGAATGAAGGAAAAACTTCATCTAAATATTTATAGAGATAACGTTCCAAAACACTTGCCTAGTTATACGTATTTATACAAAAAACCTCGCGGCTGAGATAACAAATCTGCGAATAATCTTATTAAAATTCATAAGATTCAAACACCGTAACCTACTGAACTCTGCGATTCAGAGTTCAGTAGCGTAGTTTCCACAGTATCTATGATACAGACCTTCAGATTGAAGTAACCCAACGTGTCTCTGCCGAAGTCATGCTTCGAGCAGGGCCGTCATTTGAGTGTACCGTTTGAGATATCTCCAAACGTCAGAGCGCCATTAGATATTAGTCATATCGCCTTTGAACTGTCATTAAGACAGCTCAAATTTTGGAACAGGTTTTAGTTGAAGTGGTTCAAAAAGTTCGTGAAATAGTAATCAAAGCGTACTAAGTAAATGTTTAAAGCTTGACCTGGTGAAGCAGTGCAGACAGTGCGTGCCGAGGTGATCTGGCAAGAGGCAAGCTGCGTAGGGACTCTCTGCTAGCACCACGTCGCCAGGTCGGAGTGGCGCACGCGCTGCGGCGAACCGTCCCTGTCAAAAGTAAGATATAAAGTCATCATCATCATCATCATCATTCCAGCCATAGGACGACCACTGCAAGACATGACGCCCTCAATAATCTTCCACACGGGAATAGAAACGATCGCATCCAGCGAGTCACCGCGACTTTACCAGGTCGTCCGACCTTGCGGGCTACGCTTGCCAATATGTGGTATCCACTCGAGAACCTATCTGCCCCAACAACCATCGGCTCTTCGAGCTATATACTCCACCCGTTGCCATTTCAGCTAGCTTACCCGATTTGCCATGTCAGATATAAAGTATAAACCTGTATACTTTACTGCTGGTAACCTAACCTGGTACTAAATGTTTATGGTTGACTGTCGCTCACTCAGGTTTTATTTGTTTTCGGTATTCGTGCAACGTTCCACGCCAAGTCACGATGTCGTAACGCGAAATGGTGTTCTAGTTTGGTTTTAAGGCTACCTATCCACAAAAGCAAACCGGAGTTGTGATTAGAAAAATTTACCAACCATGTCCCTTAGATTTAAATGTACTTCTTTTGGGTTTCTCAAAGACGCAGCCTGATTGGCTTTTCCCCACTCCGCTTCTGTGGACAGGCAGCCTAAGGGGGCGTCTCCACTAAAGCGGAGATGTGCGAAATCGACCGATGACAAAAGTTAAGCGGAGCTGAGATACAGATTTCAACTCAGGTGATTGGTCTATTCTGCACGTCTCCGCGCCGCTTTAGTGGAGACGCACCCTAAGCTGACTATAAATATTCTGACACGGTACAATACCTTTCCCTCTTCTTCGACGATTTTGACCAGCTTCGAAAGCGCTGGCATATTGGGTTTAGAGCCTCCTGCAAGGGCAGGCCCTGAAATAATATAAAACAACGACTTTAAACCAGTTTGTCAAACAATTTCATTAAGGCACATGCAAAAAGATGGAGGCAGTTCAGAGATAAAACCAATCCGGTAGTCAATAAATTTTCTTTTTTCATTATCTGTAAAGCTCGTAGGATACCTTACAGGGGTTTTACAGAAACCTACAGACCTGTCGTCTCGCCTGTTGGATCTCAAGAAACGCAATACCAGCACTCCTTTGGTCAGCCCAGGCCTAAATAATCCAGGTACTATAGCGTCACTGATTTAACCAGGATTTTACAGACCCCCTACAGTACTAATTAATCCAGGTATTTTTGAAATGCCCTCGGGTCTCAAGAAATGCAATGCCAGCTCATAGTGCCTCAATCTCAAGCATATGGCAAAAAAAACAGCGTCACTGATAGAACAAGGGTTTTACAGACCTCCTACTGACGTGTTGTTTCCGGAGTCGTTTCAGGCACTGGTTACCTCAGATCTTTTTGAAGTGTCCTTGGGTCTTAAGAATTGAAATGGCAGCTCATAGTACCTACATCTTTGGTTAGCTCTGGCCAAAATCATCATGGCAAAGCATGGGCCGAAGAAACCAGCGTCACTGATAGAATCCTACTGACCTGTAGTCTCCGGAGTCGTTTCAGGCACTGGTTGACTCAGATCTAATGAGTCCAGGTCTTTCTGGAGCCGCTCTCTGGAAGAGTTCTCGTCCGGTTTCAGGAGACGTAGCGCCAGTTCATATGACACCTTCGCACGAGTGGCTTCGCCGCAATCTGTGACGAAAATTTAAAATGTTATGATCGTTCAAGGCAGTTTACTTAGTAGGATCTGGCGAAGCGTCAGCCAGCCCCTCTCTTTTCTCTCTTCTGGTCCCCCCTTTATTCCAGAGCGTCCGAAACCAAGAGCTAATGCACTACACATAGAAACCTAAATAGAACCATAAGCAAAATTAAAGGAAGTCTTAAATATTAAGTAATTGCAGAAGAAACAGACACTTAAGTGACATCGATATAAAGACGCGCACATGCAGCTCAGCTTGCTTATATGTAAACTATAAACAATCATTAAGCCTATAGAGCCTTACTAGGCAGACAACCTAAAAAATCTAATCCACAATATACTGCACAAATATGTATTAAAAATCGCTCAATCAAAAAACGAACTAGTTAAGATTCACCACACAGAAGAAATTACACAGATTATGTATCAATATCAAGCTCTTTCGCCTTATTATTTAAATCTCGACTAGCACGGTTAAGGAAACTATTTCGCCTTTTGAACCGAGGAGTAACAAATGACAGTTTCTGAAGCAGTTCATCAGTCCTTTGGTTGGTGTTGTGACGATAATAAGGTAAAAAAAACACACAACAGTATTGTTTTCCTTAAGTAGATCGTACACAATACCGTCCGAAGGACTATATAACTTGAGTTTTCTATACCTCTGTAACAGTGTCCCGTCCTCCAATAGTAGTACGCACGCATCTTAGCCGGCAGACGCGAACGCAGCGCCAGCCGTAGATCAGCGAGTGCTGCTCGCGCTCCCCCCGCGCCCATCTTGTCCCCCCTCTGGTCCCCCCTCTGCCCCCGAGCTAGCAGCACGGCGCTTCGCGTCCAAAGAGCTAGCGCTAACGTCGCTTCTTCGTCGTCTTCTGCAAATATTAAGCGATACCATAAAAGACCCGAGAGATGACGAATGAACTAAGCGGAGGAGAGGTGGACATAAGAGGAATAATACACAAAGTACTTACTTGATTTAACCATAAAATTTAACTATTTCGTTGACATTTAAGAGTCATGTACCTATTGATTAGCAGTTTGGGTCTATCCAACTTACCTGTCACAGGAGCCTTAAGCACCGCTTCACTGGCAAAAGCCAGAGCTCTCTCCAGAGCCTCTTCTTCCACGCCCCCTTTCCCCAGTTCTGTCTCCGCGGTGCATCGACGCTCCCGCGATGCTCGTGCGTCTTTCCCGCGGTATACTGGGGCGACCCGAGATACCACTTCTCGTATGGCTTCCATTAACTGAAAATATGTAGAACAGTAACAGCTGAGGATAATGTGGAAATTTAGAATTATCAAGACACCATGCTCACGCAGACGCTCGAATGCCTGCCGCGGATGACCTGCTCGTTATCGAGAATATCATATGTATATGAGAAGCAGAACTCTAGGTCTCCCAAGTTCTCGTCAATACAGCGCTGGAAGGCTTTACCAAGTTACGTATTCCAAATCTCACAAAGCCGAGCTCAAACAGGTCCAACGGAGTCGTGTTTGAAAGCGGTCCAGCGTGCTATAAACATGCCAAGGTTGCGTGGAATAAAAGGTTTCCTATCTGGTATGATATGAACATTTAATGCATGCTAGTCGCCGCATGATCACCAGCCGTTGTTTTTCTTAGGAATAAGGGGCGAAGACTATGGGCTATTCCATCGATCTGCTATGCCTGAACTCACCATGTCGTAGAAACTAGGGGTGGTACGGATTTAGTGAAGCGTGTTATGCTTCATCTCTAACGCTGTAAGATCAGCAGCCGGCCTCGTAATTTCAGCGAACTGCTGTAGCAATTCATGGTAACGAGAGATACCTGTCACATATTTAGAATGGCAAAAACAACATGAAGCTACAGAACATGCAGTAACAGTAAGTGCAGTCTATTAAGCGCGTATTTATAATATCTATCAAAAGTTTATACGTAAAGAGATAGACAATCTACACCAATGATAGGCTTATTTGTCATCAGCCACTACGAATTTAAAAGCGCGGCTAAAAACTAAGGTGAGTGTTAAAGCAACAGAGCCATATATGTAGCAATAGTATTCGCAATAACAGCCAAAACTTCATATTTGTCTTTATAACGCGCACTGGATTTTAGGGATCACTAAGGTCAGAATCACTATCCACTAAAAATTTTACTCGCGTACTTTAGTCCGAGACGAATAGGTGGCCTGGAAAATTATGGCAGTTACTCGCCGTCATCAGCTTCGGGATTGGCATTCCCGTCTGCCCAGACACATGGAGCACGACACTTGTTAGCGCGAGTACCAAACCTATCATGGTACCAACCTAACCCTTCGCTCCGCGGCGGACTTCTGAAATGATCATGGCGCTCCCTTGAGTGAGCGTGCGATCTGCCATTACCACCAATATAAGCCGATAAGGCATCTAATTGTAGTGCCACTTCATATATATGTACGTGGATCCGATCCTCCATGGCAAAAAGTATAAATGCCGTCGACGCATTAGGAACATAAGAAGCTTCTGCGACGTGGGACGTGTGAATCACTATGTCGTTCACTTTGTCAGCCAACGCTGCCACCTTGTCCAAATCAACGTCTGACATAGTAGCGATAACAGTTTGTACTTGCGGTGATAAACGTTTTGCCCATATAATGCGCAGGAAATCGTCAGATAAATCATGTCCCGCCAGGTCACGAAGGTGTCTTAAAAACTCCGAGGGTTTATGATCACCTAGCTCCGCTTGCGAAACTAATGCCGCTGCGCGATCGCGATTGTCTTTAGCCGCTGACATTCGCAATATAAGCTCATTTTTAAGTTTTTCAAACTTTTCCGATGCTGGCGGGTTTGTGATAATGTCCTCAACTTTGGCTGCGTATCTATATTCCAGGTTACTGACGACAAGATTGAATTTTGTTGCGTCGGAAACAATATTCGACAAAACAAATTGATTCTCCAGTTGGGCAAACCATAACGCTGGTTCCTCTGCCCAAAATGGCGGAATCTTCACACCAGCTGCCATCACGGCTGGTTCTGATGCTTTTACTTCAGAACCTCCAGCAGCTCCGGTAGCAGCTGAATCAGACATGATTATTATTTATGCGCACTTAGCTATAACGAGTAAAATCTAAAGGGTCCGCTATAGCCACTTCACTGCACTCAGTTCAAAGACGGGAAGTCACAATTGTAGATAACGGAAATAATAAGCACATATATTTAAGCACGTATAAAGTTTGGTATAGTTTAGACACAGTTTAAGAGAGATCTAAATAGTAATAGTGTGCGGAAAGAGAAGAATCAAAACAATTCTAGTTAAAATCGCGCAACAGGGACGGTTGGAGAGAGTGCGAGCAAGCTCTCTGCGTCTGATCGTGGTACTGACGATGACGGCCTCAGTGAAGCCGAATATACGCCGCGGCGCCCGAGACTGGTACCGTTAGGTAATCAAGTTCCCCAGTGCGCAACCGCAGAAGCGACAAGCACTAACTTCAGTCTAACATTGAAATAAACAATCCATATATTGCCACACGTTCATAACTACATAACTACAATATAATACGGTTCCCTCGGGTAGCAGCGGGCGTAGGAATCGCGCTGCGCGGAATATGCATACATACATACATACATACACTGTTCTTCTAGATGGGTATCAATCATGGGGATGGGTGTTCTGGCTCCTTGTTCAGATATTTTTCCACATAGGATCGTAACTCATTGTGGTCCATGCAGGCTTGGAGTCTATGTGCGTCTGTCATAGGTTCCAGTGATTCTGGTGGGGGTTACGCTGCCAGCTTCTAAAGATACACGAAGAAGCTTTGGGTCAATTGTACCTCATTGTGATTCCTGCACGCTTGGAGTCTCTGTGCATCAATAGGTTCCAGCGAGCTCAGCGATTCTGCTGAGGGTTACGCAGTCAGCTTCTATAGATTCACGAGAGCTTTGATTCATTTGTACCTCATTGTGATCCCTGCAGGCTTGGAGTCTCTGCGCGTCTGTCATAGGTTCCAGCGAGGTCAGCCACTCTGGCGATGGTAGAGCAGCCAGCTCGGGAAGCAGTGCGCGCAGAAACCCTCGCTGCGCGCTGCATAGGGTCTGCGCGGAGCATGCTTCCGCGTATGCGGGGTCCGGCTGCGGGCAGCGGGACATCCTGGAACAAAATTATAAAAAAAAAGTCATCATTCAAAAGAACATTATATACAAAAGAAATGATAATCAGAGACAGGTTTTCTCGTGGCACTTTTGAGTTGTCATTCTCATTTCTTCACTTTATGTGTCTTAGGTCAAAAGTGAATATCACGTGGTAAACGCGACCATCTTAGGCCCGTAGGGCTAGTTAGCCCTTACTACCAGTCAGTCGGACCTTGTGGGACTCAAACCCACTAACGGGGATGTCACCGTGCAGGAGTGAATCACTAATTGTCAGTCTATCTAAATATATGTCGATGTACGGCTGGAAATACGGAAGGATAGAAATAACCACATTGCGCGTGCGCATTGGATCGCTGTATCAAACTATAATAAACCTCGCACAATACAATAGGCCACAAAGTTTGCGATGTCGATTAAAATACGTTTCAAGTCTCGCATATTGAAATAACCTAAATCAAAAATTTTGAACACCATCGCTCGAATATGTATGATAAACTGTCTTAGTTTGGTAATAACCTAAATTAAAAATTCAAGACACCTCCGATACAATTATCTGGTCATCATGAGACCCTCATTCAATGAGTGATGTAGAAAATGCTACTAAAACTGAACATAACTACAAAATTTGGAATTCTTAGCTTTAACATCGGCCGAGAACTAGTTACTTGTTCCAATTAAAGCTGAATATCTTGGAAACTACTGGTCTTATTTCCACCAAATATAGCTAAGAATCATCTTGACGGACAAAGTCTTTCGATTAGAAAAAACCACACTCATATTGCTCCATCCGTTTGGGAGCTAGAATGCTACCGACAGACACACATATACGAGTCATTTTAAAAAACACGTACATAGTTAGAGGCTTAATAAAAACAAAATTACGATCGCTTCTTTTGTGTTACGAAAGTTACTGATAAGTACAAAAGATATGGGTACCTATCGTTACACAAAGGAATCAATTAAGTTTTGTTTTAATTAAAGCCCTTAACTATGTACATGTACTACATGTATTTTGAAAATGACTCATAAACAAATACAGAGTTACAAATGTCAAACTTTTAACACCACCCTTTTTGTCGGGGGTTTAAAATAAACTAATTATTTTGTGTAACGACCGTTACCCATCTTTTGTACGAGTATGACTAACTTTCGTTACACAAAGGTCTTAATCGTAGTTTTGTATTAATTCCTATGCACGTGTTTTCTGAAAAGGAATCATTCGTAAAACTGTACGACATTATAACAAATAGTTCGATATCGCGGGCTATCTCTAGGTACGGTAATGGCAAAGTTGAGGTTTTGCTTAAGAGGAAATAACACGGCTCATTTTCCATTTATTTATTTAGTTAGTTAGTTGCGCTGACATCCAACGTGCCTATTTTGCGTGAAATTATTTATTTATTTATTCAATAATAGACATGTTGACTATTTTTTTTGAGGATGTCAATCCATTCTATTTTTTATTGTGATCAAATGTCTATATGGGACTGACTACACTTAAACTGCTCTAAAAGTCAGAAATGACCGTCAAAGTTCAACATTCCTACGCCACGCTAAAAACGCTCCATGCAAAAGGCGTCCAGTGTCCAGGCTAGTGACGTTGACGTCACAGGCCGGTATGGGTACCAATAATTTGTATGGAGAAATTAAGAAATTTGCCATTTTCACCGTGAACAAGTACGTTTAAGTTCATTGTTATTGTTACCTTACAATTATTGTTTTGTAAAATTATGAGCATTCTGAAAACATTTTCCAAATTTCTTTTGGATGAAAAAAAATATCATTAAGCGTACCTACCTTTGAAGTCACATATTTCCAAAAAAGATTTATATTTCTGGATTTTTTCTTTGTTTCGTAATTTTATTCATATAACTACAGTACGCTGTAGAATTGAACATCAGTCAACATGTCTATTACATGCAAATTTACAGTACACACGACCAAAACATTTAAACACGTAGAACACAGACCATTCAACTGAGGTATCGCTCTCGTCTGTTTCCTCCTCCAAAACTTAATGTTTTACGAAATTTTAGGAACTGAAAGGGAAGGTAATATTCTTTGTCACCGATTCGATTTTTGAGTTTATTTTAAAAGCTTTTATTTTACTTACATTGTATGTAAGTATGTTTGTTCGGGTGGAATCTTGCAACTCAATTTTAAAGCAGATATCGTCAACCAATTGAGCTGAAATTTTGCATACTTACATAACTTTGATGACAATACAATAATATGGTACCATGGGGTTGATCTGATGATGGAGCCGGAAGGTGGCCATAGAAACTCTATAATAGAAAAAGCAATCCTACCGAATTTGGGCTCTTCAGAATCGTCTCAGTGAGCTTTTGATGTATATCCAAAGAAAATACAGTCGGCTATAAAAGATTATCACTAAAATGTAATTTTTGACAGAAACTTATTTATTAATACAATTTGTGTGTACGGCGTCTATTTTTGTGTGACGAGAACGAGCAGTAGTATCTCCCCTTAAGTGCCTTGAGGCGTTAATGCTGATATTAATATTACGATTAGAGCTAAGTAGAGTCATAGTATAATCACTAATCAGTAATACAACTCAAAGAAGTAGAAAGATGGGCGTTTAAGAAACTTTAAGTATTTTGCTAACCGACTTCCAAAAAACGAGAATGTTCTATGTTTCACTGATTGTATTTTTTTTATTTAGCCTCATTTCCCATCAATTCATCATAGAACTTCCACTTCTTAAGAATTTATAAATATTACGTTTAACTAATTGGCACTTTAAATAAATAAATAAATATTAAGGGATGATCTTACACAAATCGACCTAGTCCCAAATTAAGCAAAGTACCTACTATGTAATTATACTATGAGTACTAGACGACGATATACATAATATATAAATATACAGATAACATCCATGACCCAGGAACAAATATTCGAGTTCATCACACAAATATTTGCCCCGGCCGGTATTCGAACCCAGGACCGCCGGCTCACCAAGCAGGTGCATCAGAAACTGCGCCAACCGGTTGAACACCGTCAATATATTTTGTTAGTTTTAAAGAAATCGTAACTAAAATAGTACAGAGAATTAGGTAAAATGGCATTTTTAAAACAGTTTTCTCTCTTTTTTTTCTGTGGAAATATTATGTTACCTTTTTTCCTCCTATCAGATTCATAATCATAAGGAGGAGAGAAGGCATAGGTACAATTGTCAAATTCAGAAAAATGTGTGTGAGGTTTTTTCAATGCACAAAAAGACTTGGTTGTCATAAAAAGTTACGTGGCCCTTATAATTTTACAGCTGTATACTTATATATACTGCTATATCGATACAAAGATCAACACGAATAAAAAAAACAAACACCATATCTTTGGACCAATGTCTAATAAAAAAAAATAACAATAAAAAAAAACTAAAAAATAGCAATAAAAATGTGGTGTTAATTTATCCGCATTAAAAAATCATTTCGTAAATCATTGTGTTTAGAAATAAAATGTTTAGAAATACTTGTAAAACGGTTTAAACTCACGTAAAAATTGTCTGGAACGACCCGAAATGCCGTTTTTATAATTATTAAAAATGTCTACCGATAGTTATAATAATATTAGTATACTTACCTGTGTATATTGAATCCTCTGGTTACGTTCGTTTACGGCGTTGAACTACTATTCTCTTATCACTATGGTCGTGTTATCGACAGAACATTATAATATTAATATAGACACAGAATCACACATTGCTGTTCCACATAACGCCACACCAGATTGAGCAATCTTAATGGGCTAATACAGGAGAAGGATAAAAGATAGGAATTGAACAATGGACAATCATTTCTATTATCTATTCTGTGTTATAACTTATATATAACCGCTATAGATACAGAAATTCCAGGATGACTGGCAAACGTGGTTAATAATTAAAATAGAATTGGTCCAGTGCGAGACGGACTTGCTCATAAATGGTTCCGTGGCATTATACGCAGCAAAAAAATGGTCAAGTGTGAGTCTGACTCGCGCACCGAGGGTTCCGCACAAACTTTCACTTATCCCATCTTAATTGGCCTGGTTGAGTTAAGTTTGCACCTGAAATGTATGGCGCCGGAAACAAACGTGGTGCAAACTTAACGCAACCGAGTTCTCCAAATGTGATGTTTGAAAAGGACTAAGTATATTTTTTGTGATTTTATTACAAATTGTTTTCAGTTTTTTGTAAGTATTTGTAGTATGTGACGATATTACTTGCACAATTTCATAGTTCTAGGTCATCGGGAAGTACCTTATCATTTTTTATTCCCTTGAGAGTGTCGAAATGTACATTTTTTGCGACATAAACGGCCGTATCTTTTTTCCACGTTAACGTAGAAGCTTGATTTTTTCACAGCTTCAAGGAACTGTAGATTTGAGTATATGGTTTAAATTTCAACTCGATACCTCCACGCGTTCTTGAGATAAAGCGTCTTGACAGACAGACAGACGGACAACAAAGTGATCCTATAAGGGTGCCGTTTTTTCCGATTGAGGTACGGAACCCTAAAAACATTGTGTTGAAATGGAACCGTTATAATTATTTTGCTATCCGCCTTACGAGGATCGTGAAACATTTGGCAAAAAATATTACGCAAAAAAATATGTCTGTTTGGGGTAATTTTTTTCGCCTTACTACATTATTTAACTATTTATTTTTTAGTATTACGGTTAATAAATTGATCTTAAAGTTATTCAATTTTACGCAAAACTATTTAGTACCTAAGTAGTTAGTTTTCACATACAATTGTGCCGTGACATCCGTTAACTCAGTACATTTTATATTATAATCTAAATTCGTTTATCTACACCCATCTTGTTAAATTCCTATAACAAGTTCAGATATTATAGGTAAGGACCTACATTACTTGGCAGCGGACAAAATCGGAGATGTAATTTCATAACAGTACCGATCCACCGCGAGGTCACCATTACAGTATCAATTTTGATCAAAATTGATACTGTTTTTTTGATCAAAATTTATACTGTAATGGTGACCTCCCCCCTCCGCGCGAGTCACCTCATGTGTTCCTCTGCTCCGCGGACTGACTGGCAGGACTGAGTGTTTCACATTTTCATAAAAGAAAATCTATGATAATGATTATGAATATGTGTCTAGATAAAGTAGTGTATGCAATTGTACATAATTAGGTCTTAAAACACTCGTGTGATCCCATTATGAAACTCGCCTACGGCTCGTTTCATAAAACCACACTCGTATTTTAAGACCTCTCATTATGGAGCAGTTGCATAAACTACTATTAAAATGTACTGGGATGACAGAAAAGATGATTAATATTTAAAAGCTTACCCGTTTATATTTTTAATTACAAAACGTTGTCGCTGAAAGTGCTATAGTCTCTTGCTCTTAACAGAAATGGCACTGGAAGAGAAAAAAAAAATCTACCGCAAAACAGAGTTTTCTGAATTGTTAGCTCTCCCGCTTTGAACGTTGTGCAACTTGTTTAATGTACAAGGGCCCATGGCCATCTTTTATATAAACCTCTTTGACAATGGTAATTTTTTTAGCACGAGAATCCTTATAAAACTGTAAACACGAGGCGCACCGCGTTTATATGCTTTGCCGCATGTAGAAAGTTAATACAAAGCCATTGTTGTTCTAAAAACCGATTGTTGAAAGAACTAAGTTATTTTATAATGTGTTAATGATTCTGAAATATGCTAAGAAATATTGATATTGTTTTCCATAGAATAGGCTTGGAAGCCTCACGTTTCGCGTGCGAGGGGGGGTCGACGCGTAGGCAGCATTTAATTATTTTAACCAACATTTCAGGCGCCTCGCCGGGAAAGCAACCTTTTGTTGTAGCATACAGCCATTAAAATGTATACTTATATTTTGTTATTATTTTTATTGTATTAGTTTTTCATGCAAAAAGGCGTGCCACGGAACTGGTGCGTACTTTACCACCACTGTCACCTGATTGATTTTTATCTGTGATGACGAAATAAAGGCTATTCTATACTTTTAAAAAAAATCGAGTCAGACTTGCGCATCGAGGGTTCCGCACGAACTATGAAAGCACCGCATAATTGCTTTAACGAAAAGATAAACTGTACTGAGCGACAAAATGTAACTTTTCCGTTGGAAAACTGTTTTACGTAAGTACATTAAATAAATACTTACTACTAACAAATCTATAGTTTCTGATTTATCTCTATACTTTCAGTATAAGACGGTATTACTTGGCAAATTTCATAGTTCCAGGTCAATGGGAAATAGTACCTACCCTATATACCCTTGAGAGTGTCGCATCGCAATATACGTTATTATACTCGCGTACTTTAATCTGTCAATTATAATTTCACAGACAAAATCACGATAACGCACTTTTTAATCCTGTACCAAAATTCTATACTTTATGATACCCGCTACAGAACTTTAATATTCATAAGACATCTCTCTACTCAACTCTAATAATTTCAAAAAGAGAACATCAGCTTATTTGTTTTTTTATAATCGTACCACTTTAATCTGTTAATTATAATTTTACAGACAAAATCACAATAACGCACTTTTCAATCCTGTACCACAGAATAGATAATAGTACATATATAGCTATACAAATACTATACGAGTTAATAGGTACTATGAAATTTAAAGTTTTGATACATACTATCGATACCTTAGTTCACTCTCGTACTAATTACAGTTATTTTGCCAATGAAATTGAAACCACATAGAGTTGTGCACTAACGTCTTAATTGCACTGAATTTTTCCGAAAAGTTAATACGATTATGCTCTAAGGTATCGCTGTGATCACAGAATAGGTTAAGAGGCCTTATTCCTTTTAACATGCTGATTGCTTTCGACATTTTTCTCTATGATCAAACATGTTTCTTAACATATTATTGATGTTACTACCTAGACCAGGGCTAATGGGATTTATTAGTATATATTTGAAACCAACAGTTTGAATTTTTCATTGATAATTTTTGTTTCAAAAACTACTCGAAATTGAAAAAATTCACGCGGAAAGTCAGTTTTTTCAACTTATTTTCGACTGCACGCAATTAAATCATGAAATAGCTATGTTACTACCTAAAACTCGAGAAAAGCATTATTTACTTCAAAAAGTTGGCTGAAATTGTCAATATATTTGTCATAATATGAAAAAAATATTTTTTAAAAGGAATAAGGCCTCTTAAGGTAGGTTAACCGCTTAATATAATCGTAATACGTACATTTTTACCAAAATAATGTTGACTATAGAGTTCCTTTCGGCTTTATTCTCAATAGTGTTCTCTTTAAATCTTTAGTAGATTTAGTCTCGTAAAAGTGCCCAATTGGCCTAATATTAGAATAAATTCCTTGTATTTCTCTTATATCGGTAACGTGGTACCTGTTTTTATCGCTGCGCAGACGCACTCACAGCTACGCCGGCTCCCACTGCTGCTAATTTTAAACTGCTAAATTCGGGCACTTTTAGAACTGTCAAGGAATTCGCGGTGACCCTATAGATGGCGTTGGCGGCAGTCAGTGAAAATAATATGGAAGATTGATAAAACCTATGCAGTATACGAATATATCTCTGATTAAAATGTAAAAAAATAGTAACTCTTTATGAAATGTTTAAATGATTTGATAGAATGAAGTTTCTATGAAAGTACTGGCTCGTGACGTCATAAGAATTTGTAGTCAAAACACGTCATCTTTTTAGATTTTCTCCAATAAAATCGTATAATGTTCAAAAGTTAGTGGTAGTTTATTTGGTTTTGCGTATTTTTGAAAGTGTGTCCAGTGGTTTTAATGTTATTATTATTTTGATTACAGTCATTATACCTTACTAGCTTTTGCCCGCGACTACGTACGCGTGGAACTTGATAAAAGGGATTCTTAAAAGCGCCTAAGCAAATGTAAGAGTAATTGTACTTTTGGTCTAATAATTACATTTCCTACAGGGTCACCGTACCCCAACAGAAATGTTCACTCACTTTTCAATCTTTTTAGGTATAATTTCCAGGATGAAAACTATCCTATGTCCTTCCTCGGATCTTAAACCATCTCTATGCCAAATTTCATCAAAATCGATTCAGCGGTTTAAGCGTGAAGAGGTAACAGACAGACAGACACACTTTCGCATTTATAATATTAGTAAGGATTGAGTTGATAATTCAGAACGCCATCTATTTTTAGCCATTGGAAATAAACGGTTTATCTACGACCCTACTTTCAAGTTTCAACATCGCGAGACGCCTTACCCATAGTAGCTTTGCTTAGCTTGGGACTAGGTCGATTTGTGTAAGATTGTCCCTTCACCCATTATTTCCTGAATTAATTTAGTATTTCTTTATTTATTTAATGGTTCCCAACCAGCAGATCTCAGGAGTCAAAATATGGTGCGTTGCAACGCAGCGTTGCGTAAATTTATTTTTCTACTCCAGTATTTTTTTCTGTCATTTATATAGTTACGAAATCTAATATAAAGACATAAATTATGAAAGTCTGTAAAAGTTTATACTCTATTGCCCAAAAAAACACTGCTAAACGATGTTATAATGTCGCCAAAAAAGCATCACTTAGTACCACAGATTACAAGATAAACAGCTGCATTCACACAATTTGCAATTTAAAAAAAAAGCTTATTGTACTAAGGCATTGCTGCCAACTTAAAAAAAAGTTTTATCTTCAGTGCATGGATGTTTAGTATAGTGAACGTATACCTTTATGTACAAGTTCATATTTTTTGACAGATGATTAGTATAGTGAACGTATACCTTTATGTCAATAAAAAAAAAGTTTATCAGACACAATTTTTTTTTATTTTGTTGATTCCGAACGGGAACATGTAATTATTTTCTTTGTTGTTTATTTGCATTTTATTTATGAAATGTCGAGTCGTAGAAAAAGTATTGTATGCATGCATGTAAGTAGGTCAAAAAACGCTCGTGGCATCTTTCTTACGATATTCGCTACGCTCACATTGTAACCCATGCCACTCACGTTTTTTCGCCCCCTCTTATACAACGGTTTCATAAAATACTATTAAATTCGCGGGTGATAGAGGATCTACCAAATAACCCCTTGCATTCCAAATAGCCTCACCTTTCGGTAACTAATGTGTTATTTATTTTCTTCGGTTTCCGCTACTGTCACATCATCATCACTACATAGTATAAAACAAAGTCGCTTCCTGCTGTCTGTCTGTCTGTCTGTCCCTATGAATGCTTAGATCTTAAAAACTACGGAACGGATTTTGATGAGGTTTTTTTAGTAGATAGAGTGATTCAAGAGGAAGGTTTATTATGTATAATACATGCATAATTTTACTTAATTTAAAATTTAAATTATTTATTTATTAAAAGAAACACGGTAAATTTTAGAGGTTTCTAATGTGATGTCGTAAATAAACTAATTTTTTTGCGCTTACATTACAAACGCTGGCTGAACCTTACGAGATGGATCAAAATAATGTACTAGCATGTAATTTAAATTAATATTTTCGAAGATATTACAGATTTAAAATGCAGGGATATAGCGTTGCAATAGTATTTAATAAAACGTTAAAGTTAAAGTTACCGAAACGTCAGTCTCAAATAATTAATATACCTACGCTACGCGATCTAAATCTATCTTTTTAAATCGTTTTATTTATATAATGTATAGTTTGTTTTCAATAGTTTTATAGAACAGTTTTTAATTTTCATTTAATTTCAAGAGTCAGCAGTCTTGTTTCAAAAATTGCTGTGACCAATACGTTTTAAGTTTTATGGCACAGCTGTATGTCAAAAATTAGATCAATAATTGGGGTCAATTCTGGTCCTAGCGCCTGATTCTAAACTGTAAGCAAATACATAATCATACTAGTTGGCTTTGTGATCTGTAGACTTCACGGGTTTATTTCGTTATTGTTACCTATAAGAAAAAATACAAAGTATTAAGTGCACAGATGTTACGACCTTGCGCGACAGCGCATAGAACACGGTCTCGGATGGAATGAGAAACATTTATTAAAATAGAACAATTGAAACAGATTATATCGCGTATATTAATAATTTGAACCTCCCTGACGTTTCGGTAGCTTTCCAGTTACTGTTGTCAAAGGTGGACTGAGAAAACCACTATTTTTCTCTGTCAAAGTTACATGTGTGCAAACGACATAAACTATATTTTATTTATTTTTTTAAAGCCTGACCAGATATATATGAGGATTGTTAAGAGGACGCTATTTATAAGATTTATTATGGCAAGAATTTTGCAACCAATCGCAACCCACTAAAATTACATTTAGTTTTAAATACCTGTGAGTTCCACTATGTTAAGCTCGTAATATCATTTAATGGAATGCACTCTTTTCCTGACCGTTTTTCGTATAGTAAATACATGTACACTTAACTTATAATCTTAAGTTCACGACTGTGAATGATTTTCGGCATTTTCTTTGGATAATTTTAAATATTTTTCTTTTGAAGAAATCATTTCGAATGACATAGACATTGTTGACAAACCATCATAAAATCAATGCCAGTGTAAGAAATTAGTTCCAGTTTAATTCCGCAATATGGCGCATCCTCATATATTTCTGGTCAGGCTTTAAATTCACAAACTGACCGGCGATGGCGGCGATTGACCTCAGTATCACCTGATGGAAAGTGAATAAAAAATAAACGTGTGCCAGATATACATACATATACGAGTATGCCATATATGCCATATTTATATGTGACCGTCGCGGAAACTTAGGAAAATATTGAGAATCAAATTTCAGCTCAATCGGTTGAAGATATCTGCTTGAAAATTTAGTTGCAAGATTCCACCCGAACAGACATATACACATACATACATTGTTAGTTAAATACATGCTTGTAAAAAATACTTTGCGTACTTTACATACATTTTAATGAATTATATTATAGGTAAGTACCTAAATAAAAAAAATAATCAGCCCACATAGGTAAGTAGCTGATCATCATGAGACGCTCATTCAATGAATGATATAGAAAATTCTACTATAACTAGATAGATAGATAAGATAAGATAAGGTATTTATTGAATAATACATTATTTTACAGTAATAATAACTATAACCTAAGACATTATTACCTATAGCCTAAGACATTATACTTGTCAAAAAATGATATGCGCCTGAACTAGGATTCCCTGTGTTTCAGGCATAAAAAGGACTAACTTATTAACATTTTCTTAAATAAATAATCATAAACACATTAAACAATAACTGAACAAAACTACAAGGTATTCTTAGATTCAATATTGGCTGAGATTTTGCCACTGTGCCAATAAAAGCTGAATATCTTGGAAACTACTGGTCCTATTTCAACCAAACATAGCCAGTTAGCTAAGAACCATCTCGACGGACATGTCTTTCGATTAGAAAAACCGCACTCAAATTGGTCCATCCGTTTGGGAGCTACGATGCCACAGACAGACACATAAATACACATAATACACATGTTACTCATAACACCCCTTTTTTTTCGTCGGGGGTAAGACATACGTAGGTTACGCTTCATCTTTCTATGATTCAAAAATGAGGGCGTGGTCTTAAAAATAATAAAATATAAAAGGACGTAATCCAATTCATGCCTAAATGAAATACTTTCTTCAACACTAATGCCGAGGCCACATCCTTGCCAAGCCTGCAGGATGCAGTTATATGTTGAGTGAGACGGAACTACTTCGTGCTCACTAACATAACTGCATCCTCGCTTGCCGAGCCTTGGCAATAACATACATACAAACAATTATTTGTATGAAACTAAAGCATGATAACTAAAGCAATCAACAAAACCACGCGCCGGCCATAGCCACCGGTCAAACAGATACACCAAATCCGAACCCAAAACGTCCGAAACGCCAATCAACCTCCATACAACCTTGTTGTATTCGTATCGAGTGATACAGTTACGTATAGATGACGTCACAGTCGCGGGCGCCGACGTCCCATCGATGCGACATCCTTGTTTTTCTTTATTAGAGGCTTTCAAGTGGGAAAGAGATAGCGGCTACGTTATTCAGGTAGTTATCAGTGTTATCAGTGGCCGTCGGATAGTGCGAGCGTTCGCACGCGACGCGGGTGCAGTGCGATTGGAACAACCTAAAATCTATTTGTTCGGCTTATCTGACCATCGGGACACGCAGGTATGACAGACGCTGAACGGGCCACCCGTTAACGAATTACGTCAAGTATAATATATCTAAAATATAATTACGAGTGGTTTAAAACAGGCTGTATTCGATCGTATCGCTATTAGATATTGAAATATTTACCGCCGTTTTCGTTTAAACCCACGGTTGGTAATGAAAAGCGTGCAGAGCGATCTCTAAACGCCACAATTGAAATGCGGTCGTTGTGGCCTTAGTGAGAAAAGTTAGAGTTGTATTTGATGCGTCCGCACCGGAGTTGGAAGTCCCTGAAGTGAGTTCTGCCGAATCTCTAGTATTGTTTGCGTTTAGTCACAGCTGAGTTGACGACACTGTTTCAAGATACTCTTTGGGTGATTCTCATGAGCGTTCGAACCGCTGTCACAACCATGCTCTCTCTTTTGATGGCTTCATTGAAGCCATATACGGGTTATCTATTTTTATTTATATATTGAGAAATTAAAATGAAACGAGCAAAGTCTAGCTCTGATTATTACACAATTTTCTTTATGAGATATTAAAAAGAAACAAGCACGAGCTTTCCTATAATATATTGTATTAAACATAAGTAACTAACGTACTATTTTTATGTAGGGACACTTTTGTTTCATGACATCGTTGCCATGTTTAATATTAATACAACAATTTGAACAATTCGCGGCCAGATGTGATATATATTTATATCAATAGCAAGTGTTATGTATAAGTAAAGTATTACATTAAGTTTTGTTACTAATGTGTAAGTTACACCGCATATTTTTTTTTCTTTGCTGTTCGTTTGTCTCGCTATAACTCGAAAACGGCTTGGCAGATTTAGCTGATTTTGGTTTTGAAGTGTTTGTCGTGGTCCAGGGAAGGTTTAAACGGTGAGGTATTAGCAGCTTACTGACACACCGAATTCCACGCGGGCGGAGCCGCGGGCACGCTAGTTTATGTATATATTTATTCAAATGTCAAGTACATAAATGCTAGGTACATCGTCCCACAGAACTGTTTTCACGGTTTGGCTGTGGGTTCCGTGAGTCTATCTATACAATATTGTAATATATCTATAGAAATCTTAATTAATAACAAGATATAGTAGAAATTTAAATAAATTAAATACAGTCGAGGTAGTATTTTAGTAGGGCTTTTTTGAATTTATTTTTATATTTCTCCTTCCTAATTGGTCGCAGGTAAGGTTTAAGTAAGTAAGTATAGTAAGCGCTTTTCGATGAGCCTGTCCCCATAGTAATTGCTTACTCTGGGAACAGCATACTTCCCTGCAGCTTCAGACTTGGTGCCATGTTTGAGAACATTTCGTACTCGAATTTGTATGGCTTTTCGTGGATATATCCTCCATAAAGAGACCTTAGTTGTGCTGGCAGTCCAAACGATCATGAGAAACACCCTACAGTTATGGCGCGTGATGGTCAGATTTGGAGGTAAGCTTTGAATAGAGATGTGTCGTTCTAGTGAACATTTCCTGATTTATATGGAAGGAGAACGTTCTCAAGATGATTTCCGGAATTCTCGGGAACGGATGAACTAGCTGGGAAAGAGGTTTGATGTAAATTAGATATAAATAGTCCATAGAAAGTTACTCAATAGCACACTGGCTTTATTAGCGCTTATAGAGCGCTTACACAGCTGTAATAAGCTGCTACGTGGGTACATAAACGTTTAATTCAAATTCGATCAAAAAATCGGCAAATTAATTAAATTATGATACTTTTATAAAGTAGCAATAAAGCATTAGCAAAGGAGACTGGTCTAAGTTTGATTGTATTTTCAAATAGACTTCAAATAAGAGAAAGAAATTACTCAATTAGAATGTATTTTGTTGCCTTAAAACTCCGTCATTGATAAACCGATTCGGAAAATTATTTTTCTGTTCGAGAGTAGACAATTCCACGTTGATATCATAAGATTTTGTTGAAGATCTGATGATCCATACTTGCTCAATACAATGGTGTGTCGGTATGCTTCATGCAAACGAATTACCTTAAAGTAATTTATTCTCGACCTTAGATGGCAGCACTTCGGGTCCTAAAGAACATTCTGAACCCATTGGAAGACAGTAAAAATAATATGATATATCCACATAAAAATAACTTTATAAAATTTGCAATAAGCTTAAAACATAAATACCTTCTTGCCATGAATAACCATAGCCAACCTGTACAACATATCCATAACACCAAGTCTATGACCTCCGGAAAACTATTGGTACCAAGCACAGTACCAAGGGTAAACAATTACTTGGGGATAGAACCCTGAAGAAACGCATTCCGTACCTAATCAATAGTTTACCGGAGGAAATACGACGAGAGCCAAAAAAAAAAGAAGTTCAATAGCATGTTTAAAAAAAAAATGGCAAATGCGAGTCCCACTCGCGCATGAAGGGTTCCGTACCATAATCTATAACAAGTTTGTTGTGTGGGATATTTATATTATTTTATTTTTAGTATTTGTTGTAATAGCGGCAATAGAAATACATCATCTGTGAAAATTTCAACTGTCTAGCTATCACCGTTCTTGAGATACAGCCTGGTGACAAACGGACGGACGGACGGACAGCGAAGTCTCAGTAATAGGGTCCCGTTTTTACCCTTTGGGTACGGAACCCTAAAAACACTTTTTCACACTAATACCGTAATACATACTTTGTACCTACCTAAAATAGAGATTCCCTAACAGAGATCCCACAGTCAAACCAGCCACTGTGGGTAAATGTAATTAGATTTAAGGATATTTTTTTAAGGACATTGTAGTTTCTAATAAATAAATAAATAAATAATAAGACAACGAGACGTTACATAATTGACACAAATTATAACGGGTGTACCGCGATATTAATTATGTGTACAAACCGCGAGAGTATAAAGTGTCATGACTCATGACATGAGCCTACATGTTTCATAAATGTATAATTAGCTAGTTGTGAAAATAAAACTAATGTGTCGTTTTGTCCGGTGGCTGGCAATTTGCTTGACTTGTGCTCATCTAAATCCATTTCGATGTGTTTTTGAAGTAACTCGTTAATTTGTTCAGGAAATACGACTTTTGCCGTTGACTTCGTTAAAGTCGGTTATTTTGTTAAAGTAATTCGTTGCCATTCATTATTTATGAGTAATAGTTACTTGGCTCTATATTCCTGTGAAAACAATAACTAATATTAACGCTATTAGATATGTATATTAGGTATATATAACTAGAAGTTACCTGCAACTTCGTACGTGCTATTTTTTAAACCGTAGTCGGGAGAAAAAGTATCTTATAACCATCTTCGGATGTCCAGCTCTTAATAAATAAATATCGGACAACCTCACACAAATCAATCTAGTCCTACAGTAAGCTCTAGTAGGCTTATGTTATGGACACTAGACGACGATAAACAGAAATACCTACTTAAATACAAATAACATCCATGGCCCAGGCACAAATATTCGAGTTCATCACACAAATATTTGCCCTTGCCGGGCTTCGAACCTAGGACCGTCGGCTCAGTAGGCAGTTGCTTAACCACTGCGCCAACCGCATCGTCGCAGCAATCCCTGTGCTACAATTGGTTAAAATTTGTTTATGCCCCATCAGGTAGCGACAGACTGACATGACAAAAAAAAGACGATCCTGCATCACGCTATTAAGATTTTTCCTGAAATCATGACCCCTATCCATAGAAAACTGATTTTCAATACAAATCTAGTATACCGGGTGGGCCCTGTAACAGGAGCAATAAATTAAAACATAGATTCTACCCCTCAAACTGAACAACATTTATTAAACAACTTTTAAAAATAACTCATCTATAATGTAAACCTGTATAATAGACCGGGAGATAGTGACAGAATTTTCTTGGTCATTTGTAACAGTATGGCGGTTCTTCAGGGGTCTTAGTACGCAATGACAAAAAGAAAAATGATGGTCATAGCGCTGGTACCGGCGGCCCGATCGCGTGGGCGTTAGTCGAACTCGTCGGATAAATTACGAGTGTCAAACGATTTGTATCACAAAAATTTTAGTATTTTCCGATAGCCCATAAAAAACATGTAGGCGGTAATGTCATGCCATACTTCTCCGGTGTGACTTACAGCCCGCCATACCGACGCAAATGCGTTAATAAAAAATAAAAAAATTCAACCATTTGTACCAGGCTAATTTTTGCACAGTTAATTATCGTCGTGCAGCCATTTACGAAAATCACCATGCCATACTTTTCCGACGGTTCTAAATGGCCGCCATACCACCGAAAATCAGCAAATTTTTTTTTTCGCCAAACGATTTGTACCACCCTAAAATTTTTTTTCAACAGCTCCTGAATGATGATAAATAGAAGTGTGATAATGCCATACCTGTGGGAGGTGGCGAATGTGTATAATATTTTTTTTTTTATTGTAAGATTTTATTCGTATTTTGAACGATTTGTAACAGTATGGCACTAATTTTTCCTGTAAGTTTGAGGTTCAACGAATATAAATACAAAATTTCAAAGATCTAGGTGGCGGCAATCTTGAATTATAGTCAGATGTTTATATCGTATAATATTGAACGGCTACCATCGCTCGAACGATTTCTCGAGAGATCTCGGCTCATCGTGTTGTGAGACACAATGTCTGGCAACGCAGGTATTACGGCAGCTGCTTGTCAGACGACCCACAACTACATAGCAATAATTGGAGTTCTATGTATTAGAATAAGTCGACCGTTATAGTGTGCCCATGTTGCATGCAAGATGAAGAGGAAAAAGATGAAGAAGAGAAAGATGAAGGCGGCGAAGGTAAATATTTAAGAAATTAATTTTATGTTAACGATTTGCGATTGTGTATTGCGCTTGTGTGAAAAAATTAAATGATTTGTAGATACTGATGCAGTAAGCAGCGACGAGGACGACGAAAACGAGTTGGAGCATGCCGGGGATTTCGGCTTAGATGACCTCGAAAGTCTGTAAATCTTTCGGAATAAACTGCATTAATATTGATATTGCATATATATTTTTTTCACATGTACGGTATAATTTTCCCAAACCATACTTTTTTTTCAAGTTTCGAAAATTTGAAATGCCATACTGTAACAATTTGGTCCAATTTTTTTATTAATTTATATCTTGCTCGAGTGTGACAATCTTCCGCCCCATGCACACTGGGACCCGCCCATACAACGCAGTGCTTAAAACCTAAATAGTTAAAAATAAGCAAAAAAATTAACATGTCTACATTCATAATACGAAATAGTGTATACAAAACATGTTAATATTAAAGAAAAAAAAACCAGTCAAGTGTGAGTCGGACTCGCGCACCGAGGGTTACGTACAAACTATGGAAGCAGTGAACTTATTTTAAATTTCAGTATTTGTTTTTCATAGCGGCAACAAAAATACATCATCTGTAAAAATTTCAACTGTCTAACTGTCACGGTTAATGAGATACAGCCTGGTGACAGACGGACAGACAGACGGACAGCGGAGACTTAGTAATAGGGTCCCGTTTTACCCTTTGGGTACGGAACCCTAAATAATTTTGTTCAACGTGCATTTAACGTCTTTAGATACACGCTAAGTGTATATTTTTAAAGCTCTGGTATTTAACTTATTTCAAATTAAATTATGCCTTAAAATTTCTCACAAGTTTATGCTTTAAGTTATCAGGACAATTGGTTTTATCCATTATAAACCCATATAGGTAGTCAAATTTATTTATAGAAGGTCTATATTTACTCTTAAAATAACGTTGCAAATTACTCGGCGGTTTATTGAAATTGTATGGTTTTTTTATTTAAAATAAAAGAAATAAATAAAAAAGAAGTTAAACCAAAATGTTACGCACTAAAACGCAGTAATCGTAAAAAAAATATATATTTTTCCGTAAAATATAACGCCTGAATAAAACGTTATAGCAAAAGTAAGAGTCTGTTTTCGAAAACTCGAAAAGATCTTTTACTTTTGATTGTAGAATTAAAATAAGAACTTTTTTTTTAGTATAATCCACTGAAAATCTCTAAAAGATGTTTTCGTGAATCGGAAAAAAGTCATAATTTATAAAATTGCTACCCACGTGACTTTTCTTTGGATTAGCAATAAAATAAATCTATTTTCAAGAACTAAAATTCGTGAAATATAATCTACATACCTTGCTTAAAAAATACATTGTGGGATTTGAATTTATATTAACAATAAATAGCTAAAATCATTGTATTTAATCAATCAACGCTGACTACCACCGACGACGTTACATATAAAATGCTCGAACTTTGACATCATGCTACTATGTAATTAAAACTGATAATGATATTATTTCTCTGAAACAAGATGCACACTTTCCTTGTTCATACTTAAGAATGAATATAAACGCTTAGTACCCACATTTTAGAAATTAGGTTTCGAGCATTGCATTGTATGGGCGGGTTCCAGTGTGCCATGGTTACAGTATGGGATAATTATTTTTAGGTAGAATTTCATCCAAACGAACCAAATACAATGATGCCATACTGTAACAAATGATTTTATGTCTTGCACCTTGAAAACCCGTTGTAAAATCAAGTTTTTCAAGTATGTTGCCCCTTTTTCCCTCTATTAGAAGTTTGGCAAATATAATAATGGTCCCATTGCATCATATAATTTCCAAAAATCCAAATGCCATACTGGTACAAACCGTCAATTTTTTTTTTTTTTTTGTTTACGTCTTGGCTCAAGTCTCACAGTCGTCCGCCCCATGGTTACAATCCGGAATAATTTTTTGTAGGTAGAATTGTATCCAAACAAACAGAATATAATGATCCCATGCTGTAAAAAAATATTTTACGTATTGTACAGTCGTATTTTTGAAACGTGTCGAATAAATAAGTTTTTCAAGTATGGCAGCACTTTTTCCCCCTACTAGAAGTATGGCAAATATGATAACGGTCACATTTTATCAAATACTTTCCAAAAATCCAAATGCAATACTGTTACAAATCGTTTGGCGAAAAAAAAAAATTTGCTGATTTTCGGCGGTATGGCGGCCATTTAGAACCGTCGGAAAAGTATGGTATGGTGATTTTCGTAAATGGCTGCACGGCGATAATTAACTGTGCAAAAATTAGCCTGGTACAAATGGTTGAATTTTTTAATTTTTAATTAACGCATTCGCGTCGGTATGGCGGGCTGTAAGTCACACCGGAGAAGTATGGCATGACACTACCGCCTACATGTTTTTTATGGGCTATCGGAAAATACTAAAATGTTTGTGGTACAAATCGTTTGACACTCGTAATTTATCCGACGAGTTCAACTAACGCCCACGCGATTGGGCCGCCGGTACCAGCGCTATGACCATCATTTTTCTTTTTTTTATTGCGTACTAAGACCCCTGAAGAACCGCCATACTGTTACAAATGACCAAGAAAATTCTGTCACTATCTCCCGGTCTATAATAAAGTTTATTCAAAGAAGCTATGTATTGCGAAACATTTGATTGTCAATGACAATGCTAAGGCGATGTCAATGTTGGACGGAGTACCTTGAAAATGCTATTTACTTTGTTTGAAATAATGAACATATAAAAACAGTACTAATTAAAAAAAAAGTTATTGAACAGATGTTGTTCAGTTAGACAAGTTTTTTTTTAAATCTATGTTTTAATTTTTTGCTCCTGTTACAGGACCCACATGGTATTTAGATATATAATAATGCAGAAGTTAATCTTCAGCCAAGATGCATATTATTGAGGAAAACAAACCGCTCGCTTAACATCTAAGGCATCTCAAGAGATGATCGAAAAATTATGCGTACTCGTAGACTTAAACACGTTACTTAAAACGTTAATCGTTGGTTGTTATGCAATAATGGGTGGGGCACATCGCTCGTAGAACCGATAGCCGTTGGGGCAGATAGGTTCTTGAGTGGCGACCGCGGACCGGAAGACGCAGCGTGGGAAGGCCTCCAACAAGGTGGACCGACCTGGTTAGGATTTAGGGCAGAAATTCGATGAGGGCGGCGCGAGACCGATCGTTGTGGAGAACTTTGGGGAGGCCTTTGTCCAGCAGCGGAGGACTATCGGGTGATATGATATTCCTTTTAAAATGCTGATTGTTTTAGTTTTTTTTCTCTATGATCAAACATGTTTTTTAACATATTATTGATGTTACTACCTAGGTCAGGGCTATTGGGATTTATTGGTACCTATATATATTTGAAACCTACTGTTTGAAATTTTCTTTGATAATTTTTGTTTCAAAAACTACTTTAAATTGACAAAATTCACGCGGAAAATTAGTTTTTTCAACTTTTTTTCGACTGCACGCAATGAAAGCATGAAATAGCTATGTAACTACCTAGAACTCGGGAAAAGTATTATTCACTTCAAAAATTTGGTTGAAATTATCAATAAATTTGTCGTAATATGAAAAAAAAATTAAAAGCACTAAGGCCTCTTAAGCCCTCGACATTTTCAAAATCGACGCAAAACTGAATCTAGTTACCTACCCTGAATATTTCATGAGAATCGGTTGAGAAATGCGTTCTCTAGCCGAGGACACCCGGAAATCCGGATATCAGAACATCCAGACATACGAAAGATTTTTTGTCATAGTTTGTGTTGTTCTTATAGCTTTCATACTTTTCCAGCGTTTTGAAATTAATAAATAGCTTATTGATTCTTCATCATCATTAGCCTTTTACATCTATAACATACTAGCTTTTGCCCGCGACTTACGTACGCGTGGAACTTGATAAAAGGGATTATTAAAAGCGCCTATGCAAATGTAAGAGCAATTGTGCTTTTGGTCTCATAATTACATTTCCTACAGGGTCACAGCACCCCATCAGAAATGTTCACTCCCTTTTCAATCTTTTTAGGTATAATTTCCAGGATGAAACTATCCTATGTCCTTCCTCGGTTCTTAAACTATCTCTATGCCAAATTTCATCAAAATCGATTTAGCGGTTTAAGCGTGAAGAGGTAACAGACAGTCAGACAGACACACTTTCTCGTTTATAATATTAGTATGGATGAGTTAAGCAGCGTCTAATAAACTGCGGCACTTTCGAAGATGGCTGGATAGCCCGATACGAGAGCTACAGCCGCGGCCGCATAATTGACAAATAAATGTTGCGCCTATCGATGAAGGGGGAAAAGCTGCACGCTGGTGTCTCATGTCGCGCTTGTGAGAAAGAGAAGCAAACCATAGTTCATCATGCGCAACCACACCATCGCACAGTCTTCCTCCAAAGGTCACGATCTTCAGACATAACCTCCCAGTGTTGGGTGTCAATTTTGAAGGATAACATGTAACGCTTTACGCTGTTTTAAAGCGTAACATAGGTCGTCCAATGGGTCTTCAGAAAATTTGCTTAATATTGCAGATCGCAAACATACCATGCCATTTTTATACTAGGAAATACCTATACTATACCTATACTGGGTGATCAATCCAAATAGGTCAGTATGGAGAAGTCACAAAATATAAGATAGGAAAATCTGTTCTTAGGAACCATGGCGTCGATTTTAGAGTAAATAAAAACTGCATCGTTATTTTTTAGGGTTCCGTACCCAAAGGGTAAAACGGGACCCTATTACTGAGACTTCGCTGTCCGTCCGTCCGTCCGTCTGTCAGCAGGCTGTATCTCAAGAACGGTGATAACTAGACAGTTCAAATTTCAGATGATATATTTCTATTGCCGCTATAACAACACATACTAAAAATAATATATTAAAATAAATATTTAAGGGGGCTCCCATACAAACAACTTGTTATAGATTATGGTAAGGAACCCTTCATGCGCGAGTCGGACTCGCACTTGCCCATTTTTTTATAAATCTCATAGTCATACATAATTTCATAATAACCCGGTCAAAACCACTGTAAAGAATGTTACAAGCGATTACTTACAGATTTTTAATTCCCCCATGTACAATTCCCGGTTATGAATGAGACTTAAAAAAAACAGATTCTATTAAATCTAAAATCGACGCCACGGTTCCTAAGAACAGATTTCCCTATCTCTTATAGTCTTCGTATACTTCCTTACTGACCCAATTGATCACCCTATCAAATACCATACTACATTATAAACCAAATTGGGAATGTCACAATGCCTAGCTGATTTAGGAGAGATTGCTAGAGGCTAGAGTAGACAGTCATATTTGATACTGTTAAGGTGTGCACGCGGGGCATTCCATTGCCCCGTCTGTTATTTAATAATCATAACAGTACTTACAGCGTGTATATTTGATATTACCGCAAACTTTACGGGGACTTAGTATAGGCATTTATTAATATATTGCACCGTAAATTATTTTAAAAACCGAACTTTTTTTTCCATATAAAATAATTCAGCACGCAATGTATTTGTTTGTTGTTGTTTGTTGACACTTAACATCGTGATGTGACAACTGTCACTAGTAATAACAACGCCATACATTGCTGCTCAGAATTTTCAAAAACTAATTAGGGGTCATCCACATATTACGTCACGCAAAATGTCGACTTTTTGAACCCCTCCCCCCCCCTATGTCACGCTTTTTTGCTATACCTTTAACATGTACTGTCACGTTTGGTATGACCCCCCCCCCCCCTCCCCCTTAACGTGTGACGTAATTTATGGATGACCCCTATACGCTATAGCAGTTGACGCTAAATTAATAATTGTTATAAATATCAGATTATAGCACTAAAATCTCCGTCTGGCTTCAATTTGCGGTTATATCAAATATACACGCTGTATAGTACTTTTATGAAATAACATCTCTGATTTTGGTCGCTGCTAAGTAATGTAGGTCCTTTTACCTATAGTCTCTGAACTTGTTATAGTAATTTAAAAAGACGGATGTACATAATATTTTCTTCGTGACTGTCACACATAAACGTCATAAAACACTTTAACCCTTTGAACGCCAAGAGCCACTAAAGTGGTCGTGTGCTGTCGTGCCTACCACACCAACGACCACTAAAAGGGTAATGTCGGACGCTGTCAAAGCAATTTTCCTGCTGACAGATAAGGTATATTTTCGCTCTTTCTTTTTTCAACTATTGGCGTATTAGCCCCATGTTGACATTGGAGAAAAGCGTTCAAAAGGTTAAACGGATTATATCACGTATATTTATTATTTGAGCCTCCCTGACGTTTCGGTAGCTTTACAGATACCGTTGTGTTTAAAAGTATATCATAGTAATAAGGCAATCTGGGAGTTTTCTTTCGGCGGTTCTTTCTCCTCAGTAAAAGCCTTATAGTGAACCGTTGGGAGATATTTTAAATAAAATAATTAAGGCCCTTCTGTCACATGTGTATAGTTATACACCTTTATTTTAAATTCAATTTATAAAATGGATAGTTTGCACAAATGTAACTGACAGAGTAAAATTGTGTTTTTCTCAGATATGGTATCTGTAAAACTACCGGAACGTCAGGGAGGCTCAAATAATTAATATACGCGATATAATCAGCTTAAAGTGTTTTATTTAAAAAATGGGTGTAGATATAAAATTAAATTCAAAAGGATACAATAGTGGGTTGCTTAATACACGTAGCTTGAGTTCTCGAGTTACTTTTCATATGTTTATTTATAGTTCAAGTAGGGGCAAGCTTCTTATCTGATATACAAAGCATTTTAAGTAGTAAAACTTTTTAGTCGAGTGGCAATATACCTACATACATGTGTACAGATATCTGTGCTATTATAAAACTAGGGAATGCAGCGGTTAACCGATTTTGTATGAAAATAACCGGGTTTCGGTAAATAACCGGTTTTTTTCCATACTAAAAATAAAATTCTAAAATTGTATGAAAACTAATTCTTTACGGAGAGGGCTCAGATTTCAGAAAAGATCCTAATAGCGTGATGCAGGATGCAACTTAGTCCGCGTAGTCGGTAAAAAATATCCTATATTTTGATGTCCAGATGGGGTTCCAAAATTAGTAAAACATTTTAAAATCAAAATGGTAACTAGCTGCCGCCGGAGAGGCAGCGCGTGGATGTCACTCATGACAGCAACCGAAAGAACCGGCCAAGTGCGAGTCGGGCTCGCGCACCGAGGGTTCCGTAAAAACACTTATATGGGACGCCACATGTGTGGATACCCTAGCGCTGTCGTTGAGGGCAGGTGGAGCGGCTGCTAAGGCAGACACAGCCAAGCGCCGCAAGTACGCATCTCTCGGTGATAGCTACGTATTTGCGGCGTTTGCCGTGGAGACCCTAAGACCGTGGGGACCGGAAGCAACTAAGCTTTTCAAAAAGCTGAGATATTTGCTTATCCGGTCCTCCGGCGATCGTAGGGCTGGCTCGTTTCTCGTCCAACGCTTTGGCATTGCCATCCAGCGAGGTAACGCGGCCGGCTTGTGCGCAATGGTAGCGACCTAGGGGAGATAGGTACAGTCAACCAATTTGATTCCTAGGCCATTTCGTACCTTGTCACAGTGATTTCATATCATTGTCATTGTGACAAGGTTCTATAGCGGCCTAGAAATCAAATTAGTTGACTGTATAATACATATTATAGTTTAGGTCCCAATAGTTTCAGTTACGTTTAATTAGATCATAAGTTTCTTAAGGTTTAGTTAAATACTTTATATTTTGTGGTGTTTTTATTCCTTATTAAATGTTAGTGAAATTTGCACCTGGTAAATATGACGCCGGGTACAAATGAGGTTCACATAAATATATATTTTATTCTGTTTTTAGTGTCTGTTATTATAGCAATGAAAATACATAAAATCATCTGAGAAAATTTCAACAGTCTAGCTATCACGGTTCATGAGATACAGCCTGGTCACAGTATCGAGCAAAAAACGGCAAAACAAATAACAACTCTCTAGCTACCCCGGTTCATGAGAAACAGCCTGGTGACAGACAGTCAGACAGACGGACGGACAGTGGGGTCTTAGTAACAGTGTCTTATTTATACCCTTTGGGTACGGAACCCTAAAAAGTAGACGCCTCACCGCAAGCGCGTGCGACGTCGAGTCACGCCGCGCCGCCGTCGCTGCGCTGACACTACGTCGCAGGCGCTTCCGTTACGGGCTTGCGTATGGTTGACGCCTGTACCCATACCATGAGTTAACGTGACCGTGCTCGCTAGCAACAGCGTAAGCGATTTTTATGGAGTACAGCGCCCCCTAGCGGTTACTTTGTAGAACTACAATTCTCCATACAAATCCTTTACGCATTAGAGCATATCGTCACCGTAAACTACTGCAGTACATGGTATAGCCCAACGGGGTGTTTTCAGCCCACATATCGCGGATTTTTAGGGGTCCTGATTTATTTTACTGGCAACGACAAATTGTTGGTAACTTACGTTGATAGTCAGTGAATGTCGCTTACGTACATAAACAAAGAGGAAACACGACTAATTTTTTCGCAATTTTTTTAGTATTTTTTGCATAATAAAGCCCAAACTATTCACAGTGATGAAAGTCAAGTATTTCAATAGGATTCAGTATTTATTTACAAGAAGAACGAAGGATTAAGCAGCATTCCGGTAAAGAATATTTTGAATTTAGTTCATGACAAATCCTTGATAAATCGCTACTGACGTTTAATAATGCAAATATATGACGTATGCACATTGCCATGAAAGCTGTTTGTAAAGCCACTATCCCTGGGCCGACCGACGCACGCTTGTTAGATTAAGTATACACTGTTCGGCAACGAGCGAAAGGTTAGGCTTCTTATCCGTTCAGAAATGCTGATTGTTTTATACATTTTTCCCTATGATCAAACATATTTCATAACATATCACTAATGTTCCTGCTTAGAGCAGGGCTACTGCAATTTATTCGTACATATTTGAAACCTTCAGTTTGAATTTTTTATTGATAATTTTTGTTTCAACAACTACTCGAAATTTACAAAATTCACGCATAAAACTGTTTTTATTTTCAACATATTTTCGACTGCACGCAATGAAAGCACGAAAATAGCTATGTTACTATCTAGAACTCAGGGAAAAGCATTATTCACTTCAAAAAGTTGGTAAAAAAAATACATTTTAATAGGAATAAGACCTCTTAAGGCGAGGCCGTGACAGTGCCAAACGGTTAGGTCAGCCTTTATAAGGAATGTATCGTCAGCGTGGCTCTGTTTCGGATTACATCGCACTTATCATTTAATCTCCAGTTTTTTTCCACACTACCGTAGATAGAAGTGAGGCCTAGCATGCTGCGGTTTCGCCTAAGGATGGCGCTACAAACAGCTTTCATTATGGCAATACCTATTTGACCATAGTAAAAATAAATTTTATCATTAAGCGGCTTTATTCCTTTTAAAATGCTGATTGTTTTAGGCATTTTTAGGGTTCCGTAGTCAACTAGGAACCCTTATAGTTTCGCTATGTCCGTCTGTCCGTCTGTCTATCTGTCTGTCTGTATGTCTGTCTGTCCGTCCGCGGCTTAGCTCCGTGACTATTAGTACTAGAAAGCTGAAATTTGGTATGAGTATGTGTATGTATCACGCCGATAAAACGGTAAAATAAAACTAAAAAAAATTTATTTTGGGGCACCTCCCTTAACACCTGAAGTGGGGGTGATTTTTTTTTCGTTCCTACACTAGTAAATAGGTCTTTTAAAAATAATAGGGGTCTACCAACATTGTTTTTTGATAAAGTCAGCAGTTTTGTAAATATTCGCTCCGAAAATAAAAAAAATAGTGTCCCCCCCCTCTAACTTTCAAAAACCACGGGTCAAAATATTATGGAAAAATTCATGAAAATGAGGCCTTATAAGTACTTTCAATGAAAACTATGTTGAATAAAATCGGTTCAGCCGTTTTTGAGTTATCGCAAAAGTTCATAATTTTCTTTAAAATTATGGAAAATTTTGTAGGCCACACCGTGAAATTGGGCTTACCTTGTTCAGAATAAGCAACTTTACCAACACACCAATTTTTATTAAAATCTGAGAAAAAAAAGAAATCGACAACAAAATAAAAATTCGCCCAAATATTGTTTACCGGAATGCTGTGTTCTTCTTCTGAAATAAATAGTAAATCGTATTGAATGAAACTTAACTTTCATTACTGTTTATTTTGGCTTTATTATGCAAAAACTACGGCTATGCGGAATATAAGTCCTGTTTCCTCTTTGTTTACATCAGTGACATTCATTGACTTTCAAATTTACCATTAATCCAAAGATACCGGGTTCGAGTCCCGAGTGTACTTTAAGTGTTGATCTTTGTATCTATATAGCAATTAATAAATGTGGCGATCACTGACCCACATGAAAAAACCATTTCGAATAACAAAATCGTGTTTTAAAAATAGGTTTTTTTTTTTTCCTTGGTGATAAAGAGCTTTCCTTTAAGCATAACAATGCCTGTATTGGAAAGTTCCGCTTTTAATTTACTCGTTGTTAAGACTACAGTATAGCTTCGCGATCCTAACGAAATAGGTATTTACGAAAACGCATGCTGTCGCTCGAGAGCGCTCACCCCCCGGCATCGCGCACAACACATACACATCGCCTCACGCACACATCGAAGCATGACACAGCGCTCTGCTACCTGCTGCTAGGCTAGGCGATTGCGATAAATAAAGGTGGACTGTTTTGTTTTCTTGCGTACCTACGGATAGTGAATTGTTGTGGTGTGACTGAAATTCCGATATTATAAAGAAGTATTTTATTTATTTATGTAATTGTTAGTAACGAGTATGTACCTACAAGCTAAATTAATTTTTGATAAATCAGTTTGTTCCTGATGTACCGGTAAGATGTCTGACATTTTTTATTGTAATATTATTTAGGTATTTCAAAGGTATTTATATAATGAGTTACTGATATTTACGAAACAAAACATTTTTTATTTGACTTTGTTATTGTGTACGAAAGTACATAATTATTATACTTATAATGTGTACATGATATCGGAGTTACTATGTCTTTCTAGGGTTCCGTAGTCAACTAGGAATACTTTTTGACACAATTTTTGTGGTATATGTTTCTAGTGCCTTAGCAATAATTGACTGTGTGGGAATTGTGTGCAAGACGTGTTAAAGGTTTCCTTTTTAAAATATAAAGTTAAATTGGAAGTAAATAAAACGGATATTTTTAAAATAATTTTTTTTTGTTTTTTTTGGTACTTAATTTGAAAGTCACCAAAATTGCTTGATGCCACCAGAATTGTTAATTTTGTATATCATTTCACATTTTTTATCGTCTTTTTCGCATTTCCAAAACTTTTGACTCGGTGAATTTATTTGAAGTCAAGAATAAACAAAATACATCTAATATAACAAGCTGTCGGTGAGGGTAATCTTAGCTTAGATATTATGCTGGTAGCGGATTTTATAGCTCCTATCCTTTCCTATATTACTATTTTTTCTTTCTCCTCTGGCACGTTTCCTACAATTTGGAAATGCGCCCATGTGATTCCTCTCCCTAAAACCCCTAATCCGTCGTACTTTTCGCAGTATCGTCCTATGTCCATTCTTCCCGTCTTATCTAAAATCATTGAATCCTTTGTAAATCGACGTCTCTCATCACATCTAAATAGACTTAACTTGTTTAATTCTTTAGCACAACCACCGCATTGGTTAAGATCACCGACAACATTCGTCTTAATATAGAATATAGAAAAGTGACTATATTGGTGCTCCTTGATTTTAGTAGTCCTTTTAACACTGTTGATATACTTCTCAGTTTACTTAGTACTTTAAATATATCTTCAACTTCACTGTCCTGGTTTCGTGATTACCTCTGTTCCCAGTGGGTTCGAGTTGATGACCGATTTTCTAGCTGGTGTGAACCGTCTGCTGGTGTCCCCCAAGGGGGCATACTCTCTACATCGGAATCACCAAGTCACTCTCCTCCTCGTTCCATCTCTATGCAGACGATTTGCAGCTTTATGCGGCGACCAGCATTGAGGATTTTGGCTCCTTGGTTACGCAAATCAATTCAGACCTAGAATCAATCCGTGCTTGGGCTTGATCCTTTGGTTTGGTGAAGAATGCTAAGAAGTCGCAGGCTATTTTTTTTTTTTTTTTTTTTTTTTATGTCATAGGGGGCAAACGAGCAAACGTATCGCCTGATGGAAAGCGATTACCGTCGCCCATAAACACCTGCAACACCAGAGGAGTCACAAGTGTTTGCCTACCCGGAGGACGAAGATAGAATGCCTCTATGCTAGTAATTTCACCGGCTATCTTACCCCCACACCGGAACACAACAATGCGAACATTGCTGTTTAGCGGTGGGTTAGCAGGCAAGACGGTAGTAACAATCCGGACGGACCCTGCACGAGGCCCTACTACTCCAATTGTCGTTGGAAGCCCACATTTTATTTCCAAGCTTTCAGATCAAGCTAAGCCAGTCATTTTCTTTGATGGTACGCCTATACCTTGCTCTTCTACTGTAAACAAATTTGGCATTACCATGGATCAAACTTTGTCATGGGTAGGATCTGAGATCAGTAGGAAACTTTTCGCGTCCCTTCATTCATTGAGGTGTCTGCAGAATTTCCTTCCTCTTCATACGAAGATCATGCTTGCCCGCTCACTTTTGCTTTGGTCTCCACAAGTTTGATCATGTGTCTCAATACCGCGCTCAACTTAAATGGCTCCCGATCCGTCAGCGCAGATACTATGTTCTTTGTCTTTTGTATAATGTCCTTGTCATTCCTTCTTCTCCTCCTTACCTTGCAGAGAAGTTCTTTTTCATGGCGGATGGTAGTGGCCATCGCCTGCGGTCAAGTGCGAATCTGGATCTATCTATCCCTCTGCATAAATCTCATGTTTACGATGTGTTTTTTGCTGTGCGCGCCGTGAAATTATGGAATAAATTGTCTCCCGCCCTAAGGTACACGCAGTTCGTAGCATCACTCAAGGGGAAGTTACAGAAATTGTGGCTGTCGAACGAATGATTACTTGATTAGGTTGCTGTTTTTGTTATAATTATGATTATATTTATGTCATATTATTTATATAGATATTACGTAATATGTATTACATTGACTGTTTGCCTATCTCTCTCTCATTTGGTTTTTGAATTTTCATGTGTACTATTGTAAAGTTATCGTATTGTACATGTTGCTTGGTTTGTCTACCATTTACTTGTGTTTAATACTCATTCACTTGAAGGTTAATTGGAAGAAATCCCTTAGAGGGATAGGTTCGCTTTTGTACATGCTTATTTTTTGCAATGTATTTCTTGCTATTGTGTACAATAAAGTGTTTAGATACATTACATGCAAACAATTAATCTAAATTATTACTTTTGCTATTCATAATTTATTTATTTTTAAGGATGGCTAATCGCAATAAAAAAACAATCAAGAGAAGAAGTCCTCGAAAAGAAAAAAATATATTATTGTTACAAACGAGTTAGTGATTGTATTTTCAGATATTTTGGTATAACTAAAATGATTAATAAAACATTTACTTTCTTTTAATTTCCAGTAGGCAATTTCATCAACATTTTTTGACGACGCGTTTGGCTCGGTTTGTAGACACCTGCCTACTGAGCGGGCGGTCCCGGGTTCGAATCCCGGCCAGGGCAAATATTTGTGTGATGAACTCGAATATTTGTGCTTGGGTCATGGTTGTTCTATGTATTTAAGTATATATTGATCTATATAAGTACGTATATCATCATCTAGTACCCATAACACAAGCCTTCCTGAGCTTAATTTGGGAGTAGATCGATTTGTGTGAGGTTGTCCGATATTTATTATTATTATTTATTATAAATATTATTTTTTAGCACAAGTAACTAATTTTGGTGTAGATGTACAATTTTGGTGGCCAAAAAATCTAAATGGCAGTCTAAGTGGCAGGCAAATTACTAAAATAATAATAACTTTATAACTATTATGTATAACAAAGGGCCATTACCTACTACACAATATTGGTTATGATTTTATTCGTATTATTGATATGTATATAATTTTGACTCTAAATTAAAAATAAAAAAAGCCACCAAAATTAGGTAATTTTTAAGCTTGTTGCAATTCACCCTGAAACTATACATTTGTAATATAATCATAAAAAATATAGTCCTTTTCAAATATCATGTTTGGTGAACCTGGTTATATTAAGTTTGCACCTCATTTGTATACGGCGCCATACGCATCAGGTGCAAACTTAACCAGGCCAGTTAAGATGGCATAAGTGAAAATTTGTACAGAACCCTCGGTGCGTGGGTGGCTCACACTTGGCCGATTTTTTAAATTAAATTGTAACAATGATAATCAACCGATCGATCTTTTTCTTTAAACCCAACTAGTGTTAGTAGAAGTTCCTACTCTACTCCCATCATTTTTGAAACAGATTTAGATAACGATTACGCGGGCTAGGATCCTTTTTACTTTTTCATTAACATCCTTGTAAATACGTGATACTTTACTTCCTCCCCCGACCCGCAATCGTGCGATAGAGAGCGTTGCAGCTTGCGACTGACAATAGGTACTTTTTTGATGAAATTTGCGTTACGGGAGAAAACGTTTTCCACTAACTAAATCTTAGCAAATCACTTCGATTTTGATGTCGATCGCTTCAGCATAATATAATCTGGGTTTATAGGTTTCGCTTTTTTTAAAAAAGTGCATTGTTTTAATAATACAAACGGTTTCATTCAACAACGTTTTAATCACAAAAATTAGGTTTTTCAACTACCTTTAAATTAGAATCTATAGCAAATTTTGAAAAAAGGAAAACCTATAAACCTAGTTTGTCACTGTGTCAATAACATACTAAAAAATGATGGAGATTGGAAAATATTTAAAAGTGGAAAAACGTTTTCTCTTTTTGTATGGACGAGTGCGTACTATACTTCCCTCTTAACAAAAAACAAGTAAAATTACTCTTTATTATGAAATGAATACTACAATATCTAATTAGGATACACAATATCAATGCATAGGTTTCCAAACTGCATCGCCTGCGGCTGACAGCTGACTAACCTAAGCCACTCTAAGCCAACGAGCTCATTCCATTCCAGTGTTAAGGTACCGTTTACGCTGGCTTAGTAAACGGCAAACGAGTATCGTAAATATTTTCTAAAATGTCCAACTGGTTATTTTTTTTAGATTCCGATAAAATTTGGTGAGTTGGTAAAGTTGCTTATTCTGATCAGGTAAGCCGAATTTCACGCTATGTCATACAAATATTTCCATTGGGTTACACAACATGACCAACCTTACAATGCGATTGTCTTACTTGTAGAATCCCACTTTAGGACAAAATTATCACAACGTGGAAAATTGCAATAGCAATGCGCTTTCAAATAATACTTTAACATTGGAAGCGGAAAATTCTGACCACGGCTATGTCTTCTGTGTCACAAGAGCGGTTTTTATTGCTTTCCTCTATTTTTAGTAATTGAGTATTAGACTTTTATAATACATTGGTAACTAGAGGATGTAACTTCGGCCGCGTAATTGTTCTTCTTTATCGTAGTCACGTAAAAAAATATCCAATAACCATCTTTGGATTACCAAAATTAGTTTAAATTTGTCTCGTCGTATCGGCGTGATGAGTGGATAAAGAAATGTTTACCTACAGATGGCGCTAAAAGGTTGGCGCCGTGCGTCCATAATAATACTGGATCGCGCTGCTAAAAGTTATCCTCAAAATAATGATGATCAAAATCTCCGCAGAAAACTGATATTCAACCTAATTTTATAATTCTACATATAACAACTAGTATAGATAAGACACTTCGCATAAGTCGACATTCAAACCTTCAAGAGAAGAGCGTACTCCCACCTGAAAGGAAACGCACTTGTGACTCCTCTGGTTGCAGGTGTGGGCGACGGTAATCGCGCACAATTCGGCGATCCGTTTTCTCGTTTGCCCCCTATGACATAAAAAAGGACAAGAGGCGTAGTAATAGTAAAAGTAAATGACAAATGGTCTATCCACTACTACTCTAACAGTCAAACATTTGGTCGAGTAGTATTTTAGTGTAAACGAGGCTTTGCAGTTATTTAGACTTGTCAAGTTCAAGTTAATTGAACATTCGATTTGAAGCGCACAAAACGTTTGCCGGTGTTGTATACAACTGTCCGGAAAACTCCGTCTCGCGGTTCGTGTCCGGATCCGGACGTGGTTCCGGAACGAGAACTGAAGTTACAGGACATATTTAATTATTGCATTAAGCGGTTTACACTCACGTGAAGCTGTTAGGACTTAGGAACGGCCCGACATGTTTCGAACTCGTACGGAGCTCTTCATCAGGGACTGCTACCCGTACAGCGGCGCGTTAACTTAAAAAATCGGCCAAACACTTCTCATCTTAACTGGCCGGTTTAAGTTAAGTTTGTACCTGGTTTGGCGCCGCATATTATTGTATATATGAAAACTGCAAAAAATCTCAAATACCCCCTGGTATTTCGGCTCTCAATACCACTTCACCGCATTTGGTGTCGAGACCCTGGGCCCGTGGGGTCCAAGCGCTAGAATTCTTTTTAAAGAGCTTGCGAAACGGCTCATCGACACCACTGGTGACCAAAGGGCTGGCAGCTTCCTCGCTCAGCGTCTCAGTATAGCAATACAGCGAGGTAATGCTGCCAGCGTCTTTGGTACAATGCCACGGGGGCCATTTTTAGGGTTCCGTACCCAAAGGGTAAAAACGGGACCCTATTACTGAGACTTCGCTGTCCGTCCGTCCGTCCGTCCGTCTGTCACCAGGCTGTATCTCAAGAATGGTGATAGCTAAACAGGTGAAATTTTCACTGATGATTTATTTCTATTGCTGCTATAACAACAAATAAGTACTAAAAATAAAATAAAATAAATATTTAAGGGGGGCTCCCATACCAACAAACTTGTTATAGCCTCCTAAGACCCAATCTATTTTTAGGACATTTGTAATAGCGACCCAGTGACCTAATTTTAGGTACATATGCTTGCGGCCCAGAACTTAGAATTGTAATAACATGTTCAAAACATGAAATAAAAAACAAAAACCTCTATATGTGTACTCAGAACAAGTAGCACTTAACGATTTAGATATGAAATTTAGAAAAAAAACATGTCCCGTTATTAGGTTGTTGGGCTTTAATTCGAAGAAACTATGATAATTAGTACTTGTAAGTATTATAGAATTCTTAAGTGTGTTCTTAGATTTGAAGGTTCATAATTATAAAGTCGAAAACGGTTTCATATGTTTTTTTATTATTAAAAATCGTTTTAGGAACATTTTTTGTTCATTGATTATTAAATAACTTCTTAAATTTGGCTTATCCTTCAAGTAAAATCAATATTGTTAATCACAGGCTTTAAAATGGCTTATTGCAAAAAAAATATTATCATACAACGATATAAGAGATCACATCCTTAAGTTAAAACTAAAAACTAATAACTATTTAACCAGTCTTGTTACAAGTTATCTTATATGTAAGTATAACCAGTCTAGTCAGCAAAGTCAATCTCATCCTTCGGAGGAAGATGTTGAGAAATCTATGGAAGCACGCTGGCGACTTCGAGGTTAATAATCTAAATCCCGTTCGTCATAATCAGCGTCACTGGTTTTGAATTCTGATACGTCCAGGTTCACGTATTTTTCTAAATCTTGTTCTTTCAATGTTATAAAAAATACACTCAGTTAATACCCAACACCCTAAAATTAAGACAAGCAATGCGACCCACTTTTACAACAACAACCCAATGACCTAATATTAGGACATAAAACTTTATACCCAAATTCTGCTTCAATCCAAACACGACAGAAAAAAATATAAGCATAGCCATATAAAGTACTCTTTAAATAATTAGTTTTATATTCATTTATTGCAAAATAACAACAGTTTTCAAAGAAAAAAAACAGATTACTACGACGCTTCCTCGTGGCCGCCATTTTCGCCGACATTTACGTGACAACTGACAGCTTCTTTTGATTGAAATGTCAAAGTTGACAGCTCATTTTTGGCTGCGTTCATCACCGACATATTTGAGAAAGTAAAGTTCTGTTTCACGCATATTTCGAATCACCGGACATGTCTTTAGTCTGTGTCATAATTTTAGGACCTTGGGTAGATATTTGATAAATTCATACATTTAATTGGGCCGCAATGAGTACGATCTCTGGTCTTTAAAATAGGCCGTTGGGTCTTAGGAGGATAGATTATGGTAAGGAACCCTTCATGCGCGAGTCGGACTCGCACTTGCCCAATTTTTAGACTTATTTTTATTGGGTGATTACCTCTAAGTACTGAGTTCTTTTCTTACAATTTTATGTAACTGGTTTTCAAAATAAATAGGTACTATATGCATGTATGTGTATATTAATAGGTTATATGCGTACCTAACACTACTTTATTAGTGTAGGCACCTACTAATAGTTTTATTATTTTTAATATCTACCTTTTTGTACACGGTGTTAGTTGGTCTATCTGCTCATACTCACTCAATTGCTCAAAGGTTAACTGGAAGAGATCCCTTATAGGGAGAAATTCGCCTTTGTACGTATGTTATTTGTAATAGATGTATTTTTATTTTTTTTCGTGTACAATAAAGTGTTTACTTACTTACATAAGAGGCATCCCTTACGTTTTTTTACATTTCCTGAAGGCTTCAGCGCAACTCACAAAACCATCAGATGTCCATTCATCTCGTTCCCGCCCGTCCAACCAGTCGAGACGGAAGATGAGAGCGTTGGGTCATGCTCCAATATAAACTCTATATTTATCAATATAACAGTAACTTCAGCTTGCATCAATAAGTACTACAAGGTTACTGAAAACGTTATGCGATTATCGTATCTATGACACATGAATTAAGATTGCATTTGACTTTATATTGCTATTGCGTGACGCTAAAGACCTCCGATTATATAGTATCATTGCAGGCTGCGCGGGCGCCGATGTATAAAGCAAATCAAAAGAGCGTAACCACCACTCAATTTCTATGGACTTCCGACTTTTTGCGAGGGAGCGTCTGTGGGTAAACATTTCAGGCGCCGCTTCAGTACCTAAATAATATTGAGAAGTAATCTTGACACTTACCTGTAAAATTTATTTGAAAGTGTGGCTTTGACGATGAGATTGGTTCCGCGGTTACAAACTACAAACCAGATTAGTTGTCCTGGGTTCGAGTCCCAAATGAGGCTAAAATTTGTCAGCTGGAATATTTGTTCCTGGTTCATGGATGTCTTATATCTATTTAAGTATATATGTTTCGTATTATTATATCGATTTATTTATGTAAGGCTAACGACCCGCGACGGATTCGCACGAGTGCAATGCTGATACATTATGCATCTATTATATATAAACCTTCCTTTTGATTCACTCTATCTATTAAAAAAAAACCGCATCAGAATTGGTTGGTTTTTAAAAGATCTAAGCATACATAGGGACAGACAGATAGCAGGAAGCGACTTTGTTTTATACTATGTAGTGATATGTGGGATACCCTATATGTAAGATGTAGGTATCGCACATACACTCAGAGAAAAATCCGGAGACAAGGCTGCAGTTTTACGTTGTTAACAAATTATTGATAAAACAACAAAACTAATTTGAGACATTGACAACCTAGCCTTTGTTAGCGCAGCAACCTTAATTTTGTGACGCGCAAAAATTGCGAAACTAACAATAAAAATGTTGTTAAACTATCAATTTTTCGATACCTTGTCAAAATAGCAAAATAAAAAATGCGAAATTAACATACTTTGGCTTTGCTAATTGTACAACGTTTAAATTGTGAGTTGTGGTTTTAGCAACTTCGAGGACCTTTGTCAAAATAACAAAGGATAACTCTGCGAAATCTTCACAGTTCAAGCTTGTGCGGTTCGCAACGTTCGCTGCCACATTGTGTTTTACTTTGTGACGTTAGCAACTTCAAGAGCCTTTGTCAAAATAACAAAATAGAACTCTGCGGGATCCACAAGGCTAAAGTTTGGGGGTTCACAATGTTCACCACCCCACTGATTTGTACATTGTGATATTAGCAACATTAAGAGCCTTTGTCAAAATAACAAAGGGTAACTCTGCGAAATCTTCACAGTTCAAGCTTGTGCGGTTCGCAACGTCCGCTGCCACATTGTGTTTTACTTTGTGACGTTAACAACTTCAAGAGCCTTTGTCAAAATAGCAAAGGATAACTCTGCGAAATCTTCACAGTTCAAGCTTGTGCGATTCGCAACGTCCGCTGCCACATTGTGTTTTACTTTGTGACTTTAGCAACTTCAAGACCCTTTGTCAAAATAACAAAGGATAACTCTGCGAAATCTTCACAGTTCAAGCTTGTGCGGTTCGCAACGTCCGCTGCCACATTGTGTTTTACTTTGTGACGTTAGCAACTTCAAGAGCCTTTGTCAAAATAACAAAGGATAACTCTGCGAAATCTTCACAGTTCAAGATTGTGCGGTTCGCAACGTCCGCTGCCACATTGTGTTTTACTTTGTGACGTTAGCAACTTCAAGAGCCTTTGTCAAAATAACAAAGGATAACTCTGCGAAATCTTCACAGTTCAAGCTTGTGCGGTTCGCAACGTCCGCTGCCACATTGTGTTTTACTTTGTGACGTTAGCAACTTCAAGAGCCCTTGTCAAAATAACAAAGGATAACTCTGCGAAATCGTCACAGTTCAAGCTTGTGCGGTTCGCAACGTCCGCTGCCACATTGTGTTTTACTTTGTGACGTTAGCAACTTCAAGAGCCCTTGTCAAAATAACAAAGGATAACTCTGCGAAATCGTCACAGTTCAAGCTTGTGCGGTTCGCAACGTCCGCTGCCACATTGTGTTTTACTTTGTGACGTTAGCAACTTCAAGAGCCTTTGTCAAAATAACAAAGGATAACTCTGCGAAATCTTCACAGTTCAAGCTTGTGCGATTCGCAACGTCCGCTGCCACATTGTGTTTTACTTTGTGACGTTAGCAACTTCAAGAGCCTTTGTCAAAATAACAAAATAGAACTCTGCGGGATCCACAAGGCTAAAGTTTGGGGATTCACAATGTTCACCACCTCTGCACTGATTTGTACCTTGTGATATTAGCAACTTCAAGAGCCTTTGTGAAAATAACAAAATAGAACTCTGTTAAGTTGATTTATAATGTTTGCGGGTGTTACAAGGGTAAAAAAATCCAATAATAGGATGTTTTGTTTCAACCTTTTCACTGTGCGACTGACGCCACGACGGCATTTTGCCAAATGTATGGTATATCAATACAACTACTAAAACATGGCACTCTTTTCTATCCCCTCTAATAGGAATCGCAATTAAGCTACCTTCATCTATATGAAAGCGTGTCCAGGTTCGCACACGAGGCATTTTGTTCGACGATTTTATAATTCGACGATACGGTTGGCGCAGTTTGTAGTGCAGCTGCCTACTGAGCCAACGGTCCTGGGTTCGAATCCCGGCCGAGGCAAATATTTGTGTATCTATATATGTACCTATTTATATATTGTGTATTATCATCATCTATTACCCACAGTACAAGCTTTGCTTAATTTGGGACTAGGTCGATTTGTGTACCTAAAATTCTCCCTTAATATTTATTTTGTATCTTTTTATTGATTTTAGAAATAAAGACGTACTTATTATGCAGACTAGTCTAATTTTAAGTTTAGTTATATTTTGGCAATTTATCTTAAAATATTGTTAAAGTATTATTTAATGGCTTGTGTTTAAACGCCTACCAAATATGATTAAACGCCTACCAAATATGTTGATAAATTACTACCAATAAATTCTTAATGGAGGAGGCAGATTGTAGAATTGCTTTCGCGTTAAACGCCATCTCTGTTTACACATCTTTGAATGTTTTGTTATTCTATCTCAAAATGCTCAATATGTATAAAGTATTTAAATAAAATGTTAAATTAAACAGTTTAGGCATCATAATAATATTACATTTATAATAATTTTTATTTTAGGATATTTTTCAATGTACTTATATTGTTAAAATCATGATGTGCATGCTTATTTTGGATGACATTTATCTGTAATGCCTGTCCTTTGTATCTTTATTTTTTGAAATGAATGTTATCTGTTTAGTGTGCCAATAAAGAAAAAAAAAAAAAAAAAAAAAAAAAAAAAAAAAAAATAATGCTTGCCAAAACGGATGAATGCTCACCAAATAGTGTATCCCAAACTATTCTATAAATAAAGCAAATAATTCTTTTTCTTACATGCTATAAAAATATATGAACACCGTTGAAGTTAATTTCAGACCAAATAATCTATATTATTGTCAAATGGATGTCACCAATATTTTATATTATTACTTCCATTTTAATCATTTTTGCTGAGGCAAAAAACTAAAATGCTCACCAAAATGGTTTTTTTCACCAAAATTTCAAATTGGTGCTAGGCGGCTAAAACTCGGTATCGGGGGGCTCTCGGGGCTCAAAAATATGAATCTGAAATCTTGTCCGAAAATTCGGTCAAATTCGGAAAATATCGAAAAAAAAAAAACGATTCAAAATTTCAAATTGGTGCTAGGCGGCTAAAACTCGGTATCGGGGGGCTCTCGGGGCTCAAAAATATGAATCTGAAATCTTGTCCGAAAATTCGGTCAAATTCGGAAAATATAAAAAAAAAAAGATTTGTATGGAGAAAATTTCAAATTGATATGGCATAGCTAATAATGACTACCGCACATTATGGAGCGTTTTTTAGGGATATAAAAAAAAACTAACCTAACCTAACCCGGCCGAGTCGGATCTGCTCTGAAAGGTGATCAGGATTAGATGGTTACCTAGCTGAAACACTAATTTATGACAACAATATTTGGTGAGCAAAAAATCCATTTTGCCAAGCAAAAAGATATTTTTGGTAATAATTTTGATATTTTATGAAAACAATATTTGGTGAGCAAAAAATCCATTTTGGGTAGCAAAAAGATTTACGGACTCAACATAAAATTATTCTGGTGTAATGTACCTATATCGATTTTGGAATACAAAATGATTTATATGGGGAGCACTGTATAGAGTGGGTTTAATTTATATGGAGGCAATTCATTTTATTTGGAATATAGTTTTGGGGTATAAAAGCCATTTTGGTGAGCGTTTAAATTGATCCCGATGTAAATGAAATCGACTGTAATCAATCATTAGAAGTTCTCTAATAATATTTTTGGTTTACATTTAATATAATAAGTAGGCTTGGGACTTTTCACTGCTCGCCGTGGTTGCCCAAACCATGGAGTCGTCATATGATAATAAAATATATTCAAAGTCAAAGTCTAAAAATTTAATGTATTATTAAATGTCATAATTTATGTTGTTACATTTGTAAGGGGCACGTTATAATATGTAGTTTGCAATTAATTTTACAATAAATCTATCGGTAATTTCATATTATACATAGTGGTCACAAATTATGCATCCTTTTTGATAGGTACTTACTTGTGTTGTGACAGACTACTCGTACTGACAACTTTTCGCAACTTAAAATTAAGAAACATTTTGAGTACCTACTTTATAAATTGTCACTTTTGATTGAAGACCGTTACAATAATTACTAGTTTAATTTAAAATGAATAATTTTGTGCCTGGCGAAATTGAGCTCTGGTTAGAGCCATATGAGGAGTTTTTAAAATATGATGACGAAAAGTCTTGTATGTGTTGTTCTCTATGTGATCAATATTTCAAAGCTGCAAAAAAATGTTTGTTGTAAATACACTAACCTAAGACTCAAAAAGTCCATCATAATAGGGCATGTCAACAGCCAAAATCACCAGAAGAAGACCGGAAATATAAACGTTTTTTATTTAGATCTATGTTTGTTTCTCGTTAATTGCAATATTGCATGAAACAAAGTACAATTTATAAAGTACTCAAAATGTTCCTAATTTTAAGTTGCGAAAAGTTGTCACTTGTCAGTATACGAGTAGTCTGTCACAACACAAGTAAGTACCTATCAAAAAGGATGCATAATTTGTGACCACCAAGTATAATATGAAATTACCGATAGATTTATGATAAAATTAATTGCAAACTATTATAACGTGCCCATTAAAAATGTAACAACATAAATTATGACATTTAATAAAACATTACATTTTTAGACTGACTTTGAATATATTTTTTTATCATATGACGACTCCATGGATTGGACAACCACGGCGACCAGTGAAAATTCCCAAGCCTAATAAAAGTACCACTTAAATTATTAATTTGCGTTATCACCTAATCTAATAATAAATAAATTTAACAGACAGTCTAAATTTTACAAAGTGAAAGTGAAATGAATTAACTTTATCCAAAAAATAGTCACACATTGAGGGGGAGTTTATTGAACATGAGTTAGAGCAGGCTACAAGGGGATGTTCGTTTGCAAAAATAGCGGACCTCAATCTGACTTCTGATATATATTGTATAGATCCCAGACATCCTACAAACGAATGTTGCCAACCAGTTTTGTGGTCCCCCTCCCCCCACCCCGGCAATTAAAAATGCCATACAATATTTTCTTTAAAAGTCATCAAGCCATGCCGTGTGGGGTATCAAATGAAAGGGCTTATTGAGTAGATCACGAATATATAGCACACTATAACATTTCTTACACTTTCTCTAAGATTTTTTTGAAATTTTACTAAAATGCTCCATTTTCGAGTTAACTTTAAACCACTATAGATTGAAAACTAATGAATATATTTTTATAATTATAATTTTTAATAACTAACAATAGTCCACTGTTTACGCACCAATAGTTCGTACAGTGAAGAATTGTAAAAACTTGTAACAAAATCAAACGGTTGAGAGTCCGAAATTTTAAGAAATATATTGAAATAATGAACTTTATTCTGCAAGTAGGCCACAAGGGCACTTTTACATGTCTGAGTCTACCGGCATTTCACAAGAGGAGACCACTGTTGAGAAGAAACGCCGAAAGAAACTCAACAGTCAGTCATTTTGAAATATCGAAACTCGCCATCTTTGATTGCTCCCCCCGCTCCCCCGTGCAACTTTTTCACTGTATGAACTGTTGGAGCGTAAACAATGGACTATTGTTAGTTATAAAAAGTAATAATTATAAAAATATATTCATTAGTTTTCAATCTATAGTGGTTTAAAGTTAACTCGAAAATGGAGCATTTTAGTAAAATTTCAAAAAAATCTTAGAGAAAGTGTAAGAAATGTTATAGTGTGCTATATATTCGTGATCTACTCAATAAGCCCTTTCATTTGATACCCAACACGGCATGGCTTGATGACTTTAAAAAAAAAAATTGTATGGCATTTTTAATTGCCGGGTCGGGGGGAGGGGGACCACAAAACTGGTTGGCAACATTCGTTTGTAGGATGTCTGGGTTCTATACAATATATATCAGAAGTCAGATTGAGGTCCGCTATTTTTGCAAACGAACATCCCCTTGTAGCCTGCTCTAAGTGTCATTTTTATTCACAAGCGAGGTACGAGCGTTTAAATACCTGTCAGTTCAGGAACTGACAGGTATTTAAACTAATGTCAATATAATGCGGTTGCGATTGGTTTCAAAATTGTTGCCATTTCAATCTTATAAATATCGCTCTCTTGACAAATCCTCATATATTTGTGGTCAGGCTTTACGTGGGATATGAAATCAGGAAAATCAGCACGTGAGGTGCATAGTTCATAAACAGTCAAAAATAAAAAAAAAAGCCTTGCCGGCGATTTTGTTCAACAATAATATAGGTACTATTTTTGGTACTTACTGCCTTTACCCTAAAACGGAATTCTAAGCAGTGATGCCAGATCTACTGATAAAGCAGTAAATCTACCTGATTTTCATTATTATTATTATTTAAAAGTCCTTTTTATCAGCGCCATTTCTAAAAATATCTGCCAGACGACTAGAAATGCTGGCCGATCTGATCAAGTCAAGCATCACATTATTATTATTGACAGGAAATCGGCCATTGGTTCTCCGGCGGCGGTGTTGATATCCCATAGATTTAATCGACCGACTTAATCGTTCAGTTGCGTGTGTAGGACTTTATGAATGTTAATCTGTCACCTTACCGTCAAATATTAGTAATCTGTGAAATGCAGTGTGTAATCATATCAGGGGCGTTACTCCGAAAAACGAAATTAGAAAATTTCGCTGTCGAACGGTATACCCGTCTCTTTCTCTCTAATATAGGGTGAAAGAGATGGGAATAGCATTTGACAACGAAATTTTCGAATTTCGTTTTTCGGAATTGCGCCCCAGGTTGGTAACTGTGGTGTTTGTGTGTTTCTAATGCATGAAATGACTAACGTAACGACTTTTAATATTAGAAATATAAACTTTTAGGATTTTTTTCTCAATCTACTGATTTTATTTTTTAATTTCTACTGTTTCTTAAAAATCTCATCTGGCAACACTGATTCTAAGAAAGGCATTTGATTGTTTAAGCCGCAATGTTAGTATTGCGGAATTCACAAGGGAAAAAAATTTCAACTTGATAATTTCACAACTTTTACATTGCGAGATAATATCAGCATGGTTAAAAACACAATGTGAACTTTGTTAAAATAGTGATGTTGACTTTGTTAAATTCCCAAAACTCAAAAGAATCGTTCATTTCAGTGGCAACATTCGTAGGATGCGCAGTGTAATTGTCGCGAACGAAATAGCACGCGAAACATTAAAGCGAAAGTTTTGTTTTAAAAATATTTATTGTTTTTTTAAAGTCAAGAAATCAAACGAATGGTGTTTGAAAAAATATATTAAAAGGATGGACGACTTAAGTATGCTCCTACTTAACTGTGATTTGATACACCTTTATGGTTCGCTAAATGGTAAGTTATAATTGTGGTTATAATGTATTTTAGTTCTAAATGGTTACTAGTGATGAAATTAGTAATTTTTCGTTGCTAATCGAATTAAATTGATATGTGTTTTATCCCAATAAAGTATCACTAGTGGAACTCAAAGTTTTTAGGTTATTTTGCATTGAAATGGTGATTTATTTTTGTAGACATTACGCCTCGTAATGGCTTTTTACTTTTTCCTTCTGAAAATCATCGAAAGTACATGTTGTAATAAAAATATGGCCCTTTGAAGCCACATAGAAAAATAACATCCATTACTGAAACCATGCTCATAAATCTTACCAAAAATATTGCGGGCATGGCATTTTTACCGCCATGACAGTGCACGAGCAGAAATTGTGGTTGAATTAAATGGAATGCGTACATTTATGTAGCACTTATTATTTATTTATATGCTTATAGATCAGGGCGCGGATCTTGATTTTTTGCTAAATGCGAATGACCATGAGCTGTCAATATTGGTGCCGGCAATAGTTCAAAAAGGAAAACTGCGCATGGCGTTAGATCGAGAGAGAGAACGCGTGAGCAGCTTAATTTTTTTGTTCATAATACCCACTGTCCATTGCCCTTCAGACATGGCATACCTACCGATTGCGTTACGTGTGCGTGTACGTTTGCAGCATCTCGCACGTGCAGGTGTCGCTTACGGTGCTGGAGTGCCTGGGCCTTAAATATAATGGGGGGGGGGGGAAGGGAGCACGAATTTAAAAACATGAGGCGCAGCCAAATGTACATAATATTGACACGAGTGTAATTTAATACATTTTCATATTCATATTAATATGTAGTTGCATACACTACTTAATTTTTAGGGTTCCGTACCCAAAGGGTACAAACGGGACCCTATTACTGAGACTTCGCTGTCCGTCCGTCCGTCTGTCACCAGGCTGTATCTCAAGAACGGTGATAGCTAGACAGTTGAAATTTTCACAGATGATGTATTTCTATTGCCGCTATAACAACAAATACTAAAAATAAAATAAAATAAATATTTAAGGGGGGCTCCCATACAACAAACTTGTTATAGATTATATATATATATAGATATAGGTACGGAACCCTTCATGCGCGAGTCGGACTCGCACTTGCCCAATTTTTTTATTGTCCATGTGTCAACACTCAAAATATTATTATTATGTTAACGGGTAAAAGGCTGCATTTTCACCAGTGGGAGAATGCATAGCGAGTATGAGGGATGTGTTTTTGCTAACCAATAGAATCAAATGTGCTGAGCGAGGATAAGCATATAAAGTTATTTCATTGGTTAACAAAAACACGTCTCGCTACGCATCCTTGCACATCTCTGGTTAAAACGCCTTATGGTTAATTAAGTCACCGCTAAGTTTATTTTTTCTTTACAGAGAAAAATTATAAATGATCCGAGGGATGCAGATATACAGCAAGTTATAGTTCCACTTCAAAAGCAAGAATCCTTCGCAATTCCATCAAGTAGCCGAACATCTGTTGTTGCAACAACATCAACTGATCTATTGGTAATTATGATAATATTTATCTATACTCTGTATTAAAGATGTATCATGGTTTTGTTAGATGTTCATTTATGTTACTCTACTGTTTTTAAATAACAAGCGGTTAGCCAAGTTGCGTAGAACACTGCCTGCAAAGCAAAGCTGTGGACCCGGTCAGGACAAATGCACATGTGATAAACACCAGTATTTGTTCCTGAGTCTTGGGTGTTTTCTATGTATTATTTAAGTATATATCTATGTAACTATTTTATTATTTATATCGTCATCATAGTTTGGGACTATTGTGAGTCCCTAGATATAAATTTTAATTAAATAAATATTATGATTGTGCCTAAATAACCACATGACCTGCAGGCCTATGATGGTTGCTTTTATCACGCGATAAATAAGTGACAAAGCATCCTTCACATATTGACAAAATGCTAGTGTGAGTGACAGATGCTTTGTCACTTATTTATCACGTGATAAGCACAACCATCATATGCCCGCTGATTTCTAGCTCTTTCGTCACTCAGTGCTTACTTGATTTTCAGGAATGGGACATCAATTGTGACGACTTACAATTTATAGATGCAGGCAAATTCATAGGAACTATTACTGGCGGATTTCTTAAACAAATTTTAGAGAGCACTAGTATTGGGAAACCTCTCCTCAATAAAAAGGTCTTATCCTCTAGTGACCGAAAGGTACTAACGGCCCTTATTGTTGAGGCTGAGGTGCGGAAATTGAAAGAAAACACAGATCCAATAAGAAAAGAAACCTGGGAGTTGTGGACATCAGAAATTATAAAGCTTTTCCCAGGTGAATCAAAGGGGGTCTATTATAATCCTTTTCGACTCGTAGATGGAAAAGCTATTCAAGCGAGTGGCTTGATAGTAAACCGGTTAATCACAGTAAGAAGGAAGTTGAATGCTGAGAACCGCTGCCGCAGTAGAAGCCGTAACAGCAGTAGCGACAAGAGCAGCGACAGCAGCGAAGAACAAAAGAAGAGGAAAAAATCTGCTGTAAAATCTCCTGCACGGGTTAGACCTTTTCCTGACTCTTTTCAAATAATAAGTACCAATGAAGAATCTGTAAAAGATACTGTGCAGTGGTTAAAGCACTCCTCTTCACCGAGAGAATTAGTAGAAACAAAATGGAACAACTGTCTACAAGAACGCATGGCTGCACTGCAAGAAGGCGACCATATTAGTTATTTGAACATCTTCCCAGCACTGCAATGTCCTTGGGGTTATGAATTGGTGAGTCAAAGATAATAACTAATCAATGTTCATGATCTCCGTTATAACACCAGGTCATCATTTTGAGTTAAGTTGTTTTCATACCCAACTGCCCAAAGGTTTTGCAATGTACGTATGCATGTTTAATGATTTGGCACGCTCTACTGCGTTAACCATTCAGCATTGTAAATTAAATTCCTTAAGACTAATTATTTCTATATATTATGCAGTCGGGTTTTTGATTTGGTTTTATTTTAAATACTCATATACATTAGCAACATTTCTCGTTGTAAGATTATGATATCATTAGATATTGATGATTGATGAATAACAAAATTCTTGGTTTCAAGTTCTAATTGAAGAACAAATGTTTAATTTTTGCTTATTTTCAGCTGGCCAGTGACTTTGACAAAATATACCCGGAAACAGAAGGAAAGTTCGAAGAAAATTTCCCGGTAGTGAAAGGTCGCCTGCTATCATTACTAGATGAGAAGGCTCAACAGCTAACACGAGCTGACACTTCTATTGAAAGTGTTTTGGATCTTGCAACATGTAAGTTATCGTTTTTTCTTAGCAGATATCAGTGTATTTATTGCCTCTATCTGTAAATGCAGTATAAATATTTTATTTGTTCAGCTATGAAACGCTGTAGGGCACTGCAATATAAATATAAACTCCTTCAATAAGTAAAACAACTGTCCATCAAAGCTTTCCTATAAAATAAAGTACTTACAGTACGATTAAAATCAGTTAACGATTCGGCCAACATAGAGTAATCAATTAACAGATATGACCGATTCACAAAATTCTTTTTGTATTTGATAGGGTATACTTCCGAGATGGTCCCATGTAAATTTTATCAAAATCGGTCAAGCAGTTAATGAAATATCAACAAAAATCGGTTGAAATCGGTTTTTAATTTTTTTACTTAAATTGATTATTATTAATTAATAAATAAATAGTAATATCGTAGGTACTGTTACTTACATCAAACAGTATTTTTTTTATATATTGTATACAAGTATAGCTTTAATAAATAATGAATGTTCAAATTCATGTCGCTTCTGCATAATAAATTTCTTAGGTCTACCGGTTAGTAATGTCATCTTGGCAGGTGCTATATACATTGCGTTTATGATACTTCAAATTGAATGCTACCTATAATACAATAAAATTAGCTGAAAATTTGGCAAAATTAAATGACAACTTTTATCTATCAGGATATGTAGGTTACCTATATAGCCAAGTTTAATTTTATCTACTCTCCCCCCCTCTCAGGGGTGAGCGTCACCCCCCTCGTGCCCTCGAATGTGTTCCGAAGCGCGGTATTTTCCACTTTAAAAGAAAACCGTGTACGATAGATACAAACTGTACGAGTATACGAACGAAATAATCCTGAATAAATTTACCATAAACCTTTCATACATACAAAAGTGATATCACTTATACAATCAGCGCAATCTGTTATCAAATACGTTTTTAATTATTAATCTTTTTTTTCTGCTAAAAGGTTAGTTATCTCAAAAACTTCACACTTGAAAAAAATTGCAAAGTATATCGTGTGACATATCAAATGAAAGGGTACATTATGAACATCTCAAATATATATATTTCATAATTGTAAATTAAACGGTTTTTAAGTTATTTACGAAAATGAGCAAAACTTGACGATGTCACCACACATCCCTTATTTCCTAAAACAGTAAGTCTAAAAAAAATTAAAAATACAGAATATAGTTCAATACTTGTAGATTACAGAAAAACATATAAGACGTCTATGGTATTAAGTAGTAACACCGTTTAACTAGTACGAATATTTATATTTTGCATAATGGCCAAATGGCTTAAATTTTAAAAATAGCATTGCAACGGTAAATGAAAGAGTAACAGAAATAAATTATACATTTTTAGAAATATCATTTTCTATTATTTACTTTTGTCATACATGTTTTGGCCGAAAAGTGTGAAGTTTTTGAGATAACTAACCTTTTAGCAGAAAAAAAAGATCAATAATTAAAAACTTTAGTATTTGATAACAGATTGCGCTGACTGTATAAGTGATATTATTATATATTATTCGCTTTTGTATGTATGAAAGGTTTATAGTAAATTTATTCAGGATTATTTCGTTCCTATACTCGTACACTTTGTATATATCTATCGTACACGGTTTTCTTTTAAAGTGGAAAATACCGCGCTCCGGGACACATTCGAGGGCGCGGGGGGGTGACGCTCTCCCCAGAGAGAGGGGGAGAGTAGATAAAATTAAACTTGGCTCTTATAACCTACATATCCTGATAGATAAAAGTTGTCCTTTAATTTTGCCAAATTTTCCATACAGTTCAATCTAATCTTCTTGAACTACTAAAAGACATCGCGGTAATGTATTTCGTGTCATTTCCGTCTCCGGATTGAGGCGATGATACCCGAGAAAAGCCGAATCGTTAACTGATTTTAATCTTATTGTATCTCTTCGAATTATTAACAGAGGAAAAGTACAGATATTGTAGATGGCGAATTTTACCAAACAGAAACTTTACCCACATTAAGAATTACTTATTTTTGCAGCGGGAGAGGAACAAGCGAACATTGCGGCTTTTCTAGCAGTTCCCCTGTTGCTGAAACAGATGCATACTATTCCCGTGAAAGGCATCAGAAAAACTTGGAATCCTTCGAGGCTGGAAGTAAGCAACGCGTTTTTAAGCTTGGTACCATCTACATCGGACCTTCAAAGCCACTTTTGTAAACGGAAGGCCTCATTGCAGGAAAAAAAATTGCCTGTTCTTCCACATTTGGTTGCTGTTGGGGCTAGCTGGCAGGATGTTACGCAGTATGATTTGTTAATCTCTGAAGACATCAGATACACATTTACCAGTATTTGTAAAGCTGTTTCATATACATTTAAAATTCTATGGGCAATAGACTTACCATATTCAAAAGATTGTGCCCCAGTCTGGATGTTTATCCAAAGAAGTATATATGTAATGAAGAGCAAGTTTGACACTGAAGGCACTCCTATGCTAGATTTACTTGCTTCTGTTTCTAACAGGCACGATGGTAATACTGTGTGTAATATGTAAAAGGTCTTTTGTTCAAATGAAGCAATTTCAAACCCATTTTACATTCTATCATCCAGGAAAATGTTATATTTGTCCAAGCATGGGTTGCGGGAGAACTTATCAACTCTACAATTCATTTAGGCGGCATTATTTGAAACAACATTTAGATTCTTCTATGTTACATCAGGCTTCAAGTAGTTCATCAAGTGTACCGGATTTTGCTATTGAACAAGAGACCTCTCCTGATGTAAATAATGATCCATTAAATAATGTATGTACCGCGACCGAATTTCAAATTAAAGAAAATAATAGTACTATACAGAGTAATAGCAAACAAAATACACCGCCGCTAAGCGACACTTTAGCTCAACTTTTCTCATCCCTGTATAGTAATCCTCATTTGCCGAATAATGTGATAGATACAGTTTATAGCGGTATTTACAACATGTTCACTTTATCAATTAGACCTCTGTTACCAGTGACATCTAGCTCTGCCGTAGCAAAACTGACAACCGATCTAGAGATATTTAGTTCAACTTATAAACGACATCAGTTCTTTGAAATAAAGGGTACTTTGGTTAATCCTGAGCCTTATACTGTAGGGCGACGATTTGATTACGTAAAAAAAAAAGGTAAAACTTATTACCAAGCAGTAGAGTGCGTAGCCCATAAAATACCTATTAGAGATGTGTTGCACAGATTTTTTTCGTTGCCTAACATACTTCATGAGACCATTGATGCTATGAAAAGACTGATGGCTCATGACACGTCAAAAAGTATAGAGCATTTTATGCATGGTTCATTTTGGAGACAGAAAAATCATGGAGACAAGATGATGATGATTTGGTGTAGGGACGCCCGGCCGGAAACAGGCGGGCTGTCGATCGCTTGACTGCGTTCATTCAGCCCAATTCCCAATTGGAGCCAACGGTTACTGTCCCGGCGGCGCTCCCATACAGCCTTCTTCCTCGAATCTTCTTGTTCTCCTGCAGAAGGAAAGGACATCTTTAAGGTTAATGTCCCTCAGCTCTTCCTCTTCTAGTTTATCTTTTCTGAAGATGCTATATCGTGCTATCGCATACATGCCACACTCTGCTATAACATGCTTGCTCGTCTCCTCCTGTCCACAGTGCGAGCAGTATGGATCACTTGCTACACCCATAATGTGTAGGTGCCTGTTAAGGCTGTTGTGTCCCGTGATTATACCTGTTAATAATCTGAGAGTTCTCTTACCTAGTTCCAGTAAGTACCTGGTCCTTTTTCTGTTGATACCTCCTAGGATCATCTTCGATTGCCGACAGTCCGTTGTCTCTTGCCATTGCCTATTGGCCTCTTCCTCCATTAACCTAGCTATAACTCCTTTCGTGACTTCTGCCGATATTGGCAGTGCTGGTTCGGGACCTATGAGTTCCCTCTCTGCTCCTAGCCTTGCCATCTCATCTGCCCTTTCATTCCCTGTCACACCCTGATGTCCAGGTACCCATGCCACCGTAATCCTGGTGTGTCCTCCAAGTTTGTTCAGGGCTTCTCTGCATTCCTTTACCAAGGACGAGCTTACCGTCTGTTTGTCTAGCGCTTTTAGTGCCGCCTGGCTGTCTGTGTATATAACGACAGATCCCACTTCCTGTGAACATTCATCTATTATTTGTGCACATCTCATTATGCCGCATACCTCTGCCTGAAATACGCTAGCGTATCTCCCCAGAGGTATGTGTACCTTCTTATCCAGCTTTGGTATCACTATGCCGGCTCCTGCGAGTTTTGTCGATTCCCGCCGAGAACCATCCGTAAAGCATATAGTCACGGGGTGTTCAACCTCTATTTTCCAGTTGTCCCTTTCTCCTATGTGTATCCTATATTTCTTGTCGAACATCTCCTGTCTCTTTATGAGGTCGTTGTTTTGGGTAAGCATCCCCATCCTCGAGTCTGCTTCCCTCTGAATAAGTGCGTGTCCCTTGTCCACCACGCTTCCTCTCCATTCCTTACATGCTTTCATTCTGTACCATTGTTCCATGGCCTTCTTCTCCGCTTCTATTTTCAGTGACTTGAGACCGAGCATGATCTCCATCGCCTGCGTAGGCGTTGTTCTCATTGCCCCCGTGATCATAAGACATGCCAATCTTTGTACTTTTGATAGTTCTTTATGGTATTCCTTGATGTTGGCCTTATGCCACCATACTATGGCACCGTATAGTACTCTCGGTAGTATCACCGCCTTGTAAATCCAGTGTATCATAGCTGGTTTCAGGCCCCATTTTCTTCCGACCGCCCTCTTACACTGGTATAGCGTTCTTATGGCCTTTGCCGATTGTTCCCTTATGTGTGTCTTGAATCTGAGAGTACTATCTAGCGTTATTCCCAGATATTTGAGCTCCTTGACTACTTCCAGTTCTTTGCCTTGAATACTGATAGGCTTTATTTTCTCTATTTTCCTCTTATTGGTGAATAATATTAGTTTTGTTTTATCGGGGTTTAGATCCAGTCCTCTATCCCTGCACCATGCTAATATTTCCATCACTCCTCTTCTCATTATGTCTCTGACCACATCTAGTGCCACTCCTCGCACCAGTATGACTCCATCGTCCGAGTACGCTTGCACGTATAGACCTCCTTTATTTATCCTCTCAATTAGGGAGTCTAGAAGTAAGCACCACATCAGTGGTGATAAGCATCCCCCTTGTGGGAAACCCCTTTTCGGTCTTATCTGTCTCACTTCTCCTCCGAGTTTCGCCATTACAGCCCTTCCTCTTAGCATTTTACCTATCCAGGTCCCGATGGTAGGATTTATGCCATCTCTCTTTAGACTTTCTTCCACCGCTTCAAAGGTTGCCTTGTCAAAGGCTCCCTCCACGTCGAAGAAGCATCCTAGTGCGTAGTGTTTTGCTTCCAGTGATCTCTCGATCCTTACTGTCAAATTGTGTAGAGCCGTTTCCGTGGATTTTCCCGCCATATATGCGTGTTGGTTTCCATGTAACGGCTTTCCACTATTTCCTATTTGTGTTCTTATGAAAGCGTCTATCACCTTCTCCAGTGTTTTCAGTACGAAGGATGATAGGCTTATACTTCTGAATGACTTCGCCTCTTGGTACGTCTTTTTCCCTGGTTTTGGTAGAAAGACGGCACGAACTTTTCTCCATGCTTTCGGGATGTACCCTAGGGCAATACTGCCTTTGAATATTTCCGTCAGATGCTCTTTTATCATTTCGTAACCCCTTTGGAGTAGTCCCGGGATTACACCGTCTGGTCCCGCGGCCTTAAAAGGAGCGAAGGATTTCACTGCCCAGGCCAGTCTCTCCTCCGCTACTACTTCCTCGGCTGTCTTCCAGTCCGGTTCATCATAGCCTGACGGCTCCTCTTCCTCTTCCCTGGCTTCTTCACAGTCTGGGAAGTGCGCCGTCAGCATCACTTCCAAAACTTCTCCCGGGTCCGTGATCAAACCATCGCCTGCCTTCAGACTTCCCAGCTGGCATGCCTTATCGCCTGCTAATAGTTTCACCACCCTTGCCCCCTCCGAGTAATTATTTATCTCCTCCGTGTATCGTCTCCAGCCTTCCTGGCTACATTTCTCCCTCAGCCTGCTGTAAGCATTCCGAGTTGCTCTATACATGTCCCAGCTCTGAGTGTCGTTCCTTTTCACGGCTTGTCTCATCGCCCTGCGTGTTTTCTTCCTTTGCTTTTGGAGCTCCTTGTTCCACCATGGTTGTCCTCTCCCAGTCTGAACTGTTTTCTCAGGGCATGCTTTGTGGAATGCCTCCATCATGCTTCTCTCCAGCCCTAATGCAGCCTCTTCCAACTCCTCGATGTCCTTACATCTCCTTGGTTTTGGCGCGTTGGCTCTCAATTCTTCTTCATATATTGCCCAGTCTGTTTTTCGTGGGTTTCTTATCCTCAACTTCTCCATTTGGTAATCTATGCTATAGAGTAGTCTCCGGTGGTCCGACATACTGTCCTCCCTGTCGACTCTCCATCCTTTTATCCTTTCGGTAATTCCTCCCATAGCTATTGTTATATCTAATACCTCCTTCCTTACCCTCGTTACGAACGTGGCGGTGTCCCCCTCGTTCAGTATGTCTAGGTCTTTACTTACTATGAACTCTAGTAGTGATTCTCCCCTGCCATTGGTGTCGGTGCTTCCCCACACTTCGTTGTGCGCGTTGGCATCGCAACCTATAAGTAGGGGTACTCTCTTACCTTGATACATCTGTACCGCCTCTTCGAGCTCCTCCGTCGGTGCATTGCCCTCGCCCGGTAGGTAGCAGGACGCCAGCGCCACTCTCCTCTTCTCCCCGTCCTGAGCGATGAAGCATGTTTCCACCACTACAAGGTCTCTGTAACATAAGGTCATAACACAACCCATGTTCTCTACATTGTTACTCACAAAAATGCATGCTCTAGGAGGTAGCTCACCATTCCTTTCGTAGTGGAGAGCCCCCCCCAGATGTCCCAGGCCTGTCACTTTATTTCTCCACGCATAGGGTTCTTGCAGCAGGGCAATTTCAACTTTATTCCTTACAACATACTGTCCTAGCTCGGACATTGCATCTTTGCAGTGTTGTAGGTTTACTTGGCATATGCTTATTTGTGTTTGTGTTTTTGTTGTGTGTGTATTTTGTGTGTTATGTGTGGTGTTCATTGTTATTGTGTGTCTGTGTTGCAGTCTTCCCCTTACTCGGTGGGTGCATCACTGTCGGCATCCATACCCTCCCCTACCGTCTGGATGTCGACAGATCCTGCCCCCGCCTGTTCAGGTATTGGCTTTCTTGATGGCGGAGTTATTTCATCCGCCATCTGCTTCTCCTTTCTCTCTTGGTTTCCGAACGATTGGGCCCTTATAATCCTGGCTCGGATTTTGGTGCACTGGAAGTAGAGGCTCCTGGTCCCCTCGTCCCCCCAGGTTTCCTCCACCGCCGTCGGCACCGACAGGCAGACCTGGATCCCTGCCTGTTGCCTATCCCAGGATACAAGGGTCCACTCGTCCAACTTCAACTCGGGCTTATCCAGGTTCTGCGCCCTCAGGAACCCCACAAACATCTCCTTATTTGTGTTCGTGTCCCCGGGGACCCAGACCTGTACCCTCGTCTGCTGCAGTCTCCTGGTCACCAACTTGTGACCACCTACGATGCCAATGTCCCGGGTTAGGAGCCACTCCCTCGACTCCTCCGACACTGGTGTCACAAGGAAGAATCCTTCTGCCACCAGCCCCGAAGTTGCAAACTGAGGGGCTCCTAACCCGGTCTCCCCTGACAGGAATCTCCGCACCTCTGTCTCTATCAGGTCATTGACCCTGTTCCGGATGAGCTTTGCCAGAGCTTCATCCACCAAAACGCCATCCTCTCGGCACACAGCGACGGCGAGATCCCGGTGCGCCCTTGCAACGCCCCGTGGTCCCTCCGCCGCCGCCTTGCCTTGGTTCTGGCGCTTCGCTGGAGGACGCTCTGACTGTCCCTCATCCGTGCTCTGCCTTTTTATCTTAAGACCCCGCTTGTTGGGGGCCAGGCTGTCGGGGGGGTTTCCCCCGGATCCGCCAGCCTCTCCCCCACCAAACGCGATCTTGGCTCTTCTCCTTTCTAGTTTGGCCCTCCTCTTCTCCGCCTTCGACTGGTACTTGTGGAAAGTACCGGTCCCTTCGTCTGCTGGTGCGTGTGCTCCCGCAGTCTCCTTCGACGGCGGCGACGCGAGCAACTCCTCCTCCCTCAGTGACAGGCCTCCCATTTGCTCGTGGACATCCGGGGTGCCTGTTGCCTCTCTTCTTGCTCCTGACGGGGGTCCTCCTCCACCTGATGTGCTCGGGTTCCCTCCCGGTCCTTGCGCTGCCACTGGCGTTGCGCCCTTGGCCCTTCTGCCTGCTTCAGTGTTTACTGACATACTGTCTTGTTTAGAATTCATATTTATAAACTGTAATGGGAAGAAAACTATTAGAGTGGCAGCAGTGCTCCCGTACTACCCCCCAGCTACATTTGACGTACGCAGTGAACGCCACCTCCCCTGCGCACAGTCGTTCACGACAGCGATTGTGCCGAGTAAGCCCGCAAGCATGAGGTAGCAGCCCCTGAGTTGCTTTATGTGACAAGTTCGTTCAGCTTCCCAGTCCGGCTCCTCTCCGAGCCTTACTGTTCACCTCCCTTCGTCGTCACTCCGAAGTCCGGGTCTACGCATCGTCCGCTTCACCCCGAGACAGTCACTAGTGACATCCCGGGGATCCCCGACCTCCACGCTTCTCCATTCCCGGATACACCTCAGGTCCTACTCCCCCTCCCCTCGTCCGCTTGCGAGCCCAATCCGCACCAACCCCCCGCTGCCCACAGCCGGCTGTGAGGGCCTTCGGCACGTCCTCCCACCCCTGACCCTGGGGGTTTTGTAGACACATTGCTATACCAGAACTGAGGTCTGATATGTCAATGTGTCCGTTGCACTCCTCTTTTACCCGGGCTTGTGACCGGCTCCATTGCTGGAGGCAGAGTTCATGGAGACAAGATAGTCATGCCCATATTTTTACAAATTGACGATTTCGAGACATTGAACCCTTTGGGTAGCCATAGTGGTGTGCACAAACTAGGAGCCGCATACATTTCTCTTCCTTGCCTGCCGTACTATTGTGCCTCTCTGTTAGGTAACATATTTTTAGTCTTACTCTATCATTCCACTGACAGAGTGGAATTTGGGAATCGCATAATATTTCAGCCCCTGATCGACCAGTTTAATTATTTATGTAAGCATGGAATAGTTTTTGATTTGCCAGATTTCAAGGGCACAATTTACTTTGAATTGGCATTAATTTTAGGAGATAATTTGGGCTTGCATAGCGTTTTAGGATTTATTGAAAGCTTTTCATGCAATTTTCCTTGTAGAACATGTAAATTAGAGAAAAAAGTCTTGGCAAATCAGGTTTATGAAGATGAATCTCTCTTAAGGACTGAGTCAAATTATCTGGAAGATTTAAAAACTAATGATTCATCTCGAACAGGCGTCAAAGAAAAATGTATATGGCTCGACATAGAAAATTTTAATTTATTTGCGCAAATGGGTTTTGATGTAATGCATGACATGCACGAAGGCTGTGCGAAATACGTCATGTGCTCTTTACTTGTGGTTTTTGTAGACAAAATGAAATATCTCACAATTGATATAATTAATAACAAAATATCCTCATTTCAATACGGTCCCGATAAAAAAGATAAACCCGTCACGATGGCCATGTCCAATTTACGAAATGGCAATATACGTTTAAATGCTGCCGAAATGTACACATTTTGCAAGTATTTTGGTGTAATGTTTGGTGATTTCATTCCAAGAGATAATAAATATTGGCAACTGTATGTTCAATTAATGACTGTTCTAGATTTTATCATGTCACCCCGTTTTGTATCTGAGCAAATCGACTATTTTAAGTATATGATCGCTGACTTTTGCGAAATGTACATCACACTGTTTAACCAAAGTCTTAAGCCTAAATTTCACAATTTACTACACTATCATTCGGCAATGTTACGTTTTGGTCCCTTGAGATTTCTGTCTTCAATGCGCTATGAAGCTAAACATCGCTTCAACAAGCTAGCTGCAAAATCAACAAATAACCGAATTAACATGACACTGACCGTAGCTCGAAAGCATCAGTTGATGTTAAATGACATATTCTTCAAAGAAACTGTTCGTTCGCCTCTTTCGTTTGGGGGCCAAGCAGAAGTACCAGTTAGTGAATGTAAACAGATTTTCGATCAAATGCAATGGTCAGATATTACAAAGTTATATAAAGTCAGTTGGGCTGCAAAGTGTTCAGAGCGTTACCAAGTAAATTCTGTAATAGTTACTGCTATTAATGAAGAAAACATTTATTTTTCCAAAGTTGATGACATATATGTTGATGGGGTGTCTAAGATTATTTTAAAGGCTAAGCCTTTACAAACAATAGGATTAGATACTCATTATCATGCTTATAATGTACTGGACTCATTACAATCATCACCCATATACGTTGATCAAGAGACAATGCAATATCCGTTCGTATGCAACTGTGTAGTCATTGGGCATAACATTAATCTTCCTGAGTATCATATCGTACTTAGTAAACCGATTTAATTAATCAAACTGAGAAGAACAGTGTGTTGCGGGTTTCAGATTTTAAATATAGGTTTTTACTTTTACCACATGTATTCACACGAAAACTATACTTACTGATATCTATATTGGTAAGAACATAACAAAAAAAATGACATAGACAGCTAACTTTATGATTTTTCTTATTAATCTATGTAGAACAAAGTAAAAATGTAGCTATTTATAAAAAAAACTGTGCAAATATCACGTCGAGTGTTTGAAAAAATATATCTAAAAACAATAAATAAATATGAAACCGATCGTAGATTCTGAGACCAATTCCTCTGGAAAACTTACTCCATCAATCACAAAATGTCTTTTTATCGAGTTCTCGAGTTAGGGTTTTTCTGGCGTTAGTACAGGATCATACTGTTTGGTGGCCTCCTAGGCAATTTTTAATTAAGTTATAGCAGAGTATGTCCTGTAGGTAACTACCATTAAATTATTTTATATTTATATAAAAAGTATATATTTAACTCGGATGTACTATATTCTCTGACTATAGGTACTTAAGTATTAGGTAGGTAGAGTTAGTTTTAGGTTAGTGTTCGTACTGAACAGCTTTAGGTTAAGTTTACCGTAGGCCTAGATGCATTGGTTTCCAGCGATGGCCACGCGGTCTCCAATGATGCCAAGGTACCCTTTACTAGTGATTCTTTGGTCTGAATCTTAGTCATATTTGTAGTTATGACGCGTAAGATTCATATATTTGTATAACTAGGTTACCTGGGCATGTATATCTAAATGGGTAGCCTCTAAACGAACGTAAAATGCGCAATTGCGCATAACATTAATCTTACCGAGTATCATATTACATATTTGTCAACGCTCTTATTTTATTATATAAATAGAGTTTAACTCGAATTTCGAAGCAAGTGAGTGGGGGATTTAAGATCCTTTCGTACGTCACGAGTGTGTTGTTTGTGGCTAGGTAAAAATTAATTATTTGTAGTAATAGTTATTACTAGGCTTGGGACTTTTCAATGCTCGCCGTGGTTGTCGTCCAATCCATGGAGTCGTCATATGATAAAAAAATATATTCAAAGTCAAAGTCTAAAAATTTAATGTTTTATTTAATGTCACAATTTATGTTGTTACATTTTTAATGGGCACTACGTTTTTCTTATGAAAATTGACGTACGAATGCTGTTATTGTATACGTATTGAAAATAATGGTTCGGCGATGTACCTACCACTACGATATTTTTTTGAAAATACTGACGTTCCAATTTTTTTATTAAACAGTAGAGACCAAGGAAAAAGTCACGAACAGCCAAGCGGAATTAATTAATATAAATAAAATCACTAATCATTAACATTCACTTTTAATTTGTACACAATAAACAGCATTCGTACATAATTTTGTTAATAAGAAAAATAGCTAATATCACTTCTATCAATGATATACAATTTTAAAACCTATAATAATCGAAATTGTAATCTTCTGCGGAACCGTAATGTAATTTTTTGTGTGCGTGTGGATTGAGTGAGCACCCTTCAAAAATGAAAAAAAATGTGCTGATCATTTAGTAAAAGTTCTAAAACAATTGTAAAACTAATTGATGAATTTGTAAAACGATAAATAAAAAGAATACATTCATTAACGTATGCTCACTCAGTTCTCACAAACAACCAACGAAATCTGTGAATGTGTTTATTTAACATATAATATTTATATCCTAATTTTTAGAAAAAAATATGCTTAAGGTAGGTAATAATTTGTAGATCACCTGGTTACGTATTTAAAGTTTTACAAATTATTTCGTATGCTCACTCAATCTGCACACTTTCGAAAACCCGATTTCTGATGGAAATACTGCAGATTGAAACTTCTATATATGTATATAGTTTAGTAAAACTCATATGGGAATTTGTAAAATACAAAACAAACCGCTAACGTGGCAGATTTTTGGATAATACATGTTTGTAAGTACTCACTCAGTCCACACATTATTCGTAAGTTAAAAATGTAAATATCTTAAGATTTTTAGTATCTAGGAAACTACAAAGTAGTTCAACTTTTAGTAATTTTTTTTACTAAATATCCACCATCTAAAATGTCATATTCGTTGTCTGCTTTTAAAGATATTGAAATTTCATTTTAAAATACAATCTAAGATACAGTCCACTTTTTAGATTGTATTTTAAGAAGTGGAGTGTGATCTAAAAAGTGGACTGTATTTTAAAATAAAAATTAGGATATAAATATTATATGTTAAATAAACACATTCACAGATTTCGTTGGTTGTTTGTGAGAACTGATTGAGCATACGTTAGTGAATGTATTCTTTTTATTTATCGTTTTACAAATTCATCAATTAGTTTTACAATTGTTTTGGAACTTTTACTAAATGATCAGCACATTTTTTTTCATTTTTGAAGGGTGCTCACTCAATCCACACGCACACAATTTTTTGGTTACGAATCAATAACCCAAATGTTTGGAAATACCTATATAGGAAATAAAAATATAATTTACTACATAAACTACATGCATTAAAATTGTTTCCTTAAGTTTGCACTTATTAAGAATGATTGCGTCGTACCCTTAACTTTGAATTATCATATATGTTAATTTATAGTTTGCCACTATTATCTGAATAATTTGTATTTAGTGGTTAAGATTTTTATTCTATTCTCATGGACATATGCAAATGTTTTTGATTAATAAACGTCAGTTTAAATATTATTTATTGTATTTTTTAGGTAGCTATTGTCGTTCCCCCCGCAATATTATACTTTGCTAGCTCTGCAGTGTAATATTGCGGGGATAGCAATGCTGACGTTGCTAGCTCTGCAGTGTAATATTGCGGGGATAGCAATGCTGACGTTGCTAGCTCCGCAGTGTAATATTGCGGGGATAGCAATGCTAACGTTGCTAGTTCCGCAGTGTAATATTGCGGGAATAGCAATACTGACGTTGCTAGCTACGCAGTGTAATATTGTACTGCGCAATATTACACTGCGGAACTAGCAACGTCAGCGTTGCTATTCCCGCAATATTACACTGCGGAACTAGCAACGTCAGCATTGCTATTCCCGCAATATTACACTGCGGAACTAGCAACGTCAGCGTTGCTATTCCCGCAATATTACATTGCGGAACTAGCAACGTCAGCGTTGCTATTCCCGCAATATTACTCTGCGGAACTAGCAACGTCAGCGTTGCTATTCCCGCAATATTACTCTGCGGAACTAGCAACGTCAGCGTTGCTATTCCCGCAATATTACACTGCGAAACTAGCAACGTCAGCGTTGCTATTCCCGCAATATTACACTGCGGAACTAGCAACGTCAGCATTGCTATTCCCGCAATATTACACTGCGGAACTAGCAACGTCAGCGTTGCTATTCCCGCAATATTACATTGCGGAACTAGCAACGTCAGCGTTGCTATTCCCGCAATATTACTCTGCGGAACTAGCAACGTCAGCGTTGCTATTCCCGCAATATTACACTGCGAAACTAGCAACGTCAGCGTTGCTATTCCCGCAATATTACACTGCGGAACTAGCAACGTCAGCGTTGCTATTCCCGCAATATTACACTGCGGAACTAGCAACGTCAGCGTTGCTATTCCCGCAATATTACACTGCGAAACTAGCAACGTCAGCATTGCTATTCCCGCAATATTACACTGCGGAACTAGCAACGTCAGCATTGCTATTCCCGCAATATTACACTGCGGAACTAGCAACGTCAGCGTTGCTATTCCCGCAATATTACACTGCGGAACTAGCAACGTCAGCGTTGCTATTCCCGCAATATTACACTGCGGAACTAGCAACGTCAACGTTGCTAGTTTCGCAATATTACTCTGCTAAATTTCACACAGTTAAAGTTGCTGCGCCAACAAAGTCAACATTGCGAAGCAGGAGCCAAACCTGACCTTGTGAAATTCGCAAGGTTATATTTCACAAAGTTAACGTTGTTAAATAGGAGCCGACAGAGTAAAATTGTGAAAAACATGACCTTGTGAAATTCGCAAGGTTATATTTTCACAAAGTTAACGTTGTTAAATAGGAGCCGACAGAGTAAAATTGTGAAAAACATGAACTTGTGAAATTCGCAAGGTCATAATTCACAAAGTAGACACTTTAACTTTGTTGTTTTCACAATATTTTTTCGCAAAATTAAGGTTGTTGCGCTAACAACTCAACCCTGTCGGCTCCTATTTAACAACGTTTTTTTGTGATTTTAACAATAGTTTTTTCTGAGTGTAGGTACATATGTTTGTTATGCGGCTTTACATACTCGTATATCAAAACCATTATTTATTGTATTATACCTACATATTAATTTTGAACATATTCAGAAAAATATGAAAGAAAAGTTGCCCCACATTTTTAGCTAAGAATTACCTCACCTTGTGGAAAAGTTGCCAGTCCCAACGCACAAGGAGTACAGAAGTACAATTTCCGTTAGTAAAGCCTTGGTTATAAAATACTCCTACTGTACGATTTTCTGCGCTGTGACCAATCACCGACAGTGAGGAACTTATGAAATTAATATTTTAATTTTAATCAGAAATTGACATATTTTAGAAATTGTAAAAATGTGGTAGTACGTTTTTAGGGTTCCGTACCCAAAGGGTAAAAACGGGACCCTATTTATAAGTCTCCGCTGTCCGTCTGTCTGTCTGTCACTTGGCTGTATCTCAAGAACGGTGATAGCTAAACAGATGAAATTTTCACAGATGATGTATTTCTATTGCCGCTATAACACCAAATACTAAAAATAAAATAAATATTTATGGGGGGCTCCCATACAACAAACTTGTTATAGATTATGGTACCGAACCTTTCATGCGCGAGTCGGACTCGCACTTGCCCAATTTTTTATTTGATTTTATCGGGAGAATAAATTAACGGCAGAATTTTAGATGCTTAAAACGCTCAAATCAAGAAAATAGGAAAGAATTTCAACTAATAAATATTTATACTGCATTATTAATAACTGAAGGGCTGAAGGCTTACTGTTAACAGTCGTGTAATGATTCTTAACGGATAAGTAGTAATTTATTTCAATTTCATGCATCATGAAGTTACGAATCGAATGGTTAAGTATTAAGTAGTTAAATACAAAGGCGTTATATTGTAAAGTACCTTGGGAACATTAATAAATAAATAAATATTACAAAATACATATGTAGATAACATCCATGACCCAGGAACAAATATTCGAGTTCATCACACAAATACTTGCCCTGGCGGGGATTCGAACCCAGGACCGCAGGCTCAGTAGGCAGCAGCACTACAAACCGAGCCAACCGCGTCAAAGTATTAAGTATTTTTTCCCCATTGTATACGTAATTTGGATTGAATCTACAATTAGTTTATTTTTACGTTTTATAGTTTCTTTAGATATAATTTTTAGGGTTCCGTACCCAAAGGGTGAAAACGGGACCCTATTACTGAGACTTCGCTGTCCGTCCGTCCGTCTGTCTGTCACCAGGCTGTATCTCAAGAACGGTGATAGCTAGACAGTTGAAATTTTCACAGATGATGTATTTCTATTGCCGCTATAACAACAAATACTAAAAATAAAATAAAATAAATATTTAAGGGGGCTCCCATACAACAAACTTGTCCAAGGAACCATTCATGCGCGAGTCGGACTCGCACTTGCCCAATTTTTAAACCTCGATGTGGCATTTGGTCACAATTCCGAAGGTACACAACATTACCTTGGGTCACAAAGAATCAGTAAGGAAAATCATAACGGTGTCGTGACAATATTGTTAGTTGTTTTTTTATTTGCCTTTTTAAGAGGCCTTATTCCTTTTAAAATGCTGGTTGTTTAAAAAAAAACTATGGTCAAACACAAACATGTTTCTTAACATATTATTCATGTTACTAGGGCTATTGGGATGTATATATTTGAAGCCTACAGTTTGTATTTTTAATTAATAATTTTTGTTCCAAAAACTACTCGATATTGACAAAATTCACGCGGAAAATTAGTGTTTACATTACAACTTATTTTCAACTGCACGCAATGAAAGCATGAAATAGCAATGTTACTACCTAGAACTCGGGAAAAAGTATTATTCACTTCAAAAAGTTGGTTGAAATTATCAATATAAATTGTCATGATATGAAAAAAAATTTTTTTTTAAAGGAATAAGGCCTCTTGATCCCATAAAGACCAAAGTAATGTTGTATACCTTCGGATTGTGACATCGAAATTTAAAAAAATGATATAAAGTTGCAATACTGTCGGGAATGAGAAGTGAGTGAGAATAGATACATTGGTAGCACCGGTAATGAGATATTTGTGTATTCCCATTGGAAATCAAACCGAAGCAGACATTAGAAATGGAAATGTAATATCACTGTAATATAATAGCTATTCATATGTTAATTTAAATGGACTAACGTATACATACATATACATGGTCAATGTAGATAAAATCGTTTTACCCACTCGCGCATGCCGTCAATAGATTGAACCAATCAAACGCTTTCCAAATACTAGACCCATCCGAATTACAACTAACCGCCGACCAATCTACAGCCCGCTGGGGCAATCAGACGGAAAATGAAGCTTCCAGTTCGAAAAAAAAAAACATAACCCACAGAATAAAAACATGCGAAAATTTATGACTGCGAAAATTTTAACGTATAATAGTTGTTTGAACTGTACTGTATTCATAAACAGGCCATGCAATTCTGTAGCTCATTGTAGGTACATTGAAGTAATAAAAAAAAAAAGTCAAACACCAACAATAAAAAAATATGTATTTAAAATTGATTACCGATATTTATTATTGGCCAAAATGAAAATATAAAACACAAAGGCCTTATAATTATCTTTACTATACGCACAATAAAAACTCTATAAAACTAGGGGCGGTGAAATTTAGAATACCTTGTTACTAATAGAAAATAACATGATCAAAAAAAAATACAAGCCTAAACTCGCTGGGGGCAGATTCATTTACTTTATTCTGGCCTTCATAAATAAATATGAATGGTCAATCTTATACCAATACAAATAGACCTAGTCCCAAACTAAGCAACGCTTGTACTATGGGTACTAGACGACGATATACATACATAATATATAAATAGTTAAATACATAATAACATCCATGACCCCGGAACAAAGATTCGAGTAATTATCACACAAATATTTATCCTTGCCGGGATTCGAACCCAGGACCGCCGGCTACAAACTGCGCCAACCGCGTCATTAATGTCAATTTATGGGTTATAAAACACTAATAATTAAACTAAGATTATTAAATATCCCTAAAAGAAAAAACCTCTCGGTAGGGTGCCCATAACGCAGCCAGCATAATTAGTTAGTAATTACACGCTGTATCCATATACATACTATGGAAAGCATTTGCAAGAAAGAAATAATAGTACATTACTGCGAACGCCGGGAAAAAAGGGCTTGCCGGGTTAATAGGTATAGATTTACGGCCGACCGTAGGGAGACCGGATAGTGATACAAAGCCGGCAAGCCCTTTTCCCGGCTAAGGCATGCACCTATAATGCTTTTCTCAAACTTACGGTATGAAAATAAAATACACCACTCCAAAAAAATATAATTTAGTTATTCAGCCTGTTCACGAACACAGACGCCATGTTACAAAAAAATACTTCCCGGCCTAGGCCTTCAATTTTGTATGAATTTTCTTTACTGTTCTCGCGCATTGTTCCGCCCGAAACGTGACACTTCGAAGCCTGTTATGACATTATTTCATTGCATGTTTGAGAAAATATATTCCTAATACAAAGACCTGTCGGTAGGGTGCCAATGACGCAGGCATAATGGACATGTTGACTGATGTTGAATTCTACAGCGTACTGTAGTTATATGAATAAAATTAGCTAAATATATCACGAAACAAAGAAAAAAATCCAGAAAAGTATTTTTTTTTGGAAATATGTGACTTCAAAGCTACGCAAATTTTATGTTTTTTTTTAATCCAAAAGAAATTTTGAAACGGTTTTCAGAATCCTCATAATTTTACAAAACAATAATAATTGTATGACAACCATGAACTTAAACGCACTTTTTCACGGTGAAAATGGCAAATTTCTTAATTTCTCCATACAATTAGGTATTGGTACCTAAACCGGCCTGTGACGTCACTAGCCTGGACGCCTTTTGTATGGAGCGTTTTTAGCGCAACGTAGACATGTTGAACTTTGACGGTCATTTCTGACTTTTAGAGCAGTCTAAGTGTAGTCAGTCCCATATAGACATTTGATCACAAGGATTTTGGATTGAGGATGTCAATCGATTCTCTTTTTTATTGTGATATTTGGGTCACAATAAAAAAGAGAATCGATTGACATCCTCAAAAATTAGTCAACATGTCTATTACACGTCCCTATGGTTATGGAAACCCTTTGCGCACGAAAGAAATAAAGTTATTTTTACGTGCGAATGTGTCGTTGTTTCATAAGGTCAAAGTGATCACACAGGCTACATGGATTATTAAAGTACACAATTAACAAAATTTCACATTTTAAGACTACGATTTTATTACTTTTCTGTATGCCGCTTAGAAAAAGGACGTGATCAGTACAAAGACTGCGCCGAGTGACCCATGCACGCGTTTAACATCCGTGTCCATAACTGGGAGTCCGCAGTGGATAGGGAATGGCCCTCTATCCAACTAGATGGGCGTAAGACTTTAGATGAGATATGGTTCAGGACACTCGCAACCAAGCGTGTCAAAAGACATCAGCTCGGCCCTTGCTCCCCGCGCGCAGGCCAGTCTTACATTTGCCAAGCCTGTAGTCGCGTGTGCCGTTATCGTATTGGCTTGCATATCCATGAAAAGTGTTGTTTTCCTACATGACACTGTTTGTATAGTCTACGAGTATTTAAGACTAAAAGGCCTTTGATGGTGACGGTTCAGAAGGTTCATCCTGCAATAGGAGAACTACCTATCATCACATGCCGTATATTTAAGCTAACACCGGCCGAAAAACGGCTTTTAGTAGGGAACACAGATACGCGTCGAAAACATAACCCGTTAAAGCGCACATCCTAGGGTATGGCTAATGCGCATAAGCATTTCAAACACATATGACGCAGAGAGCGCTCCAGTAGCTTAAGAATTATGGAATGAAAGATTTGGTGTGATTGACGTAGCGATCTAATAGCTCAGTTGGGAGAGCAATACGCCGGAAACGTAGAGGTCGCAGGTTCAAATCCTGCTTAGATTGTAGTAGATCGCATTAAATTTTTCTTTCTTAATTTACTTTTGCGTCATTATTTATAAAAATAAAAAATGTGGTATTTCCACATAAAAAAATAGAATCGATAAAAAATATTCTATAAAAATATAACCCGTTATTTTCTATCACTGCCTGCTTACAAACGGATAGGTAGCACTTTGGAACAGACCCCCATGCCCTGTTTCGTGTAGAGAGCTGCTTATCTCGCGATTTACGAGTATCTGGTTTTGGGTTATCTGTGACATTACTGGCCGGTTTCTGAACCAACGTTCTAAAGTAAGCTTTATCTGTGGTATTTAGAAAAAATACAATTAAAGACTCATCTATAAATAAACAGTCTTTGAAAGCGTAGTATTATAACGTTCTTTACATTCGTAATTTTTGTTTTTGTTTAATAATAATGGTAGATTAAAACTAGTCTAATAGGCCTCTATTTAAATGATTGTTAAATAAGCGACGGCTATTGAGAAGTTGAGAAGACTTATCCCTTCTAAAAAATAAAATTCACCCTATGACAAATATATTGATAACTTCAACCAAATTTTTTAAGTGAGTTTCTCTGAGTTCTAGAAAGTAACATTAGCTTATTCATGCTTTCATTGCGTGCAGTCGAAAATAAGGTGAAGAAATGAGTTTTCTGCGTGTATTTTGTCAACTTAGAGTAGTTTTTGAAACCAAAATTATCAATGAAAGATTCAAACTGTAGGATATAAATATATACCAATAAATCGCAATGGCCCTGTTCTAATCGCAATGGCTGAATTAGCACTTTTGAACGGATAAGGACCTTTAAGTATTTATGATTTCTAGGGGTGATTCTCGATTTAATTTATTATTTGAAAACCGTGCGAGATAGGGCAAGGAGTTTGACTATAGGCTGTCATTTGAAAAGTTGAATGTATTACGCAGAAAAACAGCCGTGATTCAAATTGAGGCACAATCACACTGGTACGGTCACTGTAAACTCATGGTAACAGTAACTGCAATGTACACCACCCTGATGAGTTAACGTGAACGTATTTGTTAGCGAAGGCGTAAGCGATTTGTATGCAGAATAGTACATCGCCCCTAGCGGTTACTTTGTAGAACTACAATTCTCCATACAAATCGTTTGGTACGCAGTCGCCAGCGAGAACGGTCACTAAACTCAAAGGGTACCTACTGTATGTTTATATCAATAGCCTTTGAGTATTAAAGTGAATGTGTCCGACACTTAAACCCTTTAATCGATCAACTCGGCCATTCAAGTAGTTTTATAGTCCATAAAACTTATGTCATAAGTATTGTTATTTACGAGTATCAATTCAGTATGTTGTCTCGTGTCGGCTTCTAGAGATAGTTTATATAAAACAATTTCAGTGGATTATATCGCGTATAAAGGCTCCTTATCCGTTCAAAAGTGCTGATTGTTTTAGACATTCTTCTCTATGATCAAACATGTTTCTTAACATAATTTGAATGCTTCTACTTAGAACAAGGCTATTGCAATTTATTGGTATATACTTATTTGAAACTTACAGTTTGAATTTTTCATTGAAAATTTTTGTTTCGAACGCTACTCGAAATTGACAAAATTCACGCAGAAAACTGTATTTTAATCGACTTAAAAAAAAGGAGGAGGATTCTCAATTCAACTGTATTTTTTTTTATGTCTGTTACCTCAGAACTTTCGACTGGGTGCACCGATTTTGATGATTCTTTTTTATTTGAAAGCTGGTGCTTCCCGTGTAGTCCCATTTAAATTTGGCCCAGTTCTGACAAAGACATCCATGAGAAAATCATATATGTTTCATTTGCACTTTACTGAAACTTGTTTTTAAACACGTGTACACCATGTTATTAATAATAAAATTGGTCAACCGCATCTTACGTTGTTCATCAAATTTCTAATGTTATATTTTATACGCAGTTGTATGGAATAAAATAATGATGTCCCTAATTACCTGAACGCCACTGTATATATCCTTTTGGATATTATGCTTGCCTGATTTCATAACTTTAACGATGTTTCGTTAAGTGAAAATTATTTACCGATAGTCGATTAAACACTTTGGTCGAACCCTCTCAAAGTTTGATTTTTGCTATGAAGAATTCCGGTCCTTGCAGATTACACTTGAATCACCTTTAAAGTCGGTTGCAAACCTCACGTAAACTTGCGCGGCATCTGTTTTGATAGTATGTAATAATTGAGTGGTTTGGCACCGTCTTCAAAAGGTGATTGAAATGTAATTTGTACATGATCGGGTTATTTTCGGCTTTTCAGTTTTTATTGAAATCGGTTCTTTTATTGTAAAAAAATATGCCAACATATTTTCGAATGCACCCAATGAAAGCATGAAATAGCTATGTTACTGCTAAAATTCAGCCGCAAACCTACGCCTAGTACACGAATTCTATAACCATTTGCGCAAAAATCAAAATGATCCGACACAGAACATTTTCTTCTTATTCAGTTCCTAAAATTTCGTAAAGTTTGGTTAAGTATTGTAGGAACGTCGGTTTGTAACCCGGTTACGTTAAGTTTGGACCTCATTTGAATCAGACGCCATACCGTGCAAACTTAGTGTAAACTGATAGTCTGAGCATAGCAGTGATAACTCTTAACATTTTCATGCGAACAATGTTGCAGGAAATAACTTCACTTAACTCCACAATAAAATTTCCAGTAGACGTCTAATAATAGCACAGCAATGTCAGTGTGTCTGTAATAACTGTCGCCTTGATATCAGAATAACCGACATTACATCAACAATGGTTCAATAATAAAATACAATAACATTGTCGGAATCGAACGGAGATAAGACATTTTTCGACTGAGCAGCTTTGAGAGGAAATTGTTTCCAACCTTTGTGTAGCAAGAATAAATTACTAGATAATTATGCTTCAGTCCCATGGGTTTGTACATGGACCTTTCGTGTAACAGAACCATCTTATATTTTACTAGCGACCCGCCCCGGCTTCGCACGGGTTGCTATGCATGTATTATACATGTAAAACTTTCTCTTGAATCACTCTAAAAAAACCGCATCAAATTCCGTTGCGTAGTTAAAGATCTAAGCATACATAGGGACAAACAGCTGGAAGCGACTTTGTTAAAAGCTTTTATTTAACTTGCAATGTATGTATGTATCTAAGTATATGTTTGTTCGGGTGAAATCTTGCAACTCAATTCTGAAGCAGATATCGTCAACCGATTGAGCTGAAATTTTGCATACTCACTTAACTTTGATGACAATACAATAATATGGTACCATGGAGCTAATCTGATGATGGAGCTGGAAGGTGGCCATAGGAACTTTATAATAGAAAAAGCAATCCTACCGAGTTTGGGCTCTTTAGAATCGTCTCAGTGAGCATTTGATGGATATTCAAAGAAAAGTTGAGTCGGCTATAAAAGCTTGTCACTAAAATGATTTTTTTGACAAAAACTTATTATATACTATGTAGTGATAGTGAAGAAGTGCCACGATTGTATAGCCTAACAATTGTCGTTCCGGCCCGGTGATATTGGCGCTACAAATGGCTTTCATATGGCAATAATGTGCATACGTCAACTATTTGCATTATTAAACGTCAGTAGCGATTTGTCAAGGATTTGTCATCGACCTAATTCAAAACAAAGTTAAACGGAATGCTGCTCAATCTTTCGTTCTTCTTGCGAAATAAATACTGAATACTATTGATAAAACTGTGGATAGTTTTGGCGTTATTATGCAAAAATTATTTGATAAAAGCGGAATATTTAGTCCTGTTTCCTCTGTGTTTACGCAAGTGACATTCAACGCCAGTTAAAAAAAATGTGTCGTTGCCAGTAAAGTAAATTAATACCACTAAAAACCGCAATATGACGAGAAAACCCCCTTGTTGGGCTGTACAGTCTGGCAAAAAAGAGTAGAAATTAAAAAGTGGCAATACTGTAGTGTCCCTTTCTAATCAATCTAAGAAAACTTGGACACTACAGTATTGCCACTTTTTAATTTCTACTCTTTTCTGCCAGACTATAACTGGTTACCGCAGCGGCCGTACAGAACTCCAAGTTCAAAACCTTATACCCTGGAAAATATAAAAGAATAAACTGTATTGAAAAACAGATTAAAGAGAGGGATCATTATTTCAAGAATAGTACATTACTACAAACGCCGTGAACGAAGGGCTCGTCGGGTAACACATGTATAGTGCTTTTCTCAAACATATGCAATGAAAAAAATACACCACCCAATAAAACAGGTGCTTAGCCTGTTCATGAACACAGACGCCATGTTTCTTTACCATAGTCCGGTAAAAAGTATCGTATAACCATCTTTGGGTGTCCAGCTATTCCTGCACTAAAATTGGTGAAAATCCGTCTAGCCGTTTCGGCGTGACGAGAGGGGCAAAGAATATGTCTCTTGAGACGATGTTGGATGCCTGGCAGTAAGATTTTTCTCAAACATGCAATGAAATGTCCTCACAACGTGCGTTACAACAGGCTTCGAAGTATCACGTTTCGGGTGGAACAACACGAGAGAACTGAAAATAATTTCATACAAAATTGAAGGCCTAAGCCGGGAAGTAAATTGTATTTAAACATGGCGTCTGTTCATGAACAGGCTGAACATGGGCTGAACAGCTTCGTATCTCTCCGGCGTCCCTACGGTCGGCCGTCTATCCCGGCAAGCCCTTCTTTCCAGGCGTCTGCAGTAATGTACTATTAATAGACGATCAATGTTTGAAATTCATCTCATTCTGTTGAACTGATGAACTCACAGGAAACGAATTCTTACCACACGTTTTTTACCTATCGCTTTCTTGGTTGCTTACTGAACCTACTATTGTGACATATGAATTGGTATTGTCATGTTAACTATACACCATAAGTATAACTGTGCATACAACTCACTCGCAATTATGTAGTATACTGTTGTCATGTCTCCGCCGAACTTCGAACCGAGTCATCTGACGACAGTTTTAAACGGCAGTTTGAGAAACTTATTTTTATAGGATGATCCTTTGTATATTTGTAGGTGCTCAGCAAATGTGTATATAGAAATGTAATTTACATTTTACTTGACATTGACGCTAGTTTTGTACCTATATTGGTCAATATTTAAAAGATTCTTAATTTTGACCATATTCCTAACTTTTGCCTAATTTGACTTTGTAATTCTAAATGTTATTTTTACAGTGTTACCTACCTTAATTTTTGTATATTGACAATCCATTAAAAAGATTCTTTGATATTTTTATATGAATTTGTTTATTTTGGCATGTATTTATTGTATCTGTTTTGTAATCAATTTCGCTGTTTTTATTATCTTCGCGCATCGTAAATTACCACCAGAAACTAAATGCAACCCATTACCAAAAACAACAAAAAAACATCTGGACACTTCACTCGCTCAATCAATGAATATCATCAAACTATACTAAATATTCTTAATAACTTCGGGGCACATTCTAGGGATTTGATATCGATAAAAAAAATGACGATGTATAATTAATACATGACTGTGCTCATTGATAATTCCCTTTATTACATCCAGTCCTACTAGTAGTTTCCCAATCACTATAATGTCTGATAAAGTGCATTTCCATCTAGATGGCAATCTGTAAAACTGACGAATATGGAACTATTTTGAAATAAGCAAATAAATACGCATTTAACTTTGTTATTTGATTTTCATTTCATATTTATTTATGTTGAATAACATTTAGATGTTGACGTCGATGCCGAATAACGACATATTTTTTTTTTCGGTAATATATTTCACCTGCTCGAACAAGAGCTCGAATAATGTCTCATCCTATGCAGTAGACACTTCATCGTATTTATTATTATATAATATATAATATACATCTTATAATATGTAAATATATGTATCATTGTATTTATGGTAGTTAAGTTATTTAATATACATGTATTCACTTGTATCTTGAATACTCTCCGAACGACTAATTTTCTACTCTGCACCCACTTGAAGCATCTCTGTTTGGCCCCATGGTTGACTGGTAGAGAATGCCATTAGGCATTAAGTTCGCCATTTGTACTGACTTTTGTTTTGTGCAATAAAGTTTAAATAAATAAAATAAATAAATATATTTTGCCACAAATAATGACACAAAGGTAAATTAAGAAAGAAAATTGAATGCGATCTACTACAATCTAAGCAGGATTTGAACCTGCGACCTCTGCGTTTCCGGCGCATTGCTCTTCCAACGCATTGATATGTTGGCTTGGATCGCATTCAATTTTTCCTTCTTAATTTACCTTTGTGTCATTATTTATAAAAATAAAAATGTGGTATTTCCACATAAAAATATGAATCGATAAAAAGATTCTATACAAATATTTAATTGTACAATTTCAGATATCAGCTTTAGACTACGTAGGTATGAGTAGGTTAATTTCGATCACAAAATTAAAGGATAAACTCCGATTAATTCAAATTCGAGAAGTTTTACTCAAACATTCCCTCATTTCTAACTATGAAAGCTTTCAGCGTATTTGCCTTCGACCATTTATTTGTTATCCATACCCTCTACTCCCAACGGAGATCACAAAAACGCTTAAAATATTCAAACTGGTATTTCAAAATAGTCTTCAGCAAGCGTTCTCTCTAGTATTACCAGGTATTTTACCTTGTATTTAACAGGTATTGAAGTGAAACTTCTAATGCGACTTCCAACAAGGTTGCGTTAAACGTTTAACGGTTGCCTTTAAACGCTACCGTGGAGGGGGAAGGAAAGCACTGTTGCATTAAACGGTCAACGCTCCTGGGGAGGGGGGATATCTCGGCGCCTCATCCGGAAGGACGAGGCGCGCCAGTGCCAAGACAGGCAAAGGGCCCCCATGGACCCGCAGTCATACATAAATACCAAAAAAAAAAAAAAGGGAGGGGGGATAGAAAGAGACAGAGCGAGAGTGAAGAAGTTTGTCTTAAAGAAACAATGTGAAGATCATATTATAATGTAAATTGACGTAGCGTAGTTTATATTGACATTTTATTTAATAAAAAAATAAATTATTATCTAATCAATATCCTGGTTTGCAATTGTCAACAACCGCTAGTTTTTTTAGGAATGTACTTTTAATCACAAAAATATAATAAAAATAATCACACATATTTTAAAGGCGAAAGTTTGTGAGTTTGTTACAAGTTCACGCTCAAACGGCTGAATAAAACAAAAAAAAAATTTGGTATGGAGGTAGCTGACTTTACCCGAAAAAAAAAAACAAACTTGACTTTTTAATCGAAAAAAAAAAAATGTTTGGCTGAGATGAGGGTAACACAAATAAATAAATAAAATAAATAACAAGCGACAATCTTACACAAATCGACCTAGTCCCAAACTAAGCAATGCTTATACTATGGGTACCAGATGATGATATATATAATATAATACATACATATATACATAACATTATCCAGGAACAAATAATCGAGTTCATTACACAAATGTTTGCCCTGAACGGAATTCGAACCCAGGACCGCCGGCTCACTACGAACTGCGCCAACGTCGTCACAGCGAGAAGCTCGTAATTTACATAATACGTTTACCCGAAATAAAGTTTGAGAATCAAATTACTTTACCCATTTATTTACGTTCAAAAGCAGTATTCCAAAATAATGTATTTATTTATTTATTCAAATTAGTTACACAGCATTACAGTATTTAAACTAAGGCACTGTGAACTACAAAATCATACATAAAATAAAAAAAAAAACATAAATCTAGTTGGATTTAGGCGACGTAACAGCGTAAATAATAAAAGATAGTGTACGAAATGAAATTGCCAAGAAATTGCAATAAGTAGAACGACCAAGTATCGCGCGGCCCGCGGTGAGACAGGCACCGGGCGCGCTGAGTATTTAATCTGTGTTGCAGTTTCAATCATATTGCCATAATTGCGTTTTGCCCCGAGTGACTAAGAGCTAGTTACCAATGTTCACATCATAAAGTACATTACTGGAGACGCCAGGAAAGTCATAGTCATAGTAATTTATTCAATAACCAATATAAATTGTGTTTGATATAGTGGCATATCTTACGAACACAAATTAATTTCCATCTTAACAATAGAACAATTAACAGTTTGGCACTTTATATTAAACTATATCACAAATAAGATTATTAAAATAAAAATTATGTCACAAAATCACTACTTAGTATAAAACAAAGTCGCTTTCTCTGTCCCTATGTCCCTTTGTATGCTTAAATCTTTAAAACTACGCAACGGATTTTGATGCGGTTTTTTTTAATAGATAGAGTGATTCAAGAGGAAGGTTTATATGTATAATACATGCATAATTTATCAGCATTGCACCCGTGCGAAGCCGGGGCGGGTCGCTAGTAGCTTATATAAAAAAAAAAAATTTTTTTTTCGCAAATTAGATATATATAGTTAAGTGTAATATAATCGATTTCCAATATCATTTAATAAATTAAATTCCAAATTAATAATTTCAATTTTAACAAATCATTCATTAAATATCATAATTATTAATGAGATGGACGACTGTTTGTCAGGAATGTTTGAGATTTTGCGAGATGATGTATAATAGGATTTCTAGTACTTAATGATTATTGTCTGTAACTTACCCTAATTTCACAGTGTATTGGTTAGTCTACTGTAATACTGTGTAAATAAATTTGTTGTAAATAAATAAATTAACCGAATTCATTAATCGAGTAGAAACATTAGAAAGAAGACCTTGCCCCGGCAAGTAGGCGAGAACGACTCTTCCCACGCCGCGACTTCCGCTCCAACCTTTCTGCCCCATTCAATTTTACAAGCAAAATATACACCCACACAAAATACTAGGTAAAACCCTGTCAGTTGTTCAAGCCGTTTAAAAAAATCCAGTCAAGTGCGAGCCGGTCTCGCGCATTGAGGGTTCCGTACGAAATGAAAAATGAAAGCACTGCATGATAAACTATACTGTGCCACAAACATGACCGTTGGAAAACTGTTTTACGTACTTTCAATAAAGCCTTTTTTTTCAAATGTGTTTTTGTTATAGTGTTTAGATTTTTCCCTCTAATTTTAAACATTTCATGTTTTAAAACATTTAGACATTCATCTTTTTAAATTCCGTTGTCTTTATGTGATTACTAGGTACTGAATTGTTCTAAATTCTTAAGATGTCACTCTAAGCCATTTGATAGTTACCCTGGTCGCTACACTAGGAGGTCTAGGAGTGAGTGATTGACTCCTTGTAATATTACTTGCCAAATTGCATAGTTCTATGAGTAGATCAACAGGACATACCCTTTTTGATTCCCTTGAGAGTGTCAAATATCCATTTTTTGCGGTATGGGCCGTATCTTTTTTGCTACCTTGAAAGTTGTTTTTTTTACAGCTTTTAGTGCCTCAGCATATAGTTTTAATTTCAGCTCGATACTGTCAAGCGTTCTCGAAATAAAGGGTCCTAACAGTCGGACGGACGAACGGACATCAAAGTGATCTTATAAAAATTCAGTTTTTCTTTTCGAGGTACGAATAAGGGTGCTGTTGTTTTCCTTGTGGTAAGGAACCCTAGAAAGGTACATAATTGGTGTGGGAAAAACTGTTTGAATGGCTTGTTTTAATTACAAACTGCGGCTGTATTCGCCAATTTCTCGGAACTTGGGCAATCACATTATTCCCGGTTTATTTTTAAAAGACTGCGTGCTAGATCTCTTGATTTTAAGATGTCATTCCTTTCATTGAGACATATCCCAGAAACACTAGGTACAGGGGAGCCGTCTGCGGTGGTACGAACACGTTATGAGGCGACCATCCGACCACATGACCAGAAAAGTACTGGATATCGATACTAAACCCTGACCCTGAGGACGAGGAAGACCCCGAATAGTAGTAAATAAGAACCTCAAAGAAGAAGAAAGAAAGAAGAATGAAGAAGAAAGAAAGGAGAAAGAAAGAAGAAAGAAAGAAGACAGAAAAAAAGAAAGAAGAACGAACGAAGAAAGAAAGAAGAAAGAAAGGAAGTGAACAAAGAGACGACCCAGGACCCAACAGCCTGGAGACGCATAATACGGAGGGCCGACCCCAAATAAAATGGGAAAGGGCCAGGCAAAAGAAGAAGTGCTAGATCTCTTGAGTTTGTGTCGAAATGGCTGAAGTGTGTAATTCTTAGTAGACCGGGAGATAGTGACAGAATTTTCTTGGTCATTTGTAACAGTATGGCGGTTCTTCAGGGGTCTTAGTACGCAATGACAAAAAGAAAAATGATGGTCATAGCGCTGGTACCGGCGGCCCAATCGCGTGGGCGTTAGTTGAACTCGTCGGATAAATTACGAGTGTCAAACGATTTGTACCACAAAAATTTCAGTATTTTCCGATAGCCCATAAAAAACATGTAGGCGGTAGTGTCATGCCATACTTCTCCGGTGTGTCTTACAGCCCGCCATACCGACGCGAATGCGTTAATTAAAAATAAAAAAATTCAACCATTTGTACCAGGCTAATTTTTGCACAGTTAATTATCGCCGTGCAGCCATTTACGAAAATCACCATGCCATACTTTTCCGACGGTTCTAAATGGCCGCCATACCGCCGAAAATCAGCAAATTTTTTTTTTTCGCCAAACGATTTGTAACAGTATTGCATTTGGATTTTTGTAAAGTATTTGATAAAATGTGACCGTTATCATATTTGCCACACTTCTAGTAGGGGGAAAAAGTGCTGCCATACTTGAAAAACTTATTTATTCGACACGTTTCAAAAATACGACTGTACAATACGTAAAATATTTTTTTACAGCATGGGATCATTATATTCTGTTTGTTTGGATACAATTCTACCTACAAAAAATTATTCCGGATTGTAACCATGGGGCGGACGACTGTGAGACTTGAGCCAAGACGTAAACAAAAAAAAAATTGACGGTTTGTACCAGTATGGCATTTGGATTTTTGGAAATTATATGATGCAATGGGACCATTATTATATTTGCCATACTTCTAATAGAGGGAAAAAGGGGAAAAATACTTGAAAAACTTGATTTTACAACGGGTTTTCAAGGTGAAAGACATAAAATCATTTGTTACAGTATGGCATCATTGTATTTGGTTCGTTTGGATGAAATTCTACCTAAAAATAATTATCCCATACTGTAACCATGGGGCGGAAGATTGTCACACTCGAGCAAGATATAAATTAATAAAAAAAATGGACCAAATTGTTACAGTATAGCATTTCAAATTTTCGAAACTTGAAAAAAAAGTATGGTTTGGGAAAATTACACCGTACATGTGAAAAAGAAATGATATGCAATATCAATATTAATGCAGTTTATTCCGAAAGATTTACAGACTTTACAGAGGTCATCTAAGCCGAAATCCCCGGCATGCTCCAACTCGTTTTCGTCGTCCTCGTCGCTGCTTACTGCATCAGTATCTACAAATCATTTAATTTTTTCACACAAGCGCAATACACAATCGCAAATCGTTAACATAAAATTAATTTCTTAAATATTTACCTTCGTGGCCTTCATCTTTCTCTTCTTCATCTTTTTCCTCTTCATCTTGCATGCAACATGGGCACACTATAACGGTCGACTTATTCTAATACATAGAACTCCAATTATTGCTATGTAGTTGTGGGTCGTCTGACAAGCAGCTGCCGTAATACCTGCGTTGCCAGACATTGTGTCTCACAACACGATGAGCCGAGATCTCTCGAGAAATCGTTCGAGCGATGGTAGCCGTTCAATATTATACGATATAAACATCTGACTATAATTCAAGATTGCCGCCACCTAGATCTTTGAAATTTTGTATTTATATTCGTTGAACCTCAAACTTACAGGAAAAATTTGTGCCATACTGTTACAAATCGTTCAAAATACGAATAAAATCTTACAATTAAAAAAAAATATTATACACATTCGCCACCTCCCACAGGTATGGCATTATCACACTTCTATTTATCATCATTCAGGAGCTGTTGAAAAAAATTGTTAGGGTGGTACAAATCGTTTGGCGAAAAAAAAAATTTTGCTGATTTTCGGTGGTATGGCGGCCATTTAGAACCGTCGGAAAAGTATGGCATGGTGATTTTCGTAAATGGCTGCACGACGATAATTAACTGTGCAAAAATTAGCCTGGTACAAATGGTTGAATTTTTTTATTTTTTATTAACGCATTCGCGTCGGTATGGCGGGCTATAAGTCACACCGGAGAAGTATGGCATGACACTACCGCCTACATGTTTTTTTATAGGCTATCGGAAAATACTAAAATTTTTGTGGTACAAATCGTTTGACACTCGTAATTTATCCGACGAGTTCAACTAACGCCCACGCGATTGGGCCGCCGGTACCAGCGCTATGACCATCATTTTTCTTTTTGTCATTGCGTACTAAGACCCCTGGAGAACCGCCATACTGTTACAAATGACCAAGAAAATTCTGTCACTATCTCCCGGTCTATAGGGCTAAAAGGTAAAAACGGAACACTTATAAGGTCACTTTTGTCATCCATCCGTCTGTCTGTCAAGACTCTTTATATTTGAAACGTGGCGGGCAGGTATCGAGCTAAAATTAAAACCGTATACTCAAGTCTACGGCAGTTGTAAAAAATCAATTGTTTAAGGTACTTTCCGTTGGCCTATAACTATTGGTAGTGTTAAGAAAAATAAGAAAACTATATACATTTTAGCAGCGGTGTTCCATCGGTAAATTTAAGTACCTACACTTTAAGTATCTTTTCGTTAGAGCGGCGCTTTCATAGTTCCTATGGAGCCCTCGGTGCGCGAGTTCGACTCGCACTTAACAGGCTTTATACGTTTTCTGCCCTCATATATTTTTTATATCTGTTAATATAATTATTACCCGTGCTCTTAATATAGAAAATAAGTTTCAATACATTAAGAGAGAGTGCTTAACTAAAATCTTATTGCGAATAAGTTAGCGCAGTAGCAATTTATACAGCGCAGGAAGATCATCAGCGATCTTTTTAAGTGACACACTTATAACTTATACTCGCATTTGGTAAACGTTGTTGTACGGATCACCAGGGTAATATAGAGGTAGTCTCAAGAGGCGTTATTGTCTTGCATACAGCCTCTACTTAAATCATCCGTCAAGATATACCAGGTGGGCCCTTTAACAGGGGCAATAAATTAAAACATAGATTCTACCCCTGAAACTGAACAACATTTATTAAACAACTTTAAAAAATAACTCATTTACAATGTAAACTTGTAAAATAAAGTTTATTCAAAGAAGCAATGTAATGCGAAACATTTGATATTTATTTAGTAAAGTGACAGCTATGTAAATGCTACGGGATGTCAATGTTGGACGGCGTACATTGAAAATGCTATTTACTTTGTTTGAAACAATGAACATTATAAAATAAGTTTCTGAACAGATTGTTCAGTTTGACGATCAAAATCTATGTTTTAATTTTTTTCTCCTGTTACAAGACCTGTATGGTATGGGGCTATAATATGATGACGGATCAAGAATAAGAAAAAATTACCTAGCTCTCGGTCTACAATACTATTGTTATTGCTTTTCAAGTATCAGTTTGTTATCTTACATTTCTTTTGTAAAAAGAGCCGCCTTCCTGATTCAATTCATGAATGCAAAATAATGTTTACCAACTGCGTCGAACCGAATCGGACCTTCGAGTCTTTGTGTGACGGTCCTTTTCTGTTGACGCGGTCTCTGCAATGCTTCGGTAAATGTCATATCTTTATATGCGTTAGGTGAAGGAGATACCATACGGCGCATTGCAGCGATGCAGTTGATATTTATTTATTTATATTTGTTTATTCAGTGACTCTTAGCTCGGATATAGTCCACTATCCAAACAATTATCCAAACTTTGGTCGTTGAATCAACCACAATCGATATCCCTCTATATTAAACTGATTAATTTATTCAAATACAAACAAATACAAATCCTTTATTGGTAACATTAAGTTATATGTCAACAATTTTGAGCGTGGTGGCGAGGTGGTAGGTGCTTGTTGCGGACAGCTTTGCAGAGTATTTAGTTTTAAGTTGAATAAATAAATAAAGATTATTCAATACTTAGATATAAGATCGTTTGCCCGTATAAGCGGCTGAAATTAATTGAAATTTCCCTGTATAATCATTTATTCATGTAGAGCTCCCGTCATGTCTTAGTAAAAAGACCACGGCAAACAAAGATGACTCATCGTGGTAATTTCCACTCGCAGCGCGAGACAAAGGAGTCATCTTTGTTTACGTTAGACGCAAAATTTAGGGAAAATTTTTAGATTAATTTAAAACCTTTGTAGAATCATTTATTATGTTAAATAAATGTAAATTCATTTAATTTCTCCCGGCCGCAACCGTCTGAGAGCACCACAACGCCGAAAATAAGCGAACGCGCAGCGCGCAGCGCCATAAGAGAGATAAGGCAGGTGTATATCTCGGACGGTGCGAGCGAGACGGCCTCTTGCCGGGGACAAAGAAACGATAGGTATTTTCGCATCTCACAGTCTGACGGGAGCTCCCACGACGCAAACATGTATTGAATTTTGTGTATCTTAACAGCGTCAATCCATAACATAAGTTAGTTTTAAGCTCAGTAATGTACAACTTAAGTAAATTAAAATATAATGACAGGGCGGGCGTCCCCCTGGACCTAGAGGCATTTTGTATAAAAGGACGGCCATTTTTCCATGTAATTACAGTTCATCTTCAGTCTACGTAGAGTATCACTCCGTAGTCAGGGCGTTGATCAACGATCCGCCACAGTATCACTTCCAGTTCTTGTTCTCCTGCATAAACCATCTTGTAACAGTTGTAGCGTAGTACCATCGGTCCGCGAGTTAGTTTTGTTAGTATAGCGTAGTACCATCGGTCCGCGATTTAGTGTAAATTCATAGACAGAGACTATATTAGTTAAGTGTTAATTTAAGTGTTTCCGATCCGTTGTTGTTTTTGTTAATTTTCTGTGTAAATATATACCGTTGATTTTTAGTTTGCGTTTTCGTATTCGTCCGTTCGTTTTACCTTAGCCTACAGTCCACTTCGCTCCATAACTCATCCCTGAGTTTCGGAGTGCCCTTGTAGCCGATAGCCGACGGACGCGGTTGTCGTCTACATTGTTTGGTCCTTCGAGTAGCCGGATCGGAATTAGTTTAGGTTCGTTTGTGTAGCGGGAAAAGTGCGGTTTTCCCAATCGTCAAACAAGATGGTTTTAACGCGAGGAAACAAGAGTGAGGAGAGTGCGCGCTCGCAGCGTGAGCGCACACAAGCTGCAGTCGACCTACAACGGTTCGCGGTGACAAATGTTGCAGTCACGCACTCACCGCCCGCTGCCCAGGCCCGGCCGGGCCCTTCGGGACTGCAGTTTCAAACCGACTCACCAGAGTCCCCCGCCGAAGAAGCTCCAATTTCACCGCCAACCGACACTACGGCTTGGCGCAGCGAACTGGAGAAACGACTGTCGAAGAACGCCGAGCGCTTCGACCAATCACAGCACGCCGCGCCGGCCGCGCCGGCCGGCCAATCACAGCACTCCGCGCCGGCCGACCAATCGGAGGCCCGCGCGCAGCGGCGCGAGTTCAACGTGACTTTCACTGATAAAGCCCACGCGCCGCGCCGACCATCATCACTTCACTCAAGAGCGTCGAATGCGACGGACGTGCTCCGCCGCGAGGCGGAGCTCGCCGCTATGGAGCGGCTCAAGCAACTTCGCTGCGAGGAAATTCGACTGGAACGCGAGCTCGTCGAGAAGAGGCTCGCGGTCGAGATGGAGCGCATCGATGAACAATCCCGAGCCGGCGGTTCCCAAGCTGACTCTCAACGTCGAGTCGACGACTGGCTGACAGGCGTGCAAAATGCTGACGCGGACGATGCGAAGCATGCTCGAGCACGGACGCCGCAACGCGAGACACGCGGGCGGCAACAGCACGAGCCACAGACGCCACATAGCCAGCGGGAGCGATCGACGAGCAGAGGACGAGCCATCGACCGCCTGACGGACACAATCGAAACAATGATGCGGCCACCTCCACGTCAAGTCTACGAGTTGCCGCCATTCTCCGGGGAGCCGAGCGAGTGGCTCACATTTTACAACGGCTACACCGAGAGCACTACGCGCTACAAATTCTCGCCATTTGAGAACGTCGCACGCCTGCGCCACAGCCTGAAAGGAGAAGCGAGGCAATGCGTACAACACATGCTTGCCTCGTCGACCCGCCCCGAGCTCATCATACGAGTATTGAAGAAAAACTTCGGGCGGACTGACCTTCTCATCGACCGAGCCATTGAAGAGCTGAAGAGGATGCCGCCATTGGGACCGAGCGCCATCGATCTCAACAACTTTGCCATCAAAGTCATGAACATCGTCTCGACGCTGGTGGACCTCGATCGCCGTAGCTACGGCGCCAACCCGCTGCTGATTCGAGAAGTGACGGAGCGCCTAAGCCCGCACTTACGCAGCCGATGGTGCTCCTACGCCAAGGAGCGCCTACATTCCGCCGAGAGCGAACTCATGCTCATGGCGGAATTCCTACTGGAGGAGAGCGATGCGGAAATGGAATTTTCCCACGCCAAGGCGCCGCCACGAAGACCGACGCCCGCCGCCGAGCTACGGGGATCGCAGCGCGTCCCAGACTACCGAGCAATAAGCGGCGGCGCCGGAAGAGGAGACGTACGACGCCCTCACGAAGATCGTGCGCACATATACGCGACGAAGCACGCCGACGGCTGCTTGTACTGCGGCGGCACTCACTCCACTACAAACTGCCGCAAGCTACGCGAAATCACAATCGGAGCCCGATGGGATTGGGTCCGAAACAACAAGCTCTGCGTCACGTGCCTGGACCGCCGGCATCGCCGCGACCAGTGCCGCGCCCGCGGCTGTGATGTCCCCGGGTGCACTTACCCGCATCACCGCTTGCTACACGCCGATGCAAGCCCAACGCCGAGCAATGCGCCAGACAGGGCGCAACCAACACCGCCACGCACTTGGACGCCGAACGCGCCGTACACGTTGATCGCCACAGCGCCGTGTACCACCGAGCCGTTCGCCTACCGCCAGTACGTGCCGGCACCCCACGCGGCTGAGCAATTCGCCGCGACACCGACCGCACTGCAGTATACGTTGAACGCCCCAGCGCCGTATACACCGATGCAACAAGCCGCCCCGTACGCGCCCTATCCGTACGCGCCGGCCCCCATCGCGACTGAGCAAGTCGTCGCGACGCCGAGTGCTACGCCAGCCGCTCTGCCACAACCAATCCCTGCGCAACACACTGCAGCGCCGCGACGGCGCCCTGCTACGCGCACAACTGAAGATGCACCCGAGACGACGGCGTGCATTTCCGAATTCACCTCCAACACGGCGGAGTTCGGACACACCACTTCAGTGCTCCTCAAGATCATCCCGATCATCATTGGCGGACCACGCGACGAAACACAAGCCTACGCTCTGATGGACCATTAATTTAAAACCTTTGTAGAATCATTTATTATGTTAAATAAATGTAAATTCATTTAATTTCTCCCGGCCGCAACCGTCTGAGAGCACCACAACGCCGAAAATAAGCGAACGCGCAGCGCGCAGCGCCATAAGAGAGATAAGGCAGGTGTATATCTCGGACGGTGCGAGCGAGACGGCCTCTTGCCGGGGACAAAGAAACGATAGGTATTTTCGCATCTCACAGTCTGACGGGAGCTCCCACGACGCAAACATGTATTGAATTTTGTGTATCTTAACAGCGTCAATCCATAACATAAGTTAGTTTTAAGCTCAGTAATGTACAACTTAAGTAAATTAAAATATAATGACAGGGCGGGCGTCCCCCTGGACCTAGAGGCATTTTGTATAAAAGGACGGCCATTTTTCCATGTAATTACAGTTCATCTTCAGTCTACGTAGAGTATCACTCCGTAGTCAGGGCGTTGATCAACGATCCGCCACAGTATCACTTCCAGTTCTTGTTCTCCTGCATAAACCATCTTGTAACAGTTGTAGCGTAGTACCATCGGTCCGCGAGTTAGTTTTGTTAGTATAGCGTAGTACCATCGGTCCGCGATTTAGTGTAAATTCATAGACAGAGACTATATTAGTTAAGTGTTAATTTAAGTGTTTCCGATCCGTTGTTGTTTTTGTTAATTTTCTGTGTAAATATATACCGTTGATTTTTAGTTTGCGTTTTCGTATTCGTCCGTTCGTTTTACCTTAGCCTACAGTCCACTTCGCTCCATAACTCATCCCTGAGTTTCGGAGTGCCCTTGTAGCCGATAGCCGACGGACGCGGTTGTCGTCTACAGTGCTTATTTTACAAATAAAAGAAAGGTTTTAACTTATGATTATCACATTGTCTAAATGATTAATTGCGTTACTAAATGCATTAAATATTATATTATATTAATACATTTGACTAGATGAGGAAGTCATTTATAATATTTATTTCTAATTACAATTATAAAGGTCCCGGGTTCGAGTCCTGGTGTGGGCCACGTGTGAGCGCAATCCAATTTTTCTTTGCGTGTTCATCTGTGTATCTATATAGCAAGTTATTTATAGTATGAGCTTATTGAATGGGAAGCTCACACAACTTGTCGATCAAATATAATGTATGGTCAAGGAGGCACTTACGTAACCTAGACCTAAACACCGCCGTGGAAGTTGCATCCTTTTTAATTGATTCTCTTTCAGATATCATTTTTCCCAACCCTTCTCGTACCTGTATGCAATTTCTCTTTTATTTTGATCGCCGTAAGCATTCGTTTTAGATTTCTAGTAAAATTGCATCCAGCAAAGGTTAAGGTTTTATACATACGTATTTCTTGTGCGTTGCTATTTAGTTTAAGTTCTCTCTGTTACTTTGCTTTGCCTTTTTCTTGTCTCTGAATAAAATATTACCCCTTTACTCGGTATTTCATCCCGCAAATGTTTTAACGTCGTTCTGTATTTCTGTCGTAATACAAGAAATTTTAATGCATTTAAGTGCCTTTCAGAAGACACTTTATATATCAAACTAGCTACGCTACGCGGTGTTTTCGCTTATCCCACGGGAACACTAAATTTTTCGGTACAGAAAGTAGCCTATGTGTCAGCTACCTTCGTGTCAAAATTTATCAAAATCGGTCCAGCCGTTTGAGCGTGAAGAAGTAACAAACATACACACAAACTTTCGCCTATTAGTGTTATGATGACTTAGGCAAGTGCGGCTTTTGATGATGTTATAGGTACCTTTACTTAGTCAAAATATGTGGCTTGGCCGATTCGCTACTACTAGAACTATTATATAAAATAACCTTAATTAAAAAAATTAAACACCTCAGAACTTATTTTAATGAGTTATATAGCAAATGCTACTAAAATTGAACATAATAACACAATTTGGAAGTCATAGCTTCAATATTGGCTGAGGTCCATTCACTTGTTCCACTAAAAGCTAAACTAAATATCTTGGAGACGAGATTTACATCAAGCAAAGCTAAGAACCATCTCGACAAACCAGGATTTAATAAAAAAAAAACCGAACCCAAATCGGCCCACTCGTATGGACGATACACTGACAACCCCCACTAGACGGAGCATGTAAGGCGACCCGCGCGCACCAACGATATGGTACGGCAGAACATTAAAGTATCAACACGGCGGCCACCGTTTAGTTGCGTCCTTGTTTACGATCCATGCGTACGTCAACGAAAAAAAATAACATGGTAAATTGTAGTGTTAAGTGGTGTAAAGAGACCTCATAAACATGGACGCAACTAAACGGTGGCCGCCGTGTTGATACTTTAATGTTCTGCCGTACCATATCGTTGGTGCGCGCGGGTCGCCTTACATGCTCCGTCTAGTGGGGGTTGTCTGTGGGGCGATACGATGCCACATACAGACACACTAATACACGGATACACATGTTAACTTATAATATAACACCCCTCTTCTTTTGTCAGGGGTTAATAAAAGTAATGAACTGTGAATACATTTTTCACCTTACGCCCTTGTGAATTTCTTACACAAACGTTCATACACGTTCACGTATCATATAAAAATCATTAATTAGTAGAAAATAATAATAAATTGTAATTGTTTTTGATTCTCTTCAATAACTCTGACACGCGGAATCTATTGTTCATAGTTAACGATGACGTGTGGATAACGATGCATTCAGGCGCTCACAGTTAAAAACCCATCCATAATTGATAGATCATGTAGGTACAGGGTTGCTATCTCTCAAATTTGGCTACCATCCGTCCGGGTTTCCCCGGATTTGTCCTAGTTTCGAGGCCGTCCGGGGGCCATCCGGGGGCTGTCCGTGGGCCGTCCGGTGGGGGTTTTCAATAAGTGTCCGAAGAAAGCTCGGACACTTTTTAGAAAAAACGGATTGTTGTTTTTTTAATTACATTATTTTCGGCCACGTCCGGGGAAAAAAAAAACGCCAAATGTCCGGGTTAGGTTTCGTCTTTTTCCGGGTTCAGCGAATTTGGAGATGGCAGCCCTACTACCAGGACTAGAAGTGAAAACCCCGGATATTGGAGCTCAGAACAAGGGGCGAACATGTCCATAATTTTTGTACTTACTGTGTAAAATAAAAAATCAATCTTCCTTCAAGGAAGGAAAGTCTTTCATCATCAAATCTTGTTTGGGTGTGGACGGTTTGGTAGTTTCATGAAGATAAAAGTCGCCGTCCACAAACGTCCTGTATCACGAGCGACCTAATTTACGGCTCTCGGCGTACTTTTCAATTCAATTCAATTCAATTATTTATTGATAACAACAGTTACAAGTCAAATTATTTACATTTCAAGGTTTACATAAATCATTATTATTACGGTCCTTGTTATTACATTTACTAGGTACATTACCTACATTTAGGTGTTACATATCATATTATTACATCGATTTAATTATTTTTTTAAAAGCTTTTATTTAATTTGCAATGTATGTATGTATGTATGTATCTAAGTATGTTTGTTCGGGTGAAATCTTGCAACTCAATTTTGAAGCAGATATCGTCAACCGATTAAGCTGAGATTTTGCATACTTACTTAACTTTGATGACAATACAATAATATGGTACCATGGGGCTGATCTGATGATGGAGCCGGAAGGTGGCCATAGGAACTCTATAATAGAAAAAGCAATCCTACCGAGCTTGGGCTCTTTAGAATCGTCTCAGTGAGCATTTGATGGATATTCAAAGAAAAGTACAGTCGGCTATAAAAGCTTGCCACTAAAATGTCATTTTTGACAGAAACTTATTTGTTTAGAAATTCATCTACTGAGTAGAAAGCATTATCTATTAGAGATTCTTTTAAATTACTTATAAATAATAATATATTGTCTGTTACTGTGCGTGATAATGTTAAGACCGGACTACAAATAAAACCCCGCCCGGACGCTCCCCGGATGCCCTCTAAACGGGGAAACCCGGATAGTCGGCAGCCCTATGTATGTTGCAGGAAGCCGAGAAATTAATCTATCTTGGCAACACGAAAATACAGTCGAAAAGTGGTTGACCAATAGCTGTGATAATTGATAATTGAATAGGCTAGTTGACTCATGTCAAATTGTAATAAACTAATGTTTATTCCGTTTAGTATTTAGCATAGGAAACCTAAATATATATTTTTCTATTCATAAAAGTGAAAGATGGTTGAAAAATTGAATTTGAAAATATGGTTTTTAATTTGTATCTTGAAATGCTTAAAACGCTGTCCGCTATTTTCGCTTCTGATAGTGACGTCATCGGTCGGGTAACTGAAAGTCTGACGAAACTTTGACGACTTCGAATAGTGCCGTCCCTCTCGATCTCCTGTCAAAGTGTAATGGAGTGTGCGGAACGGCACTATACGACGGTCGAATTTCGAATATTTACAGGTAATTCTACGTCACGCTACAGATTAGCAAAAGGCAAAAATGACGGACGGAGTTTTTGACTGTTCAAGAAATTTCTAATTTTCAATTGGTAAAATTTAACTTCCTAGCTTTCACAAAAATACAAGACATTTTTTTTAGAGCTAGTAGGATCATTATTAACCATTTCAAATATATTTCAAAACTGGGTCTACTAGCCTATTGTGTATACAATATAACTCGAATATTTGTGCTTGGGTCATGGTTGTTCTATGTATTTAAGTATATATTTATCTATAAAAGTACATATATCGTCGTCGAGTACCCATAACACAAGCCTTCTTGAGCTTAATATGGGATTAGATCGATTTGTGTGAGGTTGTCAGATATAAAAAAAATGCTCTTATATAAATAATAACCTAAATGAAAAATGTAAAACACCTCAGACACAAGATGCTGGCCATCACGAGACCCTCATTCAATGAGTGATATAGAAAATGCTACTAAAACTGAACATACCTACTACAAAATTTGTAAAGCCTGACCAGAAATATATGAAGATTGTCAAGAGGGTGCTATTTATAAGATTTATACGGCAACAATTTTGCAACCAATCGCAACCGCAGCCTACCTACTATAATGACATTAGTTTAAGTACCTATCAGGTCCAGGTTAACACAGTGGACCTGGTCCACTATGTTAACCTAGTAATATCATTTAATGGAATGCACTCTTTTTCTGACTGTTTTTCCGTGTGGTAAACACCTGTACACTATATTTTATAATCTTACGTTCACGGCTATGTATGGTTTTCGGCATTTACTTTGGATAATTTTAAATATTTATATTTTAAAGAAACCACCATGAATGACATTGACATTGTTGATAAACCATCATAAAATCATTGCCAGTGTAAGAAATTAGTTCCAGTGAAATTCCGCCATATGGCGCATCCTCATATATATTTCTGGTCTGGCTTTACTTCTTAGCTTCAATATTGTCACTTGTTCTAATTAAAGCTGAATATCTTGAAAATAGGTCCTATTTCCACCATAGCTAAGAACCATCTTGACGGAAAAGTCTTGCGATTAGAAAAAAAACATACTTAAATTTATCCATCCGTTTGAGAGCTACGATGCCACATACAGATACAAGTCAGAACAAGTGAGAGTCAAACTTATAACACCTCTTTTTACATCGGGGGTTTAAAATAGCTAAATATGTCATGAAATAAAGAAAACAAACAAAAAAGTTAGTGCACTGAAATATGGGACCTGAAGAGAGGACCTGTTTTTTATTCCAAAAGCGAATTTGAAATTGTTTTCAGAATCCTCATAATCAACAATATGCTAAGAAACCAGCTAGAAAGGCAAGGCTTTTGATTTAAAACTGACTGACTTTTTCATTCACTCTAAACTCCTATGCTTCGCTGATGACATGAAAATTTTTAGCAAAATAAAGTCGAGTCATGATACCTTACTTGTCCAGTCGGATCTATTGCGCCTTGACAATTACTGTAAAGCTAATAAGCTTGACTTGAATCCATCCAAATGTTTTTCAATAACTTTTTCACGTCAGCGTAACCCGTTCCCTAGTACTTACACACTTAGAGATCAAGTATTAAATAAGGTCGGTCACATGAGAGACTTAGGTGTAATACACGACTCTAAACTCCTCTTCGATATCCATATAGAGAAGATGGTGAGTAGTGCTTTAAAATCACTGGGGTTCATAATGCGTAACTCCGGCCACTTTACTCAAGCTAAGACACTGAAAGTTCTCTATTGCTCTATAGTTAGGAGTAAGCTGGAATACGCCTCTCAAATTTGGAATCCTTGCTATAGAACCTACACTGACAGAATTGAACGCGTTCAAAAAAAGTTTCTGAAATTTCTTATGTTTAAACTAAAATGTCCTTATGATTACGTGACCTTGACCATTTACGTGTATGTGCAAAAAACACCACTTATTACCGTTACATAAACGTCGTGAGATAGCTGACATTATCTACATTCTCAACATCACAAGTGGTAATCTTGATTGCCCCGAACTGCTTCATAAACTCTCGTTTAATGCGCCTACTCGGTCTAAAAGACATTTCCCCCCCCTTTCAGTCAAATGTGCTTCATCCAAATATAGACAAAATAGTTTTCTGATTCGAGCCAGTCGCTGCTTAAATAATGTGACAAGAGACCAAGATATTGACATTTTTAATTGTGCCATTCCTTCCGTGAGGCGTAAATTGGCATCATTTTTCTTTGATTAAAAAAAAATAACAATAATAACATTGTAGGTAGTAGGTATGCCCGAGCGTAAAGTATGTTTATTAATTGTTAGCTTTTGTGCATGTACTCTGCAGATTATAAATAACAGACTGTAATTAATTAGGTAGCTACTTATTGTGCAACTTCGTTCCAACTTCATAATTCAGTTTCTGTAATCTTTTTTTGTATTAATTTGCTGTTATTATTGCATGTGTCTTTGTAAAACTGTGCGTGTTATTTAACTTAATGTTAAATATTATTTCGTTGCTATATGTGAGATCCTATAATTGGCTCTGTATTACTAGTTATGTCACTATTAGCGTAAGTTAAGCTGTTGGTTCTCCATGTATAAATAAATAAAATAAAAATAAATAAAATAAAACAATCGCATTCAGAACGGACTAGGTATCAGTTTGGAACACATGTTAAACTTATAGTGGGAAGTCCCCTAACGCCGGACGGCACCTAACGCCGGACACTCGAACTATCTCGGCAACTAGCAACGCGAGCGAATCAAGGACAAGTGGAAGGGGCGCGGGGATCCCCCGCGCCTCTTCCACTTGCCGAGTTGCCGTTGCCGAGCTTCCAGTTGCCGAGATAGTTCGAGTGTCCGGCGTTAGGTGCCGTCCGGCGTTAGGGGACTTCCCCCTAACACCCATAATACCTCTCTGGCAAGTAGTTATTTTGTTTTTTACAATATTGGTGAATTTCCAGGTTTGGCACGCGTAAGTCAAGCATGGAATAAGGCAGGTGTCCATAACTTTCTTTTTTAACTCTACTGGCATCTCACTCTTAAACACTTCTTTGTAGCTCCAATATTTGTTCCAAGTATTTTTAAACTCTACTTTCAACTTCAAAAAAAATGTTGTTGCTATTAAATCCGACCTGTTTCCCTAAATATATGTAATGTTCTACGTATTCTAAGTTTTCATCATCTATTTTTATAATTGTTTTCTTGTGGTTTGTCATGGTTTTTGTTTTCAGTATGTTTATTTCGAGTCCCACATATCGGCTAGCTTTACTGAGATCAGTGATCATGCATTGTAGCTGGGAGCTATTTTCAGACAATAAAACTAAGTCATCTGCAAATCGTAGATGACTTAGATATTTACCTTGGATATATGCCTAATTTCTTCCAGTCGAGTTTGGTTATGATGCTTTCTAGAATCGCTATAAAAAGTTTTCGTGATATTGGGTCACCTTGTCTTACCCCCCTTTCTACTACAAAACTTGGTCCGATGGATATGTTTTTTAAAATTTCAATGTAATGCGACTCTACGTTCTGAGCTTCCAAAGTTTCCCATATACATGAGTGAGAGACTGTGTCGAAGTCTTTTTGGTTATCAATGAATGCGATGTACAATGGTCTTTGGTACTCTTGATACTTTTCAATGATTAGTTCTAATGTATGTATATGGTCTATTGTGGAAAAGCCTCGCCTAAAACCAGCTTGTTCAATGAAGCCTTCACAATAGACGGGCTTAAAACAGCGGTTTTAAGTCCGAGGTTTAAATTACGAGAAAGATTTCAAGCTCTATAAAAAGGTCGTAAACGCCAAAGTAATTGTAATTGCTTACCTATTACCTTCTGGAAGTTATCGATTATACGCGCCAGATTGAGCGGAATGTTTTAATGCAGTATGGCACTTAACTAATATGTGTAACGTTCGCTCGAAGTATAAGGACACCGCGCGGCACTTACGTCATTTTAAAGAAAATTATGAATTTTTGCGATAACTCAAAAACGGCTCGACCGATTTTATTCAATATAGTTTTCTTTGAAAGTACTTATAAGGTCTCATTTCCATGAATTTTTCCATAATTTTTTGACCCATATGTTTGAGAAGTTAGAGGGGGGACGATATGTTTTGGATTTCCGGAGCGAATATTTACATAACTGCTGACTTTATCAAAGAATAATGTTTGCAGACCTCTATTATTTTTCAGTTTTCTAGTACTAATGATCACGGAGCTAAGCCGCGGACGGACGCACAGACGGACAGACGGACATGGCGAAGGGTTCCTAGTTGACTACGGAACCCTAAAAACGATACCACTGAAATGACACGTCGAAAATCAACTCAAAGTCAATTCAGACTTTGTCAAGCTAAGTCTCAAATTCAAACTAATGTTTATTTCGTATAATATAAGACATAGGAAACCAATATACATATTTTTCAGTTCATAAACGTAGATGGCTGAACAAATTGAAATTAAAAACATGATGTTTATTCTGTATGTCGAAATGCTTAAAACGTGGTCCTTCATTTTCACGCTTGATAGTGACGTAACCAATCCAGTAAATCTAAACTTTTAATTAAAAACGTCATTTGCATAATAGACAAGAGTGTATTACAGTCTCTATATTTACCGGGTTCGCCTACGTCACGCCACAGATAAGCTAGACAAAAGTGACGGACGCGTTTTTGTCTGTTCATGATATTTCTATTTTCAATTAATATAATTTAGTTTTAAGAAATACAATATCTTATTTAGTGCTATTGCGTTAATTAATAAGCATTAGAAATATATTTCAAAATGGGTCTAGTGGCCTATTATGTAGGTTTATCGATTTTGCTATTTAAGATGCATTAAAGAGATAGCTTATCTATACTATAAAATTCGAAAACTGTATTTAATTAGTTCCCTATGGAGAGCAGTCATTATTTCAGTAAAAATCTTATCAGCGCGATTCAAAATTCGCATTGATAAACGCCAATGATGGTGTGTCGTTCGATTATATTTTTTTAAACTCGATCCACTTTTTTTTTTCTAAATGTGGGGGTTGAAAACGTAACACGTTAACGACCAATTTTAGCCATTCCGAAACTACAGAGCAGAGCTCCTAGTGTAGGTTAACAGAATAAAACATGACCAAACAAGTACCACAACATTTGCAAACCACAAAACAAGTTAATTACTCGTAAAAGTCCAACTTCACTTAGGTACGGCCAGGGCTACTCTGTTATTCGAAATTCCACTGTCGAATAATGCCGTCCCGCTCACCCTAATTAAGTTTGACAAGAGATCAAGCGGGATGACACTATATGACGATCGAATCTCGGACAGCAGAGTAGGATTTTCACTTCAAATTCCTTTTTCATAAAATTTCCTTTGCCGCGCGGAAATGTAGCTAGTTTTGATGCTCGTAACTTGTTGAAACCAGTCCGTATGCAGATGGATGTTATTTTATAGAAGTGTACTAAAAATTAAAACCCACTAGTTTTTAATTTAAGCCGGTCAAGTGCGAGTCGGACACGGGCAGGCTTCTAACTATGAAAGCACTGCATTTTGCTCTAATTGCGGCTCGACACTAGAGGCAAAGAATATACGGGGTGGCCCATTTAGATCGGTCTGAGTGGGAAAGTCTGAAATTATAAGACAAACGAAGATCTGTTCTTAGGAACCATGTCATCGATTTTCATAAAAAGAAAAACTACATTCATACATTTAAATAAAAACCTGTACTTAGCTAAGGAATCGAACCCGGATGGTTAGAAAAATAAATTAAAGAATATGAAAACGATGTATTTTATTCATTTTACACTCCGGATTTTAATTAGGCGAACTAACTTGACAGTTCATTGCACACGAATGTTGCCACAGTTTCGCTAGTGTTGTTAATATCGATAATTATGTTAAGAAGAAGGTTGATAACGTGCAGCGTGACCACTTTAGAATCGGCATTTCTACTAAAAACGTAATCAAAAACTACTAAAATCTACCGAAGTTCAAATTTATTCTGTTATAAAATCTACCATTGAAAAATATTCGATTTGAAACAAGGTTCTGAATATAAAATCAGATCAATTGCGAGTACACTACAGGTGCTAAGGATTTTTTATGCAAATAATAAATAAAAAACGTAAAACGGTCATAATTTTATTCTTAATTTAAGTACTTAAGAATCATCAACATCGTCGCTTGACGTCATCACTATCGATTTTTTTAATATTTCAGTATAATTGTTTTTCGTTTTGAAATTTTTTCACATTTTCGCGATTCTAGTTTCCGAATCCCCGATTCTAGTCACTAGAATCGGCGAATCACCTCTTAAGTATGGGGACAGCCTGTTTTTGAATAAAAATGTGGTTACTACCATAAACTACTAAATACTACTGACTAATTTTTTCATACCAAGACCGTATCCATTATGCTTGAAATCTACCAAAAAAGTAGAAAACTACTGAAAGTGGTCACGCTGATAACGTGAGCATGGACTCATTGTCTATGCTATACTTCTTTTTATATCTCTGCTATTTGTTTCCTAGCAACTGTTGTTTTTATAATCTTTACACTAATATATATTGTCGTGAACGAATCACACGCTTTTCCTTGCTAATTTAAAGAATTAAAAAAACCAGTTCCTACCAGATGTTTAGTTAAACAGCATTAAAAAAAAGTAGACATTACGTATTTCATAAATTTTGAATTATTGTGTTTGAAATCTAACTAATAATTTTATTACACGAATCAATAATAAAACAAGTGCGAGTCGGACTCGCGCACCGAGGGTTCCGTACAAACACTTTCCATCCCTAAGTGGTTAAGTTAAGTTTGCACCTGGTATGTATACCGCCCCATATAAATTAGGTGCAAAGTTAGGTATTAAAAAAACTACTTACTAGATCTCGTTCAAAACAATTTTCGTTGGTAGTTTTTATAGTAATGTACATCATATGCTTTTTTTAGATTTTTCATTTTCTTATTTTAGAAGTTAGAGGGGGGGGGACCAACTTTTTTCCACTTTGGTAGCGTCTGTCACGCAAACTATTCGGTTTAGAAAAAAATACTTTAGAAACCTCGATATCATTTTTGAAGACCTATCCATAGAGATACCCCACACGTATGTGTTTGATGAAAAAAAAAATGTTTGAGTTTCAATTCTAAGTATGGGGAGCCCCCAATATTTATTATTATTTTTTTATTTTTGCATCAAAATCTTAATGCGGTTCACAGAATACATCTACCTACCAAGTTTCAACAGTATAGCTCTTATAGTTTCGGAAAAAAATGGCTGTGACATACGGACGGACAGACGGACAGACAGACAGACAGACAGACAGACAGACATGACGAATCTATAAGGGTTCCGTTTTTGCCATTTGGCTACGGAACCCTAAAAAACGGTTGCTATTAAAATACTTACATCGAACGACTTTTATTTTAGGACATCGCTAAGAAGGGTTCCGTTTTTTGCCATTTGGCTACGGAACCCTAAAAAACGGTTGCTATTAAAATACTTACATCGAACGAACTTTATTTTAGGACATCGCTAAGAACGCTGTCCGCCTTTTTGTTTTCTTGACAGTTCCATAGTACTATCGAATACACTGATAACTGTACATTTTTAAACGAATATGAACCGTATTACAACATAATTAAGTGTCTATGGATGTATTGTTAAGGTTATATCGACATATTTGTATCGACATAAACCAATCACTATTTATTTTTTTCTATTCCTGACAACACTTTGAGCTGTCAAGTTAGTTCGCCTAATTAAAATCCGGAGTGTAGACATCATGTTTCATAGTAAAATTGACTACTTAAGACCTACATAGTTGATATCTAAGTAGAAATAATGTTAGTTTAATTTTTCACTTCGTCCGGGTTCGATTCCTGAGCTGAGTACAGCTTTTTTTATTTAATTTATGAATGCAGTTTTTATTTTCATTTAGATCGATGACATGGCCCTGTATATACTAACATAAAAAGAAACGACAGCGGCACTAGTGTGCAGTAACAAAACTCGCGGCTATGTGTGCCTGTTGAGGGGCGAGGGCTGGACGCGCGAGGCATTCACGTGAATGCCTTGTCGAAGGATTCTGCATTACAAGGTCACCGACGCCCGAGTTACACCAATAGGCCGCTGTCGCCTGTGGGGGAGGGGCACTTGGCTGCGGAAACCCATTTTTCGGCCAACTTCGGTCACCTTCCAGAGTACTGTAAAGCTAGGGTTACGAAATGACACGCTCTACAAGCACGCGTGACTAAATTAAGGCTCCTTATCCGTTCCAAAATGCTGATTGATTTAGATATTTTTCTCTATGATTAAACATGTTTCTTAACATATCAACAATGTTACCTACTACTCAGAACAGGGCTATTGCGATTTGTTGATATATATATTTGAAACCTACAATTTGAATTTGTCATTGACAATTTTTGTTTCAAACCCGACTCGAAATTGACTCATAAAACTGTTTTTTTCAACTTATTTTCGACTGCACGCAATTAATGCATGATATAGTTATGTTACTATCTAGAAATCAGGCAAAACATTTATTCACTTTAAAAAGTTGGTTGAATTTATTAGTATATTTGTCATAATAAGAAAAAAAAATGTATGTATGGCCTCTTAACTTTGCTGTTGGAAAATAGTTGTTCCCATACTTCCCATACATCGTCTTATTAGGACAAGTTTACCAACTTTAAAAGCAGTGACAAAATTCCAAGACATTCTCACCAGACTCTGTCTGTAGCTTAATTGGTCAGAGCGTATCGCCCCAGCATGGCATAAGAGTTCAAATATGGTCAGGGTCGAAAATAAAATCACTGTTTCTACGATCTTGGTAAAACTTTCGTGAGACATAATTAATTAATGTATTAAGCGGTTTACACTCACGTCAGCTGTTAACAGCTGCGGAGCGTCAATCACGGAATCAGCGACAAAGTTGCCGGGTCGCTGTACGGGTAGCAGTCCCTGATGAAGAGCTCCATACGAGTTCGACAATTTCACGTGAGTTTAAACGCGCTTAACACTGTTTCTATCTTTGTAAATGTTAAATTGGAAACATAATTTAATTCAGTACCTGAACTAATCCCGCTAACATCCAGCCTAACATTGTTGTCAGATAATAGTAAACCTAGCTGAAGTAAATCTGTACAAATATTTACTCCAGGGCAACTATTGCGGGCTAATATTAACAACTTTGCCGAAACGTCAAATAACTTCGCTTGGATGTCGACAACGCCACTTAATTGTTACCCCGTTCTAAGGCATAGTGCGATATTTCACTTACATATTCCCGAGATATCGCAAGTACAGCGGCAAAAAAAGTTTCTGTCAAAATTTCATTTTTGTGACAAGCCTTTATAGCCGACTGTACTTTTCTTTGAACATCCATCAATTGCTCACTCCTCACATCTCCATTAATTGCTCACAGAGACGATTCGAAAGAGCCCAGACTCGACATGATTGCTTTATTTGTTACGGAGTTCCTATTACCACCAGCTCCATCATCAGATCAGCTCAACGTCATCATAATATTGCATTGTCACGTAATTTGCATATTCGTGTAAAATGTCAGCTCAATCGAAAACCGGAAAGTGGGCCAAATTTAACTTGCAAAATTCCATTACAACGGGACAGGTGAAAGTAAATAAAAGCTTGTAAAAATCTATCATAACAGTTTTTAGGGTTCCGTACCCAAAGGGTAAAAACGGGACCCTATTACTGAGACTTCGCTGTCCGTCCGTCCGTCCGTCCGTCTGTCACCAGGCTGTATCTCAAGAACGGTGATAGCTAGACAGTTGAAATTTTCACAGATGATGTATTTCTATTGCCGCTATAACAACAAACACTAAAAATAAATAAAATAAATATTCAAGGGGGGCTCCTATACAACAAACTTGTTATAGATTATGGTACGGAACCCTTCATGGGCGAGTCGGACTCGCACTTGCCCAATTGTTTTTTCTCTGCGCCACGCTTTCACCCGCTCATCCCACGGGAACACTAGTTTCATCAAAATTGGTCTAGCCGTTTGAGCGTAAAGAAGTAACAAACATACACACAAACACACTCAAACTTTCGCCTTTATAATATTAGTGCTATAATTATAGCCAAGCATTTGACTCGACTGCACCTAAGTGATCGGACGCAGTTAAGTGACAAATAGCCTAAGATGGAGCATGCTTGCGTAGAATATACCTCTTCACTCTCTACTTGAAGAGATCCAATCAATCTATTTCCAAGGTACACCTCCTATCACTACATAGTATAAAACAAAGACGCAACGGTTTTTTTTTAGTAGATAGAGTGATTCAAGAGGAAGGTTTATATGTATAATACATGCATAAATTTATCAGCATTGCACCCGTGCGAAGCCGGGGCGGGTCGCTAGTCACTGCATAGTATAAAACAAATTCGGTTCCTGCTGTCTGTCCCCATGTATGCTTAAATATTTAATGATACGCAAAAAAAATTGTTGCGTTATTTTAATAGATAAAGTGATTTAAGAGGAAGTTTTATAATGTAATAAATACATTAATTTATCTGCATTGCACCCGTGCAAACCCGGGGCGGGTCGCTAGTATACAGATGTAATAGATTTCTTGCGGCTATTGTAGGTACTTATATTTCACTCACTACCAAATGAATTAAGCTCCTGATCTGATCTGTAAAGGAAGCCTATTGAAGCCTATTGTGTATAATATTTTAGCTTCCCAGTATATAATACCCGTTCTGGAAATCGTACACTATTCCATTGTATCTACGGAAAATAGATTACTATATCCCTGTCCTTACTTATTGGTTTAATCTTTCTTCCATGGGTTTAATAGCCCTTTTGTACCGGCTCATGTCTATTATGATCATAAAAATATCCTTTCTTTGAATAGACCATTCAACGCAAATAAGTAGATTGTTAAGAATTAGCCGGACTTAAGTCAAATTTTCAAAAGTAACTTTTAGCTAGGTACCGATTGCAATCATAATTAATAGAGTAATACCCCGTTACAAGAAATTACCCCCTTCACCAATAATAAATTCACCGCGTGCATGTACCTGCAGTTCAACGCTCTCAATTGAAGGAGTTAAACTTTACAAATTTAATTTGTGTGTTTTACGAGTGTGATTCTCGTAGATTAAGAGTTAGTATACATTTTTAAATGGATATTTTTCATATTATGTCAAATATATTGATAATTTCAACCAAGTTTTCAAAAGTGAATAATACTTTGCCCGGATTTCTTGATAGTAACATAGCTATTTCATGCTTTCATTGCGTGCAGTCGAAAATAAATAAATAAATATCAGGCCACCTCAAAACAAGTTGGAAGAACCAGTTTCCTGCGTGAATTTTGACAATTTCGAGTATTTTTATCTACAAAAATTATCAATAAAAAATTCAAATTGGAGGTGTCAAATATATACCAATATGTCAATAGCCCTGTTCAGACTCTAACTAGTAAAATTTAAAATATTAAGAAAAATGTTTGATCATAGAGAAAAATGTCTAAAACTATCAGCATTTTTGAACGGATAAGGAGCCTTAATGGCCAAGGGTAATAACTGGATAAGTCACATTTGCAAAAGAATACATTACACCACGCATTTACGGCTTAGGTAAAAAATATAGCATAAGCAAACCGGGGCCCAACGAGTTTTATTCCTTGAGATTTTTTGTGGCCAAAGACTTCAAAACGTGAATTTGAAAACAGATATAAAGCTAATTTTTTATAACAAAACGGGATTTCATCGCGTTCAAAGAGTATTTTATTGCCTCGACGTTTCCCACGAGGTCTCGAACGAACACAAGGGTTTTCTTATAGTCATGTAGGTACAGAGGCCTTTGCCCAGCAGTGGGACACTCTAACAGGTTAATTAAAATAAAAAAATAAAAACATGTAGATACTTATGAAAATAGTGTAAGTTAAAATCAATAAATGTAACTACGCTAAGACACGGACGATAGCTAGTGCAAATGCATCACCTGAGAACTAATACCAGAGGTTATTATGTTTTTCATTTTTTTTTTATTAAAGTAGAAACGTCTGCTTGCGTAAACCAAATGTTTAGAATGAATGACAGGGCGTCCTACCTATTGTGCCATTGAACCTGATCTCGATTTTTAAATTTTTCGCATCATTCTAAACAAGAGGTCAGGGGTGCAAGACTTCAAATTAAGCCTTATTTGACTGGAGTAGCCACGCGAGCTCCGTGTTTCTCCGCAGACGCCTATTGTCACGGACGACAACTAACCAACAATGCGGCGACACGTTAGCCGGGGGTCTACAACCGTTTAGCGTTCTTCGGGTTCCGTACAGTCGATCGGTGTAACTTAGCCCTTACGTATACCGTCCGTATGTACCGTAAACCTTGAAAAAGAAACCTACTTTGATCAATTTTAGACTTTGACACCATTTTTTGACGATCCTAATATACCTAAAAATATGAAATTAAAATACAAAAATCGGTTTTTTCTCTCCTTTCATCATGCCAAGTATAAAAACAAAAGGACTTAATAAAAAAAATGAAAGATAAAAACAACGCGATCAAAGTTATATTGAGAATGGGTTACTTTGAAACCACTACTTTTTTACGTGCAATGTAAAGTAAACCCGCTAAGAAGCCCATATAAAATAAAAAAATAAAAATCGGATAACTACTTCTTAAGTTATTTATCTTTTTAATGTGTGGGGTATACTTTGATAACATACCAAATGACACAAATTAATAATTTTCAACGCTTTAGAAACAACGTAGGAACTTTGCTTATACAGGTATATAAAAACACCTTTACCTTATAGTACCTACGTTTTAATCACAGACATAATCAGCCTTATATAAAATCAACTTTAACAAAATAACAAAAAAGTAGCTTCTTTAGTATGTGCTTTAGGACACGTTCTATTAATTTAAATTACAGACCTACTAACCTTTATTTTAAATTTTCACTCTATTTTACTAACAATGTGGATCGTTGATAGGAATAAATCATAATAAACTAACCAAAAGTAAAATAGTTATTTGTTATGCAAGGCTGCAAAGTTGTTATTTGGCGCGAGTGTTGAAATTGAAAGCTGACCGAGCGAAGGAATCTAAGATTGAACCATGAGCGAAGCGAATGGTTCAAAGATAGATTCCTGAGCGTAGCGAGGGTTTCAAGACACGAGAAGCTAAATAATTTTGCAGCCATTCGGAACACTCAATTTTTCACCTCACTACAGCGAGGAAAATGCAAGATTCAAGTAAAACAATTAAAACATAAAAATAATCATGTTTAATTTTGCCTTCTATTTAACACGTCCAATTTAAAACATAACACACTCAAATCAAAACCAAATAAATACGAGAGAAGCACACATATTAAAAATTAAAAGTAATATGGCCGTAACTTGTATTATCGTCGTGTATATTTTATCGTTCAGTTTTTCTTAAGCACTGTTATATTGTATTTGTTTTTGAAACTACTTGACACATTCGTTGTGAATGTGGGAGAACGGCATTCTGGGAAGGATTAGTTGGCCACTCGGAAGTATTTTCCATAATTTCCATAGCTTTGGAAGTTATTGGAAGATGGGATCCGAACAAGATTATTTCGGCTTTATCTTCTTTAAAAACGCCAATAGTTTCGGTAAACGGTCTTCGGTCTCCAAATATTTATAACAAATCCTTTACCGTTTAAATGCAGGCTTTTAACATTGAATAAATACTCCAAATTGGGCTTAACTTTCTTGTTTTCGATATATATGTATTCTCCACAGAACAAATTTACGTTGTTTACATGAATTGTGAAAACTTTCAACTTTTTAATAATTTTTTTTTTCTCGGGTGCGTTCAGAAATTACACTCTTATGTTCCAACTTATATAACAAATAAATATAAAAAATTTCGTGGTATTTAATATATTTACTAGGCAAAATATGTAAATGAAACTGAAATACTTACTATTAATATATATAAACATATTCAACTTATGTTATAATAAAGTGTAGGAAAAATAAAAATTTAAAAATCTGTAACTACGAACCAGGTTTCTGGACGTGATATAGTAGGTGTATTTTTTTTTAAAGAATTATTCAAACGTACATATGATATTAGCCGGCCTGACCAGATCGCTCTTTATTCGCGTGCGTTGATTGGTTATTCGGAGATTTATCGACTGATGAAATCAGTCACGCGTTGAAGAAGTCTTAAATATAAAAAAGTTACATGCACCACTGAGAATCAAAATCGTCGTGTTCGAAATTCAAATGACTTTTGCACGCTAGCGGATAAAATAGACTTTTGCACGCAGATTTCGCCCTATAAACGGAGGTTTTCCGAGCGAGTGAGGTGAAAATTTTATTACCGCTACAAGGCAGAGATAACGTATTTTAATAACTAAAAATATATAATACTAGCTGTGCCCGCGGCTCAGCACGCATGGAAATCGGGGTCAGTTTTGCTTCATCAGTCATCACAGTTTCCAAGAAACTTTCTTGATACCCCGCAGACAGTACTTTCCGTGCTGTCCAAATCTATTGAGATCTTGAAAGTTGTGCGAGCCGTGTTGCCACCAGGCAGCAACTAAACGTAGCAGCGATTATTCAAGTAAAGTTGATATCCGTACCCCCTCTTATAAACTTAGAATTAATTTAGCAAAACCCTTCCTCAGTGGCCACAAAATATTAATTTCAGCGCCATCTGTTAGTTTATCAAAGTACTCGATAGTCGTAGCACATGATTGAAAAAGTTTGCACCTCATTCCTAAGTAGCGCCATAAGATTCAGGTGCAAAGTTAACTCAATCGAGTGTAGTGGCTACCCCCCGTTTTATTAGTAAATTTTTTATAGCCTATGGGCGGTGATTTTCTCGGCACATTAATGAAGTTTTCATCAAAATCCGTTAAGCCGTTTTCATGTGATGTGCGGTCAAATAAACAGACAAACAGATAAACAGACTAAAATTCTAAAAACTGTTGGAACGTGTTCTGTTATGGATTCTAAGTATCCCCTGTCAACTTTTCTTCCATGTACAGTCTTTCGACCCTCTTCAGCTTCTGTATGTATAGACAGATAGAGATACATTATGGAAAAAAGGTTCTTTATAGTGCAAAATTCAACAAGAAATATTTCGGAGTCATAATATGGGCTCCAGTAATATTTCTAAATAAAATATCGAAAATAAGAAAATGTTCACCGAATCTATCCACCAATTATTTTTGAGATTTGTATGCCATAATTTTAAATTAATTAAATGATACAAAAATGTTTTTACTGTTTATTATAAATAGTGAATTTTCTCGTATAAAACACCTAAAGAGGCAGAGGTAAAAAATAGTTGAGAAGAAATGGAACGTTTTCTTCTATCCTACCCTGTAAATTACTACATATTTTAATACATTTTTTTTATATCATGATATACCTACATACAAAGTAAAAATGTATTATTGTTATTATTAATAATATATTGTATATAAAAATAGTATAACAATTTCACATAAAAGGTTTAGAATCCCTGCTTCTAGAATCTTATCTGGAATGGAGTACAAAAAACCAGACAATAGACTAAGGTTTGGTTTTAATTCAGAAGGTCTCATGTGCCAATGATAGAGTATGGAGTTACTTCCTTCTACTCCAGATCGATGAAACGGAGCCAATCAGAGGGCTTCGCTTAGTCAATTGACAGCAAAATTAACACTAAACGGGTAGACTGGGAGATCGATGCGAGAGATCCACGTTGTCGAATATAAGTGTACGTTTTGATTGTAGCGAGATGGGCGTACGCGTCGCATAGCGAGCTAACTACCTAGGACTGGCGTGTGCCACGGTGTTTGGCTCCACCTTCCATTTTTTGGGCGCGTTTATTATGATCCATTCGCACGTACACGTATCAGTTAGTTACACCACAGCCCACTACGGGTATCACACCCATTTTTGAAGTCTCACTTCAATTCTATGGTGCAAATAACGCCGCCTTTGAGGAGGCGTTTGGCTCTGTTTGTAGACACCTGCCTACTGAGCGGCGGTCCCGGGTTCGAATCACGGCCAGGGAAAATATTTGTGTGAATATTTGTGCTTGGGTCATGGTTGTTCTATGTATTTAAGTATATATTTATCTATATAAGTACGTATATCGTCGTCTAGTACCCATAACATAAGCCTTCTTGAGCTTAATTTGGGACTAGATCGACGGACGGTCATATTGTCGGTGTATATAAACAAATGTATTCTGATGGTGTTCTGGTCTATGTGAAGCCGATTTGATAATCACACGCACAATGCCGTTTGATCATTAGTTTACTCTTTATAACAGTACTGGACGACGTCAGCATTGCCCAGTCGTGTCCTGGTCTAGGTCTAGCATGACTCGACACCACATGCACATTACCGTTTGATCACTTGTCTCCTCATTATTACAGTATTAAATGACGTAAGCATTGCTCGATGGTGTCCTGGTCTAGGTCCGACTTGGACGCCGAATCCGTACCACATGCATTGCCGTTTGATCATTATTTCCGTGAACTGGCGCGTAATTATTGGTGGTTTGATTGGACAAATAGAATTGGAACAATGATGCTAACTGAATTGAATTTATCGAGAGGAAATACATGCTTATTTTTCCATACATATCGAGATTTCTCCCTGGTTCATTTTTTTTTCATGCTTTCATTGGGTGCAGTCGAAAATAAGTTGAAAAACTAATATATGCGTGAATTTTGTCAATTTCGAGTAGCTTTTGAAACAAAAATTATAAATGAAAAATTCAAACTGTATGTTTCAAGTATATACCAATAAATCGCAATAGCCCTGTTCCAGGTAGTTACATCAATTCTATGTAAAGAAACATGTTTGATTATAGAGAAAAATGTCTAAAACCATCATCGTTTTAAAAGGACTAAGGCCTCTTAACCAATATTTGAATTGAAATGTTCTATGTCCGTCCGATCTGCGCGTATTATTATACAATTATTATTATACAAGTACTTTTTCTGTCATTTATATATAGTTACTAACTCTAATATAAAGACATAAATTATGAAAGTCTGTAAAAGTCTATACTCTATTGCCCAAAAAAACACTGCCTAAACCATGTTATAATGTCGCCAAAAAGCATCACTTAGTACCACAGATTACAAGATAAACAGCTGCATTCACACAATTTGCAATAAAAAAAAAGCTTATTATACTAAGGCATTACTGCCAACTTAAAAAAAAGTTTTATCTTCAGTGCATGGATGTTTAGTACAGTGAACGTATACCTTTATGTCTAAGTTCATATTTTTTTGACAGATGGACGTCCATACAAAAAATCAGATCAGATATCAGACTATTTTTTTTTTTATTTTGTTGATTCCGAGCGGGAACATGTAATTATTTTCTTTGTTGTTTATTTGCATTTTATTTATGAAATGTCGAGTCGTAGAAAAAGTATTGTATGCAACGTTGTATAAGTAGGTCAAAAAACGCTCGTGGCATCTTTCTTGTCCCATGGCACTCGCGTTTTTTGCCCCCTCTTATACAACTGTTGCATAAAATACTAGTTGATAACATACTACCTACATAGAACAAGCCTAATGGGATTTATAGGGATATATTTGAAACCTACATTTTAAAATTTTCCTTGATAATTTTTGTTTCAAAAACTACTCTAAATTGTCAAAATTTACGAGTAAATTAGTTTTACAACTTATTTTCGACGCAATGCAAGCATGAAATAGCTATGCTACTACCTAGAACTCGGGGAAAAGTAATATTCACTTCAAAAAGTTGGTTGAAATTATCAATATAGGTAATTGTCGTCATAATTTAAAAAAAAAAAAAATATTAAATAAAAATTATCTTTTCGGGATAAAAGTAGCATATATGTGTTAATACCCTGGACAGCTAACTTCATACCAAAATTGATCAAAATTGGTCCAGTCGTTTCAGTGTGAAGAAGTAACAAACATTCACATAGACACACTCACAAACTTTCGCCTTTATAATATTAGTGCAGTATCGCCACCCTCACGCTATTGACACTTACTGAAAAATGAAACATTGAAACTTGAAAATATTATCCACTGCCTCCCGCCGCTGGTCACTTTTTCCAATATTTTCCAATAAAAACTAGTGCTCCTTTTAATAACCATGTTGTATAGTTTTTGCCTTTTATGACAGTGTCAAAGGCTTTTCATCGCAAAATGCCTTAAAATCGCGCAACCGAAAGATTATTTCCATAAATTCCGGCTGGCCTGTTTGAAATTGGAATAGCTTAGTTGCATAGGCTTCCTAAGCGAAAATCTGTAGTGTTGAATAGGAAGCCTTATTAGCAGGGGTATCAATGCCGACGGAGCGAATTGGAACAAAAATAATTAAGGTTTGGGCGTTCTGAACAAATCAATATGGCACAGCTTATTCAATACAATATGCTTACGCTCAGACGACTTCGTCCACACCCCTGTGCCACAAAACAGATAGGTACAGAAATCAATCTACATACAAGCGCGCTCGAGCAAACGCACACATAGACATTGCTCACGGTCACGATATCTCGGACCAGTTCAGACCAGTGCGAGCGCGAGTGCCATCCACACAATAAATTATTACTCGTACTCATAGGTACTCATTTAATTATAAAATGTTAATACTAATAATGTTAATACTTATTGGAAACTATAATGTCCCAGTTGCTGGACAAAGCTACATTTCTTCAACTCTAGGAACCCTTAAAATAGTTTCGCCATGTCCGTCTGTCTGTCTGTCTGTCTGTCTGTCTGTCTGTCCGTCCGCGGCTTATCTCCGTGATCATTAGTACTAGAAAGCTGAAATTTGGTATGAGTATGAGTATGTATCACGCCGACAAAACGGTAAAATAAAAACTAAAAAAAAAAAACTTTTTTTCGGGTACCTCCCGTACACCTAAAGTGGGGGTGATTTATTTTTTTCGTTCCAACACTAGTGTATGGGTTGTCGTTGAATAGGTCTTTTAAAAATAATAGGGGTCTCTAAACATTATTTTATTAATAAAGTCAGCAGTTTTGTAAATATTCGCTCCGAAAATAAAAAAAACAGTGTCGTCCCCCCCTAACTTTTCAACTACGGGTCAAAAAATTATGGAAAAATTCATGAAAATGAGGCCTTATAAGTACTTTAAAAAAAAAACTATATTGAATAAAATCGGTTGAGCCGTTTTTGAGTTATCGCAAAAATTCATAATTTTCTTTAAAATGATGTAAGTGCCGCGCGGTTTCCTTATACTTCGAACTTTACACATATTAGTTAAGTGCCGTACTATATTAAAACATTTCGCTCAATCAAGGATTATACATATGGATTGACAACCTCATACAAAAAAACGTACTCCAGAAGAAAGCTCAAATACCGTCTTATTTCTAGATGGCGCTGATTATAAGACGTAGATGCGCAATGTTTTATTAAAACACATCATAGATGTCATTGTCGCTAAGCGTTATACCAAAAAGAGACAGCGTGCTATCTGTATAGTTCTTAACTAGATGGCGCTGAAACTACTCGTGTTGATTTCTTAATCACGAATAATCAAGCAGACTGCACGTCTAGCATTAACTTTGACACGCGACTCATGTCGCGCGAGATAGCATCATCCGTCACTATCTCATAGTACTGTACAGATAGAGACAGGTAGTATATCTCGCGCGAGAAAGAGTCGCGTGTCAAAGTTATGCTAGCCGTGATCGTTATTGAATAGGTACAGCCAACGTCATAATTAAGTCATAAACGTACGTCCGTACTTTCCTAGCGCTCCAATGATATCATATCTATATCATACATTAGCCAGAACTACCTATACAACAACCCGTTCAGAAATTCGTGGCCATTTATGTTCGTCTTATTACATTGAAATAAGTAGGTAATCAAAAGTTTACCTGATCTCACGGAAAAAGAGAGATGGCAAACTCATTGCGCAGTAATGACTACTATGCAATGAGTTTGACACGACTAATTTGTGCGAGAGATTAGGTGTACCTATATTTATAATTATTACCCTTTGCATTAAACAATTTTAAGTAGTTATTACATAAGTACCCGAGTATATTAATACTACGAGTACTAATACTGGCTTAAATAGTAAATAATACATTCTGCTAGTTATTTTTATTGTATATCTTTATTATGAACAATGATCAACGAAAGCACACCAAAATTTTAACACACTTTAACAACATACGGCACACTATAAAGTTCAATATGAAGAAGTAATTATAAATACTGGTTATAAGCCCATTTTATTCCAATTGGTCTTTGGTCAAAATATCTCACTTCATCATTATTATTATTATTATTATTAAGAGCCTATATTGTCCCACTGCTGGGCAAAGGCCTCCCTCTCATTCTTCTCACTTCATCATATTATACAAAAATCGCTGAATCGCGATTATTTCTGCTTTAAGGCGCTGTAAATAGTGAAAACTACAATTTTAGAAAATATTAATACAATACTTGCACATAACTTACAAGTGCAACTTTTTTATATGTAAATTTTCAGTATATGCCCTAGATTTTTACTTCATCAGAAACACGATTACTGAAAAAATCCTCGATAGTTTTTTTTTTTGAAAAGTACCCCTTTTTTACACCTTAAGCCAAATATTTCGATAACTATTATGAATATCAACACAAAATTTGCTTTATTTAATAGTTTTTTAGTATATTTCGATTTGTGCTTCATAGATTTTTAATAGGTTGAGTATATCAATCATACCAATTCATTTCGTTATTGGCAAAATAAAATGGTTCAGCGCGCGGCGGCGGCCGACTGTTGCCTAGTCGCCAGTACGCTCGTGACAACGGTCGACGCCGGACCTGTGCACATTTTTCTAACGCGGTAATACGACTTTAGACAGCAAGCAATATGGGTAATCACAGTGTAAATAAAGTTAAGCGAAAGAGGAAACGCTTAAGTGAACTAAGAGAACATATTTATGTAGTACCTATACCAGACCAATCGACCGGCCGCATCGTAGCGGATTTCACATTCGTTTTTACGTAGTTGGTTTTCAGTTCGGGTGCAGTTTTACTAATTGTGTGTTGTACAGTTCTATTCTATTCTAGTTCTCTTAACGTGAGTTACAAACGTTATTTCCTTAATGAGTGTTAATCATCATCATCATCTCAGCCATAGGACGTCCACTGCTGAACATAGGCCTCCCCTTTGGACTTCCATATATACCGGTTGGAAGCGACCTGCATCCAGCGCCTTCCGGCGACCTTTATAAGGTCATCTGTCCATCTTGTAGGTGGACGTCCTACGCTGCGCTTGCTGGTCCGAGGTATGAGTGTTAATATGTCTTACTATTATTTAAACTCCGGTTTGTAATTAACCTACACGTGAATTAACTATCATTATGTTAAGGTGTTGGATTAACACCATTTAGTACATTGTAATTTTATGTATTTTAACCCTTAACTACCTAACTGCTTATTTAGTCACAGAAACACCTACCTCTCGTCCCCAGGACCGGTACATAATGTCGGCCTTATATATTAAATTTTATCGGATCGGACATTTTAAATAATAATGGCAATATAGACATATTAAAATATTTGTTAAACTAATAATAATTCTGGAAACATTAAAAGATTTTTTTTTTACTGTTAACATATGGCAACAGTCCTTATTTCACTTTAGAAACTATAATATCCTTTGGAAGGTGAGATCAACAAAAATTTTGACTTTATATAAAGATCCAAGTCATTATTTCTAATTACTCAGTAATTAACAATGCTAAATCGATAAGTTTAGTTAAAATGAAGGTAATATTTTTATAAAATTGCAGACCACTAATTTGATCAATTTGTTCGCGGCAGTGAATGTAAGTTTGTTTGCACATTCTAGGCAAATAGATTTTTTACATTAGAAACATACGTACTGGGTCCCGTTTTTTATTCGGGTCAAAAGTAGAACAGGTTTTCTGCACTTCCAATCACTACCAACGACCAACGTGACTTAGCGGTCGGCTAAGTAAAGAAAAAAATATCCATAGTCACGTAACCACCTACCACCCGTCTCCGAGACCCTTAAGAAAAATACGTATCCACCTACCACCCGTCTCACAGACGGTCGGAGACAGTAATATGCTCACCAAAATTAGATGCGTGCACGACCGACCTTGTCGAGCGACGACGCGGCAGTCACTGAGGAGAAGGTACAAGGACACAAACGTTTGTAGGATACTCGCCCATAGGTATGTTGGGTCATTCTACTTTTTACTGCAGGTTTTTGACACTAGTAGTAACGGGTTTGAAAAAAATATTGTGTAAAGATAAATAAAGTTATGTCATTGTATGTATGCAGAATTATATCTAAACAATTGCAATACACTGCCAGCATAGCCAGTCACTCATTACAACAAAGAAAAAATACAATACGTTTTTAAGGACGTAATCTTTTTTTTTTTCATAATTTTAATTAGAAATTATAATTTATTTAGTCTTATAAATCACATTCAAAAGACAACTGTGTTACTGTTGTGCACTTTTGGTTCAAACTATTTGTCATAACCGTATACATGGTTATGACAAATAGTTTGAAACAAAAGTGCGTAAAATATCTTAGCAAAGTATTTAACATTGATAAATATTTATGTTAGCTTGCATCTGATATATTTGTAATATAATTTAGAAACCAATCGTACAACTGAAATCGAAAAACTTCAATATAGAAATAGGGACATAATGGTAAGACAGTTGTTCATAGTAACAAAGTTGTTTCATTAGAACATTCTCTTTTACAAAAAAATGCTTAATTGGTCTCTTAGTTACATTACAACATACGTTGTAAATAATAATTTTATTATTATTACTATAAATTTTTTGCTAAATCACAGCACTTACACGGGCTAGGTTTCTTAATAAATATTTACAATTATTGTTCGAACACTTCCAAAGGATAAGGAAATACGCAGTTATCGCATGTAAAGGAAGATATGACCAAAAAAATATGAAGAGTGCTGGTTTTTTCAATATGGCGGCGGGCGCGGAGGAGGGGGAATTGTGCATTTTGCATTTTAAATACTGAATAACTATCCTAGACAACATATCAAAAATTCAAAACTACAGGACCGTTTGTAAGCTCAAAATCCTTTATTCACTGGATTATTACCGGGGGACACAAAAACCTGCACTAAAAAGTCGAATGACCCTGTTAACAATTTTAGGTTTGAATGAGTCTGTGAGACGGGAGGTAGGTTAAGGGTTAATTTTAGAGCTAAACAGGACTCTCAGCTTGAAAACCCCGGAACGTCACTTACAATCCTGACACTGACAGGTGCATCACTGCCAAACTCAATGGACACTGAAGCCCCTAATCATTCTCGTAATGAGTAAGTTTTACTATACCTTAGATAATTATTAGGGTTCCGTACCCAAAGGGTAAAAACGGGACCCTATTACTGAGACTTCGCTGTCCGTCCGTCTGTCTGTCACCAGGCTGTATCTCAAGAACGGTGATAGCTAGACAGTTGAAATTTACACATATGATGTATTTATATTGCCGCTATAACAACAAATACTAAAAATAAAATAAAATAAGTATTTAAGGGGGGCTCTAATACAACAAACGGGATTGGTTGCGTTAACTTTGCACCTCATTTGTAGGTATGGGGCGCTATACATACCAGTTGCAAACTTAACTTAACCACTTAAGGAAGGAAAGTGTTTGAATAAATAAATATGTAAATATTAGACAACCTCACACAAATCAACCTAGTTTGTACGGAACCCTCGGTGCGCGAGTCCGACTCGCAACTTGACCAGTTTTTAATTGATATTTTTTATCATACTTCCACATCTGAATTTTATTTTGCTTACTTGCTACTGCGTGTGCTATCATCATCAATAAATCATCATTCATAAATAAATAAAATAAATTGTTATGTCAAAGTGCAGACTTTATTGTCATATTAATGATGTAGACTGACGTAGCTATAGAATTTGAGGACCTTATTTCCAGCTCTGAGAGTTGCTATTCCATTGTGACACTTACATTGAACAAGTAGGAACTAGTAATCACATATTTGGTGAGGCAAATTAATTGCGCTTCTGGCGCGGCGGTCTACATAGTGGACTAGTAAGCAGGAGGTTGGGAGTTCGTTCCCCAGGTGTCTTCTTTCTTTTTCTAAATTTAGTTGCATTTTTATAGCACGGTATGCATGTAATTTATTTAAAATATTGTTTGGGGTCATGACTGGCATATTCGACAATTGAGCTCTGACTAGCTAGCGACCAGTAAAGGTCCTCCACATAGTGTGTGATTTAGGAAATAGTATTATAGAAATTGTGGAACTGAATTTCCGGACATCCATCTAGTGGCAGTGACTAATTTTATATATTGGTGTGCTGTGAATATTAAAAAAGGGGTAAGTTCACAATGGATCTCGTATCTGTAGGGCTTGCTAGTTTACATTTTTAACAGGATAGCTAATATTAGTATGTTTGTATTTTAGCCTACCGATACGCCCTTTAAACCTTCATTTGGAAGCAGACTGAGCTACGCTTGGCAAGGATAGGCAGAGTTCCCAGTAATACACAGAACTAAAACTCTCCTGGCGCCCTTTAAATTTAAGTTAGATTTAAGAACCTAGTTATTAAAGTTTAAGTTTTCATTTTAAATTGTTGCCGTATTTGGTTTACCTGATCACCCCATAACAAAATAAATAAAATCATCGATAAAAACGCGGTGTATTGTTACCACTATTTACCTACATTAAATGAAGCGCTAAGCATTTTTTTTATAAAACAAAATTATAGTACTTTATAATTTTTTACTTCAATCAGAATACGGTTACGAACAGAATAAGGCCATCAACGGGCTGCGCGAGCAACGCGCGTGGCGTGGAGCGGGGCGCCCCGCATGCGCCTCCACCGCGTGTCTGCTTCACCCCCGCAAATACCTAAAGTTCGCCTATAAGCGCGCCTTAATTTGACGTAAGCCATACTTATATAGGTAGCCATAATACGACTTGTCAATTTCAATCTTCTGTACCGTTAAATGCCCCCTCATGTGTTCCGTACTGAAAGAAACTTTAGGAATCTTTAATCAACACTTTAAGCACGCCAAGAATAGTTTTCTCTACGAATAGAGTCTTCTTTAAATCTATTTTTTTCTTCAGCATATATTTCTAAAAGCTTTCGCTTCCGTCTTTCTTTTGGCGTAATGCCTCTACTACCATACCAGTGAGATTTTAATTCTGGTTCATTGCATTACAGATGATTTCAACTGAAAATTCAAATTCTCATTGCGCCCATAATTTAATCATAAAATTCAGCGCTTTAGATGCAAAACTTCAATACTTTCTAAAATTAGTATTTGCTTTGGCATAACATGTCATTCATTACCTAAAAAATATAGAACCTATATGCATTTAATGTAGTAGCATGGCAGCACGCTATTTAAGCCTTTTCTTAAACTGTTTAAACTAAGCAATCTTGTGATGCTAACCTTGTCTGAATAAAATAATGTTCTTACAACTTTCTTACAATGAAGGTTTAGGATTGTCATTTGAAAACTATTTATTAACCAGTCATACATTTTGATAATAAACCTCCCTTAAGCGGAACGTAAATCGAAAATATCAAAACTATTTTACAATAAGCATCAATCAAAAACTAATGACATTTTCATGACGTTACATTCAAACTGAAAGAGACAAAACATCATTTGACGGTATATCACACTTACCTATAACCTATAGCACTATGGCCAGTACATGGCCAGGCTTACTTCAAAGGCTTGACTTGAAATATTTCATCCATAATAAATACTTAATCAACCATAAAAGCCTTAAAAGCGAAAAATTACCCTCAGTGAAAAAACTTCTCAACATATCAAAAATTGTAAAAGCACAACGTGGAAACGCCATCTATTGTCAACAAGGTATAACATTACGATACTTACAAAACTCTGCAAAAGTTGTTAATTATGAACACCGTTCTATTTCGTTTATGTCGCTACTGAAACGCCGTTTTAATTCATTTTGATACATACGGAGGCATCTAGTTCCCCGACGATAAATTTTTTATCGGCGTACGCTCCTTACTATGAATATCATACTTCCTTACCTTTTATCTTCCTTGGCTCAATCTGGTGCGTATAATCGATAACTTCCAGAAGGTAATAAGTAATTACTGTTACTTTGGCGCTTACGACCTTTTTATAAAGCTTGAAATCTTTCTTGTGATATAAATCTTTCTCGTAATGTTCGTGTATTGTGAAGGGTGGGCCTGGGCAACTACGGAACCCTACACGCATGGCCCGACATGCTCTTGGCCGGTTTTTAGCGCAGTATCTGACCATTCCTTTAAAAAAATGTGCAGATCTCACACAACGTGCAACTATCAAAGACATTTCAAATAAGAAACCGTGTAAGGGAACAAAAATGCCCCTGACATTCTAGCCAAGGGATATATCCTACGTATTGGTCACAGTGTTAGTTATTATTCTGCCAAATTTTATATTCATTGACAGTTTCCTTGGAATGTAACTTCAAAGTTTATTTTACTTTTCAATATATTTAAGAAACTACTAATCCGTTTTTCTTGTAATTCACGTATGTTGGTAATGACTTAATGAGGAATAATTTCTCAAAAAACCAGACGTCTCTAGTTCGACATTAACTTTGTGTTTTTAATAACAAATATTTCAAACATTTTTATCTTTCCGTACTTACAATATTTATTTCAAATGAATTGGGTTGGAGCAACATGGAGATTTTTGAATAATCTTTAGGTACCTACTCATCTAAGAGCAGTATTGAGGATGTTACAACAAAAAGTATTATTGTTAGAGGTACAAACTGGTTCGTTGCTGGCTGGTTATTAAAATACTTTCAAATCCCGAGTTTTTTTTTTTTGCTAATGACATTCGGTTCTTTTATTTTTAATGTCGATATTTTTCGCCCTGCACCTATTTCATTCAAGATCAATAACGCTTCTTCAAATACCCATATAGCTATCATAAATAAAACATTTCATTGCTGACGAGAATCAAAAACCCTCTATTATTCTGCGTATAAAAAATACAAGACATACCTACTTGGAAAACGACTTGGAGTTGGATACGGATTTTACACACTCTGTATTTGAAATTATAAGTAAATACATTTATTTTTTCTATTGCTAGCGAACGCTCCGCGGTTAATATATTGTATCTTGTATTTACAGTCATCAAACAAAACATAAGGATTTGGCTTTCTGCAGGTATCTGTATTGAAAACGTTTTGTGGCCATAATAGTTACTTTTTGAAGTCAATAATACTATTCCCTGAGTTCTAGGTAGTTACATAGCTATTTCATGCCTTGCGTGCAACCGAAAATAACTTGAAAAATAAAAAACAGTTTTTCTGCGAGACTTTTGTCCATTTCGAGTAAGTTTTGAAACAAAAATTATCAATGAAAAATTAAAACTGTAGGTTTCAAATATACTTATACCAATAAAAAACAATGGCCATGTTCTAAGTAGTAACATTGATAATATAATGTTAAAAAACAGGTTTGATGATAGATAAAAAAATCTAAAACCATCAGCATTTTTGAACGGATAAGGAGCCTGAAATATTATAAACGTGAAAGTATTTTATGTCTTTTACATTTTCATACTTAACCTAAGTAGGTACTTACTTGACCGCTTTCAATGAAATTTGTGACGTAGATCCCCAAAATAAAATCCCAAAATATGGATACTTAATGAAATAAGTTAGGGTGAAGTAGTTAGGTTTCGTTCCAAACAAATACTTTTTATTTTACGTTACGCCATAACTTTGCTTGCGCATTTCTCAAGCAGGTCAAATCGCATTTCTAAGGATGCTCTTATCCGTAACGAAAATGTATGAATAATTAACAAAAATGACTAATTAATGTTTTCGCAATAAACGTAACAGCTTTCTCATTTCTCCCCGTCTCCCTCTCTTCCCCTTTAATTACCCCACACATGGGGGCCTTTATTAAGTACTTCGACATGTTTTAGGTAATTTGGAAGGTAAAGAATAATTGATTACTTAACTTTATTTTGAGCGTTTGCGTGTTGACTTTGAGTGCTTTAGGGAATCTTTTAGTGTAGAATAGTAATACACGGCTCACAGTGCTCTTGATTAAAAACCTTAAGGGGTTGTGCACAAATCACGCGAGGTTTTTCGGCTACTTTTTGACCCCCGACCCCTAGTGATATTTGGTGAGGTTCTTCGTTGCCCCCCTCCTCCTCACAACCTCACGTGTATTTTTTTTCCGCCAGAATGTCGTAAAATAGGCTCGCTATTTTGAAGTGCTTTTTTATAAAACCGAGAAAAATTGTCTAGTGATGTGGTAGATTTTTTTTAGAAAAATTCACGTGAGGTCTCCTTGTACAACTCCCTCCCCTAACGTGATCTTTCGTGACCCCCCCTCCCGCCATCGAACCGCACGTGATTTGTGCGCAAGCCCTAATTAAACCGTGGAGCGCAGCGCGTTACAGCTCTGCCAAAAAATATTTTGTAAGTATGTCGGAATTCAATATTTATTTTACAAAATTGGGTTTTTTGGGGGAAGTCAGAAGTTTAGTTATGAAATTTTTCAGTCAGAATGTTTGAATTCTTTTTTAAGTGATATTATTGAACATTTCGATATTATTATTGAGGGGTCATCCATAAATTACGTCACACGATTTTCATGATTTTTGCCCATCCCCCCGTCCTTGTCACAGCTGGTCACATTTATGAGACTCCCCCCTCCCTAGTGTGACGTCACATATTTTGCAAATTTACATTTAAGTGGAAATTATTGAAGGAAAATAGCGGTTCCAAAGTCAGTTTTATTTCCATTTAAATTAAAAAAAAAAAATACATCAAATCAAACTATTAACAAAACAAAAAACGATTGACTATATTAATGATAATGAAAGAAATTAACAAACCAAAAAATATTACTTAATAGAATTATATTCCTTTAAATTATTTATAACTGGCATAGCTGAAATGTGACGTCACAAAATCTAGGACCCCTCCCACCCCCTTGTCACACAATGTCACACTTCGTCGACCCCTCCCTCCCCCTTAACGTGTTACGTAATTTATGGATGGCCCCTGATACGAGAAAAATAAAACTTTAAATGCAAGATTAGGGGAAAAAAGGAAAGGGAGTTTTTTTTTTCAAAATGGGAATCAAAATATCTAAAAGTAACCATCCAAGTGCAAGTGGGACTCGCGCACCGAGGGTTCCGTACAACGAAATATTGTTTTTTGTTTTCTGTATTAGTGGTTCAAGTTCATAACACAAATATTTGCCGTGCCCGGGATTCAAACCCAGGACCGCCGGCTCAGGCAGGTGCACTACAAAGATCAAGTTGTCGTGTTACCCTAGGATTGTGATGCGGCAAACATGTTACATATGGCAATAATGTGCATACGTCATATATAGATAAGGTGTCATTTTGGCGGATTGTCAACTCTTAAGGCCTTTGCCAAGAGTTCAAATTGCCATAATAGAGGTCCTCAGGAAGAAAACCTCAGGTATTAAGGCAATTTTAACTTTTAGCAAAGGCTAAGGAGTTGAGGCCTTATTCCTTTAAAAAATTTTTTTTTCATAAATTATGACATATATTGATAATTTCGATAATTTTTTTGAAGTGAAGAATACTTTTCCCGAGTTCTAGGTAGTAACATAGCTATTTCATGCTTTCATTGCGTGCAGTCGAAAATAAGTTGAAAAACTAATTTTCCGCGTGAATATTGTCGATTTCGAGTAATTTTTGAAACAAAAATTATCAATGAAAAGTTCAAATTGTAGGTATATATTATACCAATAAATCCCAATAGCCATGTTCTAGGTAGTAACATCAATAATTTGTTAAGAAACATGTTTGATCATGAGAAAAATGTCTAACACAGTCAGCATTTTAAAAGGAATAAGGCCTCTTAATAATCCACCAAAATTACACCTTATCTATGAAGTATGCTTCTCTTTCATGTCGAAATCACACAATAGTACTGTTTTCTTCAATGAGATCGTACACAACCCCAACCGAACAACTATATTAAGTATATTATATTATGCATTATAAAATGTCATCAACTAAACTCAAAACATTATTTACAGGAATGCTACTCGATCCTTCGTTTTTCTTCTGAAATATATATACTAAATAGTATTGAATAAAACTTAACTTTCATCACTGTGTGTGTTTGGCTTGATTATGCGAAATATAATTGAAATTGCGGAACATTTAGTCCTATGTCCTCTTTGTTTACGTCAGTGACATTACGTCGGGGATAGTGCAATACCGCGTAAATAACAGCTGTCGTTAAAGTTGACATTTCAATAAAATACTTAGCATTTGTTTGAATATTGATTCGTATCTACACTTGTTACTTACGCGGTATTGCACTATCCCCGACGAAGCAGACTTGCAACGTCAGCTATAGTTGCCGGCAAACTTTTAAGTCAAGGTTATGGTGTAAAAGTTTGCCGGCAGCTGTACCAAAAATGTGTGGTTGCCAGTAAAATACATTAGTACCACTAAAAATCTGCAGTACGGCGTGGGCTGAAAACCAACTTGTTGGGGGCTATACATATTTGTTTTATAAAATATATTTTTTTTTTTAAATGTGTGTAACGAGTTTGAAATTGAGGCGGTAAAAAATTAAATATAAAGTCTAATTCACCTCGACCCTTCGCGTTTGTAGCCAGCAACAGTGCAATGTTGCCTAATAAAATTGATATAAATAGTTACAACTAAAATTTAAATTAGAATAGGTATCTATATTAAAAAGAAACTAAAACATTTCTACAATCCCAATCTCGACACATCCCCAACCAACCAAAATTAAAACTAATAAACAGGGTTCGTAAAATACGAGCAAAATTCATGGACGTCACTGGTTGACAGACGTCATTTCAATCAATTTGCGTTTTACGACACCTGCTATTTAAAAAAAATCCAAATTAAATTCAGAAACATTTCCGCAATCTCGTACTCTCCACACATCCCCAACCCTGCGCGCATGCGCGAGCAACAGGGCGCTAGGGCCACTCGCGCCGCGCGCGTCACCGCGGCACCCGTGCCGCTTGCTGCCGAGAGAACTCCGACGGTAAGTCGAGAGACTATTCTTTTTTTTGAAAAAAAAAAAAAATTTTTTTTTGCGGAATTACGTTTTTTGAGGGATGTTAGATGGGGTTTTAGTTATGATATTCTTCTAACTGACTTAATTATTTTTTAAGAGATATCGAAAATTACAAAATTATGATTTTAAGGAAAAAAAATATTTTAAATTATGGGAAAAAAGGAAAGGGAGTTTTAGTGTATACGTTTTAATAATTTTGATCATTTTGTAAGTGTCGAATGTAAAATTACGAGGTTATTGTTATGGATAAAATTGTAACGGAGATTTTCATATATTATTTTTTGAGCAATGTGTTGGTTTTAATATTTTCGGTTTTCATATGATTTACGTGTTATAATTTTTATGGTGTAATTTTAAATGCCGAAGTTTGAATGATAAACATGTGTTTTAAATATTTTTAAATAATGCCCGTAATTTAATTTTTATTACGTTATTTTGTTATACCTTTGATGTTAAACACTGTTCTACATTTTATTTTGTCATTATTAATTTTAGTAAATGGTTATAAATTGTAGAAAACGATAAAATGTTGCGCTTTATTTATATAAAACATTAAAATGTATAATATATTTGATTATACGATTTTATTGTGTGATATTATCGTCTATATTAATATTGATGATATAAACATTATTTTAAGTATCTGTTCCTAAGTTTCTTTAAGTATAAAATTCTGGGTAATTAAAATGAAAGAAAAAAATATCGTGAAATTCTAAATATAATATACCTACCTGAAGTTTAGTTAATGGCATCTGTCAATCAATAATATTTACTAAACGATTTTATACAAATTAAATTCATAGACGCTGATGTTACACGTGAATTTTTCAACAATTGCAAATTAAAAACGGGAAATTTTATTACCAAAAACCTCAATTTAACAAATGGTATAGAAGATATATTTATAACGTAATTAGGTATCTGACGTAATTACAGTGAATTGAACGGCGTTTTAAATTTCGAATTGATATTCGTACTTACTTATCAAGAGCTGGAACATTATTAATACATTTTGTACTCTAATTTGATAATTGGTCGACGTTGTGGATTTTATATTTTAATTTTATTAAATGTAAATATATTATTACATTTTTAATATAAAAATGATTGTAACTTAATTTGTAACATCACTAATAAATATGAATGGTGTTATAAAAATCCAATTAAATACCTGTACCTACAAATTGCATTTAATGTACATAATATTTTCTTCGGTTTCCGCGACTGCCATAAATTTAAATAAAACAATTTAAGCGGATTATATTGGGTATATTAATTTGTAAGGGATGCTCAATTAATTAATATACGCGTTATAATCCGTTTAAATTGTTTTATTTAAATTTAATGTACAGTCAAGGGATCTGAAACGCGTACCTTTTTGACTTTTATTGTCATTGTGACAAGAGCGAAAAAGATACGTGTTGTTGTCCTTGACTGTACCTTTTTAGTTTATTCTTTGATTTATTTGACTACTATTGCATAAATAGTACACAAATTACTGAATTAAAAATATTGTAGTGTGTTATTTCATATTTACTTCGTTCAAAATCAGCTCGATAAAATATTAATATTTGGTGTAAAATAAATCACGTGAATGAAAAACGGTTTCTTCTGCATGTGCAGAAATGAGATATCAATAGAAATGTGCAAGAAATTGTACATTTATGAGTTTTTGTAGGCGGCCGACAGCTGTCTGCGAGTCAGCGAGGTGTTAATACTACACTTGGTATTTATTTTATCGACATGAAAAACGATTTCTTTTCTCACAATTAAAAAATAAAATTACGATTATATTTTTAAAATATAGACACGAAGGTTTATTAATAGAAAAATGTAATGTGATCTACTACAATGTAAGCAGGACTCGAACCTGCGACCCTACGTTTCGGGCGTAGTGCTCTCGCAACTGACCTATAAACCTGTAAAACATTTTAAGTAATAAATAAATATAATATAGATAGATGAGGGCTTAAAAAAATTAATTAAAATTAAAATTTAATAGTAACGTGGATTAACTAGCTGACATACTGATTTTAGATATTTATTGATAATAAAAGTTTAAAATGGATCGCACATTTTATTGAGATTTTATTATAACTAGAATATTATGCCCATAAAATCCACATACTTAAATAGTTTTTTTTCAATTTAAAATTGGTTAGGTACCTATATATACATATTTATATGTTAACGCGGGCTGGTTTTCCACGATTACATTGAGGCTATTTTGCGTCAAAAAAGCAGTAGCATCTATCTTAGCTACTTTTCCTGCTGATTCGCTTCGACACTTAAACAACAAAACAACCATTCCATTCCATTTTATAAATTTTCCGTTTTTCTGAAAATTTTCCCAATAATTTCAGTAGCATACAGAATGACCAAAAAGAGTAGAAATTAAAACGTGGCCATACCGTAGTGTCGTCCCTTCCTAATCAATCTAAGAAAACGGACACTACAGTATTGCCACTTTATAATTTCTTCTCTTTTTGGTCAGACTGTATTCGTATATTTTCCACTGATAAGCTTTTACGGAACCGTTAAAAGGCAAAGCGGAGTAAATGTTGAATTTTCACAAAATGCTTTCGAAAGTTTAAACAGTTATTAACGGTAATCCTGTAGATTTTAATCTTCTTATCTTTGATTATCACAATTTAATATAGCGTTTCTCGTTTTATTTGTAAAGTGAATTAAATACATTTTGTTTTAAAAGTCATAACTGCTATATTTATGTACAGCTGTATGCCTCCGGATAAGGACAAGTATTGCGGTTAGCATACAATGTAATGTATCAAAAATTAAAATACCTAGCTTGTTCAAACAAATTGGACTTTAATAGTAGGTACATCACATACTTAGGACGGTAAATTCGTGAATGTGCATGTTCGCAGGTGTTTGAAGGTTACCGCTAGGAAATGCAACCGGTAAATGTTTGTATGTTATCTACCGAATTACCGGTAAAATCAATAGAAAAAAATACCGGTTAACAATCCCTAAGGCCGGCTAATTTTTTGTCCTAAAATACGTACAAATGTATACAAATCGCTAAAAACCATACCATACCTAAACGTATAGTTGTGTTGTCGCTCTAAAACGGATTAATGGATTATTATTACTATTATTACCATTAATAGCGCATTTGGACCGCAACCGCGCTACAGTCGGGTCGACCTGTGTCAATATATATTAAATACGCTTTCAATATTCATTGTATTTAATTTGAGGCTAGATCGATTGTGGAAATAAACAACGGGCCGGCTAGGGAGTGCAAACCGGTATTTTTTGTATGTAATTTACCGGATTACCGGTAATTTCCATAGGAAAGTTTACCAGTTAGCAATCCCCCCCAGGCCGGCTCGAATGCGGGATTTTTTTATCCTTAAATTCGTACAAATATGTACAAATCGCTAAAAACCATACCATACCTAAGCGTATAGTGGTTGTGTTCTCTCTCTAAAGTTGAGTAATGGATTATTACCATTAAAATAGAGCGTCTAAATGGACCGCAACCGCGCAACAGTCGCGTCGACCTGTCAATAAATATTAAATACGCTTTCAATATTCATTGTATTTAATTTGAGGCTAGATCGATTGTGGAAATAAACAACGGGCCGGCTAGGGAGTGCAAACCGGTATTTTTTGTATGTAATTTACCGGATTACCGGTAATTTCCATAGGAAAGTTTACCAGTTAGCAATCCCCGCAGGCCGGCTCGATTGCGGGATTTTTTTATCCTTATAACCAAAACGCTAAACCGCCAAAACGATACAAGCCCTTAGCCGGACTTATAATTTTAAGAAACTCTAGAAGTACTTCGTCCGCGTATTTTTTTTTATACCGTATTCGGGTAAACAGTATCCTATAACCTTCTTTGGATGTCCAACTATCCATGTATTTACGAGTATACTCTCGCGGTTTGTACACATAATTCACACAAATTTATAACGGGTCTCTGGCGCTACTCCTTATTTACCTTCATAATCTACGAACTGATTGCAAATATTACAGTCATTAATACCACTTATTTGGAAAAGCCAATTCATAAAAGCAATCAACATCATTTTGATAATAATTGTAGAAACCCACGACTTCCGGATTGCGTCAATATTGGGGACAGACGGGTAATAAGACGGTTAAATTAAAACGACGACGGGGTTGGCGCAGTGGTTAAGCAACTGCCTACTGAGCCGACGGTCCTGTGTTCGAATCCCGGCAAGGGCAAATAATTGTGTGATGAACTCGAATATTTGTGGCCGGGTCATGGATGTTATTTATATTTGGACGTAGTTACGCAAAAACGATCCAACCCACACGTCACTTAAGATTGAACTTTGAACTTATTGACATATGGGTTGTAAGTTTTTAAGGTTCTGTTGAGGATAGGCACTCAACACTGCTTCTACGGTAGCTCTCGGGTGCGCTCAGTGGACTGTAGTCGGTTCTCGTTTCGATTTTCAGTTCCAGCTCGGTCGCCGCGGCTAATCGATCGTAGGCACGGCGGTTCGGACGTAGCACGTAGATGCCACGTAGATGCTGCGTAGACACGTAGCAGGATCGTAGCTCGAGGTTCGGGTTCAGGTTCGTAGCTCCGGATCCGGCTCGTAGTCGTTCGACGTAAACGCCACGTAGAAACTACGTGGGCAACGTAAACCGAAGTTTGGAGATCAACCACGAATGGGACCTCAGACAAACTTGGTTACGGTAGCAGGTTCGATGCAGGTTCAGGTTCGAGTTCAAAACTTCTTTAATTTTCTTCGGCTGTATGGTGAATAAACAAAAACAACAATTCATTATATGCTCCCTTCTCATGATCAATTCGACTCAAGACTTGTGAGCGCAATACTGGCTCGCAGGCCAATAGGAGGCGTCGATCCGCACATTCCACGGCTGGCACGCCGCCTTCGTCAAGTGCGCCAATTTTCAAGGATCGTTGCATGAGAAAGCGAACCAGCTCCGTGACTGGCCGTTCACTCCTCCGCCTCTAAGCTCCAACGGTCATTCCTGTCCACGGGATGGGCGGTTCGGGAAGTGCCACGTCCACGTCTACGGCTCGATTCCAACGTGAGATGTCTCACTCCGTAGCCCTCGCTGCACTGCATTAAGTGGCCTTACGTTTTACAAGATAAGAGTTACGGTTCGCCAGTTGTTAAGTCGGATCGATCAATAAAGTCAAATTTACGGTGTGCTAGCAAGTCGCGGAAGGTTATAAAATGTAAGTGCAATGAGTCCAGATGCATCTATAATTGGGTTCTGAGTGATTAGGTCATAATGAAGTTAATTCGAATTGTTAAACGAAATTCCGATGCGACTTCGTACCGATAATGGGCTCCAATCGGGCGGTTCATAATTCACGTCAAATTCACGTGATCGCGAATCACAGCTGACCCAATCACTTCAGGACCGTTATGAAATCGGATTCCAGCCATCAACCGCAATCGCTTGACACCATCGCGTAAGCGACAGTAGGTGATAAGATATTGCGCAACATGCCCACGCGGTCCAGGGGGGGTATTCGACCAATTTTAGAGAGATAATGGAGATGTCTCCATTTCATCGCCTTCCGTCACTTTTGACGTGTGCCTACTTGACAAGTGGCGATATCCCTAGAACATCGCAACTTCGTCAATGCGGACGCGCTAAATTTGCGTTTCTTTGTATGTGACGGCATATATAACAGGCGCATACTTTAAATTGACCGCGTAGTGCGTGAAATTAGTACGTTACGTTTCGTTCAAAACATTCATATGCATGAATAACATTTTTCACAATCATTATCGCCTTCGTATTTCCAAAAATTAAGATGAGATATGTCACTTGAAGCTCATCGCATTTTAATGACGGTTCAATGGCGATATCACTGTTATCTAATAGAGATTTGACGTTTGGCGATCACTCAAATGGCATTCTCGAATTAGGTCCCAGTACCACGGGAATATCCTATGCAATATTCGTTGTTACCAATGTGTGTTATTTGGGTTGGGATCGGTGCGGGAGCAGACCAGTTGCATATATGCGTCTCTTTTATGGACTTTACATGCATTTAGCATAAAACAGTTCAACTTATAGCGTCTTTTATGCGCCCTAAATAAATTAACGTTATTTAATATTAAATATGTTTATAACTAACAATTTTCGGCTTTGTGTGAATTTTGTCAATTACGAGTACTTAGTTTTTGAAACAAAAATTATCAATGAAAATTTCAAATATATACCAATAAATCCCAAAAGCCCTGTTCTAGGTAGTAACATCAATAAATATGTAAACAAACATGTTTGATCATAGATAAATATGTCTAAAACAATCAGCATTTAAAAGAATAAGGCCTCTTAACTTTCTATAGCGGTTGGCGCAGTGGCAAAGCAGCAGCCTACTGAACCGGCGGTCCCGGGTTCGAATCCCGGCCAGGGCAAATATTTGTGTGATGAACTCGAATATTTGTGCTTGGGTCATGGTTGTTCTATGTATTTAAGTATATAAGTATGTATATCGTCGTCTGGTACCCATAACACAAGCTTTCTTGAGCTTAATTTGGGACTAGATCGATTTGTGTGAGGTTGTCTGATATTTATTTATTCATTTTCGCAGGTGTTTGTGGCCCGAACTTGGCGAGGGCATAAATATGCGATCTGAGGATTTACGAATTACCGAGGTTGTCTGATATTTATTATTTATTTACTGGTTTTAAAAGTTTTAGGTCTTTCCTTGGCAATGAAGTTCGATATTCTGGGCTAAAACACCCACTAGGCACTAGTTGAATTGAAATATTTATGATCTCTTAATAGCGGCCAAAGGTTGAACTATAATTGATTTCCTAAAATAGACTTTCTTAAAATATAGCGTGAGTCGAAAACTACGAACTTTCCAGCGCAGTTTGGAAAGAGAAAACACCTAGGGCGGTAAACACACTGAAATATTAATGTGCTACCAATAGGGCATGTACAGTTTTTGGAACAATTAAATTCTCCTTCAAGCGCATGTTACGCAAGCATTTTTGGGACAGTCTCTCTTCCTAACTTTCTTCGAAAGATTTTACTTTGGGTACATAGTATATGTATGTATGTAAGAATATCATATAAAGTATTCATTTAAGTTTATGGTAATTATATATACATTCTTATATATATCTTAAGGTAATTGATTTGTGTTGTATTACTATTTGTCCGTAACCTTTGATCCTGCACCGACTACATATTTCTGTTTAACCCAGTGGTTGACTGATAGAGAATGCATAAAGGCATTAAGTCCGCCATTTGTACTTTTTTGTACTGTGCAATAAAGTTTAGATCAATAAATTATATTTTTTTCCGATAGACCTTGCTATAAGGATCTTTTATGTTTGCTCACGATGGTTCCTCTAAAATATATTTTTAAACTGTTATTAAAACCCGCTTTGAAAAATATACTGGTCGATGCGGACAATGTCAAAATTAAAACAGTTTGACACTGACTTGTGATAAAATTTGAATGGTTAGACACTGGCATGTGTCAAATTTAACCGATCGACATTGTAAAGTGCCGACCATCGACAATTTTTTTTAATTGGGTTTCGAAGGCATAGACCCCTTTAGCCTAAAACAAAACACACTGTCAAAGAGAACATTTAAAAAATGATTTTGGAAAACAATAGAGAGGAAAAATTTAAGTTGCAGTTTGTAGAAAATAATAATAATTTGGTTGTCTTCCAAAAACTGTACATAGCCTATTCGGCCCGTTTTCGCTAATGGAGATGTCATAATCTTCCTTTTAATGACGCCTTGCATCAAATAGCTGTTGAAAAACGTCTTCCATCCTTCTCGCTCTTAAAAATGATGGAATGAGGGAAAGAGATGACTGTCATTAAGTCGGGCGTAATATGAAGAAAAATGGGCATAATATCTTATTGCTGATATCTTAACCCAGATTTTAATAAAATGTGAAGATGGTATAATATTTATTTTTCTATCCTAAAACCGGGAGGTAATTTCGCGAAGCTAAACGTTACAAATTACAAGCGGAAGTCTCTTTCTAATATAAGAAGTTGAAAAGTGACTTCGAATGTGGAAATGGTTTAAATGTACCAAAAAAAATGGTTGCGTTTTTACCGAGTGTACCCAGGGCTGTAAGTGAGATTTTCTGCCCGCTACGCAGAGAAAATCCCTGGCCAAGGCAAGTCGTAAAACTTTAGACAAACCACGGGTGGTAATTCGTAAAGCCCCAGATCACATCCATACTAATATTATAAATGCGAAAGTGTGTCTGTCTGTCTGTTACCTCTTCACGCTAACCGCTAAACCGACTTAGATGAAATTTGGTATGCAGATAGTTTGAGACCCGGGAAAGGACATAGGATACTTTTCATCCCGAATAAATTTAGTGTTCCCGTGGGATGAGCGGGTAACACCGCGGGGCACAGCTAGTGTAAAATAAAATGGAACCTCCTTCGTGTCTTCTGTACCCATACCATGAGTTTACAGTGACCGTGCTCGCTAGCGACAGCGTAAACGATTTGTATGGAGAATAGTACAGCGCCCCTAGCGGCTACTTTGTAGAACTGCCGTGTTACGGTAAAAGGTCGTATCTTTATACGGATGTTATAGTAAGATACGTCCTTTTACCGTAGCATAGCAGAGTACTCGCTTGCAACTGCGTAAAGGATTTGTATGGAGAATAGGCTAGTTGACTCATGTCAAATTGTAATATACTAATGTTTATTCCGTACAGTATTTAGCAAAGGAATTTAAATATGTCGGAGACGGTCATGAGTATGGAAGCTCAACGAAGCCGGCGCGTCATTGGAAGGCGACAGTAGCGCCCCCTTGAACCTGTTTTGGCACGCTAGACAGAGTCTTGGCGGTTCACTCAGCCAACGCCGACCACACTTCACTCTGGGTCACCGTCGAGTGCACTACTGCCTTGGAACTGTCCCGTTTCGTTGTATTTCAAAGAGTAGCCACAAACTTTTTTTCTTCCGTTTTATTCGCTTCGTGTTCCATCATTCTTCGTGTTCGCTCATGGGCCCGTAGATACTATCCCAACTTCTGATGTCGGGGACAGGTTCTGGATGGCCGATGTGGTGTGTTGCACATTAGTTGAGCTATTCGATACAGTTGTGGACGAGGAGGTAGTTCGAGCGAGATGAAACACTTCAGATACAATTAACTTGATTTATTCCTTATACAATGAATCACAAAATAACAGTTCCTGGCACAGAGGTCTGTAAGCTAGGTTATCGAAGTCTCGAACAGAATAGTCTTTATTAAATTAACACTTTATTGTTGAGTTATAACGTTTCACTGATTCTAACTTGGTATAGCACAACGAAACGGGACAGTTCCAAGGCAGTAGTGCCCTCGACGGTGACCCAAAGTGAAGTGTGGTGGGCGTTCGCTGAGTGAACCGCCAAGACTCTGTCTAGCGCACTGAAATATAAAACCTATGGAAGTGAAACGTCAACAAATAATGCGTGCCATTGTGACGTCATCCGGCCGCTAAACATGGCGGTTTTAGTGCTGCCCACCAGATTTTATTGTTATTAGGTTTTATCGATACATCGATAAACTTTGCAACGTTCTTGGCTCATTATATTTAAAATATTTAGTATTAATTATTTGTAGGATTTTTATTTTAATAGGAAGTAAGTATATTGTTATGTTGACGACGCGTTTGGCTCGGTTGGTAGACACCTAGCTGCCTACTGAGTCGGCGGTCCCGGGTTCGAATCCCGGCCGGGGCAAATATTTGTGCAAATATGGATGTTATCTATATATGTATTTATATATTATGTATATCGTCGTATAGCACCCATAGTACAAGCTTTGCTTAGTTTGGGACTAGGTCGATTTGTGTATGATTGTCCCTTAACATTTTAATTTTTTTTTATGTGCAAAGATACTTTGATTAAGATGTGTAAAATCAAGACAATTTCGTGCTTCGAATTTGACAGGTAAACGAGATGGCACTGTACAGTTACATACCTTTTGCGATTTTTGCGGAAACAATGATTTTAAATAGTTGACGTTTGAGAACTCAGTGACCGCAAAACATATGGCGCAGTACAGCGCCATCTGTTTTGGGTGTCAAAATAAGGGTACACTACACGTACTTTTTCTTAGACTTTACCTCTCTATTACTATCTACTGCACCTCGACCTTGGTGCGCCGCACCTATAAGGGAGAGCGATACAAATTTTAAACTTATGAAGCGACGGGTGAAAAAAACAAAACATCTTCAAAACATTTGTTTAATCACAACCATAAGGAATGATTTCCGCTCTAAAAATCACTTCATTATTACACATTTCATCATCATCATCATCTCAGCCATAGGACGTCCACTGCTGAACATAGGCCTCCCCTTTGGACTTCCATATATACCGGTTGGAAGCGACCTGCATCCAGCGCCTTCCGGCGACCTTTATAAGGTCATCTGTCCATCTTGTAGGTGGACATCCTACGCTGCGCTTGCTGGTCCGAGGTCTCCACTCGAGCACTTTTCGGCCCCATCGGCCATCTGCTCTGCGTGCTATGTGGCCTGCCCATTGCCACTTCAACTTGCTAATCCGGTGAGCTATATCGGTCACTTTAGTTCGTCTACGGATTTCCTCATTTCTGATTCGATCACGTAGAGACACCCCGAGCATAGCCCTCTCCATTGCTCGTTGAGCGACTTTGAGCTTTGAGATGAGGCCGATAGTGAAAGACCACGTTTCGGTGCCGTAAGTCATCACTGGTAACACACATTGGTTGAAGACTTTCGTCTTGAGGCACTGAGGTATGTCGGACGAAAAGACATTGCGTAGTTTCCCGAACGCTGCCCAGCCGAGTTGGATTCGGCGGTTGACCTCTACACATTTACAGTTATTTTTTTACTCGTTACGAAATAAAACTATTTTATTTAAATAGTTCCGAAGAGAGACTTTTTCGGTAAACTTTTTCCCGAAATATCTAAACCGAATGTCTAAATATGTTTTGATGACACATTTTATTAATAAATATTTATGACTAGTGTCATGATCAATCGATTCCGACTGAAAGATGCTGTCTGATTTTTCGGAGTAGTGCTCCATAATGAATTTAAATATATACAGGTAATAGTTTTGGGGCATTGACTTATCCAAGTTAGGTTTGATAATCTTTTCGGTCTTTTTTGTGATGTCCTCAACATCTTTCGATGGGTATTTCAGTCCACCTCTTGTTTTAAAATGAATCAGCGTATTCAAATTGCTGTTCGGATCTCCAAACAATAAGGAAGCACATGTCGGACATTTGATATTGCGGGATAATTTCCTCGATACAAATCCCGCAATATAGGTGACAACTGAGTCAGCATATAGGGAAAGAGTGCTGTTTAGGCAGTCTATATATTCTTCGTATAAGGTGCTGTCATCTTCTGGCACTTCAACCAATTGTTTTTTTTCGGTTAAATCGTTCAAGGCTTTCTGTGGGGTAGTGCTTGTGCAATTCAAAATATTAACTTGCTCCAAGGCTACGCAATTGCCGAGCCCTTCATCGCGAATTTCGGCTCGAATAAGAAGCCTCTTGAAGGCTGCTTTAAATTGAACGGCATTGGGATTATTGTTGAAACCCCCTCGAGCTCTTATAGCCGAAAAAAACAGTTCGACGTGGTCCTGGCTGATCTTGTAGAGTGGTAAATATTTTAATATTTTCGTATTTTCGACAAGATGTCGATATAAAGCTAATGCGCTTTTCATATCAATGATTAGCCCCACAAAGCCAGTCTTTCTCCTCGACTCGATTACTAACTGCCCTGACGGCAGCCTCAGGCCTCGTATATACCCAATTGCACCTTCAAAAAGCGCTTCGATAAGGCCGATGTTTTGGGGACACATAGCTTTCTTTAATCCAGGCGGGCGAATCGAGTGACTGTTGAGGATATCGAACACATCGTTCAGTAGTTTTATAAAACTTACGGTGCCCTCACAATTTTCAAATGCTTTAAGTTTTAATTCGGAGTTACAAAACTCTAAGGCATCCGCTACAGAGTTACTTAAAAGTTGAGTAGCCAACCGGACTTTCATCTTTTGCTTGGCAAAGTATATATGGGCTTTAGTCACTTTTGTGGCCATGTGCAGTCCCTCGTTTTCCTGCAAATTCATGAGCGCCTCCAGATAATTAAAATCAATTTTTCGGCCATGTACATCTTCTAACACTCTTAAGTCGCCGAATGTGTTTCGAATCAATTTTATCATATGGCATGGATCGAAAAATGCATGCAGTGTGCTTTCGCTGCACTTGAATGTGCTCTCAGTTTGGCCTTTAGTAAACTGGCAACCGAGCTCCTGTAACATCGCAAAATTTGCTGCAGGGCCATCGCATGTTACACTAACAATATTGATACCCACTTCCTCGCATTTTTGAATGCACATTTTTAATAATTCACATTTTTGCTCTGCCGTCAAAGATGTAATGAAAAAATATGCAATTGGAAGTTTCCAACTTCCATTGATGTTATTAACTAAAAATACGAGGCATTGATTCGCCACCTCCAATGCGTCATTATCACATTCTGACCCTATAGTAACTCGCCCGTAATACATTTTTTTCTGGGGATCCCAGCATAAAGATTTTCTTATGGACATTTCATCGAAGATCAGCGAGCACACAATTGGTGTGTCGCTAGCCCGAACTTTGTTTTGTAGAGCCTCAAACGCTTCCTCACAAAGGCCGGGTTCCGCATTTATTTTTTGATACCACCTAGTTAAAGTCCTTGGGTGAGGCAAGCATGTATTGTACGTTCGTCGCACAAAATTGTAGGCCTTCGGCGAAAAGAAGTGGAGCGTCAGGGCAAACTTTCTAGTTTCCTCAGAATATTGTTTTTCCAAAGGCAAGCCTTCACTTTTCAAAATTTGTCTCTTTAAAAAGTCTTTGGGACCCGCGCAGGCTTCTAAAACTATAGAGTTCTCGTTGTTGACTAGATTTCTTTCCTGTAGGTCTTTTATAATATTCTGGAACTCTGCAATTTTTTTCTTTTGCCGCCGCACTTTTTCATTCAATTTTTTTACTTTCTTCCTCAAGAAATCACATTTATCTTCCAGTTTTTTGATTTTTTGTGCTTGGTTCTGGAATAAAATATATGATTATAATTTAATACAATATGTTTCGTATTCGTAGGCGATCACAAAGTTAGAATTAGAAGTAATTTGAACAATTTGCCAATAAATGCTAGTACTGAGGCGCTGTAAGCATTCGAATGTTTTTCAATATGAGCGTTGCTAACTGGCGCGGACGCGAGCGGTTAGTGGTGGCAGTTAGAGGACGCCCTAAGGAAGGTCATGGTGTAGGATACGTACCGGTAGATTATCCACTCCTGAGGTACCAGGAACAGAAACAATAGAAGGGGCAGTATACGCGGTAGCCGTCGTCAGGGGGAGCTGTGTATTAAAAAAGTTGTGTTTAAAACCAGACTAAGACTAAAGGGGCCCACTGATTACCAGTGCGCCGGACGATATCGGCCTGTCAGTTAAACGCAAAATTTGACAGCTCCGAACAACTGCCAGGCTGATATCGTCGGACGAACTGATAATCTGTAGGCCTGTTTTTTCTTTTCAAAACAGTTTCCTAAAAACTGTGCATGTCAAAAAAACTTAGGTACAACATATTTTATGAACAATATAAAATTTCAAAAATGTGAAAGTTTGTATGGTTGTTATTTGATATTTACTTATGCAGGTAACTCTACAAACAAATTTAAAATTATAAGCATTTACCAAGGTAGGGGCGTCAGGTCCGGCCAAAACAGGAATTGTTTCCAACTGATTCTCTTTTAATATGGCAGTTTTATGTTGGCTGGCACGTTGCTGCAAAATATTTGAATATTAGGTTAAAATAATTGTGTAAAACAGTTGGTTTGCTTAAATGCTGACATTATCATTCAAATTGGGCAAATACGTTTTTTTGGATGGAATGGCAGAAATAAAAGCCATAAGTTTTAAGTTCCATAAATATTAACACTAAAATAGTTACGTAGAATGAGAATGACATAGACCGCAACAAGTCGTAACTAGTATATCAATAATATTGTAGCAGCAACAAGTATATCAATACTAACTATAAAAGTATATATGTACTATACAGTATTAACTTACTCTTACAAATTTTAAGGGCACGGCATCTTCTCGTAGTCGAGTCACATCCAAAGTTTTGTTGAAACATTTATCATCAAAATGTAGCGAACAAATGTAAATATCCTTTACATTTGGCCTTATATTTTCCATTCCGATAGCTTCCAGCCACTTTTTCTTTCTATGTTCATTTCTTGGTAACCTATAAAATATATTTTAATTATTTAAATAAAGATAATTTTGTATGTTTTAAACAGGGTCGCATGATAAAATAAGAAAATTTAAATAAGCAATCATAATAAATCGATATCAAAGTCGATAAATAATGTACAACCCCACCTAAAATGTTAACATTTTTTAAGCGTAAAAATATAGCTAAATAAGTCAAATCCCTTCATGGCCTATAACTGTACATAATAATCTTGCTAATTATAATGTAAATCATCCTTAAATTTCCCAGGAACATTAACAATAACCAATATTTTTAATGTAAATTATAGCCTACCTGTGTAAGCTTAAAGATGGCTGATTTAGTGTTTTTCTTATGCCGCACCCTAATACACTACACACTGGCATATTCGCGACGTAATTATTCACAACTGGCTTCTATTATTTTCGATCACAAGCAAAATATTGAAAGATAATTAATAATTTTAATTTTTTCGACTAGTTTTTGACAGGACAAGTACCGGCTAAACTGACTGACAATGACATTTGAGCCGCATAACATGGCGGATTTCTGGCCTCATTAGGTATTTACGTATATTCATGTTTCGCTTTATGTACGCACTGAAGTACTGTCGTATTTTTTTGCTGGGGGTTACAGTGCTGAGTAAAAACGAGATAAATATATGTTTATGTGTGTGCCGTCAAAATAGGTGCTATTTATATAAGCAATTGTACATATAGAATAATATGTCGTGTCCCTATTATTCATAAGTCCATGGTCTAGCGCGCCAAAACAGGTTCAAGGGGGCGCTACTGTCGCCTTCCAATGACGCGCCGGCTTCGTTGAGCTTCCATACTCATGACCGTCTCCGACAAATATATATTTTTCAATTCATAAAAGTGAAAATGGCTGAAAAAATTGATTTTGAAAATATGGTTTTTAATCTGTATTTTGAAATGCTGTCGGCCATTATCGCTTATGATAGTGACGTCATTGGTCCTGTAAAGTTAACTGAAAGTCTACTTTGACGACTTCGAATAGTGCCGTCCCTCTCGATCTCCTGTCAAAGTATATTGTAGTGAGTGGAATGGCACTATTCAACGGTCGAATTTCGAATATTTACAGGTAATTCTACGTCAAGTCATAGATTAGCGAAAGACAAAAATGGCGGACAGCGATTTTTACTATTCATGAAATTTCAGGTTTTCAATTGATAAAATTTAGCTTTCACAAAAATACAAAACATTTTTTTCAGAGCTAGTAAGATCATTATCAACCATTTCAAATATATTTCAAAACTGAGTCTACTAGCCTATTGTAGTTCTGCAAAGTAACCGCTACGGGGCGCTGTACTCTCCATACATATCGTATACGCTGGCGCTAGCGAGTGCGACATTAACTCATGGTAGGGATACTGCAAACAAAACGAAGCAAACGACGTGTAATCAGTAATTCGTTAATTAGTGCTAACGATGATTAAGAGATATCGGTGCGTGCCGTCACTGGGATGAATGGAGCGGAGGCTGGGTACAGTCATTCATTTAAAGTATGTAAAAGCACGTTTGGGCCAATTTTTTTTTTCAGATTACATTAAAATTTGGTGAGTTGGTTGAGTTGCTTCTTCTGACCACGGTAAGCCCAATTTCTTGATATGTCCTACATTTTTTTTTATGAAAATTTGTTAATAAAAATTCCGTACTTACATTTTTTTAGTAACTCAATGGAAAAATTTGTAGGACCGTGAAATTGGGCTTACCCTGGTCAGAATAAACGACTTTACCAACTCACCAAATAATGAAATCTGAGAAAAAAGTCGACAGCAAAATAAACATTGGCCCAAATTTGTGCTTTTACATACTTTAAATTAAAGTTACTGTACACAGCCAGAAGTTATCGACATAACAAAATAAAAATTTGCCAATTTGGGATATTTCTGTGATAAAAAACTTACCCAGGGTTACTTTAAGAAAATTTGGGGCTACTTTGATAAATTAAAAATGGTTATAAAACGCAAATCTTCATCGCTCGATTGAGCAACTGAAGTAAAAGGGTAGGTCATTTATGAAGGTACGTATTTAATTGCCAGAGATGGTCAAAAATTAAGGACATGGCGTAGAAACTGTTTTGCAAAGTAGCCCCTGCATTTTAAAGTTACTGCAGTACTTAAAACCATGACTTTTGACACTACGGACATAAAATCACGTCAAAAACGTCGGGGTAATTTATGAACACCTTTTGAACGCAATTAAGCCACGTTTTGTTATGATAATGTCTGAAAATCGTGTACGTTTATTAATAAATAAATAAATAATAAATAAATATTAAGGGAAAATCTTACTCAATTGCACTACCCAAAGGTTGTCTGGAAGAGATCGCTTTTTAGCGATAAATAAATAAATAAATAAATATTAAGGGACAATCATACACAAATCGACCTAGTCCCAGACTAAGCAAAGCTTGTACTATGGGTACTAGACGACGATATACATAATATATAAATACATATATAGATAACATCCATGACCCAAGAACAAATATTTGCACAAATATTTGCCCCGGCCGGGATTCGAACCCGGGACCGCCGACTCTGTAGGCAGGGTGTCTACCAACCGAGCCAAACGCGTCGTCAAGACCGCCTGTTGTCTACCATTACCTATTTATAAATTGTACTTATTTGTCTTGTTTCCTTTTGTAAACTTTTATTGGTGTTCAATAATGTAACCCCATTCATGAACACAGACGCCATGTTTAAAAAAAAAAATACTTCCCGGCCTAGGCCTTCAATTTTGTATGAAATTCCTTTACAGTTCTCTCGTGTTGTTCCGCCTGAAACTTGACACTTCGAAGCCTGTTTTAATAACGCACGTTATGAAGATATTTCATTGCATATTTGAGAAAATTGTTTTATTTAAATGAGTATAACGTTTGATGTCAATATGGAGCTTTACGCGCCCGTGTTTTGCCCATCGTCCTAAATTTAGTTCACTAGGAAGGTGATCGTACCTATTATGGTAATAGTTTGTGATCTATAGGGTGTTACGGAGATTAAGATCTGTTTTCGTCGTTTGATTTGTGGCGGAATTAATTCACTCTAGGTTTTAGGTCACTGCTGTGTAACGATTTGTCCTAATTTACCGAACGAAGGTTATGATTATTATAACAGAACGGGACTGAATCGCGTACTCATACAATGTATTTATTGTTGTATTATATATATATGTAGTAAACAATAGATACATACAATATATTTATTTTTTACTAGCGACCCGCCCCGGCTCGGTACGGGTGCAATGCTAATAATTTATGCATGTATTATACTTATAAACCTCTCTCTTGAATCACTCTATCTATTAAAAAAAACGGATCAAAAACCGTTGTTTGGATTCATTATTGTGTCGTTAATTTTTGGACTCTTTAGTTAGCCTTAGAAAAAAAGCGATCGGGAAAAGATCCGTTATGTGACAAAAATTTACGACACAATAATGGACCTCAAAACAGTGCCTTAAGTTACATTATTCGATGGTTACTTTGTCGTCGGATAATGGAAAAATTGATACAAGGTAGCAAACTTTTTGTTCTTCACCCATATATCACTAAAATAACTTCCAAGAAATTAATTATTGTATTAAGCGGTTTACACTCACGTGAAATTGTCAGGAACGGCCCGACATGTTTCGAACTCGTATGGAGCCATCGGCGCGCGCGCTCAGAGCGGAACGTCGGTCAAAGTATCAGCAGTGACGAGTTTGCCGCGGCGGTGTACGGGCAGCCGTCCCTGATGAAGGGCTACATACGAGTTCGAAACATGTCGGGCCGTTCCTGACAATTTCACGTGAGTGTAAACCGCTTAATACAATAATTAAATATGTCTCACGAAAGTTTTAATAAAATTATTCCAAGAAATTGGTGGATACATCCCTCATCGACTTCTTCACGTTTAAACGGCGGAAATAACTTTGATTTATATCGGCATAGAGGTAGCTGGTACCCACATTAATACATAGGTTGCTTTTTATCCCAAAAAAATTTAGTCTTCCCGTGGGATGAGGGTAACACCGCGTGGCGCAGCCAGTATGTAATAATTAAAATAATAATATTGCTTTGCTATTTAATCCGCGATATAATAAAAACCTAGTTAATTTGTGCTAACCCGTTACACTTATTTGTGCTAACCTGTTACACTTATTGTTGCTACTCCGTTACACTTATTTGCGTATTTGGGTGGATCAACTTTTTCTTGTTGCTATTCTGTCCCGTCACCCAGGGGACAATGGTGATTAAACTTCTTAGAAAAGTGTTGATAATTTATAATATGGGTATTTTCAAGAGATAGTCTAAATAAGAACGGACTTATAACTGCTGCAATTACAAATTTTTTGTTCAATATTGCCGCCGAAAATCGTAGTTTTAAATAGTAACCCGGGGGACATCACCATGGCAACAAGCAACAGGGAAAAATGTATTGCCCCATTTATTCATGCATACATGCATTTAACGAGTTAGCACAAATTGCGGGGAAATTTGCGGGATTAGCAAAGCAATATTATTATTTTAACTAATATGGATTCCCGCAAAGTAACGCCTGATTCAATTAATTAGTATGTAACAATTGAGGCTTGGCTGTCTTTCGGTGAACACATGTGTGAGGCAGCCCTCAAATTTTCTCATGGCGCAATGCGGGTGAAAGACCGCGTTTGTCGTTACACCTATTGATTTCTACTCACAATAAGGATCACACTGCGTATTAGAAAGTTCTAAGTATGTTAACAATCATAACAAAGGTCAACTAGTTACTTTGCCGTGGAACCAATGACTTCTCCATACTCGTAAATGATTGACAACATTTAAGACGCCTTATTCCTTTAATTATTTTTTTCATATTATGACCAATATATTTATAATTTCAACCAACTTTTTGAAGTGAATAATAGATTTCCCTGAGTTCTATGTAGTAACATAGCTACTTTATGCTTTCATTGCGTGCAGTCAAAAATTCTTTAAAATACTAATTTACCGCGTGAATTAAAAAAAATCGAGTAGTTTCTGAAACAAAAATTATCAATGAAAAATTCACACCAGCTTAGGTTTCAAATATACCAATAAATCCCAATAGCCTTGTTCTAGGTAGTAACATTAATAATATAATGTTTGATCATAGAGAAAAATGACGAAAACAATCAGCATTTTAAAAGTAATAAGGCCTCATAAAATTTTCAAATAGTGGTCAGTTTGAACTAATTTCATTATTTTATTATCACAGAATCCGAAACTATAATTTTTTTTGGTTTTGAGTACTAGTTTTGAAAATATAAGGTGAAAGCAGCGTCGTCTAAGAATCAGCACTCAAATAACGTCACCTTGTAAAAAAATTACAGTCGCAACCTACAAAAAGAACAGTGGTACAATTATAATACTAAATCTGTCTTAGTAGTTGTCCGACTGTATGATTTACTGCGCTGTGACAAAAAACAGTTTGAACAGATTATATCGCGTATATTAATTATTTGAGCCTCCTTGACGTTTCGGCAACTATTCAGTTACCTTTGCCAAATGTTGTTTGTGAAAAACAACCGTTGATAAATTATTACTTAATATACGCGATATAATCCGTTTAAATTGTTTTATTTTAAAGAAGACTCTATCTAGTCTGGTCTATTTTTCCATCGAAATATTATTTGAAACGACGTAAAGGACATAGTGCGTATAAAAAAGACGCGTATAATTCAGTATTGGAAGGTCTATAATAAAAACAATGGTTATAAATGTAATAACAATTGTAACTACACTAATATTTATTTTTATATTCACTGTGTTGCACTATTTGCACTTTTCATTTGTATCCTTGACTCCTATTACGCTTTAAATTATTTTTTACCGTTACAGTATGTGTCGTTTAGTAGCCAAATCAGACTGCCTAAAATGTCCGCAAGGCCCTCGATGCCACGCCGTGCCAAAACTGATAAGCGTTTGATATATAGGAACCGGAGAGTTAACTCCTCGTAACATATGATCAGCGGGGTTGTGAAGATACCACCAGTATAGTATCATTATATAGTGAAGTCCTTCGGTTGGGGTTGTGTCCGATATACTTGAGGAAAACAATACTATACTACTACTACTCGTGGGGTTTTGTAATAATGAAATAATGAATTTTATTCTGCATGGCCACAAGGGTACTTTTACATGTCTGAGTCTACCGGCATTTCACAAGAGGAGACCACTGTTCAGAAGAAACGCCGAAAGAAAATCAAAAGTCAGTAATTTTTTCAGAAAGGATGTGTCTGATTATCATCCGTCATAAAAGAGTAGCGTGCTTCATAGATAAGAACTTGGTGCATTGTCATTTTGTTGTTTATGTCCAAAGGCAAATTTAAAATTGTTGTCCAAGAGGCACGAGTAGGTATTATATTCTTATACATATTACAATTTTGGTCATTTTGATTTGTATCCTATCCTTGGTTTATTCTTAATTTTCTTATTGATTCCATCGTTGCCGTTACTGTAGATGTAGTTAACCCTAAACCAAAATTGATTAAACATTGTGGCCTAGTGACACGTGATACCTAAAGAAGCAACAAATACTCCAATCCAGTGGTTTTGACGTGAGGAGGCAGCTATGTTACTAACATAGGTACATACAAACTAAATAAAGGTCAAAAGCCATTATACACTTTATTTTATGTATTATTATTTTTAAAGTTTCACAAAAGACAAGAAATCAAAATATTCTAATGGACTAAGAAGTAAAAGAAATTGGTGAAAAATATTGAAAACAAAGTGAAAAGACGTAGACATGAAACCATTAGTTTTCTTCTCTGTTTAGATTTCCCGCGGGATTTTCTTTTTTCCCGGCGCAACAACGGACTGACATGAAACTTCAGAATCTGTGCAGTTAACGGATATTCTTCTTAATATAGAAAGAAAGAATATTAAAAGAATATTGATTAGCGGTGTTTATGTGCCGCTAAATGATATAATAAATAAAAGAACAAAAGAAAAATATTGCAATGAAGAGAAATCATATTTTTGCTTTTTCATGAAATATGATTAAATATGTAAATGTAATACTGTACGTGAACCTCTTACAAATATTAAGGAGTTATGTCGATTTTCATAGTCACCTTGACGAAATTGCGATATTATGTAACTGCAAATATGTCATTATGTTGAGATACGAAGTAAGAACGACCTTGAAATTAATAGATGAAAGTGTTTTATTTTCAATTAATTATGTTAAAAACTCACTAGATTTAGAGAAATTCGTATCTCAGTGTTAATGTACTTACTAGATACAAAGTTTTGAAGAGCAGTAACAAAATATTTGTGAGTTTTGATTCAGGCGATAAAGTTAAATTAGATCAACTATTTTCCGTTGTACCTAAAAAGTTTTGTTTATACAAAGTTTAAATATTTGTGTGTAGTTTAACTAGAAACTACATTTAGTTAGGAGGCTAAAAATACATTCTACCATTTGGATTATCTTGGAGATAACTCAAAATATCCGGGTGAAATTCCTCAAGTGTGTTACAACAGTAATTTGATGATATCAGATAACAGTAATAGGCGCCTAATCGTCAAAGATAACGGTATCTTGTCAATATGATCGAGTAGAACATGTTCTTATTATATAAAAGTGCCTTCAGCTGGTACTACGGAAGATATTTGATCACATATATAACAACGTTTTGTCACAAATATATTATTTAGTACTATTATTTACTATTGCCGATTGTACTTTAGCGTCAACAGTTCTTCGATGCCAATCGAAAGATCAGCACATTTATTTATTATTTATTTATTTATTATTTATTTATTTATTTCTTTATTAATTTTACAACAAAGATTACATATAATCTAAAGCCCTGCGAAACTGTTATGACAGTTTGTCTACAGGTAGACTTTTCAATACCTAATTAACTAAAAGTACAATTTATAAAAATCAGTATCAATTATGATATTGTCAGTACCAGTGTCAGTATTTTTTTTTTTAATTTTTTTTATCACAATAGTACAATAAACTTTCTGAGTATGTGCTAAACTCCACAGCGGTTTGTTGGCAGAAAAACATAGTGCCCACCACTATTGTACATTTTACTATTGAATAATATCGCGTTTTAACTTAAAAAGTACACAGTAAAAGTTATCCACATTTCTTTCAAAAATTAACAACAATTTTGCTACTCGATAACAAGGAAAGGTTAGCTTGAAATCAACAATCGAGAATATTTCAAATAGTGTTAAGTTTAAAATAACATTATTTTCACTACTACTTAATATTATTTTTATTTGATAATATTATCTATTTCCTTAAACATGGTATAAACTATAGGTGGTCTTAAATCTATTTACATTATTTTAGAACATATTTAGAACTATATGTTTTGTCTCAGATACATGCAAATCTTAGTAGAACATAGAAAAAGAAAGAAAAATTAGTTACATTATCCGAAAATATGCTATTATTTTTTAATAATTTTGGTAAGTTCTTTCATCCTCCTAATGCTATACCTTGTTTGTAGTATAAGAGCAAATTGGTTTTTCTCAAACATGCAATAAAATGTCGTCATAACGTGCTTTATAACAGGTTTCGAAATATCTCTTTTCGGGCGGACCAACTCGAGATAACTGTAAAGGAATTTCAAACAAAATTGAAGGCCTAGGCCGGAAAGTATATTTTTTAAACATGGTGTCTGTGTTCATGAACAGACTAAACAGCTGATTTATATTTTTTTTGACTGGTGTATTTTTTATGTTCTAGAAAAGCACTATACATGCCCTAGCCGTAAAAAGGGCTTGCCGGCTTTGTTTCACTATCCATCTATACCTACTCACCCGGCAAGCTCTTCTTTCCAGGCGTCTGCAGTAATGTACTTAACTGTATCTTTGTGAAGTATGGACGGCGTATCGTTAATCCGAACAATAAGCGTGTAAATTAGAATGTACCTAAACCTATAGATGGTATCGTCACTATCGATCATTATCGGATCGTTAACCAGTCGTTATCGTCTCGATAGCGGGTTACATTCGGTTTAGTGTAATATTTATGTGATAACGATAAACATGACAGTTTCGTGTAACATACGATAACATATACATAGTAGTTGTTGCCGTCGTCGTGTTTAGAGAGCATCTGTCTTCATTTTTCATTCAATGGTCCGAAATTGCTACTAAGGTAAAGTTGCCCCTGCCGTGATTTGAATCCCGGGTAGCTAGGTTTAAAGGCAGCTGAATTACAATGGCTTGTCAAGTTGTCAATATAGCTAATTTTGAAAAGTTCTTTATATTGTAGCTATCCACGCCGTGACCGGCGACGGTGACCCAATCTAACGGGCAAAGTTCTATCTATACTACGATTTCTAATTCAAGACCAAAAAAACTACGACAGATACGTCACTGTCAAAATTGACAACATTTAAATGACATCTGAGTTTGATTCTTGGCTTGCGCCAAATGGACAATGTTACAAGTACAATACCAGATTTTGTACCAAAAATCCCCGATGTTTAAGTTTTTATTATCTCCTCTCGTAATTATGTAATAATAAGTATTCCTAGTTATTTTGTTAAACATAGAGTTAAAGTTACCAATAAATAAATTATCCTAGCGTGTTTAAAAAATAAAAATAAATTAATTATTGTAAAAATATTTTATTGTAGTGGCAACCTTGTGGTAGTTTTTTTGGTCTTGAATTAGAAATCGTAGTATAGAACCTCAACGTGGAATTCAGAATAGTAGAAAAGGTAGACATCAAATTGACAAGCACGGCTGAACGGCTGTCACTAGTTAGACGGCTGACAGTTGGAGCGTAATCAACTGTAGTGTATGACGTGCATGCATGCAGGGATACAGGCTTATATATAATGTCTAGGTTTTGATACAAGACGTCAGTATATTTCCTGGTATTTATTTATTGATCAGGCACATGAATACATCTTTATTTTGCTTTTCCCTCTCTCCGTCTGCTTTAAAATGTTACCACATCAATGTCACGCAATGCAGCTTGAATAGCAAACATGCATTCATTTCAGATATAATACCGCTAAATTTAGGATGTGGCAAGGCCTCGTCGAATGAAGTTAGTTCTCGACTCGGGTACGGATTTATTCCGTGCTCCCAATATGAGTTCGGTTCAACAGACCGTCATCGGTGTTTTCATTTTTATCGTTTCAGCAATCGCTGCAAATAATCACTTGTATCCCGGGTGACTGGTTCAGTCTTGGGTTGTGTCCGCATTGTTCTTGCGGATCGATATACCATTTGAATACCTACCTCATTATTCCTTTTGAGGAAGAAAGGAGCTTGTAGGCCGATGTACTGCACAAATGCCTATAAGTCAATGTGAATCGAATTCGGTTCTAGTTCTCGATTCGAGTACGGATTAATTAATTGCTCCTACTGCACTATCCGGTGCATCAGTTAGAAGAAGATCAGCTATTTTGTGTCGATTATTATCAATCATCAACTATTAAAATACTAGTAAACTGGTAAGTGCATCTATCATCCTAGGGTCCCATAGTAACATCCCGAAAACGGCTCTAATAAGTATATAAATATTCTTGCATATACGATAAAACGATTACATAAAAATCATCATAGAAGGAAAGATTGAGGGAAAGATGAAAAGAGGAAGACCAAGGAGATATTATATAGACCAAATCAAGGAGTACTTTCTCGTTGATGAACAGTGAGTCATATCGTATCAGGAAATCTAAAATAAAGCTGAAGATACATATAAACATGAAAGTTACTCGACCGACAAGAACAACCTCTTTTTATGATGATTCTTGTGTGTGTTAGAAGTATTTGTGTTCAGGGACGCTAATAGAGGTCAGAAAAGACCGTTACAGACTAAAACTAGCCTTAACTAGGGCGCCCGAATTGCCCTGACCTTTCTCAACCAAAGAGTATCGCATGGGCCATTGAATGAAGTAAAAATAGGTCCACCCTTTATAGGCTGATCGTGAATGAACACAAGGATTTATAATGTCGTATAAATACTTTGAAATCCTAATTTTATACATGGGACTAGTCCCCGCGACTCGTCCGCTTATAGACTTTTTTACCGAACTCGTTTAAAAAGTTTGTATCGATCTATTGACATATCTTTTTCTACTTTGGCGTTAATTATCATCATTGCCTTTTTACCATCAAGCGACATCGTGTAGATTCTGTACTATTATAATGTTCTAGATTTGTATTGAAAGTAAATTTACTATGGATGGTAAATTTACTATGAATAATGATTGTAGGAAAAATCTTTATAGCATGAAGCATGAACGTCTTTTGTTAACTGGCCATGCCTGTCTGGCGCCATCTGTTGTACATATATTTGTCCTCACACCGCCGAAACAGCTACATATTTTTTTTTTACCAATTTTGGTACACGGATTACTGGACATCCAAAGTTGGTTATATAATACTTTTTACCCGTATACGGTAAAGAAGCTAAATACGCAGATGAACTTGCAGGGGACCTTCTAGTAAAGAACATAAAAATAGTAGGTACTTCAATTTGGCAACCTCCATCGCAGTTGTTTAACACTCGTAAATAACAGGATTGCTTTTTACTTCGTCTAAGTAATCGTATTGGCTTAGAATTTTAAATGATTTCCTGCGTTAATTTCGTCGAGTTGTTGCTATATGGGCGTTTTCGCTACCTGGGGCAAGAGACTGGGGGAGAGAGGGTTCGATTCCCGGTCTTTTCCCCCAGGTAGCTCCTTTTTCAATTTTTTTTAAGCTTTGATACAAAGATTAAGGCTTAAAAAAATTGTGGTGTGCCCAACTACCCACATAAAAAATGAGACATTACATGTTTCATAAATTTATAAAGTTTCAATTTTTCATTGATAATTTTGATAATTTGCGCAAAAAACGAAACGGTCCGACACGGACCATCTCCTTTCTATTCAGTTCCTAAAATTTCGTAAAGATTGGTTAAGTTTTGCAGGAGGAAACATACGAGAATGAAACCTCAATTTGTAGAACCCGGTTACGTTAAGTTTGGACCCCATTTATATCCGACGCCATAGTTGGGCCATCTTTTCTAAAGTTGTACACGGCACTTTTTTTTTAATTTTCGATATTTTGGGTATTTTCTACTCAGAATCACGAGCTCTTTCGATCTTATTAGGAGAAAAAAAGTGTCCAGTTACTAGGTCTAAACTTAACGTAAACTGATAGTATGGGAATAGGAGCAGTGATATATCCTTTTTAAATAGAACCCCGGTACGTTATTTGATTGTTAATTGTCACCAAACAACGAACGTTTTGGTACAAATTTAAATTGAGTGAGTAAAGGGAGTAATATATTTAGACTTCACTCATTTAGCGTTTTTACTACCTTTTAACAACTTTCTAACAACCGTCAAGTAATGTAAAAGCTAATTTTACTTAAAAGCTCCTAATATACACTTTCACAGTCCTGTTAATGTGTGTTGTACTGTAACTATTATCATTTTAGGGTTCCGAACCTCCGAATGAAAAAAAACGTAACCTTTATAGGATCACCACAGATTTTTTCCGTACCGATCAAGTAAAAATTTGGTATTTAATTGTGTGTAGGTATGTGACTCAAACACGGACATATAAAATTTATAAATTAATTTCGAATACGGGGGTCACTTTTGGGAGCCCTTCAACATAATGAACATATGATCATGAACATAACATCACTCGCGAAAAGTCGGGGTAATTAAACGCTTTTTGAACGCAACTAAGCCCCTTTTTAGGGTTCCGCACCCAAAGGTTAAAAACGGTACCCTATTACTGAGACTTCGCTGTCCGTCCGTCCGTCCGTCCGTCTGTCACCAGGCTGTATCTCAAGAACGGTGATAGCTAGACAGTTGAAATTTTCACAGATGATGTATTTCTATTGCCGCTATGACAACAAATAGTAAAAAAACAATAAAATACATAATATACGGTCTGACCAAAAAGAGTAGAAATTAAAAAGTGGCAATAATGTAGTGTCGTCCCTTTCTAATCAATCTAAGGAAACGGGGACTACACTACAGTATTGCCACTTTTTAATGTCTACTCTTTTTGGTCCGACTGTAAGGGGGCTACCATACAGTAAACGAGATTGGTTGCGTTAACTTTGCACCTCATTTGTATCCAGCGCCATACCAGGTGCAAACTTAACCCGACCAGTTAAGATGGGATAAGTATTTGTACGGAACCACAGATTATATACAAGTTACTACGTAACAGATACACCACTTGTTTGGACGGTAGGCGTTGCCACCGTTATCGATGCCCCCTCCATTGACTCGCTCCTATTGGACGCGGGTGACGCAACGTCATTGGAATGTGCGCTAGGGTTGCCTCCGTTATATGTAAACGCTAGCTTTTTCTCGTGCCTTCGCTCGTTTGGTCAACCAGTCTAGTCAGCAGAGGCGTGGCGTCCATACAACCCGGTTCCCACTGGGTTGCCCACTTCAGGACGATTGAACACCATTCTCTATTGCTTCCGAAGAAAAAGTAGCCCATAATACGTTCCGGCTCAGTCAGTTATGTTTTTTGTAAACATTCCTTCAATTGTACATGCATTTTATACAAGGCGTTTGGTAGCTACGTGCAAAGCTTTAAGGGGGTGATAACCGAGGTTTTTTTGAACATTTTCAGCCATATGCCTTAGACGAAAGTTTTTTTTTATTGTGAATTAAGAGGGCGCTGGGCTGGTCAGCTCCCTCTTTCGCTGAGCGTTAGCGTGAGCGAAATGGAAGTGCGTGCCTGGGAGCGCGGAAATCATGTTTTTTCGGTTTAATTATCAAAATAATAAAGATTTTGAAAATATAAGACGTATACAGTAGAGATAACATCTCGTTATGTTTTAATAAAAAAACTGATAACTTTCCCTGCAGTATTTATTACTTACTAAGGGTTTATGTTGCTTTATTAACTTAAGGTAACTTAAAAAAAAAACTATCGAGGAAACTACAAGTAAGTAGGTAATCGTGTTTTTAAAACATAACATATTATAGAGTGAATCCTTAAATATTTTACATTTTGATTGTATAACTAAATCTTCAGTAATAACAATAAAGCATGGAATCAAACCAACGCAATTATTTCGAAAAAAAGCTAGGCGAATCTCATGAACCGTGGACAGTTGACATCACATACGATGTACCTATTTACCACTATAACAACAAATAGGGTAAATCGCCAATTATTGGCCACCGTTCAATAACTGGCCACCAAAAATGAACTCTGTTCATCTGCAAACAGAATTCATTTTAGTATAAGGTTTTAATTACTGGCCATCCTTCAATAACTGGCCACGTTATACTAAAATGAATTCAGTTTGCAGGTAAACAGAGTTCATTTTTAGTATGAGGTGGCCAGTTATTGAACGGCGGCCAGTAATTGGCGATTAAGAAAATGAAAAAGTTAAAATGATTTAATTGTACGGAACCCTCGGTGCGCGAGTCTGACTCGCACTTGGCCGGTTTTAATATTTTCCATCCAATCAAAAGTTTCCAAACTGTATTTACGTTTTGGAGGCACTTTGTTTTCTGTTCCATTTTTCGATTGTTTCGTTTTTCGAAACTCAAACCGAATGCCACGACGAATTGAAATGTTTGATTGGTTTTTTGGTTTTGTGCTAAAAAAAACCGCAAGCTGGCACCGTCCGCTCATACAAAACTAGAAAAAATCGAGAAAACTGGTATTGAATACTATTTTAGAATTTTATAATACACAGATGAGATACGATCAATACGGGACCGTTGTGCCCTCATAGAGTTGTATAAAAACTAAGTACATTAATATAGCCTTAAGTTTAGGTAAATTTATATTATGAACATACAGATACCAGATACAAGATAGGTACCATATACCAGATACCGGATACCAGATAACAGATACCACATACACGTATGTTCATATCTAAAGTGTAGATTCTTCACACTTTCATTACCAATATAACTCGCTCTGTCAGAGCTTGTAGCGAATTTAGGGCGGTCGCCCACGGCGACTTTTTGTAGCGATGCTGTCGCGCGTTTGCATAGATAGTCGCAATGCGGTCGCTAGCTGTGTGCCCTCGCCCACATAACACGATTCAGTCGCGATGCAAACGCGATACCGTCGCGTTCTGTCGCGATGCAAACACGATTCAGTTCTCCATCTCCACTACCGCGCCACCCTCCCTCCGTTCCCTCCCCGATGTCGTCTGACACGGTCGCGCGTTTGCATCGATACAGGCGCGATGCTGTAGCGCGTTAGTAGTGTGTTGGCATCGCTTCCGTAGCGCGTTGCAAATGCGACTAACGCGTGTTAGTACAAAAAGTCGCCGTGGGTGACCGCCCTTAGGCTTAATTTTGGCGGCATTAGAGCGCCTGCGCGAAACCTTTCGTTTGCTTGTCGCCCAAACTTGGGTCCGCGACCCGAGGTCAATACGCGGTCTCTATATTAAAAACAGGTCCTTGTTTACAAAACAAACATATTTGTAGAGCTATACAAAACCTATTGTTGTAGGGTTAGCATCAAAATTAGCTGACGATTTTAGTATCCAATTTGACAGTAGTAATGGTTTTGCATACCTATTTGAGAAAATAACTATCATGCCTCGGCGTAAAAGTAGATTTCCGATCTGGTACCCCGATCCGGCCGGCAATACCTATATTCCCGGCCTCTGTAGTATTACCCTGCTGCAGAGGCCGCGAAATAGGGGATTGCCGGCCGGATAAGTTGGCTTAGGCCTAGACCCGCAATGGGGTATGAAATTCCATTACTGGCCTCCGCTTTCTCGCCTGAAACGGGATTTTTTGAAGCCTATTATGAGGAATATAACGACAGTATTTCATAGCATGTTTGAGAAATGTACTATTGTGTCATAACCACCAATTATTTTGTTCCAGGTACCCCTCCGAAAGGGGCGCGCGAGTCAACCATGTAATCAATTCTATTCGTGTTATCAACCACCAGTTCACCAACGTGATGTGATAGTGAGAGTGTTAGTGAGTGTTCAATACCGAGTGTAGTGCGACAGAGACGCGTGATGCAAAGGGAGAGGTCTCGGGGGCGACAGGGGGGCGACATGTCGCTCCCCATGACCCGGAGCCTCAGCTCCGAGGGGGGGACTGGCAAGCGTGACTGGAAGATGCGCCTGAGCCTCAGGAGCCGCAGCCATCACAGCACTGTGAGTATTATATTATTATTATTACCATCCATTCAAATAATTCTAAAATTTAAATTATGGTATCTGGTATCTGGTATCTGGTATCTGGTATCTGGTATCTGGTATCTGGTATCTGGTATCTAGTATCTGGTATCCGGTATCCGGTATCCGGTATCAGGTATCCGGTATCTGGTATCCGGTATCTGGTATCTGGTATCTGGTATCCGCTATCTAGTATCTGGTATTCGGTATCTGGTATCTGGTAACTATTATCCGGTGTCTGGACGGTTGTTACGCAAACAGGTCAATTCAAATACTGTATAACAGTGTATTTGACCTTTCGTGTGGAACGAAGTCATGGTTTTGTATAGAAATTGATTAAGACGCCATCGATCTGATGATATCTATGATGCTTAGGGCTTGTAAGACTCCTAAGAGCTCAACTCATTCTTTACTGGAGACTACGTAACGGAAGACACAGCGTTGTAGACAGTGGGCTGATGACTTTGTGAAGGTCGTTGGAGTTAATTGAATGTGGCCCAGTTAGTGTAATTTTTGAAAAAAGCCTTTGATCAGCAGTCGACGTTGTTGGTATCTGGTATCTGGTATCTGGTATCTGGTAACCGCTACCTGATACCAGATACCGAACTGGAAGATGCGGCTGAGCCTCGAGGGCCACAGCCACCAAGCACAGTGAGCATTCACTATGCTCGTTTTCTTTTGTTTTGGTAAGTCATGATTTCAGTAAACATCATTGCGTACCTTTGAAGTCTCATGTTTCGAAGTTCCTCCTTTTTTGTACAATTTATCTTAATTTTTGTCATATAGGGCTGTTTATATTCATACAACTACAGTAGGTATATAGAATTTAACAAACCTATTAAAAAATAATCACTCATTAAGAAACCTGTAACAATATACTTCATCTAAACATTTTCATTGTATTCGAAGAAAACTTAAGAGGCTAAAACTCTGTTCGCACTTGGAATTGGAATAAATTTTAGAAAACGATCATTAGTAAATATGAGACCTTCATTAGGTCAATTACAAATGTTCAAACAATATTGAGATCGATCCTTGAGCCTTGCGTTTGTACACCCTAAAAAAATATTTGAATTTATTTTCTGTATGTAAAGAAATATAAGAAAAAACATAAAATATCCGAAATCTACGACACCTATGCCTGCATACAGTTGTATAGTCTTCGCCCTGTCCGCGAAAAAAAGCTGTCAATAATGCCAAGCTCTACGTAATTTTTTTAAATTAGATACCAGATATATGCTGACGATTTGCAACTTTACGACCAATGTAAAGTGGATGATATTACTGATACAATTAACAAACTAAACCTGGATCTCTTACACATCCAACAATGGTCTGAGAAATTTGGTCTGTTTGTAAACCCCTCAAAGTGTCAGGCTATTATCATTGGCGGCTCTCGTCAGCTTGCTAAACTTGACCGGGATTCTGTAACTCCTGTAAATTTCAACGGAACGCCTATTCCTTTTAGTTCTAGTGTTAAGGATTTAGGTGTTCACTTAGATAGCACACTGAGCTGGAGGGTGCAGGTAGGTGAAATTAGCCGGAAAGTCATTGGCTCGCTTCATGCTCTCAACAAACTGAAAAATTTCTTGCCTATCAAAACTAAGGTATTGCTTGTAAATACACTATTACTACCCATAATTGATTATGGTGATGTTTGTTATCCGGACTTAAATGAGGATCTTCTTGATAAGTTGGATCGACTTATTAATAATTGTATTCGCTTTATTTTCTGTCTCCGTAAATATGATCACGTTTCTTCTTACCGCTCTCAGCTTGGCTGGTTTCCCATCCGTCAACGACGCAATATTCGTATGCTCTGCACTCTCTTTTCAATACTCAATGATCCACAAGCTCCTGAATACCTGAAAACCTTTTTCTGCTATGTTGAATCCACTCGTAACCGTAATTTTCGCTCTTCCGGCAATCTTGCCCTTTCTATTCCTCTTCACCGTACTGGTTTCATGTCTAATTCTTTCTCCTTGCAAGTGGCTCGCCTCTGGAACGGTCTTCCTCTCACAATCAAACAGGCTCCGAGTAAGTTGGCATTTAAAAGGGCCGTGCGAAGTTTCTTTGCTGGCAGAACTGAAATCTCATAGTATATCTGCTTGGTTTGTTTCATCGTCGTATATATTTATGTATGTATCTATTTATATATATGTATGTTTATTATCTATATGTATGTGGCTATAATAGTATGAGTATTTTAATTATGTGTAATTATGTTGTTTGATGCACCGCCTACAATTTCTCTGCTTTGCCCTAAGGTTGACTGGTAGAGAATGCCGCATGGCATTAAGTTCGCCTTTTGTACGTTAAGTTTTTCTTTTGTGCAATAAAGTTTAAATAAATAAATATATACTGAGATATCCTTTCCATTGTGTCATTGTTTTGGACATACTACATTTTGGAATGATTCAATTTTAATAAATGAATAGAAAAATAATAGTACCTAATCTCAGGAAAAAATACAATCAGTGATTACGTCCTCTTTCTTAGTTGAGTAAGTACCTACAGAAAAGTAGTAAAATTGTAGTCAATAGGCTAGTTGACTAATGTTAAGTTATATTAAACTAATGTTTATTTCGTACTAGCTTTTGCCCGCGACTACGTCCGCGTGGAACTTGGAAGTATGGAAGCAACCTCGTACAGCACGATAGATATCCACCTAATCACCTTAATTAATAATAATAAGTCTCACTAGCCGTAGTGTCATACTCATAGTACCTTGTTTTTTTACACCTTGAGCTTTAGATTCATTTTATAAAACTATAATATTAAAAGGAAATACCACTGCTGACTTTTCCATAAGTACCTACTATAACTAAGTTCTGTTACCTTATTACATTTTTGTAGATTATAGATAAAATTTCATGAACCATTTCATGTTTTTTTTGTTAGTATTTATTTATGCCGACATTTCTATCGGCAGCGAACGACGATTTATAATATATTTACTTTAATGTTATTACATTTTTGTTTCTCCCGACCAAAGACACAACATCCCGAAAAAAAATTCGTCGCCGCTTCCTAACAGAATATGTACAGATCACACTCTATAGTAATGCCTACAGGCATTAAGTCCGCCATTTGTACTTATTTTTGTATTGTGCAATAAAGTTTAAATAAATAAATAAATATAGTAGAATAATGTGTTTCCCACAGGATCGGTCATTGAAAATACACCAATTTTTTTTTCCAAATACGTGTACATAACTGTGTGTAACTGAAATTAACTCGCCAAACTACTACTAAGACAGTTTTTTGGCCAGACCGCGCTCATATATATTATTTTTAGTTACATATACAGGGTGAAACAGATCGAGGGAATTTTAAGCAAACAGGGAATTGTTCAGACTGAGTATTTCATTTTTCACCAATGAACTATGTAAATATTTCTATCCATTTTTGAGATACAGTTTGCTAAACATTAGTGTAAAATCTGCACATATCAACCCTAGCATCTTTTGAACATCGCTAAGTTAAAGACAGGTGTCAATTTAAAATGTAAATTGTAACCTTTGAATTAGTAGGGTTGTCACTGTATTTTTTTTAATCGTGACTTTTTTACTTTTAAATCCTGCTTTACAATTATAATAGGTCGATTGTAGATCACACAGATGAAACTATCCTGTCAGCCTAGTCTTTAGAAATGTTCCACCCTGTATATACACCTAATACTAGCTACATATTTACCTTCTACTTAAGTTTTTTAACAGATTAACCTTAAATTACAGTCACGGAAGCAAAAATACATTTGAAATAGGCCTAGGGCACTTTTTCCAATTATTCTTTTTAAGCTGTTTGACAACCTTTCTGCTATACCCTTTTCGTCCCTTACAGAATCAATTTCATTATATATCTTTGGTACAAAATACCTATTTATTCTTCTACCATAATAATTGGTTGCAAAATGTTGATAAGTTTATAAATTAGGACACATTCCAAGGGTATGCTTTGGATAAGAATTGTATTGCCCAATATCTATCAATATTGTTCTTATATTCCAAACTAGCGACCCGCCCCGGTTTCGCACGGGTGCAATGCTGATAAATTATGCATGAATTATATATATAAGCCTTCCTCTTGAATCACTCTATCTATTAAAAAAAACCGCATCAAAATCCGTTGCGTAGTTGTAAAGATTCATTAAGCATACATAGGGACAGACAGGGAGCTACTTTGTTTTATACTCTAGTGATTTCAACCAATTTTTTATAGTGAATAATACTTTTCCCTGAGTTCTAGAAAGCAATATAGCTATTTGATGCTTTATTGCGTGCAGTCGAAAATAAGTGGGAAAGATCAGTTTTCTGCGTGAATTTTGTCAATTTCGAGTAGTTTCTGAAACAAAAATTATCAGTGAAAAATTCAAACTGTAGGTTTCAAATATATATGCTGAGAAACATGTTTCATCGTAGAGAAAAATTTCCTAAACGATCAGCATTTTTGAAAGGGTAAGAAGCCTTATATTTCGAGTATGTGTCACCTCTAATGTTGTTGATATATTGTTATTATTTAATTAATATAATTTTATTCCTTTTGGGGACGTGACCCTAGGTCCGTGGGGTCCCAGTGCCCACAAACTGATGATGACCTCAGTAAAAGGCTCATTGAGTCTACTGGTGACCGAAGAGCTGACAGCTTCCTCGCACAACGCATCAGCATTACCATTCAGCGAGGAAATGCTGCCAGCGTCTTCGGGACCATGCCGCGTGGGCACAGTTTTGTAGGTTTATTTTAGCTTTATTGTAATTTATTTTAGATTTTAGTTCTTTAGTTTTATTTTTTTAGTCTTAATTTTAATTTATTGTTCAATGTTATTAAATTTCCTAAAACAATAAATTGTTATTACTACATCAAGTGACTGCCAAATGTCGTACATCTTTAATATCCCAGTAAAGTATGTAAAGTGAACATGCGTCGTTATAAACTTTGAAATGACTCCTTAATTATATCTGGAAGGCAACCTACAAATATTATCGCATTTCAAACATAAATGACCAGTTCCCGAGTACGGATTTATCCCACTAACACCAAAGATCGAACAATATCGAAAGAGATTAAAAGCGTAATCGCAGCGTAACTGTTAAGCCTTTTCGGATTTTCATCGTCACAGAAACATGTCCCGAAGAACAAAGGGGTATTGGTGACGGAGAAACAAATCGTATAAGCCCTTTTGGATGTGAGCTGAGTGTTACGGCTCCGCGAATAGCTGAGCGTGACAGCATGGTTAGTCGCGTAAACATAGCTGAATGGTATTTAGTTACTACTTCCTGCGGTTTTGACCAATTCACACTTGCTCCAACCAGAGCACAAACTGTGAAGAAACCCGGCTCAAAGATTATCAAAATCAAAAATCAAAACGTTTCGTTTGCAAGCCACAAGGGCACTTTCATGTCTGAATCTGAATCTACCGGCATTTCACAAGAGACCGCCGTTGAGGAGAAAGACGAAAGAATTAGTTTCTGATGACATCTACCTGGGATCCCGTTGCTGCGTGGGAAACGTGCAAGGTAAATAAATTCACTGGAGGGTATAGTTGGAATCATTTTTGAGGCCGTATTCTCTTCGCTCTGTTCTAACAAAGAATGGGACCCGATGGGTTATGAACTGCGGCCACAAACTGCTACTTTGAAATGAGAGATGTCAGTTTTTGGCTGCGGTTTATAATCAGGGTTCGGACTTTCTTTCGCACGGTAAGACTAATGGAGAACTATGGAACCGTTATTAACATTAAATAACAATTCATACTCATATTCATACTCATTCATCTATTTCATTCCAAACTGCCTTTATGGTTATTATGGTTAACATTCCCCAGCATTAAATTACTAAAATTATAAATAATATATATTTTTACAATATTTGTATATAAGTCCTAATTTAACTCAATTTATTGTCAATATCATGCACTTTCTAGTCATAAATGGATATTCGATCAATATAGAACCCAATTTACTCCAGAAAACATGGATAATATTTACGTATTTTATGGTGGCAAAAAAAACAATGCCTACACAAATCAGGCCTTTGCATATACTTCTGACTTTGTCCTTGACTATAAAATTAAAAATGCGAATGAAATACACTTATGAGTATGAGTATGAGTATGAGTATGAATTGTATTTTAATGTTAATATCGGCTCCATAGTTCTCCATTAGTCTTACCGTGCGAAAGAAAGTCCAACCCCTGTTTATAATGCACACAATATCCAAGGGCCCCATTGTTTCTTTGAACAAAGCGTAGTGAATTCGGTCTCATAAAAGGATTCCAACTATATGATGTGTGAACAGCTCGTTTCATGGTGATTATTTCAGCGTTTTAACTGTCGTGTTACACTGTCCCTAATTTAAATAGCGACGCCATTTTGAAGTCTTGTGAAAGTCGTGGTTTGAAATATTTAGTATCAGAATTATGTTCATTGATTTTATGAATTAGATTAGGCAATATTGCGGACAGAGTAACGCTCACAGCTGACATTTAAAACGCTCAAATAGTCGATCATGAAATCATATGTGTTTGTCTTCAAGAAAAGAGCGTGTGCGGCCGGCAACGCACTTGTGACTCCTCTGGTTGCAGGTGTCTATGGGCAGGTAACCTATGGTAAAGCTGAGTACAGTTTTTTTTAAATGTATGAATGCAGATTTTCTTGCTGTTAAAATCGATGACATGGTTCCTAAGAACAGATCTTCGTATGTCTTATAGTTTCAGACTTTCTCATACCGACCGAAATGGGCTATCCTGTATGATGCCTTCTCATAGTGCTTTTTTAAAGTGCCCTCTGTATTTTTCTATTTAAAATGCTAAGCGCATTAGCCGATCTCTTGAACTACGTGAATGCACTTCAGGGGATTGCGTAAAATTTTAGATTCCTTGATCCTATTTTCTATTTGGATCATATTATGTATGTATAAGAACGAACAGTTTACTGCTCTAAATATCAGAAATGACTGTTAAAGTTCCACATTCCCAATTTTATAATGTTAAAGAAGTATGTAGTTATGATTAAAATACCCCGGGATGTGTCCAAGTGTCAAGTCATTCATGCACTTAAAACCCTGGGATATGATGAACAAGTAAATAAATGAATGGACACGATAAAGTGAGACAGCGTACAGGTATAATAGTGATCTTATCGTATCGTAATATTCAGGTCCTTTCTGACACATCTCGACCCAGTGAAATCTTTTGTGTGTATGCCCTTTGTTGGCTATTGAATGACTCCACGGCCTCCGCCTTATAGCTAGGGTTGCCACCCGTCCCGATCTATGCGGGACGTCCCATTTCTGGAGCCCTGTCTGTACTTTTAGGTATTTAAAAGAATGTAGAAAAATATTAAAAGGGTTGTTTATAACATGACGTTTGGTTCCTGTTAATTTTTTTATATTATAAAATAATTGACCTCACTACTGCAGCCCGTTCCATTTAAATAACATGTGTTATCGCTTAATTTTACCGAATATATACAAATTCACGAATACAAAGATATTTTTATCGCATGTTTTTTTTTTTCTCAGTTAAAAGTACCCAAATTTGCAGAGGTTTAAACGCCAGGCTGCATTATACTGGAAGTAACACGACTAAAATAGAAAGTCACAGGTTTAAAGTAGCAACACCTACTTTACGTGGTTTTTAACTTTGTCGGTTTGACATTCGCCATTTCTTGCTGTCAATTTGACAGCTCCGGTTTGTTTACATTTTTTTAAATACCTAAAAGTACAGACTAAGAGCGGAACACCCAAAAAATTGCGAAGTTTCACTATCCGAAATCCGAATCCATGATAATTCCGAATTTTCATAATACCGAAAGCGTTACAACGCCAAATGATGACATTTGCCGTGACGGTATGTTATACAATTTTATTAGGTTAGGTAAGTGTTATATGATATCCCAAAAAAATATAATATTTCATCAGAACATGGTTTTCAGAATTATGAAAATTCGGACAAAATGAAATGTCGGGGTTTTGTTGTGTATCCGCCCTAGAGTATGCGTCCCGGACGCTGATTGTCCCGTTTACAGGCTAGACTGAACTATACCTAAGCACTAAAATGAATTTGAGAGCAATCTATAATCTTTGTTTTTCAATTGAAATACATTATCTATGCGCTGTAGTAAAACAATTAAAACTGGCAGTGTGTTAGTGTGGCCCAATAATATACGGAAGGGTCAAAGTTACCCCGATTAAAAACAGTAAAAAAAACGGATATCGAAAGTATGTTACGAAATGAGTAATTTCTATAGCATTTTCACAATAAACGTAAAAATATCCAAAATATTCAGACAATAATCTACCACCCTAAAAAGTTCTATTTAAAAGCGTTTGTTCGATGTAACTGACGGCGACTGTACCTTCATCCCATTCGCAAATCTAATATAAAACGTAATCATATCAAAACCATTTCACATTAAACACCCAATAACCAAATATCCGAAATCGGAGATACACATCACCAATTTCCAGCCAAAAATCGGCATTTCAGACACATAAGGACGTAACCGACGCGATATTATTATGAAAAAAACGCCGGTTTGTTCTTGAACTTAAGTTCATCGACAGTGAATAAAAACCCAGCCTAAAATTACTTCGAACACATAAGGACATAAGTGAATTGATATTTGTATGAAAATGCGCTTTTTGGTATTTAATCTTTAGACTATCGACTGAATAAATCAAATCCCTTATCAAAGGAATTGTCTGACGTTGGCTTGAAGACGAGTAGGCTAACGTTGCATATATTATGCCATTTTCTCCAGTCAAATTCTCTTACAAAAGAAACATAATTTAAACACAGAAACAGATCGATTTTTTTTTGTCGTCTGTTAAAAACTAAAATTCCAATATTTCGAATTATGTAACTATATTTGTGGGTGCTATGGACATGTGCATCCTTCCAGTTCTCACCTACGGTGCTCAGACTTGGTCTTTGACAGAATCTCAAAGGTTCAAACTCGGGGTCTGCCAGCGAGCCATGGAGCGCAGCGTATTAGGTGTGAAATTAAAGGATCGCATCCGGAACACCACGCTGCGCTCCAAGACTCAGATAGTCGACGTAGCTCAGAAAGCGGCCAAGTTGAAGTGGGACTGGGCTGGTCACGTTTGTCGGATGCCGAATGAGCTGTGGGCCAAGATCGCTACAGAGTGGAAGCCCAGCAGCCAGAAACGGAGACGTGGCAGACCTCATCGGCGATGGCGGGACGAGCTAGACTCTTTTCTAAAGGAATGGCCAGAAATTGCCCAAAACCGGGAACAATGGAAGAAGAATGGGGAGGCTTTTGCCCAGCAGTGGGACATCATGGGCTCATCATAATCATAATAATTTGTGGGTGCTAGTGTTTTTGGGCGGGTTAACTAATTTTTCTTGTTGTTACTCTGTCCCGTTGCCCAGGGGACAATAGTTATGAAACTTCTTAGAAATGTGGTGATAACACTAGCCTACATAGAAATGGGTTCATAACTGAAAGAAAGAAATAAAATACATTTGTAGCCAAAAATAACAAGGCTGTTATATGTACATAAAAAATACAAAAAAGAAACACAAAATAAAAAGATTAATTGTAAAACAATGGCAAAAGGACAAGCTCCAATTACAAAGTTTTTTGTACATATATCACCACCAGAATTGTTATTTTAACCGTAGTCTGGAGAGTGGCCTAGGGTATCACTATGTAAATAAGGGTTCCTAGTTGACTATGACTACGGAACCCAAAAAGCAACAGAAAAATATGGTAAGGAAGTAGCTGACACCCTGGATTGTTTAGTTTGTTTTAAAATATCTTTATTGAGAAACAATGTTACACAACAGCTTATTTACATATTTAGTGTTCATATTCATCATAAATAATAAAATCATGCACATCACTTAGTTTGCAGGTATTTACCGACTTTAAACTTTATAAATAGGCTAAACAGGGCATATATATTATTTTTAGTGTTCCGTACCCAAAGGGTAAAAACGGGACCCTATTACTGAGACTTCGCTGTCCGTCCGTCTGTCACCAGGCTGTATCTCAAGAACGGTGATAGCTAGACAGTTGAAATTTTCACAGATGATGTTTTTCTATTGCCGCTATAACAACAAATACTAAAAATAAAATAAAATAAATATTTAAGGGGGCTCCCATACAACAAACTTGTTATAGATTATGATACGGAACCCTTCATGCGCGAGTCGGACTCGCACTTGCCCAATTCTTATTTACATATGTAACTTAGGGGTTGCATGTAGGACACCCAAGATTAACATACCACATAGGCTACTATTTATCCCGAAAAACCCGAAACCCGATGTTAAATCAGTTACAAAAACCTTCCCAATGTCACATCGCATAAAATCCCACCATTAAAACAATGAACACAAAACCTGCCAATAACGCTATTGGCGGCTTTTGTGATTCCCCTGTCGTTCGTAATCATTCCCCTGTCTCTCAATTCTCTGGCGCCTGTAAAATTCCTATAAACGCCACGAATACACAGATAATGTGGCAGGCTTTCTTATTCCATTACTTGTCGCGACCTGACAGGCATTGTGTCCAATAGCGAATTGTGCGCAGATGTGCCATTTTCATTGGCATATGATAAAAGGGTTCGCCTAATAAAAGTCGAGATATTGGAGTTTTTTTGTTGAAAAGGCGCTGATATACTGTAATATTCTGTTTTACTTGTGCGAATAATAAATCAGATTTGGTGAGGCTTTTTAGGGTTCCGCAGCCTAAGGGTAAAAAATGGGACCCTGTTACTACGACTCCGCTGTCCGTCCTTCCGTCTGTTTGCCTGTCTGTCTGTATTGTCTGTCACCAGGCATATCATGAACCGTGATAGATAGACAGTTGAAATTTTCACAGATGATGTATTTCTGTTCTAGATACAGCCTGGTGATGGACGGACAGACAGACAGACAGACAAACAGACAGACGGACAGTGGAGTCTTACATTAGTAATAGGGTCCTATTTTTTACCATTTGGGTAAGGAACACTAACAAATGCTTGCTATATTTAATTTTATGTACAATAGACTCGTACTACATAGCTGGGTTGGGTTCGTATAGGGGTCAATCTCAACCCCTATTACACCGTCTTAGGGCTTACAAAAAAAAGCAGAATACGTCCAATCTCCATCATTCAAGGTTTAAATATATAAATATTAAATATAAACATTATTATGAGACAATGATACACAAATCGACCTAGTCCCAAACTAAGCAAAGCTTGTACTATGGGCACTAGTTAGACGACGATATACATACTATATAAATACATATATAGATAACATCCATGACCCAAGAACAAATATATTCGAGTTCATCACACAAATATTTTCCCTGGCTGGGATTCGAACCCGGGACCGCCGGCTCAGTAGGCAGGTGTCTGCAAACTGCGCCAACCGTGTCGGCAAAAACTGTTTAAGACGCTTAGCTTAATTTTGTTATTCGTTCACTAATTTAGACGTGAAGATTTAAGTAAGAGACTATTTACCTATTTCTTTACCTCATTATTTATTTATAGATTAGTAAGTGTCGGTCCGGCCCAGGGATAGTGACGCTACAAACAGCTTTCATATGGCAATAGTAATAAATAAATAAATAACTATCAGACATTTTCACACAAATCGATCTAGTCCCAAATTAAGCTCAAGAAGGCTTGTGTTATGGGTACTAGACGACGATATACATACTTAAATACATAGAACAACCATGACCCAAGCACAAATATTCGAGTTCGTCACACAAATATTTGCCCTGGCCGGGATTCGAACCCGGGACCGCCGGCTCAGTAGGCAGGTGTCTACAAACCGAGCCAAACGCGTCGTCATATGGTTGGTACTTTTTCACGCTCAAACGGGTGGACCAATTTTGATAAAATTGATACGGTGGTATAGTTGCCACCTTGAATTGATACATATGCAGTTACTTTACATCCCGATAAACTTTAGTGTGTAGTTATAAAGGTAATACGCGACGCCAACAAACTGTTTCACAGTTTGGCGCACTTTAAACACAGTGTAAAGTATGTGCTAATATTGATGAATAAATAAAAAAAAAAAAAAAATAAGAATTATTTGAATTTTTAAAGCAGCATTTAATTTAATTTTCATCACACTTGCTTGTAATTAAAGGTTTACATGCTAGAAAAGCGGGTGGTAAACGGTAAATTACGCCCCAGGGTGGCAAGTAATTCTCATCACACTTTAAGGGTTTACACGCTAGAAAACCGGGCGGTAAGTTGTATATTACGCCCTAGGGCGGTAAGTAATTTTGGTATTGAATACCATTTATCACTTTTGTATTATTTCCTCCAAAGTGTGATGAAAAACGTCGTACGTGATTCTGGTGGTAAAGGAATTCCAAACTCGTGTCATTAAAGCCTTCGCCTTCGGCTTCGGGCTTCTAATAGACACTCGTTTGTAATTCCTCGTTTACCACCCTTGTTACGTAATGTACTATTTTAAACAAACGCGATATATTTATTTGTCTTGTTCTGTTTAAGAGTTCCTATGGCCTCCTGCTGTCTCCATCATCAGATCAGCTCGAAGATACCAAAGTACTGTTTGTTACGTGTATTACAAATACGAGCAAATTTTAATTTAACACGAACAGTTAGAATTCCGTATGATTTATAAAAAAAGTTATTAAGACGCAGGAAAGGAGGAGAAACAGCCTCATATAGCTTTTATTTTCCTTTTAGGGTTCCGTACCTCAAAAGGAAAAATACGGAACCTTTATAAGACAAGTTTATAGGACATTTCCCGTCGACCTAGAACTATGAAATTTGGATAGTATTACCGTCTTTTACCAAAAATATAGGGAAAACTCTGAAAACAATACATTTGTAATTAAATCATAAAAAATATAGTCCTTCTCAATAATCATAATTTCGAAAGCCGGGTTGCGTCCTCTACGCACATCTTTTGTATCCGGTACAAGTTAAGGTGGGATGTACTCATACGGAACCATCGATGCGCGAACATGACTCGTACTTGGCCGGTTTTTTTCTCAAGAGGCCTTATTGCTTTTAAATTTTTTTTTTTCAAACTATGAGAAATATATTGATAGTTTCAACCGAATTTTTGAAGTGAATAATACTTATCCTCGACTTCTAGGTAGTAACACATTTATTATGGGTCAAAAATAAAACATACAAATAACAAATTTAAGGGATTAAAACTAAAAATTAAACTAAGATTAAAATATATTTATAAAACTAAGACCTTTCGGTAGGGTGCCCATGACGCAGGCAGCATTCCCACGCTGTATGGCTATGGAAAGCCTTTGCGCGAGAAAACTGCCCGCGCGTGGGTCCCCTGTTGCCTCCCTCAGGCGCTTGCTGAGCTCCCTGTGGAGTCCACGCGCACCCTGGCCCCACGGACCAAGTGTCTCGACGCCAAAAGCGATGAAGTCGTATTGGGCGCCGAGACAGCTGTATTTACTGACTTTGATCCCCCAAGTAACAAAAAGTTCTATAACCAGGGCGTTATGTCACCAAACAGTGATATAGTTGGCCTATACTGGTATCCATTGTGACTGCTTGCACTATAAAGGTGTTTAACGGAGCGTTTTAATTCTATAAATTAAAGAGCAATTAAGTTCTATATTTTAGCTCTTAGAATAGAACGCTTACAGGACCATACAAAAGAATCTTTAAAGTGTTGCACTTTACTAGATATTTAAAAAGCTGCTATGGTACTATTTAGTACTGTAGATGAACTTACTGACACTTTTATGTATCCATTTAGCACTAAAACTGCGTCAAAATGACTTTAACAGTACTGGCACTGTAGCAGTGATGAAAACATTGTTATAGGATCAATTTTCACTATAAAAGTACCCTGTACAAGCATTACGTAACGTTATGGCTTCTTAGAAGCTTCCTAAACATCGCTATGGGGCTAGTTCTGTAAAAGTGATGAACACTTTTCTATAGCACTATTTAGTACTATAGCGACTCCTAGTGCAGTTGCTAAATAACTTAAATTCTAAATAGCCCTTTAAGTGAATTTGTGTTACTGCTACGGGACTGCAACAGCACTTTACTAGATATATAAAAAGCTGTTATGGTACTATTTAGTACTGTAGATGAACTTACTGACACTTTTATGTATCCATTTAGCACTAAAACTGCGTCAAAATGACTTTAACAGTACTGGCACTGTAGCAGTGATGAAAACATTGTTATAGGATCAATTTGCACTATAAAAGTACTCTGTACAAGCATTACGTAACGTTATGGCTTCTTAAAAGCTTCCTCAACATCGCTATGGGGCTAGTTCTGTAAAAGTGATGAACACTTTTCTATACCACTAATTAGTACTATAACGACTCCTAGTGCAGTTGCTAAATAACTTAAATTCTAAATAGCCCTTTAAGTGAATTTGTGTTACTGCTACGGGACTAAAACGTGACATAAAAGAGTTAAAATTATGAATTAATGGACTAATTAGATCTGTAGCAGTTTATTATTATCAATTATATCACTAGTAAAAATATGGCCGCTGTTTACGCCATGATAGCACATATTAGGAGACGGCTGGAGCCAATGTGTACTATAGCAGCCATAGTCTTAAATTTATTGATTTTAATTTAATTTAAACAAGATTATTAACAGGGCGCATTGTCAAATTTGAAATCAGCATAATGGATTTATCAATACATTTTTTTTCGCAAGTGCTGATATCCTTCTGATTACACGTTACGTTAAGTAACAATGGAGCATAAATAACTTATCGATATTTATTTCTTTCAATACCACGATGGCATAACACATCTAAAGAATAAAACAGTTTTGACGACAAAAAACACTGGAATCGATTACAGTGCAGAGCAGCACTATAAACATGTTTTGGTTACTTTTATAGCGCAAATTCGTGACATAATTGTTCCTGACAGCACTATGTTAGTACTAAAAAGCGTTTCACGACACTTTTATACTTCACCGCGCGAGTCTTTATGTAATGTTTATAGAATTAATCAGTGATAAAACTAGGGCCTCTTTGGGGTTCTGTAAACATTAACAACACCATTATAGTGCTGATCATGAACACTATTTGGCACATCCTAAAACTTTCCCAGGACTTTTATTGTACCAATTTTTGTTACTTGGGCCGCTCCCGCGCGTCCGCCGCCGCGCCCGCCGCGCCGCCTACTTGTGGCCGGGAAGTAGAATGCCGCTAGTAGTAGGTAGGTAGGTAGTAACAGCTATTTCATGCTTTCATTGCGTGCAGTCGAAAGTAGGTTGAAAAAAACTAATTTTTCGCGTGAATTTTGCCAAATTCGAGTAGTTTATCAAAACAAAAATTATCAATGAAAGATTCAAACTCTAGGTTTCAAATATATAACAATAAATCCCAATAGCCCTGTTCTAGGTAGTAACATCAATACTATGTTAAGAAACATGTTTGATCATAGAGAAAAATGTCTAAAACAATCAGCAATTTAAAAGGAATAAGGCCTCTTAAGACATGACTTGATTTGTATCAGGTTAGCCCTCACTACCAGTAGTCGGACTTTGCGTGGGAGTATAATCCTCTAACGTGATCTTTAGAGTCACTCTCTGGAGTCTTTATAAATGTTGCTAATATGTTTTTCGCCATGCCGCCTCACGAGGACAAGCAAAAAGTTGTTTTACACCCCCGCAATATTGCGAATTTGTAGTGCTAGGTAATAATTTATTTTTCATCACACTTGCTCGTAAATCAAGGGGTTACATGCTAGAAATGCAAGCGGTAAACGGTAAATTACGCCCTAAGGCGGTAAGTAATTTTCATCACACTTTAAGGGTTTACATGCTAGAAAACCGGGCGGTAAGTCGTATATTACGCCCTACTATTTATTACTTTTGTTTTATTTCCTCCAAAGTGTGATGAAAAACGTCGTACGTGACTCTGGTGGTAAAAGAAATCCAAACTCGTGTCATTGAAGACCTCGCCTTCGGCATCGGGCTTCTAATAGACACTCGTTTGTAATTCCTCGTTTACCACCCTTGTTACGTAATGTGCTATTCCTCGCAAGGACTACTTTTTGGTAATTGACGTAGAATGCCATCGAATGTCACTGATGTAAAAATAGAGGAAACAGGTTAATATTCCACGTAGTTTTCGCATAATAAAGCCAAAACTATTCACAGTGATGTATGACAAGTTAGAAGGATCAGGAAGTATTACTTGAAATTTACGGTATATTTAGTCCTATTTCCTCCTTTGTATTCACCGACTTTCGTGAGTTACCAAAATTTGTCGTTACTAGTAAAATAAAATAGAACCACAAAAAATCCGCAATATGGCGTGGGTTGAAAAGCACCCTGTTGGGGTATACAGGGTGGAACATTTCTAAGGACTGAGCTGACAGGATAGTGTCATCTGAGTGATCTACAATCGACCTGTTATAATGTTAAAGCTGGATTTAAAAGTAGGTAAAAAAGTCATCGAAATAAAATATTTTAATATCAGTGACAACCCTACTAATTGAAAGGTTTTATTTACATTTTAAATTGACACGTGTCCTAAACTTAAGCGGTGTTCAAAAGATGCTAGGGTTGATACGTGCAGATTTTGAGATATCTCAAAAATGGATAGAAATATTTACTACATAGTTCATTGGTAAAAAATTAGGTACTCAGTCTGAACAATTCCCTGTTTGCTTAAAAGTCCCTCGATCGGTGCCACCCTGTATAAATGACGTAACTAAAAACATTTTTGGCATATCTGTTTGTAGTGCCACTATCTCAGGGCTTCTGCAAGTCGTTATGTTATAACACGATTTAACAAACTTTAAAAAGTGTGATTCCTTCTTAGTGCAGAACCCTAAACCCGAACAGAACCCGATACGTTGTTACGCATCTCATGAAACGTATGAACGAGTAAACGTCTCATTATTTCAGCGCCAACCCGACCGGGCACCGTAAAAATGCTCTTAAAGAATTCATGACAATTTATTCAAATGTTCGACGTTATGTACGGTCCGCCAATATCACACAAATTGAAGCCACAAACGTCCCGGGTAGATTTATAAAACACGAACGAACAAAATGATGGTAAACACGAACACGGAACATTTGGTTCGTACGTGCGGACGTGAATTAGAAAAGTGAACACGACCTTACGGAGATGTCACGATTTTGTGAGACAGCGGTGTATGTACGTGTGTTTCGCTTACTCGTATGGCCGCCGCTCGGATCTCTCACTTACGGCGCCGGTCGTGCAAAGTCGTGGTATCTCCGTTAGGAAGTGCGGCGGCCGTACGAGTGAGCGAGATACACGTACCTACGCCGCTGCCGCTGCCAAAGCGCTAAGTCGTGGCATGTCACACCGCCCGCACAAAGCAACCAAATTGGATCGACACGAACATTACCTCAGAACTTTCGACAGGGTAAACTGAGTTTGATGATTTTCTTTATTTGTAAGCTGGTGCTTACCGTGTGGTCTCATTTCAATTTGGTCCAGTTCTGACAATGGCATCCATGAGAAAACCATATAAGTCTTAAATTTGCTTAAGGTTTATTTTGTGCGACTTTCACTGTCGGAAGTCTACGTATTTAATATAGTTGGCATCCAATTTAACAAAGAACCTCACCAAATATCACCCGCCAAAAAAACCTCGCGTGGTTTGTGCACAAGCCCTTATTGTTGCTTAACAGAGTGGTTGATGTTCGTAGGTAAGTGCGCACTGTGCAAACAAACACTCAAAGTTCGTGTTCACTACCCAACTAGCAAAAATATGTGCTATAAAAGTCGAGAGCACGTTTCTGTTTTTGCTAATTAGTGCTATAAAGGTGGTCAAAATAATCGAGTAAGGGGTCTATAAACGTTTACTCAACGCGATTTGGGCGCACATTGTTCAGCCTAAAGTGCTGTAAAAGTTCTGTAATTGCAGTTAAAAAACTAAAAACAGTTGTATAAAAGCTGACTAAAAGCTAAAAAGTTACCATTAGTGCTGTTAAGGTAAAATGTTTGCACTTATTAGATTAATCTGTATATATAAAAGTTACCAGATTGCTTCTATTCAGCAATTTAGTCGTATAAAAGAATCTGAATTGCTTTTACTCCACCTTTAAGCCGAGAAAGAGGGAATTATTTGCTTTAATTCGCTATCTGTGTGTGTTGTTCAAACGTGTTTACATATTAGCTGCCTGACAAATATATGTGACAGTAAACATCGACAAGGTGCTATTTTAATATTACTTCATAATAATTATAACACACTGCCCTAACGTTATAAAAAAGTGTCTACGCTGGTGGTAATCGTAGCGAACGGCATGCGCAAATAACTTTACTGATAAAACCTGAGATGATAGTTCGTATATATTTAAGCGCTCACGTTTTTTTCAATTTTGTATAATAAATATTAATCAAAAATAAAAAGTGAGAAAATATTTGATTGTCTTTCACCTTTACTTCGAACTATTACGACTTTAACTCGAATAAAGGTGATTGAATTATCTTTATAGCACTTGATGCCGCCATTGAAATTGTATTTTAGGGTTCATTTGGTATATGGCTAAAACCATATATATTGTGGCAGTAATTAAAACTACTAGGTTACATTACAACCTACATTATCGCTATTTTTGTTTTTTGTCTTCAGTGATAATGCCGATATACTTGGATGTGGATAGATTTATAACTATAAATGATATACAGCTACTTAATTATATGAGATGGCCTTGGAAAAAAACCCATTTTGTACTAATAGAAAGATGTTACGGATGTGGTGCAAGTACAAATGATATTCCGGAACGAATATTCCATTTTTTACTCTCCGACAACGAGACACAAATGTTACTTCAATCAGTTTATTTTTACTGTCAGATTTGTAAACAATACGCTGTTTATGATCATTTTACCAACGATGAATGTAGCTATTGTAACTAATTCTTATCGCCGTATACCATTTCATACAGGTAGGTACTTGTGTGTATCGGCCCTATTTGTTAAGTGGTCTTTCTCTCTCTCGCATTTAGACAAACATACATAGATTGCCTTGAGTGCAAGTGCTTGAGATCAGAAGGTATAATATTCACGTGGGAGAAAGGCGTCTGTGTTTTTTTAGTTATACGCCAGTTTGTAGTTTATTTTTTGAGTTACATATACCCCAATTAAGAAATTGTTAAAGCTGAGATCAATTTAGTTCATTTGGGAACGCTACTAAGAAAAATAAAAATGCCCTGTTATTGTAATAAAAAAACTAAAGGTAAATCAACACTTCAAAAGTAAAATAATATACACCGTGTTTTTTTTTTATTTTCATTCAATTATACACGTTGCTTAGTACGATGACAGAAGTTAGTTTATACTTCGCTTTTGGTTGAATTCGAACAATTTTTTTTGTTTTTGATACATAATAAAAATATGTACTACTGTGTACGATAACCTTTAAAGTTACACAAAAACACCTGTCAATAATGACAACTTCATTTGGCTACATGACATGATAAAGATCGTAGCACACTTATGCAGCGATTAAATTTATTTATTGAATATCTTAAAACCCGTAAGAGGTAAAACGTTAGTTTCTTCGAGAAATTAACTCAATAACACGTAAAGAATCTGCCCCAAAAGTTAACAAAAACACGGTGTATAAAACTCGTTGTTACTTGTAGAACTTGAAGCTACGGAATCACCCAAAATATTAACAGAGTTCGCACTTGACCCAGTCATTGACGGTAAGTTGGCATTGGAGAATTGAATAGATTTTTTCATCTCATCAAGGGTTTTTTTAACTTTCCTACGAAAAGCACCACTTCTCTTCAGCTTTTTCCATTGGTTTTTATCCATTTTCACTTTTAAGTATACTAAACGCGTTTAATACAATAAAATGGACGATACGCGCTGTAAATGATTTTCGGGCCTCTTTTAGGCCACTCTTAGCTGAGTAAAGTGGGTATAAGAATTACTGAATACACTTAAAGTGCAATAAAGGCAATCCAAACAAGTTTATAGGACTAGTGACATAAGCGTGCAGTTAAAGCAACACGACGCTTTTTAGTAAATAGATTACTTTTACAGCACATTTATGGACACAAAACAAGAATGTCGAATAATGGTGGTATAAAAGCGACCATCGTTGCGAATTAGCTATTTCATGACTGTTATACTACTTTTATAGCACACAATACTGAGATAAAGTAATTTGATAACGTTTATTCCGCTTTTTTCAAGATATTGTGTAAAGGTGGTATAGTATGGTGCTAGAAACGTTTATTCGACCTCTTTATAGCACTATTTAGTGAAAATTACTGAACAGTTGTATTAATCACTACTATACCACTATTGAGTGATTTGGAAACATTAATTAAGCTGTTACTCGATCTTAAGCTGAGTAAATGATTCCTTATACGACTTTTTTGCTCATTGGGTATGTTTTTGTTCGTTACTCCGTACACGGCATAAAACGTGTTATTTATACAAATATGGGTCGAGTTTAAGGCTACCAATCGCGGTATTTTTTAGTATACGTATATAATCCAAAATTGTGTAAATACATACATACATTATGTAATAATAATAGTTAATATATAAACGACGAGGCGCGCTCTATCTTATTTGGCATATATGTGTAAACAAATGTTAAATGAGTGTGACAAATAAACTATTCTGATTCAGCTTGATACCTCCACGCGTTTCTGAGAACAAGGTCATGAAAGACAGACAGACGGACATACATATAGACGAACAACATAATGATCCTAAAAGGGTTCCGTCTTTGCTGCCTGTGGTAACGGAACCCTAAAAAGTTGCTTGTAAAAACCATAACCACAACGTACGCGTACTGAATTCTTAAAATGAATAATCCATTTCGCTATTTCTCGCCATCGGAACGTAATCAGTTCCCTGTAACACTCGATCACCTGCCGTCGTTCGTTACCGTGACGTGTTATCACGTCGGTGACGTATTATCCCGTCGGTGACGGATTATTTCGCACGTATATCTGTGTTTCAACCTGAAATTGATGTCCGTTGTGGACATTGTTGTTAAACAATAGTAGTGTTTACTAGGAACGTAGGAAAGTTTCATTTTAACCCCCGACGAAAAAAACGGGGTGTTATGAGTTTTACATGTGTATCTGTGTGTTTGTCTGTGGCATCGTAGCTCACAAACAGATGGACCATTCAGTGCAATTTGACAGGTTTAATGTCCGTCGAGATGGTTCTTAGCTATGTTTGGTGGAAATAGGACCAGTCGTTTCTAAGATTGGAACATTACAGGCAATATTGAAGCTAAAAATTCAAAATTTTGTAGTTATGTTCAGTTTTTATTTTAGTGAAAAATCACTAATATTCCGCGGAATATTTAGTCACGATTCTTCTTTACCAAAACTTTACCGGTGTCAGTAAAATAAATTAGTACAAAAAACAACCGAAATATGGCGTGGGCTGAAAAGTAACTTATCGTGCTATAAGTGTCTATTGTCGTCGTTTAGTACTACGCAAGACACTGATAACTGTACCTATACATTTGTAAACTTTTATAGGTACCTAATCCTTATTGCAACGCCTTAAGGTCTATGGGTGAATAGTTAACTGTGTCTTCGTTTCTACCCATAACACAAGCCTTCTCGTACTTCATATATATGACGACGCGTTTGTGCAGTTTGTAGACACCTGCCTACTGAGCCGGCGGACCCGGGTTCGTGTCCCGACCAAGGCAAATATTTGTGTGATGAACTCGAATATTTGTGCTTGGGTCATGTTGTTCTATATATTTATCTATATAAGTACGTATATCGTCGTCTAGTACCCATAACTCAAGCCTTCTTGAGGACTTGGGACTAGATCGATTTGTGTGAGGTTGTCCGAAATTTATTTATTTTAAGTATGTATTGTCGTCGTTTAGTACTATCGATGACACTGAAAACCGTACATTTGTAAACTATTATACCTAATCTTCTCGTACTTCATAGAGGGCTTGGTTGATTCGTGTAAGATATTGTCGCCCAACTCGGAGAAATTCCAACACACTACAGAATACCTAAAGCCGGGTCGCCTGGGGGTTAAAAAGGAGTGGAAACACTTCACATCAATTTACGTTAAACTAAAATGCTCTAGGGATTGGCTTGTGAGCTTCTATTTATGCTTGGAGGACCTTCATGGAGGTGTATGTATGTTTATATGTATGTATACTCTTTACTGTACATCATAAAAAACATAAAATATATATATAGTAGCAAACCGTGGCTCCGCACGAAACCTCTAAAATTATCAGTGTTTCTACTATATTATGCATGTATTATACATATTATTATGTATAATACATGCATAATATAGTAGCCTTCCTCTTGAATCATTCTTTCTATTTTTTAAAAAGCTTAAAATCCGTTTTGCGTAGTTTTAAACATCTAAGCATACATAGGGATTAGGGACAAAAATACAGCAGGAAATGACTTTGTTTTATACTATGTAGTGAATACAAATAACAAAGACATTAAACAATTGATATGTACAAAGCCCTTCGGCCGCCGACGAAACCATGCTACGTAACCGATTAAGTGTGAACGATTATTTTTCTTGCTACGAAACTAGTTACGTACAAAGAGGTTTTTTTCTTCCAACGAAACTGATTACGTACGACCGCCTACGAAACCAATGCTACGTAACCAGTTGCGTGGGAAGAACTATTTTTCTATGAAACCAGTCACTGGCATATCTTTGCATTTGTGGGAAAGGGACGAAACATATTTTTGTATTTTCTAAACACAGGCATTGCTATTGGCTCCGTAAGCGTTTTTCTAAAAAAAGAGGACATGGAATTTTTTTTATGTCCAACAAGTTCAACGTAAATTTTTTCTCTTTACCTTTATATGAGTGCTATCGTTTGATTCTAGAGATATTACAAAATAAAGATATGAAAAGTGCTAAAATATGTTTATGTATGGGTACGGAACCCTAGAAACCAGTTTTCTGTGAGAAATTTGTCAATTTCGAGTAGTTTATGTAACAAAAATTATCAATGAAATATTCATAGTGTAGATTTCAAATATAGTACATATAGTACTAACATTGATAATATGTTAAGAAACATGTTTGATCATACAGAATAATGTCTAAAACAATCAGCATTTTTGAACGGATACGGTAAGTAAGGCTTTACACCGCTACCGCCTCTGGTGTTACCAGTAAAATAAATAGTAATTACCAGAAACCCGCGAGGTTCCCTTTTATTTTATATTTTAATGAAGGAAGCATCATTCCGTCCATTAAGGACTCCGTTATTCGTGCTTCAACACTCCATTTTTAAAACGACATATGCGCAGGACGCGTCTAATGGAATTACGTCGTTCTTAGCCACGGCTCTAGCAGGAAGTATTTGGATTTAATTAAGCATCTGACAACGAATTGAGATCATTCCAGATCTTCGAAAGGTATCTTCCGAGTGTCGGTCAAATTAATACGAAGGTTGTGAAACGGTAAAAGGAGAACGAATTGACATGTTTTTATTTTAAGGGAGGGAATAATTGGAAATGGTGGAGGTATTTATGTAGCTCTATTTAAATGGTACTACAATGTCTTTTTAGCAACGCTCCTTATCCGAACAAAAATGCTGATTGTTTTACACATTTTTCTCTATGATCAAACATGTTTCCTAACAATCGCAATGTTACTACTTAGAACAGGGCTATTGCAATTTATTGGTATATATTTGAAATCTACAGCTTGAAGTTTTCATTGATAATTTTTGTTTCAAAAACTACTCGAAATTGACAAAACTCACGCAGAAAACAGTATTTCTTTTCATTTATTCATTTATTAAATGATTGCATCCATGGTAAATAGGTCTTAATTAGTTAGATATATAGTTTCTCATGGGCCCTGATAGGGCGTAGCAACATACAGTATATTAGAACACATAATTCTGTATTAGTATTAGTAAAATTTAAACAAGTAATTACATATTAAATTGGAAAAACACATAAATTATAATTATTATCCTCATTTCCGACTGCACGCAATGAAAGCATAAAATAGTTACGTTACTGTCGAGAACTCAGGGAAAGTATTCACTTTAAAAAGTTGGTTGAAATGATCAATATATTTGTCGTAATATAAAAAAAATACATTTTAAGATGTATAAGGCCTCTTAACGGAAATACAAATAGTTTTGTCCGATGTTTGGTGATTACCTACCACTTTTCTAATGGCATATTTTTTTCTAAATCTTATCTTATCTTGTATGTAGCTACTTTAAGATATATTTACGAAAGTCAAATAAATCAGATCAACTTGTAAAATTCTATTAGAATATTATGTAATAAAAGGTAACAACTTCATCAGCGTATTTTTTTTCCTTGGACTGGATAATGGAGTCTTATTCCTAGAATACCGTTTACTCTGTCAAACAAAAATGGAATTCTGACATTAACATAAGACATCTGACAGTAGACGTTATTCTAGGGAGAAAGCAGCTCGAACGGAAAGCCATTAAAAAAAAAAGAGTGTGTACTGCCTTTGTCGAGTAATCCAAAGATTTGGATGTCCTGCTATTCCTTTAAAAAAATTGGTTAAATTCCGTCTAAGATTTGGCTCTTGAGTGGCGACCGCGGACCGGAACACGCAGCGTGGGAAGGCAATCACAAGGTGGACCGATGAACTAGTTAGAATAGCGGGCAGAAATTGGATGAGGGCGGCGCAAGGTCGATCGTCGTAGAAAACTTTGAGGAGGAATTTGTCCAACAGTGGAAGTCTATCGGCTGATATGATGAAGATTCGGCGTGATAAGAGGGCTTTGCTGATCCGCGATACATCAAATCAATTAGCACTGATCCGCTTCACTTGCCTTGCGTATTTGTTAATGCATTCATACATTATCTCAAGCATGTAATGAAATGTTGTCATAACGTGCATTATAACAGGCTTCAAAGTATCACGTTTCGGGCGGAACAACTCGAGATAACTGTAAAGGAATTTCATATAAAATGAAAGGCCTAAGCCGGGAAGTTTTTTTTTTTAAACATGGCGTCTGTGTTCATGAACAGGCTAAACAGCTGAATTATATTTTTTAGTGGTGTATTTTTTATTTCATTGCATATGTGAGCAAAGCACTATACATGCCTAGCGGTGAAAAGCGCTAGTCTTCGTATCACTATCCGGCCTCCTTCCGGTCGGCCGGCCGTCTATACCTATTCACCCGGCAAGCCCTTTTTTCTTGGCGTCTGCACTAATGTACTATTAATGTACCCATCCTCCTACCTCAGTGCGAATTAGCAAAGCCATGGTATTGTTTTGTTTGATATGGATTTCCGCAATATAACGCCTGATAAAAAAATAACCCCCGACGAATAAAGAGGGTTGTTATAATTATTGTATTAAGCGGTTTACACTTACGTGAAATTGTCAGGAACGGCCCGACATGTTTCGAACTCGTTAGGGCTCCATACGAGTTCGAAACATGTCGGGCCGTTCCTGACAATTTCACGTGAGTGTAAACCGCTTAATACAATAATTAAATATGTCTCACGAAAGTTTTAATAAAATTAGGGTTGTTATAAGTTTAACATGGTGTAATCTGTGTGTCTGTGATATCGTAATTCCCAAAAGGATGAACCAATCTGAGTGCGTTTTTTTTTAATCGAAAGACATGTATTTCGAGATAGTTTTTAGCTATGTTTGGTGGGAATAGGGCCAGTAGTTTCCAAGATATTCAGCTTTAATTGCAACAAGTGACACGATCTCAGCCATTACCTTAAAACGGGGTTACTTTAAAATGCAGGGGCTACTTTTGAAAAGTGTTTTTACGCCATATCCTTATTTTATTTTCCTTTCTGTGGCAATGCAATAGGTACCTACCTTCAACAATGACCTAACCTTTTACTTCATTTGCTCAATCGCACTATGAATATTTGTGTTTTTATAACCATTTTAAATCTATCAAAGTAGCCTAAAGTATTTATAAAATGTTCCAAAAGTAACCCCGTTTTACGGTACTTAAGTTAGGAACTCCAAATTCTGTAGTTACGAGTATGTTCAGTATTACGAGTAGAAGCAATTTCTATATCATTCATTACATGAGGCCTTCATGATGACCAGATACTTCTCTCGGGGATATTTAAAATTTTGAATTTAGGGTATATAAAACAGTAGGTATAGTTATGAACTAAAAGTGTAAATGAAATGAAATGATTATTTATTTGCGGAATATGGGTTACATAAGCTGGTATAATTTACAAATTATAAGAACCGTTAAACTACTCAACTATAGTCCAATCATCCAACTATGGTCCAAAACAAAACTCGTTTATTTTTAACCGACTTCAAAAAAAGGAGGGGGTTCTCAGTTCGGTTGTATGTTTTTTTTTTTTTTTTTTTTTTATGTTTGTTACCTCAGAACTCCGTCATTTATGAGTCGATTTGGAAAATTCTTTTTAGTTTCATGAATAGACATCTCAAGGTTGGTCCCATAAAATTTTGGTGAAGATCGGATGACGAGATCCATGGGGAATCGAAGGAATTCCTGAAATTTTATAGGCACTCATAATACTTTTCATATATTTTCTAAAACTATTCAAGTATTTGCATATGGTAGACATCATCTTTTAATGCTGAGCTGATGATGGAAGGTACAACTCCTTAACGATTAGGAGTTAGGAGATAATTCAAACGAGATGCATGCCTTCAAGACCTCCCTGATCACCCCGCCATAAGTATTTTACACAAATCACTAAAAAGCAAAAAAAAAAATTTTTTAACAAAAAAAAGAACCGACTTCAGTAAAACTAGAACGCCAAAAATAACCCGTTCAAGTACAGATTACATTTGACTCACCCTTCGAAGTCGGTGCCAAACCTCGCGTAAACTATAATATATAAATATAAGAACTGAGTGGTTTGGGATCGACTTCAAAGGGTGAGTCAAATGTAATCTGTACTTGAACGGGTTATTTTTGGCGTTTTAGTTTTACTGAAGTCGGTTCTTTTTTTTGTTAAAAATTTTTTTTATCAAAATCCATATTCTGTCAGTGATTTTATACGTTTTTATTTAAGTTTGTTTAATTATGTTGTCCACCTTAGAGTTTATTCGTAATAATTGACATAATATTAACGAGTAATTTTCGATTTAAATTGGACCATAGTTGTGAGGACAGGACTATAGTTGGGTAGTTTTACGGAACCATTATACTCTACTTAGAAAAGCATGCAAATGTTAAATCTAAATTTTGTTACCGTGACAGATAAACAAAATGGAGATACTTAAAGCTAGATGTACTTAAATAGTAATTCTTCTTTACGCTGTATGGTGTAGATTTTCATGTCATAACGACTGAGTATTATACGGCATCGCAACACCCACACATTCCATGGAAATTGTGTGAAGACTTTTTGAAGATTAAAGCCAACCCTTATTACACTTTTGTTTGCATTGAAACTGAATATTTTTTCCAATCTTTGCTCAGGATTATTCGCCATTAAAAACCTACGCACTTAAGTTCTTTCACTATTACGATCTTTGTACCGTGTTTCGGTTCTCTAATATCCCATTATACTTCGCCCTACCCAATATACCATTGACAGGACCCTCATCACATTACCTTAGAGTCTGTTATCGGCTCAACGAGTTGTATTTGATAGATTGTCTGTCTTATTAAGACAAACGCTTTGGGGAAAAAAATAACAAAATAAAGGATCAGTTAAGCGGACGGGGAGGTTAATGATAAAATTGTTCCATATATATCGCCTTTACGGATAAAATTTAAGGCGATATAAATAGCTTTATGCCATCGCTTCTAACATCTACCTATTAGTAGTTTATGGAACTGCCACATAATGAGAGGTCTTAAAACACTCGTCTTTTCGAACCCGAGATGAAATGAACCGTCGCTGCCAAATAAAAGTAGGTATTTATATATAATATCTTAACTTGTTTTTATATATTATAATAATATATCTTATTTAATATAATATAATATCTTAATTTAAGCAATTTTGGTACAAGCATAGCTGGATATTACAATACAACAATTCTTTATTGCACATCAACAAGAAGAATATTACAATTGAAACCTTAGTTTATAAATGGTAGACAATAGGCGGTCTTATCGCTAAAGAGCGATCGTTTCCAGACAAACTTTGGGTAAGGATTAAGCAAAAATAAACAATGAAAGAAAAAATTCAGCAACATAAATAACATATAACTCATACGCATACTTAAATAAATATATTTATAGAGAAATATACATTTATATTCAGAGATATTCAGAGATGGTTAAGATATGACACTTTATACTCTCGCGGTTTGTACATAAATAATTAACACAAATTATAACGGGTCTAACGCGATATTTACATCTACATCTGAGACCACGCGTGTGCAACCCCGCCGAAACGTTAGATTATGAAGGTAAATAAGAAATATCGCCTTACGACCTGTTATAATTTGTGTTAATTATGGTAATAAGATACTTTTTACCATGCTGCGGTAACCTTCTAATAGTAGCTACTTAAATATTATATTAAAGGTCAAAAATAAAACATAAAAATAACAAATTTATGGGAATAAAACTAAAAATAAAATTATGGGATTAAAACTAAGATTAAAATATGTTTATAAAACTATATTAAAGGATTTTGTTCACTATATGAAAGTTAATAAAGTTCAAACACAAGTAGCTAGTCATCATGAGACCCTCATTCAATGAGTGATATAGAAAATGCTACTAAAACTGAACAAAACTAAAAACTATGGAATTATTAGCTGCAATATTGGGCTTATGTTATAATTATAATTATAACTATAACAATCTAACAATGTGTGAAAATGTTGTAAATTTAACTCAAATAAAGAAATATTACTAGATCCCAGATTATTACGGTCAATAAACTCTCGGGATTACTAATTAGCATGATTAAATTAGTAATCCCATCCCTAGAGCTCGCTGTATGCTATAATTATCAATGTTTGATAATAGCCATGAATGTTTGCTGGCGGTGTTAATTCAGCGAAATAATTAACCGGTAAGTGTGAGCTATAGATATATTATCACTAGTATATTTTGGAATGGCTGAAATGTGATATTGTGACTTTTTCCAACCCTATTATCAGCCCTGTTTATCCGGAATTCTAAGATCAAATTATGTCAAACTGGCAAGTGAAAAACGACCTTAAATTTACATGTAAATGGTTGTATGTACCTTGTGCCAAAGTGACTTCATTTAATCGTAGAGATCGGACAGACTATACAAAATTATCAAAAAACCGGCCAAGTGTGAGTCGGACTCGCGCACTGAGGGTTCCGTAACACTTCCCATCTTAACTGGCTGGGTTAAGTTAAGTTTGCACCTGGTATGTACGGCGCCTACAAATGAGGTGCAAAGTTAACGCAACCGATCACGTTTGTTGTATAGGAGCCCCACTTAAATATTTATTCTATTCTGTTTTTAGTATTTGTTATAGCGGCAACAGAAATACATTATCTGTGGAAATTTCAATTGTCTAGCTATCACGGTTCATGAGATACAGGTAACAGAGGGACAGACAGACAGACGGACAGCGGAGTCTTAGTAATTGAGACCCATTTTTTATCCTTTGGGTACGGAACCCTAAAAACTAAATGAACGAAGAATTTTATATAAGGGATGTTCTACGTTTCAACCGCTAATCAGTTTCCTATCACAATAGGCTAGTTGACTCATATCAAATTGTAATAAACTAATGTTTATTCCGTATAGTATTTAGCAAAGGAAACCTAAAAATATATTTTTCAATCCATATAAGTGAAAGATGGCTGAAAAATTTTTATTTGAAAATATGGTTTTTAATCTGTATTTTGAAATGCTTAAAACGCTGTCCGCCATTTTCGCTTATGATAGTGACGTCATTGCTCATGTAAACAAAACTGAAAGTCTACTTTGACGACTTCGAATAGTGCCGTCCCTCTCGATCTCCTGTCAAAGTATATTGGACTGAGCGGAATGGCACTATACGACGGTCGAATTTCGAATATTTACAGGTAATTCTACGTCACGCCACAGATTAGCAAAAGGGAAAAATGGCGGACGGCGTTTTTGACTGTTTATGAAATTTCTAATTTTCAATTGATAAAATTTAGCTGTCTAGCTTTCACAAAAATACAAGACATTTTTTTTAGAGCTAGTAAGATCATTATTAACCATTTCAAATATATTTCAAAACTGGGTCTACTAGCCTATTAATTATGGACAAATATCAGCCACAAAAAGCGTACCTATAGATACGATTAAACTATATATATAATAGTCTGGATAATTGACGACGCGTTTGGCTCGGTTTGTAGACACCTGCCTACTGAGTCGGCGGTCCCGGGTTCGAATCCCGGCCGGGGCAAATATTTGTGCAAAATATTTGTTCTTGGGTCATGGATGTTATCTATATATGTATTTTTATATTATGTATATCGTCGTCTAGTACCCATAGTACAAGCTTTGCTTAGTTTGGGACTAGGTCGATTCGTGTATGATTGTCCCTTAATATTTATTTATTTAAATGTTACTCAGTTTTGGCTGGAAATTTAAAAAATCTGCGGCTGGTCACACTTTATGTAGCAGGAATTAGTTAGATTAGAAAATATTTTTTCTTTTCTATGCACACGTAAGGTACCTAAGGAAATAAGTTAAATATAATATTGAAGTGCACTCATAGTCAGCTCACATAATTTCTACCACTATATACAGAACAGTCAACGACAAACGGTTTTCTGCCTTTTCGCTGAAATATTTTTCCCCACTGATTCATTTGCCAAGCTGTTTCGTTTCCCAACTCACAATTTTCTCTGAAACCATATTTTTTTCAGAACTTTCATAAAACAAACCTAACCTTACCTACTGTATTCTATAAGAGCATAAAAAATACACTGAGTTTTTTTTGCTTTCAGAGAAAACCGTGAGTTGGGAAAAATATTTCGGCGAAAAGGCAGGATACATTATTCCATCACCAAAAAAATTACAGTACTATGCCAAATTTCAACTCAATCGAAATGTTAGAACTAAGTAGTACATTTTTTCCTGAGGCGAGGTCGAAGTAATTCCGTGAAAAAGCAAATACATACAAAATTAGAATTAATTAACGAACAAGGCTTAATTAGGTATAAAGTCCTTACAACGTGGGACGGAATGAGAAGTTATTTTCAGATGAGATCATTTTGGATGAGACGTACTTAATTTTCACGGAATACTAAAATCTCCAGCACCGTCAGCATCATAAACTTGCTGAAAATGAAATAAATATTAAGAGACTATCTTACACAAATCGATCTAGTCCCAAACTAAGCAAAGCTTGTACTATGGGTACTAGACGACGATGAACATAATATATATATTTATTTGTCGTTTTAATTTATTCGTTTGTCTATCACTTCAATGTCTAGTTTTCTATCTCATTTGCTCAAAGGTTAACTGGAAGAAATCCCTTATGTAAGTTACAAGTCCGCCCTTGTACATGTATTGTTTTTGAGTTATTGAAAATATTGTTTGCTTGTTTTATAGCGAAACATTTCATCGAATTTTCATTTCTACGAAAGCTTTTTTTTTCTGAAAGCATTAATTATTTAGGAATTTTATAACACAAACCTAACCTAACCTAACATAATCTACAGATTGACATATTCAAGATTTCTTAAAAAAATATGACTTCGAGGGAAAAAAATGTCTATGAAATGAAAGTTCTATGTAATTAAGCATTCAGTGAACTGTTTTTCTATAAAAGAAGAGCATCCCTGTTTACATACATACCTACATACATATTATACAGGGAGGAACATTTATAAAGACTGGGCTGACAGGATAGTGTCACCTGAGTGATCTACAATCGACCTATTATAATTGTACCGCTGGATTTAAAAGTGAAAAAAAGTCATCAAAATAAAATATTTTAATATCAGTGACAACCCTAATAATCAAAGGTTTTATTTACATTTTAAATTGACACCTGTCTTTAACTTACGCGATGTTCAAAAGATGCTAGAGTTGATATGTGCAGATTTTTACTCTAATGTTTTACAAACTGTATCTCAAAAATGGATACGAAATATTTACAGTTCATTGGTGAAATATGAAGTACTCAGTCTGAACATTTCCCTGTTTTAATAAAACAATTTAAACGGATTATATCGCGTATATTGATTATTTGAGCCTCCCTGACGTTTAAATTTAAATTGACGTTAAATTGTTTTATATAAATGTGTGACAGTCGCGGAAACCAAAGAAAATATGATTTCCTTGTTTGCTTAAAAGTCCCTCGATCCGTTCCACCCTGTATAGATAACATTCATAAGTCATTACCCAGGAGTTTACCATTCGAGTTTATCACACAAAGCCCTGGCAGCGATTCGAACCCAGGACCGCTGGCTCACTAGGCAGCTGCCACCACTGCACCAACCGCGTCGCCAAAGTATTACTAATCTAATATCAATATTTATAGTATTTATCTACCATTTCTTTCGTCGCCAGGAGGCGCTGCGCGGGCGCCGATGCGCCTCGCTGCGGGGCGCGCCGCGCGACGACTCGGGCCGCTCGACGCCCGCGCCGGCGCAGCGCGCGTCCCCCTCTCCCGCGGGGACGCCCGCCCCCAAGAAGTCCAACTGGGAAGTGATCGAACACTTCTCGAAGACCAAGAAGAGTCCAACTGCGGTAAGTGAATAAGATAAGATAAGATACGATACGATAAGACAAGAGGATGGAGTTGGGCGGCTGTGTGCTGTGAATGTTTGAGATTCTGCGAAGTGATGGACGTTAGAGAATCGAGTGTTTGTACGTGAGTTATGTTTTAGTTAATTTAGTTTCATAGCGCTTTGTTGTAACTGTAATGAATAAATAAATAAGATATAGCCCAGCAAGGGATTTTACAACCCACGCCATAATGCGGATTTTCAGTGGTACTAAATTATTTTGACACGGTAAGTCGGGAAGGCCTTTACACCGCTCTTGACAGGATAGGGTGTCCCCAAAAACTATTAAATTTAATAAAATCTTTCCACGAGGGTATGCAAGGCGCTGTCGTTCACGACGGCAAGACTTCTGTTCTGTTTGACATGCGGAGGGGAGTGCGGCAGGGATGCGTTTTAGCTCCAACACTTTTTGGCATCTTTTTCTCGTTGCTTCTGAAGGTTGCATATGGAGATGTCGTACAGGGCATACACTTGCATACCAGAGCGGATGGGAAACTTTTTAATTCTACCCTGTTGAGGTCTCGCCGTAAACGAGAAGACCTATATGTCGATTCATTGCTCTTTGCCGATGATGCCGCTTTCGTAGCCAAATCCCCTCAAGACTTACAGGTTCTCCTAGACAAATTTGCACATGCTTGTTCTCTCTTTTCTATGTCAATTAATTCTAAAAAGACGGTTGTTCTGGCGCAGGGCTTCAACCAGAAACCAACAATTTTGTTGGATGGTACGCCCCTTGATGTTGTTGATCAATTTTGTTACTTGGGATCCAACGTGTCAAACAATCTGTCGCTGGATGTGGAAATTGGGAGTCGGCTCGGGAAAGCAGCTACGACGTTCGGGAGGCTCAGTGCAAGAGTGTGGAATAACCACCATTTGACAACCAGGACCAAAATTTTAGTGTACCAAACTTGTGTTCTGAGTACACTTTTGTATGGAGCTGAAACCTGGACGTCGTATGCAAAGCAAGAAAAAAGAATCAATAATTTTCACATGCGCTGCCTCCGGAATATTTTAGACATCAGTTGGCGAGACAGGGTCACTAATGAGAGAGTGCTTCAAGTTGCGCAGCTTCCCAGCATTACCGCAATGCTTAAACAGCGTAGACTGCGATGGCTGGGGCATGTGCACCGTATGGATGCCACTCGCTTGCCAAGACGCACCCTGTTAAGCGAAGTTGCTTTTGCTAAGAGAAGAGTGGGGAGGCCCATGTTACGTTTTAAGGACTGCACAAAGCGCGACATGCTTACGTTTGGCATCAGCCCTGCTAATTGGGAAACTTTGGCAAACGAGCGTAGCAAATGGAGAGCGTCTCTTGCCAAAGGCTGCAAAGCTCATGACGGAAGTTGGTTTCGGGCTCTGGCTGCGAAACGTGAGAGGAGACACCAACATGAGAGGAGGGTCACTTCACCAACTCAATCATCAAACGACCCCCTAATGAGATGTCAATCTTGCGGACGTCACTGTCGCTCCCGCATCGGACTGTATAGTCATTTCAAACACTGCCACAAAAACGCTGCATAAAATCATCTGATAAAGATGTAAAGGCCTATGATGAAATTATTTTACTGGTAACGACAAATTTTTGGTAACTGACGTTGAAAGTAAGTGAATGTCACTGATGTAAACAAAGAGGAAACAGGACTAAATATTCCGCAAATTTTAAGTAATTTTTGCATAAATTCACTTCTTAGTATTACGACTTATCACTTTTGAGAATAATAGGTTTTATTGCTTTTTAATCTTACGGTTCCGGATAGACTATACAAATTAAGTTAAGTTCATATTAGTAGTTACGTATACTTATCCTCTCTGAAAAGACTGTTTAATTTCTTAAGGCGTTTCTTCTCAACAGTGGTCTCCTTTTGTGAAATGCCGGTAGACTCAGACATGTAAAAGTGCCCTTGTGGCCTACTTGCAGAATAAATAAATATTATAATAAATATCAGACAACCTCACACAAATCGATCTAGTCCCAAATTAAGCTCAAGAAGGCTTGTGTTATGGGTACTAGACGATGATATACATTCTTATATCGTCGTCTAGTGCCGATTACACAAGTATATATAATCGATCTTGTCCCAAATTAAAGCAAGCACAATTATTCGAGTAGGTACATCACACAAATATTTGCCCTGGCCGGGATTCGAACCCAGGACCGCCGGCTCAGTATCAGTAGGTACCTGCTCTACAAAGCTGCTCTGCTCGTCTTTCCTCGATAACAAGTCGACAAGGTGATATATCACTCGACATCGCCACTGGCGCGTAACCACGGGTATAATAGACACTCGAACGATTTGTCGGAATAAGTCGAGTCGGGCTGCCAGGAAACTGATATCTGAAACCATTCTTTTATTTAGGGGCATAACATATCAATCAATGGGAAGAGCTGGCCGAGAGGTCTAGTTATAATGACTGTTAGCTTAATAGTCTCTTCTCTGACTTGCTTAGATTTTTTTTTATTGTTCTTGACTTTTGGAGACACTGTACAGCTCTAAAATGACAGGCGAGAAATTTTACATCTCCGAATTAAATTTATTCACCACGGAGACTCTACATCTCCATTAAACTTAGCCAATAAAGTGATATATCACTCGAAATCGCCACTGGCGCGTAACCACGGGTATAATAGATACTCGAACGATTTGTCGGAATAAGTCGAGTCGGACGGCTAGGAAACTGATATCTGAAACCATTATTTTATTTAAGGGCATATAATAACTCTATATGCGTTAAATCTATTTAAGGTATCTTATCGCAACTCAATCTAAATGGGTCAGTAGAGAGAAGTCAGAAAAGAAAGTATGAGAGATAGCGAAATCTTTTCTTAGGAAACATGGCGTCGATTTTTAGATCTAATAAAAACTGCATTAATTTTTTTATCTCATATAAACCCACCCTAAATACGGCATGTGATAACTTACAAAATTGACGCCATATTTCCTATCAAAAGATTTCGCTATCTCTCATAGTTTCTTTTCTGACTTCTCCATACTGACCCATTTGGATTGATCACCATGTATAAACAATGAATCAATAAAAAAAAACGGCCAAGTGCGAGTCTGACTCGCGCATCGAGGGTTCCGTACAAAAACTTTATGTATGCCGCCGGATACAAATGAGGTACAAAGTTAACGCAACCAATCACGTTTGTTGTATGGGAGCCCCACTTAAATATTTATTTAATGATGCGATCCTATTACCTATGTCTATGAATTTGTTTTGCTTAAATGTAATTATATTCTATTAATAATAATAAGTTTAAGAAAATATCTTACATTTTATTGTTCTAAACATAATATTCTAAATACTAAAACTTAACATTCCTAAAAAAGTGAAATCATATTCCCATAAGTTTAAGTAACATATATATATATTACATACTCCAGAAATGTGTACCTAATTACTAGTACCTATTAGTTGAATTATATACCTACCTGTTAACCTGACTTGTAAAACATTAACTTTTATCAATAAATGTCTTGTAAGTATCTTGTATCTTGATGGCAACAGAAATACATCATCTGTGAAAACTCAACTGTCTATCACGGTTTATGAGATACAGACGGACAGACAGAGAGACAGACAGCGGAGTCTTAGCAATAGGGTCTCGTTTTTTACCCTTTGGGTACGGAACCCTACAAAGTTAGTGCGGTGCGATGGTACCGCGATCGGAGTTACCCCACAACCCACAAGCCTATTCATTGACCCGTTAAAATTTACGATATTAGGGCCGGTGAAGTCATCAAGTAAAATTGTCATTACTGTCGGCTTTATCCGTCGGGGATCGAGTTAACCCTCCCATATATCAATACTGGGTATCGAATATCTAAGCGCTCATCTGTTTTCAACCGACTTCCATAAAAGGAGGAGTTCTGTTGCACAGTAGGTACCTACGTGTTTTTCGAGAAGGTATCATGTACACCGAATAGGGAGTACTTATACCCCAGGTTTGACATGCGTAAAAATAAAATAATACAATACTCGTAACAAATAATTGAAAAGAATATTTGGTGATGACTGAATCGCAAACATTTGTTATAAGTAGTTTTTTTTTATACTGTACGTATGTGAGTCATTTTTAAAATACGTACATGTACATAGTCAAGGGCTTGAATTAAAACAAAACTTAATTGATTCCTTTGTGTGACGATAGTTACCCATATCTTTTGTATGAGTAACTTTCGTAACACAAAAGAAGCGATCGTAATTTAGTTTTTTTTAAGCCTTTAACTATGTACATGTTTTTTGAAAATGACTCATGTAGTCATGTATGTAAAAGCTAGTTGGTATGTATTTATGAATCTCCTTTAGTGGTTCATAACACAAATATAATTCAACAAACTGGGTATTTACAGAAGGTTGTTCATGTACAATAATGAAACATGAAAACCCTCTTAGTTCAGCAACGAGCTTCTTATAAATTCTCGTTTTGATATACAATGTATAGTATATCTACTTAAGGCTACTTATCTGTTCAAAATAGCTGATTGTTTTAGACTTTTTTCTCTATGACTCACTCACTCGCTTTTCGGTGAAGGAAAACATCGCGAGGAAACCACCTAAGCCCAATAAGGCCTAGTTTCCCCTCTGGGTTGGAAGGTCAGATGGCAGTCGCTTTCGTAAAAACTAGTGCCTTCGCCACATCTTGGGAATTAGGTAGCCGACCCCGATTGAGAATTCATTCTCAAAAAATGGGACAAAGGCTAGGAGGATGATGATGATTTGAAACCTACAGTTTATATATTACATTGATAAATTTTGTTTCAAAAACTACCCGATATTGACAATATTCACACAGAAAACTGGTTTTTCTACTTATTTTCGATTGCACGCAATGAAAGCATGAAATAGCTATTTTGGGAAAAGTATTATTCACTTCAAAAACTTGGTTGAAAATTATTACTATATTTTCATAATATTAGAAAAATACATTTTAAAATGTATAAGGCCTCTTAGCGTCTTGCAAGATAAGTCAGAACACGTGCGCCAGGGACACGTGCGATTGCCATTCCAAAATATCGAATAGTATTTTATACTGCTAAGGCTGAGTTTCCACCAGTGCGAGGAACCCAATAGAATCGTTGCGCTGAGCGAGGATAAGTAAATGAAGTTATTCAATTGGTTAACAAAAACACATTCCTCGCTACGCATTCTCGCACATCTCTGGTGGAAACGCAGCCTAACTATGTTACTTTTGCGAACTATAGTTGCGTGGTACTATGCTCCACACAAATAATTTACTCGGTCGCTAACGAGTACGGTTACGGTCACTTTAACTCATGTTAAGGGTACTGGACCCTTACCCTGTAGTTTACAGCGACCGTATTCTATGGAGAATAGTACAGCGCTCCTAGTTTATTTGGAGAAGAAATATAACAGAACAAAATAAACAATAACCTGGAGCTCCTTGGTTTGGATATCAAACGAAACCTGAACTTTGGCTCCTCTATTGAAGCCAAGGCAAAAACAGCTGCAAAAAAACTTGGTGTCCTATATAAGGTGAGGCGGTATTTCACGCCGGAAGAGCTTCTCACCCTTTATCAAGCTCAAGTCCGTTCGTGCATGGAGTACTGCTGCCATCTTTGGGACGGCTCTGCCAAGTACCAGTTGGCTGCCTTGGATTCAGTAGAACGTCGAGCCCTAAGACTCATTGGTGATTCTTTGCCGGCTGGGGCCATCTTCCAGAGCCTCGAACATCGCCGCAAAGTTGCCAGCTTGTCGGTGTTCTATCGGATATATTTTGGAGAGTGTGCGCAGGAATTGCACGATTTAATTCCACCATCCCCGTTTCAACATCGGACAACCAGGCGAGGGGAGCGATTTCACCCTTATGTTGTCAGTTTACCACTCATTCGCACGAAGCGATTTGCTTCATCATTTCTAATGCGAACCGCTAAGGAATGGAACTCGCTCCCATCATGTGTATTTCCAAAAAAATATAATTTAGGTATCTTCAAGGTAAGAGTGAATAGGCTATTACTGAACCGGCGAGCTACATCCTCGACCCCGTAGTCACTTTCCATCAGGTGATACTGAGGTCAATCGCCGGTCAGTCTGTGAATAAAAAAAAAAAAATAAAAAAAAAAACCAATTAAAATAAGTCTATCTAAATCTAAACTAAGTGGCCCCTAAAAATGTGGTCTAAAAATGGCCCCCGTGGCGTTGTACCAAAGACGCTGGCAGCATTACCTCGCTGTATACTATACTAAGACGCTGAGCGAGGAAGCTGCCAGCCCTTTGGTCGCCAGTGTGGTGTCGATGAGCCGTTTCGCAAGCTCTTTAAAAATAATTCTAGCGCTTGGACCCCACGGGCCCAGGGTCTCGACACCAAATGCGGTGAAGCGGTATTGAGAGCCGAGACCCTGGTGTTTGTGTATTTTGCGGTTTTCAGCCGTCTCCGCCGCCCCGCAGGCCCGGATCGAGGTCCGTGGAAGTCGTGACGGTGCGAGGGTATCGACGCATGTTGCGTCCCACACCAGCCCGCTCCTAGTTACATTGTAGAAGTACAATTCTCCATACAAATCAAACGCAGTCACTAGCGAGTACAGTAACGTTATCTCAGGGTAAGGGTATTGTACTTTTCAATATTTCGATGGTAATTAGATGCACTTTTCCCGCCAACGCACTTACCTCGTCTGACCTTAGTTCCTCGTTCAGTTCCAATCTGTTTAGCCTCACTTCAAAAGTTGTAAATCTACAAGAAAATCCCTTTAAATTTTTGCCATTATTTTCTAGTTTGCAAGTGCCGGCAACAATTTAAGCGACTTTTAAAAAGAATAGAAGTAGCAGTTTTCATATTAAAATTCAAGTTGGCAACAGTTTAAGTGGTGAATAAATCAAGCTGCTGGTGTGGAACGTGGAAGGTGAAAGGGTGTTAGAAACTATTGAAATCTGTGCTTAGAATATAAGACGAGATGTTTTTTAGGGTTCCGTAAGCAAAGGGTTAACGGGGCCTATTACTAAGCCTCCGCGTCCGACTGTTGGTCCGTTTGTCACAGGTTTGTATCTTTCTAATCGTAAAATGTAGTTGAGAATTTTCGCACAATATGCAATATTAGTATAGCCTCTATAGGAAAAAAAAAACAAAAAATTAAAATAATAAAAACTTAAACATTAAAGAGGGGGCCCCATATATCAGGCTTTTCTTAGTTTTTTACGATCGAATGGTAAATAGTATGTATTTTATTCTATTTTTATGTAAGCACTTGCCTACTGAGCCGGCGGTCCTGGGTTCGAATCCCGGCCAGGGCAAAAAATACTTGTGTGATGAACTCGAATATTTGTGCTCTAATTTAAAAACAATGCATGCAATTCACAAACTATATCCGCAACAAGAATTAACGCAAATTTCATTAAATGTCGGTTCTAAGTACCTATAGCTGTCTCACTATATGTATGTGCTAACGTACGAAAAGTCCGGAGAGTAGGTACCTACTAAGTATGTTATTTATTTATTTTTTTAAACGTTATTGCACAAAACAAAAGTCAGTACAAATGGCGAACTTAATGCCTAATGGCATTCTCTACCAGTCAACAATAGGGCCAGACAGAGATGCTTCAAGTGGGTGCAGAGTAGAAAATTAATCGTTCGGAGAGCATCCAAGATACAAGTGAATACATGTATATTATATAACTTAGTAACTACCATAAATACAATGATACATATATTTACATACTATAAGATGTATATTATATATAATATAATAAATAAACTTTTTCGCTGCGAACGGTTGTCGAGAGCGGACGTGTCGTCTCGTTGCTCTGTAGTTTCTTGAAACAAGTTTATTTAATTTATTTGTCAAGCAAGTGCAAGCAAATTCTCGGTTCCTCCTTTACTATCTTGTGCTAGTTGCCGTAAAGGGCGGCGGCCATATTTTGAAATGTATTGACTTCTCATTCTCACCCGTGTGTGACGTGTGCAGTGAATCAGTGACAATAATTGTATAGATCAACAATCATTAAAGTTAGAAAAATCGAGTGCCGGCTGTGGGATTCGAACGCACATCTCCGGTGCAGCGTCGCTGTGCGCCGGCCGCTCGACCGCTGAACCAAGCTTACGCGACGTCACCGCGCCCAATATACGGACCGCTACCTACTACGCTTCACCCCGTACCAAGTAACTAGTGCAGATCGGCGACAGAATTGGATAATAAACTGAATCTTGTGGTACCGGAACCCATTAGCATAAGTGTAAACGTTTATCTTTTGCTATATTTTGTGGTTATTGTTTTGCCACTATACGAAAACAATGGAGCGTTTATCTAATAAACAATTTGCATCGAATCCGGACCTTACGTCGACTCAAGAAAACAACGCAAATATTACACAGAGGCCCAAGCGTAAACAACCGGATTGTGAACTTATGGCGGCTATTTCAGCTCTGCAGTCAAACTTTACCTCCACATTACAAGAACTGCGTTCTGACCTGGGCACAAAAATAGATAATGTCACCACTAGTGTTTTAACCGTCAGAAATGACCTTGAAAGTTACCAGGCAGTCATGCATAAAGAATTGGAGCACCTTCGTTCGGAACAAACGGACATCAAAAAGAAACTTCGCGACCTTACAAATGATGTAAGTACAATACAAATAAGCACCCAATTCATATCCGACCAACACGATGAGCTTAATAAAAAAGTGTCTGCGTGTTCCAAGCAAATTATAAACAACTCAGAACTTGAAAACACCGTTACATCACTGGAATTAAAGATCGATGCATTAGAGCAGCAGGCTAGGCAATGCAACATCGAAATTCAAAATCTCCCTGAGAAAAAGAATGAAAATCTAATTAATTTAGTGGTCAACTTGGGAGAAAAAATACGATGCACAATTAATCGTAGTGATATAGTAAGCGTTCACCGTGTGCGGCATGCGACGGAAAGCAGCAAACCGAAGCACGTTATTGTCAAGCTCGGGTCGCGCATGCTGCGGGATAACGTCCTGGCCGCGAGCCGCGCCAAGAGGGGCCTGACCTCCACGGACTTAGGCATTCCCGGAACACAACATACCCTATATATAAACGAGCACCTAACTTTGCGGAGGAAGAGACTTTTTCGTGCGGCTCGTGAAGCCGCAAAACGAGCTAATTTCAAGCATAAATGGACCTCCAATGGAACAATACTTGTGCGTGCATCGGATTCCTCACCAAGTATCATTATTAACACAGAGAAAGACATTGAAAAAATTATACGGCATGAATTACCAGTCAATGAAATCAGTCTTCAACCAACCGCCAGTACCAGTGAAGCCCTCGAACAATCCATCCCACCGATTGTTAACAATGATTAGAGGTTCCTTACTTTGTATTATGCGTATTAAATTAACCCTGTTCTTAAATGTATTAGTTAAAAATAGCATTTCTTTTGGCGTCGTCTCGGATATTTTTATATTAAATACAGCAACTGGGTACCACCATATTGGCTGTGCAAAAAATAAAACTAATAACTATATTATGTTTGAAGATCTAAACAACTTTGTAACTGCGTATCGACCCTGTCGAATGAAATCGTATATAATAATTCCCTCACATTTAGATAAACTTATCTCGAAATGTCTCACAATCTGAGTATTTATTACCAAAATTGTCGAGGTATCCGTACTAAACTGCATACACTATTTATGAACATTATATCTAACAATTATGACATTATAGCGCTCACAGAGACCTGGCTGGTACCAGAAATCTATGATAATGAGTTTATGGACCAGAGGTATATAGTTATTCGATGTGATAGAGACAGGAAATTAACTCAAAAAGAAGATGGAGGTGGAGTTTTGATAGCTGCTCTGCGTTACTTGAAGCCAATCAGTATTGCACTTTCATTAAGCCCCGATCTAATACACAGTGTTGAAAATGTTATGATAGCAATACCAAACACCAGTACAAATAAACGCCACATTATAAGTGCAACTTATATACTAAACTCGTCACCAAAAACGACTTATGAGACCCATTTTCGAACACTTTCCCATTATTTAACTGATTCGAATACAGATTGTTTTCTTTTACTTGGTGACTACAATATTCCAACTGCAACTTGGACTTCTCACGACAAAAACGATCAACTCCTCTCAGGCACAACAGCAATATGCTCAGTTTTAAGTAATTTCATGGATGTCTACAAAGCCAAACAATACAACTATATCAAAAATCATAATGACAGGGTTTTAGACCTTCTCTTATCTAATTATAATTGTACCACGTCACCGGTTACTATCCCGTTATTACCTATTGACCCGCATCACCCACCTTTCTGTGCCTTGGTACCTATTGATATCAAGCGAGGTTCTTACATGAAGTCGAACACTATAATTAAATACAACTTTCATAAGGCCAACTATGATTTAATAAACATAGATATTAATAAAATTGATTGGGATCTCACACTTAATAATGCAACAGGTGAAATAGCGTTAAATAACTTCTATGAAAAAATATACGGTGTTATAAAAGAACACGTCCCGCTTTCTAAACCCAAAAACACACATTTTCCTGTATGGTTTTCCAAAGCCCTTATACATATGTACAAAAATAAAAATAAGGCCTGGATAAAATGGAAGGTGTACGGAAATAATTCAGATTATCAAATATTTGCACTATATAGAGACAGATTTAAGACTGAATGTAATAACTGCTTCAATAAATATAAAGAAAGTGTTGAAAATAGTATAAAAACAAATATAAAATACTTTTGGACGTACTTAAATAACCGCAAAGGTAATACCGGTATTCCCTCTGAAATGCAATACAAAGGCCATCGTTCTAACAACCCTGAAGAAATATGTAATATGTTCTCTACATTCTTCAGTTCAGTATACGAACCATCTACGATTAACAACACTCAATGGAGTCCTCCTAGTGTAAACCATGAAGTCGGTTCTGTAATGTCAGACCTGCATTTCACTGTGGAACAAATTAAACTCTTACTAAAATCTCTGGACCCCTCTAAAGGCCCTGGTCCTGATGGCTTGCCATCCGTATTTTTAAAATACACTGCCGACTCATTATCTAAGCCTCTGCACCTAATATTTTCAAAATGTTTGCAACAAGGCATCTTCCCTACGATTTGGAAGTCAGCTAATGTAATCCCTATTTTTAAGAACGGCACTAAACAGGACATCGAAAATTACCGGCCAATTTCAATCCTATGTGCACTGGCAAAAGTTTTCGAAAAACTTGTCCATGCCAAGGTCAGTCCATTCGTTACTAATCAAATCATACCCGAGCAACACGGTTTCGTAGGAAAGAGGTCTACGATAACTAACATGATGGTACTTACTGAATTGCTCTTCGATAGCCTGGACCGTGCTACCCAGGTTGATGCAGTTTATACGGACTTTCGTAAGGCATTCGACAGGGTCGATCACAGACGGCTACTAGATAAAATAGCATTTAATGGTATTCGCGGAAATTTGCTTCGATGGTTTCAGTCGTATGTCACCAGAAGAACCCAGAGAATTGTGATAAATGGATTCCAGTCAGATGTTATAGAGGTCACCTCCGGGGTACCCCAGGGATCGATTCTAGGCCCTCTGCTATTTAATATCTTTATAAATGACATAAAAACTTGCTTTAAAAATGCCAATATACTCTTATACGCAGATGACCTAAAAATTTTTAGAAAAATTACTAGTCTAACTGATTGCATTCACCTCCAAGACGATCTTAACCGATTAAGCGATTATTGCACAGTAAATAAATTGGAATTAAGTTTATCAAAATGTAACATTATTACCTTTACTAAAAACAAAAATAAATTTTATCATAATTATGTTCTATGTAATGAACAGCTCAAACGAGTAGATCTCGTGCGGGACCTCGGAGTACTCCTTGATTCTAAGCTACATTTAGACCAACATATCAACAAGATTGTCGCAAAGGGTTACCAGATGTACCATTTTGTTACCAGAGCTGCAGCCGATTTTAAAAGAAGTTCCACTTACATTTATCTATACAACAGCCTGGTGCAACCTCAGCTCGAATACGCGAGTATCATCTGGGATCCTTATTACAATAAATACACAGATGCAATTGAAAAAATCCAATATAAATTTTTGAAATCTGTAAACTACAAAATTAATAAAAATGGTCGATTACCATATGCACAACTACTAAATAAATACAAGTTATCCACTCTAAAGAATAGACGTCTGTTCCTGCAAGCTATGTTTCTCCACGGACTCTGTCATAACCAAATCGATTGCGCACAACTTGTAAACAAAATATGCTATGTGGTACCCAGGAGCGTTAACCGACGGGGGACTCGCGCCTACCGGCAGTTCGCGACGGCCCCGTGCCGCACGAACGCCGGCGCGCGAGCTCCTCTCCGTCGGCTTCTCGCTTCATACAACCAATATTTCACCGAAATAGACATTTTTCACCTATCGACTACTACTTATAGACACGCCATCATACAAGCTCTTAACTAAGAATAATTGTTTGATACATCAAACCTAACTTTATTTTATGCCATAGTTTTATATTTTAATTACGTATTTAATATCCGTTTACCCAATAAGACAATCACGTTTAATAACTGCTGTTGGTGATCACTACGCGAAGACGTGCCGACCTGTTCACTTTTAACGATTGCCCCACTCGACATAACATAAAAGAGAAGTGCGTCTTGGTGGAGTGAGTACCACACAGAGTTCACATCAGATAACCAGGTTCACATTTTGTACTTGTTTTTCTCATTTCAGTTAAGCAACTTTAATAATATTCTAATCCTTAAGTTTGTACAACTGTTCCACTTTTGACAACCTAACCTATTTAAAAGTAACCCGTGGATAATGCTGTTGGCTATGCATATTGTAATACTTACTGAATGTAACTCTGATTGTAATACATATTGTATGGTTGTTTGTTATCCCTAAAATAAAAAAATAAAATAATAATAATAATAATAATAATAATAATAAATAATAAATATCGGACAACCTCACACAAACCGATCTATAGTCCCAAATTAAGCTCAAGAAGGCTTGTGTTATGGGTACTAGACGACGATATACATACTTATATAGATAAATATATACTTAAATACATAGAACAACCACCACAACAACAAGAACCCAAGCACAAATATTCGAGTTCATCACACAAATATTTGCTCTCGCCGGGATTCGAGCCCGGGACCGCCGGCTCAGTAGGCAGGTGTCTACAAACCGAGCCAAACGCGTCGACCAAAGTTAATAATTATTATAATAAATGCGATGAAATGTATGTTAAGGCCGTAATATTGTTAAATTGGGAATATGGCGAACTCTCGAATTGAGTCGCTGGGCCTGATCGATTAAAACCGGTTACGGTTGAACAACTTTACTTCAATGGCTAATCCTTTGATATCCGATGATGTATCTACTATCTAGCTCGGATCACGCACGACAGTCTCCAAAAAAAAAAACCGGCCAAGTGCGACTCTGACTCGCGCACCGAGGATTCCGCACAAATATACTATCCCATCTTAACTGGCCGGGTTAAGTTTACAAATGAAGTACGAAGTTAATGCAACCGATCACGTTTTTTGTATGGGAGCCCCCTTAAATATTTATATTATTCTAATTTTTAGTATTTGTTATTATAACGGCAACAGAAATACATCATCTGTGAAAATTTGTATTGTCTAATCACGGACAGACAGACAGACGGACGGACAGCGGAATCTTAGTAATAGGGTCCCGTTTTTAACCCTTTTGGTACGGAACCCTAAGAATTGCACACATTCCGCTGATTCGCCCCTTTGAGGAGAAAACCAAAACGGCCTTTGGTGTGTGACTACAGTTTTCGGAGTGCCATTGAAAGGATTTCCCGAAAATTCTCGCAAAACTGTAAACCCTGTTTTCTTCATTTTAGTTAGGCGTTTTTGCCGGTGGATTATTAAATTATTATTATTAACCCGCAACGAAAAATACCCTTACTCCTTACAGATAACCGTGGCTAGATAACTGGTGAACTGTGAAGATTCTTTTTCCTCGGAGATTACTAGTTACCTCCGACGATTTTATATTCTTCGCATAAAACTGTAAAAAAAACAGTTTTCTGTGAGGATAATCCGTTCCTCGGAGATAGCCAGTTATCTCAGAGATTATCTGCAGATACCTAACTGTTTTTTCTGACAATTATCTGTAAGGAAATTTGAACTGCCCTAATTAGCATAGTGTTTTATAAACCTTATTTTAGTCACATGCCGTTTTGCAGAAATTGTGACTTATCATTACATTACAAGCTTTTATTTAACTTGCATTGTATGTATGTTTAAAGTATGTTTGTTCGGGTGGAATCTTGCAACTCAATTTTGAAGCAGATATCGTCAACCGATTGAGCTGAAATTTTGCATACTTACATAAATTTGATGACAATACAATAATATGGTAACATGGGGCTGATCTGATGATGGAGCCGGAAGGTGGCCATAGGAACTCTATAATAGAAAAAGCAATCCTACCGAATTTGGGCTCTTTAGAATCGTCTCAGTGAGCATTTGATGGATAATCAAAGAAAGTACAGTCAGCTATAAAAGCTTGTCACAAAAATGTCATTTTAGACAGAAACTTATTTTAAGCTTTAGATTAAAACTCTGACATCGATACTATATAGTTTTTGACGAAATGAAGTCTAAAATAGGCCAGATTTAGGGGCCTTAGTATTATTTATTTCCGCCGTATTACATTGAGATCTTTATGCTACATATTCTTTATACTCCTAGCTTCGTTTAATGAATATCGGAGCTCTTCGTTTCCAAGATATTCAGATTTTAGTGGAACAAGTGACTGGATCTCGACCCACTTTGAAGCTAGGAATTCCAAATTTTGTTGTTTTCTTCAGTTGGTATATCACTCATAAAAAGAGGGTCTCATAATGACTAGCTGCTCGTGTCGGGGTTTAAATTATATATATATCTATATTCTATATACTATTATAAAATTCTAGATTTATATTTATAATCAGTTTTCTATGGAGAGGGGTCATGATTTCAGGAAAAATCTTAACAGCGTGATGCAGGGTCGTCATTTGTTTTGTATGGGCGCGCGCTGGCGCCATCTGTTTTCATAATTTTCTTTGTCCCCTCGTCACGGTGAAACGGCTGCACAGATTTTAACCAATTTTGGTACAGGGATAGCTGGACATCCAAAGATGGTTATAGGATACTTTTTGCCTGACTCTGGTAAAATAAGAGAAATATACGCGTACGATATTGCGGGAACCTCCCAGTCTATAACACCAAGATACCTTACTACCAGTGTAGTGTAAATAACCTTATTTGTCGGTGACAGCAGAGCTGGCATATCGTCGGGGATAGTGCAATGCCGCGTAAATAACAGCTGTCGATAAAGTACTCTTTTCAATAAAATGCTTAGCATTTGTTTGAATATTGATTCGTATCCACACTTGTTACTTACGCGGTATTGCACTATGCCCGACAACAGGTTGTTTTTCAAGCTACGAAATATTACCAATTTTTAGTGGTACTAAATTATTTTACTGGCAATGACAAATTGGGGTCAGTTTACCCATATTTATATACCGAAATAAGCCATTGATAATTGAGCAGTTGGTGAAAATAAATTTAGGCTCGCACACGGCTTTTGAAATATTAAAGTTGAGGTTAAACTAGCGTAATGGACTATGTGGTTAAACCACAATTTCAACAATTATTTATTCATGCTGTAACGATGACGTAAAAACTGTGGTATCAAAAAATTTCTACACAGGATGATCAATTCAAATGGGTCAGTATCAGTAGAAGAAAACGAAAACTATAAGAGATAGGGAAATCTGTTCTTAAGAACCATGGCGTCGATTTTAGATGTAATAGAAACTGCATTCAATTCTTTTTTGTAAATCATACAAAACCGGCAATTGAACCTGGTTAAAAATCTGTAAGTAATCGCAGGTCGTATTGTAACATTCGGTACAGCTATTTCGACCGGGTTATGGAGTATGTATAAGATTTATATTTTATTTACTTTGAGACCCAACGGCGCATTGAACTGGACACTAAACGTGACCACGTAAAAGCCCGACCACCTGTGGCAGAATTATATAATTATGTCAATGGTGAGCTCACATGTTCTCACCAGCGACAAAATCAGTCGTCGTGGCCGAAAGCGGCCGTGAAGAATAGTAGTATAAGATTTATAAAAAAAAAAAACAATTTTTATTAAATCTTCAATCGACTCCATGGTCGCTAAGAACAGATTTTCCTATCTCTTATAATTTCTGAGATCTCCCTACTGACCCATTTGGATTGTTCGCCCGGTATAGATACAAAGATCGACACGCAAAGAATAATTATATTGCACTCATACGTGCTCTACACCGGGACTCGAACCCGGTATCTTTGGATTCGGTCCAACGTCTTAACCCTTTGACTCACTATCCATTTTTTTGTGCTTTGATCTTTGTAACATTGGTATAATATAAAAATTTAGGTGTGTAAAAAAAAAAGAAGGCCTTTTGCGAGAACGAAATTGTTAAAATTCACGTCAATATCTTCATGGCTACACCTTAATAGTATTTATCTATCCAAATATCATAAACCCTCCATGATGCGTTCAAGAACCGCACATTATGACCACCATAAAAATACACTGTTTTGTTAGAATAAATTTCTTATCTGTAAAAATGTTATTATTTCTAATCTAAATAATAACATCGATTTCGATACTATTATTCATTCAAATTTCGAACATCTCTGAAAAACAAAGAAATTTGATTTGTACTCTATTCTAATATCAGTCGAGATGACGTTTAGTTCGAAATGAATTGTCAATTTGCAATCAAATTTGACAAATGTCGCACGTTAGTAAGATACCGAACGAAATAATAGTTGGGCCGACTCTAGTTTGTCCCTGAATTAAAGAAAACTATGACATTTACCGGTTAAAATTTGTCATAATGCATAATTGTCGGCTCCTGAATGCATCATGGAGGCTTATGATATGTGGGTAGATAAAGTAGTGTATGTAACTGTACATAATTAGACATTAAAACGCTCATGTCATGTTATTACGAAACTTGCCTTCGGCTCGTTTCATAAACCCACACTCGTGTAATACCCTTCATTATATGTACATTGTACAGTCACATAAACTACTATTTCTGAACGTTTTAATTACTTTACTCATTATATTGAAATTGAAACGCTAAGAACGCTTGCCAGTATAAATGTCGATCAAAGGGAAAATAAATTAAATAAAAGCTTAATGCGATGTAATCATGTCTCACTGTATTAAATTGGAATCGGAGCATGTGACTTAATTACGATTACTTACAAATGTATCGTTTAATGGAAATAAAACACGAAACGCTTCTCGCTTTACAAAATCGGTAAATAATTGCCGTTGAACAAAATTAGGATTCGTGCCTCATTCGATTGAAATTGGGTTCCTCGATTATTCGTAAATGGTTGGATTGATTTCCTTACGGTTTGTTGAATTCATTAGTTCATATTTTAAGATCTTTTTTTTACACAAACTGAGATAGTCCTCAGTATCACCTGATTGGAAAGTGATTAACGGGGTCGAGGATTTAGCTCGCCGGCTCAGTAATAGCCTATTCACTCTTACCTTGAAGAGACCCAAATTATAATAGACATGTTGACTTATTTTTTTTGAGGATGTCGATCGATTCTATTTTTTATTGTGATCAAATGTCTATATGGGACTGACTACACTTAGACTGCTCTAAAAGTCAGAAATGACCGTCAAAGTTCAATATTCCTACGTAGCGCTAATAAGGCTCCACGGATACGTCCAGGCCACAGACCACTTAACCTATAGACCCCGCTTATAAGGGCGCCCGGGTGAGCCAAGCTTAAGCTCACAAAACAAGAAGCGCTCACCACGCCCCCGAACGCTCTCTTAGTTCGCGGTCGACTGTTGACGAAGTAACATGCAATATTCCACTGCTTACTTGGCTTATAAAGTGTTCAAAATATGCCTTATTGTATGGAAAATGCAGCAAAACATCTAGTCTTCAAAACTATGGGATTTCATTCCACAAATAAGCTATATTTTACTATTTTACAAAGAATGTAATAAGTTATAAATGTAGGTTGGTAACCTAGCGACGCGTTGATGTCTTCTGTCAACTGTCAACTGTCTCTTACTTTCGCTTGCTAATTTTGTAATTCCATCTTTGTCTAACCTTTGCGGTGTTTTTAGTAGTGATGTGACTGAATAATTACTTACGTAGGTACGTAACCGATACCCGTTAAACAATATTGAACTTTTTATAGAAGATAAACTTTTTTTATTATTGAATAATCGAAATGTATGTTAAGTAAATAAATGTACAATTATGAAACCATAAATGTCTAAACTGCTGACTTTCGATGAATTTTAGAAAACAGATAGTTGTCGATATCTTGGAGAAGGACTACTAAATATCCTGGATAAATACGATACATCTATACATAAAATAAAGCTGAAGTGGCTCGAAAGTCTGTACATGGAAGATATTCGAAAGAAAGTTGGCGGGGGATACTTAGAATCCATCACAGAACACGTTCCAATAGTTTATAGATTTTTTATCTGTTTATCTGTTTATCCGTTTGTTTGTTTATCTGTTTGTCTGTTTATTTGACCGCGCATCACGTGAAAACGGCTGAACGGATTTTGATGAAAACTTCATTAATCTGCCGATGAATCCCCCATATACAATACCCATTAGGCAGTGTATTTAAAAAGTCAAAAGCTGTACTTTGATGTTCAAACTATTAAGAATATCCCAGCAATCTATAGCAATTCGAGTGCATTTGTAAAGCATATATTTAAATTTTTTGTGAACCTTCTCCATTTTTAAGCATTTTGTACGGCATTGAAGTTATTTATAGCTGTATTGTCATTTAAGTATATTATCTGGGCATCATGGTAAGAAAATGAGTTAGGTCTACCAAAACCTTTGAAATGTCCTGGCTATCGATAACAAAGTTATCTATTGTTGAAGCTGTTTTTGTTAGTCCGTTGTTGGCTTCATTTTAATGCTTCACGAAATATTTGTAACAATTCCTTAGTATCGACACCTTTTGGTCTGAAAAATCAATATTAAAGTCGCCACAAAATATTACGACGTTCGTGTTTTAAATGGTGCTTAAATTTAAAATTAAATTTTCGTGATAGTATGGAGTAATGCTTTTACACATGGAGTTTTAATTGACCTATATTTACGCTTAAACCACACATTTCTCATTCTTTTTCGATATTATCAACATACATCTGCATAGAGTGTGCAATGTTGAATCAGATTTCAATCTTTTAATAAAGAAAAGTGTACCACCGCCCTTAGTTATATGGCGGGAACTTTCAGCTGCGATACAGTATCCATTTCGATTTATAGATTGAAACTCAAGCGGTCCAAGCCACATCTCCGTTAAAGCAATAATGTCTGGTTTCATATTTATTGTTTTTTCTAATAATATGAGTAGATTTACATTTAATATTTTTAATTGAAACGCATTTTAAACCATTCTCGAATTATTATTGATTCCAATTAAAAACATATCTACTTACATTCTGCAGTTTCTTTTTCGAGTGTGTCCCATCACTATCAAAAATGGCGCGCATCTTGCACCGCATGCGTGATTGCTCGCTGACCTTAAACTAGCCAATCACAGTGCACTTGTTGCCCTCCTCACCCCGCCAATTTGGCAACATGAGATACTAGAGAAAGTTTTATGAAGCGGGGTCTATAGGGTTAAGTTGTCTGTGGTCCAGGCTGACTGGTGACATCACAGGCCGGTATAGGTACCAATAATTGTATGGATAAATTAAGAAATATGCCATTTTCACCGTGAAAAAGTGCGTTTAAGTTCATGGTTGTCATACAATTATTGTTTTGTAAAATTATGAGGATTCTGAAAATATTTAAAAAAATTCTTTTGGATAAAAAAAAAATGTCATACAATTTGCGTAGGTAATATACCTTTGAAGTCACATATTTCCAAAAAAGATTCATTTTTCTGTTTTTTTTTCTTTGTTTCGTGATATATTTAGCAAATTTTATTCATAACTACAGTACGCTGTAGAATTCAACATCAGTCAACATGACTATTTTCTGAAAATACACACGATGGGAGTGATGAGAGCTTCGCTCTTATCGCCCCTCTTCCCTCTTCCTTGATAGTCTTTTGGTCTCCTGATACCAGATAGTGCTCACTCTCTCCTTCACTTGGTTAAAACAACCTAAATTTAAAACATCCCCGTCACAAGTAGCTGGCCATCATGAGACCCTCATTCAATGAGTGATTAAGAAAGTACTACTAAACCTGAACATAACTACGAAATTTGGAATTCTTAGCCTCAATATGGGCTGAAATCCTGTCACTTGTTCAAATTAAAGCCGAATCATGGAAAAAACTGACCCTTTTTCCACCAAACATATGTAGCTAAGAACCATCTCGACGGACAAGTCTTACGATAAAAAAAAGAACACTAAAATTGGTCTACCCGTTTAGGAGCTACGATGCCACAGACAGACACACAGATACACAAATACAGAGATTTTAAAACACCCCTTTTATTTTGTCGGGGGTTTAGAAATAAAACTAGGTTTTCCTCTCCCTCTTCTTCCGTTAATTACGTACGCAACGTGATTAAGTCATGCCGTAGGAAGTCGAATATCGGCTCTCCTGATGTTGAATCGCGAACCAATTCGAAACGTGTCGAGCGATATTCGATTTTTACGACATTAGTAATGTTTCGTATGTATTTTAATACTTCTTTATTCAAAAACGGTTGTGTATATGTCTGCTTTACGGTTATGCCTGCTGCGCCCTGGTGCCAGCTTGGATTTTTATTTTTATTTATCCTTGCATTCCAGTAAAAGTTGATGTACACCTCACGAAAAGGAATATCCGTATTCGAAAATCGAAAGCCACTGTTCACAGCCGTCGCCCCAAGCGTCGTTTGTCACCCCGTGACAGCCCTCAGACCTACTCAGGAAAATGATACAGATCGAAGATTCCTGTTATTCGACATTGACAGGTTTCGCAGTAGTTGTGACAAATGTTAGAGAACACAGAATGAAGTACTACAGAAAGTTCTTTCTCCGAAATTGTGATTGGTGGTCGCGTTTTTGCAATGATTGGTCATGAACGCGCGCCGGATAATTCGAACAAAAGTGGGCAAGCACCTGAAATATCTTGGATAGATGAAGCAAACACCAAAGTAGTCAATTGAATCAGGCGTTACTTTGCGGAAATCCATATTAATGAAAATAATAATATTGCTTTGCTATTCCGCGATAGAATATCGTGCCAGTAAAATTTGTGCTAACCCGTTATACTTATTTGCGTATTTTTTCATGCATATATGCATTTAATGGACCCACCCCTCCCACCACGATAAGAAAAATAAATACGCAAATAAATATAACAAACCACCACCAAAATAACAGAACTTACTCGACACGTGTTTCGCCCCTCTGGGTCTGGGTGACGGTCTGGAGTCCGACAACCGAAATTCGAATAGATTCGGTTGTCGGACTCCAGACCGTCAACATCTCCTGATGATGCCTCGTAGAGGGGCGAAACACGTGTCGAGTAAGTTCTGTTATTTTGGTCCAATCTCCATGCCACAGTCATGCGACGGCTGTGGGAATGATAATTTTAATATCGATCATGCCCTCTTCTGTAAAACCGGCGGCTTAATCACTAGACGTCACAACGAAATAAGAGACCTTTTTTGCGAACTATGTCAACACGCATGGGGCAATGTCACGAATAAACCCATTATTTCTGAAAATGACAACGGTCTACGAGCAGACATCCCGCCGCGGAGTATGGGATGCTCAGAGGGAGGATATTTAATGAAAATAATAATATTGCTTTGCTATTCCGCGATAGAATATCGTGCCAGTAAAATTTGTGCTAACCCGTTATACTTATTTGCGCTTGAGGGAGGATATTTGACATCCGTTCCGTGTTCTTGACACCGACGCTCCTTCTTACATCTCGCGACCCGTAATATCCATCCTAAAATCAGCTGAAGATGAAAAGAAAAGAAAATACTCAAACGCTTGCAAAATGCGCGACGCCACCTTCACCCCACTAGTAACGTCAGTTGATGGCGTCTTTGCCCCACAAATGTCTTCTTTCATGAAACACATGGTAGAAGCCATTTCAGACCGCTGGCACCGATCTCTAAGTACCGTGCTGGGCTGGCTTAGAGCACGGGTAAGCGTTGCCGTCATACGTGCATCTCTAGCACGTGCATTCGTGGCACACGTTACAGGTTCAAGCCATTAGTGAAATGGCTGGGATTAGACGACGGTGCTGCCCTCCCACACATCGATTGAATTTTATTTTTTTATGACAATTTATTGTACTTATTTGTATTGTATCCACTTTATTGAATAAATTAAATGCTTTTCTCTGTATATAAAATATTCGAACTAATCAAATATTTATTTGCTTTTGAATGGATTCGATTCGAACTCAGGAGCCTACGGTGAGCATCGTCTATATACAATGTCATTGAAAGTCCAGCGAGTCAACTCAATCAGTAGCAAGTCAAACAGGAATTACAAGTCCCGTACGGGGGGGGGTTGACGCCCCCGGGGGCCTCCCCGTCACGCAATTAGAAGGCAATAGGCCCGGGAGTCTTTATCGCGTAATATCAATTGAGTCAATCGTGCCTAACGGAAAGGCTGATACGGGAATTATATGGTGTGACATTACGCCATTTTGGTTTTAGAATGCCAAAGATTAGAAGTCTGAACTTGCTTCAAAGTAAAGTTTGAGAATATCTTATTCATGTGAGAACGTTTCAAAATGTCTTATTTCCTTGCGACTGCGTCCCTAAAGTGAACTTTGCTGGGTGAAATTGAGGATTCAATCTTGATGTTGGGATGCGGAAAAAGAAGTTGTTTTGAATGCGGTCCCCATAAGTCGATTGATTTTCTATCTGTGCTACGTTAATTTGAAAATAGATCCTTTAGTAAGCGGATGCAAGGTTGTATTTGCAATTCGGTAGAGCATTATGTTTGAATCAGGTGACGATATTTCGAGCATTTAATAGGAGACGTCGCCCCTATCCCCATCGTGATAATCGATATCTAACTATGAGTAAATTTAATTGATCACCAGTAAATTTTGTTGCATCTTCAGTGCTATGACGATCACTTGGGTCTATTAGAAGACCTATTTTAAAATGTTCATGTAGGACGAATTGTAAATCCATACTAATATTATAAATGCGAAAGTGTGTCTGTCTGTCTGTCTGTTACCTCTTCACGCTTAAACCGCTGAACCGACTTAGATGAAATTTGGTACCATACTTAATAATTTTATAAATGCGAAAGTGTGTCTGTCTGTCTGTCTGTTACCTCTTCACGCTTAAACCGCTGAACCGACTTAGATGAAATTTGGTATGGAGATAGTTTGAGGCCCGGGAAAGGACATAGGATACTTTTCATCCCGAATAAATTTAGTGTTCCCGTGGGATGAGCGGGTAACACCGCGGGGCACAGCTAGTTCTCTTATAAATTGTATGCTATTACAGCTTTAATTGTTGATTGTTAGCATGGATTGAAACTGCCTAACCTTCTTTAGCTAAGTTAAAAAAATCAAACACGTGTGGATCCACACGTGTTTGATTTTTGCTATAGGGTATCATTATTATTCCCTTCCCGTATACCATTTATTTGGTAGGCGCAGCATGTTTTCTTCCTTCATTCTTCTCTTATGTCTATTGTCATCTTGTTGTTTATTTCCTTCTTATTCATATCATTGGAACCCTTATTGTTATTTTATTATGATATGAGCGAAAAAGGTACAGTCGAGCTCATTTACATCTACACACTTACGAGAACAAAAATATCTGAACACGATTTTATGCTCCTGACAATAGGGTCGTGTTCAGATATTTTTGTTCTCGTAAGTGTGTAGATGTAAATGAACTCGACTGTACTCGTAGGTATAAATATTGACACAAAGGTAAATTATAAAAGCATTTAATATAATCCACTTGAATGTAAGCAGGACTCGAACCTGCGACACTACGTTCCGTAGTGCTCTCCCAACTGAGCTATCAAATCGTTACGTCAATCACATCAAATATTTGATTCCATAATTCTACGCTACTGGAGCGCCCTCTGCGTCGTGTGTGTTAAAATGCTTATGCGTTTTAGGCATACCCTAGGATGTGCGTTTCTTGTAACATGAAAACGTTTCTTGTAACATAAAAAAAAAATCTTGTAATATCAAAATGTTTCTTGTAAAATGAAAATGTTTCTTATGACATGAAAATGTTTCTTGTAACATAAAAAAGGTTTCTTGTAATATGAAAATGTTTCTTGTAAAATGAAAATGTTTCTTATGACATGAAAATGTTTCTTCTAACATGAAAATGTTTATTGTAACATAAAAAAGGTTTCTTGTAATATGAAAAGGTTTCTTGTAATATGAAAATGTTTCTTGTGACATGAAAATGTTTCTTGTAACATGAAAATGTTTCTTGTAACTTGAAAATGTTTCTTGTATTATGAAAATGTTTCTTGTTACTCTCGCGGTTTGTACACATAATTAATACTTATTAAACCGGTTTCACGTGCCGTGGTCTCAGACGTACCTACTGTTTCGGTGACGGTCACTAAATATCGGACAACCTCACACAAATCGATCTAGTCCCACAGTAAGCTCTAGTAGGCTTGTCTTATGGACACTAGATGACGTCATACATACTTATAAATATAAATACATAAAAAAAACAATGACCCAGTAACAAAATATTCGGATTCATCATACAAACATTTGCCCTAGCCGGGATTCGAACCCAGGACCGCCGGCTCAGTAGGCAATTGCGCAAGCGCGTCGTCAATTGAAGGGAAAGCTAATTACCTAGGTACGGTAGTGTGAGCTGAGGCTGGATAATTAAATCTACACGTGTCCAGGATTAATTTCAGTCCCAAAGCGAACACTCGCTGTGCGCCGAATTTTCGGACATATTCAATTTGTCGCAGATAAATTATTCAACAGGGGTGATAATTGATGTTGAATTATACAAAACTGTTGTTGTATGAATAAAATTAACTCAAAAAGTGATGACAAAAAACTTTTTCTTTAAATATGTGTGACTTCAAAGGTGCGCATATTTTATATTTTTTTTGTCTTAATGAAATTCTGAATTTATTTTCAGATTCCTCATAATTAACCTAAACAATAATTGTATTTCAAGTATTACAACCATGAAACGCACTTTTTCACGGTGAAAATGGAAAAATTACTTATTGTCTCCATACAAAATATTGGTACCCAACCCACAAACGACTTCACAAGCAACTTTCGCGCTCCGTAGGAATGTTGAACTTTGACGCGCATTTCTTATACAAACATAGGGAAGATCGATGGGCTTTGAAACAGGTGAACTGAAAAGTCAATATCTCGGTATCACAATCCGTTGCCGTCAACAACGCTGTTTCAACGCCGTCAGTCTGCGTCTTTGCTTCGCTAACGGATGTAGATCCGAGATATTGCCGCTGTTTCAAAACCCCACGGTCTTCCCTATATACAAGCTAAAATTAAAACTAATTGCCTAGCATATGGAACTGAGTGATTAAATCTCCACCGTACACGTCCATGATTCAATTAATTATTTCCGCAGGGGACACTCGCTGCGCTCTGAATTTCATTCATTACTCGGATTAATTCAATTGCACGCAGTGAAATGATGGAGCGCATTTCGCCTGGTGACAACTAAAATTTCTGTCACTATTCTTCAAACCTCGTATCTAGCTTGTAGATCGATACTGAGATACGAACTTTATTTTCAGTATTTGTTGCTTAGTGAGTTTTCGTGGTCAACGGACGATTTGATTACGAATAAGTATGTGAGACGTTTTCTGGGTTTGTTCGCTATATTTCACAAAATATTTTTTTCATACCCGCTAATTTTCATATCGCGTTTTTTCATGATCGCAATTTTATTATTCGTCTTTCTTTATGTAGGTAGCGATTTTTCATGTTAGCGTTTATTTAAGTTATTGTTTAGTAAATTATTTTATTATTCGCAAATATTATCAGTATAATATAGAGTATAATATAGTGCGGTTTAATAGATATTTTACTCGAAAACATAATCCTAACAAATCGTTACCTCCTGTCGGGTCCACATTATCACACATTAATAGGTACTATTAGGTAGGTTAGGTTCGTTAGGTACCTTCAGATGCCCGAAGGGCAGACCGCCCAGAAATAGGAGCCCCACGAAGTGGGGCTCCGTCGACATAAGGCGTATGTTGCCTAATGCTGCTGAAAATATATGCGACTGACAAAACAATCTATTGGTAAAATAAGCGAAAAAAATACACGCGAATATTATAAAACGCTTCATGAAGAACGAAAAATGAAAAAATCGCGATGTGAAAATTCGCTACTATGAAAAAATAATTTAGTGAAAATTATCGAACAAATCATTTCTGACGTTTTTTTTTAATTAAACATGTGCTTTTGCGTGCCGTAGCGTAGCTGATCAATATCGGACAACCTCCTAAAAATGGGCCCAGTGCCAAAGCGAACTCTTTTAGGCTTGTGTAGGGAATGCAAACCGATAATTTCGTCTGTTGACAAGCAAAACTCACTAAGGAACAAATACCTACCGTGAAACTACCCAACTATAGTCCAATAAACAAAACTCGTTTATTTTTATCAAAATCCATCTTCTATCAGTGATTTTATACGTTTATATTTAAGTTTGTTTAATTATGTTGTAGACTTTACAGTTTATTCGTTATAATTGTCATATATTAACGAGTAATTTTCGGACTACAACTCCGGATTTTAATTAGGCGAACTAACTTGACAGCTCGAAGTGTTGTCAGGAATAGAAAAAAAAAATAGTGATTGGTTTATGTCGATACAAATATGTCGATATAACCTTAACAATACACCCATAGACACTTAATTATGTTGTAATAAGGTTTATATTCGTTTAAAAATGTACTGTTATCTGTGTATTCGATAGTACTATGGAACTGTCAAGAAAACAAAGAGGCGGACAGCGTTCTTAGCGATGTCCTAAAATAAAGTTCGTTCGATGTAAGTATTTTAATAGCAACCGTTTTTTTATTATTGATTCGTGTAATAAAATTATTAGTTACATTTCAAACACAATAATTCAAAATTTATGAAATACGTAATGTCTACTTTTTTTTAATGCTGTTTAACTAACATGTCGGGCCACGCTCAGTGTAGGGTCCCGTAGTTGCCCGTCCTTCACAATAGACCAAAATTACGAGAAAGATTTCAAGCCCTATAAAAAGGTCGTACACGCCAAGAAACAGTAATGACTTATTATCTTTTGGAAGTTATCTATTATACGCGACAGATTGAGCGAAATGTTTTAATATAGTTTGGCACTTAACCAATTGGGTAACCGTTCGAAGTGTAGGGACAGCGCGCGGCACTTACATCATTTTAAAGAAAATTATGAAATTTTGCAATAACTCAAAAACGGCTCGACCGATTTTATTCAATATAGTTTTCATTGAAAGTACTAGTATCCGAGGCTAAGACCCATTCGATTCAATAAGTTATGCTCAGAAATGGCTATATATTTATTTATTTATTTATATTCTGAGTCGGAGGACCCAAAAGCCCCCCCTTTTTTTTCGACGACTGTACTCGGGTGGGGGTCCCCTATGATATTTGTTTGAGCATCCCCCTACCCATCTCTAGCCGTTTACGAGATACGGGACTCTTAAAAAAAAATCTCCATACAAATCTTGTTTTTTTCGATATTTTCCGACTTTGACCGAATTTTTGGACACCGATTTCAGATTCATATTTGTGAGCCCCAAATGCCCCCCGATACCGAGTTCCAGCTTCCTAGCACCAATTTGAAATCTTGGAAAAAAAAGCCATTCGTCATTTGGAATTTAATTTGGTTCGATTTGTATCAACCTGTATTGTATGTAATCATTTTGTGACGCACACATAAATATTATCATTCACTCATTTATTCCATTCGTGCCAGCTTTAGTGAAACAACCTATAGGAACTGGTTTTTTTAATTATCGATATTAACAACACTAGCGAAACTGTGGCAACATTCGTGTGCAATGAACTGTCAAGTTAGTTCGCCTAATTAAAATCCGGAGTGTAAATTGGACCATAGTTGTGTGGACTTACTTAAAGCTTAAAGCTCGTATCTCATTGTTAATCTATTAACTAGATACGAGGGTTTGAAGAGAAATGACAGAAATTTATTCTATGAACATTACCATTAATTTCACGATTAACCGGTAATTATTAATTTATATACAAAAAATAAACGATTAACCGGTAATTGATATACAAAAACCAAGTACCAGCTTCTCCCTTTAGATCGTATTCAACGGAGAGCGACTTGTATCGTCGACTGCCAGCGGACTTCAGATCGGCTTGACTCCTTGGCGCTACGTAGAGATGTAGCCTCTCTCTGCATCTTTTATCGCTTATATAACGGGGAGTGCTCCGAGGAGTTGTTCGGATTGATTCCTGCCGCTTCTTTCCGCCATCGTTCAACGCGACAATCCTTTCATCCTCACCACTTAGATAGTTGGCAGTCCACAACTGTGCGCTTTTCTACAAATTTCCTGCCTCGCACGACTGCATTGTGGAATGAATTGTCGCTTGCGGTATTTCCGGACCGATACGACCTTCAAACCTTCAAGAAAAGAGCGTATTCCCACCTGAAAGGCCGGCAACGCACTTGTGACTCCTCTGGTGTTGCAGATGTCTGTGGGCGACGGTAATCGCTTTCCATCAGGCGATTCGTTTGCTCGTTTGGCCCCTGACATAAAAAAAAAAAAAAAAAAAAAATTGCCTGTTTGCATTTATGAGGGTTGTGTTACGGGCACTACACTAGGTAAATATCACTCGGAACCAATATTCGAGCTGATCACACAAATATTTGCCCTTGCCGGAATTTGAACCCAGGCCCGCCGGCTCAGTAGGCAGTACCACTGCGCCTACCGCGCCGTCTAATTTCACCTAAGTGTTATTGTGTGTACCTAATAGGTATATATTCGGCGTCCAGTGTCCACATATTTCTTTTTTGCAACTTAATTAATTGAATAGCTACTCACTAAATTGTAAACTCATGTATTTTCACTACGAAATTCAATATAAAACAGAATTCAAATAGCAATTTGAAGGCGCTTTTCGGTTTATAAATGAATTTTACGCAACATCCACCCTTAAGACATACAAAATGAAGCTTAATATCGAAACTATCCTTAACGCACATGTTACGTTTTGGTTATAAATGGCTACATTTATTTGTCGTGTTCGAGTCGTATGATATTGAGCTCTTTTTTCTGTGTCGTTGTGGCCTTTTTTGATGGTATTTTCTGTACAAGAGCTTTAATCGCATGTGGCGTGATGTTACATGAAAAACAAAGTTTTTAAGCACTGTAGTAGCATCAAAGAGATACCAGCATGATACAGTTGTTCACTGGTTGACATTATGTTGACTTATAACATGCATTTTTCATTGCGGGTTAAAAATGTGATCTTTTTACTTTAGTCTCTCGAATGTCAGTGTCAATGTGTGCGTGTAAGACAACTAGTTGGTATTTTAGTTGCACTTAAATATGGCATGATAAGATAGGAAATAACAAGGTGGTTGTGGTGGAAATAGTAGTGGCGGTTGTTGTGATGGTGATGATTGTTGTGATGATGGTGATGGTGTTAGTGGCGGTGATGGTGGTGGGGATGGCAACGGTGGTAGTAGTGATTGTAAACGGTTTTGCTAAGACAACACTACCTGTTTTGCATACCCTACTAGCATAGCATGCGACAGGTAAAAAGTATTCTATAACCATTTCTTAATATAGAAATTTTACATTTCTATAATATTTTTTTATAGACGTAAGAACAAACGCTAAATGTAATTATTTGATATAATATAAGTTGTACAGCTTGTTTTTAGTATAGCAAGTTTTAATATTGAGAAAACAAAACCACCCGGCGATTTGCCCAAGGGCAGTAAACAAACTCGGTGATAGGAATGATTTCGAAACTTTTCTAAAGTCACGTCAAATACATGCTTGGTAAGATAAGATAAATAACTCAAAGAAACATTTGTAACTAAGAAATAACAACATTATACTACTTATTATAAAATTCTAGATTTGTATTTTTGAATCAGTTTTCTATGGAGGAGTCATGATTTCAGAAAAAAAATAGCGTGATGCCGTATCGTCATTTGTTTTGTATGGGCGAGCGGTGGCACGCCAGGCTGGCGCCATTTCTATTGTCGCTCTCATCACGCCAAAACAACTGGACAAATTTAACTAATTTTGGTAAAGGGATAGCTGGACACCCAAAGATGGTTATAGGATACTTTATTCATGTCTACGGTCAACAAGAAAATACGCAGACGAAGTTGCGGGCGCTACTTCTACTAAATAAATAAATATCGGACAACCTCACACAAATCGATCTAGTCCCAAATTAAGCTCAAGAAGGCTTGTGTTATGGATACTAGACGACGATATACGTACTTATATAGATAAATATATACTTAAATACATAGAACAACCATGACCCAAGCACAAATATTCGAGTTCATCACACAAATATTTGCCCTGGCGGGGATTCGAACCCGGGACCGCCGGCTCAGTAAGCAGGTGTCTACAAACTGCGCCAAACGCGTCGTCCTAGTATATTATACATTTCCAAAATTGGGTTGAAAATCAGTTATTGAGATTGGTTATTATTTCAGGAGATTTAACAGCGCGATACAAAATTTGTAGGCACTCGGTGACACCCGTACAGTACCTACATGAAGGGTTCCGTACTATAAAACAAGTTTGTTGTATGGGAGCCCCCCTTAAATATTTATTTTATTTTATTTTTGGTATTTGTTTTTATAGCGGTAATAGAAATACATCATCTGTGAAAATTTCAACTGTCTAGCTATCACCGTTCTTGAGATACAGCCTGGTGATAGACGGATGAACGGACGGACAGCGAAGTCTCAGTAATAGGGTCCCGTTTTACCCTTTGGATACGGAACCCTAAAAAATGGCTGGACGGATTTTAACCAGTTTTGTTATAGGAATAGTTGGAAACCCTAAGATATATGTAGGATTCTTTTTATCCGACTCCGGTAAAGAGGTCTATGTGGAAAAATGACTGTATAGTGAATACGTAATCATAATCACACAATAGTTAATAGGCTACTTCATCACACCAAAAAGGTTGAATGTATATCAACTGTTTTTGTATGTCGGGTAGCTAAATATTGCCTAACTTATATAGTAGGTACTTTTTATCAGACTACGATAAAGCAAACAAGAGTGTTCTTACTTTTCCTTCCCCACGCGAAGTTGCGGCGGCTTCAAGTTCAAACATAAATAGGCATTTTCTCTCCCTAGTGCGGAAATCTATTATTCCGCCACAACTCCGTATAATCGGTGATCTAAACCTTTCTAATGGCGCTAAAAATAAAAAACCCGGTCAAGAGACTCGTGAACTTTCCTGTCTTCGTGATTCGCAGTTTAAGAGCGAACGTACATACCTATATACACGTATAAATGCGTCCCGTAGCCAAAGGACGGATACTTCACAGAACTATGAAGGTTTTGAGCCTTTCCAAAGTCGCTGTGAGGAGGAAAATGGAATGTTTCTAAGGATAGATTTTTATTACTAAACTGGGCCGTTGGAGTTGAATAAAGTTATATTTTGTTCCCTAGGGATTTTACGTGCTTTATTGAAACTTGTAATAAAATTTTACTTTTCCTTCGTGAGGGTAAAGATTGGTTTTTAATTTTAAATGTTGTATGTTTTTTTAATCTTGAACGTTAACCGTACATAAATTTTAACGTATATGCGCAATGCCATCAACAACATACGATTATTCTAAGGCGTTATCTATATTCTCGGTTCGGTTAATTACTTAGTGTCTCTTATCATACAACGGGAAACCTAAAATACCTTTAATCGTAAAATCTACTTTTTACAAGCTTTTATTTAGCTTGCATTGTATGTATTTAACACGTATATGGTTGCTCGGGTGGAATCTTGTAACTCAAGTGAAACTGATATCTTTAACCGATTGATCTGAAAGGCCATGCCAGGATAAGCTAAGTGAATCTGCCCCCAGCGAGTTTTGGCTTGTAATTTTTTTTATTCATTTGTCTTTTTATTCGTGTCGTTTATGCCAAATTACAGCTACCCAAACCTTACCGTTTTTCTTAAAAAAAAAAAAACGAAATCTGATCTTTCTTCGATATTTTTTTTTCTAGCCGGCCGATTTTGACGTGAGTCACGTATATTGTGCTTATAATAAAGACAATTATATGGTATTAATTTTAATACATATTGCCATACAAAAACTTGAAAAAAAGATTAGAATTTATTTTTAATAATTTTTTTTTAGCATTATCTCGATAGCGACACCTCCAGATTTTTCACCAAAACTAGCCTCTTTAATAAGCTACAAAATGAATGTATTAACTTAATTTTATTTGTGGTATAACGGGTTGTTTTTTTTAATTGAATTCATCACCATACATTTTCTTTACCCGCTCATTATTAAAATTAATCGATTAAAAACTGTTTAAAGAAACGTGTATGTTTATAATGAACACTGGCCACTTAGGTACAAAAAAAAAGTATTGATTCCTTCGGCGCCGGTTATTCACATAAACTTCGAATATTTATCGGAAAAACTTTTAGTTAAAAATGGATTGCAGGAAAATAATAAAGAAGTGCTTTAAAAAAAAACGTTAAAAAGCTATACAATATAGCAATGGAGTCTGTGCAGGGACGTATTTACCCTAGGGCCATCCGGGCTATAGCCCGGGGCGCCAAACCGACAGGGGCGGCGTAGGCGCCCCTGGCCGATTGCATTTTGTTTTGGTATTGGCGCCATTCAACCAACTATTACTTGTCACCTTTTTTTTGTCAATCCACAATTTTAAAATTAACATGAAAAATAACAAGAACAGGTTAGTCTTGGTCGAAAACAGTAAGTTCGTCAAATATCTTCGGGGCGCGTCTGTAAGTAAGAACATGCTCCAAAACATAGGACGCGCGCGGGGCGCGGGCGCCGAGCGAGGTCGGGGCGGCACGGCGAGAGGGGCAAGGGCAATAGGCCATACATTTCATTAGCGTTGCCAGATCGGATCTTTTTACAATACTTTTTCAATACGAAGGAATCAATACTTTTTTTTGTAAGTAGCCAGTGTTCATTATAAACATACACGTTTCTTTAAACAGTTTTCAATCGATTAATTTTAATAATGAGCGGGTAAAGAAAATGTATGGTGATGAAATCAATTAAAAAAAACAACCCGTTATACCACAAATAAAATTAAGTTAATACATTCATTTTGTAGCTTATTAAAGAGGCTAGTTTTGGTGAAAAATCTGGAGGTGTCGCTATCGAGATAATGCTAAAAAAAAATTATTAAAAATAAATTCTAATCTTTTTTTCAAGTTTTTGTATGGCAATATGTATTAAAATTAATACCATATAATTGTCTTTATTATAAGCACAATATACGTGACTCACGTCAAAATCGGCCGGCTAGAAAAAAAAATATCGAAGAAAGATCAGATTTAGTTTTTTTTTTTTAAAGAAAAACGGTAAGGTTTGGGGAGCTGTAATTTGGCATAAACGACACTAATAAAAAGACAAATCAACAAAAAAAATTACAAGCCAAAACTCGCTGGGGGCAGATTCACTTAGCTTATCCTGGCATGGCCTTTTGGGGTCTTTATAATCGTCTCAGAGAGCAATTGTTGGAAGTTCAAAGAAAAGTACAGTCGGCTATGAAAGCTTGTCACAAAAATGACATTTTTGACAGAAACTGCTATTATATTATATTATAGATGCGTACACAGTAGCCGCAAAAGATATATTACCTATATTTATACATTTAATTTCAAAATAGGATACGAAATAAATTTTACAAAATTTTAATAGATAAAAAAAACATTTCATTTGCTAGAAGTGAAATTACAGGTGAAGTAGAATTTTGTTATACACTCTTTTGCGATGGTAAAAAAAACCGGCCAAGTGCGAGTCGGACTCGCTCACCGAGGGTTCCGTACAAATACTTATACTTACTTAACTGGCCGGGTTAAGTTAAGTTTGCACCTGGTATGTATGGAGCCGGATGTACAAATGCGGTGCAAAGTTAACGCAGCCGATCACGGTTGTTGTATGGGAGCCCCCCTTAAATATTGATTATATGCTGTTTTGAAACATAAATATATCATCTGTGAAAATTTCAACTATCTAGCTATCACGGTTCATGAGATACAGCCTGCTCAGACAGATGGACATTGGAGTCGTAGTAATGGACCATATTTTTACACTTTGCGTACCCTACAGAACGCTAACAAAGTTAAATGCGAATGAAAAAAATACTAATGCAAAAAAATTAAGCTGTTAATCAATCAAAGATTTGAAACTATAAAAATGTCTACACATACTGTACCACTTTACGTTATACTCTAAGCATCCTCTATTTCGCCACTTACACATAGCTTTATCAATAGCTTTCGCTCAACGGCAAAAGCTTCCTCATGAAATACCCGCATCAGAGCCGGGACTCGCTCGCTCGGACCACTGCACCCACTTAGTAGCCGGATGTGTCGCAACGATCGGAAATACTTGGAGTTGTATTGTCGGAAAGTCGAAGAAAAATACTAGGTTAAATACTTGGACCTACTAGGTTAAATACTTGGTCATACTAGGTAAAATACTAGGCAAAAAAAAATTGTGGGTGGAGTCCCTCCGCGCGGAAGAAGTGAAACTTCGTAATGTGGAAATGAAAATAGGAAGGGGTAGAAATTGATTTTTAGTGAACTCATATTGTTTCTTTAAGACAAACTTCTTCGCTCTCGCTCTGTCTCTTTCTATCTCCCCTCCCCAGGAGCGTTGACCGTTTAACGCAACAGTGTTTTCCTTCCCCCTCCACGGTAGCGTTTAAAGGCAACCGTTAAACGTTTAACGCAACCTTGTTGGAAGTCGCATTAGAAGTTTCACTTCAATACCTGTTAAATACTAGGTAAAATACCTGGTAATACTAGAGTGAACGGTTGCTGAAGACTATTTTGAAATACCAGTTTGAATATTTTAAGCGTTTTTGTGATCTCCGTTGGGAGTAGAGGGTATGGATAACAAATAAATGGTCGAAAGCAAATACGCTGAAAGCTTTCATAGTTAGAAATGAGGGAATGTTTGAGTAAAACTTCTCGGATTTGAATTAATCAGAGTTTATCCTTTAATTTTGTGATCGAAATTAACCTACTCATACCTACGTAGTTCAAAGCTGATATCTGAAATTGAACTATCAACTTTCCGTTGCCATAACAAAACGGGGTCATGCGATTGGGACTTGTACCATAAGGGCAGATTTTTATTTTATTGACGATTTTGCTTTTTTTCTCAGAAATCAATAAAATTTGGTCAGTTGGTAAAGTTGCTTATGCTGAACTGACCTGAACAAGGTAGGCTCAATTTCACGATATGTCCTACAAAATTTTCCATTGAGTTACAAAAAATATATGTATTTTTTTTTACTAAATTTCGTAGAAAATGAAGAACTCGAAATACAAAATAAATAGGTAATTCGACAGCAAAATAAAAATGGAATGGAATGGTAATGGTGGTGGTAAATAAGTTAATTTCTGTCATACATTTTGCGTAACTCAATGGAGAAAAATTTGTAGAAAATATCGTGACATTGGGCTTACCATGATAAGAAGAAGCAATTTTACCAACTAACCAAATTTTATTGAAATATGAGAAAAAAAAATCGACAATAAAATAAAAATCTGCCCTTATAACCTTTAAATTATAACCTTTAACCTTTAAGATAACCTTTAAATTATATATTTTTTCAATAGTCCTCTGTTGTAAGGCTATACCATAGTTTTTCCTCCAAAACGTTTTTTTCTTCTTATTGATAATGTTTTTGTTTTTTTTTTATAACGGCACAGCATAGTGGCTCCACTTCGCCTGATGGTAAGCAAAAAGGGGAGCCCAAGTCGCAATCGCAACTGACGAGAAACCAACGGTGCCAAGTCAGTTGACACTGCCATGCTGGCCCGAGAGATGCTTCTTCACGCTTCGTTTGAAGGGTCCCAAGTTATAAGAAGGAGGAAACCCATGACATAACACACACATAACATGTGACATGACATAACATGTGACAGTTCTCCATAATAGTGGCTGAAGGGATCTTTGTCTTCGAACCTTTAATTGAAAAATAAAAAAATGTTGGTGGTTGGCACTTGTCAGTGTCAATCCGTTGAATTTTTGACATTGACAAGCGTCAGCCATCGACTAGTTTCTTTTAATTAAGTTCCGAAGCTCCTCATGTGGGATATGTCTTAACGGTGACATTGGCGAAATACCTCTGGCCAAAACAGCTAGAAGCAATTAAAAGCCATTTAAAAAAAAGAAAGTTCCGAAGGCAAGAGATCCCTTTCGGTCACTATTGTTGAGAGTTGTCAAATTGTACGAAAAAAAAACAGAAAAACCATTAGTTAGTAGTAGTTAGTTTGGGAATCCTTTCAGCATGAAAAAATCGAAAAAAAAAAATTAAAGGACTTCGAAAAATTTTACCAACCCAATTTCTCAGGCTATCAACGAAATTTTATTTTCTCAAGGCAACGCTAAACCAAATAGGCCCTTAACAAATACGATTTGTATGAAAATGTGTTTTTTAAGTCTCGAAAATTGCTGTAAGCGAATCTCTGGTGACAACTAGGTGTAAAGCGACGACTGATATGGTTAACTCGACTCGGAAGTGTAAAAAGGCACAAGTAACTGTCAATTTCATAGTTGCTTACTACGTACTGCTTCTGAGCATCTTCGCGGCCTGGCGTGAAAAGAGTAATAACTGAAATACTCGTTTAAATAAACGAGTTTGTTTCAAAATGGTTGAATTTAGTAATTTTTTACGTTTTCTATCACCATACCTCAGGCATTTTAAAGAATTTCTAATAACTGAATCGACAGAAACAGTTATCAAAAAATGAGCTCACAAAATTTTACGACAATCCAAACTTCCGGACATACAAAAAAAATTCAGACAAGATGAAACGGACTCTTTTCGCTCGCTCAGTAATTTTTTTGTTGCCTGTTGTCATTTTGAACATAATAACAGTAGGACTTGAGTTCCGTTCTAAAAATAAATACGCCTAGAACGAGAGTCTTCATACAACAAGTTTGCGAAAGATGCAGTTTCTGGATGAACCATTGAAATACAGTATGCGGATTTTGCAAGGATTAAAAGAGTAGAGTAGTAACTGTAGTGCTTTAATAAACAAATAAATATAAATAAAAAGCCTTTATTAATTCCTTACATTACTACATTACATCTAATAAGGTAAAATACATTATTTTTTTTAATTTACTTAATATTATGTAAGGACCCTTCTTCGGGTGAAGGCCTCCTCCAGATCAAGCCAGTGTTTTCTGTCTGCAGCTTTCTCTCGCCAGTTTTTGCCAGCTGTGGCTACAATTTATTACACTTTAGTGCTTTATTGTGTGGTATTATTTACTACAGTGTTATAGGTAAGTAGTGGTATTGTATTGTATCAAACAGTTCACACAACTTTATTGTAAAACACATTTGTTGCGAAAATTGGCTACGTCAGCCATCTGAGAGCTCAAGAGCGTTGCTCTCATTTAACATTTGTAACGTTTTGCATGACATTGACGTTGTGACCGATTTGTGTTGACCGCTGTCATAAATATCAAAGCAATGGGAAATAATATGCTTTAAATTAGACCAACGATGGTAAGAAGTACGGTTACAGTAGGTATATCGTTGTATAAAAGTTTGCAGCTTATAGCTCATACTTTCAATATTTTTGACAGCGGACTGATAGCAGTTGCAAACGCCTGTAGAATCACCCTGAGACATTTGTTAAGAAGCTATATAACAAGCTTAAGCCGGTTTTATTATATTTATTATGAAGAAATTAAGCTATTAGTGGCGGGAAGGAGGACCTTGCGGAAAATTCTGGGCCCAACCCGAAGAGAAGACAGAAGCTAGAGAGTGAAGAAGAATAAAGAGATCGAAGATCTAGTGCGGGAGCCTAATATTATAGAAGAGACCGAGGCGTCCAGACTCCGCAGGCTCGGGCAGGTTGAGAGAATGGGAGAGGATCGTGCCACATAAACCGCTTATCTGGGACGACCGAGTGGTCGCAGACCCGTAGGACGGCCTAGATATCCCTGGAGTGATGTCCAAAAATATTCCAGGCATCGTTAACTGGCGAGAGCTGGCTCGGGATCGTGGAGCGTGGCGTGATCTGGTGTTGGGGGCCAAGATCCACTTTGGGTCGTTGCACTCACTTAGTTAGTTAGTTAGCTAAGCCGGTATTATTATACTTGTGAACGTTTATACGTAGTGTTAGCCGTACTTCGGAACACTGCCCTCTGTCAGTGAAGGAGATAGACTCCCCGCCAAGATGGCTACAGAGAGCGTCATTATAGGTATTAAATCCTTGATCGATTGTCTTGTGAATCATTATTATGTGGAAAATATTACCCCCGGATGCCGCTTTGGCTCAAGGGCAAAATTTACAAAAGCATTATAAGACCTGTCGTCATGTATGGATCAGTGTTGGGTAGTAAAAGGGACGGATGAAATGGGATTACATGTGGCGAGATGGGAATGTTACGATGGATTTGTGAAGTGACAAGAATGGATTGAATAAGAAATGAGTGTGTAAGAGGAAGTCTGAAAGTAGCACCAATTAGAAAGAAGCTGCAAGCTAACTGACTATCATGGTATGGGCACGTGATGCGAAGAGAGGATAGCCACCTAATCAAAAAAGCGTTAAGCATGTATGTGGACGGATATAGAAGAAGAGGAAGACCAAAGGAAAGATGGATGGGTGGGAAAGATGATATGAATAAAAAGGAAAATAGGAAAAATGGAGGAAGAAAACGTGCTGCGGCAACCCCAAATAAATGGGTTAAGGGGAAGGGAATGATAATGATATTAGTGTCCAAGTAATTAGTGCATTTATCATTTAATAGTAGTAGGCATGACAGCACACGACGACTTTAGGTGTTCTTGGTGATCACGGGGTTGATAATGCTTACGATTTGGAAAGATGAAGCAAATAGAGTTATCTCTGGTGTAAAGTTATTTCTGGTGACGTCATTTCTCAAATCCGTGAGAATTAAGCCTATTTTCCTCGACATGTTGACGTGAAATCTATTTTCCTCAACTTAGTGACGTATGGATTCCGGAGCCATTGAATGTAACAATACAGAAGGTTTTCTTTTTTGATATTCACTAAAAGAGTCTGACATGGTTAAGCATAACTATTTTATCCCTATCGCATACTTAAGCATAATATGCATTATTGTCTATACGCATTATTAATTTACGCCAAATTCTCTTTTCACCGCGTATCTTTGCGCCGAATAATCTTTACGCATAACGGAGCCATCGATATTTGTGTGATGAACTTGAAGATTTGTTCGTGGGTCATGGATGTTATCTATTGTAAGTATCTATTGTATGTATATATTATGTTCCTACTAGTAGGTTTTTTTTTTTTTTTTTTTATAACGGCACAACATAGTGGCTCCCCTTCGCCTGATGGTAAGCAAAAAGGGGAGCCCAAGTCGCAATGGCAACTGACGAGAAACCAACGGTGCCAAGTCAGTTGACACTGCCATGCTGGCCCGAGGATGCTTCTTCACGCTTCGTTTGAAGGGTCCCAAGTTATAAGAAGGAGGAAACACATGAGCCGGCAAGGAGTACCCTACAACTTCGTACGCGTAATTGTTTTAATACTGTAGTCGGGTTAATGGTATCCTGTAATTATCTTTGCACGTCCTATCCATTTAAAGAAATTGGTTAAAGTTTGTCCAGCCGTTTCAGCGTGATGCGAGGACAATGGAAAATATAACCAACAAATGACGCCAGGCTGGCATGGCGCCGCACACCCATAGAAAACAAATGACGATCCTTCATTATATTCGCTTCGCTATCGATTTTTTTCCTGAAATCATGACCCCTTTCCATAGAAAAATTATTTTCCGTCATGCGTTCTTCAAGAGGGGAGTAATAAGGAGGGGGGGAATAGGTTCTTAAAGGGTCGGCAGCGCGCGTGTGATGCTCCTGGCGTTGCAAGCGTCTATAGGCGGCGATAATTAACATCAGGCGGGCCGCATGCTTGTTTGCGACCGTCGTAGTATAAAACTTTATAATAGTGTAAGACATCGTCGTCTCAGTACCCATAGTACAAGCGTTGCTTAGTTGGATTAGGTATTTGTGTAAGAAAGTGCCTTAATATTTATATATGTTTATTTAACTTTTTCATACTGAAATCTACTTTCATGACACATTTATCTTCTGTTAGGGGTCGGAATTCTAACCAAATTGGAAGCAGAAAAAAATGGGGTCTAGTTTTTTTAAGTACTTTTTATCACATATTCTGAGAATATACACTTTTTGAGTTAATTTAGTGTTTCTGAACTAGTAACTATAACTATTTTTCATATCCAATAATCTTTCTAGCCCAGCCTGTATGGCAGTATCGCAGCAACCACGAAATTTTGCACTTTTTTTTTCAAATTCCGAAAGCGTATGAAGTTTCACCGAAACTCCCTCAAAACCCTATTTTGCGACACAGCGATAATCCGCTCAAAAACCCGGCAAGACTCGAATCATCCCGAATGGAAAAAGTTCTGAACAGATATTACATCCCATCCCTCAAAATAAAGGGCCCAACCGCCATTGTCTTCCTATAACACTTATGCTCTTTTGTAAGCGGGAGTCCTAAGCCAGACTCCATTGGCCAGGTACGAGTATTTAATAAACTTTGGACAAATTAATTTTTGGCTGATATTTACTATGGCTTTGTGAACGATCGGAGCTTGGGCGATTTTGGAGAAGCGTGGAAATACCTAAGTATTATCTATCACTGTAATGTCTCATTTTTAATGTGGGTACATTTTTTATTTATTTAAACCGTTGATATAAAGATCAAAGTTTAAAGAGAAATTGAAAAATGAGTTACCTGGTGAAAGAGACCGGGAATCGAACCCGGTACCTCTGGATTGCCGGTCCAGCGCGTTAACCACTTTGCTACCCTAACTCCCAATCGCAATCGATCGAATCGATCAGAATTTTTCCTTATGCTTTGTGTGTATCTTTGCATTGTTTATTAGATTTTGTATCTATGGTTTATTATCACTCTGATTTTATATATTAATTTATTAATTGTTCCTCTAATGGTCACACTTATCGACCGATCCTCGTGAAATTTAAGATCAGATTGGATAAAGTGAAATGATTTTTCAGTCATAATCTTATTAAGAGGCATTATTCCTTTTAAAATGCTGATTGTTTTAGATATATTTGTCTATGATCAAACATGTTTCTTAACATAATTGTTGATGTCACTACCTAGAACAGGGCTTTTGGGATCTGTTGGTATATATTTGAAAGTTCACGGTTCGTCATATACAGCCTGATGACAGACCGACAGACGTGAAGTGGAGTCTCAACCTTAAAATAGGGTTCCGTTTTTACCCTTTAGGTACGGAACCTTACTAAACTAGATACTTATACAGTGGTTCGCGGTGTCAAATGTATTTGTATAGTGCCTATAAATGTATGTTTTGGATTTAACAATATTGCGTTTATTATTTTCTTATCCATTTTATTACATAAAATACGCAACATTAACCCTCACGTTCATTACAAAAACACGGCAAGGAATATGTTTTTACATTTCGTTTGTAGCTAAACTTCGGTTTAATTTTAGGGACCTGTCAGAAGCAGACCGCCGGTAAGGGTCCCCACGTAATGACTTTAGTATAAAGACTGGATTATTATGAGTATTCGCAGTAGCGATGGTGTGTTTTATTTTTAATTAAGAGGCCTTATTCCGCTTAAAATGCTGATTGTTTTAGATATTTTACAAAACATGTTTCATTATGGATGTTACTACCTAGAACAGGGCTATTGGGATTTATTGGTATATATTTGAAACCTACAGTTAGAATTTTTAATTGATAATTTTTGTTTCAAAAACTAATCGAAATTGACAAAATTCATGCGGTAAATTAGTTTTTTGAACTTAATTTCGACTGCAAGCATGAAATAGCTACATATGTAACTACCTAGAACTCGGGGAAAAGTATTATTCACTTGAAAAGGTTGGTTATATCTGAAAAAATATGAAAAAAAAATATTAAAAGGGAATAAGGCCTCTTAAATAAATAAATATATTATATCTAGACACGCGGCCAAAAAATATACTAACGTAAAAAGAAACGACAGCGACACTTGTGTGCAGTTACAAAACTCGCGGCTATGTGTGCGTGTCGAGGGGCGAACGCGGGACACACGAGGGAAGGCATTCACATGAATGCCTTGTCGAAGGATTCGGCATTACAAGGTCACCGACGCCCGAGTTACACCAATAGGCCGCTGTCGCGCCTGTGACGCGGCAGCGTTTCTAGCCAAGTTTTAATATTACTTAAGGGACAATCTTAAAAAACCAAACAATGCTTGTATTATGGATACTAAATGACGATATACAGAAATCTTAACTCACTTTTCAATCCTTTTAGATATAATTTCCAGGATGAAAACTATCCTATGTCCTTCCTCGGATCTTAAACTATCTTTATGCCAAATTTCATCAAAATCGATTCAGCGGTTTAAGCGTGAAGAGGTAACAGACAGACACACTTTCGCATTTATAATATTCAAGTTCATCGCATAAATATTTGCCCTTGCCGGGATTCGAACCCAAGTGCACTACAAACTGTGCCAACCGCATCGTCGATTTGTGTATGATTGTCCCATAATATTTAAAATTTATAATAATGCTAGCGGTGCTGTGCAAGCAAGGCAGGTGATGTTAAGTCGCGCGACAAATAGAATAGATAAAATCCATGACCCAATAACAAATATTCGAGTTTATAACACAAATATGTGTCCTTGCCAGGATTCAAACCCAGGACCGCCCGCTCAGTAGGCAACAAACTGCGTAAACCGCGTCGAATTATCGATTACCACGAACCATTTAGTGACCCAGGGTCGGAATTGGCTAATAGATAATGTATTGGGTCGCTATCGACCGATCGCGGCACGCAGCCGAAAACTTCAACTGAGGGTGGGAAATAGTAAGAAATATGTACGCTGTTTTACTATAGTGAATATAAATTGTTTGCAATATAACACTTTATACTCTCGCGGTTTGAACACATACGCGGTTAGTAAGGGAGGCTATTGAAAAAAAAAAACACCCTAAGAATTTCTCGCTTAATTTATCGCCAACTTGGGGACCAGTGATTCAAAAGTTGAAACCACGGGATATAATCTTCGGATCTGTGCGCGGACATTGTGAGTGTTGTGTGTCGTGCCGGTGATAATAAACATTAACAAATGGGGGGTAGTCGAACTTTTATCTTCCTACCCATCCGTTTTATTACACATTTCGTCGGGTATTGATACCTACATTTGGCCGACATCTCCAGTAACAACAACTCGCAGTTTCATCAGTATTAGGTACGCCTGGGACCACGGCACGTGAAACCGTGTTGAAACATCAGGCAATGAAGGTAAATCAAAATATCGCGATAGACCCGGTTCAATAAGTTTTAATTAATATAAATTGTGGCATTGAAACCACTAAACACACATTCAAAAATACGCGTTACCAAATAAAGCGGTTATCACTAATCTTTGGACATTATACTATCTTTAATTGTACAATAACTAAAAAGAAGACGTGTTTTGACTACTGCTTTTTATGACGTCACATTGTATCAGAAGCTTCATACTAACAGATCGTTTTTGACATATCATAATGAGTAGCTGATTTCAGCTGTCATCAAATACTGTATTGGAAAACCTGGGAACACCAATCTTCTACGAGCTATATTAAGCACGACACTTCGAACACGCGTAACTCGTCGCTGTTGAAAAATGTGACCTAGTTTAGTTACTTATATTTTCATTATTTTGTATTTGATATGTATGTTAGTTTTAAGGCATGTATCTATGGGCCACAGACCACAGTTGCCTGAAATAAATGTTTTCACTTCATTTCATTAAGGCTTGTTATCCGTTCAAAAATGCTGATTGTTTTAGACATTTTTCTCTATGATCATGATCAAACATGTTTAGTTACATATGTATTATCAATGTTACTACTTAGAACAGGGCCACTGTGATTTATTGGTATATATATTTGAAACCTACAGTTTGAATTTTTCATTTATATTTTTTGTTTAAAAAACGAAAATAAAATTCACGCAAAAAACTGGTTTTTTTTTACTTATTTTCGACTACACGCAATGAAAGCGTGAAATAGATATGTTAACAATTTAGAACTCAGGGAAGTGTTATTCACTTTAAAACGTTGGTTGGTTGGTAGGTTTGTAATATCATTGCTTAATGAAAGATGTGATGTTCTGTTTAAGAATTATTGTATTCCTTGTAACAATTAGTTGTATATGTAAATATCTTATGACAATCGAGATCATGATACCTTGTTTGTCCTCATGTCCTGGCATCTGACAGCTTAGCAAGAGAGGGTGGCGGAGGAGGTGCCACAGAGCATGGTAGACATGTAATCGTTGCGTTCTGGTACAAAATTACCAATATATTTGTCATAATATGAAATAATACATTTCAAAAGAATAAGGCCTTTTAATTCCGAAACTATTTCGGGGAATAGTGCTCTTATACCACAATAAACAATTACATTCTGACGACCTGTGAAAAGTTATTCATGTTTAATTTTTTGACTTTAAGTTAGTCAATTGTGACGTCATCAAAAAACTTTATCTCAATAGTAATGGAGGAAAATTAAACGTATCTAATTGGCAAACGGATAGAATTATTATCTTAACCCTTAGATGCATGAAGTATCTAAAACGATACTACTGAAATAACACATTGTCCAGATTGACCGTCAATTGAGTCACAAAGTCCTAATTGATATTGATTTTTATTTCTCAAATATAATGTAGTATCATTTTTGATACCGAATGCATTTAAGGGTTAAGTTGAGCTATAATCTATCTACAATTTAAACAAAAATATTAGTTTTTTTTAGGTGCATTACAATTAGAGAACACAATCTTAATCTGATATTTGGGCAATTTTCAAAAAACTGCACTTATATTCGAAGTTCGAACCTCATAATGAGTCATAAGAAAAATGGTGGCTCTAATTGGTATATGAAAATTTATTTATACACATTCATAGAAGTTAAACAATCGTTTACTTATACAAAAACTTGGGACACTTTTTTTGTACGAGATTTAAATATTACAAGCGATTCTGAGTATGAAGAGACTAGAAAACCAATTTTGAGAAAAAAAAATCTCGTACACTTAAAAAAACGCCCGTTCAGTTTGTTATAAAATATACCACATTTTAATTTAACGTAGGGTTGAAGGTTCGAGTTCTGCTTACATTGGAGTAGATCACATTACATTTTTCTTTTAAAAATAAAAATGTGGTAGTTCCCATTAAAAAAAGCATCGATAAAAATATTCTATAAAAACTTGAAAAAAAAAGTGTATCTTTACATCGAGGAAATAAACTAGTGGTCCGTGGACCACTGGTTAGCAACTAGGCAGTGCCTTGGCATAATTTTCTTCACAATCCTTCTAATGTCACAAAACCAGCCTACAATTGCCTCAAACAACATTCTAGATCCTTGGCTATTGTAACGAAACTAGTTTGAGTTCCGGATCGGTCAACAAAAAGGCCACACACACAATGATGAGTAACTTTTCAAAAATACTCTTTTGTGTGATTACCATAGGGAAATACGGCCTTTTCAATTACTCCTGACAACATTTCATATTATTACAATAATAATAAAATTTAATTACTTTTCTGTATTCCGCTTAAAAAGCGGACTTATAATCACTGTTATTATATTTTTCTAAGAATACTAATTATTTTATTATGAATCTATATAGTTTTTTTCTCCTAATTAGATCTAAAGAGCTCGTCATTCTGAGTAGAAAATACATAAAATAACGAAAATTAAAAAAAAAAAGTGGGGTGTACAACTTTAGAAAAATGGCCCAGATGCGCAGAAGGTGTCACTAAAGTGAAAAGAGTGATATGTGTCTTTAGGCCACAGATATATATATCACTCATTTAGGTCAGTAGATCTTTAGACTATATCGTTCACGAGTGATTAGAGAACTAGAGACAATCTAGATTTAAAAGACAAAATTACGAGAAAAACGCGAGAGCAAGCGAGTATATACTGAGATGGTAGAGATACTGAGCTACTTGAATCTTCAGTGAGCGAAAGAGCTAGTGAGCAAATGACATAGCTCGATTGAATCACTCAGTCGCGAGCTAAACATCTCTACGCTAAGACCAAAGTCTAGCATCTCCCTTACGTGGCCACTTGTAAAGATTATAGAGCTAAGCCTAGTCTATAATAAAGATTTTGCAAAGAAATCTGGACGTCAAACACAAAGAACCCCGACGTGCTCTGTTTAGTAATGAGTTAGGCAGACGAGTAGACGAAATATTCCTTCATAGCTGATATGTGTGACTTTGTCTTTATAGTCTAAGATCCCGATATAGAACGACCTTCACCGAGATGTTTATTTGATGAAATGTATTTTATATTTAATTTAATATGTCAATAAATATATTGCATATGGGTTGCCTACCAAATTTTAGTCCAGGGTATGTTTAATTAATAAATAAAATAAAAAATTTAAACATTTCACCGGTTTGATTATTATTAGATAAATTCTATACCAATCGAAAGTATGAAGCCCATAGATTATGCAAACGTTAGGTTGCCTATTCTTTTCCCGTCACAACTATCGGGTAGCCAGGTATAAACAGGTAAATCTATACCTACTAGCATTTTGCAACGGTCTGATTATTGAATTGAAATTAAATAAAATTAAGATTATTTTATTATGAATTTATCTAATAATCAAACCGGTGAAATGTTTAATTTTTTTTATTTATTTAATTTTTAACTAAACACCCTGGACTAAAATTTGTTAGGCAACCCATATGCAATATATTTATTGACATATTAAATTAAATATAAAATACATTTCATCAAATCGATACCTCCTACGTATACTGATGCAACTGACATTTTTGCGATTTTCGTTTTTTTGCATATTTAGGATCAAAATACTTATATCTACATGCTATAAAAATTTCATGTCAAAATTACTGCTAGTTTTCGAAATAAAGTGACGTATACTGATACAACTAACACCCTTTTTTAATTTAGAACATCGTATACTGAGCTAAGTCACTTGTACCACTGTACGTAGTACACCTATCAAGTACAAGTGGCAGTTATCTCAGTATGCTTGCTCGTCATCGTTGCGGACGTAAGATGTCCCACTATGTGCGACGGACAGTCGATGCCGCCTACGTCTTTTCTACCTACTACGTATCAAATTAGGCTTACTTTTGGTTAAGATACAGTTTTTCCAATCAGTACCGATGGTTGTTTGGAGTACAATAATAGCCATATGTCGCCATTACCTACAGTAAACCAGAGTCACCACTAGGGCTGCCATCCGACCGGGTTACTCCGGATTTGTCTTAGTTTGAAGCCGGGGGCCGTCCGGGGTTTAATGTCAATAAAAAATGCAATTATTTTTTTATTTTATTAATGGGGGAAATGCAAGTTACGCCAAATGTCCGGGTTTTTAAGTCTTTGTCCATATTCGGCGAATTTAGAGATGGCAGCTGCTTAGTTGGCACGACAGGCAATTGTAAAGTAAAATAGCAAAAAAGATGTCGGTAACTTACGTGTAATTTAAAAAATATTTGGATCAACGAACAATTTTTTTTTTAAATAATAAATAAATTTTAAGGGACCATCTTACAGAAATTGACCCAGTGTCCCAAGCAAAGTAAAGCTCTTGTACTATGGGTACAAGACGACGATAATATATATATACATACTTTATAAAGTACATGTAGAGATAACATCCATGACCAGGAATAAATATTCAAGTTCATCACACACATTTTTGCTGGCAGCTGTTTGAATTTGATTGAAATGTATAATTAGTACAAGGAGTCGAATACGAAGCGCAAGCTTAGTCTGTTCGACAATACCGTGATAATTTCAGTCAAAATATTAAGTTGACGCTTGTCACATTTACGAGAATTTGAAAACACCTACTGAAAAACAAACATCCAAACACATTGGCACATGGAGGAAAGAGACTTGAAAGAAATAGGAAAAAAAAACTCAAACTTAACAAAAAAATGCGACTGCTGTATTCGACTTTCAAAAACCTTGTCATCTCCTCACGGTAATATAAGTATGTTTTATTACAATAAAAACTAACTGTATAATTCACAGCATTTGGTTTGGGAATCCTACTTGTTAGGTACTGTTGACATGACTAAATGACAAATTATTTGACTTAATTAAATTAATACTTCAAGATGATGTAGATGAATTCAGGTTTTGGTCTGACAATTGTGATGGATAAAATAGGAACCGGAATCTACTTATATAAATGTTAAAACAGTAATAATGTTGATAATACCGCTGTAACAAAGACAAAAACACCATTCCCTAAATGCGGGCTGTGATTTTAATTAGCTTTTAAATAAACGTAATTTTAGTGTAAATTTGCTTTATTTATTGTCACATTTAAACGTAATTTGCTTAAATATCCTAAATACCAACCTCTGAACTTACTATTATTGGATATAACATACAAAATAACCTTAACCGTATACTGGTACATAACGGAATGATTCAGGCGTATACTGGTACAAGTGACAAATCAGATGAAACTAACCGATCAGATCCATCCAAACACGAGCTTTGAGTTTGTTTATATATCTAATAAATGATACATGTCCATAATAGGCATAATAATAATATAATTATCCATATTCATCAAATCATAGTTTACGACGTATACTGGATCAAGTGGTAGTTGTATCAGTATACGAAAAACTTAGAACTAGTAAATTTCACGTATACTGGTATAACTACCTTTTTTACTAAAAGTACAATTAATTTTGAAATAGTAAATATGTAGATATAAGGAAAATATATTCATTAAAAGTATTTGAAAATTTCATTACATTATTTCAACGTATGAGTTAGTTATGGCACTTCATACCTTTGAACAGCCCTCCTGTAAAATCGTGATTTTGCACTTGTATCAGTATACTACTATACGTAGGAGGTATCGAAATAAACATCTCGGTGAAGGTCGTTCTATATCGGGATCCTCTACTATTATATTTATAAGGGTACATAATTAGTAAACAATACGTCGTGTTACGTTTCATTAACCCTTTGAAAGCTTTTCCTCCCATGTCAAAGTGCTTATACGCCAATAGTCGAAAAAAGAAAGAGCGAAAATATACCTTATCTGTCAGCAGGAAAATTGCTTTGACAGCGTCCGCCATTAGCCCTTTAGTGGTCGTTGGCGTGGTAGGCGCGACAGCACACGACCACTTTAGTGGCTCTTGGCGTTCAAAGGGTTAAATCTGTATAACACATAGATTCTGGTTTCGTATAATATGGGTCATTCAACGTTTGTCTAGTAACCACGGTGGCTTTCTCTGGGTTACTCTTAAAAGCCACGATTTTCAAGGGTTATCTCTATACCATTATAAAATGCTAGATTTGTGTTGGAAATCACTTTTCAATGGCGAGGGGTCATTATTTCAGGAAAAATATATAGCGTGATGTAGGATCGTCATTTGTTTTGTATGGGCGCGCGGCGCCATGCCAGCCTGGCGCCATCTGTTTTCATAATTTCCATTGTCCTCGCATCACGCTGAAACCGCTAGACGGATCTTAACCAATTTTGATACAGGTGGTCATTTTCATTTTAGGTTACCATTTGGTTATTTTTTCTTGTCCCAACTCGAAAAGATTAAAAAAAAAAACTACGTATTACAGTATCGTAGATGTTAAGTGTTAATTATATTATTAACACATTTACCTACAGGTTGGAATAGGTTTTAATTGAGATATCTTTTATTTTGTACTCAAAATAATTAAATAAAAATACTACTTTTTTGGCGTTCCATACAAAAGAGCGATGTCCCACTTCCATTTTTACATCTAAAAATATCAATAAAAAAATATTTTTCTATGTAAGCATACATATATTTACCACTATCCATATCAGCATCGATGGTACTTTATTTTAATAATGTTATTAACAACGAAACAATAACAAACCAGGAGAAAATCGAATTTAACTACATGTCCCGCGTTTTTCGTCTTCTGTGTAACGTGTGTAACGCGAGCCAATAATTCGAAATTTTGAAGTAATTTGAACGCATCGTTAATTTATTTTGGTCTAGCAACATTGTAGGCTTCTACCAATCGACGAATGACAGCGTCGCCATACTGTTTTAGTTTGAGAACGGTGCAAACAGGTCGCACACGTGATTTTTCTTTCTGTTTCTTATAAGTGTAACGTGAATTTAAGAGCAATTTACACATAAATACTTTTGTGAATCGCATAGTCATATTATTAACGATGTAATACAAATGGCAGTAATCATAAAATGTCGTACAATGTCTCTGTAATTTGGCGAAGGTTATGTTGATACCGCGAAATTTGAATGTTCGGTGTAACGTTGCTGTTACACACAATTCTGTGTTACAGTGTGTTACGTAACAAAAAACGGTAAAGCTGCATGCACGACGGACAAAACTCTATTATTGCAAGCTTTTATTTTTTGATAGATTTAACGAAAAATACGTTTATTGAATTAAAATTTTATCGCAGCGTATGTACTCGTCCTTCCAGTTAATATTTGCTCATTTTACGATGTCTGTTTGAGTTTATTTATACATTCTTACGTTACGAGAAGAAAATACAACAGTGTGAACAACCCTTTATTAATATTTGTTACACACAAAATTTATTCTACGTAACGGAACGATTTTTTTTTGTGTGTAACTTTTGTGTTACGTACACCTAAAATGAAAATGACCCGACATCCAAAGATGGTTATAGGATACTTTTACTCGACTACGGTTTAAAATTACGCGTACGTAGTTGCGGGCACCTAGTATTTATTAAAAGCATATTGTAATTGCTACAGTCATAAGCATACCCCGGAGATTTTGCTGCATCAATGATTTAACAACACTAAGCAGCCAGTAGGTCAATCATCCGTGCACCGGAAACACCGGGGTGTGGTCATAAGCACATTATTATCTGGCCTTTCCCATTCATTTCCTCAAATTTCGAAAATATTGGCGGAGGAAACAGCCGAGAACGAGACCTGGATTTATACAACCTGGCTACGTTAAGTTTGGACCTCATTTGTATGCGACGCCATACTTACCAGGTGCAAAGTTAACGTAAACTGATAGTATGGGAAAAGGATCAGTGATAATATATCCTTTACATTGCTTTTCGGGAGCTTCCTCACCGTGAGAACAAATAAAATCATATAATTTTTGTTACATTTCAGGCGAATGCTCAATAGGCTAGTTGACCCAGTTTTGAAATATATCGGAAATGGTTAATAATGATCTTACTAGCTCTAAAAAAAGTCTTGTATTTTTCTGAAAGCTAGAAAGCTAAATTTTATCAATTGAAAATTAGAAATTTCATAAACAGCCAAAAACGCCGCCCGCCATTTTTCCCTTTCGCTAAAAATATTCGAAATTCGACCGTCGTATAATGCCATTCCGCTCACTCCAATATACTTTGACAGGAGATCGAGAGGGACGGCACTATTCGAAGTCGTCAAAGTTGACTTTCAGTTTTGTTTACATGACCAATGACGTCACTATCATAAGCAAAAATGGCGGACAGCGTTTTAAGCATTTCAAAATACAGATTAAAAACCATATTTTCAAACTCAATTTTTTCAGCCATCTTTCACTTTTATGAATTGAAAAATATATATTTAGGTTTCCTTTGCTAAATACTATACGGAATAAACATTAGTTTATTATAATTTGACATGAGTCAACTAGCCTATTGCTCACGTTGTGGGAGTACCCTTAGAATTGATGGCCGTGTAGTACCGGTGTTTGATTAATTATATGTATAGGCTCAGTAGGTAGGTGTCTACAAACTGTGCCAAACGCGTCGACGATATATATATGTATTTAGAGGTTTATTTTAAATTGCTTTTCTACTACAGTACTTTAAAAAAAAAAAAAAAAAAACTAGTGCCTACGCCACATCTTGGGATTTAGGTAGCCGACCCCGATTGAGAATTCATTCTCAAAAAAATGGGACAAAGGCTAGGAGGATGATGACTACAGTACTTTTTTCCGTCATTTATATAGTTACTAAGTCTAATATAAAGACATAAATTATGAGTCTGTAAAAAGTTCTATTCTACTGCACCAAAAAACACTGCTAAGCGATGATGTAATGTCGCCAAAAACGCATTCCTTAGTACCACAGATTGCAAAATACATAGCTGCATTCACACAATTTGCAATTAAAAAAAACTTATCGTACTTTAAGGCATTGCAACTTAAAAAAAAAGTTTTATCTTCTGTGCATGGATGTATAGTTTAGTGAACGTATAGCACCTTTAAGAATAAGTTTTTATTTTTTTGACAGATTAACGTCAATAAAAAAAAAATTATCAGTCACTTTGTTTCCGACCGGGAACATGTACTTATTTTCTTTGTTCTTTATTTGCATTTTATTTATTAAATATCGAGTAGTAGAAAAATATTGTATGCAACGTTGTATAGTTAAGTAGGTCAAAAAACGCTCATGGCATCTTTTCTTACGATGTTCGCTACGCTTACGATGTTCGTAACCCATGCCACTCGCGTTTTTTGACTCCTCTTATATAACTGTTGCATAAAATACTAATAATCAATGCAATAAAAGTTCCGAAGTATTTTAGGGTATCGGCCAATTTGGAACGTGCCCAAAACCACCCTTTCGGCGATTCCGACCACCGCGAGTTGGCGACGTGACTCCCCCGTCGCGACACAGATTTGTACCTAACTAGGGATGGGAAACTAATAAATATATCGATATTTTAAAAGGTGATGCACAAAAAATATAGGTACAGAAATCAATCTACATACAAGCGCGCTCGAGCAAACGCACACATAGACATTGCTCACGGACACGTCAAGCGGACGGCACTCGCGCTCGAACTGGTCTGAACTGGTCCGAGATATCGTATCTTACTTAGGCCACTCGGCAAGCCTCGTGACCTAAACGCGGTACTCGACTTTAAGAACCTTCATTGTGCAACGATTGCATACAATACTATTTATTTAACATTAGTAATGACATGGTAACGTAGACGAAGTAACAATCCCTGAAAGCACCGCAACTTATTTTTAGCCACTTTGTATATCGATAATATTCTGTATGAATGAATATATCGATATTTTCTACCCAAGCCTATATCGACTCACAAACAACACTCCAAGTCACACCCAAGCCCTCCCATATAGAACCACTTCTTTAAAGTCACGGAATTGGTGAAAAGTTGAAATTGAATTTTTATTTGCGAATTTCTATTATTGCGCTCGGACAAAATTGTTGTCTTTGGGTAACAATCATATTATTATTGTAGATAAGAAGTTTTATGTGGGACTGTGCCAAGTGGCCTAAATAAGGTACGAGATTTTAAGATCTAATTATGTAACTATTACGTATGTACAATACTTTTTATAAGAGCATAACTCTGAAAAACATAATTTTATGAAACATGTAATGTCTCATTTTTTAATGTGGGTACACCACAATTTTTATTTAAACCATGAATACAAAGATCAAAACTTAAAGAAAAATTGAAAATGGACCTACCTGGTGGAAGGGACCGGGAATCGAACCCGGTACCTCTGGATTAAGTTTGTATCCAGAGGTACCGGGTTCGATTCCCGGTCCCTTCCACCAGGTAGGTCCTTTTTAAATTTTTCTTTAAGCTTTGATCTTTGTATTCATGGTCTGAAAAACATTTTTGAACTTTAATCGTCATTCCCCGCTATGAATCTATATTTTTGATATAACTTTTTCGTTCAACTGAAACTGACCGTTTAAAAAAAACATGATCGCGATGGTCATGTCATGGCGTGTGCCCCGTGATTGGTTAAATTTTTTCACATGTAATTTCAACCTGCTTTTTTAGGGTTCCGTACCCAAAGGGTAAAAACGGGACCCTATTACTGAGACTTCGCTGTCCGTCCGTCCGTCCGTCTGTCACCAGGCTGTATCTCAGGAACGGTGATAGGTAGACAGTTGAAATTTTCACAGAGGATGTATTTCTATTGCCGCTATAACAACAAATACTAAAAATAAATATTTAAGGGGGGCTCTCATATAACAAACTTGCAGATAATGGTACGGAACCCTTCGTCCGCGAGTCCCACTCGCACATGGCCGATTTTTTTTTAAATCAAATATGCTTATGTTCTCTTTTGAAATTATTTGAGTTGAGTAGAGATGTCTAAGGGTGCGTTTCCACTGACGCGGAGCGGAGCGGAGACGCGCGGAATCGACCAATCACCTGAGTTGAAATCTGTATCTTATCTCCGCTTCATTTTGCCGCACCCTTATGAATATTAAAGTTCAGTAGCGGGTACCATAGCGTATAGAAATTTGGTACACGTTTAAAAAGTGCGTTGTTGTGATATTGAAATTATAATTGACAGATTACAGTACGCGAGTATAAAAAAAAACCGGCCAAGTGCGAGTCAATTAGTGGTATTATTATAGTGGAAACAGAATACATAATCTGTGAAAATTACAGTGGTCTGGCTATCACGGTTCATGAGATACAGCCTGCTAACATTGTCGAGCAACAAAACGGCAAAAAAATCACTTTTGTTGTATATTTAATTCTGTTTATGATTTGTCGTTATAGCGGTACAGTAGGTACATAATCTGTGAGAATTTATTTATTTTATTTATTTATTTATTTGTTTATTAGGTTACACAGTATTACAGTCTTAAAACTAATTCACTGTGAAACTTAAAATAACATAAATTGTAACTAACTTAATTACAATATGTTCAACAATAACTACGTAACATCAAAAAATTATAACAGTAAAACATCATGCGAATACATTGGATTGTCTTTTATCCATCATCTCACAAAACTTCAAGCATTCATAGCATACAGCCGCCCATCGCCACGCAAACAGATCACATTCCGGTGCTGATACAGTAGCCGGCAAACTTCTTGAGCATAACCTTGACTGCGCAGTAGCCGATTTACGTACAAATATGCATGCGCAGATCCGCCATTTTGGGTCAAGTTGTTTGCCGGCTACTGTACCAGGAGCGCGTTCAGTAGGGTCAGAGCGCGAACGAGAGGCGAGTTTTTATGTGCCACTGTGCGCGCCGGTGGCACTTCAACTAACTATCACGGTTCATAAGATACAGCCTTGTGACAGACGGACAGACGGACAGCGGAGGCTAAAAGGCTCCCGTTTTTACCCTTTAGGTACGGAACCCTCAAAATATGTTATAGCTGCTTAACGCTGGTTTTCCATAACTCGACGTCTTACAATAGCTGTGTATTTAGGCAAATAAATAACTTAAGGAATGGCGTGTTTGAATTTCAAAATGTATAAACAGTCCCTCACCAAGTACATAAAGGGTATAACGCTAACCTTTTACGCATATGTTGGATATAACCGCAAACTTTACGGGGTCTTAGTATAGGCACTTATTAATATATTGATCAGTAAATTATTAAAAAAATCGAACTTTTTTGTCCATTTAAAATAATTCAGCACGCAATGTATTTGTTTGTTGACACTTAACATAGTCATATATATCACAACTGTCACTTAGTAATAACTGCGCCATACATTGCTGCTCAGAAAATTTTCAGAAATTAATTACGCTATGGCAGTTAAATTAATTATCGCTAAATTAATAATTGTTATAAAATATCCGATTATAGCACTGAAATCTCCGTCTGGCTTCAATTTGCGGCTATATCAAATATACACGCTGTACATGTTTTATGTTGTGTTACTAAGAGACGTCGTTAATTTAATTAGTATACAGGTAATTCCTAGTCTGGCTGTTGCCTGGTAACAATATTCTGGGGATGTTTTTAGGGTTCCGTACCCAAAGGGTAAAAAACGGGTCCATATTACTAAGACTCCGCTATCCGTCGGTCTGTCAGTCTATCTGTCTGTGTCTCTAATTTTCACAGATCATGAATCTATGATGCCGCTATAACAACAAATACTAAAAAACAAAATAGAATAACTATGGGGCCTCTCGTTTTTTGCTCAATACTGTCACCAGGGTGTTATTAACCATTATATCTAGTAATTATAAGAAACTAGAACGAGAGTCCTCATACAACAGATTTGCGACAGATGAAGCCGCTTTTGGTTGTATGTGTGCGTGTCTACGAACCAATCATAGAGACGTGTTGCTTGTGACATTGACGTTGTGACAGATGCGCACGCGGACGGAACTTAGCCCGTGGCTAACGAAAAATGGCTCGACTTTCCTGCGCTGACTAGGTTTCTAGGCGTATTTATTCTGAGCTAAGCATGTTCAACATTAATGTCATAAATACTTTATTAAATAAAGATATCTAGGTTTTTTTTTATTATGCTAATGAAAAATTACAAACTGGTGCACTTTACATGTTTCGCTAAACTGCGATGCAGTTTGTTGGAAAACACCGCACTCTTTATACATATTATAATTTATGCTGCTATTATATTTCTTTATTGTTATACTGACTCTTACTTATTTTAAGTATTTTAATACAAATACATAATCTACGTTATCTGACAGGGACAGTTATTAAAACAACGAATTCATGCATTATAGGTAAAGTTGTGTTTAATTCACGAACAATTTAACGGCTCGGTTGGTGGAGTGTTAGTCTAGCTGTCTACTGAGCCGGTGGTTCTTGGTTGGTATCCCAGCAAGGGCCATTTTTAGGGTTCCGTAGTCAACTAGGAACCCTTATAGTTTCGCCATGTCCGTCTGTCCGTCTGTCCGTCCGTCCGTCCGCGGCTTAGCTCCGTGATCATTAGGTAGTACTAGAAAGCTGAAATTTGGTATGAGTATGTGTGTGTATAACGCCGACAGAACGGTAAAATAAAATAAAATAAAAAAATTTTTTTCGTGTACCTCTCGATCACTTAAAGTGGGGGTGAATTTTTTTTCTTTTCAACACTGGTGTGTGGGGTGTCGTTGAATAGGTCTTGTAAAAATAATAGGGGTCTTCTAGCATTATTTTTTGATAAAGTCAGCAGTTTTGTCAATAATCAATTCCTTTTCATTGTAGGACAATAAAAAATAATTTTAAATATTTGTATAAAAGTGGGTGCATAACAGTCGCTATATCAGTATTCTTTGGTCAAAATAACGGGCAAGAGGTATAAATAAATTAACTAATGATATAATAATATTTGTTATAATTTCAAATGGCATGATTATAATTCAGTTTAATCTTAATTAATAATTTAATTTGATATGATAGGTTTATATGTATAAATAAATAAAGAAATATTAAGTAATATTATATTGTATGTGTTTATAGGTTCACACCATACTTGAATAGCTCAATCATAAAATAAAAACTGTCATTGAATAACGGTTAGGTACGACGACGAGCGAAGCGTGGATATCGCCCGAATAAACTACACCAATTTTTTTATACAGATTATATCCAATGAAATTATTGTAGCTTTCTCCAATAAAAATATATATAATATCTTTATATCCTTCAACCCCCAAATATCGTTTTTAATGACAGTCAAATGCGATATACCTGCGAAATCGCTTTTTTAACAATATCACAAAGTACACCCAGCACAACTGTGGCGGTTTTTCTCGCGCGAGATATACTACCTACCTCTCTCTGTACAATACTGTCAGAGTGTGACAGGTGCCTTGTCGCGCGACATTAAAATAAAATAAATAATAAATATCGGACAACCTCACACAAATCAATATAGTCTCACAGTAAGCTCTAGTAGGCTTGTGTTATGGACACTAGACGACGATAAACATACTTATATAGATAAATACATACTGAAATACAAATGGCATGAGTGCGAAGGATAGGTGCTAGACGGGGTCCCCGCTTGTTATTCTGAAATCAATGCGAAACTAAATTTGTCCCCACGTACTGAACGTTTACATTCAAGTTATTTCGAGTATATTAGTAATTTCCCGTTTCGATTGTTCTGACTAATTTAGCTCGATGCATTATTCATTACGGCTATAACTGTTAAAATCGAAATTCAAATTGCTTTGACGGAGACCTTGATAGATCTATATATATATATATATATATATAAAAGAAAGTCGTGTTAGTTACACTATTTATAACTCAAAAACGGCTGAACTGATTTGGCTGAAAATTGGTGGGGAGGTAGCTTAGAACCAGGAAAAGGACAGAATACTTTTTCTCTTTTTTCTTTTTTTTCTTTACATTTATCGCCTTTCAGGCGGTACAAATTTCGCCGGGTCAGCTAGTTTATAATACAAATACAAATACTCTTTATTGCACACCTTAAACATCAAGGATCATACAACACAACATGAAATACATTTAAATAACAGCCAGAGTTAAACAACAGGCGGTCTTATCGCTAAATAGCGATCTCTTCCAGACAACCTTTAGGTGGCGGAGTATAATCAACACTATCATTATCTATCTCTTCTCTCTCTCCTGAGTAGTTATTATTCCAATCGGATGGACATCAAACTATTTCTAACTAGACTAGACTAGACTATATGGAACTACATCTCGTGGGTCCTTACCCCTGTGGCGCGGTGATAATCCCATTAGCGGGTTATACTCCCACACAAAGTCCGACTACTGGTAGTGAGGGCTAACCTGCTTTGATACAGTTCAGGTCATGTCTCATGTCAAAAAAAAAAAAAAAATTGGTCAAGTGTGAGTCAGTCTCACGCACCGAGGGTTCCGTACAAACACTTTCCATCCTTAAGTGGTTAAGTTAAGTTTGCGCCTGGTATGTAAAGCGCTCCATACAAATGAGGTTCAAAATTAACGCAACCAATCCCGTTTGTTGTATGGGAGCCCCCCTTAAATATTTATTTTATTTTATTTTTAGTATTAGTTGTTATAGCGGCAATAGAAATACATCAACTGTGAAAATTTTAACTGTCTAGCTATCACCGTTCTTGAGATACAGCCTGGTGAAAGACGGACGGACGGATTTTATCCGACTACGTTAAAGAAAAACCACTCCAGACTCGTAGTGACACCATTTTGTCACGCCAGTGTGACTATTAGTAATTATTTTCCTCGTGGTCACACTGTTTGGTTGACCATTAGTAAGTTACCAAACCATGAGAGTTGTGGTCACACTACTAGTGCGGGAAATTGTGTACGCTATAATGTGCAGATGATCAAGCATATTTTAAAACTTATATTCATTAGTCGGCAGTAATTAATCAGTTTGCCAAACATAAAATAAAACACTTCTCTTGTCTTTACCCTAGTAATATGTCGTGACAATATACTCCTTTACTGACTCGTTAATAATATAATATAGAATATATAAGTAGTTATACATTGTACTACAATGCTTGACTCCATTTGCAATCAGCTTTAAGGTATCGCTTCCTGAATATATAAGGCTGTCTTCACACGAAGCGCCATGCCAAGTCTCGGCGGTAAAAAAACCGGCTAAGTGCGAGTCGGACTCGCGCATCGAGGGTTCCGTAAAACTAAATAATGTTTAACGTTTTTGTTTTCGGTATTTGTTGTTAAAGCGATAACAGAAATACATCGTCTGTGAAAATTTCAACTGTTTAACTATGACGGTTCATGTGATACAGCCTGGAGACAGACAGACAGACAGACGGACGGACAGCGAAGGCTTAGTATTACCCTTTGTTCGTTTTTACCCTTTGGGTCGAAACCCTAGAAAATCTACATGAATTTTATATCGGAAAAATCATTTCTGAGTTTTAGTTCGGTGAATAGAGACTAAAGTAGGTACTAGGGGTGACCTTATACAAACGGTCCGGTAGTTTTGAATTTTTGATATGTTGTCTAAGATGGTTAGTGCGTGTTTAAAATGTAAAATACACTTATGTGACTCAAATTACGCTCATCTGGCTACGTAAAGACTGGTATAGTTTTGGAGGAGGAAACCTACGAGAACCAAACCTCGATTTGCATAACCCCTACGGTACTCATTGAGTCATCATATCAGCCGATAGACGTCCATTGCTGGACAAAGGCCTCCCCCAAAGTTCTCTACAACGATCGATCTTGCGCCGCCCTCATCCAATTTCTACCCGCGATCTTAACCAGGTCGTTGGGAGCCTTCCAACGCTGCGTCTTCCGGTCACCAGTCGCCACTCAAGAACCTTACCGCCCGAACGGCGCTCGATTCTACGAGCAATGTGCCCCGCCCACAGCCACTTAAGTTTGGCGACTGTCTGAGCTATATCTACAACCTTGGTTATCTTGCGTATCTCATCATTTCGGATTCGATGCCGCAAGGAAACTCCGAGCATAGCTCGCTCCATTGCCCTTTGAGTAACTTTGAGCCTTCTTATGAGGCCCATTGTAAGTGACCACGTTTCAGTACCATATGTCATCACTGGCAACACACATTGGTTAAAAACCTTCATTGAGTAAATGTAAATAATGTAAATAAATGTAAATAAATATTGGACAACCTCACACAAATCGATCTAGTCCCATATTAAGCTCAAGAAGGCTTGTGTTATGGGTACTAGACGACGATATACGTACTTATATAGATAAATATATACTTAAATACATAGAACAACCATGACCCAAGCACAAATATTCGAGTTCATCACACAAATATTTGCCCTGGCCGGGATTCGAACCCGGGACCGCCGGCTCAGTAGGCAGGTGTCTACAAACCGAGCCAAACGCGTCGTCCCAAACGAGTACTACCCAATTTTAATAAAAAAGGAAAATTTCTTTAAGTGTGTGCTCACCCCCTTACCAAACCACAACGGAAACCCATTTCTTTTGCTCTTTCATTTCGCTACAGTTTCACCCCCTTTCATGTTCAACCCTGGCTCGTTTGTTTGCCCATCCTGCGTAAGACAGCTATTGTGTAAATAGCGGAGTCATCGAGGACCTTACGGGTTCGTTTTAAAGGTCATAATGGCACAGCTGGCTATGCTGTAAGTATTTCTAATATACTGTGTGATCCAAATGGGTCAGTAGGGAGAAGTCACAAACTATATATAAGAGATAGGGAAATCTGTTCTTAGGAACCATGGCGTCGATGTTAGATTTATTAAAAATTACATCAAATTTTATAAACATATATTATCTCATATAGAACCCGGTCAAAACCACTGTAAAGATGTAACAGTCTTTACAGCGGTTATATACAACATGCTATTACATAATTTTAACCAGGTTCAATTCCCGCGGTTATGATGAGATTTATAAAAAAAAAATGCAGTGTCTATTAAATCTAAAATCTACGCCATGCTTCCTAAGAAAAGATTTCCCTATCTTTTATAGTTTTCAAAATACAGAATATACAGAATTTATTAGTAATAAACACAATTACATTTTACACGTCATTAATTAATTTTACAGTCGATATTCATGATTCAAATATATTTCATTATTAGATTAGATTAAATTTTAAATTTGCTGTGGGGGTTTACTTGGTCACCCTGTATAAGACATATGTTGGCATTTACATGTGTAAGTATTATTGTAAAGTTATCCTCCTTCGTATTGTACATGTTGCTTTAGTTGTCTACATTTGTGTTTAGCACTCATTTACTTAAAGGTTAACTGGAAGAGATCCTTTAAAGGGATAAGTTCGCCTTTGTACATTTTTATTGTTTTAAAATCTTGTTCTCGTTTTTTTGTACAATAAAGTGTTGACATACATACATACATACATACAGTATACATGTTGGGCCTATATTTACTTACTGTATACATGGACAAGCGGAACATGACGTCATAACCCCCATAACGTTACTATTATCTTATTATGTACAGATAAACAAATACAGTCTGACCAAAAAGATAAGTGGCAATACTGTAGTGTCGTCCCTTTCTAATCAATTTAAGAAACCGGGGACGACGCTACAGTATTGCCACTTTTTAATTTGAGTATTTTTGTTCAGACTGAAATTTGCCATTTTGACCGCGAAAAGTGCGGTTGTCGTGCAGTAATTGTTCAGTTGAGGACAATAATACAATTCAATTATTATATTCAAGTTAACTAAATCATGTCATACGTAAATCTCAACTTTTGATCGAGCCCCGAATGTTAACGTATTCCTCACTCAGTGGGTAAGAAGGGATGGGGAGGGGGAGGGGGGTTGTTACATGTTAATCCTCAAGATAGACAAGGTATAATTTCACAGAATTACGATGTAATGGATTATAATTACTTGAGCCGATTTCGTGAAATTATAGCATGTTACTTAAGTTGTGAAATGTGACCTGTATATTGGATGTTTAATTGAATCATCGTTATAAATGGAATAAGCCAAAAAAGTCCCATTTTTTAGGGTTCCGTACTCAAAGGGTAAAGACGGGACCCTATTACTAAAACTCCACTTTCGGTCTGTCCGTCTGTCTGTCATCAGGCAGGCTGACATCTCAAGACAGTTGAAATTTTCACAGATGATGTATTTCTCTTGAATACTAAAAACAAAATAAATATTTAAGGCCGTTTGTTGCGGCATGATTCGAACTCGTATAGAGCTCTTCATCAGGGACTGCTACCCGTACAGCGGTGCGGAAACTCCGTCACTAGGTAGCAGTCCATGATAGAGCTCCATACGAGTTCGAAACATGTAGGGCCGTTCCTGACAATATCACGTGGGTGGGTCATTGTGAGATTTAGGTTCAAGTCTTTCCGGTGGACATTCGCGAAATTAAGGATTCCAGGGCTTGATTGTCTGATAAAATACCTGCGAGAATAAAGAAACGTTCCCTCTTCTATAATCCAATGTAATAGCAACATAACCTAGATTCATACAAGCTCTTAACTTTTGACTACCAAAGGGACGAATTTTGTTTTTTGAACTGACAATGACCCGAGTATAAACCGCTACAATAATTAAAAGTAAACCAGTTTTAACTCACTATTATAATGAAATGAAACGAAATAATTTATTCAGCAAGTCGGCCACAAGGGCACTTTTACAAGTCAGATTGTGAGTCTACCGGCATTTCGCAAGAGGAGACCGCTGTTGAGAAGAAAGCCGAAAGAAACTCAACAGTAAGTCATTTTTTCGTAAATTACATTTAAAAACTAATACAATTATATTATAACTAGGTAATTGATACATATATGTGTTACAGGTGATGTACAAGATTCTCCAAATCAATGTTTACACTAAAAAATATTACAAAAAAAAGTGATTTTTTCAGAGATGTAGAAGGTCTCTAGGCGTCACGACACGCAATATAGATACGTATAATTAACTAATGAAATAATTTAATTCCGTTGAGATGTATAAGGTCTCAATGTTGCTTTACACCGTTATTAAGAAGATTGTAAGTAAATTTGACAGTAATTTGCGTTGAATTTAAATGGGCCTTGTTTTATCTTGAGCAATATTCATTTGGTCACGATTGTCAAACAAGTTTCCTGGTATTAAATAATTCGCGGTAACCTAAAGCTTTTCAGTGTTTAGAACAATGATAAATTTGCTTACGAGCCAAGTTCTGAAGCCTCTTACAAATAAATCTTACTTCGGAACTGTTTAATTTAAGTACGACGGTTTAGGCGAGGAAGAATTTAAAATTGGAAATTTAAAAAGTAAATTGAAAAAGATACTACATGATAATTACTAATTGTAGGTTCCTCCTCCAGATTTGTATCTTGCACTCATAATAATTTCGTGTGTCGTACCTACCAACGCAGACTTCATTTACCATCCATCAGTAAAATATATACCCTATTGCAACGCTATAGAATCTGCATTGGTATGGCGACTAATTCTTCGTTTGCATATTGCATGTTTGTTAAGTTAAGTAGTTAGTAAGTAAGCATCACTGTGCACAATAATTGTAGTGACAGAACGCGACGCCAACAAACTGTTTCACAGTTTGGCGCACTTTAAACATAGTGTAAAGTATGTGCTAATATTGATGAATAAATTAAAAAAAAAAAAAAGTTTCTGTTTTAGAGATACACACAAAAAGCGAACGGAGAGGACTTTACTAGGGCCTATTTTTTGTACTATGTTTTAGTACAAAGTGCGTTTAGTTACGAAATTTCCATACATTTTGTGTAACTCAATGGACTTTTACTGTACTGTAACTCAATGGAAATTTCTATGGCATAGCGTGAAAATGGCCATACCATGGTCAGAATAAACTACTTTATTGACTCACCTAATTTGATTTATACTTTTATTTATTCAGCCATCTTCTACTTATATGAACTGAAATATATATAATTAGGTTTCCTATGCTAAATATTATCCGAAATAAACATTAGTCTAATCACAGACAAGATACCCCTAGACCGCTATTCTTCATACTACGCACCGTACTCCGTTAGTTACTATCGTTCTACGTCGCTAGATGCCGCTAAGGGTCTCAATTCATTCAAAAGTCGTCATTTTTCAATCCCTACCGTACGGTACGCGCAAGCGTGAAGTAACACAGTCGTCAAGCGTTCAACGACATTCCAACTTCCAAGTGATACAGTAAAAAGTGAATAGATGACGTTAGGTGCGATGTTTGTTTACTACGTTCCGTTTCGTCTCATTTCACTATTTGTGTATGTTTTATTTAAACATAAAAATTACTTACATCCTAATCCTAATCCTAATAATATTATAAACGTGAAAGTTTGGATGGATGTATGTATGTACGTTTCACTTAATCTCAAAAACTACTGGACGTATTATGATGAAACTTTCCAGTTATGTACCTTATATATCAGAATAGGACATAGGCTATCATCTATATCAAGTTTTATCCCTTTTAGGGACGAAAAACGGGATTAAAATTTGTATGGAGAGCAAATCATTGTAGTTGCAACAATTCCCTACATGTCATCGTTTTGACGTAAACTAATCAATATAATAATATTTTTGTCTGGGCCTACGATAGACCTTCACGAAACGCATACCAAACTATTCTTTGTAAAAAAACAATAAATTCTGATATGGAAACACGTAACCGCAAAATTCGATTAATCGCGTAATTTCAAGAATAAATACATACAATTTTACAAATTTGAAACAATGACATTTGATTTGACGACATCACACACCCATCTGGCAAGACATGTCAAACCAGTGATGCCAGAAGGGCTACCCCGATGTTCAAAATTTGACTGTCGAATAGCGCCATCCTTCTCGATCATCTGTCAAAGAATATTTTAGTGAATGGAATAGCACTATACGACAGTACAATTTCCAACATCGGAGTAGCCCTTCAGGTAGGTATCACGTTTCGATACGCACATCATCTGAAAATAGTACGAGCTTGAACTATGTACCCCCGCTTGGTAAGTGAATAAAAATAAAGTAATAACTGAGTATGCAAAGATAGTATAATCAACATTATATAAATAATCCTAATAATATTATAAACGTGAAATACGTTCGTTCCTCTTAATTTTAAACGATGATTGATGGACGGTCACCAGTGTTAGGAAATCGTCGTAAACAGCCAATTGTTGAATTGTCTCTTTCTAAAGACCGATGGGCAATAATTATTTACCGCCGAGTACAGTATTAGAGCATAAAGTTTTTGTATTACTCGGATCTTAGACTCGGATACACGACAATGCCCGAATTGTCTGTCAATTATGCACCTAATTCGGGAAATAGGCACTTATGCTTTAGGTAATTAGATTTTAGAGTTATCAATATTAGGACAAACTTGATTTAGGACTTTAAGAGAGTATGCGCAGAAATTATTAGGACAAACGAGTAGTATGCCATTCAACAGTATGCCAAACATTTTTAGGACAAAAAACGTTATGCGATACGACAGGCACCCGAAATTTATCTATACAAAAACTAACAGAACTAACGACAGTGATCATTCAATAAAACCACAATTTTATAAACGTTTTCTTTATATTACTTTTAACAAAAACAAAACGAACGAATATATATTCGCAGGCCGCCTGCATGTAGGCAATTCCTAATTGTTCTAGGGTAAATGTCAAACATTTCCGCAAATCGTCCCGTTGGCGTAAAGCCATTTTGTCGTCGGCGTTGGTCTTGGGCCATGGCAAGCGGACGATGCAATGGTTACTTTGCTTTGCAGTAGATCAATAAGGTTTCCTTCAGCATTATATCGCCGTACCCAACGTCAAACTGTGTCCCTGCTAGCATTTAACCGACGTGTGATCTCATAAATCCGTATTTTTCCTGGTGTAACTCCACTCTTTGAGCTCTTCATTGTTTTCAGTCATTATCATTATCTTTTAATAGTTCACGGTTAGCGACAAGCATTTTATTTTTCAAATTAATAACGTTGCTGAAAATTATTTTACGATTTTCTCGATTGACACTGACATATGTTCCTAATTAGAAATTAAAAGCAAATGATAACCTTTCGCGAGGAGGTTTTTTGTAAAATTAAGTGACAAATAATAATATTGACATTTCAATACTATTATTGAAATATAATTTTCGGCCTTAATGCATTGCGAATGTCTAACGGCATTTTAACGAAATGGGTAGGAAATGAAATTCCTTGACTGTACAAAACTTATCTAACAAATATTACGTTACTGTTTGTTAGTGGGAAATGTCGCTTGTCAATTCGGGCGTAATTTATTTTGTCCACATTACACCAGTTCACCAACGCCATCTAGCTATTTTGTGTAGCAAAAATTGGCGAGCCCGCAAGCAACCTTGAGCTATCCAGAGGTAGTGCCATCTATTTTAATACGATCAAACCACGTTGTTGAAGACTAAAAAATATAATCCTTAAAAATTGTGTATTTAAGTTATATTATCGTATTAAAATGAAGCAGTAACGCGTTTGATCTTCAAAAATCAAAAATCACTTTAAAATATTGGTGAAAAATACAATTTTTGTCACTTCCAGGCTACGAAGCAGCGCCATCTAGTTTTTATACCGAATTTTGAGCTTTTTCAGAGTTACGTTTTCTTGTATGAGAATAGCGGTCTAGGGGTATCTTGTCTGTGGTTTAATTCAATTTAACATGAGTCAACTAGACTATTCTTACATGCCTTTCGGTAGCATCAAAATAAGTATTAGAATCTAGAAGAGGTTTTTCTTGATTCTAATAAAACAAAAAGCAATATCAACTAAATTAGTACCAAAGAGCCCTCGTACCAGCTATTCTAGACTGATCTAAAATTACCGTACAAGTTATAACGTGTCTTATAATCTTCGTGGTTTTATTACAATCTCTGGGGTTTAATAAAAAGTGTAGCTAAATTTATCGGTGCTTACTCAACTCAAATTACAACGAGGTAAGTTCGTACAATGTAATCTATTGGATCTACAATAGCAGCGAAAAATCTATCATGTTCAGTCAATATCTGGACACGGCTTTATGCTCCTGACAACCTATTGAGAGCATAAAGCCGTGTCCAGATATTTTAGTTCTCGTAAGTGTGTAGATGTAAATGAACTCGACTGTTCAAACAAATTATAACCTAAATTACAAATTTAAAACACTTCCGACCAGTGAACGTATATAAACATAGAAGTCTCATTAGAGCTCAAAAATGACCCCACGTGAAGTGTACCTAGACCAAGGCCAAATTGACAGTTTTAATACGATGGCGTCTGTCGATGGCAGAACATGTCAGGTTGTATAATATTAACATATCTGAATTTTATTCAAAATGCCTTCTTGTGCAGTGAAATGGTGTAGAAACCACTCCAGCAATAATAATAAAAAAAACGGCATGCATTGGTTCGTGTAACTAACGTTCTTGTTATTTATTGTATGGGGATGGTATCATGCATTACCTTTTAAGGTATTTATAACATACCTAATTATTAAGATTTACACCTACAATCTGCTCAAATTGAAAAATGTTATAACAATATATCTGACGGTCTTTACTAAAGGCGTTGTGCTGACTTTAGTGTCCGATTAATGGGCATGTTGATGGAAGTTCTCATAATGGGTTTAAATGAGTTTATGTTAAAGTTATCGACTTGGAATTTAAGCAATACGCGTGTAAATTAATTTCAGTAAATTTATGTTTTTTCGTAGCATAAATAGTATAATGTCCCTCTCAGTGTCACATATTCTGTTTTCTGCGGTATCCACAGCATACATTCATGAGTAACTTGACATATCGTTGGGGATAGTGCAATACCGCGTAAATAACAGCTGTCGATAAAGTTATCATTTCAATAAAATACTTAGCATTTGTTTGAATATTGATTCGTATCTACACTTGTTACTTACGCGTTTTTGCACTATCCCCGACGATATTCATAATTTAATATCTCTTATTATTCATTTACCTACTTGCGGACAAATCTTCTCTAGAACGCAGAGTACCGCAGTAGTTTCCTAAAGTATATTCGCCGATCTGTAGCGTTCATTTTAATGATGACGATTATTATCAAACCAATGCCGGATTCATCCAACTAAAACGCAATGTAGTAACAATTTGTACGGTATGTGCGCTTTATTGTCTTGTAAGTCATTTGAATTTGATTAGTCTTAAAAAAATATTTTAAATAAATTATAAAATCAAAATTTAGGTACTTTGATTTGAGATTTTGCAACAGTAAAGTTGCATTTTATAGTTTTCAAAAAATTACGCTTTTTACACATTTAGAAGTAAATCACAAAAGTGGCACTCTTATAAAAACGTTCTTAAATGAATGAAAAAAAAAATAGGAGCTAGAGTAATATATTTTCTAAACTGGTTACCTTTCGATTACTGCATCCATATAAGGTTTGACAACTACCCATTTCGTGCGCCGCGCATGGACTTTGACACTTACAAGTCTATTTTAGCCAATGAAAACTTTAACTAACCAATCACAACTACCTCTAAGAGGAGGGATGAGTTCGTATAGGCTAATATTAAAAACTGTTGGCAGGACAAATTCTTGTAGAGGGGATAGTTGTCAGTCAAATGTTGGTACCGTTTTTGAAAGCCAATTTTGTACTGGGAGCGATGTTTATATATTTTCCGGTCACTGCTTCCGACACACGTAACAGGTCATCATGAGACCCTCATTCAATGAGTGATATAGAAATGATATTTAGGGGAGAAGTGGCATGAAAGAGCCAGGTTTTGAAAGAGCCACTTGTATTATTTCGGTAGTTTGAGTACAGATTTGGTTGGCAATATTATTTTCACCTCACTCGCTCGGAAAACCTCCGTTTATAGGGCGAAATCTGCGTGCAAAAGTCTATTTTATCCGCTAGCGTGCAAAAGTCATTTGAATTTCGAACACGATGATTTTGATTCTCTGTGGTGCATGTAACTTTTTTATATTTAAGACTATTTCAACGCGTGACTGATTTCATCAGTCGATAAATCTTCGCATAACCAATCAACGCACGCTAATAAAGGGCGATCTGGTCAGGCCGGCTAAAATCATATGTACCTACGTTTGATAACTTCGTTAAAAAAAAAAATACACCTACAATAAATATCACGTCCAGAAAGCTGGTTTGTGGTTACAGATTTTTAAGTTTTTATTTTATCTACACTTTATTTTATGTTGAATATGTTTATATATATTAATAGTAAGTATTTCAGTTTCATATAGATATTTTGACTAGTAAATATATTAATTACAACACAAATTTTAATATTTATTTGTTATAAAAGTTGGAACATAAGAGTGTAATTTATGAAAGCACCCGAGAAAAAAAAAATATTAAAAAGTTGGAAGTTTTCACAATTCACGTAAACAACGAAAATTTGTTCCGTGGAGAATACATTACTGTTGTCTTACTTTATTGAAATATCGAAAACAAGAAAGTTAAGCCCAATTTGGAGTATTTATTATAAGAATAAGAATGATTTATTGCAAAACTGTGTACATGCTAAAAGCCTGCATTAAAACGAAAAAGGATTTGTTATAAATATCTGGAGACGATAAGTAATTTACAGAAATAATCTTGTTGTAATAACTTCCAAAGCAAGTGTTATGGAAAATACTTCCGAGTGATCAACTAATCCTTCCCAGAATGCCATTCTCCCGCATTCAAAAATCACAACGAATGTGTCAAGTAGTTTTAAATACAAATATAATATAACAGTGCTTAAGAAAAACTACGATAAAATATACACGACGATAATACAAATTACGGGCATATTACTTTTAATTTTTAATATGTGTGCTTCTCTCGTATTTATTTGGTTTGGATTTGTGTGTGTTATGTTTTAAATTTGATGTGTTAAATAGAAGGCAAAATTAAATATGATTATTTTTATGTTTTAATTGTTTTTCTTGAATCTTGCATTTTCCTCGCTGGAGTGAGGTGAAAAGTTGTGTGTTCCGCATGGCTGCAAAATTATTTAGCTTCTCGTGTCTTGAAAGCCTCGCTACGCTCAGGAATCTATCTTTGAACCATTCGCTTCGCTCATGGTTCAATCTTAGATTCCTTCGCTCGCTCAGCTTTCAATTTCAACACTCGCGCCAAATAACAACTTTGCAGCCTTGCATAACAAATAACTATTTTAGGTGGCAACACTGATTTTCCATCACCCACAAACATTTGACAGTTCACCGAAACCAACAGACGCCGGTACATCGAGTCAAAGTTTTGGGAACTCAAAAGTAAGCTTTTTGCTTCATTTTATTTGTTTTTTGGTATTTTATAGTTAACAATTATAGGCAAATGGATTATAGATTCATTTTGTGCATATATTTGGCCTTGCAGCTTCATAAAAACTTAGCTGCAAACGCTTTGATATTGTCGTTATTTTGAACGTTATATTTGTTTTTGGAACAAGTCGTGAAAGAGCCGGATGAATGGGCATTGAAAGAGCCGGCTCTTTCATAGTAAAATAACGTAATACTATAAACGCATTTTTTAATATATAATTAAATTATTTGCTTCAGATATTGCATTATGGAGAAAGCTGGTCCAAATAAAAGAAAAAGATCCGAAAGCTCAAAGTTAGCAATATTATTTTTAAGATTTTAAGGATTTATTGATGTTGGTTTTAACTTTTGATAGAAGATATTATTTTTATTAGATTTATTTTAAAGACTGTTATTAATAAAAAAAATCCGCTTGTATGTTAGGTTATATAGTAGGTATATGTGACTAATTAATATGTTAAAATTAAAGCGTTTGTAAGGATTACTCAAAATGACTGATAGAATAAAAAATCCTGAAAAATGTTAGTAGGTACTAATTACTTAAAAAGTCTGTTACAACTGTATTTGAGTTTTTTTTATGCCGCTTTTATTGTCGTTTTTGATAATTTTCATAATTACGCGTTGTAATACGAACCGGCTTTTTCAAAACTTGTAGCGGCTCTTTCAATACCGAATAGTGATGAAAGAGCCAAATGACACTTTTTTTTGAAATGCATATTTCATTGATAGGTATATGTATGTTGTTTAAGATTTATTTGTACCAGATTTCATACTCAAATAAATAACGAATAAATTACAAAACCCAAATTATTTTTTTTTTTATTGTAGGTTGTATTTTTTCCTCCAGAAAGAAAACTGGCTCTTTCATGCCACTTCTCCCCTACTAAAACTGAACATAAGGGGCTCCCCGCTCTCAATGACCTTCGATCTGTTGCGATAGATTTTCCCATATTATAAATAGCTAATCATAATAACATAGTTTTTCCACAACAAAATACCGTATCAAGTACCTTTCACATGTCACTGACTTTGAGATACAGGCAGTCAAAGTTTACGATTTTTTCGGGGAAAAAGTTCTGGAAACGGTTTTTTGCGTTTTTCTCGAAAAGTATTGAGAAAAATAGAAAAAGCTCCACAACAAATTTTGTGGAATAATATGGTTTAGAACAATAAAATGTAAGATATTTTCTACATATACACCGGGGATAAAAGTAGAAACGAGATTAGTGTATTTTTGGTCCTTCACCGAATATTTTTTTATAAAATACACAGTCGTTAAATCAAAATTCGGGTCACTACAAAGTGTTAAGCATAGACCATACTACAATATATATTAAATAGGACATTATAACTCTATAATCCACAAACTAGATACGATGTAAAAATCATCAAATTGGCTGATTTCTGTAGGGAGCCCCATAACTACAAAATTTGGAATTCTTACCTTCAATATTGGCTGAGATCTTGTCACTGTTCCAATTAAAGCTGAATATCTTGGAAACTACTGGTCCTATTTCCACCAAACAAAGCGAAAAACCATCTCGACGGACAAGTCTTTTGATTAGAAAAACCGCACTCTAATCGGTCCATACGTTTGGGAGCTATCATGCCACAGCCAGAAACACATGTTGAGTGAATGAATGAATAAGCTTTATTTACTAAAATATGGTATACGTACATAAACGGTCTTAAATATAGAAAAAAAGTTGCACATATATGCTGACGCGACGTGTTAATGTTTTAGATAGGGGCTTACACGACTCCATATGTCCCACTCCACACAATGTTCTGATACATTTTTTCTGAGCCTTAAACGCATGATCGGCGTCCACAGAGTAGAAACTTGTTGGTGTTAAACTTATGACACTCTTCTTTTTTTGTCCAGGTTTAAAAGTAGGTACATAACTGCAGACGCCGGGAATAAAGGGCTTGCCGGGTGAGTAGGACAGTGATACGAAGCCGGCAAGCCATTTTCACGGCTAAGGCATGTATAGTGCCGTTCTCAAACATATTGTTATATTAGATACTTATATGACACGACAGTTGAGTAGTAGGTGCCTTAGGCCGGCGGTGGCCATAGGTAGGTGCGAGCGAGAAGTTCGTGCGCGCTGGCCATACGAGTGAATGAGACACTCGTATAGTCGCCATTCACCGCTGCCGCTCACCGCCGAAGTTGTGGCTTGGCCAATCTAGAACAAGCGTTTCTCATCTAAAATTACCGCGAATAACATGGTAACATGCAGTAAACTAGTTGTTTGTTTTGTTTGTTTTGCTGCAACCGAGCCCGCCTGGTTAACGTTCATAAATTGATGTTTACATCATTAAAATCACACTGCTTGTAAAGTTTTTGTTTTTTCGCTTGTAGCTCGCTTGCAGAAGTATTTTTAGGGTTCCGTAGCTCAGGCGGCATTCACGGAAAATAGGATCCTTTGTTGTCCGTCTGTCAAGACCCTTTTATAGGGTTCCCTACCCAAAGGGTAAAAACGGGACCCTATTACTGAGACTTCGCTGTCCGACCGTCCGTCCGTCCGTCCGTCCGTCTGTCACCAGGCTGTATCTCAAGAACGGTGATAGCTAGACAGTTGAAATTTTCACAGATGATGTATTTTTATTGCCGCTATAACAACAAATACTAAAAATAAAATAAATATTTAAGGGGGGCTCCCATACAAAGAAGGGATTGGTTGCGTTAACTTTGCACCTCACTTGTATGGAGCGCTATACATACCAGATGCAAACTTAACTTAACCACTTAAGGATGGAAAGTGTTTGTACGGAACCCTCGGTGCGCGAGTCCGACTCGCACTTGACCGGTTTTTCTAAGAAACGCGTAGAGGTATCAAGCTGAAATTGATATCCGATACTAAGGTTTGCTATCACTTGAAGCAGAGAAAAAATCAAAATTCTATGCCAACGCAATCAAAAGTTACGAACGTTTATATGCTAACTATTATAAGGAATCGATACGTTTAATTAAAACAACGACAGTTGATAACAAATGGTGTTTATTCGCACAATGAATACAACTTGTGAGTAGGCATAGACCTCATTAAATAGTATTAATATTGATTATACCCAATCAATACGAGAGCGATACTGACCTGTACTTAATTCAGTAGGCTTGAACTAATAATTAGCCCTTAAATAACCAACAAATCCAACAATGCCTCCACGGCGAGCAACCGACCGACCACGGACAATGTCCGTTAGCGAATGTCTCTTATTCCCAGCCACGTGACCGGTCGCCATTGCTCGGAGTGGAAGGGGGCGATCACGTGACTATCACGTGATCGTTCATTGCAACTACTTTTAAATTAGAAATTATCCTTACAGCTCGGCCATCCTGCTAGAGCGAGTCTCTTCGCTCTATAACTACATCATAGTAATATAAATAAAATTGTAAGTATATTGCGAAAACCTAGGTTAACCTTATAATTTCTAAAATCAAAGATTCATGTCTTAATTTAAAATGTACAAATACAAATACAAATACTCTTTATTGCACACCAACATCAAGGAATATACAACACAACATGAGATACATTCAAATAACAGGCAGAGGTAAACAACAGGCGGTCTTATCGCTTAAATAGCGATCTCTTCCAGACAACATTTAGGTATGTATTATGGTTAACCCTTCCAGCATCTATTAAGTATCAAATTTGTCAAGAAAGATGATAGATATGAAATGTTCATATAAAAAATCAGGTAAACACCTATGTTCGGTAATCATTTGTGACATTAAGTTTCTGAGGAGGGGGAAAGTAGTGTCACCGTCACCAGCAATTTCGCGGGAACATTACGTTTCATCATTAATAAAATCGAATAATATGTAGGTAGACTGGAATCAGCGGCCAGGACGCCATAGTGGCGGAAGTCGAATAAGAGACTAAATATTTTCAATGCTATTAAATTATATAAATATTTTGATAATATTGTATTATGGTAAATCATTATAATTTTACAAAAAGCATTACAGTATTTTGTTCTATTTTATGTTATATATTTTTTTTAATTATCTTTTCTTTTAGGTGTCGTAATAATTGCTTAGTTAATTACACATACATAGATATAGATATATTAGATATGCCAATGCACCAAATGCTGATTTCCGTTTGGTCTCATGGTTGACCGGTAAAGAATGCGCCACGGCATTAAGTCCACCATTTTTGTGCCTACCATTTTATACTGTACAGTAAAGTGTAATTAAATATACTTAGATAAAATATCGTCATTTACTAATAACATCGTATGATCAAAAGATTTCAATTTTTATTTTGTTTTATTGGGACACTTACAAATGAAACCAACTAGTTGGGCGTGTCTATAAATAATTTTGCAAATTAATTAAAATATGTGAATTATATTTTAAATTTTCGAATATAGATATACAGCAGCATCAGCATTCAATTGCAGCAAGAAAACCTATATACATATAAATAAATTCCTAAAGCTAAGGAAATTATAATGGCTACACAGTAGTAATTTAATTATTGTTAACACCATAGACCATAAGAGTTAGCCAGCACTCTCATCACTACTATGCTTATTATTCGTCGAAATCACTACTAAGCTTATTATCACCTCAATATTATCTCATAAATATTATAAAGGAGAAAGTTTGTGAGCGTGTTTATGTGTATGTCTGTTACTTCCCCACGCTCAAACGGCTGGGCCAATTTTAATAAGGTTTTAATCCACTGAATCGTTCACAGATTTATCCACTGAATCTTTCTTGATTTGTTGCAAGAACAGTTTGTTAGATTTTACTTTCTCGAAACTAACTGATGTGGAATCCTTAATAATAGTTGAGTATTTTCGGCAACACTAAAAACATGAGTTCAAACCGAATGGGATATTTTAGAACATGATTGTGTGTTCATGCCTAGAACTGACACACTCGAGGCGCCCTACTTAATACGCCTCGTATCAGGAAACTTAAATATTTATCTAATAAATCGAATTATCTAATGACGGTGCGTTGACTACCGACATGGCATAAAAGTCTCCTTTGATTTTGTTATGTATACTTATTTATGTTATTATGTGATTTTATTGATTATGGAATTTGATTATTGTATTTTAATTTCATTTTGGTATTTTATTTAAATTCTAGACTATCTAGTTTGTAATCTATCATTTTTTTTTGCATGGTTTTTCCTTCTGGCAATAAAACGAATTAAATTTAAAAGCGTCCTACCCTCTATCAACATGTTGAAGTAGGTACCTACTGTTGGAATTCTCAAAAACAAATCCGTCCTACTCTAACTTGTGTTCTATATGACTTTCTCTGTTACTCACATGGAGACTAGTCTACACTGTCAAGTGTTCGTTGTTTTTATAAGTACCTCTATCCTGAAGAGGTATGCATTGGTTTAGCTTTATTATTGATCACGCTGTTTAGTTAGAAGTACACGTCTCTCCTAACAGTATATTAAAATAAATATTATTTTAATTGAATCTATTGTTTCTGTTAATATCCCATAACCAACAGGTTATGGGCCCAGTGCAGTTAAAGTAAATTAATAGTGGAGTGAATTTAAAATAAAATAAAAGGACTTTTTAGTGCCTAATTTTAAAGACTTGTGGCTAAGTGTGTTTTCTGAGTGATTTTGAACAATAATTCAAAATGGACACTGCAAAGTCAAAAAGGAACATTAAGCCATTTAATGGGGACAAATATAGTGTGTGGAAACTAAGAATAAGAAATTTATTAAATGAACTTGATGTTTTGGATGTGATTGACAGTGAAACTCCGGTGATACAGGACAATGAATGGGTTCAAAATGAACGTATTGCAAAGAATACTCTAATAGAATATTTGTCAGACTCTTTATTAGGACTTGTGGGTGAAGACGATAGTGCAAAACAAATATTCGAAAAGTTGAACAATATTTATGAAAGGAAAAGTATTGCAACCCAGCTTGCTTTGCGTAAGCGATTACTAAACTTAAAACTGGAAGGTGATACAACCTTACTGAGGCATTTTCAGTCATTTGATGAATTAATCGTCGAATTAATGGCTGCTGGAGCAAAACTTGAAGAGGCAGGGGTCACTTTGTACCCATCTTTTTATGACACTACCCAGCGATTATGACGGTGTCGTAACAGCAATTGAAACATTGACCGAGGACAATTTAACACTCGCGTTTGTGAAAACTAGGCTGTTGGATCACGAAATAAAAGTGATTAATGGACGGCGAGACACGAGTATGAAAGTACTTCAAGCTGATACTATTCGTCAAGAATACATTAAACCTAGACATACTTACATAAATCGGAATGCTAACGCTAATAGACCGTATAAAAACTCCTACATAAAGAAAGACCATCAATATAAACACATTAAGTGTCATTGTTGTGGTAGAAAGGGCCATTTACAAAAGAACTGTTTTTACAACAAACAGAAGGGCAAAAACCATCAACAAAAAGGGAATAGAAACAATAGAACTGTTCAGACTGTTAATATCACAGATCAGGAAGGTGCTAAGACTTCGGGATTTGCTTTTATGACCGGAGAATACAGTAATAACCAAGAAAACCAAAGCTGCATCTCGTTTATTTTGGATTCTGGAGCCTCTGATCATTTAATTAATAGGCAAGATTTAGCGCAAGGTTTTGAGTCATTGGAAACACCAATAAACATTTCAGTTGCAAAAAACGGAACATATATTCAAGCGACAAAGAAAGGCAATCTGGCCGTAGTCAGCAATTTGGGCATAAAAGGTGATCTACAGGATGTACTCTACTGTCCCGAGATTCCGTATAACTTGCTTTCGGTCAAGAAAATGCAACAAGCCGGAATGACCGTTATTTTTGACAACAATTGTACGGTACAAGTCTTGAATAAGGGTAAGGTGGTAACAAAGGGTGAGTGTTTGAACAATTTAATTGGTATTAATTTTGTGCTTGACAAATGCGCTAACACATCGAATAGAGTCGTTAATAATAATTACGAATTATGGCATCAAAGACTTGGACATATCGGTAAATCCAAGTTTACACAGATAAAAAGCAAGCGAATGTTTTCTGATATCGAGCAATTGAATAATATTACAGTAAGTGATAAATTATGTGAAGCTTGTATAAATGGGAAACAAGCATGTTTGCCATTTAATAAATCAAAATCTAAAGTCATAAAACGACCTCTATTCAATGTTCATACTGACGTATGTGGTCCCATCACTCCTTCAACCGTAGACGGCAAAAACTATTTTGTTGTTTTTGTAGACGAATTTACGCACTACACTGTGACGTACTTAATAGCTCATAAATCAGACGTTTTTGCTGCGTTTCAAGATTTCGTCGCTAAGTCTGAAGTGCATTTTAATTTGAGAATAGTCAATTTGTATTCTGATAATGGCGGTGAGTATTTATCAAATGAAATGAAACAGTATTGTGTGAATTATAGTGTATTAGCTACCATTTAACAGTGCCGCATACGCCAGCATTAAACGGTGTTGCTGAGCGTATGATCCGTACAATAACAGAACGAAGTCGAGCTATGATCTCAGGTGCTAAGCTTGATAAAAGGTTCTGGGGCGAATCAGTATTAACAGCCACTTATTTAATTAATATAAGCCCAACAAAAGCACTGAAAACCGATAAAACACCTTTTGAAATGTGGCATGGTAAAATGCCTGTACTGAAATATTTGAAGGTATTCGGTTCAACTGTTTATTTTCTGAATAAAACAAGGAAAACCAAGTTTAATGAAAAGTCACAAAAAGGCATATTAATTGGTTATGAACCGAATGGCTATAAGGTGTGGGATATGGTAGATCAAAAGTTTGTAAAAGTCAGAGATGTTATAGTTGATGAGATTGATTTCTTATCTAGTAGGCCGTTGTTGCCTGACCAAATTATTTCAGATAATTATGGTAAATCTGACAAGCACTCGTATAAGAGGTTGTGCATAAAATCTGATAAGACAAAATCAGATGAAATTAAACAAACTGGCAGTTCTTCTGCACCATTAGGTCAACAACCTAATAAATCTGTAAGTGAAACAGATGCGTACCCAACCTGTAGTTCATTTGATCATCGACCTACTAATAATAATAAATCTGTAAGTGAAACAGATGTATATCCAAGCCGTAGCACATTTGATAATGACTTGACAAAATCTCAAAATGAATCGGTAAATGAAAATAGTTTAAGAAGGAGTGAAAGGATTAAAAATCTACCTACTGTGTCGTATAATGAAAATGAAGACAGTACCTTTAATTATTTATTGTGTGCAAAGTCTTTGCTTTGTAAAATACCAACGTGTTATAAAGAAATTGCATCTAGAGATGATAGGTATTCATGGGAAAATGCAATTAAAGAGGAAATAAATTCTCTCACTGAAAATGAGACCTGGACACTTGTAGAAAAACCCGTAAATAGAAATATTGTCGATTGTAAATGGATATTTACGATTAAAAATGATGAGTTTGGAAAACCTTTGAAATATAAAGCACGTTTAGTGGCTCGCGGTTTTAGTCAAGAATATTTAGTTGACTATAGTGAAACATTTGCACCAGTCGCAAGAATTACAAGTTTCAGATTTATGTTAGCCTTTGCGAATCAATTTAATTTGCTTCTTCATCATATGGATGTTAAAACGGCATTTTTAAATGGGAAGTTACAGGAAGAAATATACATGAAAGTTCCTGAAGGAATCCCATGTGCAGATAATCAGGTCTGCAAATTAAATAAGTCGTTATATGGATTAAAACAATCCGCACGTTGTTGGTTTCAAATGTTCGAACAAGCTTTGATAAATAAGGGTTTTCGGTACTCATCAGCTGATAGATGCATTTACATTTTAGATGCGGGTGATATAATGAAAAACATTTACGTAGTACTATATGTCGATGATCTCGTTATCTTAACTGCAGATTTAAATACCATGAATAGTTTCAAAAGTTATTTATTGAACCAGTTTAAAATGGTAGACTTAAACGAAATTAAGTGTTTCTTGGGAATTCGAATCGAAAGAACCGATAGTAAAATCACTTTAGATCAGGAACTGTACATAAAAACTATTTTAGAAAAGTTTAACATGAGTGACTGTAAACCTGTCAGCACACCCTTAGAAAGTAAAATTGATTACAACGAGTTAAATTCGTGTGAAATAACTGAAGCCCCATGTAAAAACCTTATCGGTTGTTTAATGTATCTTATGGTCTGCACTCGACCTGACTTAACTTTTTCTGTCAACTTATTGAGCAGATTTACGAACAAAAACAACCATAAACTATGGTCATACTTAAAAAGGTTATTACGGTACTTGAAAGGATCTATGGACCTGAAGTTAACATATGTCCGAAATAACAGTCAAAACTTTTTGTGTGGGTTTGTTGACTCTGATTGGGGTGGTAATGAATTGGACAGAAAAAGTACAACCGGTTATTTATTTCAATTATTTGGACAATGCACATTGTGCTGGCAAACAAAAAGACAACAAACAGTGGCTGCTTCATCTACTGAAGCTGAATACATGGCTTTGTTTGAAGCTGTTAGGGAAGCTCTTTGGCTAAAGTCTTTTATGACCAGTATAAACATTAAAACAACTAGTCCCATACCGATCTATGAGGATAATAATGGTTGTATAAGCATTGCAAACAATCCAACGAGTCACAAAAGATCGAAACACATTGATATAAAATATCATTTTTCTAGAGAACAGGTGGAGAACAATGTTATTAAAGTGAATTATATTTCCACAGGTAATCAGCTGGCTGACATCCTTACAAAACCATTGCCCACAGTGCGTTTTTCTCTCATGAGAGAGAAACTTGGAATCATATAGATAGCTTATATTAAAGTTGGATAATGTAAATATATATAGTTAAATATATAAATGGTCTGGTTAGGTTTTACTGGGTTTTCCCTAATCCTATGCAACAAATGTTGGACCATGATAAAATTGTACCCCAGATAAAGGAGAGCGTGTGATCTATTATTGTAAATAGATTATAAGTATTAATTATTTTAGAGAAAGTAGATTTATTTTTGAAGGGGCGTGTTGGAATTCTCAAAAACAAATCCGTCCTACTCTAACTTGTGTTCTATATGACTTTCTCTGTTACTCACATGGAGACTAGTCTACACTGTCAAGTGTTCGTTGTTTTTATAAGTACCTCTATCCTGAAGAGGTATGCATTGGTTTAGCTTTATTATTGATCACGCTGTTTAGTTAGAAGTACACGTCTCTCCTAACAGTATATTAAAATAAATATTATTTTAATTGAATCTATTGTTTCTGTTAATATCCCATAACCAACACCTACAACATGAATTTAATTTTTTTGACAACTTTACTCGATAACATTTGACTCCCTTTGTAGCTGATACTTTCTGATATATTTACCATTTACATTATTACAAGCGAAAGGACAGAATGTTGGAAGGTGATCTAGCTTGCCACACGACACGTAGTACAATTATTAGAGTATTTTTGCACTGGAAGCGTTTGTGCCCGTCCTCATTGCAATTTAGATATCTAAGAACCTCTTCAGGTTCGCGAAAGTAGGCGGCTTGAGCACCTACTCGTACAACACGATCTTCTATACCGTTTGACAACTGATATTATAACAACTGATATTATTTACCTAACTTAAAACTGATATGTAAATCTAATATAAGTACTTTAGTTTCTAGTTATAAGATAATTGCAATGCCCTGTCAGGGCGTTTAACTGCCATATATGTTAACACCCTACTGCACCTACTCATGACAGCAATAAGCGAATATGAATAATATGAATGTGAATAAATAATCCACCCATTTATAACCTGTTATGCTACACCTGTTCAATAAATTGATTTCAGCGTATTAGTAGTGCTCAAGGGAATCACTATATCGATCTTTTTCTTCTGACCAGAACAAAAGCTCTGCGTAATCGTCACGGCAAGGGAATGACTCTATAAGTTGTATCTTCCACACTGACCATGAAATATAGGACCGTGCCGAGACCCCGATACCAAGACTTGGCAAGCTCTGTAAGTTTGGGAAGTGCCGTCTCTCTTTCAGTCCATCCAAAATTTCAGTACACTCCTTTACTTTGGTGGGCCACGTCAAAATCGTGATCTTCCGACATTGAATTCAGGAAAGACATTATTTAATGATATTATCTGGCTAATGAATTAATACTCAAAGTTACGACGGACACTTTAAAAATAATCTGTGGCTAGTCACACGGTGTGTAGTAGGAAATATAGTTTTGGTACTAAAAAAAATGATTTTTATTTCCTATTCAAACGTAAGGCACCCAAATAAATAAGTTAAATATATGTTGTCATGCACTCATAGTCAGCTCACATAATTTTTACCACTATGTACAGTACCGTAAGCAACAAACACATATGTTTACACTTTCTAACCATAAACAAGGCGAAAGATGAAATGTAATGTAAATAAAACCCAGCTCGATAATACCGTAATAATAATCCGTCACAAAAAGATTTACATAATTACTAGGCCAAATTTCAGCTCAATCGGAAACCGCGAAGTGGGTCAAGTTTAACTTAGTATATTCGCGTTTCTTGTTTGCTTGCTTACAGACAAGATCGACACCGGAATAGGTAAAACCACGAGAAACTAACTATAAGCTACAATCAATCATTTTGACTAAGATGAATATTTACACCTTTTAATTTTACTAACCATGACCTATTCGCTATAGTCAAAATCGGCCTCTAAATATTCTGCTACAATGTTTTTTTTTTGTCTAATATGAAATTGCTCCACAAATTTCTTTTTCTAAATATTGGTTTTTAGTAAGTTTTTGCGTTCAGATGGTTTGATTTTATTTATATTCTACAGAACTTTTGGTTTGTCCGTTTCCTTACACACTTGCCCTGTTTATGAGTTTCACGGAAATTAATAAACTTACGAACCTAATCAAGGTTATAGGTAAAAGATAGAACTAGTAAATAAAGTATCAAAATATTTACAAATAGCCCAACAACTAAATTGTTTTCTACTTGTTAACATTCAATGTATTCGCTTTACGACGCTTCACATTGGCTTCGCACATTGTCGCAATTATTTACGAGCTTAAATAATAGTTTGCGGACCTCACTTGGTATGGTTATTGTTAATATGAGTCATTTATTTAAAATAAACATTTGGTGATACCACAAAGAAATATCTGTCAACATTATTTGACTAGCCAGACTCTAGTTTAGAAGTTGAGCGGCGCTTGGAGAACGAGAGTACAACTTTTGAAAATTTGAATTTAGAAGCTTGTCATCATCGGAACTACTACTATAAATATAAAGCCTCTCCGTCTCCATGCGCTCATACCGTCTTGGGCTCACATTCACATCGCGGAGTTCATACGATGAACTCCGCGACCTCGGCAACCGTCTTTCCCGTCGATCGACTACATCATGCAATCTGTGCTGATCACGAGGTGTGTGCTTCGACGGCCTACGAGCGTGAAACTCTCTCACGATATACTGCGCGATCATAACTGCCTCCATCATGTAAGTGTTTGCGGCTTTGCCTACCTTCAGGCTCCCTTCCGCTCCCTCACTTAGCATGACTTCCGCGGCGAATGTCGATGAACTGCCTCCATCATGTAAGTGCTTGCGGCTTTGCCTACCTTCAGGCTCCCTTCCGCTCCCTCACTTAGCATGACTTCCGCGGCGAATGTCGATGAATCTCGAATTCATCGTATCTCCTCTCTCGCGCTCCTCTCTGGGCTCAGTATCAGTGCCCTCCTTATTTCTCAGCCTCCATCACTGAAACTTGCACTTAAACAGTGATTACACTGATAATTTATTTATCAGCATGCATACATCGGTGCTTCGATCATAAAAATGAAACAAATTTATCGTATAGGGAACAAAGCCAGGAAAGGGTCCAGCTGGTAAACTCCTTAGTTACTAGTCCGTCATTTCGAGGAGTCCTACCAGATTATCTTGTATTGTACATTATTACAAACGTGAAAGTTTATGATCATATAGTTATATATACCTTCAACTTTAAAAGGCAATAGACCATCATAAAACTTATTCAGTAACCAGACATCAGAACAGACACAGTGTTATGGTTACAAATCATAGGGTACTCATTCAAAGGAGGGACAAATAGGAGCCGAGGGTTTCTACGGGCGCACCTCATCCCCTCTACGCGAACGAAACCGCGAAGAAAAGCTAGTTAAATTTCTTATTCACCAAGTGCCAAAAACTTACTTCCAGTTTCTCGAATTAACCCATAATCATTTCTAATATATCTTTGGGGTAAGTTCTCAGAACCTACTCGTATATTATGGTAGGATTCCAGAAAACCTCGATGATGGTCGTGAGCTTGAGATTTTAAGACCGATCTCGAGAATGTGTTGGTATGTAACTCGCAAAATAGTCTGATTGCTATCACATTGTTGGTCGCCTTGAGCGGCATAGTAATAACAAGCCGATACGTAATAAAACCCTACAACTTACGAGTGCAGCGGTCAGCGCATTGATAAGCAACTGGAATATTTTATCTAGGCACCCACTTTGTTGTTTATATTTTATTTATTTATTCATAGTTACCTTATGTTGTATTATTTGCGATTCGTACACTTTGAACTTAGTTAAGTATTTAGTTAAACGATGTGCATGTATTTCTCTAGTTAAGTGAATTGTATTCTTTTGGAGAAATAAATTCTTAAACCATAACCATGTATGTATCTTTGTAGTATTTTAATTCCATTCTCACGAAAATTATCATCTTCACGTTTCAAAGTACAGTCTTAGTAAAAGAACAGAATAGAGTAGACCCTAGTATGGTATGGTACATTCAAAGTCAAAGTAGTTTATTCTTTAATTTAGGCATAATTACAATGCACTTATGAATGTCGGCTGTTTTGCAAAACAGTAAGTATATTTTATACATAAAATTACATGGTTTTTTCAGTTGGAGGGCTACGTATATTTTGTGTGTTCATTCAAGAAACAAAGCCCAGAAACATTAATAAAAGAGAAATAGTTCTCGCATAAGCAATGTTCAGGTATTTAGTTACCTATACTAGAACTCGTAATATCACAGATACACAATCTGAACCACCAAAACATAATTAAGATAACTATCTAAAACCCAACAAAAGAATATGGTCGAACACTATAACTTTACGGACATTCACCATTGCATTTTTAAGTGAAAGTTTGTATTTCTAATTGAATGTACATAATTATATTATATCCCTTTAGTTGGTAATTAAAATGCCATAGTATTAGTAGCCCTTGAATTATTTCACAACACAAATTTAAGAGGATATTTGATATTATGCATTAATATATATAGACACTTTATCATAACAGCAATATTATAAGTAGAACATAAAAACAATCAAAGTATACAAAGACGAACCCGTCATTATTTATAAGGGATTTCTTTTAGTTAAGCTCCGAGTAAATGGGAGTGAAAGGTATCAGTCGCTTCGCCCGCGCGGTTGAGTGCGTACGTGCGCGAGAGTAAATATTCTCGTTGTGAAGATGTCGTCCACGATTAAGTGTGCGTCTTGTAATATCGTGATTAATGAAGTGTTGGCATTTTTGAGAAATAAAATGGAAGTCATGGACAGTGAAAGCTTAATAAGAATATGTAGTACGGGATTTCGTGCCGAAGAAATAGGAAAGGCTAAGTGTCTACTGTTCGAATGTATTGGTGATGAAAATAATAAAATGATCTCGAGAAGAAAAGAAAAAGAAAAACGTGACCTGGAGGACATGATTACTTTGCTGCAAAATACGAATGCGGAGAAGATCCCGATATTCGTCGCTAAAGATTTACATCTTCTACCCCCGGTTCATTTTGATCACCTGGATGCAACTAGAATTTTAAAGGATATACTAGTTTTACAATCGCAAGTGCGGAATATCAATGAGACGTTTGTCACCAAAGATCAGCTTAGTGTACTTCGAGAGGAGATGCTAAAGCAGGATAAACAGCATAATTCAATAAATGGGATCGATAATTCCGTTGTAAGTACGCCGACTGCCATGCCATATTCGAATGCGAAGGTTAACATGAGAAGAGGTGCATATTTTGGTTGCCCAAAATTAAAAACAACGGATCTACTTGACAGCGGCCCAATGGGATTGACCTTCAATAGCATAGCGGGGTCAACGATCGAGGGTGAGCGAGCGGTCGACGACCGGCATCGATCCGTCTCTCCCTCACCAACTTCGCGATCGACGCATCTAGCCGTCTCGCCTCCGTCCCATAGCGCACAACAGCCGGCGCATAAGCAGCTGGGAGATAACGAACCGGTAACTAGTGCAGATAGCGTAATGGAGCGAAACTCGACGCTAATAAATGAAGATAATGCACCAGCTTATAGGCCAATAATCGATGATAAAAAGGAGAATATAGTGTCATATGCAAATACACTGCGAAAGGAGGGGATTTGGAAAACAAATGACGATAAGGATGAATGGAAACTTGTGCAAAGAAAACGTTTTAATAATAAGTTTATTGGCGCCACGGGCAGTGCAGTTACATCGAAAGAGGCTAAGTTTAAGGCGGCGGAGGTCAAAGTCCCTTTGTTTATTTCGTACGTGCATACGGATGTAACTGACAGCGATGTTATGAACTACATTTATGAAAAAACGAAGGAGAGAGTGTCACTGTCTAAAATAAGGATGAAGAAAGATAAGGGCTACAACTCGTATAAGGTTTACGTAAACAAATCTAAGTTAGGTATTTACCTGAGCGACCATTTGTGGCCTGAAGCGATAACATTTAGGCGATTTGTTTACATGAAAGCAGCTGACAGTATAGCTGGGAAACCGAGTGATCAAGGTCTTACTAACAACTTAAAATAATGGCTAATGTCTGCAAAATGGTAAGCTTTAACTGTAGGTCGCTAAAGAGAGCTATGGAGGGAGTGAGAAAGCTATGTAAAAGCGCGGATATTTTGTTTCTCTCCGAAACGTGGCTATGCCCATTTGACCTTCCATTGCTTGGTACGGTCGACAGCGAATTTGGCTGGACGGGAAAGTCGGCGGTGGACGTATCGGCGGGCCCCTTGATCGGAAGACCGTATGGAGGGGTTGGTGTATTGTACAGAAGATCTGCGTTTGAGCTGGCTACAGTAGTGGAGTGTAAAAGTGATCGAGTGTCGGGTGTGAAATTGACGTCGCGCGGAAAGTCGTTTTTAGCGTTCAGTGTGTACATGCCTACAGACTCTAAGGACAACGTTACGGAGTTCACGGATAGCCTAAGTGCATTATCGTCAGCTATTCTTGAAAATGGTGATGTTCAAGCGGTATACGTTATGGGCGATTTTAATGCACATCCGGGTGAGCCGTTTTACAATGAGCTAATAGCCTTTTGCTCGGAACAAAGTTGGATATGTGCTGATATTGAGAAATTGGGGCTAAAATCCGATACCTACACGTATATTAGTGATAGTCATGGCTGCAAAAGATGGCTGGACCACTGTGTAGTGTCAGTGTGTGGTTGGGACACAATTAAAAATGTATCGGTCATGCATGATGTGTTTTGGTCAGACCATTTTCCCATATGTTTAGAGTGCGACATAGATATTTTAGAACCGGTTTGTAATGTACCTTTTATAAATGTAAATAGTCAAATAATGTGGGGTGATCGCAACCAAGAGCAAATCAATGAATATAGCGAAATATGTAACGAAAAGCTGAAAGAGTTGGATTTTCCTCCTCAGTTGAGAGAATGTTGTGATGGAGTTTGCCAAAATGAAGACTACCTCGCTATATTAGAGGATATGTACTCTAGAATAATAAATATTTTAAGTGAAGCGTCTAGAATGACTTATAGAAAAAAGAAATGTAGAAAGGGAGGATATATAGCGGGGTGGAACAAATATGTGTCAGAGGCTCACAGGGAGGCGCGGCTGCGTTTTCAGATGTGGGAGCTTGTAGGAAAACCCTGCCAAGGTGAGGCTTTCGAACGTATGTCACTGACGAAGAAGATTTTCAAGTCAAGGCTAAAGTGGTGCCAGGATAGGCAAGACCAATTGCGAATGGACAGCCTAGCCTCGGCGCACAGTGACCTTGACTTCAAAACCTTTTGGAAAGGCACGCGCAGTCTGAACGTAAAGCCGGGCCTGCCTGTGAGTGTTGACAACAAATGTGAGCCCAATGACATTGCTGAACTCTTTAGGGAACATTTCGAGGTCAAGTCGCTTCTAGGCGCTGGTTCTTGTGCTGCAGACAATACTGAGACGGTCGCGGCTGGGAGAAGTTTTAGTTTCACTGCAAAGATGACGGCTGCTGCCATTAATAAAATGCAGAGAGGAAAGTCGCCCGGCCACGACGGTCTCAGTATCGAGCATTTTAAGTATGCAGGTATGCACTTACCGCGAGTATTAGCCATGCTTTTTAATTTCTGTCTTTGTCACTCATACTTACCGAACCAGTTAATGAAAACAGTAATTGTTCCAATTGTGAAGAATAAAACAGGTGACCTCTCGGATAAGGCTAATTATCGGCCGATCTCACTTGCGACGACAGCTGCGAAAGTGCTCGATAGTATGCTTGACTCTCTTCTTGAGAAGCACCTAAATATCCATGACGCGCAGTTCGGTTTTAGGGCGGGGCTGTCGACCGAGAGTGCAATACTTAGTCTGAAGCATACTGTCGGGTACTACACAGCCAGAAAAACGCCTGTTTATGCCTGTTTTCTTGATTTATCCAAGGCGTTCGATCGCGTGGACTATAATATTCTTTGGAGGAAACTCGGGAAAACAGGCATGCCCGGTGAGTGTGTAAATATACTCAAATACTGGTACACAAATCAGTCTAACCAGGTGAGATGGGCCGACGCACTATCTAGTGAATACCGGCTGGAGTGTGGTGTTAGGCAGGGTGGGCTAACGTCTCCCAAACTGTTCAACTTATATGTGAACGAGCTAATAGTTGGCCTTAGCAGCATCCATGCGGGATGCTATATAGACGGCATAGCTGTCAATAACATAAGCTATGCCGACGACATGGTGCTGCTGGCGCCATCTGTTGGCGCGCTTACGAAACTGTTGAGCCTTTGTGAGACGTATGCCCGGTCCCATGGCCTACAGTATAATGCCAAGAAGAGTGAGGTGATGGTGTTTAGTGCTGGGAAAATTAAGCCTTACCACGTTCCACCTATTTCGCTGGATGGTGAGCCGTTGACGCGTGTAGAAAAATTTAAGTATCTAGGTCACATTATTACGAGTGACTTAAATGATGACCTAGATATTGAACGAGAACGAAGAGCGCTGTCGGTTCGTAGTAACATGCTGGCCCGGAGGTTTGCTCGTTGCTCTACGGAAGTGAAAGTCACTCTATTTAAGGCATACTGCCAATCCTTTTACTCGAGTAGCCTATGGACCAGGTACACGAAGCGAGCCTACAGCGCCCTCAGAGTTCAGTACAACAATGCATTCAGAATGTTGCTGGGCCTGCCGCGCAGGTGTAGTGCGTCCGGCATGTTCTGCGAGATGCGCACTGACGGCTTCCAGGCCATCATGCGCAAGAAGATTGTGTCTCTCCTAGGACGGGTAAGGCAGAGCACCAACAGTATTCTGAATGCAATTGCTGACAAATATGATTGCCCAATATTAATATACTGGATAGGGCAAGTCAAACCGGTGGCTCGCACTATCTATTGATTCTCAATTTATTTAATTATACAATTTTAATCTGTTTATACAATTTTAATTTGTCAATTTTATTTTATTTCCATTATTTCATTTTATTAGATTTAAAATCAATTACTTATTTTGTTCTAGTGTTTGTAATCTGACATTTTATTTTAATTGGAATTTTGAAGGAATTTTATTGAAAATTTGTTTTAATGTATTAACGTATTTTATGAATTCTCAATTTATTTAGTTATACAATTTTAATTTTACAATTTTAATCTTTTTATGCAATTTTAGTTTGTCAATTTTATTTTAATTTCTTTATTTCATTTTATTAGGTTTTAAATTTATTACTTATTTTGTCGTTGTTTTTGTAATCTGACATTTTATTTGAATTGGAATTTTGATGGAATTTTATTGGAAATTTATTTTTAATGTATTAACGTATTTATTATTATTTTTAAACTAACATAGGTATAAGTATTTTACTAAAAAAATAATGTATGGATCATAGTTATCTGAAAATAAAGAATTATTATTATTATTATTATTATTATTATACGAATATATTGAACGCTTAATTATGCATACCCTTAAGGTAGTCGTTTAATTATATAAACAAGTGTATTTACTTTTTTTTTGCAAATTTATCTCAAACGTTAAATCAAAAATTCCACAAAATAATTAAAAACATTTAGCACTTTCGCGTCGTTTAGGGATGAAATTAATACTTATTCTTAATACTCGTTAGTCGTATTCATTGTGTGAAGGCCGATAATTCGAAATTTGCGGGCGGGATAAGCAAGTGATTATAAGAATACAAGCCTATCCCAACTTCTGATATATAAGGAATCGATACGTTTAATTAAAACAACGACAGTTGATAACAAATGGTGTTTATTCGCACAATGAATACAACTTGTGAGTAGGCATAGACCTCATTAAATAGTATTAATATTGATTATACCCAATCAATACGAGAGCGATACTGACCTGTACTTAATTCAGTAGGCTTGAACTAATAATTAGCCCTTAAATAACCAACAAATCCAACAATGCCTCCACGGCGAGCAACCGACCGACCACGGACAATGTCCGTTAGCGAATGTCTCTTATTCCCAGCCACGTGACCGGTCGCCATTGCTCGGAGTGGAAGGGGGCGATCACGTGACTATCACGTGATCGTTCATTGCAACTACTTTTAAATTAGAAATTATCCTTACACTATATGTGTCGACGCTCGCAAGGGAATCAAAACCTATAGCACTCGCAGGTGACCTAGAATCATGAAATCCTGCAAGAAGCAACATCATGTAGCACAAGTGTAGAAAAATACGAAAAATTAAAATCACCCCTTTCTTCAAAATTTGAAATTTATAGCCTAACAAGCGGCGATGCGGCCCAGGGATAGTGACGCTACAAACAGTTTTCATGTGGCAATAATGTGCATACGTCATATATCTGAATTATTGAACGTCAGTAGCGATTGATCAAGGATTAGTCGTGACCTGAATTCAAAACATTGTTTACCGGAATGCTGCTCAATTCTTCGTTCAACTTGCGAAATAATTACTGAACCCTGTTGTGTATTATTACACTCGACTTTCATCACTGTGGATAGTGTTGGCTTTGTTATGCATAAATCACTTGAAATTTGCGGAATCTTTAGTCCTGTTTTCTTTGTTTGCATCATTGACAATAGGGTCATTGTCAGATTTAGGTGCGCGTCTTTCCGGTGGACATTTGCGAAATCAAGGATTCCAGGGCCTAATTTTCTGATTAAACGCCTGTGAGAATAAAGAACGATCCCTCTTCTATAATCCGATGTAATAGCGACATAACCTAGATTCATACAAGCTCTTAACTTTTGACCACCGAAGGGACAAATTTTGTTTTTTGAACTGACAATGACCCAATTACAGACTTTCAACGTCAGTTACCGAAATTTTGTCGTTGCCAGTAAAATAAATTTTGACGACGCGTTTGGCTGGATTGTAGACACCTGCCTACTGAGCCGGCCAGGGCAAATATTTGTGTGTAGAACTCCAATATTTGTGCTTGGGTCATGGTTGTTCTATGTATTTAAGTATATATTTATCTATATAAGTACGTATATCGTCGTCTAGTACCCATAACACAAGCCTTCTTGAGCTTAATTTGGGACTAGATCGATTTGTGTGACGTGATCCGATATTTATTATTTATTTATTATTTTTATCTGTCAATTATAATTTCACAGACAAAATCACAATAACGCACTTTCTAATCCTGTATCAAAATTCTATACACTATGGTACCCGCTACAGACTTTAATATTTATAAGACATCTCTCTACTCTTATAATTTCAAAAAGAGAACACAATTAGGTCTTAAAATCTCGTACCATGCTTAGGCCACTCGGCAAGCCTCGTGACCTAAACGCGGTACTCGACTTTAAGAACCTTCATTGTGCAACGTTTGCATATAATATTATTAGTACCTTCATTTCCCATAAGATGTAATGCAATGATTGTTATATAACAACGTTTCTTATAATTATATAATAACATTTGATATACCTAATGTTTAATTTCATATAACAACTATAAGCATAATATTTTCTTCGGTTTCCGCGACTGTCACACATTTAAATAAAACAATTTAAACGGATTATATCGCGTATATTAATTATTTGAGCCTCCCTGACGACAAAACAACAAGACTGGAAACCATGGGCCTCGAACGGTGTAAAACAAATTAGTGTTAAAAGTAGTAGGTATATGTAGAGTTTTTATTTAAAAGTATTTCATAGTAATAAATAAGGCAATATGGGAGTTTTCTTTGGCGGTTCTTTCTCCTCAGTAAGCCTTTAGTGAACCGCTGGTAGATATTTTAAATAAAATAATAAATGCCCTTCTGGCACATGTGTAACTGTCTTTACACATTAGGCCCATCTGGCATGTATGAACACCTTTATTTTAAATTAATATTTACAAAATGGGTAGTTTGCACAAATGTAACTTTGACAGAGAAAAATTGTGTTTTTCTCAGTCAACCTTTGACAACGGTATCTGTAAAGGTACTGAAACGTCAGGGAGGCTCAAATAATTAATATACGCGATATAATCCGTTTAAATTGTTTTATTTAAACTATAAGCATACTATAATTGGGTATAATTTCTATTAGTATAAAAGACATTTGATATATCGCTGTAACACCAAAGATTAGTGGCAGTGGCACCTTACTCGTAGAACCAATGGCCGTTGGGGGGTTCTCGAGTGGCGACCGCGTGTAGGAAGTACCTCAACAAGGTGGACCGACGACCTGGTTAGGATCAAGGGCAGCAAGTGCATGAGGGCGGCGCATGACCGATCACTGTGGAGGCATCCTATAACCATCTTTTGATGTCCAGCTATCCCTGTATACCAAAATTGGTTAAATATCATCCAGGCGTTTCGGCGTGATGACTGGACAGTGGAAATTATGACCAACAGTTCGCCAGATTGGCATGGCGCCTCGCGCCCATGCAGAACAAATGACGATCCTGCATCGTGCTACTAAGATTCATCCTGAAATCATGACCCCTCTGCATAGCAAACTGATTTTCAATACGAATCTAGATCATCATAATAATTATAGACCTGACCTACGACCTTACCTACTTGACCTACGATCCGATGGATGGGCATCAATATACACGGTGTCCTGTATTTAATGAACAACCTTCTAACCCCCGAAAGCACTTTAGAATGGTCCATAAAATAGGAAAATAGGACTCTTTTTAGCGTTTTAAAAAGTCCCGTGATTTTTAAGATAAACGGACTACATATATTCATATTCTTTTTATTTGGGGCCATATAAAAAAAATGGAAGCAGAGTAGTCAACGTTTTTTAAAATAGGTAGTTATTGTTTATCTTAAAATGTTTATGTGACTGTACATAATGAAGGGTATTAAACACGAGTATGGGTTTATGAAACGACCCGAAGGCAAGTTTCATAATAACATCACACGAGTGTTTTAATGCCTAATTATGTACAGTTACATACACTACTTTATCTAGCCCCATATCATAAGCCTCCATGACGCATTCACGAGTCGCACATTATGACAAATATTACCCGATAATGGCGGTATTAAAGTTTTCTGGCAGCTGTCATAGTTTTATTTTCAATTCAGAGACAAACTAGGGTCAGCCCCAACTATCATATCGTTCGATATCTTTACTTACGTGCGACATTTGTCTAATTTGGATAGATAAACTACTATTATTGGTTAGAAGGTTATCCATTAAATGAGGGACACCGTGTATAATGACGGCCATTTGTCAGATCTCTGTATATAAATCAGAATACAGACGTTTCGTGAATTCAATCGAGAATAGCGAGTCTATGAATTACCGAATTATCTTCAAAGGCGCGACCAGACTAAACAACAATTGTATGTCTGTCTGTCAACGTTTGACGACTCGGTTGGCGCAGTTTGAAGACACTTGTCTACTGAGCCGGCGGTCCTTGGTTCGATCCCGGCTTGGGCAAATATTTGAGTGTTGAACTACTTTTGTTGAAGTTTTCTATGGATAGGAAAAATCTTAATAGCGTGATGCAGGATCGTTTGCCCCCTATGATATAAAATAAATAAACAAAAAAAAACAAAAAAAAAACGCGGACGAAGTTGCGGACGCCTCGTAGTGTATTATGTATATCGTCGTCTAGTACCCATAGTACACGCTTTGCTTAGTTTGGGACTAGGTCGATTTGTGTATGATTGTCCGTTAAGAGGCCTTATTCCTTTAAAAAAATTTTTTTCATATTATGACCAATATAATGATAATTTCAACCAAGTTTTTGAAGTGAATAATACTTTTTCCCGAGTTCTAGGTAGTAACATAGCTATTTCATGCTTTCATTGCTTGCAGTCGAAAATAAGTTGAAAAAACTAATTTTCCGCGTGAATTTTGACAATTTCGACTAGTTTTTGAATCAAAAATTATTAATGAAAAATTCAAACTGTAGGTTTCTAATATATACCAATAAATCGCAAAAGCCCTGTTCTAGGTAGTAACATCAATGATATGTTAAGAAACATGTTTGATCATAGAGAAAAGTGTCGAAAACAATCAGGTTTTAAAAGGAATAAGGCCTCTTTGGTGTACACTTCTTTTATAGAAAAAACAATCCACCGAATGCTTCAGTTGATAGAATTTTCATATCATAGACAAATTTTTTCATCGGAAGTCATACATTTTTCAGAAATCTCGAATATTTCAACCGATAGATTAGGTTAGGTTAGATTAAGTTTGTGTTAATAGCATTCCAAAATACTTTATAGTTTATAGAAAAAAATGCTATCGATGAAATGAAAATTTGATGAAACGTTTCTCTATTAAAAAAGGGTAAATCATTTATTTAGTTATATTACTGTTGAGTTTCTTTCGGCTTTCTTCTCAACAGCGGTCTCCTCTTGGGAAATGCCGGTAGATTCACAATGTGACTTGTAAAAGTGCCCCTGTGGCCTACTTACTTTGGTGCCCCTTAGCACAGGTATTATTTTTACTTAAAAAGGGGAGCACATGTAAAATAATGTACTACTTAGGAAAGAAATAAATCATTTACATTTTTCATTTTTCATTTTTCACTTACTGAATAAATTATTTCATTTCATTTCATAATATGGGTCATTGTGAGATTTAGGTTCGTCTTTCCGGTGGACATTTGCGAAATTAAGCATTCCAGGGCCTAATTATCTGATAAAATGCCTGAGAATAAAGAACGTTCCCTCTTCTATAATCCGATGTAATAGCAACATAACCTAGATTCATACAAGCTCTTAACTTTTGACTACCGGAGGGAATTTTCTTTTTGAACTGACAATGACCCATACGTACTATACGTAGGTATAAACGGATCCTTCGCTCGGTGAGTTCCGACAGAGCAACTAGCGACCCTCATAAAGGAAGAGTCTTGGCAGAAGGGAGTCATGTTCCGGCGTTTCCGCGGACTAACTGACTCATCGGATTCGCGTAACACATCGCTGCTAAAAATAGTTTATCTTTTTAGGGTTCCGTATCGTCAGGGTGCTAACGGTATCGCTAAAACCCAATAAGGGGTTTTACAACCCAAGCCATGTTGCGGATTTTTAGTAAATTTTTGGTAAGAGGCCTCATTCCTTTTAAAATGCTGATTGTTTTAGACATTTTTCTCTATGATAAAACATGTTTCTTAACATATTATTCATGTTACTATCTAGAACAGGGCTATTGTGATTTATGGGTGTATATTTGAAACCTACAGTTTAAATTTTTCATTGATAATTTTTGTTTGAAAAACTACTTGAAATTGACAAAATTCACGCGGAAAATTTTGCTTTTTCAACTTATTTTCGACTACACGCAATGAAAGCATGAAATAGCTATGTTACTACCTAGAACTCGAGAGAGATGATATGAAAAAAAAACAAATGAGGCGCAAAGTTAACGTAACCGATCACGTTTGTTGTATGGGAGCCCCCTTAAATATTTATTTTATTCTGTTTTTTAGTACTTGTTGTTAAAGTGGCAACAGAAATACCTACATCATCTGTGAAAATTTCAACTGTCTATCATGGTTCATTCATGAGGTACAGCTTGGTGACAGACGGACAGACAGACAGACGGACAGCGGATGCTTAGTAATAGGGTCCCGTTTTTACTTTATGGGTAGGGAACAATACAATACAATACAATAATTCTTTATTGCACACCAACAAGAAAAATGTTACAATTGAAACCTTAATTTATAAATGGTAGACAATAGGCGGTCTTATCGCTAAAGAGCGATCTCTTCCAGACAACCTTTGGGTAGAAGAATAAGTAAAAATAAACAATGAAAGAGTAGGTGGTGAGATAAAAAATCAGCAACATAAATAACATAAAGTATAAGTCATACACATACTTAAATAAATATATATAAAGATAAACATACATATATACAAATAATATACATTTATATAATATAGGCAAAATTACACATATACACAAGAAAAATAATAATAAAAATAAAATTAAAAATTTAAAAAACCCCCGACACAACCTGTAAAAAGAAAGAAATAAAATCAACGAAATGGGCCTTTACAATGAACAGTAGAAAAAGAATCCAAGCGTCGTTGCGTTCGGGGGACCGCTAAGTACCTAACCTAAGTGAAATGAAATATATTTTTCAACGCAAAATTGTAAGTATGCATTTTTTTGGGGCTTCCCACTTTACGATTTTAAGTAAGCACATTGCATTTCATTTACTTAGCGGTCCCCCGACGCAACGAAGCTTGGATTCTTTTTCTACTGTTCATTGTAAAGGCACATTTCGTTGATTTTATTTCTTTCTTTTTACAGGTTGTGTCGGGGGTTTTTTAAATTTTTAATTTTAATTTTATTTCATATTTTTTAAACAAACAGAAGTTTTTTCCCGGAATTTTCTACATTTAACACTTTTTTGGTTTTATACCGTTTAAGGTCCATAGTTTCCAGTCTTTCCTCGAGCTTGATCCTTGACTACCTATGTGTACGACAACAGGATCCCAAGCCAGTGGTAACGAAAGCCGTCTTCTCTAAGATTGAAATTAGCCTTTAGCAACATTCTGGGAAAAAATCGTTAAAGTCAAATTAGTTAATGCTTATAATGACAAAATGGCTAAGTTATTAGCCAAGACAATCAAAATATATACTTTAAAATGCACTGGATGAGTTGAATGAACCTGCTACTTATGGCCTTAAACAGAACGGTTTCCATTCTACAGGATCCAAATAGTACGGGTGGCTTACTTAGCTCCATAAAAATTGTAGTAGTGCTAGGTAACGACTTAGTTTTGAAAGACCTAATCATCGATAACCCATACCATGGGATTAACCCTTAAAAAAAATTACATCCCCACTTTTTTACGTGTAGGGCATGTACACAAAAAAATAGATTTTAAATTTTTTTTCTTCCACTATGTCTCTGCTAAGCCGTAGACAGACGGACGGACGGACATGGTGAAACTATAAGGGTTCCTTGTTGACTACAGAATCCTAAAAAGCTGGTATTCACTTAGGCGAGTACTTTTGCCAAAGCTACGTGTCCTTTAGTCGCGTTAAAATCTTGCAAGGTGTTGCTATTTGTGACCTCAATCAAAGGAACCTGTTCAATAGTCCTAATGACAATTCAGCTTTAGCAGAATTGCAAAACTTAGAAATAGTGACCCAGTATTGTGACAGAAATTAAAAAAGTTTTTCTGAGACTCGGTTAAATATCGATTGTACTTTCTTACGTACAATCAAAGGAACCTCTTCAATAGTCCTAATGACAATTCAGCTTTATAGCAGAATTGCAAAACTTAGAAACAGTGACCCAGTATTGTGACAGAAATTAAAAAAGTTTTTCTGAGACTCGGTTTAATATCGATTGTACTTTCTTACACAAACGTTAATTGCTCATCAGAAACAATCAGACGAGCTCAAACACCATGGGTTTATTCTGTGCTGTTAAGGAGTTCCTACGGCCATCTTCAGCTGCATGGTACCAAATTATTGTAGGTACTGTCAAAATTTTATTAAATTGTTGATTACGCTAATAAAACTTAACATTTAACCAACATTTGAAATTCTTGGCTTAGATCCTTTCACAACTAGATGGCAGGGCCGTATTTACCCCTAGGCCCACAAGGCCCGGGCCTAGGGGCCCAGCTAGTCTAGGGACCCAGTCCCAGACGCAGGACTTGTACCATAATAATGTTCTCCTTATAGGGGAGGGGGCCCCAAATGCCAAGTGCCTAGGGGCCCTAGCCCTCTTAGTCCAGCCCTGCTAGATGGTTATCATAAGATCTTCTCTTAGTGAGTTTTAAGGAAAATGCTAATAAAACGACATTTATCCAGCGTTTGGAATTATTGGCTTCAATATTGGTTGAGATCCATTAACAACTACCTGGTCATCATGAGACCTTCATTTAGTAAGTGATATTAAAAATGCTAATAATACTTAACAATTAACCAACATTTGGAATCCTTGGCTTCAATATTGGCTGAGATCCATTAACAACTACCTGGTCATCATGAGACCTTCATTTAGTAAGTGATATAGAAAATGCTAATAATACTTAACATTTAACCAAAATTTGGAATCCTTGGCTTCAATATTGGCTGAGATCCATTAACAACTACCTGGTCATCATAAGATCCTCATTTAGTGAGTGATATAGAAAATGCTAATAATACTTAACATTAAACCAAAATTTGGAATCCTTGGCTTCAATATTGGCTGAGATCTTGTCACTTGTTCCAATTAAAGCTGAATATCTTGGAAACTACTGGTCCTACTTCCACCAAACATAGCTAAGAACCATCTCGACGGCAAAGTCTTTCGATTAAAAAAAACCGCACTTAAATTGGTCCATCCGCTTGGGCGCTACGATGGCGCAGACAGATACACAGATACACAGATACACAGATACACATGTTAAACTTATAACACCCCTCTTTTTTTCGTCGGGGGTTAAAAACAACACAGCTGATATCCAACTTAGCTAAGAAAATTACCAATAGCACACAATAAGCTATGGGAGCGACAAGTAGTAATCTTTTAATTTAATCTTAAAAACAGATAGTGATTTAGCCTTCTTCAGATCCAATGGAAGAGAATTCCACAATAGAATGGCTTTAAATGTAAAAGAATTCGAATAAAATTTAGACTTTGCAGCCGGAACAGAGAGTAAATAATTTTGAGCGCATCTAACTGATAACAGGTAACTAAAACGATCTTTAAGGTAGCGGGGAGTTGCAGGGTTAAAAAGAATACTATAGAGAAGAGACAGAATATGAAAGTTTCGACGAAGGCGGATAGGGAGCCACTTGAGTTGTGAACGAAAACTAGAGACATGGTCATACTTGCGTAACCCAAATATGAACCTAATGCAGACGTTTTGAATACGCTCAAGTTTGTTAAGTTGCTCCTCCGAGAGGTCAACATAGGAAACATCGGCGTAATCCAAAATAGAGAGGAGTAAATTTTGAGCAAGGGTAATTTTAGTAGCGATGGGAAGAAAATTACGAAGCCTCCGCAGTGAAGCCACTGAGGCAAACACCTTCCTACTAACCTCGCTGAGCTGAGGCACCCAAGAAAGAGTGCGATCCATGATAATACCTAAGTTTTTAACTTGCAGAGAGAAAGGAATCAGAACGCCATCGAACTGAATAGGTGGCAAGTTTGCAAAGTCGACTTTGGCGATCATCTTAGAGCTGCCAATGATAATAACTTGCGACTTAGCAGGATTTACTTTTAAACCATAGCCTCTACTCCATTCCAAAATGCGCTCTAAATCACAATTCGTTGAGCATATGACCGATGGCAGATCACCAAGCATACCCTGAGAATATATTTGAAGATCGTCGGCATAAAGGTGATAAAAAGAAGATAAGTTACGAGTAATGGAATTAATGAAAATAGAAAATAACAATGGAGACAACACGCCACCCTGCGGAACGCCGGCCAACGTGCTGCACCAAGAAGAACGGGAAGTACCCACCTTTATACGTTGCCGACGGCCGGTAAGATAACTATGAAACCAATCAATAACCGCAGGAGATATGTTAAGAGAACGTAGTATCGCCAGTAGAATATCAAAATCTACTGTGTTAAATGCGTTACTAAAATCAAGCAGCGTCAGTACCGTCAGTTTCCGGTCACTCATACCTGACCGAATATCGTCTGTAACTTTTACGAGAGCAGTAGCCGTGCTATGACCTGATCTGAAACCAGACTGGTAAGGATTAAAGAGATCATTGCGATTAAGAAAAGAAGTGAGTTGCTGGAATATCAAACGTTCAAGGACTTTGGACAGGAACGGAAGAATGGATATGGGGCGATAATCTGAAAAAGAGGAAGGATTAGATTTTTTAGGTAAAGGAATAATATCCGCATCTTTCCAGATAGTCGGGAATACACTACATGAAATTGAAGAATTTAGAATGCTGGTAATGATAGGAACAAGGAGATCAAGGATGGGAAGGATCATATTTCGACTCACGTCATCGGTACCGACAGCGTTGGAATTAATAGATAATACGTTCTTCTTAACATCACTGTCGGAAAATTGAGTAAGAGAAAAAGGACTACAGTCTGGAGTTGGGAGAGATGAAAGATAACCCTAAAAATTAAACCAGATGACAAAATTAAGTAGGTAAGAATGTCATATAATTTGACTGTGTTCCAAAAACTGTATCTACCCTATTACCTCCCGAATAGCAATCTCGTAAATAAATATACCGTTATTTTTACCATCAGAACAACTGAACGAACCTAATTTCTATTGTAAACATCGATAATTAATTATACGTGGTTCCAATTAACCTGTACAGAACACACTAACTAAACGTTCTGAAACCATGCAATTTACAACATAAACAAGTACTTACACTGAACACTATCAAAAGTATTTTTACCTAATATCACAAAGTATTTATACCTAGTATTTACAAGTATATTATACCAAGGTCGTTGTTAGAAACCATTGAAAACAGAAGGGGAAAGATGTTTGGACACCTCTTACGACATGACGATTACATAAAAACCATTATTGAAGGAAAGATTGAGGGAAGGAGGAAGAGAGGAAGACCTAGGAGATCTTATATAGACCAAATCAAGGAGAAAGTGGACGGCGTGTCGTATCAGGAGTCAGGACATCACAAAGAAAGTTGAAGATAGAGAAACATGGAAGTTGCTCCACCGACAAAAGCTAAGCTCTTAAATTTCTGATGATGATACCAAGTATTTACGCCAAGTATTTATATCAAGTATTTATACCTAGTATATGTACCAAGTATTTATACCAAGTATTTATATCAAGTATTTATACCTAGTATTTATACCAAGTATATATACCAAGTATTTTTACCTAGTATTTGTCACAGTTTCGTCATAATGGATCTTAATGTATCTGCCGGCGTCACGCGGCATTCTAATTGCTCGGAACCACCGAAACGGGCGTACTACGCAATTAGTCGTGAAAGGCGGTCACGGGACTTCGGCCTTCTAAATAAATGAGTACGGGAGGTCGTAGTACCTGGTACTTTTGTGTCTAACACTGGTTTCACTTTGAATGTTTTAATTTTCAAACGACTTCAAAACTGGAGAGGGTCTCAATTCGGCTGTATGTTTTTTTTTTTACGCGACCATGCCACCAGTTAGGAATCTTTGTTAATGTTTTTTTTTATTTGGTCGGTCATAAGTACTTTGAGAATGCGTTTGGCGCAGTTTGTAGACACCTCAGACACCTGCCTACTGAGCCGGCGGTCCCGGGTTCGAATCCCAGCCAGGGCAAATATTTGTGTGATGAACTTGAATATTTGTTGGGCTTGGGTCACGGTTGTTCTATGTATGAAAGTATATATTTTTCTATATAAGTACGTATATCGTCATCTAGCACCCATAACACAGGCCTTCTTGAGCTTAATTTGGGACTAGATAGGTTTGTGTGTGGTTGTCCGATATTTATTTATTTATACATTAGAAGTAGTCTAGTCACATAGACATTGTTGCTTCTACTTCGACGTAAATAAAATACATTTTTGATATTCGTTAAGTATGCAAGGTAGCGTGTTAAGCATGCATTTTTGATGACATAATTATGTACATATTCTCAAACATGTGATGAAATGTCATTAAAACGTGCGGTGCGTTATAACAGGCTTCGAAGTATCACGTTTCGCACGGAACAGCTCGAGAGAACTGTAAAGGAATTTCATATAAAATTGAAGGCCAATTTTTTTAATCATGGTTTGTGTGTTCATAACATGATAAACAGCTGTTTTTTTAGCGGTGTATTTTTTTATTTCATTGCATATTGTTGAGAAAAGCACTATACATGGCTAGCCGTGAAAAGGGCTTGCCGGCTTCGTATCACTATCCGGCCACCCTACGGTCGGCCGTCTGTTCCTACTCGCCTGGCAAGCATTCCCGGCGTTTGAAGTAATGTACTATTTTTGAGCACTCGGGCTCCATCGGGGGTATTCGATACATAGGTACTCATTTACCTAAGTGCCAGTATCAAAAAGTAATTCCATGAGTCGCATTCTCATATTTACAATAGTCGCTACATCAGAAGCGGTCAGTTCTCATTTTGAATAGTGAACATTATCTTTTACAAAGGTATTCATGTTATATTTTTTCGTGCTACTATACGTTATGTAGATTTATAATCTACGATTAGTTTATCTTTACGTAGTGTAGTTTTTTAGATATAATTTTTTAAAACCTCGGTGGGACATTTGGTCACATTCCGAAGGTATACAACATTCCCTTGGTGTGTAAAGAAATAGTTAGGAAAATTAAGACGTAGTCGTGACATTGATACTTCTTTTTAGGGTTCCGTACCCAAAGGGTAAAAACGGGACCCTATTACTGAGACTTCGCTGTCCGTCCGTCCGTCTGTCAGCAGGCTGTATCTCAAGAACGGTGATAGCTAGACAGTTGAAATTTTCACAGATGATGTATTTCTATTGCCGCTATAACAACATATACTAAAAATAAAATAAAATAAATATTTAAGGGGGGCTCCTGTACAACAAACGGGATTGGTTGCGTTAACTTTGCACCTCATTTGTATGTGGCACTATTCATACCAGGTGCAAACTTAACTTAACCACTTAAGGATGGAAAGTGTTTGCACGGAACCCTCGGTGCGCGAGTCCGACTCGCACTTGTTTTAATTCGGCTTACTAATTCCTTAAATCTGAATCCAAATAACGCCTTTGTAAATGTTTATTATTTTTTGAAGTTTAAATTGCTTTTTTGTACAATAGTGTTTACACATACCTATGCATGTAAACACATTATTATATAAATAAGCATAACGTAAAAAATAAATGAATGCCGCTGATAAACTTAATGCTCCCAATTTGCATGTAATACGCAAGAAATATTGTTATATATAATGAAATCTGTTGTATGGTAATAGTTCATTGCTGTAGAGGCTGAAAAGTATCCAATAGATGAAAGAGTAAATTTCTTCGAGTTTGCACTTTCAGTCGAGATTTACCATAGTGCTTTTCACGACTAATGCGAGGAAAATATACTATAATGTATATTGGTCATATAACACGGCGCCTTTTTGCAGTCTCATTATTGTAAAAATGAGGGCTATTATTATAAAGCCGTTCGTGTAATAATAATTCAAACGATTCAGTCATGTCCATTGGATAAAAGGGGGATTATGATGTTGATAATGACGTTATCAATCGATTTTTTTAATAAACTAGCTGGGCCGCGCGGTTATACCCTCATCCCACGGGAACACAACATTTCTCGGGATAAAAAGTAGCCTATGTGTTAATCCAGGGTGTCAGCTACCCTCATACCAAAATGTATCAAAATTGGTCCAGCCGTTTGAGCGTGAAGAAGTAACAAACATACACACAAACACACTCACAAACTTTCGCCTTTATAATATTAATGTGATAGTATCAGATTATCTAACTCGTGATAAACGCGGATAGGCAGCTAAAAATCAAAAATTTCCACTATGTCAAAATTTAAGAGAATAATGAGCCGAAAAGCCGCTTAAAAGTTGTAAAAGCCGACTTTTGCAGACTCCATTACGTCCGGGATATGTTTTAGCTAACAAGTTAGGCTTTTGGTAATAAGTTGAGGCATGAGAGTTTATGAAATTAACGTTAAGTTCCATGGCGCCCTAGAGGTTAAAGCGAATGTCACAACTGTCATTACTAATAACAATAACTACTTTAATTACGCTATTGCAGTTGACGCTAAATTAATAATTGTTATAAATATCAGATTATAGCACTAAAATCTCCATCTGGCTACAATATGCGGTTATATTATCAAATATACACGCTGTATAATCCCGAATCAGAGATTTTACTTAATAATAAAGGGGATATATTTAAATGCACATCTGTATATTTTTTTAGTACACTAGGTAACTCCACTAATTAACTGAATGCATACCAGAAAAACGAATGCTGTGCAAAAAAAACAATTGATTAACTGAACATGTCCTACAAAAAAACTTTAACATCATACAAAACGAGATGACCTTTTTAACCGAATTCACACCAAAAATATGGTTCGTACATCGGATATATTTGAAAGTTTCACCAAAAATACTGACTTGCGCACTAATTATCCTCGCACTGCACACTAAGATCCGACTCGGCCGGGTTAGGTTAGGTTATTTTTTTTTTTTATATTTAGTAAAACAGTTTTGCAAATACCTTTAAATAGTATATATTGAATTCGCATTATTTACATACTTAGTGTGCAAGTCAGTATGTTTGGCGAAACTTTCAAATATTTTGATCGAAAAAAGGGAATATACAGATATCGATTTAAATACATGCCATAATAAAGTACTTAAATATTACTGTAATTGCGACTCCACAGTCGCGAAGTTGACCGATGTATGTATGTATGTAAACACTTTATTGTATTACACAAAAACGCCTGAAGAAAGGTGGCCGTAGCGGTTCGATAGGTCCCAATTCCCAGTCCCATTCACAAAACAGGAAGTTACCAAAACAAAAGAAACCCTCAAACAGCCAATACAAAGATATCACTTAAAAAGACATAATTAGATTTTGCTGAATAGGCGAGAGCCGGAAGAAATTCGGACAAACGGACATTCGGACAAAGAATGTAGGCCAAGTTGAAACAGACTGCTCGGTCGCATCGCTCGCGCGGTCTAAAAACATCTATCTATCTAGCCTGTAGGACTGTCCCACTGCTGGTCAAAGGCCTCTCCTTTTGACTTCCACAGGTCCCTGTCTGACGCTGTCTCCGACCAGTTGCAGAATGCGTCTATGTTGTCCCACCATCTCCGTCTGGGCCAGTGGCGTGCACAGAGTTTTACGACAGGGTAGACACAAAATTTTGAGAACCTAATAACTTACAGAAATACTGCGGGACAGTTTTTTTTCTTCGTCTTCTCAAATATCAAGCAAATCGACCATCTCTAAATAATTTCCTCTATTAACTGACGAACGAAAACAATAAACACCACCACAATTATCACCATTAAAATTATCCATTTTCAGACAACTTTTAAGAATACACTAAAAACTTTTATTCGCTTATTAACTAGTCACCACTATCACACGTAATAATCAAAACAAACAATAATGGCGTCCAAATATGCAAAACCTATAGGTAACAAAAATACGACAAACTTAAATAGTATTGTATTTGCGCTAATTAAAGTTACAGAAAAGCGCCTTTTTAAATTCGTTACATAGTCAACATCGGAAGTTCGAATCTACAAATAATAGCTAAGGAGAGAGCGAGACAGGCTACCCGTTCGGAATTGTTCGCTTAACATCGGGCGTCGCGGTATTCGCGCGAGTCGCGGGTCAGAAACATCCTACTTCCGTAAGGAAGTAAAAGACATGAGACAATGTCTTACTTCTGTATATGTGTGCGTGAGTTTTGTTATTGTGTGCAATATTATTATAAGAACGCACACACACGCGGTCCGTGTTACCACGAGGCACGCAAATATAAATTTAGACAGAAAATCGCCTGTCTTTACCGCTTACGGCGCATAGCGGCGCTAGTGCCGCGGAATGTTTCAAGTCAATCTCCACGGAATGGACCAATACGTGCGTAATTTTGGCGCACCGACTCGATAGATGGCGCGGATCGCAAATTGATTATTTTTATACATTTGTTTTATATAATTTTATAAAAAGGTAATGTTTGTAACAATAAATTATATATTTCGTTTCTGTAATCAACTAGGGTAGGCATTGTCTTTTTGTCTTTATAAGGTGCACGCCACTGGTCTGGGCCGGCAACGCCTACGTTGCCCATTTTGGGGCACCCACTTGGTGGCTATGCTGGCCCATCTTTCCGGATTCATACGGCTGACGTGGCCTTGACCTGGCTGTTTTGTTGCCTACGTCAGCTATGCGTGTTTTAAAAACATAGCCTTTTTTAAATCTGCTGAAAATGCAAAATATCAACGTTGCCTTAAAGCTTCAAAGAGTTTAAATCATGCACGGGGTTAGATGATAGAATCTCTTAGTGTAACTACGAAGGATGAAAAGTTAAAGGAAAAATTAACATAAAGTTACGACCCGAAGGGACACGGCTTCCAATTCCGTATTTAATCTTGTGTCTCGCTCTAAATTTCGTCACTTTATCGATAGTCGGAAGGGTTACGGTCAACCACAGTAGGTGTAGACCAGTACTATTATTAGCCTGCGATAAAATATATTATACTAGCGGCCGCCCACGACTTCGTCCGCGTAGATTTTTGATGATGACAAAGATATTAAAATAGGTAAGTGAATTTTATTCTTAGTTAAAATGGTCTAGACATATTATATTTCAAACAGTGGCAGACACTGATATGCAATTGTTAAAGAATTTTAGAAGATTTTCCAATTAGATTACGGGAATTGTTTGCAGGATGCCTAATATTTATAGAGCGACGCATGGATTTGGATGGAGTTAGAAAATGGGGATCTTAGTTATTATGAGTGAGATTTAAAAAAAATGTTAAATATCGTAAGGCTGTTAAAACAATCTTAACCTATTGACCGCCAAGCGGTCTAGCAATTTACCGTGCCACTGACGCCAGAGTAAAAAAAAAAGATGTGCTCCAAAATCAACAGGGATTGAAAAATACTTGTAGCGGTTAGAATTACTAAGTTTTTGATCATTGAAATTTGGACGGCTGTGGCCGACGTGGCGTCAGGGGCACGATTTTTTGTTGACGGCCACAGCCGACTGTGGCGGTCAAAAGGTTAAACTCAGCACTGGAAATCGAGAGATGGAGGCAGTTTAATGAAGAGTATCTCTTTCAACAATAATAAATAATAAACTTTATTTCAAAACAATAATAAATAATGACCTCTTTTCATAAGATGGCAGCACTGGTATTTGTACACGCCGGCCTGGCTATTAAACGAAAAGAGTGGTGTGGCGGAGTTCCCGAGGCTGGCCAAAATGTTTCTAAATGGTCTAGCAGGTACCCCAGTTATTAAAAAGGCTGGTGTTCAAAGAAAGTGCTGAAATGTGACCATTAAAAACTAAATGCACATAAGTGAATTTAATGATGCGATTACTATTTTGGTCTACGGGCTAGTAGATTGTTTGAAGAGTGATTCAATATATTCTGGTGCTACAGTTCTCTATATTTCTCAAGAAGCTAAATAAAGTAAGAATAGGTATATAAAGTATAGATTATTCATGTGCTGATAGACAACTCACTAAATATAGGAACACATAAAGTTTGGAACACAATTAATAAGAGACAGCACTAAGAAAATATTGTTGACAGTCAACCATAGAAAAGGGGGTGCAAGTTCGTTTTAAAAAAAGGACGTAGTCACTGGGTAGAAGACAGGAAATAAAAAAAATATAAACTGATAACCTTAGCGTAACACTTCTTTATAATCAACATTAGCGGAGTTCCCCATACAAAATTTGCACCCCGTTTTAACCCCCTTAGAGGTGAAATTTTCCAAAACGCTGAAATTACTTTTTTTGTATTTGATTAGGTAAGCTTTCTACAAAGTTTCAAGTCTCTAGTTCAAAAAATAAAGTTTCTCCCATAGAAACATTGCACCCCTTTTTAACCCCCTTAGGGGTGGTATTTCCAAAAATCCCTTCTTATCTCTAGCCCACGTTATAAAAGTAACCTACTGTGCAAAAACCAACTCTCTAACATTAGTAGTTTCGGCTGTGCGTTGATGAGTCATTAAGGACTTCTTCTTTTATATATATAGATTAGATTTTTCGTCTAATTCCTCCTATAAATCAAAACCAATCGAAACGAAATTTTGGAAACTGAATGGGAAGTAAATGTTTTTTGTTACCGATTTTTGCGCTTATTATTATAAAATTTGTTTACAAAACATCCGATTTTTATAAATAATGACACAGGTAAATTATGAAAGAAAAACGTAATGTGATTTATTGCAATGTAAACAAGAGTTTACGTTTCCGGCGTAGTGCTCTCCCAACTGAGCTATCACATCGTTACGTCAATCATACCAAATTTTCGATTCTTTAATTCTACGCTACTGGAGCGCCCTCGGTATCATATGTGTTTCATATGCTTATGCGCATTCGACATACCATATTCAACCACTATACCCCCTATGGCATTTCCTCATTAAAAAACAGAATCGATTAAAATATTCTATCACAAACGGTTCATACTTTGGCAACCAAGGATTTCGTAGCGCTACACGTGTAGCCGATAACATTGGGAAATGCGTATGTAGCGAAGCTCGCTACGAGCACAGTGCCCACGGAGCGGGTTCCCGGTGCTCAAAGTGTTAAGACATCTGATTTTGTTAAAAATTTGGCCGCAAACACATACCTAGTACAAAAATTGTACAATAATCTACAGTAATAAAAAATTTCGTCACTTTTGAGCCAACCAACACCATCACATAAGTCTTATAAAAAAAAGTCGAAAACTGAAGGTCGTACTCGGTTCTTAGCGATTGCGACACACGAAGGCAACCAGGGACCGTGACCCACAGTTTTAATAATAATAATAATATGTCACTGAGTATGGATATGTCACTTGCATCCTTCAGGGCCTGTTCACACTTGAGCGATTTGCAAGCGATTTGCCAGCGATTTCTATACAAAACTCGCACGCGGCGATCTCGATGTATGATCTAACCATAGCTAAAAAGCTATGGTTAGGTCAGGTTTTTTTTTAAATTTGAATCTAGGCGATTTAGAACGGGTATACTGTCGAGTTGTTTTACTGTGGAAAGGCGACACTATTGATAGTTACGGAAGGGAAAGGGCGTGAAAGGCGACCCCGTCCGTTCTTACTCGTATTGACGGGCCATTTTGAACACGGGCGATCAGCCTATCCACGTTTATACTAACAAGACGGTGTCATTGTTAGCCCCTGACGAAAAAAGGGGGGTGTTATAACTTTATAAGTTTAACATGTGTATCTGTGTAACTGTGTGTGGCATAATAGCTCCCAAACGGATGTACCAATTTGAGTGCCGTTTTTTGAATCGATAGACTGGTCCGTCGAGATGGTTCTTAGCTATGTTTGTGGAAATAGGACCAGTTGTTTCCAAGATATTCAGCTTTAGTTGGAACAAGTGACAAGATCCCGGCCAATATTGAAGCTGGAAATTCCAAATTTTGTAGTAATGTTCAGGTTTAGTGGCATTTTCTATATCACTCATTGAATGAGGGTCTCGTGATGACCAGCTTGTGTCGGGGGTGTTTTAAATTTTTAATTTAGGTTTTTGATAACTTCGTAACGTGCAGTCCTGTTTTGCTCAAGTAGTGGATGGTGTGATATTATTGTTATTGTATCTAGGAAATGCCCGTCATATTTCGAACTCGTATGGAGCTCTTCATCAGGGACTGCTACCCGGCGCGTCAACTTTGTCACTGTTACAATTATTAAATATATCTCACGAAAGTTTTGATAATATTATTAGAGTTTAACGCGGAGGATGTTGTGAGCCATTTATTATTTATTTATTATTCAAATTTTCACAGCATTACAGTAAAAACCAAGGCACTGTGAACTACAGAAATACATAGAAACAAAGACTTAGAACTAGTTAGATTTAGGCGACACAATGGCTCCGTTGCGTCGTCTGATCTGGTGTAGAATACGGCAGATTGCCCCGGAACTGCCGAAACACGACACCCTTCGGCCAGAAGTCTGCACTTGCGATGATGTCCTGCAGTGGTTATTTTTAATGTAGAGAAAAAATGCTTTTTAACCGATACCACGGGTTTTTTTATACGATTCCGGTTAACCGTCGCATTATCTAATTGTAATGTATAGTCCCTTCTTAAAATAAAGTACATGAAAAATAAAAAATAAACTTCTTTCCTTTTTCAACCGACGCCAAAATAACAGAGCAGATTCCCATTTCGTCGGTATGTTTTTAATGTAAATATGTTCGCCGATTACACGAGGACGATTGGATCGATTAGGAAAATGTTTTTTTTTGGTCTGATAACACGAATGATTTGATACTATTTGTGCACCGAAAACCTCAGTGAAGACATTAAAATGCGATGAGCTTTAAGTGACCTATATATCTCATCTCAATTTTGGAAATATGAAGGCGATGGGGACACTTATTTATAAACATTAATAATTGTCAAAAATGCTACTCATGCATAATTATGATTTCTGTTTTGAACGAAACGTAACTGAATAATTTCACGCACTACACGTTCTATTTAAAGTATGCGCCTGTTATTTATGCCGTCACATATGTGTGTACAAAGGAGACGCAAATTAAGCGCAACCGGATTGACGAAGTTGCGATGTTCTAGGGATATCGCCACTTGTCAAGTAGGGACACGTCAAAAGTGACGGATGGCGATGAAATCGAGAGATCTCCATCATCTCTCTAAAATTGGTCGAATGTTCGTGACGGGCGGTATGGTAGAATTTGCCCGCACGCAGCCGGAAGGCAGAACCAGTCATCGTTAACACTGGTTTACACTCACATAGTGAACCCGCCTGACACAGCGACGAATGTAGATAAGACAACATATATTTTTTTCTTAGTAAACGAACATTTCCAATGTAAATAAAAGGTGAATAGTTTATTTATTTTTGTAATTATAGGTAATCTAAGCTTTCTCGAAAATTTGATTGTGTTCTTTCTATTTATTGTCACTTAATATAGGCGTCGGAAGGTCACGTTGACTTATTTATTAACACTAATATCCACTTTTTTATAAACACTTTTGTACGTAACGTCTGCTAGCATAAATTGTTTACAACGTAAAGAAAAAAAAATGGTTTTGGCGGGGACCGAACCCGCCTCTCCAACGGCTTTCCAGGCCAACACGGGCGTCCTACCTATTGGGCCACTGAACCTGATGCGAGGTCCACTGAATTTTGTATGAGCGTAACGACAATGAGCCGTAAATTCAATGGAAATGAGGCACTGAATTATTTAAAAAAAGAATGTACATCAGAGTCAATGCATCAGAGTTCAATTCGAAAACCAATGGGCTCCATTCAGGGTTGTCGAAAAATTTGTAAATGTTAGAGTTCTGAGGTAATGTTTAAAAAAAGAACATACTGACAACATTGGAACCAGATTAGTTTTTTTACAGTGTGTTGATACGGTTTCTAGTGTTTAAATATTCGATGTGTAAAAACAAAATAATCTACAGATATCACACTACGCGCAACTATTAAAGGCATTGAAAATGTAATTTGGAAATAAAGCACATGATAAAATATTTTTTGTTTTCTGCTACCGCCTACATTTTTTGTACTCCCGCCTCCTAAGATGGCTCTAACTGTAGGTTAATTCAATCCCGAGATTTAATATTTGCCATTTTTTGATTAGCGAGGTCAATAAAAGTTACCGGGAGATTCTTAATCCACGTCACCAAAAAAAAATTGTCAAATTTTAGAAAATCTCAATAAGTTACCAACCGATTTTGTGAATTCAAATTGCACTTTGAAGCCCTTTTGCAGGCGTAAATTTTGACATATAGTTCATCCGCATACCTCTCATGTCCGCGGAATTACAAGCAAATTTCACAATTACATAAATTGGGGCACTTTAATCGATCAGAAACTGTGACACGTTTAATGTTAAAAAACGACCAAGAGCCAGATGTCAACTTTAAAGTACTGAGACAATTATATTAGTTTTCAAGAAGTTAATATCAAAATAACGAAAATAATTCATTCGTTTCTACAGTCAGCTTTAACCTGACGGGTAAAACTTCTTTAATTTCGTAAAAATCAATACCTAGTTGAATTTTTAAACAACATACTATGCTTTATATATAGGTATGATTTAAGGCAATAACTGTTAAGCATCATTAATGTAAAAATACTATTTTTGACGGCGCGGTTGGCTCGGTTTGTAGAGACATGCCTACTGAGCCGGCGGTCCCGGGTTCGAATCCCGGCAAGGGCAAATATTTGTGTGATGAAATCGAATACTTTTACTTGGCTCATGGTTGTTCTAGGTATTTAAGTATATATTTATCTATATACCTGAGTTGTGTATATCGTCGTCTAGTACCCATAACACAATCCTTCTAGAGCTTAATTTGGGACTAAATCGGTTTGTGTGAGTTTGTCTGATATTTATTATATAAATACTATTATCACGAAAACAAACATTTTCAACGTTAAAAATTACCAAAGTTCCATAACAATAAGAAATATACTTTCCAATACCAATGACACATCCATGCAAAAAAAAAGTATGTGGCAGTTTTGGTTAAAGGTGATAGGGCTGCCCTCCCGTCCCCTGTCGCTATAAGGGTTGTCATTGATTTACTTAGGGCCGCGCCGGCAGATTTATTATCATCGCCAACCCTAACAATGAGTGGCCATTCTATATTGAAATGTTAAACAAGCTGAAGAGAAATGCAGCTGGCTTTCGAACTGAGATAGGTTTGTTTTTATAGGTCAAGGGCGGTTTTTATCGTGAATCTTCGTAACAAAAATACAGGTTGTAGTCGTTGGAATGTGTATTCAGTTATTTATAATTTATGACCACCTTATCGCTTTAAATGGCAAATTAATCAAGATCGCTCGAAACCTGTAGGTTAGGTTAGCTTTGTTTTGTGACCATGTATATTGTATGGTTCACTAATGTTTGATCAAAAAACGTTTGACAAATGATCATTTGTCCAAACAACGTTTCAACAAGTATTCATTAGGCAAACGAGACATTTGACAAAAGTATCATATTACAAAAAATCACTCAGCAAATGATTATTTTACAAACACTACACTTGACACATGTGTTAAATAACAAAATATCATTCAACAAAATGTTATTTCATAAAAAGTACTTATTTTTCAAACATTATGATCTAGTCTGTAATCTGTAGTTGGGTAATTTATTCCGCTACTATCTTAGAATCTATCCACTATGCTCTACAATCTGTATCTACTAATAGAGCAAATTGTACATTTTCCTCAAGTTTTACGGATAGAGCAAATTGAACTTTTTTTTTTCTTTTTCTGGCGCTTCGCCGACCGCTGCCGCGGTACGCTCGCTTCGCTCGCTCGGCTCGCGCGCTGTTTAGGTCGCAGTTCTAACATAACCTAACCCATTAATGAATCTATCCACTATTCTCTACGATCTAAAATAGTAAAAATAGTAGAGCAAATTGGAGAAAAAAAAGTTAGATTGCTCTAAAATAAAACAAACGAAACACTTGTCAAATAATACATTGTACCAGACGTTTTTAGACCTAAATGATCATTTTGTCACATGATTATTTGTAAAATGTAAATTTAACATCTGATCATTTGAGTGAGTCATTTGTAAAATGACTTGTTGTAAAATGATCAATTGGCGAAACGTTTTTTTGTAAAACGTTGTTTGTAAAGTGTAATGTTGTAAAATGACTTTTGGTCAAACGATAGGACACCATATTGTATAGCGGAGTGACAAAATTTGAAACAAGGCAAAATCTCGGCCATTTTTGATTTTAGAGAAAAAGTCCCTATTCGGCCCCCCTTTGGTACCATCTGACCTTCAAGAATCTTGTCGCGCGAGTTAGCGCTACTCGTCGCCCTCTCACATTACTGCACAGAAAGAGACGGGTAATTATCTCGTGCGAGAAATAGTCGCGTATGACAGTTATGCTAGAGGTGCAGGTAAATATAGACCTTTTTGAACGCGATTTAGTCCCGTTTTCTAATAGTAGGAAATCGTCTCTTAAATATTATGATATCGATTCGTTATTACATCGATTTGAGGTGCTAAGTAATTGAAGTATTTATATACAGGGTGATGGGTGATCAATCCAAATGGGTCAAAAGGGAGAAAACGAAAGCCAGATGAGATAGGGAAATCTGTTCTTAGGAACCATGGCGTCGATTTTAGATTTAACAGGAACTGCATTCCATTTTTTTTTACAAATCTCATACATAACCGAGCATTGACCTGGTTAACATTTTGTAAGTAATCGTATACCATTTTGTAACATTCTTTACAGCGATTTTTATCGGGTTATGTATGAAATGATGAATGAGTTTAAATAATAATAATAATGCAGTTTTTATTAAATCTAAAATCGACACCATGGTTCCTAAGAACAGATTGTCATATCTCTTATAGTTTGTGACTCCTACTGACCCATTTGGATTGATATATATATACTAAAGTGAAACTTACTTAAAACGGAGCTAATGCTGGAACGACACATTACACAATACATTGTATTCTGCTAATACACACGATACACACACATTGACACATTAACATTACATTTTAATATCGGTTCCATTGCTCATACCTCGTTAACATCCCACCGTGGTACGAAAAGTCTGAAACCGAAATTTCTTCACTTCACCGAGATCTTACGAAAATATCTATTTTGCACCTACGTATAGAAAAAAAACATATTTCTGAAAATAACCAAGATTATTTTGATCTATTGACCGCCCCACGATGAACGAAAGGTCAGAACAAATTTATCAAACGAGACCATTAATTAATATTCGCGGCTGCTATTTTTGGCAAAATCAGAAGATACATTTTGGCAATATGACAGGATTGACTCGGGAATAGCGCACTTGTCATTGTCTTGTCATTGATTTAACTGAGTAATAAATACTCTTTGATTTGAAACCAACATTAATAGTATAATTATAATTTTCTTCTCAATATTTCTTATTTCCCAAAAACTGCGATACCTAATTAATATCAAATAAGAAATGATATTTTATAAGTAGATACCTAACCTAGGTTACTAACGCTGCAAAAGCGAAGAACTTAATACAATTCAAATGGAGCTTATGCTTTAGGCCGCGGTCCTTTTATTATAGACTAAGAGCTAGCGACCAAATCGGTCATGTGGCTTCAGCTGTATTGAAACTCCGTTAGCTACTTCCCTGAACAACCTTTTGCTGTAATCTTCGTGCTGGCAGGCCGCGGTCGGTGGGTGCGGGTGTAGTGGGGTGGGGAAAAAAAATGTGGGCTCAGCGACTTTAATTTTTTTTTCAAACAGTTGCTCTGTACGCTGTGCACCCAAAAAAAAATTAAATCGATCGGGTGGTGCGAAGGTGTTGCCAGCGTTAGTTAAAAGTACCAAAATAATAATAATTTTCGTGTGGGCTCAGGCTGTAATTAACGCTGGCAACCCCTTCCCACCACCCGATCGATTTAAATTTTTTTTTGGGTGCACAGGGAGTACAGAGCAACTGTTTGAAAAAAAAAATTAAAGTCGCTGAGCCCACATTTTTTTTCCCCACCCCACTACACCCACACCCACCGACCGCGGCCTGCCAGCACGAAGATTATAGGAAAAGGTTGTTCAGGGAAGTAGCTAACGGAGTTTCAATACAGCTGAAGCCACATGACCGATTTGGTCGCTAGCTCTCCGTCTATTATCATTATTTTTTAAAAATGGCAAACGGTCACAGTTGAGCGACCATTACTGCCAATGTCTCGTTGCCAATCGCACACTGCGACAAAATAGGGGATACCACGTTGTACGGTGAGTTGAGAAAATCGAGGTTTTTGTAAAGTGATAGCGATTTACTAAAACCAGACCGCTCCCGTACATTCCCGAACATACCATACAGACACCGCGGGCGACGGTTTTAAACTTTTTTAAAACGACCGCGGCCTTTGAAACTCTTTTGTTGATCTCCGGGAAGTGACAGATGCTTATATTGACACATATGTGTCAAGTTCTCAGTAAGGGTGTGATTTTGGCTCCAAAATGCCGTCTTACGTAATGCGTAAGTGCACAAATTAAGCAAAAAACGTAAGAAATAAAACGGAATCTCATACCACAAGTACCTAAGTAAGTTGAAATCATTGAATGGAGAGATAAGTTCTTTTTATGTCATTGACTGAGATTTGGGATTGTAAATATTGCACTTGTCATGTTTTATTGTATAAAGGGGATTCTAAACGAGTCATGTTTTGCTTCAATTTGTGGCCCGGCCATTATTTATATCTGAAATAAATAATTTATTATTATTATTATAATTATTATTTGCATCTTGTTCTAGTGTAGGGCGTCAGAGAAGGTCGGCCATAGTCGCCAGCCACACAAATTGCAGCAAATAATGGCCCATTTAGAAGCCCCTTTACGTATTTTCTTATAAAACATCATTGTGTGAGAGATAATATCAAATAAGTAGTAACTTTTAAATCGAAATAAGTATTTTGAAAAATCAAAAGGGGTATCCACCTGTTGTGTTTCTGGCAATCTTGTGATGACATGATGAGGGTCATCATGATTTTGTGCGTCAGCGCATCTGTCACAACGTCAATGTCATAATGCAAAACGTCAATGTCACAATGCAAAACGTCAATGACACAATGCAAAACGTCAATGTCACAATGCAAAACGTCAATGTCACAATGCAAAACGTCAATGTCACAATGCAAATCGTCAATGTCACAATGCAAAACGTTTGTCTACGCACGCGTAAAACCAAAAGCGGATTCATCTTCAAATCCGTCGTATGAAGACTCATTCTGCACCTCTAGCATAGCTGTGACACGCGACTCTCGCGCGGGATATACTACCTATCTCTTTCTGTACAACACTGTCAGAGAGTGACGGGTGATGCTGTCGCGTGACATGAGTCCCGAACCATAGTTGTGCTAGACGGGCTGGCCGTATTTCGTCTATTGATAACCAAAACTATTCAAAAACCTACTTAAAACAAAGCTCGTATCTCACTGTCAATCTACTTCCTAGATACGAGGTTTTGAAGAGCAGTTTTGACGACGCGGTTGGCTCAGTTTGGAGACACCTGCCTACTGAGCCGGCGGTCCCAGGTTCGAATCCAGGCCAGGGCAAATATTTGTGTGATGAACTTGAATATTTGTGCTTGGGTCATGGTTGTTCTATGTATTAAAGTATACATTTATAAAGTATGTATCTTATTAAGTATGTATCTATATCTTCGTCTAGTTCCCATAACACAAGCCTTCTTGAGCTTAATTTGGGACTAAATCGATTTGTGTGAGGTTGTCCGATATTTATTTATTTATTTAGTAACAAAAATTTTTGCAAGTTTTGGTTGTCACCATTCGATTTATTCTAAGGTTGATATGTTTTTTTTTGTCCCCAGGTGGAATCAGAGAGTGGCGCCTCACCGGCCCTCCCACTATGCCCGGCGGGACGGCCTGACGTCGACGCCCAACCGCTACTTGGAGATGGTGAGTACCCAATCTTTTAAAGGCCCTCAATGACCTTGGGCATTCAAACAATTTTTCGTTCCAACTGCCTCGTACAATTTGACGGTTTTTACGGCAAGTATTCAGCGCCATCTTTGTGGCGCCGCTTGTACTACGTCTAAATGATTAGCGATATCTGGCGCATCTTTGCCGTACTAACGCAATTCTAGAGGCCGGCTCTAAAATTATGCGCAAATTCAAGTAACATCCTTTTCTCAAAAATTACAAAACCTATTGAAAAACCAGTAGACATGATTATAGTAAACATCATTACTGACTTATTGGTATTAGTTTCGCGTGTAAGCGTCGCTTAACATGGGAGACTTTATCGACTTAACCTAGAAAAAGGACTTAAGGGGTGTTCAGTTTTCTCCTCTATGAGATATTATAAATTGTATAAGACAGAATTAAAGATCAAATACCAAGCTACATTGCGTTTAAATTTCGCGGGGATTGCACGCACAGGAACCACTTGAAAACACTTTGAAAATAGTGAAATTTACCGGGTAGTCAAGGCATTTTGTATTCAGCCTACAAGTGCACCACGACGCCATGAAAGGCCATATTCAATGATGTTCAACAACTTAGTATTAAAACTTTCGTAAAACATTTTTAATTATTGTATTAACCGGTTTACACACGTGAAGAGCTCCATACGAGTTCGAAACATGTCGAGCCGTTCCTGACAATTTAACATGTTCAACAAAGTAATTTTTTCGTTTACTTTAATTAATACTTCCTCGTTACTATTATACTACTACTAGGTACTACTATAAAATTCAAAAATTGTATTGATCGAGTTTTATTTGAACACGAGTCATTATTTCAGCTTAAAAATTAATAGCGTGATGTAGGACTCGTATGGTTGCGCGGGCCAGCAGTACAGTCGCCATCAGATATATTGCAGCATATAAGGCATTCATAAATATCTGAACACGACTCTCATTGACTGGGCGTTACAGCACATGTTCAGATATTTATGAACGCTTTATATGCTGCGATGTATTTGATGGCGACTGTACAATGGCATCTGTCGGGAAAAATTACTTTTTCTTCTCATCACGCCATTTGGCTGGACAGATTTTAATCAATTACAATACAGATAGCTGCATGGACATCCAAAGATGGTTATAGCCAACATTTACCCGACTAAGGTAAATAAGAGAATAGAATAGAATACTTATTGCACACCTCAAGAAGAAAGAAATACAAATACAGATAACACAGAGTTATTGTATTAACCGGTTTACTCACGTGAAATTGTCAGGAACGGCCCGTAATATTTCGAACTCGTATGGAGCTCTTCATTAGGGACTGCTACCCGGCGCGGCAACTTTGTCACTGGTACAATAATTAAATATGTCTCACGAAACTTTTAATAACATAAATAATAGAGTTTAACGCGGAGGATGTTATGAGCCATTTATTATTTATTTATTTATTTATTTATTTATTATTCAAATAAGTTATGCAGCATTACAGTGACAAAACCAAGGCACTGTGAACTACAAATCTATATATATAAAACTCAAAGGTGACTGACTGACTGACATAGTGATCTATCAACGCACAGCGCAAACCACTGGACGGATCGGGCTGAAATTTGGCATGCAGGTAGATGTTATGACGTAGGCATCCGCTAAGAAAGAATTCAACCTCTAAAGGAGGAGAATATGGTGAAAAAGTCTGAAAATCAACAAGGGTAATGTTTCTATGGTTTATCGGGTCGCTGATTACCAAAACAACAGCGATTTAAAAAACAAACGTAGTGGACGTGAAATACCGTCTCGCCTGTTGGGGTGCGATGGGGTTGAAATTACTAAATATGAGTATGGGTGTAATTTTTATGGTTTCTTGGGACGTTAATTACGAAAATGCCACCGATTTTTGAAATTTTATATTGTGGACATGAAAATTCTTGAAAGCATTTGCGCCAAATTGCAATTTAATCGGTCCAGTAGTTTTGCAGCAAATCGGTTGTAACAGACGGACTGACGGACAGCTACACGTGATCCTATAAGGGGGTTCTATTTTTGCTTTTGAGGTATGGATAGAGACCCGCGTTATCCTAAAAGATTAAAAAAATAGTATTTATTGGCATCTCGATCGTCGTCAATCGGTACCTAGGCGGGTGGCGCGTTGGGACGGGAGGAGGTAATGATCGGGAAACTTCCTGCATCCGTAATAAATACATTCAAGTTTTTCAATAATTATGTTAAGTCATTTCAGAATTCTGAATTACGTTTATCTGGCTCAGAATAATTCAATTTTCATTCATCAACGAAGAGAACCTCAATATCTTACAATAGAACAAGACGTAACTTAGAACATGGCTTAAGAATCATTAAACCAATCTCGAATATCCCAAGTCGATAAACGGAGGCTCGGGACATTATAAAAGCTTTATACAAATAAAATGCACACATAACCCGGTGTCTTAGCTTCACTTCGAGTTAGGAATTTTGAAGTGAACTTTATTTGGATACCTACAGTAAAAGCTGAGATCGCTTGATTTGAGTGCTTGAGTTTTCGGTTTGATTTGTTAAAGTGGAGTTGTGATAACATAAAAAGTATTTCCCAGTAATATTAGAAAAACGAAAGTCTTGTGTATGTTTGTTACTTCTTCACGCTAAAACGGCTGGACGGATATGCATGAGGGAAATGCAGATTGCAGATTATACCCTAACTTAACAAATAGCCTACTTTTAAACCTGAAAAAAGAGCATTGTTCCCGTAGGATGATGTATATTATATAGGCACGCGAGCGAAGCCGCGGGTTAATGCTAGTATACATATAAACAAGACTTAAAACTAGTTAGATTCAGGCGACATAACGGCGTGGGTCCGTTGCGTCGTCTGATCTGGTGTAGAATTCAGCAGATTGCCCAGGAACTGCCGAAACACAACACCCTTCGGCCAGAAGTCTGCACTTGCGATGGTGTCCTGCAGCGGCCGCGGCACGCGCACCACAAACGAGCTGAAGTGCACGTAGTCATAAATACTTATGCTCCTGTCATGACAGACAAGTCATTCAATCGCAATTTGTCATTGTCAACGGAACTACACCTCAGTTGAGAGGTTACCACAACGCTAAACAAATAGTGCACTCTCTAATAAAAGCCGTTTCCAATTGCGGTGCGTAAATAATTGAGCGGAAGCCGAGTTGTTTAGCTCTATCCAATCAAACTTGATGTTTGCTTTGCTAAATCAGTTCCCCGGCGGGCACAGATTAACACAGCTCGGGGACTCGTCAACGAGCGAAGACATCTATACTATTTTAAAATTTAATAGTTCTATTGTAGAGCATTTATTTATTTATTATATGCGATGCGGTTTTCTAACGAACTTGACTAGGCATACTAATGCTACTTTGAAGGGATAATAGCTCTTTAACACCTAACTTACTTATTACTTACATTAATATAATAAAATAAGAGCAGTGACAGGTAGCCGTAGTTACCAAATTGAGTGGATAAAGACAAATCGTCTACACGGATTTTTGCCATTTGTAGCACAGTTGCTATCATTATTATAAAAACGGTATAAACTCACGTAAAGAATGTCAGGAACAGCTCGACATGTTTCGAACCCATATGGTGCTCCTCATCAGGGACAGCCATGCTGCTACGCGACTCGCGGCCCACTGCGCTGGTTTTCGCTCTCCTCGCCGCCCTCAGCGCCCGCGCAGATAGCGCGGCGGGAGGAGGGCAGGGCTCTTGCACTGTTACTACTGGACTCTCTGTCACTGCATTTTCACTTCTACCTGGTGATACTACGCACATACTTGACTTATTGAATCTACGACATTGTAGTTGTTGTTTTAATAATGTTACAGTTACTATCATTCTGAAAATCAGGAAAAAGGTGGATAATCGCTAAATTCCTAGGTGTCCATCGATTACTGTATCAAATGACTGATTTGTTTTACAAATTTGTGACATTGACATAAGGGTAGAAAAAGTAAAATAAAAAAAAATAGCTCCAAAATTAAAGTTTTTGACCGTACCTCAAAACTGTATACTTAAATATAAATAATAAACAAATAATTAATCTTATACATTTTGGCTGTACTAGGAAAGATTTAAATGTACGTAAATATGTATGGGAACATAACTGTTACTACCCAATCACATTATAAGTAAAATGAGCTTAAAGTTATTTTGAAACGCAATGATTTAATTTTAATGTTCTACAAGTGGTCTCGCTGACTTAGTCTGTTGCGCTCCAACGGGATGAGTAGTTGTTCTCGAACAACAGGTGCCCTGCCACTCCCTTCCCCGCAGGCTCCCCTAGGAGCCCCGCAGTATAGTAAACATACCGTATGGGCAGTCGGGGTTCGAATACGTGTCGAAACGTATTGAAACTAGTATGTGCACTAATCAATTATTTTTGTATGTTTTAGAGCCTTATCACACTTGCGATTTGCGAGCGTATTTTGTATGAAGGCGATCGCGCAGCGTGTTCGCCGCGTCGCTTATTTGTATAGAAAATACGCTCGCAAATCGCAAGTGTGATAAGGCCCTTACGTATGATGTGTAATAATAGAATTGTGATTCTTCCTTGAGACATCACTGAGGTTTTCCCTAACAGTTCTGTTATGTGTCAAAAACCGGCCAAGAGCATGTCGGGCCATGCTCAGTGTAGGGTTCCGTAGTTGCCCATCCTTCACAATAAATTACGAGAAAGATTTTGATATTTCATAGAGCTTGAGCTCTACGAAAGACACCGCGCGGCACTTACGTCATTTTAAAGAAAACTCAAAAACGGCTCGACCGATTTTATTCAATATAGTTTTCAATATAATTTTCATTCTAAATACTTATAAGGCCTCATTTTCATGCATTTTCAAAAAAAATTTGACCCGTGTTTGAAAATTTAGAGGGGGCGGACGCAATTTTTTTTATTTTCGGACCGAATATTTACAAAACTGCTGACTTTACCAAAAAATAATGTTTAGAGACCCCTATTATTTTATCATCTATCACCGCCACCTTAGGTCTTCAAGAGGTACCCGAAAAAAAGTTTTTATTTTACCGTTTTGTCGGCGTGATACATACACATAACTACTCATACCAAATTTCAGCTTTCTAGTACTAATGATCACGGAGCTAAGCCGCGGACGGACGGACAGACGGACATGGCGAAACTATAAAAATTCCGAGTTGACTACGGAACCCTAAAAAATGACCGGACAAATTTCGAACTCGCATTGAGTTCTTCTTCAGGGTCCCTGAACAGATTAAAAAATCTCGTTTCGTTCCTGATGCACGATCGGAATCGAGATTACATTTTCAATATTAATCTGTGACATATTAAAAAACATAAACTTATCTTTTTACCTTCATTAATTTTGGTCGGTTACTTTGGTAATAAAACGATAATGAAATACTCATTTCTATTTAAACGCGATAAAATGAGGAAAATCTTCGCAAGAGCAGTGAAATTAAATGATTATTCTTTCATATTTGAGAGTGAAACATCGAAACTGGGAAAAATCATAAAATTCGGTGTTTTTCTTACAAAATTCACACAAACTTTGTATAATTATATTTGGTTACTTCAATCTGTGAAGTAATTTTGTGTAAACATACACTTCAGCTTACACGAAATAAATTTGGAAACATTGAAATCAGTTTCAAAGCGGCAATTCCCTAATGAAAATTAGGGGCCAAAAGTCAAAGCACTTGTGAGTTGCTACAGAAAGAAAGCTCCCAATTATTGTAATTACACACATTAAAATTCCATCCGCACACAAAAGGATCGCATTTTAAACACATATTTAACAAGAAATACCGAAAGGATCTAAACTGATACCTATTCGCCCGTAGCAGGACACAAGCTCGCATAGCCAGTTGAGTTCATTTGAATTTCCCCGAATTCCTGAAAGGTATACTCTTGGAATCGTTACTGTATATTCAAAACGATAAGGTTTTTTTCTCGTCATCTGGCCCTGAGTTTGCCGAGAACTTCGAGGCTCGATCTCGGCACATTCGAAAAGGGAAATAAAGAAATATTTGAATTGCTAATTGCCTAGAGAGCGACACTCGTGAGAAAAATGGAGTTTTAGGGGCTTAATGTGTTTTTCGACAAATTGCGGGAGCGATCGTTGACGGGACTGAAATACGCCGCTGGAAAGAGGGGTGGCGATAGCTTGTTACAAGCTCCTTAGCTTTTGGCGTCTGTGACGCATACCCGCTAGTGGGTTTGTGCTTCCACACTTCACTGACGATAAAATGACTTACTGTTGAGTTTCTTTCGGCTTTCTTCTCAACAGCGGTCTCCTCTTGCGAAATGCCGGTAGACTCACAATCTGACTTGTTAAAGTGCCCTTGTGTTACCGAATAAATTATTTCATTTCACTGGTAGTGTGGACTAACCAGTCCTGAAACAGTTCATGTCATGTTATTAAAAGATTTTACATGTCACGCTGGCATAATGTTAATTGTGTTTAGAATTTCACATTTGAAACATTTACATACAATCCCAAGTAGCACACAGGCTAAACAAATAAATAAATAAATATCACAAATCGATCTAGTCCCAACTTAAGCTCAAGAAGGCTTGTGTTATGGGTACTAGACGACGATATACATACTTATTTAGATAAATATATACTTAAATACTGGCCGTGATTCGAACCCGGGACCGCTGGCTCAGTAGGCAGGTGCTTACAAACTGCGCCAACCGCGTCGTCAACAGCCATTATACAGCCTTAAAAGAGCTAATATTAGAGTTATAATGGCTGTAGAAGTCGTAATTCAGCCTTTTTGCTACCTGGGAACTTTGTGCTGAAACAGTTTACCGTCTACCGTTGGAAAAGTTCGCCCATCATTACGAGAGTCCTTTATTTGATGCTAATTATCGCCCTTGGGGCGAAATCTTTGATCCGTATCGACACAGGGAGTAAAGGGTCGTTTTCTTTTTGCGTGTTTGTGGGCAAATTAACGTATAATTTTAATGAAGGTAAAACATTAGCGACCGGCCTTTGTATATAATTTTAAAACCCGTGAAGTAATTTTATGATATTGTTGTGGTTTATCTTTGGGCAAGACGGGTTTAATAGATACTAATGCCGGATTCAACGATACGTTTTGGGGTTTTGTACCCAAAGGGTAAAAACGGGACCCTATTAGGTACTGAGACTTCGCTGTCCGTCCGTCCGTCCGTCTGTCACCAGGCTGTTTCTCAAGAACGGTGATAGCTAGTCAGTTGAAATTTTCACAGGTGATGTATTGCTATTGCCGCTATAACAACAAATACTAAAAATAAAATAAAATAAATATTTAAAGGGGGCTCCCATACAACAAACTTACAGATAATGGTACGGAACCTTTCGTGCGCGAGTCCCACTCGCACTTGGCCGATATTTTATTCCAAGAATGAAACTTAGTCTTAGATAGTATTGTCAAATTAATATGGGGTTTTGACATTATTATCCGGGAGTATGATCGGTGTGTAGATGAGTCAGGGAGTGACGAAATTAAGGAAATTTGACTGGCGGTAATTCTTAAACTATTATATCTTAACATACAAAGCAAATGACCATCCTGCATCACGCTATTAAGATTTTTCCTGAAATCATGACCCCTTTCCATAGAAAACTAATTTTCAATACAATCTCAAATTTTATAATAGTAGGATATTCGCCTTGAAATCCCCTCACACATTGAAGAAGATTCTACAAAAGCTTTCTCGGACACGCTATAAAATGTCGTCATAACATAACGTGCGTTATAACACAGGCTTCGAAATATCACGTTTCGGGTGGAACCACTCGAGAGATCTGTAAAGGAATCTCATACAAAAGACCCCTCATACAAAAGACCCCGCAGCAAACTTAGGGAAAAAGTGGTTTCAGTCAAATCTCACTAAATTTGAGTATGATGTAGATTTAACTCTCCTGATTATTTTTTTATAAAGGCGCAACTCTCTCAGACGTATACTTTCTGAAAAGATCAATTTAATTGATTTATACAAAATATTATGTTTTACGTAATTCCTCTGCATGTCGTTCGTAACATAGATAATTGATAAAATGCAATGTCAACGTAACAGAAACATTACAAATTATTATAAGTACATGAATAAAAATAAAGAAAGTATTTACAACACATGATGGCAGCAATGGCTACTTTGACTTAATTACGTCAGTAACTGTCAGTGCGTATCATTTCGTAATTATATCGATTTTAGAAAACACGTCGCGTAAATAAAATTATGTATTCTTGATTATTTCAGAAAGTATACATCTGAGAGAGTTGTGCCCTTATAAAAAAATATCAGGAGAGTTGAATCTACATCATACTAAAATTTAGTGCGATTTGACTGAAACCACTTTTTCCCTAAGTTTGCTGCGGGGTCCTTTGAAGGCCTAAGCCGCGAAGTATTTTTTTTTAAACATGTTGTTCATGAACAGCTGTTTTTTTTTGAGTGGTGTATTATTTCATTGCATATGTTTGAGAAAAGCATTATCGTGCTTAGCCGTGAAAAGGGCTTGCCGGCTTCTTATCACTATAGGGGCGACCCCTACTCACCCGGCCAGCCCTCCTTTCCCGGCTGCAGTAATATACTGTTAACATATTAATAAACTTATTCAAACCTTACGTGAACACTATGGCCCGCACCCTCGCCTACAATGGGCATTCAGACCTCTTTCTACTGATATGGCTACTTATGTAGTGTGCTATTGTATGAGACCCTTCCAAAGGACCCAGGCATGTCCCTGGGAACATTGTTGAGTTTATCGCATATTCTATATCACCCTCGGTGTTAGTAGGTACAACTATAGGAATGGAGTTTATTTGAGAGTTTAACCAATAAGTAAGTACCACTGAAGTGTACACTGGAGTTCTTTACTTTATGAGCAGTTGCGATGAGGAGCATTTTTAAGTTTGACCTTGATGTATTTATGTTTGTCCGCGATTATCTCGCGTTTAGCTAAACCGATTTTGATGCGGTTTTCAGAAAAGTGTTTTTTACACTTGGGAGAAGGTTTTGGTATTTTAACCGACTTCAAAAAAGGAGGTTCTCAGTTTGACCCGTATGTATGTAAGTTTGACCTGTGTGTACGATTATAAAATTGTTCATGTACATAATTGCGTCTTATAGTCATCATCTCCCTATGATGAGCTGATGATGGAAGGTGTAACTCCTCAACGGTTAAAAGTTAGGCTATAATTCAAACGAGATTCATTCAAACAAGTCCTCCCAGATCACCCCGCTATATGTATTTTATTTAAATCACTAAACGTTATAAAAATATATCAGACATCAAAATAAACCGAAGAGCCAAAAATAACCCATTCATGTACAAAATAACATTTGAATCACCTCACGTAGACTTCTTTATCAAACAAAAGTAGTCGTAAATAACAAATAGTAATCATTAAAAGCTTCCTGCGTGGCATCTGTTTTCATAGTAATAATTAAGTATAAAATGTTTAGGTACACTTCCGAAAACTGTGGTATTTGTTCCTTATTTGATATTTCAAATTACCCCTCGATCCCGCATACCAACACGAAGGGTGATACAAAATATGCGTTAAACGCAACAGTATTCTCGGGCACATTCCGGGTCGGCGGAAGAGGCCTCGTACGAAGCCTCCCAGATGTACAATATTATGATATGGGTGATTCTACAAAAAATGGGTAACTCGATGTCACAGGGCAATAAAATATTGTTTTGTTATATTTTGTTTATATTTTTAATTTTATTTGAATACTACTAAAAGCCTTTTATTTGGTCACCCAATTTCAGCTATTCATTTTAAATACAAATTTGTGAAACTCCACAATTTATCCTTAAAACGTCAGTACTTTGGCATGTCACAACCTCAAAAGTGGGCAATCAAATGGCTGTATATTAAATATTACCTCTAATGTAAGAATACTTACCGTTTCAATACAATCTATGATGTATTTAATAATGTATAACACTACTTTCATAATATAATATTCTCACTGTTGTTGTAAAAAATATAAGAAACTTTGTGTTCAGTTTTATTCGTCAGTCCGCTGTCTGTTGTTCGAATTGGAATTTCGCGCTAAATATCGGCGACTCAAATTGAAATCCGCGTTAAATTTCAAGGTTGATAGTAAAGTTAGCTGCAGGTCGAGCCATTTTATGGCCACTATTACTGAGCCTGTACCAGAATTGTGGTTGTCATGTGAACACGTGCCGATCCAGTCAAAAAGTCAGTCCTATGGTAAGTCGTTATTTCCTTGTAAATCTGTGTTATACTTGAATTTATACACAGTCAACTTTGTTTTGTTAAAATGTAGCTAGTTGATGTTCGAAAATATCAAATTAAATGTTGATTCTAAAGATAACCCCAAATTCATGTCTTTTTCATCAGTCCGTTGGCGTCAGTCCTTTGTGTTATATTGCGCCAAAGGACTGACGGGTTTCCAGGGTACTGACATTTGTAGCGTGTTGAAGCTGTATATTTTTACTTATTTCAGTTTAAACCATCGTGCCGCCTCTTAAAAAAAGAAGGAACAGGGGTAAAGACATTTGTTAAGGAAATAACACCTTGGGAGCAACGATTAGCCACAAAAAAAAAGAAAAAAATCATCTGAGTACACACAAAAAAAAAAACAACTTCTGAACCATACTACTTATATCTTTGTTCGCCAGAACTACTGACCACGAAGCATAATCAATAGATGGTGAACAAATGACCTATTATAAACGACGACCAAAGAGCAAATGAAGCGAAAGACAGAAAAAGTCCAGTAATAGGCAATCAAAAAATATTGAACCAAGCAATGGTTTCAAAACTGAGAACTAGACTGAAAAATCATCGACCAAAATATAGGAGAGTCAAAAAGCAGTCTAAGTAAGTTGTAAAATCTGTGGAAGAAACTCCATAAACCAGAATTGGAGTAATGAGTGAAGATATTACTAAAAGGAAAAGAAGGAAACAGTAAAGAAAGGCCTTTTCGGAAGTGTTATTTAAATTAAATTAAAAGAAACACATAAAGAGATAAAAAAAGTTCGAACAAGCTACAACAAATACAAAATTATAGAGAATACCAAAAATAGCAGTGACTTATAAAAAAACAGGGATGCTTACTTAGAAAATGTATACTGTTAAACTACCTCAAAGTAGTACAGCCAATTAAAAAGCTGTTTGAATGGTGGAGATAGATCTTTCTCACAGTATTACACGTTAAACAGTTTTTTCAATTATTACTTCAGTGAATGAAGACTAAGAATAAGACTAAAAACATAAGAATAAGACTAAAAATAGAGTCTACCGTCTGCAAATCGAAGTAAGTGAGGTACTCGCCGTTAATGTTGATGCCAAGTCTGTTCCAATCCAGTAGCTTGAAGGCACCTTCCAGTGCAGCAGTAAACAGTTTTGGAGAAATTACGTCTCCCTGTCTTACTCCTCGCTGCAGTTGGATAGACTCTGGTCTTGGATTCGGACTGACATGGTGGTGTTATAGTACAAACACTTCAGCACTTTGATGTATCGATAGTCGATACGGCACCGCTAGAGAGATTGAAGCACAGCCCATGTCTCGATCGAATCAAAGGCTTTTTCATAGTTCACAAACATAGTGGTCGGTTATACTCCTTTCTCTTCTGTACAACCTGCCGCAGTGTATGAATTTGGTCTATGGTGCTAAAGCTTTTCGGAATCCGGATTGTTCGGGAGGTTGGAAATCGACTGTGCGTGAGACGATTGGTAATGACTCTGAAGAACAGCTGATGAACATGGCTCAGCAGTGAGATGGTCCTGTAGTTCTTCAATAAAGGCTATGCTCGAAGTTTCTGTGCGCGAAAGAATCAGAAATGAGGATATCCGCAGTAGAACCAGGGTAACCGACACAGCTCACAGGATTGCACGGTTGAAATGGCAATGCGCAGGCCATGTAGCCCGGTAAATGAACGGCAGTTGGAGCAGCAAAGTCGTAGAGTGGCGACCACGTATAGGAAAGCGCAGCGTGGGAAGGCCGCCGACTAGATGGACGGATGACCTCCTGAGGGTAGCGGGGAATCAATGGATGCGGTCTGCACGGGATCGCACTTTGTGTCGAGTCATGAGGGAGGCCTATGTTCAGCAGTGGACGTCTGTGGCTAATAGATAGATTAGTTCCTAAGAGATTTATTTCTAAATTTTAATAAATATCAAGCATATGTTATGAAGTTGTGTATTTTGTCAGTACTTTGTCAGCCTCGTCAGTCCCCTGGCAGTCAAATTCAGAAAAACCAAAATTTCTCCGGTTCTACTTAAAAAAGTGACTGGCCCAATCTCGAGCAATATATTCATTACATTCCCTATGTTATATACCCGAATTTGTAGCATTTTGATTAAAAAACTATCATAAACAAAATATCCCGAAAAGTTACCCAACTTTTGTATATTCGCCCATATATATCTGTAACTGAGTAGCAGTTTTGTGTTACCGATTTGAAGACACCCTGTATAATTGACTTCCAAGATTATAATTACCTACATGGGACTTTCGCTAGCACAGTAGGACTAAAGGAGAGCAATGGAGCCGATATTAAAATTAAAATACAGTTCATACTCATACTTATACTCATGAGTGTATTTAATTTGCTATTTTACAAGCTTTTATTTAACTTGCATTGTATGTATGTATGTATGTATATAAGTATGTTTGTCCGGGTGGAATCTTGCAACTCAATTTTAAAGCAGATATCGTCAACCGATTGAGCTGAAATTTTGCATACTTACATAACTTTGATGACAATACATTAAGGCCGTTCCCTGAGCCAGAACCCCGAGCCCCTCCTCAGGCCACCCGTCCCTGTCACATCACAGTCACATTTCAAAAGAGTGACGGAGACAGAGCTTGCGGGTCGTAAGGCGATATCTTTTTTCGTAAGAATTTGTCGATGATTATTTATTTTAAAAATATTGGCTTCAATTATTGAAATTCGGAAGCTGTAAAATTACTATTTTAGTTATGATTGATTTTTCTCCTTTTTTTGTTTCATAGTGTCACGTAGAAAAAAAACAAGTAAAGTTGGAGTAAAAATTCGAATTGGAGGTTACTTTGGGAATTAATTGTATCGAGCGAAGTGTTATGAATCGTGTATCGAATGCTGTGTTATTAAAGATAATATAATCAAGAATGATATATATTTTTCCCTCGTTTACTAATATCAACGTTTCGTAGAAAAATAGGATAATTTTTGGGGTATTTTTGCAAATCTGGCTCAGGGAACGGCCTTAATATGATACCATGGGGCTGATCTGATGATGGATCCGGAAGGTGGCCATAGGCACTCTATAATAGAAAAAGCAATCCTACCGAGTTTGGGCTCTTTAGAATCGTCTCAGTGAGCATTTGATGGATAGCCAAAGAACAGTACAGTCAGCTATAAAAGCTTGTCACTAAAATGTCATTTTTGACAGAAACTTATTTAATTTTATATTCAAAGACAAAGTCAGAAGAATATACCTACAAAGACCTGATTTGTGTAGGCATTGCTTTTTTCGCCACCACAAAATACGTAAATTTTTGTGACTGATTCCATGTTTTCTGGAGTAGAATGGGTTCTATATTGATCCGTTTTTGACTAGAAAGTACACGATATTGACAATGAATAGAGTTAAATAAGAAGATGGAAATATTGTAAAAAAAAAAAAAAAATTTATACGTTTAGTTTGTAGAGATCGCTATTTAGCGATAAGACCGCCTGTTGTTTACCTCTGCCTGTTATTTGAATGTATCTCATGTTGTGTTGTATATTCCTTGATGTTGGAGGTGTGCAATAAAGAGTATTTGTATTTGTATTTAGTCATTTAATGCTTGGGAATGTTAACCATAAAGGCAGTTTGGAATGAAATGAAATAGATGAATGAGTATGAGTATGAATTGTATTTTAATTTTAATATCGGCTCCATAGCTCTCCATTAGGTGCTAATGAAAAACCGATGCCTAGTTAAAAAAAACTAACAAACTCAGTTATAAGTGAAGCTACAGTACCAAAAGTACACTTACTCCTATTTTGCATGGTGTATAAGAAAATAACACGTCATGATTTTGTCATTTGGTTGGGTAGTTCTGTGAATCCGTTTCCGTGTTGCCTGCCAGTAGTGTATGAAATACTCCCCGATTCCCTTGTTACCTGTAAGAATTTCATAAAATCGTGAGTGTTTGAAGTTGATTATTACGACAAAATAAAATTTAAAAACTGGACCCTATTACTGAGACTTCGCTGTCCGTCCGTCCGTCCGTCCGTCTGTCACCAGGCTGCGTCTCAAGAACGGTGATAGCTAGACAGTTGAAAATGTTCCCAGATGATGTATTTCTATTGACGCTATAACAACAAATACTAAAAATAAAATAAAATAAATATTTAAGGGGGGCTCCCATACAACAAGCTGTTGTTATAGATTATGGTACGGAACCCTTCATGCGCGAGTCAGACTCGCACTTGCCCAATTTTATATACCATGCTATTTTGAAGTCAGTTCGAAATGAACGCACGCAAAGTCTCAAGATCGCTATATATAGAGTAATTGATCCAAGTCGCTCGCTCTATATATAACCTCATTATAAGAGTCACACGATAAAAACTCGACCATTGTATCCAGTCACGAGATTTCAAGGAAATCATAATTACTTCCTTCTTAAGAGGCCTTAGACGTTTTTGAAGGACTCAGATATACATACCGGGTGTGACCTGTAATAGGAGCAATAAATTAAAACCCTTGCTAGGAAATCACCCGCCTATTGACATTGCTGTATTTACAACTACATATGCAATTATTGTGACATAAAACGTCTCACAGTTCCCAATGCACTGAGAATAGTGAAAAGATGGTTAATCACGCTGAGTTACAGTGACACCGAAGACATTATTAAAATTATTAAGATAAAATAAACCCCTACCGTAAAACAAACACAAGGTATGCATTTGATGCCAGTGGGGTATTAGGTGTATATTTTGTGTGTGTAGACATATAGCCATACACACATACATACACACAACACGAACACACACACACACACGCGCGCGCATATACACACACAAACACACGTACCCACATATTTGTTTGAACCTTGTATTGTATAGCTCGCTTTTGTTTGTTTGTTTTTCATTTATTTTTAATGTAATGACACAATTAGTTACTGACATAGTTACACATAGTTTCCTAAGATAAAATTTAAGTAACTGTTATATTAATTATTATTGTCAAACCGCACTCGCAGACGGCCAAGATACAGGCTCAGCCTAGTTTGGTCTCTGACGGATAGCTTCATTTATGTAAAGTATTGTTTTTTGTCAAATAAATTATTTTGTATTTTGTATTTTGTATTTTGTATTTTGTATTTTGTATTTTGTATTTTGTATTTTGTATTTTGTATTTTGTATTTTGTATTTTGTATTTTGTATTTTGTATTTTGTATTTTGTATTTTGTATTCTGTATTCTGTATTTTGTATTTTGTATTTTGTGTTTTGTATTTTGTATTTTGTATTTTGTATTTTGTATTTTGTATTTTGTATTTTGTATTTTGTATTTGTATTTGTATTTTGTATTTGTAAAACATAGATTCTTCCCTTGAAACTGAACAACATTTGCTAAGCAACTTCTGAAAATAACGTGTATTAAATATTTTGTAGAATAATGTTTAGACAAAGAAGCAATGTATTGTAAATGTCCAATATTTTAGTAGTGACAGCTATGTCAATGCTCAGGGAATGTCAATGTTGAACAACGTACATTAAAAATACTATTTAATTTGTTAGCAATAACAAAATTCTGAAAACTTTCCTTTTAGGGTTCCGTACCCAAAGGGTAAAAACAGGACCCTATTACTGAGACTTCGCTGTCCGTCCGTCCGTCTGTCACCAGGCTGTATCTCAAGAACGGTGATAGCTAGACAGTTGAAATTTTCCCAGATGATGTATTTCTATTGCCACTATAACAACAAATGGTAAAAATAAAATAAAATAAACATTTAAGGGGGGCTTCCATATACTCCTATAGCTCCCAATTATGTTTTAAAGTTACTGAAAAAATGTTGTTCAGTTTGAAGAGTAAAATCTATGTTTTAATTTATTGCTCCTATTACAGGCCACACCCGGTACGATACAAGGTATACATATTTATACGTAACAGTAACATTAAATATTTTATCTATACAAATATCATAAACCCTCCATGGTGCGTTCAAGAACCGCATATTATGACCACTATACTAGATCTAAGACCTTTTATGCCAATTGTTATTACTATGATTTCATGAATAAAGATTTTATTATTTATTATTATTTATTACTATAAAAATAGACTGCTTTGTTACAACAAATTTCTTATCTGTAAAAATTTTATTATTGCTAAATAATTACATCGATTTAGATAATATATTTTGTAAAAATTTCGAACATCTCTGAAAAACAAACAAATTTGATTTGACCTCTATTCTAATATCAGTCGAGATGACGTTTTGTTCGAAATGAATTGTCAATTTGCATCAAATTTGACAAAATGTCGCGCGTAAGTAAGATATCGAACGATATGATAGTTGGGGCCGACTCTAGTTTGTCTATGAAAAAAAAAAAACTATGACAGCTGCCAGTAAACTTCATTACCGCCATTACCGGGTCATATTTGTCATAATGTGCGACTCCTGAATGCATCATGGAGGCTTATGATATGTGGCTAGATAAATTATTGTATTTAACTGTACATAATTAGGCATTAAAACACTCGGGTGATGTTATTATGAAACTTGCCTTCGGCTCGTTTCATAAACCCACACTCGTGTTTAATATATATGTACAGTCACATAAACTACTATTTAGTATTTGTTGTCATAGCGGCAACAGAAATACCTACATCAACAGAAATACCTAAATTAACTGTCTAGCTGCCACGGTTCAAGAGATACAGCCTGGTGACAGAAAGACGACAAACGGACAGTGGATTTTTAGTAATAGGGTCCCGTTTTTACCCGTTGTATACGGAACGCTAAAAACGATCTGAAAAATGGTTCAAATACTCATAGCAAAGGACAAAAGTTAAAATAAAATTACAAAACTAGTGAAACAATTTATCGAGTTTCTGTTGAATTCGCAGTTTACATTCTGTTACTTTTTTCTGCTTTTCTATTCGAGTAGGTACTAATATGATGATAATATGGAAAAAATATGTCACGAAACAATGAAATAAAATCCGAAATATATTAGGTATATATTTAGTTAAATATGTGACTTCAAAGGTACGCATTTTTCTTAATCCTAAAGAAATTTTGAAATTGTTTTCAGAATCCTCAATATTTATCAAAACAATAATTGTAGGACAACTGTGAACTGAAGCGCACTTTTTCACAAAATGTAAAAAAAAGGTGAGTTTTTCAACCCACGCCGTAATGCAGATTTTTAGTGGTAATACTCATTTATTTACTGACGTTGGGAAAAACGAGGGATGGAGCAGTATTCCGGTAAATCTGTTTAATTTGGTTGGTAAAAAATCTTTGACCATTCGCTAGTGACCTTTACTGCCATATGGAAGCTGTTTGTAACGCCACTATCCCTGGGCGGGACAGACACTAAAGTCGAATTTTTAATTAGCCAAAATGATTTGACAAGATGTCTTAATTTACATTTTCGTTAATCAGCAATATTTTCTTAAAAAAATGAAAGAGAAAACACGTAATTGCTGATATTACTTAGATTGAATTTTATTGATAAAAAGTGATATGTAGAAACCAAATTTAACTTAATCAAATTGCGCTCGTAAACAAATGCGTCAGTTTACTCCGGCTAAATAAAAATCCGACTTTAGTAAGGCTTTAACACTATTCTCTATTTGTTCACATCCGTGACATACACTAACATTCAACGTCAGTTAAGTACCAAAGAGAATCCTTGCCAGCAAACGAAATTAGTGCCACGAAAAATTCGCAACATGGCGAAGGCCCAACAACGTCGGGTCAAAGCAACGTGTCCGAAATTACTCGAGTTTTCGTCGTGTTTGCTTTTACCAGTGGACAGCGAGCGCGAAGGTGGAAATAGGCTTGGTATATCTTTTGGAAAACCTCAATTGAAAAAAATATATATTTCATATTATGTCCAATATATTGATAATATCAACCAACTTTTTGAAGTGAATAATTCTTACTTTCCTTGAGTTCTAGACAGCAACATAGCTTTTTCATGCTTTCGATGCGTGCAGTCTAAAATAAGTTGAAAAAAGCAGTTTTCTGCGTGAATTTTGTAAATTTCAAGTAGTTTTTGAAACAAAATATTTCAATTAACAATTCAAACTGTATGTTTCAAATATTATACCAATATTCTAAGTAATAACATTGATAATATGTTAAGAAACATGTTTGACCATAGAGAAATGTCTAAACCTATCAGCATTTCTCAATGGATAAGGAGCCTTTGCCTATTTTTTTTCGATAGTCCTTGCTGTAAGGATCAAAAAATTGCAGGACATTCATTTTTCTTTAGCATGGTTTTTCCGAAATGTCGGGTCAAAGCAACGTGTCCGAAATTACTCGTGTTTCCGTCGTGTTACTTGCAGTTTACTTTTACCAGTGGACAGCGGGCGTGAAGGTGAAAATGGCCGTGGATATAATTTTTGGAAGACTATTTTTTTTATGTTGTTTTATTTACAAGTTAACAATCAACACTTACAGTAGGGGAACCTGGGGATAGTTGATCCCCATTTTGATTTTGGACTCTATTATTTTTATTTTTTACAGTATTGGAGATCTTTTCAAGCCAAAATATTAAAAATTTATCTATTCATTGATAGTTTGAATGAAAACAAGATTATGCTTCAATTTAACTCAATATTAAATGAAATACAATATTGTAGACTTTTACCATGTATCCCCCATGTAAGGGAGATTTGTTTACCTCTAATTGGGAGCCTTTTTAACTTTGTCGTAGTCGGGCGAAAAATAATATATCATCGACAGCTCTATGAATCCTAGCATAGATAAAACTTGATCCCTCACGGGGACACATGATTCCGTCATCCTGTCACCCCCAAATCAAAAGTTCTCAAGTCTCCCCATACATAGTGTTGTTATAAAACATGCGCTACTCAAAACTATTTATCACGTATTTGAACGTATTCAATGACAATTTACACTTGAATAAACGACTAAAACAACAAACACACTAAAACAATAGCATTTATTTCACTTTTCATTAAATAAATCAAGTTAAAACTTACCGAAAATTAAGTTGGACGCGACACAAATATTTCAACGGCCACCATGTGCAAAATACTGACGTGAGTCACAACGTGCCACGAAAGAACGTGAAGTTAGGCATAAATGAATGAGTGTTGCTAGCGTAAGAAAACGTATCGCGTTTGGTTGAATTTTAAATTAACTTTAACAAGTCTCCCAAGGGATCTATAGTCTCCTCAGGTTCCCCTATATAACCAAGCATGCTGATTTACTAAGTATACAAAGATATTTTTAAAAAGAAAAAAAAGGAAAGTTGTTTAGCAAATTATCTGCTTTGCCCGAAGTTTGACTGGTACAGAATGCCTCATGCCATTAAGTCCGCCTTTTGTACGATCCATTGGAATTTGACACACGTCAGTATCAAACCATTCAAATTCCAGCACATGTCAGTGTCAAACGTTGAAATTTTATTTTGACATTGACAACTGTCAATGCCTTGATAAGTGCCATCGATTAGTTTTATTTTATTGGGTTTCGAAGGAACTGTCAAATATTGAATGAAAAAAAAAAAACATTGTAGAAAAACCATTGTAAAGAAAAACGAATGACCGTTCGTAAAAAAAACAGCATGATCTGTAAAAAAAAATGATTTTCCAAAAATTGTACTCAGCCTGTTCTGTCTAATTCCCTTGTTCGATGTCAGCCAGTTTCGGTGTGCGGCAAAAAGTGATAATTACAAGCTGCTGAGACAAATTTGGTTAAAGTGTCAAACATCGACTAGTTTTTTGTTGGGTTTCAAAGGCAAAGCTCCCTTCAGCCAATTTTATTGCTAACTGTCAAATTGTCAATAAAAAAAGAACATTTTGGAAAAACCATGGTAAATAATAACGACTGATCTGCAATTCGAGAGAAGATCCTCACAGGAAGGACTAAAGATAAATAACAATGGTCCTCCAATAATTTCACCAGCCTATTCTGCCTAATTCCCTCGTCCGATGTCAGTTTCGGTGTGCGGCAAAAAGTGATAATTACAAGCCGCGCGCTGTACTGGGACAAATGGGTACAGTCGCACTCGATTTGGTCTTTTTGCCGTGCCGCCTGTTAGGGTTCGGATTTCACAGGCTTCAGAGTCGCACATTTTTAGAGCACTTTTTATGTTTGTTAGTCGACTGTTTCGGTGGTGTGACAGAAATAAAACCGGCCAAGTTCGAGTCGCTCCGAAGCACAGAATACTTATACTAATGGTACTACATACAGAATGGACACGCACCCCCCCGCACCGAATCGAGTTACCTCACCCCGCAAAACACCGAGTTGGAATCGTTGAAAATTTGGATAGAGTTATGTACTGTGCATAGGTGGGCATTAACTTGTGAAATAGTTTTGGTGTTGATGATGGTGATGCTGAATATGGTGGTGATGATGGTGGTTGTGATAATTTCCTATCTTATGATGTCATATTTTATGTGCAACGAAAGTATCGACTAGTTGTTGCAGCTCTGTGCGTCTTACACGCACACATTGACACTGACATTAAAGATTTAGTTTTTAGTAGGCAATGTCCGCCCCGTGACTGAGGGCTCCGTACAAACACTTTCAATCTTAACTGGCCGGATTAAGTTTGCACCTGATTTGTTACATTATTTTTTTAGTATTTGTGGGTATAGCGGCAACAGAAATACATCATCTGTGAAAATTTCAACTGTCTAGCTATCACGGTTCATGACATACAGCCTGGTGACAGACGGAGAGATAGACAGACAGACGGACGGACAGAGGAGTCTTAGAAATAGGGTCCCGTTTTACGGAACCCTAAAAATTACCAATAGGATGGCAGGAACTCCGAATGACGCTCAGTAATTCTGTTAAAGGAAAATATTTGAAACAAGGAAAAAATATTTTGAGCATCATAATTTTATCCGGTGTCAATAAAATGTTTATCCGGTAATATCTTTATCGTGCTAACGGAAACTTCGAGGCTAACTTATGTATCTGCTTAGTGATATAAAAGTGAAGTTAGTTAAGAATCTTGTTAGGAAGTTTTTAATCTGCAAATGGGACTAGTAGGCTATTCATTTCAATGTATCTTGACAAAGTTAGATAAGAGGATAAAATATTTTGTAATTAAATTTAACGTTGCTTTTTTGCGAGAATTTGGCTTAAAAATATGTCCTAGTATTTAATCTAATTCGTTTAAGGGGTCAATGAACGTTTTGCTGTTGCTTGTTGCCATGCCGACGTCCACTGGGTCACTTTTTTTAAAACTGCGATTTACGAGGGTTATTATTTACCAAACATATTGCAAGTCATAATCATAAGCCCATTTTGTGTAGGTTATACTTTGGCAATACCATTAATATACATTATCAACGCTTTTCAAAGAAAATGAGTCACTATTGTCTCCTGGGTCACGGGACAGAATACCTACAAAGAAAAGTTGATCCACCCTAATATTGTTTTTTCTCGAATCTATACACAAAAACAAAGTTAAACCATTAATACAAAATAAAAATAAAACAGTTAAAAAAACTCCCTTCCACCAGGTAGCTTCTTTTTCCATTTTTCTTTAACCCCTCGTATGCGATATCAAAAATTTGCTAGTCAAATTTAAACTCATTAATATTTTAATGTAAGCTTTAAAATGTCCCGTGCGGATCTGCACCTAAGCATACGAGAGGTTAAGCGTTGATCTTTGTATTCAAGGTTTAGTTAAAAAAAATTAAAAAACAAAGTTACTTATCTCTGTTATCAATGTGTACAACATATGAGGTTGCCTTTTGTCAAAAGCTGTTGGTAAACCAACACCACAAAGATCAAAGCGCAAAAAAAATGGAAAATGCAAAGAAGACTGGGAATCGAACCTCTGTGTTACCGGTCCAGCGTGTTCCGTCTCTTCCGTCAGATTACTAACTAACTAACTAACTATTTTGGCCCAGTGACCCAAACAGGATCTTAGCCTCCGAAACGAGAGTACGCCACATGTCCCGATCCTGCGCAGTTTCTCACCAGTTTTCGGCTTGAAGCTTACGCAGATTCACCTCCACCACGTCTTCCCAGGGGTACCTGGGACGATCAAGCGGTCGTGGCTTAATATAATAATTGAGGTGTGTACACATTAAAAAATAATGACACTTTTCATGTCTCATAAATTTTTAAAAGCTGTTGTTCTTTTACTTCATATGTTTAATCTCAAATAAAAAAGCGAATTTGCTTTGTGCGACTGTACTGTGACCTTTGTCGCAAAGGCGCCTAATTGTTGCTAGCTTTTAACTCTTTTCTGTAGGTTACAAACGGGGTCCGATTAAGAAAGATTTAATTAACGGCAAAGCTTATTTTTTAGGTCTGATGATAATTGCACAGTCCCTTGTTTCTTTGAAAGTTTAAATGAGCCAGACAGAGATTTAAGTTAGGGCCTTTTTTTTGTTTGCGTATTTTTGATTATATGCAATGTTTTTTTTTTCTCATTAGATCTGCAAAACACTGTTTATTCATCTATAAGACCAGTCGACACAAGTCCAAGTGCCACACGGGGTAAGCGCATCTACCATAAAAATATCGAAAAGTACAGATATTATACTAATGTTAATTACCGATGGTAGTGGATCAAGATATCTCGCCAACTACATGGACATTCAAAGTTTTAATACTTAGATATATCATGTGTGTCCTGTAATAGGAGCAATAAATTAGAACAAAGATTCTACTCCTCAAACTGAACAACATTTATTAAACAACTTCTAATAATAACTCATTTATAATGGAAACCTGTAAAATAAAGTTTATTCAAAGAAGCAATGTATTACTGACACATTTGATATTTAGTAAAGTGACAGCTATGTCAAATGCTAAGGCAATGTCATTGTTGGACGCCGTACATTGAAAATGCTATTTACTTAATGAACATATGAAAACAGTATTGAAATTATTATATAATTTAATTTGCATACAAATAAAAAATAAAATAAGGTAACTAATACACCAGAATATTAAAAAAAAATACTTAAACTAAGGTATAAATATGTACAGGAGACAGCAGGACCATGGAGTGTTGAAGGCCGCAATTTGTTTAGGGAGCTTGGACGACGACTAAGGGACAGGGGCTGCGATCTGGTTCAGCAGGTCTCCATAGCTATTCAGCGGGGCAACGCTGCTGGTATTATAGGGACCTTTGAGCCAGGTATAATGCAGGGCGGGCTCTTTTAGGTTAGATTAGTTTAAGTTAGGTTATTATTTATAAGACTTGTACGTATTGAAAAAAAAAAAATCCGAACAGATGTTGTTCAGTTTTACGAGTAAAATCTATGCTTTAATTTTTTGCTCCTGTTACAGGACCCACCTGGTAGTGTTATTTCAATAATGTATTATCAATAATTTAACGAACGATATAACTATTTTATACACTAAATAATGTGGCACATGATTTTACTTAATTATTTATTTTACTTAAATTAAACGTAGGTACACTGTAAAAAACATGGAAGAAAGAACCTATGAAATTGGCATGTAGGTTAAATCGTACGAAAACCGCTGTCGCCAAACTCATACAAATAAAGGCAAATCGTTACACGTCACACTATTACAAATCTTTTTTCATTGGTTTAAAGTTACAGCAATATCAACAACAAAATGTCACTGAAGTTACGTCAGTTCTAGACTGAAAGCAACTTTACCTCGCTTCATCTGCGATGTAAATTACAATGTTCGAAAATTGTAACATAAGTTTGTTTTAAAAATGCTCGGAAGTCACCAAAAGCTAACATGATATCACCAAAATTCTGCTACTCGACAAAAGGTGACACTGTGGTTAATAATATTTTAAGTTAAAACGTGATGGTACCTAAGATTAAGTATGAATTATCGATAGTTTCGTCCTCGACAAAACAATATGAAATTCCATTTATAACAAAAAAAAATAGCTACATTCTAACACATTTATAAGTCTACGGTAGTGATATATTTTACGTCATATGTTACATAATCTCTGGTAACGCAAAAATAACATTCCTAATAACCTTTTTAAAAACAGTCTTGCCAAACTAGCTGCTTCTAGTGATGAATCATACATTTCCAGCAGTTTGTGTCTATCCTAACTAAACTTTTACTAAACATATTCAACATATAACAAACATATTTACAAGACTTTTTTAGACGGATCCAAAAAGAAGGGTATTTCTAAACGGTAAGATAAGGCAGCAAGCTTAAGCTAGAAACCTTTTTTTTTGCGTATGTCTCCCCTTAATAATTCTTCCATTATTTAATTTCAGTTTTCAAATTCGTAATTGGTATCGACAATAGTAGCGATAGTAACATAGCCGCATCCCTACTTGAAGAGCGTTCACTTTGACATCTTGAATAACGAATTTTCTCGATTACTGTTTAATGTAGATAATAAACGATAATGAACTGTATTTCTTAAGGATATATATATAAAGTTGTATCCTACTAACGTGATAACTCAAATAACGATCAACCAAATGAATAAAAAGGAAAAAATAGAATTATTATTTAAATAATACTTAGCGATGATACGAAATGCCTCCTTCAGAGACAGTTTTTGCCAGGGGTTGAAGTTCGGCAGCTTATTACTGCACAATACGGCATGATCAATTTAAAATAATTATTTTGTATTGAAAATTACACACGTCAAATCTAGTCTGCGTTTGACTAGCGATTGACGACGGAGAGGTGCCACGGCACATATGCTTGGAAACACGGGAACGCCTACTTGCCACTTCCATTAGTCTCTTTCTTCCATGGTAAAAAATAAAGATTTAATGAATTAAATGTCAACATATGCTATTATAATTGTCAGAATAATAGAATAGAATAGAACACTCTTTATTGCACACCTCAAAAAGAAAGAAAAACAGATACAGATAATACTAATAATATCTTGTAATAATATTGTGCTAAGCTTAACTTGAAATTACCACTTCTGTACAAACTAGCTAATTTGCACATGGAATCTGGCATACTTAAAAAGAGACACCAACCTATGTCAACATTGTGTATGAATAAGGAAATGAATAAATCATTTTTTTTTATTTTTTTTTGTGTTGCATGCAGCATACATTTTTACTTTTCGATAATATTTATGCTAGGTGCGCCTATCCCGTGTGACGCACTTGCTTCGTCTTACAAAGTATCGTTTCGTTCAATTCAATTCAATTCATTTTATTGCCAATTAGGAAAACCATGCAATACAGAGTAAAAACATACAGAATCGAAAATTAAATTAAAATAGCACAATCAGAAATACAATACTAAACATCCAAAATCCTAATAAAATAAAATTACATAGTCAAATAACAAGTATACAACCATAAAGTCAGAAAATAATACTATAACTAAGTGTAAACAACAGTAAAAACAATTAAAATGCGATGTCAAGTGCTCAAAAATGGTCAAAATTTCAATTAAATCAAATAATGCTTAAATCTAAAACACAAGTCACAATAATTATTCAAGTAGTTTTCCAAAGTACTCATGTAGGCTGTAAAAGGGCCTTTGTATTAAATATGATTTGAGTTTCTTTGTAAATAATCTCAGGTTTTCGGACTCTTTGATGTCTTCGTTAAGATTGTTGTAAATTTTAATTGCCAAGTAGTTAATACTCTTCTTGTAATACACAAAATTTGACTTGGGCAGTGCAAGATCGAGATTACGCTTATGACTTATACTAAATATTATAAAATTCTAGATTTGTTTAGATTTTTTTTTTCTATGGAGAGGGGTCATGATTTCAGGAAAAATCTTAATCGCGTGATGCAGGATCGTTATTGGTTTTGTATGGGCGCGTTGTCATGCCAACCTGGCGCCATCTGTTTTCATAATTTTAATTGGTATTGTAATTGCAATTCGGATGAAGAGACCGTGTCGCTGTGTTTAATTAGCTGTGATTGGCACGGCCCGTGCAACGCCGTGGTATTCGGCGTAAAAAAAATGAACATGCTCGTAATAAATACAAATTTAACATTACTTATACTCCATTGAAAATTTTTTTGTAATCTAGATCGGATAATAATTATGTTCATATTAAAATTACTATAGGTAACCCGCGGTGTTGCACGGGCCGCGCCGATCACTGTTAATTAGGTTGACAATAGTCAACACCAGTAGGAAATGGGTTTGAGCTGCCTTCACTAGGCCAGTAGGCCAGCTGTCATACAGCACAATTTCCTGCCGTCAGACCACACACTCGATATTAGCTGGCAAAGCAATATTCAGTGGAAGGCCTGGGTCATGATTTCAGGAAAAATCTTAATCGCGTGATGCAGGATCGTTATTGGTTTTGTATGGGCGCGTTGTCATGCCAACCTGGCGCCATCTGTTTTCATAATTTTAATTGGTATTGTAATTGCAATTCGGATGAAGAGACCGTGTCGCTGTGTTTAATTAGCTGTGATTGGCACGGCCCGTGCAACGCCGTGGTATTCGGCGTAAAAAAATGAACATGCTCGTAATAAATACAAATTTAACATTACTTATACTCCATAGAACATTTTTTTGTAATCTAGATCGGATAATAATTATGTTCATATCAAAATTACTATAGGTAACCCGCGGTGTTGCACGGGCCGCGCCGATCACTGTTAATTAGGTTGACAATAGTCAACACCAGTAGGAAATGGGTTTGAGCTGCCTTCACTAGGCCAGTAGGCCAGCTGTCATACAGCACAATTTCCTGCCGTCAGACCACACACTCGATATTAGCTGGCAAGGCAATATTCAGTGGAAGGCCTAATTCGATTAGCATGGACCAGTTGAGACTGTACAGGACATATTCACAATACTAGGAGTTGCCCCCAACTTCGTACGTATTTTTTTAAGACGGATTGAAAGTATCCTATCATCATCTTTGAATGTCCAGCTATCCCTGTAAAATTGGTTCAAATTTGTCCAGCCGTTTGAGCGTGAAGAAATTAACAAACATACACAGACACAAACTGTCGCCTTTATAATATACTCGTAAGGGCTTGTGCACAAATCACGTGAGGTTCAATAGGGGGGGGAGGGGGTCACGAAAAAATCACGATATATCACGTTAGGGGAGGGAGGGGTATAAGGAGACCTCACGTGTATTTTTCTACAGTGAACAAACTAAGAAAAAATCGATATTTTTTCTCGGTTTCGTTAAAAAAAAATCTCCACTTGTTAAATACTTCAAAATAGCGAGTCTATTTTACGAAATTTTGGCGAGAAAAAAATACACGTGATGTAGTAAGGGGGAGGGGGGGGTTGGCAAAAAACCTCACCAAATATCACCAGGGGGGGAGGGGGGTCAAAAAGTAGCCGAAAAAACCTCACGTGATTTGTGCACAAGCCCTAAGTGTGATAAACACCACAGGGGCATTTCATATGAAGCGGACAGGTAAAAAAAGTGAGATCAGGAAATTTGTTCATATGCGGGTTATTTATACCTCTATTAGGTATGAAAGCGGACACAGAATATTTTTTTTCTACGATGTTTATTTTTAAAGTTATGGGCCTTTGAAAAATAATCATAATCAAAATTCCGATTTTTTAGATTTAGTTTTTCGAGTAGGGAAATAATACAAATGAATATGAAACTTAGCGTTTTGTATAGGTTTTTAGATGCTATTTTTAATAAAGAAAATATTTTTTGAAATTAATAAAAAAAACATGTATAAAACCGGAAGTGAAATTTTCAAAGTATTTTTTTGTATCACTTCGACCATTTTTATTTTTTATTTTTTTACACTGAAATATAGTCAAAGGTATATTTATAATACACTATGAGTTTCATAGTGGAATGCCCATAACTTAGAGAGGTAGGTAAATTAATGTACATGCACGTCGCACTGAGTGTGATGTTTCATACTAATTTATTTCAGGTATATGAAGTGTAATGACATGTATCATTGTATTCACGCGAGTTTAAGCTCTAAAAGCTTAGAGTTTAGTATTACTTGTTATTTTCACAAGCATTATTAGTAAATGCCTGGTCCAACTCTCCTTAAAATTAGCCGACTTTGATCTCGACACACACAGCTTTCGATTAAAGCAAACCGCACTCGGATGCAAGCGTTTGAGCAATACGATGCCACACAGACGTACAAACTATAACACCACTCTTTTTTAAACTGATGTATAATTAAAGTGAAAATATAATAATGAAAATAAACGTCATCCCAAATTCAAAATGATTTATTTTCTATGTTTTACTGTCTTACAATGAGAATTTCGGCAATTTTTTGAAGTTATACATACATTTCACTGGAACAACGATCAAGCGAAACTCCTGACTTCGGCGTTATGCGTGTAACGCCGTCAAAGATCGTCTTTAAAACAAACATTGATTTACTCCTGCTCTAAAGAAGAAATTCAACGTCAGACTAACTAAAAAGTGGTTCAAAATGTTCATATATTTTTTGATTTTCCATTCCGTTACCGCTATATTAGGTTATAATGTCAAAGAATGGAACGAAAAAATACTGAAAGATTTATTTCTAATTAGATCGAAAGTGCTCGGGATTCTGAGTAGGAAATACCTATAACATCCTAAATCTTAAAAAAACAGTAGGGGTGTATGTATAACTGAAAAAATTGCCGAAATTCTCATTGTAAGACAGTAAAAAATAGAAAATAAATCATTGTGAATTTGGGATGACATTTATTTTCATTATTATATTTTCACTTTAATTATACATCAGTTTAAAAAAGAGTGGTGTTATAGTTTGTATGTCTGTGTGGCATCGTAATGCTCAAACGCTTGCGTCCGAGTGCGGTTTGCTTTAATCGAAAGCTGTGTGTGTCGAGATCAAAGTCGGCTAATTTTAAGGAGAGTTGGACCAGGCATTTACTAATAATGCTTGTGAAAATAACAAGTAATACTAAACTCTAAGCTTTTAGAGCTTAAACTCGCGTGAATACAATGATACATGTCATTACACTTCATATACCTGAAATAAATTAGTATGAAACATCACACTCAGTGCGACATGCATGTACATTAATTTACCTACCTCTCTAAGTTATGGGCATTCCACTATGAAACTCATAGTGTATTATAAATATACCTTTGACTATATTTCAGTGTAAAAAAATAAAAAATAAAAATGGTCGAAGTGATAAAAAAAATACTTTGAAAATTTCACTTCCGGTTTTATACATGTTTTTTTTATTAATTTCAAAAAATATTTTCTTTATTAAAAATAGCATCTAAAAACCTATACAAAACGCTAAGTTTCATATTCATTTGTATTATTTCCCTACTCGAAAAACTAAATCTAAAAAATCGGAATTTTGATTATGATTATTTTTCAAAGGCCCATAACTTTAAAAATAAACATCGTAGAAACAAAATATTCTGTGTCCGCTTTCATACCTACTAGAGGTATAAATAACCCGCATATGAACAAATTTCCTGATCTCACTTTTTTTTACCTGTCCGCTTCATATGAAATGCCCCCACAGTAAATTACGATCGACACGCGAAAAATAACTTTCTTTCAAATTTGTTTTGGTTGGCAGTTTTTAATATTCCCGCTACTTTAATAAAAACGTTACATTTCAACAATCGAAGCAGTGCCGATAAATTTTGCCCCGGGACCCTTCGAGCCCATCAGTTTTGGCCCTTGACATAATTTAGAGGCCGTAGAGAATTATTTACAGCCTCTGCGCGCCTTTTCACCGCACTGGGGTTTGCGTTTTACAATAAGGTGCCGTGACCAGGATTATTTGTATCACATTTTATTTAGTAGCGGCAATTTGTTATTGTATTCCAGAAAGTAATATATCTTACGCAAACCAGTAAATTAGTATAATTTTGTACCGTCGGAGATTTAGATTGGTGCCATAAATTTAACATGAAAATTCAGTCTGGCCATTTACGTTTAATGTAAGTCTTTGAGTTTTCTTAGACATTTGGTGCCCGTCATCAAATATCAATTTTTCGAAGTTAGAGCTTCTAAATAGTAATTCTGGACATTAAACAAGCCAACCGCTGCGTTTGCCAAATAACTAAACTAAAGTAGACTTATAATTTTTCGCTATGTTTTTTTTTCACGGCTCTATATGAGATAAATAATATCTGGGATAAATTTGTACTGTTTTGTGTTGTTGTTTGACCAGTGATGGAGAATGTCAGACGATAATAAAATTATAATTGTTGTATAAAAGACAGACATTAGAATGTATTAAATAATGTATGTATTAAATTAGTATAAAAATATAGATATAAATATTGGGTACCCCTTATCTTGCACAATCTCTATTGTCCGAAATACACTTCGTATAATTGTTTTCGCACAATCATTTTTAGCCGAATGATACTATCGCATAATTATATACTCACCACAATTGTTATGTCGCATAATATTCATTTGGCACAAATTTGTATAGCAGAATACTAATATCGCCAACTTTTATTTCGCAGAATTTTATGTAGCACAATATAAGTCCCGCCGAATTTATTGCGTCATAATTGTACCATAGCATACCCACAGAACCGAATCGCTGCCAGAAAACAAAGTTAGGTTAGGTTGAAACTGTGTCCCTCACAGAAACGAAGGCAAGGCAGGTAAGTAAGGCAGGTCCGACTTGGCTTAGGTTAGGTACGACGACGAGCGAAGCGAGGAGGAGTGTTAGGTTGAACTGTGACCCTAACGAGCGAGCGAAGCGAGCGAGCCGCGCAGGTCCGACTTGGCTTACGATTCCTAACATTACCAATTTCACCTTAAGGCAGATCCGACTTGGCTTAGGTTAGGTATGACGACGAGCGAAGCGAGGAGGAGTGTTAGGTTGAACTGCGACCCTAACGAGCGAGCGAAGCGAGCGAGCCGCGCAGGTCCGACTTGGCTTACGATTCCTAACATTACCTATTTCACCTTAAGGCAGATCCAACTTGGCTTAGGTTAGGTACGACGACGAGCGAAGCGAGGAGGAGTGTTAGGTTGAACTATGACCCTAACGAGCGAGCGAAGCGAGCGAGCCGCGCAGGTCCGACTCAGGCTTACGATTCCTAACATTACCTATTTCACCTTAAGGCAGGTCCGACTTGGCTTAGGTTAGGTACGACGACGAGTGAAGCGAGGAGGAGTGTTAGGTTGAACTACGACCCTAACGAGCGAGCGAAGCGAGTGAGCTGCGCAGGTCCGACTTTGCTTAGATTAGGTAGGTATTTTGTTGTTTCGTATTAATATTGAGTCGGACTTTTCATTTTTCGGTGTATTAAAATAATCATGCGAACGGAATAACTATTATGCCATATAAATTTTGGCGACACAATTATTCGACCATAGGAGTATTGTTCTAATCAACATTATGCCAATGTACTATTCTGCCAAAGAAACGTGTGCGAAATGATAGTATGCCAAGAAATTTAGGCAAAAAGCAATTGTGCGAAATGATGATTGTGCCAATGGTTGCTATGCGAAACGAAAATATGCCAATAAATTTTGTGCAACACATTAGTAACCCATAAATATTTCATTTCAGTTAAAGAGGATCTGGTTTGAAGATTACATTAAAGAAGTTTATTCCATAACAATTTTACAATCGTGTCGGACATAATAATAATAATAAATTATCAAAGTAATACATTGTAATGTAATGTCACAATTAAATGCATTCTTATTTACATATATTACTTATAACATATAACCTTAACTAAAAACAAAGAAAACATGATCACATTTTAGTGGTGCGGTATCTGGTGCGGTAACTTGTTCTTATGTTCCGATAATATTTGCTACATTTTCAGCAAACCGCTGAGATATAGTCAGCATCAATAGTAGCTGACGATTTTAATATGCTTGTAGTAAGATTGTCAGCTACTCAACTAATTAGGGAACAGTAGCGTGTTTTTTTAATCAAATATTTTGATGTTCTCATTCAAATTTATTTGAGTTAAGTAGGGAGTTGACTTGATATTATAAAAATTCAGTAGCGGGTACCATAGATTATAGAATTTTGGTAGGTACAGGTTTAAAAAGTGCGTTATTGTGATTTTCTCCGTGAAATTATAATCGACAGATTACAGTACGCGAGCCGCTTAGAAGCTTAGCTTATCTTTAATGGAACACCAGCCTTACGTTATCCACCGTTGATTGTCCTCTTGACACGGTACACTTTAGAGATGTGTAGCTCGCGAGTGAGTGATTCAAACGAGCTATATCATTTGGTTTAACTCACTAGCTCTTTCGCTCACTGAAGATTCAAGTAGCTCAGTATATCATCTATCATCTCAGTATTACTCGCTCCCTCTCGCTCATGAAATGAATGTTGCCATGCTGCCGTGAATCTAATTCATCGACATCTCTAGTTCTCTGCTCACTCGTGAACGATATAGTCTAAAGATCTACTGAGCTAAATGAGTGATACATATCTCGGTGAGCTAAAGACACATATCACTCTTTTCACTTTAGTGACACATTCTGCGCATCTCTAGTACACTTCGAGTAGTGTACTGGCCCTTGGCCTCCTAACACCTAATTGAGCCTCCCTGAACCTTACACTAATTGGTGCATCCGGTGTACGTAACTGGTTTAACTCAATTATTGCCCTCTTAGCCAGGAAATTACGTCGATACAACGTTCCTATTACCTATTTTAATAGACAAAATAAGAGGCCCTATTCCTTTTAAAATTATTTGCTTCATATTATTGATAATTTTTTGAAGTGAATAATACTTTTCTCCGAGTTCTAGGTAGTGACATAGCTATTTGACGCTTTCATTGCGTGTGGTCGAAAATACGTTGAAAAAACGAATTACCCGGGTGAATTTTGTCAATTTCGAGTAGTATTTGAAACAAAAATTATCAATGAAAAATACAAAATGTAGGTTTCCAATATATACCAATAAATCGCAATAGCCCTGTTCTAGGTAGTAAAATAACAATGTTAAGAAACATGTTTGATTATAGAGAAAAGTGTCTAAAACAATCAGCTTTTAAAAGGAATAAGGCCTTTTAACATAAGGGCTTTTGACTACGCTTTAGATAACTTTGTAATTCGTTATTTAATCCACGACTATTATAAAACCGAAAGTTTGTATGTGTGATTGTGTTTGTATGTTTGTTGGATAAGTTATACTCAAACTTAACACAAGCTTTGTATCAAGAAATCATGATTCCCGTAGGATAGTAGCTCCGATTTCAACGCGAGGGAAGCTGCGGGCAAAAACTTGTAAATCATATACGTATAACTACAATAGTAGTACCTACTAGAATCTAACAGTAACAGGGTTACGCGTGTAACTTAATACTAGCTCTTAACCTCTCCTAAAAGATCCCAAACAGCGAACACCCGGATACCACGCCATAATCCAAACGATCACGCACCTACACGACAACACCCCAAAAACAACATATCCCCGAACATTTCTCAAAGCTCTTACGACGTTCTAACCCCGTACAACTTTAGCGCACACTTGAAAACCGAAATGCCGTATAACATTGGGAATTCCGAATGCCTTAAGTCGTTTTGACATTGTGACAGCTAGTGCGAAACCGCAACGTTAAGTGGGATAGTCACAGAGGCTTCTGTGCTGGTATTGCAAGATCAAAAGGGCGTATAATACTAAGATGCTTGCATCACTTAAGTCTTTCTGGATGAGTTTGATGATAATTCATGCGTAAAACAGTTAGGACGTGCGTTACGTAGGAAGTTGGGTGTACTTAAGTCGTTTTAGTGGTAAGTGATTTGAAGTGCCGTGTGTTATGATGTGGGATTCGTTTTCCATTTAAGTGCGTAAATCGTAGTTAAGTATTGCTCAATTCGATTCAATAAACGTAGAACTAAGTTAAGGAACTAAAAGGGGTTTGTAGTAAGTAAAGGTTATAATAATTATGATAAGTAATAATCATTTTTTGAGGGATTTTTTTTTTACAGAAACGTGACGTTATTTCTATGTTGGGTACCAATAACTTGTGAGGGGAAACTTAGTAATTTGTCATTTTTGCCGTGATAAGAGCGTTTAGGTACATGGTGGTAATATACCTACCAGTTCAGTCTAATTGGAGACCCACAGTACCTAGTCATTTCACGATTTTAAGTGTCATAAATAAATAAATATTAATACATATGTATGTCGTAGTCACCTAGTTGAATCTGATATTTGATTGAATATACAAAATATTAACCCCTCGTATGCGGCGTCAAAAATTTGCTAATCAAATTGAAAATAACTGACATTTAACATAAGGTTCAAATGTCCCGCACGGATCCGTGTCTAAGCATACGAGAGGGGTTAAGGGAGTCTTATACAAATCGACGTAGTCCCAAACTAAGCAATGCTTGTACTAGATATTGGTACTAGACGACGATATACATAACATATAAATACGTGTTTAGATAACATCCATGACCCAAGAACAAATATTCGAGTTCATCACACAAATTGCCCTGGACGGGATTCGAACCCAGGACAGCTCCCCAACCCCGTCGACAAAGTCTAAACCAATCAGCATTTTGAAACGGATAAGCAGCCTTAACCCTTAAATGCATGATGATGCATATATACACGTTACTGAAATGACACATGTCAAAACCTGAATATTGTCAATAAAGACTTTGTCAACATTGTCCCGAAGTCTCAAACTGACGTGGATTTCATTGGTAATTACGTCATTTCAGTAATAAAATTAGCGTAATTGTATGCATTTAAGGGTTAAGTAGTAAATTTTTGACGACACGTTTGGCGCAGTTTGTAAGCACTTGCCTACTGAGCCGGCGGTTCCGGGTTCGAATCCCGGCCAGGGCAAATATTTGTGTGATGACCTCGAGTATTTGTGCTTGGGTCATGGTTGTTCTATGTATTTAAGTATTTATCTATCTTTATAAGTAAGTATGTATATCGGCGTCTAGTACCCATAACAATAGCCTTCTTTAGCTTAATTTGGGACTAGATCGATTTGTGTGAGGTTGTCTGATATCTATTTGTAATTCAAGAGGAGATTGATCGGAAAGGAGGCGTTAGTTTCCGGAAATCACAGACAACCCCCACTAGACGGAGCATGTAAGGCGACCCGCGCGCACCAACGATATGGTACGGCAGAACATTAGTTAAAGTATCAACACGGCGGCCACCGTTTAGTTGCGTCCATGTTTATGAGGTCTTTCTACACCACTTAACACCACAATTTACCATGTTATTTATTTAATTTCTTTTTTCGTTGACGTACGCATGGATCATAAACAAGGACGCAACTAAACGGTGGTCGCCGTGTTGATACTTTAATGTTCTGCCGTACCATATCGTTGGTGCGCTCGGGTCGCCTTACATGCTCCGTCTAGTGGGGGTTGTCTGTGCCGGAAATTCAATCTTCCGCAGAATTAAGAGCCAGTTAGCGCTTTGAGTACTCGTGTGATTTCCGAGACCTGGGGCCCGATTCGGCGTGACACGTTCCTTATATAATCCAATAATATTAGCTGAAAACTTGGCAAAATTAAAGGACATATACATACGTGTACCAAATTTCAACTCAACTGGTCCAGTAGTTTCGGAGAAAATTTGCTATGATTCCCTCGTGTGTCTGTGTCAGTCCGTCCGTCTGTCGTTAGTATTTGATAACAGATTGCGCTGATTCGTAGTGATATCGCTTTGGTATGTATGAAAGATTTATAGTAAATTTATTCAGGATTATTTCGTTCCTATACACTTTGTATGTATCGTACACGGTTTTCTTCTAAAGTGGAAAATACCGCGCTCCGGGACACATTCGAGGGCGCGGGGGGGGGGGGGGACCGCTCACCCCTGAGAGGGGGGGAGAGTAGATAAAATTAAACTTGGCTATATAACCTACATATCCTGATAGACAAAAGTCGTCCTTTAATTTGCCAAATTTTCCATACATTTCAATCTAATTTTCTTGCACTAATAATGATTTTGTTACCATAGTTAGGCCCACTTGCACCAACACTTCGAGTTAAATATATAACTCAGGGTTTACTAGCTCAGGGTTAATATGTTAAATTTTTAACTCATAGTTTTCGTTGCACCAATAGAAATTAAGTCCGAGTTAACTAACCCGAGGTTAATGCAACATTCATTCGCTCTATTCGTATCCGACCAAATGTGATAGAATAAATGATGAATGATTTAAGTGTTGTGCTCTCTGTCACTCTACAGTACTTTGCATAAGTCTATTCCACTATGTCAGATTTGGAATGACATTTCGTTTTTTAGCGTATTATATATCTGTATTGTCAGGCAGGCGTCATTATTGTTTTTGCGCGAGTTGTGTCTGCTTTCTATATTTTATTATTTTGTTTTAAACTGCTAAAAATGGAAAACAAATCTCGTTTACGTGCCCCAAATTTTACAAATAGCGACAGATTACTGCTTTGTGATTTAGCAGCGAAGTTTAAAGCATAAACTTGAAAACAAACAACCAGTCGAAAAGCATTGTCTCTTTGCGAGTAAAAATGATCCTTTTCTGCAATTTTTCTATTGTAAAAGTCCGAACTAATGTATTTGATGATCTCTTCATCATGGGTTTCACAACGGTGCCAAGAAAGCGTAAGTAAGACACGCAAGAGTCAGTGTGGTACTGCAGAACCGGTTGGTTGTGGTCTGCGGGTCTCCACACCGAGCAAGGCGCTGTACGTGTCGCGCCTGCATCACACTGCCACCGCTGGAGAAGTGACGCAGTATGTTCGCCAGAAAACCGGCTACTCGCTGAGGGTGTTCCAGTTGCATTCGCGCCACTACGTGCACTTCAGCTCGTTTGTAGTGCGCGTGCCGCGGCCGCTCCAGGACACCATCGCGTGTGCTGATTTCTGGCCGAAAGGTGTCGTGTTTCGTCGGTTCCGGGGCAACCTACCAAATCCAACACCCGAGATGTCGGAACAACGGGGCCACGCCGTTTCGCCGTCAAAATAAACATTGTTCGGTTCATGACGCATTGGTGTAAACTGTAATGTTATGTAGCCTGTTTTTCAATAAATAAATCATCATCAGACAACAACTATTCAATTATCATTATCCTGGACAAAACATAACAACATAACATAACCTAAGCTATACATCAAGTCGATTTTGATACTTGTTTGACACTACTAACCTAGGGTTAATGACTTTAACCCTCACACATCGGCGGGTTAAAAAATTAAATTTTTAACTCAAGGTTTACTTCTAACTCTCGGTGGTGCAAGACGTACTAATTACTTAACCCTAGAGTAGCATTTAACTCCGAGTTAATTTGGCTAACCCAGCGTGGTGCAAGTGGGCCTTAGTTAGTTAGTTGCGCTGGGCATTTTCCGGAAGTCGGCATCCAACGTGCCTACTTTGCGTGAAAAGGGGGTAGCGCTACTCCAACCACCCCAACTCCTCCACGAACCTAAGCAAAGCCTTGATGTTGCTTATGGCTTCGTGTACGGTACTTGGAGATCCTAGGTATTTCATCCTGTATCCTTCTACCTGTTTGCAATCTAGTAGAATATGATTGGTGGTTTCTTCTGCCTCCATGCATGCTCTGCGTACTGGGCTGTCTGTTATACCCAAATTGAAAAGGTGTTTAGTATTATGTCCCGTTATTAATCCTACTATAAGTATCTTGCGTAGTTGGTTCCTGTCGATTCTCAGTAAGATGGTGGTGAGTTTGTGGTTCCTATTCGGAAGTATTTCTTTTGATTGTCTACACGTTCCAATGTCTTCCCAGTATTTTTGGAGTTGGTATACTTAATATTTTATTACCATAAAGCGGTCAACTTAATCAGTGACGTAGCAAGTCCCACTAGCCGGAGTGCTTTACCTTATTTTCCATGACCCAGAATCAAACATACTTCGTCAATAAATTTATGAAACATGTAATGTCTTATTTTTTTTAATGTGGGTATGTACACCACAATTTTTATTTATTTAAGCCTTAAATACAAAGATCAAAGCTTAAAGAAAAACCCGGTCTCTTCCCCAGGTAGCTCCTTTTTAAATTTTTCTTTAAGCTTTGATCTTTGTATTTAAGGCTTTAAATACTTCGTCAATGTTAAAAAGCATACTTTAAATACCCAGCACCAATGCAAGCGTATGCAGTTATCTTTCATAGAAAGCCTTCGTAAATTCCAAAGATCCTTTATATTTCGAAGCAATCACAGTTTCGCAACGAAAAAGTCTTTGAAAACATGCACGTGTACATTGGCGTATATAGGGGGGTGGCCGAGTGGGTCATGCCCACCCCAGTATGGTCTAGTGCCCACCCCCGGGATTTTGGGTTACCGATAGAAATTCATGGCTTCATCTCATAGGCCATGGAACCCCCTCCAGTCTCCCATGAAAAATAATGTTAGATACGCCAATGCACGTGTGCGTCTAAGGTCAATTCAGTTCGGCCCCAACGACTGGATTTTGTATTCACTTTGAAGGTGAGGAAGTCGGATAAAACTGATTTCGCCACTAGTGCATTCATATTTTCTGTCAAAGCACGTGAACTGCGGGCTAAATTCGTCGCTCAAATCAAATCACATGTCTCGGAGATATTGATTGGAACTCTCTCATTTGCTTATGAATTTCGATTAATCTCTACTATTATTATCTCCTTTGTTCATTTTAGATCATAAGTTTTGTTTCGTTACCATACATTTATATAAAATGTAAAATGCAATATAGCAATTACAAATTATAAACACCTCATTATAATAGTATTTTATGCAATCACTAGGCTTGCCGAGTGGCCTAAGTAAGCTACGAGATTCTATGACCTAGTTGTGTAACTATTGCATACAATACTTTTTATAAGAGCAAAACACAGAACTGAACTGAAATGTATGGCAGCGCATACAAACGAGGTGCAAACGTAACGCAACCGAGTTCTCCAAATATGATGTGTGAAAAGGACTACTTATATTTTTTATAATTTTATTACAAATGTATAGTTTTTAGATTTTTATAATTATTACTTGCCAAATTTCATAGTTCTAGGTCATCGGTAACTACCCACTCACTCACTCACTCACTCACTCATTCATTTTTGATTCCCTTGAAAGTGTCGAAATGTACGTTTTTTGCGACATAAACGGCCGTATCTTTGTTTCACGTTAACTTTTTGATTTTTTTCACAGCTTCAAAGGACCGTAGATTTAAGTATATGGTGTTAATTTCAACTCGGTACCTTCACGCGTTCTCGAGATAAAGGGTCTTGACTGACAGACTGGCGGATGGACAACAAAGTGGTCCTATAAGGGTTCCGTTTTTCCGATTGAGGTACGGAACCCTAAAAACCGGTACAGTATATTCGTTACATTACAGAGCGATTCCCTCAAATACCGATATAGTAGTACTTCAGCGAATCCGGACGTACATTGGTCCAATTTGTGCGGGGTTTGGACATGTCCCCCGCTTGCAGAGACGGCTTAAGTTCGCTTGGAACTCCTGAATATAAATCTCTATATCCTAACTATCCGTCTAGTTTTCCGGTTCAATTGGCATTTCCGTGCAATGGGAATACTGAGATATTGCTGGTTGCTTCGGGGAAGTGTACGCTTGGCCGGATTGGCCTATAGCGGTATACGGCTGAGGAGTGTTTTGGTACATATATTATTACTGATGTAATAATATTATGAAAATCGTGAGATATTTTGAATATGCTGGCTCATGTGAATCCTCCCTCTTATTACATGGGAGCCTTCAAAAGAAGCGTGAAGAAGCATCTCTCGGTCCAGCATGGCAGTGTCAACTGACATAGCACCGTTGGTTTCTTGTCAGTTGCCATTGCGACTTGGGCTCCCCTTTTTGCTTACCATCAGGCGAAGTAGAGCTAATATGTTGTGCCGTTATAAAAAAAAGAACTTTTAATTGGTTTAAGTTCAGTGGATCGCGAGTCGCGTAGCAGCACGGATAGCTGTCCCTGATGAAGAGCTCTATATGAGTTCGACATGTTGTCGGGCCCCAGACAATTATAACGTGATTTTAAACAGTTCTGGGTGAAGACCAAAAAGTTTACCACCTTAGCTCACTCAATTAATATATGTATCAGTCTAAAGTGCAATCGAAAGGGTTATGCTCGGAGTTTATTTGCGTGATATAGTCCAGACTAAATGGATATTACTACTAATGAATTTTTACTCAAAGTTTTGGCGGGAGATTTAAAAAAACTGCGGCTGGTCACACTTTGTGTAGTAGGAATCCAAGTCAAGTCTTGATATTGAATTACACCCCAAGTAAAATAAATGTATTGAGTATGTCGCATGTCCGTGTATCTTAAAATTTTAGCGCAAAGAACTTGGCGCCCATATATGTAGATCTCAATTCTTTTGACGGCGAAGTCGACAACGTTGCACGCGATATTGAACTTGGCTCTCATTTAACATTTATGTTTTTGATGGGATATCATTTCTTTTTGTACAGAAATTATTATGATGTGTAAATTACTTAATTATTAATTGTTAATTACTTGTGTGTGTGCTGTTATAGTACTTCTTTTAAACAAACAAAGAATTTTCCAAATCGGTTAGTACGTGTTGGATTCTTGTGTTTGTGTGTGTGTATGTGTGTGAGAGAGAGAGTGTGTGTGTGCTATGCTAGTACATCTTTAAAACAAAGAAAGGTTTCCAAACCGGTAAATAAATTACGGAGTTATGAGGCAAAAAGCATAAATAATAATAATTATAAAAGTAAAAAAGACACTTTTTCAATTTTTTTATGTGTATACCCCCAATTACCAAGCTGAATGCCAGGTTTCACCTTTCTAGGTCACCTGGAAGTGGGTTAGGTTTTTGATTACTAGTCACTAAGTCAGTCAGTCAGTGGTAAAAATGCCGTTTTTTGGACTTTAATATCTAAATAACTATTTCACCTAGGTATATTTATGAAATTGGGATTCTACTTGTTCTAAGGGATCTAAATACATAAGTCAAATTTCATGTTTTTATATTCAATAGATTTGGAGTTATTGAGGGGTCAAAAGTGGCTCCAAACGGTTCATGTAATATAAACACACGGCTGCTGCTCGCCAGTTCCTGGGGTGAACTTGACCGGACACGCTGCCGAAGGCAGCACAAGGCGAAAAATTAATTGTAGTGTAAAAAAGACCTAGCTCGTAATACATAGGTAAGTACCGTGCCAAATTTCGATCGGAATGTTAGAACTATAAAATTATCAAAATTATTTATAGAGGACCCACATACTAAATTGTTTAAATCATAGACAATTGGTAATACCACAAGGAAATATCTGTCAACATTATTTGGCTAGCCAGACTGTAGTATCCGAAATGAGAATATCCGCTGAAGAACCCAAGTAACTGACAGCTCAAAGGATTTCACGGTTGACGTGGCAATGGGCGGTTTGAAAACGGATGGCCAGCGTGGGTCGGCAACATTATATTTGATATTGTTATAAAACAAACCTTAACCTTAGTAAATGATAAACAATTATAGCCCAAACATTAACAATACATTTTAGAGTAATAACAATAACCTCACACAAATCGATCTAGTCCCAAATAAAGCTCAAGAAGACCTGTGTTATGGGTAACGATATGATAGTTGGGGCCGACTCTAGTTTGGCTCTGAATAAAAAAAAAACTATGACAGCTGCCAGAAAACTTAATTACCGCCATTACCGGGTAATATTTGTCATAATGTGCGACTCCTGAATGCATCATGGAGGCTTATGATATGTTGCTAAATAAAGTAGTGTATGTAACTGTACATAATTACGCATTAAGACACTCGTGTGATGTTATTATGAAACTTGCCTTCGGCTCGTTTCATAAACCCACACTCGTGTTTAATACCCTTCATTATGTACAGTAACATAAACTACTATAAACTTAACGCTATTTGAACATTTGAAATGTTGTTAATTGCATGTATAGACGAAATGCTTATCAGACCAATTTGCTGCATAGACCAAATGGATCTTAGACTAAATGATCCTAACCGTACGGAACCCTCGTTGCGCGAGTCTGACTCTCACTCTGCCGGTTTAATGTCCTCATTCTACCCTGTCCTGTAATTATGAAACAGGCAACAGCACGGTTAATCCTATTCAATTCAAGTGCCACTCGAGTCTTTCAATGCAAAAGAGGCTTATGGCTCGTTATCCGTTCAAAATGCTGATTGTTTTAGACATTTTTATCTATGATCAAACATGTTTCTTAACATATTATCAATGTTACTACTTAGAAAAGGGCTATTTCAATTTATTGGTATATTTTAAACCTGCAGTTTGAAGTTTTCATTGATAATTTTTGTTTCAAAAACTACTCGGAATCGACAAAATTCACGCAGAAAACTGTTTTTTGTTTCTACTTATATTCGACTGCACGCAATGAAAGCATGGAATAGCTATTTTACTTTCTAAAACTCAGGGAAAACTTTTATTCACTTCAAAAAGTTGGTTGAAATTATCACTTTATTTGTCATAATATGAAAAAATAATAATAAAAGGAATAAGGCATCTTGAAACTTAGAACCCGCATAAGCCATTTAGAATAATGGTGGTTATGCCTCTTTTCTTTCAAGCTGTTGAACGTGTAATTCCGTTCAGATTGTGTTGAGAACGTTGTAATTTAAATTATTGTTTAAGTCGAGTATGACAAGATGTTTAAATGTCGAGGCAGGATTTGTTAGATCATTTTCCCGAACTTGTTATTTCTTCGTAGTAAATTTTCCGTTCGCATATTTCCCCGATCAGTAAAATTCACATTCACCATAATTAATTTGTCGTGGTTTTAGTCAGTAGTACATTTTCCGTTCGTATTTTTCACCGATCGGCAAAATATATATGTACTATATTTTACTTTCGTTGTTTTTTTCGATTCGTGTTTTTTATTTAATGTAATTTTGACTTTGCGTTTAATTTTCACTTTGCTTTATTTCGTGATATCGATAATTGTTTCATGATATCGATAATTGCATTGAAAAGTGGTCGTGTTTAAAATATTAAATAAGTGAACAGTTTTTTTAAGGATTTAAGGGTTCAATAAGTGTCTGGGAAAAACCCGGACACTTTATAAGTGAATGAAAAATGAAGCGATTGTTTTTTAATTATATTATTTGGATTAGGGGAAAAAAATACCATTTACGCCCAATGTCCGGGTTTTTTTAAGTATTTGTCCGGGTTTAGCGAATATAGAGATGGCAGCTCTAGTTGGACCACGTTAGATATACCTAGCAGATGGACCATTGCTCTGTCACTTCTTAGATAAGGATTTTAGTACCCTGTCTGGTAACTTGTATATCAAACGTTCGTTCAAATCTATTGGAACATAATGTACGATTCACATAGACCGGGCCGGGCCGGGTCGGCTGCCGCCGCGTCGCAACGGGCGGTCTGGCAGCCGGCAGCGGCCGACCGCGTCCAGTGACCAGGTCAGGCGGGTTCGGCTGCCACCACGTTCCAGCGGACGCTGGAGGGCCCGACGGCAGCCGACTGCGTGCGTCCGAGCGATTAAATTCTAGGGTGACGGACGTGCGAGCGGAGCCGATGGCATGCGGTGGTAACCGAACGGAGCCGCTTACGCGCGACGACAGCCGAGCACCTCCGTCCGCGTCAGCAAGCGCCCGATCGGCCGGCAGCGGCGCCAATAACATTCGAATATGGGATCTGACTGTCGTAAAGAAGCTCTACATTCATTTGGCAACTATTTAGATGCGCTTGAGCGCGCGCCGAATCCACCCGGTCAGTGGGAATCGTACATAGAGTAACATAGTTCTACAGTAACTTCTAATCAGATTTTGGCGCTGACTACATACGAGTATCAAGCCGGTGTCAAGTTGGTAGGGATACACCATAGCAATATCACATGGTTCTTGCCACTAACTTCAATATACCCTATTATGGTACCTATCGATTTATTTATTAGGCAGCAAATAGGCAATTCCTTGGATCGGTCAGTTGAAAACTCTTTGAGTGGGTTTTTTTAAAGCGGCTTTAAAACTTATACATACTTTTAAACAAAAATTACAGTCAATCAAATTCGGTTAAAAATTTAAAAAGCGGTGAAAAATGTAGTGTGTAAATATGCTCCAACGAAAAAAATGTTTAGATAAAATTCCCGTGTGTAAATATGCTGCATGGAAAAAAGACGATAAAAAAATATGCCCTTGGAAAAAAAATAAAGCGTTAAAATAAAGAATCCGAAAACTACAATACTGTCGAAAAGAACTTTCGGGGAAATATGCGAACAGAAAATTTACTACGAAGAAATAATGAGTTCGGGAAAATGATCTAACAAATCTGGTCTAATAATTACCTACATTTCCTACAGGAGGGTCACCGTACCCCAACAGAAATGTTCACTCCCTTTTCAATCTTTTTAGGTATAATTTCCAGGATGAAAACGATCCTAGGTCCTTTCTCGGATCTTAAACTATCTCTATGCCAAATTTCATCAAAATCGATTCAGCGGTTTAAGCGTGAAGAGGTAACAGACAGACAGACACACTTTCGCATTTATAATATTAGTATGGGTAGTCAAACACCATGCCAAAACTATCCACAGTGATGAAAGTCAAGTTGTTGTATTGACATCAGCATTCCGCTATGATCTATGAGAAGAGAAGTCAGCTATAATTTCACAAATTTTACATCATCATGCAGATAATCGTGTACGAACAACATAAGTAAGCCATAGGGCGTTGCCACGTAGCGGTCGCCATGGCAACGGCGTTTGGCGGTTCAATGCCTGCTCCAAATATAATCAAATCAGCTTTTTAGACATTTACATTCTTACATCGATTTGCTACGGTGTATTTTTTATACGAACATATAAAGGCATGGTTTATTATTCTTTATTAAGTCAGTACAAAGGGCGGACGTAATACCAAAACGCATTCTCTATTAGTCAAACATAGAGCCAAACAGAGATACTAAGAGAGCACTGAGAGAGTCTTAGATACAATTGGCTATATTACTTATTTTTTTATATTTTATTATCAATAAACACCAATATACAACTTCTTAAATATACTTATCGGGGATAGGGTGCGGATGACCGATGCAGTGTGTGGCACATTAGTTGAGCTATTCGATATAGTTGTGGACGAGGAGGTAGTTCGAGCGAGATGAAACACTTCAGATACAATTAACTTGATTTATTCCTTATACAATGAAGCACAAAATAACAGTTCCTGGCACAGAGGTCTGTAAGCTAAGTCTCGAACAGAATAGTCTTTATTAAATTAACACTAGGCACATTGCTGGGTTACACTGACTCTAATCAGCTTGGTATAGCATAACGAAACGGGACAGTTCCAACTTGGAACTTCCAAGGCAGTAGTGCACTCGATGGTGACCCAAAGTGAAGTGTGGTGGGCGTTCGCTGAGTGAACCGCCAAGACTCTGTCTAGCGCGCCAAAACTGGTTCAAGGGGGCGCTACTGTCGCCTTCCAATGGCGCGCCGGTTTCGTTGAGCTTCCATACTCATGACCGTCTCCAACATACTTATATTTATGTCAAGTTCCTTACATTTACCTATCTAGTAATAGAAAAGACCCAATACCTCTATCTTTCGTCGGCCCGTACACCAGGTGGGCACTGTTGACGTAGCGTCGATGTACAGTTTTTCAACAACCCTTTTAAATCCCTTTTTTGTCTTTAAAGTAATGTTGATAGTTAAATCTCGCACGTTTCGTTCATGTGATGTATCTAATATAATTTGTACGGCGCAGTACTCTAAATTACGAGGTTACGATTGATGATTTCAAGATTTCATTTGGAAATTATGGTTAAAAATCACCATGACGAGTAAAATCTGTGTTTTTATTTTTTTGCTCCTGTTACAGGACCCACCTGGTATATCTGATCAAGGTGTTTTTTTATCCATAATTTTCAAATGATATCTTGAAATCATCAATCGTAACCTCGTAATTTAGAGTACTGCGCCGAATAAATTATATTAGATATACGAACCAAACGTGCCAGATTTAACTATCACCATTATAGACAAAAAAGTGGATATAAAAGGGTTGTTGAAAAACTGTACATCGACGCTACGTCAACAGTGAGTCATGTTCACGCATACATTATAGAGACAGGACAACTCTGTAGCCGAAACGACTTAAGTGCCGAGTATTTTTAACCCCGACGAAAAATGGGTGTTATAAGTTTAACATGTGTATCTGAATCTGTGTCAGTCTGTGGCTTCATGGCTCCAAAACGGATAGACCGATTTGAGGGCGGTGCTTTTAAACCGAAAGATTTATCCGTTGATGGTTCTTAGCTATGTTTGGTGGAAATAGGACCAGTAGTTTCCAAGATATTCAGCTTTAATTGGAACAAGTGACATGATCTCGGTCAATATTGAAGCTAAGGTTTCCAAATTTTGTAGTCATGTTCAGTTTTAGTGGCATTTTCTATATCACTCATTGAATGAGGGTCTCATGATGACCAGCATCTTGTATCGGGGTGTTTTAAATGTCTTTAAGCCGGTTAAGTTGGTGGAACTTAGATCTACTCAACCGGCTAAGATATAGTCATCATCATCATCATCTCAGCCATAGGACGTCCACTGCTGAACATAGGCCTCCCCTTTGGACTTCCATATATACCGGTTGGAAGCGACCTGCATCCAGCGCCTTCCGGCGACCTTTATAAGGTCATCTGTCCATCTTGTAGGTGGACGTCCTACGCTGCGCTTGCTGGTCCGAGGTCTCCACTCGAGCACTTTTCGGCCCCATCGGCCATCTGCTCTGCGTGCTATGTGGCCTGCCCATTGCCACTTCAACTTGCTAATCCGGTGAGCTATATCGGTCACTTTAGTTCGTCTACGGATTTCCTCATTTCTGATTCGATCACGTAGAGACACCCCGAGCATAGCCCTCTCCATTGCTCGTTGAGCGACTTTGAGCTTTGAGATGAGGCCGATAGTGAAAGACCACGTTTCGGTGCCGTAAGTCATTACTGGTAACACACATTGGTTGAAGACTTTCGTCTTGAGACACTGAGGTATGTCGGACGAAAAGACATTGCGTAGTTTCCCGAACGCTGCCCAGCCGAGTTGGATTCGGCGGTTGACCTCTTTCTCGAAGTTGGACCTACCTAATTGGACCACTTGTCCTAGGTAGATGTATGAGTCAACAACTTCGAGTACCGAGTTTTCAACAGAGACTGGGATGGGCACAACCTTGGCATTTGACATGAGTTTCGTCTTGTCCATGTTCATTTTTAAGCCCACCCGTTGACAAACTCGATTGAGGTCATCGAGCATCATGCTGAGTTCCTCCATCGACTTTGCCATGACTACGATGTCGTCGGCAAACCGAAGGTGAAGGTGTAAGATATGGTACCTATTGATATATATTACCTATATTATATTAAAACTCTTGAATTCATTGGTAGTTTAAGATAGGAACAGGATGAAACCCTGGAAATGTTTTAGCGAGCCCATAGATTACAAAGAATCGAGCACCGATACCTGTAATAGTGTTTCGAATTTCGTTTGAAATCGTCAAAAGGAGGCCACCCAATTACGTCGGCAACGTTGTACTTGATTTGTCCGTCCCCGGAAAAAGACCTAGAGGGAGACCTAAGACCACCTGGACAAATGTGTTGCTGACAGACATAGAGAATGCGATGTTTCCGAAGACGACATCAGGGATAGGGCGAAGTGGAGGAGGAAGATAAGGAAGGCTGACCCCACCACCATGTGGGATGTCCGTTTGTTTCGACAATTTTCTACCGAATTCGCCAAACCAAACCACAGATCTATATCAAAATATATTACCATAGTTTCACCTGCTTAGGAAGCAGGTGGATAAGGGCCGCGCACGGACGATCGTCGTGGAGGACTTTGGGGGAGGCATTTGTCTAGTGGACATCTATCGGCTCATATGATGATAATGACATTTTACCGTACAATTTAAGACAAACGGCCCATGATAGTAGAGTGACTAAAAAAAGCCGTTGTGAGAGGTAGTGATTATTGAGGCGAGCGAGCGAAGCGAACGAGTGCAAACAATATTAAAACTACGCGGTAGACCGAACGTGCCGGTCCATTGATTACAGAGCAGTAGTATTAAGGCCGTTTATTCGCAGCTTATCTCGTGACGTGGAATAACAGTATTTCAGACAGAAGGGGAAAAACTGTCGACTCTTTTTCATCACAGCATCAGCATTAATTCCGCAAACATCGGATATCATAAAATTCTAAAATTTACAACATTTCATTTTTTTATCCAGGCTTTTTAGGGTTCCGTGCCCAAAGGGTAAAAACGGGACCCTATTACTGAGACTTCGCTGTCCGTCCGTCCGTCTGTCAAAAGGCTGTATCTTAAACCTTCCCTGGACTACGACAAACATTTCAAAACCAAAATTAATTGATAATATTTGGTATGAATGTAGCTGACACCCTGGATTAACACATAGGCTTTTTATCCCGAAATGTAGAGTTCCGTGGGATGAGAGAGTAACACTGCAGGACGCAGCTAGTAATATTATAAAGGTGAAAGTATGGGAGTGTGTTTATATGTTTGTTACTTCTTCACGCCTAAACGGCTAGAAGAATTTTGATTAAATTTGGTATGGAGGTAGCTGACACCCTGGATTAACACATAGGCAACTATTTATCCCGAAAAAATGAAGTGTTCCCGTGGGATGAGCAAGTAACACCGCGCAGTGCAGTGGACTTTAAACCACAACCCATTAGAAATGGGCGCTCATGGGTAAATTCCCGGTAAATACCGGGTAAATACCCAATCTACCGGGTAGTAACAGTAGTAGATTGGGTATTTACCCGGTAATACCGGGTATTTACCCATGAGCGCCCATCTCTACAACCCATCTGATTATATTCGCGGCCTATCGTTATCACAACCATTTTGAGCAAAGTGTTTATGACAAAAGTGAGACAAAACGCTCTGAAGTAGCACAGCAACGATGTGATCCAATTTATCGTCGGATTTATCGCCCGATTTATCGCAGGACTTATCGCGGCGTTTGTGTCGGATTACTGCCCAATTTCAATGTCGAGCGAACTTTTACGATCCGAATGATTGGGGAAGGCGATACGGTTTCAGTACAACTTTACATGTTTTTAATCCTCGACAAGAAGTACCCTTACCGTGAGTTTACAGTGACAGTACTCGCTAGTGACTGCGTAAAGGATTTGTATGGAGAGTTATTGTTCTACAAAGTAACCGCTTAGGGACGCTGTCCGAAAAACTTTTCCCGTCACATTCACTTGCCCTATGAGTTGTTACGTATATTTTGTTTCGCAACCCATTTTTTCGTCATGTCGGTCTGTCCGTCTGTCCGTCTGTCCGTCCGTACCATTTTTTTCCGAAACTATAAGAGCTACTGTTGAAACTTAGTAGGTAGATGTATTCTGTAAACCGCATTAAGATTTTGATGCAAAAATAAAAAAATAATAATAAATATTGGGGGCTCCCCATACTTAGAACTGAAACTGAAAAATATTTTTTTCATCAAACACATACGTGTCTTCAAAAATGATATCGAGGTTTCTAAAATATTTTTTTTCTAAACCGAATAGTTTGCGTGACAGACGCTTCCAAAGTGGAAAAAAGTTGGTCCCCCCCCCTCTAACTTCTAAAATAAGAAAATGAAAAATCTAAAAAAAAACATATGATGTACATTACTATAAAAACTACCAACGAAAATTGTTTTGAACGAGATCTAGTAAGTAGTTTTTAGGGTTCCGTACCCAAAGGGTAAAAACGGGACCCTATTACTGAGACTTCGCTGTCCGTCCGTCCGTCCGTCCGTCCGTCTGTCACCAGGCTGTATCTCAAGAACGGTTATAGCTAGACAGTTGAAATTTTCACAGATGATGTATTTCTATTGCCGCTATAACAACAAATACTAAAAATAAAATAAAATAAATATTTAAGGGGGGCTCCCATACAACAAACTTGTTAAAGATTATATATATATATGTATAGGTACGGAACCCTTCATGCGCGAGTCGGGCTCGCAATTGCCAAATTTTTTTTTATACCTAACTTTGCACCTAATTTATATGGGGCGCTATACATACCAGGTGCAAACTTAACTTAACCACTTAGGGATGGAAAGTGTTTGTACGGAACCCTCGGTGCGCGAGTCCGACTCGCACTTGACCGGTTTCTTCATTTACCCAATGATACTTTTGCACTGCATACATTTAAACGATTCAGTTTATTTTTTAACTTTTCCCGCCCCATCCACTTGCCCTCTGAATTGAGACGTCTTTAATTTAATACCCTTTTTTTCATTTACCCAATGATATTTTTGTCATTACATAAGAACTGCGACAACAACAGCGCGCAAGCCAAGCGAGCGATGCTAGCGTGCCGCGGCAGCAGCCGGCAAAGCGCCAAAAACGACCTGGCTGGGTTAGGTTAGGTTAGAACTGCGACCACAACAGCGCGCGAGCCGAGCGAGCGATGCTAGCGTGCCGCGGCAGCAGCCGGCAAAGCGCCAAAAACGACCTGGCTGGGTTAGGTTAGGTTATAGAACTGCAACCACAACAGCGCGCGAGCCGAGCGAGCGATGCTAGCGTGCCGCGGCAGCAGCCGGCAAAGCGCCAAAAACGACCTGGCTGGGTTAGGTTAGGTTAGAACTGCGACCACAACAGCGCGCGAGCCGAGCGAGCGAAGCTAGCGTGCCGCGGCAGCAGCCGGCAAAGTGCCAAAACTGACCTGGCTGGGTTAGGTTAGGTTAGAACTGCGACCACAACAGCGCGCAAGCCAAGCGAGCGATGCTAGCGTGCCGCGGCAGCAGCCGGCAAAGCGCCAAAAACGACCTGGCTGGGTTAGGTTAGGTTAGAACTGCGACCACAACAGCGCGCGAGCCGAGCGAGCGATGCTAGCGTGCTGCGGCAGCAGCCGGCAAAGCGCCAAAAACGACCTGGCTGGGTTAGGTTAGGTTCCACAACAGCGCGCGAGCCGAGCGAGCAAAGTGAGCATGCCACGACAGTGGCCAGCTAAGCGCCAGACCGGGGAACTATCAGATTTGGTTAGGTTAGGTTCTTAAAAATTATAAAGTCCATTTGAGAAAAACCGAGTAATTAAAGACCGAATTGTTACATCAGACGAATGAAATCAAAGTCATACAAAAAAAGTCGAATCCATACTAATATTATAAATGCGAAAGTGTGTCTGTCTGTCTGTCTGTCTGTCTGTCTGTCTGTCTGTTACCTCTTCACGCTTAAACCGCTGAACCGACTTAGATGAAATTTGGTATGGAGATAGTTTGAGACCCGGGAAAGGACATAGGATACTTTTCATACCGAATAAATTTAGTGTTCCCGTGGGATGAGCGGGTAACACCGCGGGGCACAGCTAGTCCATACTAATATTATAATTAATAAACCGAAACGTTAGATCGGAAAACTGATATTACGTACAAATGAGATTTAGGGAAACGTGTCATTAGTCGAGTGAATAAAAAACCTAAACAATTCATGCCTAATCGTAAAATATCGAATTGAATTTTCGGACAAATGAAAAAAAGTTAAAATCTTGGGGTACGATATGATATTTGTCGAATAGTTTTTGTAGAAACGATAATCGGATTAACGTTTTTAGTGTTTCAGATAGGTAACCTATACCATCATCTGTGAAAATTTCAACTGTCTAACTATCACGTTTCATGAGATACAGCCTGGTGACAGACGGACAGCGGAGGCTTAGTAATAGGGTCCCGTTTTTTTACCCTTTGGGTACGGAACCCTAAAAAGGTTCATTGCCTTCCTTCCCCTCTGCGAACATAGGTACGTATAGTCTATCCGGAATTTTAAGATCAAATTCTGTCAAACTGGCACAAGTGAAAAATTACTTTAAATTTACATGTATGACGATTGTTTGTACCTTGTGCCAAACTGACTTCATTTGATCTTAGAGATCGGACAGGCTTTAAATACCTTTCTATCAACTCACTAATATCGTAAAGCTCCTAAAACGGGACTTAAATAATAAAATATCGCTCATAATAAAACAATTTGGCTCCGATCAGGGGGTTGTTTACTGAAATCCGATCCTAATTGCCCCAAAGGGGCATCCAATGGAACTTTTTACAAAATAACACCTAAATAAAATGTCGGTTTCTTTCCTCGGATATGTCCTAGTTCGGAGGCCGTTCGTGGGGTTTTCAATAAGTGCCCGGGGAAAACTTGAACACTTTTTATGTGAATCCATACTATATACTATTATCCATACTAATATTATAAATGCGAAAGTGTGTCTGTCTGTCTGTCTGTTACCTCTTTACGCTTAAACCGCTGAATCGATTTTGATGAAATTTGGCATGGAGATAGTTTAAGATCCGAGGAAGGACATAGGATAGTTTTCATCCTGGAAGTTATCCCTAAAAAGATTGAAAAGTGAGTAAGTAATTCATGATGACATTGATGACCCTGTAGGAAATGTAATGATTATACCAAAAGCACAATTGCTCTTACATTTGCTTAGGCGCCTTTAATAATCCCTTTTATTAATTAAGGTGATTAGGTGGATATCTATCGTGTTGTACGAGGTTGCTTCCATACTTCCAAGTTCCACGCAGACGTAGTCGCGGGCAAAAGGTAGTGAAAAATAAAGTGTTTTTTTTTTTTTAATAATATTATCTTCGGACACGTCCGGAGAAAAAATCTGGGGGCACGGTAATGCCCCCGCCAAGACGAACAAAAAATAAGCGGGGTATTACCTACCAACCGTTTCGTCTCATTTTCAAACCCTCATAGCTTCGTCCCAGTAAACAGCAGAGCGCGAGCGCCCAAATTCACAGGTTCAGATGCAGTTAGGGAACATATGAAATATACTAAATTTAATTGATCTAGCTTTTAGGCTTTATTGGTACCTAAAGTACGCCGATGTTGCCACTCACTTATATATGTATACACTCACGTATCAAAACCTCTGGGGTACTTTCCGATGACCTAGAAAGCTGAAATTAGTACACAAACAACAAAATAATTCTAAAACTTGGAACTTTTACCCCCCAACCTCTTAAACTAGGGGATGGAAGTTTGTATGACAAGTTTGTTTGTTGTGCAAATGATACTAGAGGTCTGAAAATTGATATAGGCCAGACGGTATGTGGGCCAGACGGTCCGTTGGACTTATTTATGGTACTCTATGAAACGGTCAAGCCATACTTTTGAAACCAACGTGTAGGGTTAGTAAACTTAGGGCTTAGGGGCTTGACTTTTCCTGGGATCTGATGATTTTAATATATCTGATAAGTTTTTTTTCAGCGATAGCGTTATGAGCATGTAAGTCTAGGCCGCCAATTTTACATAAAATGTTTTTGGTGGGATTCGATTTACGCCAAATGTCCGTGTTTTTGAAGTCTTTGTCCGGGTTAGCCGAATCAAGAGTCGGCGGCCCTACGTACGAGGCACGTACCGAAAATCAGGGAACATTTGTTTTAGTGTACCTACTCACGTATTGTGATAAGTATCCATTCCGTGATATCCTTTGTCTGCAAAATGTCTCCATGGTAAAATAATCAGTCCTTGTATATTTGAAAAACGTGCACAAAATGCGTGTGCTCGAAAAAAAGGGTGTTATAAGTTTAACATGTCTGTGCCTGTCTGTAGCTGCGTAGCTCCCAAACGGATGGTTCGATTTGATTGCGGATTTTTTAAATCGAAAGCCTTGTTTGTCGAGATTGTTGTTGGCTATTTATGTTTGATGGAAATAGGACCAGCAGTTTCCAAGCTATTAAGCTATATATTCAGCTTTAATCGCAACAATGGACCACATCTGGGTCATTGTCAGATTTAGGTTCGATGTCCGATGGACATTTGCGATATTAAGGATTCCAGGGTCTAATTTTTTGATAAAATGCCTGTGAGAATAAAGAACATTCCCTCTTCTATAATCCGATGTAATAGCAACATAACCTAGATTCATACAAGCTCTTAACTTTTGACCACCGGTGGGACGAATTTTGTTTTTTGAACTGGCCCATCTCCGCCAATTGCGATTGGGGTTTTTATAGGGTTTTTTAAATATTGAATTTAGGTTATAATTATAGACTACCGGAAAGTGTCTGCGGCCTCGTCCAATTCAAACTGTTCTTATCTTTACTGAAGTCTGATAAAAAGTATTCTATAAACATCTTTGGATCAGCTGTCCCTGTATTAAAATTGGTTAAAATCTCTATCTTCTCTCAGTCTTTTGTTTTGGATGAGCGCGCGGCGCGATGCCAGTCCGGCGCCATCTATTGGTCATAATTTCCATTGTCCTCTCATCACGACGAAACGGCTGCACAGATTTTAACCAATTTTGGTACAGGGATAGCTGGACATCCAAAGATGGTTATAGGATAGTTTTTACCCGAGTACGGTATAAAAAAAATACGTGTACGAAGTTGCGGCACCTTCTAGTATTTGTATAAATGTTTAAAGAATCGGCAATCTTCTACATCTGGATAATTTATTATATCCTCAAAAATATATAATTTCTTACCAGAGGAGCTCAAAGACTTAGAGGTTTACACTATTAAAAGAAAACTTAAAGAAGAGCTTATTAAAAAAGCTTATTATACAATAGACGTCTTTTTTAAAGAAAATTTACAATGTTATTAATAGTGTGCTTTAAATATGAAGATTGTTCTGTAATTTAAATCGTAGTAATGATAATGTATAAATATTGTATTAAACATAAAACTAATTTTAAGGAATATAGCATGCAATAATTGTCTATATTTAGTTACCTAAGTAATCAAGTTTCACATGCCTAACGGTAGAATATATTATGGAACCAAGTTACTACTGTATGAACTTATATGTACCATATATTCTGGTGAATAAATATCATTCATTCATTAATTCATTCATTCATTCATTCATTCGTTCATTAGATACTGACCAAGTACATTGCTGTAGAGGCTGGAAAGTGAGCAAAAGATGGAGTACGATAATACGAGTCCATCTATTGCACTTTGGCCCGATAACAAACATATATTATGAAGTGCCCAGTAGTCAGTACTACCAGTTACTCTCGCGGAGCGGGGTAATGAATACGGCGACATTTTGAACGATCGCTTTGTGTCTAGATGATAATAATATATCTAGACGGCTTGACCCTATAGATCGAAATCCGAAGTTTGTCCATCCCTCTCGGTCTCACTTAACTATATTTGAATGAGCGGGACCGCACGATAGGAAGTTTGAATTTCGAACATCGTAATAAATCTCCAGAAATTATAAAACCATGGACTAGTCACCATTCAAGTGTTTCGCTTCATTGTAAACATTTATTGTTAATACTCGTAAGTCTGAAAATTAGTTTAGGTGTAGCACATTGTTACTATCGATTCTCAACACAATTTGAGCCAATCATGAAGTCTGAATATTTACGGTAGATGGCGCTACGATGCCACTCTAAGGCATGCATTAAGCAACTGATCGAAAAATTCGATGACTCTCGCATCAGGTTCAGTGGTCCAATAGGTAGGACGCTCGTGTTGGCCCGGAATGCCGTTGGAGACGCGGGTTCGAACCCCGTCTGAACCATTTTTTTTTCTTTTCATTGTAAACATTTGATAGTTCCACGTTTTCGGTCTAAAAAGGCTTAGTATTGAAAGGGTCTTTCAGCCTCGTTAAAAGGCATTCTCAGGTAAAGGCACGGATTTTCCGGTACCTGCTTCTTAAAGAAAACCCAAGGATCGCTGAGGATTTCTGTAGGTTTATTCATTATGTTTGTGTGAACAGACACGTGCTCTTCAACCGAGGAGATTTTTATTTATATTTTAAGCGATCGTCGCTTTCCTGGAAAGATATTGTTCAAAACATATATATTGAATAAAACTCGATTGCCGCCGCGACTGTTCGGCGCTCCTGATGGTGAATCGCGCACCGATTCGAAACGTGTCGAGCGAAAATAAAGCTCTTTAAAACACACATCAACGCCCCCCCCCACACTAATGACTAGCCGATGCAGCCACATTCGGCTTCCGTCTTCACAAGATAGGGGAAAAAAGATGGTGGAGATGGGGGTTGAAGATGTAAAAAATTACAAATTTCAACCACTTTGGAAGTTACTCGCGAGGTCAGCTCACAGTCACTAGTTATAGAGTCACAAGTATAAGTAAACGAGTAGGTAAGTAGGAATGATACATGGGTATAATTTCGATACAAAAACCATAATGATGAATGTACTCGAAATTGACAAAATTCAGTCGGAAAATAAGTTTTTTCAACTTATTTTCGACTGCACGCAATGAAAGCATGAAATAACTTTGTAATACTTCTCCCCGAGTTCTAGGTGGTACAAGTACTACCTAGAATTCGGGGAGAAGTATTATTCACTTCGAAAAATTGGTTGAAATTATCGATACAGTTAAAAAAATATAATTATATTTGTCATAATTTGAAAGATTTTGCAGCTATTATAGATTTTGTCGCAACTGTATATAAATAAATTAACCTTCAATTTCTTGCAACGTACAAGTTTACAGTTTAAAATTTTTCACGCAAGTATTAAAAGTTTATCTATTAAGATGTTTAAAAAGGAGACTTTTATTAACTACATAAACATTCATTACACTTTTTTTATCTCGCCTCTCTATAGTAGGTATGTATTTTATTTTAATCACTTAAAATAAAAAATATTAATATTTCAATAAAAAATACCTTCAAAAATAAACTGATAAGCCAAAACAAAACAGACACTTAAGGCCTCCAGAGATGCCCAATAATCTGTCCTGGGCTTCCTGTATCCATTATATTTACTGTATATACGTCCAATATTAAAGGAATAAAGAAACATTACATCGGAGAAATCTCAGTGCTTTCAATGCAAATCTACTGCATTACTAAACAAAATTCCAGACGATACTGTATCTCAAATATTCCTGTCTCAAAGACATGAAATGTTGAAAGCTGATGGATTAACTTCTGCTGCGCTGAATATCAAAGCTTGGTTACAACCAGGGATGCGAACAGATTTGTGGTAAATCTATACTATTATACAATATACATGTTGACATTTTTTTTTTGAGGATGTCAATCGTTTCTATTTTTTATTGTGATCAAATGTCTATATGGGACTGACTACACTTAACTGCTCTAAAAGTCAGAAATGACCGTCAAAGTTCAACATTCCTACGTAGCGCTAAAAAACGCTCCATACGAATGGCGTCCAGGCTACCAGGCTAGTGACATCACAGGCCGGTATAGGTATCAATAATTGCAGTGCGTTTAAGTTCATGGTTGTCATACAATTATTGTTTTTTAAAAGTATGAGGATTCTGAAACATTTTTAAAATTTCTTTTGGATTAAAAAAAAATATCATAAAATTTGCGTACCTTTGAAGTCACATATTTCCAAAAAGATTTATTTTTCTGGATTTATTTTCTTTTTTTCGTTGGTATCGTTATATATTTAACTAATTTTATTCATATAACTACAGTACGATGTAGAATTTAACATCAGTCAACATGTCTATTCTAGATTTGTATTGTTGCCTATGGGGGTCATAATTTCAAGAAAAACGAAATAACGTGATGCAGGATCGTCATTTGTTTTGTATGGGTGTACGGCACTGTGCCAACCTAACGCCATCTGTTTTTATAATTTCCTTTGTTTCTTGCATCACGTTGCATCGGCTGGATGAATATTGACCAATTTTGGTACAGGGATAGCTGGACATACAAAGATGGTTATAGCCGTTATAGGATACTTTTCACCCGACTTCGGTATAAAAAAATACGCGTACCTTCTAGTTTGCGATAAAATAGCGGAACTTGGTTATAAAGGTGTATAGGCTGTGAACATATTTTTATTTCAACAGTCTGGCTTTTTCCAAACAAGTCGCTCACTTCACCTAAAACATATTGACAAGCGTGTGGTATCTTGCCTTTTCGACGAACTATTTTTCACCGAATTTTCACCTGAATGCTCTCTGTAGGTACATGATTTCTGATTTGCACCAAATTCTAATATATCCTGTTTAGCCTTTTGGTTGACTAGTAACAAATGCCATTTGGCATAAAGTCTACCATTTGCACTGACGTGGCACTGACTTTTGTTTTGTGCAATTATCACTTATCACTACATCGTATAAAACGAATTCGCTTCCTCTCTGCTGTCTGTCCTTATGTAAACTTAGACCTTTAGGAATACGCAACGGATTTTGACGCGCTTTTTTAAAAGATACGGTGATTCAAGAGGAAAGTTGACATGTATAATACGTGTATAATTCGTCAGCATTGCACCCGTGCGAAGCCGGGGCTAGTAATATTTTTTTTTTTATGTAATGCGTTTTTTCACTTTATTTTGCTGTGCAGTGTATTTGCTTGAGTGAAAACAGTTCGGTCCAACGAGCTTGTGTCGGTTGGTCGCGGCGACGGGAGGAAATTGGCCGGAACTTGTCATGTGTACACTGTAGTGTACAGTACTATGTGGTGAGTGGGTACACATACGAGTACCAGGGATAGGATAATCACCATCACATTTTTGTCACCAACAAAGTACGGGCGTTACATTGAAACCATTTATTATTAGACAAAAATAAATTTACATATTAATAGGATTAAAACACTAAAAATTGGGCAAGTGCGAGTCCGACTCGCGCATGAAGGGTTCCGTACCTATACATATATATAATCTATAACAAGTTTGTTGTATGGGAGCCCCACTTAAATATTTATTTTATTTTGTTTTTAGTATAGAAATACATCATCTGTGAAAATTTCAACTGTCTAGCTATCACCGTTCTTGAGATACAGCCTGGTGACAGACGGACGGACGGACGGACGGACGGACGGACGGACGGACAGCGAAGTCTCAGTAATAGGGTCCCGTTTTACCCTTTGGGTACGGAACCCTAAAAACTACAATAAGATTACAATCTATACTATTATATTATCTAGATTTGTATTGGTAATCAATTTTATATGGAAAGGGATCATTATTTCAAGAAAAATCTTAATAGCGTGATGCAAGATCGTCTTTTGTTTTGTAAGGGCGAGCGGCATCACGCCAGTCTGGCGCCCTCTGTTGGGCTTAATTTCGCATCACGCCGAAACGGCTGCAGGTTTTTTAACCAATTTCGGTAGAGGGATAGATAGTTGGACATCCAAAGATGGTTATACTTTGGAAAAGTGTTTTTACGCCATATCCTTATTTATTTTTTACTATCTGTGGCAATGCAATACCTACCTTCAACAATGACCTAACCTTTTACTTCATTTGCTCGGTCGCGCTATGAATATTTGCGTTTTTATAACCATTTTAAATCTATCAAAGTAGCCCCAAATGTTCCTAAAGTAACCCCGTTTTACGGTAGACTACGGAATTAAATTGCGTTTTTATAACCATTTTAAATCTATCAAAGTAGCCCCAAATTTTCCTAAAGTAACCCCGTTTTACGGTAGACTACGGAATTAAATAAATTACAGGTACGAAGTTGCGGGCACTAGAAGGTAAACAAATGTATAATTTATATATTTGCGGGCACTATTTATGAAACTAAGACCCCTCGGTAGGGTGCTCATGACGCAGGCAGCATTCCCGCGTTGTATGGCTATGGGAAAACTTTGCGCGAAAAACTGCACTAAAGAGGGATGATCGGGAGGTCTTGTTTGATGATACATTATAACCTCCACGAATGAATGAATAAATGAATATTTATTCACCAGAATATACTGTACATATATGGTCTTACAGGAGTAACATGGTTCCATAATATATCCTACTGTTAGGCATGTGAAACATGATAAGGTAACTAAAAATAGAGAATTATTGCATGCTATAATCCTTTCAATTAGTTTTATATTTAATACAATATTTACAGCGTGGATTTTTAATACAGGCATATAATGTATTCAGTTATAATATCTGATCATAGGAATCGTAAGGCATAACTATTTTGTTAAATAGTGTTTTTAATTAGGTGTAAACATTTTTTAAAGTCCAACCAAGCAGCAATGTACGTATAACGGGTGGGCCCTGTAACAGGAGCAATAAATTAAAACATACATTATACTCCTCAAACTGAACAACATTTATTAAACAACTTTTTAAAAATAACTCATTTATAATGTAAACCTGCAAAATAAAGTTTTTTCAAAGAAGCAATGTATTGCGAACCATTTGATATTTAGTAAAGTGACAGCTATGTCAATACTAAGGCGATGTCAATGTTGGACGGCGTACATTGAAAATACTATTTACTTTGTATGAAAAAATGAACATCTGAAAACAAAAAAAAGTGTCTGAACAGATTCTGTTCAGTTTGACGAGGAAAATCTATGTTTTAATTTTTTGCTCCTGGTACAGGGCCCACGTGGTATACATTATCACTACTACGTTTTAAATTACAGAATCCAAACCATACAAAACCATCATAATTATGTAAGTCGATGATGGAAACTATTAGTGTCTGTAACATTTTCAGGGCTACCCTCGATTCCTCTGGGATCATCCTGACTTGGCGACGATGGGACCACCTCAGGGGCATACTTAAAAGAATACGACTAACGGCCTTAACCTATCTATAATTCTCTTAACCTATCTACCGCTATTCAATATTTGTGTTCGTATTTTTCTTTTATAAATTGTTTTGCTATGCACTAAAGTTTTTTTTAATATTTTAATTATTCACTGTTAAGGATATTAGTAATATGCTTGTTATTTAATTTTAAGTTAAGATCTGTATCGCCTTGGCAATTAGCTTGTAAGTTACAGATATGTAATTATAAATTGGGCAAGTGCAAGTCCGACTCGTGCATGAAGGGTTCCGTACCATAATCTATAACAAGTTTGTTGTATGGATATAAATATTTATTTTATTTTATTTTTAGTATTTGTTGTTATAGCGGCAATAGACATACATCATCTGTGTAAATTTTAACTGTCTGGCTATCACCGTTCTTGAGATACAGCCTGGTGACAGACGGACGGACGCGTACAAAACTCAACGGAGGTAAAAATTAAAAGGCTTTTGGGATTCTCAAATAGACAAAGCACATTGGCAAAATGAATCCCCACTCCTAGTTTAGTCATAGAAACCGTAGTGTTAGTCGAAACTTGTCTGTCGCTCACAGTACGGGTGTCGATACGCAGCGATCATTGTGAGATCGTTTACTTTGAATGTGAACCACATCCGTGTACGTGCTATTTTCAACCAACCAATTATAAATTCAAGTATTTCAGGTATATACCTTTACTTTTCACTATTTTTTATATATATTTATTTGTAATTAATTTTACTTTATTGCGTTGAAAGTCAGCACTAATATTATTCGATTCTAAAAGCTGTTTTGAGAGTTCAAAAAGGTTTTTGTTATATTTCTATTCATTTCTATATCGTAATTTTATTGTTATTATAAAGTAACGAATGTTAACTATCAAGCATGATTAAAATTAGCTGCTTATTTTTGCAACTTTTAATTTTAAAGGCATTTTGAAAGGGCTGGGTAAAACTGAATTTTTTTGAAATGATATTTACGTACTTATTATCTTGATTTTAGGACTGAGTGAAGGTTCTGAATTTATAGTGTTGACTGGGAAAACTCTATATAACAAGCTGCATTAAAAAAATCTGCCAATTTTTTTGTCAAAATTGGATTATTTGGAAAAGTTCGTTTTACACCATGCCAATTACTCTGAGTAACATCTTAAGGATTTAAAGCATACATTTTCAATTCTAAAGGTTACACAATTAAATAAAAAAAAGGGCATGAGCACACAGGAGTGAAGAAAATTTCCTTAAAATAAATGATAAATGGCTACAAGAAGCATTTGAAATTCCAAAAGTTACGGAGATTCCTTCGAGTCACGGTCGGCCAATGTCTTTTGACGTCTGTAGTGAGAGAAGTAAACGTAGAAAGACGAGCAATCTACAGTACTGTCAACGAGACCATGTTGGTACACCCCGCACAAACTTCTTTATATAGTTCTGGAAAGAAAACAGCCTCCAAGATACTAGAAAACATTATGCTTTCTCCAAAACGTGTCAAAAACCATTTGAAGAGTCTGCAGAAGAAACTGAAGAAGATTTATGTGGCAGCGAACCGTGGGCGTCATCGTTGGCTTAAATCAAGCAGAAAATTAATATAATAAAAAAAGTCTTGCAAATAATATTTTTTTTATAAATACTAATAAAAATACTACATAAAAATATGAATCAATAAAAAGATTCATACAAATACTTTTTTTCCCTCAAAAAAAATCTTCTTCTCGTGATTTCTAATAACAATAATGTCACATAACCTCACACAAATCGAGCTAGTCCCAAATTAAGCTCAAGAAGGCTTGTGTTACGGGTACTAGACGACGATATACATACTTATATAGATAAATATATACTTAAAAGCACAAATATTCGAATTCATCACACAAATATTTGCCCTGGCTGGGATTTGAACCCGGAAACCACCGGTTCAGTAGGCAGGTGCACTACAAACTGCAACAACGCGTCGTAAATTGTTTAATTATGAAATATTAATATTACTAATAGCATAATATTTCATTATTGCCTAAATATTATAAGAAAAATCGTTTCTGAAGTCAATAAACCAAACAAATAGTTTTGGCCAGCTAAATCGTCATTTTGCCCCTATGTGGGACGCACGGACAGCGAAGTCTCAGTAATAGGGTCCCGTTTTCACCCTTTGAGTACGGAACCCTAAAAAAACAGAGGTTAACAACTTATTTAACTGGCAACGACCAATTGTTGGTAACTGACTTTGAAGGTCGGTGAATGTCACTGATGTAAACAAAGAGGAAACAGGACTAAAATGTTCCGCAAATTTCAAGTATCTTTTGGATAATTATAGCCAAAACCCTCCACAGTGATGAAAGCTACACCGGTAAATTCCGGTAAACAATGTTCTGAATTTGATTGATGACAAATCCTTGACAAATCACTACAGACGTTTAATAATGTAAATATTATATGACATGCACATTACTGTCATATGAAAGCTGTTTGTAGCGCCATTATCCGTAGACAGGACCAGCACTCGTTAGGCTATAGGTACATTATTTTTGAAATGTGGGATCACCACAGTTTTTATTCAACTAGTGACATAAAGATCAAAGCTCAAAGAAAAATTGTAATGCGTTACCTTGTGAAAGAGACCAACACGACACTAACGTGTCAACCACTCCACCACCATAACGCCAAGCCAAGGGAGCTCTATAATGTTTCCTTATGTTTTACACAAAATAAACATTAATGAATACTAAATGTACTAGATACACACACGCAGACGGACACATCCTATCTTGTAATGTTATCTATATAACTACATGTATTATTACTTTAAATTCCTAACGAAACTTAACTTGTAATTACCACTTCTGTACAAACTAGTTAACTTGCCCATGGAAGAGCGGTGTCTCTGAACACAGCTGGATACCTGTGTCACAAGAGACACCAGCCTATGTCAAATTGTGTATAGATAAGCAAATGAATAAATCATTTTAGTTTTTATTTTGTTTGTGTATTGATATTTGCATTGTTTATTGAAAACGCTTTACACCTTAGCGACCTCAATGTGAACAATTTAATATTCACATCTTACCGCACTAATTTACGGTAGCGAAATGAGTAAGCAAGAGAGGGCGCTGTTATTTATCTTTGTGGTCTGTTATTGCGCGCCTCTCGCTGCCATTACGTTTGCCGAACACGGATGTGTGAATTTTTTTAATTATCCCTGTGAAACCCGATACTGCCCGACATAATGGCCGACGGGGTATCTGGTGACATAAACGGCAGGTTTCAGTACGATTTTCCTTATTTGACTGGGAATATATGGATTTGAATAGGATTCGGTCCGGGTGAAGCTGCGTTCGGGAAGCAGCGTGATATTTTCTCGTCGAAAATTCCCCAGTGCCTGAAGACGAAAGTCTTCGAAGTTCTCCATTGCCTGAAGACGAAAGTTTTCGAACAATGCGTGTTGCAAGTGATGACTGATGACTTACGGATCTGAGACGTGCTCGTTCACAATAGGACTTATAAAGCGGCTTAGAGTCACGCAACGAGCAATGGAAAGTGCTATGCTCGGAGTTTCTCTGCATGATAGAATCAGAAACGAGTATATTCGCAGGAGAACCACAGTAACCGACAATCTTGTGAAATATTGCTAGTTTGAAAACTTTGAAGTGGCAATGGGTACGCTATGTAGCCCTGAGAATAGATGGCTGTTAGGTCAGCGTAGTCCTGGAGTGGCGACCACGAGTAGGAAAGCGTAGGGTCGCAGTGAGTCGGTACGGTCTGCACAGGATCGCACCTTATGGAGAGCTGTGGGGAAGGCCTTTGTTCAGCAGTGGACGTCTGTGACTGATACACTATCTATAGATAGAAGTTGCTAACAACCTTCTACTTAGTTACTATAACCGCTATTCAATTCGTAAACGTCCTCTTTGCCTGTAACTTCGAGTTGTATACAATCGTGTCGTGTTTGAAATGTTATCCGTTCTAAGTAGCTAGATCTCCAAGAACCAACTAACTTACCTCGTTCAGATATCATAACAAAACAACTAATAATCTCTGATCATGGGAAATACATACGCTCTTTTGGTTTGGAGTGGTATTAGCTGGATCGGGAAGTTTGCGTTAGTTTGATGACTTGTGAATAGATTGTATCGACGTTGAGATCTCTACTTGTGTTAGGAGTTATAGGTAGAAGGGTAATAGACACTTCTATAGCATATCAAAGTCGGCTTGGTGCATTTCCGATATTGCCTCACCGATACAATCTTCAAACCTCATAGGAAGGTTGTACTGCCATCTGAAAGGTCGGCAACGCACTTGTAACTCCTCTGGTGAACTACTGTCATCTCTGGTGTATCCTTAGCTGGAAAAATGTAGTTCTAGAAAGTAACCGGCAGCGGTGCTGTACTATCGTCCATAAAAACCGTTTAATGCAGTCGCTAGCGAGCACGGTCACGTTAACTCATGGTAATGGTTCTTGGTCCAGTTGCATACAAATTGCCCATAGTTCCTTTAACAATCGAATTGTTTACACAAATCTGATGAGGATAACTTAGAATAAATTGAAAGAATAGGTAGACACTCTTTCTGCGAAAAGTCTTCAATATAAGCGTAGGTATCTGGTATTGAAACTTTAAAAGACTTCCGAATGTTTTCGCCCAAGTTGTAAAAGCCAACAATTGCTACAAATTTAGCGATAACGGGCCAACTTTTGTAATGAAAACAGAAGATTCGTCGGATATTGTTTTGCGTGAGACTATTTAATAAGTGTTCCGAAGTCTTATAAGATACTAATCTGGCTATAAGTACCTACGTGCCAAATTCCAACTTTCCTCTACAACCAAAATTCTGAGACCTCAAACCAAAGTCCGGCCATCTTTGGAAAGTATGTACCTACAGTGTGTGAGCCATTGGAATGTGATTCGCGTTTTATACCTGTCCCGATCGCTCTTACACGATCCAAATAAGAACCTCTCAGTTTTCACCCTAAGCTGAATCGCAATCTCACGGACTGTAAGTCACTTGGGTCTCGGTGGCTATGTCTATATTCCTATTTCGGTAGCTTCTTAACTTGTCCTCATTGCCATATAGTTATAACGTAAATATACCTAATTCATTGCTTTAAGTATAATTTACAAACAAATGTTCTTTTTCTACATTCTTTCTTCATTCCTTTCGGCATTATTCTCTACGAAGGTCACCTGTTCGGACGTTCCGGAAGATTCACAATCTAACTGATAAAAGTGGCGTTATGTCATACTTATTGAATGAATTATTTTAATTTCAATGACTTAGGCGGTATTTCTAGACCGATACGTGTCCCACCTAAACGGCTGGTAAAGCTTCTATGTGTCCTTCCAAAACTTACTAAAGTTTCTGTCAGCGCGATGGGTGGCTAGTATATCCATACGTACTCGTATCTTGTCCTCGTTATTCTGGCACCATTTCAGTTTGTTTTTTTATGTTTTGCGACTCTCGACCATGTTGTTATATATCTGACCAGCACATGGTCTCCCGCTAGTGTCCCACCAGTTGTAGCATTGCTTAGCCCATTCATGGCTGGCTTTTACGTGATAGTTCCATCCCAGGACCTTGGTTGGTTTCCGAAGTACCGCGACGAACACTTGCACTCAATATGGCTGCGTTCTGTAGTGAGGATACAATTTTGACGTAAAATATGTCAATAAGATATAAATGACGTTTACATACATACTACAAACAGTCATTACAACACGCAGCGGGACTGCCCATTTCAATAAATCTTAACTTAGTATCATGAGACTCCTCTGGTGTTGCAGGTGTGGGCGACGGTACTCGCTTTCCATCAGGCGATCCGTTTGCTCTTATGCATAAAAAGAAAAACTAAAACTAAACTAGAACACAATAAAGTTAAACTAAACCTAATATTGCCTCCGTGGCATATTTAGTGCCGATAATACTGGATTCGAGAAAACCGCCATCGCTAGCGTCGTCAGTACATCCATTTTATTTTGAGTTCACTGTCCTCATTCGTCAACATTCCTATATATAATACTGTCACCATTCTTCTAGTTAACATTCTTATATGGAACACAGTAAGTATAGTAACAAGCACGCGATAGACTCTTCATAGTATTGTCAATAACCTTAATAAAAAAAATAAAACACCCCCGATACAAGTCATCATGACTGTGACCCTCTTTCAATTAGTGATATAGAAAATGCTACTAAAACACAACATAACTACAATATTTGGAATTCATAGCTTCAATATTGGCTGAGATCTTGTCACTTGTTCCAATTAAAGCTGAATATCTTAGAAACAACTAGTCCTGTTTCCACCAAGACCCATCTTGACTAAAGAACTAACTGTACTCAAATTGGTCCATCTGTTTGGGAGCTATGTTGCCACAGACTGACACAGGTTATTTATTTTATGACTTAAAACTTTGTCTGTATAATTTTGAAATTAAGTATTTGTCATAGAAAAAAACAAGATTTATTTTAGAAAGCAAAAGAAACAAACTAAGAATCACGTCCGTTGTAGAGTCAGCTGTCAATTATCATAAAGAAGAAAATAGATTGGACCCTTGTTACATTAACTCAGGTTTTGTAAGGAAAGGAGAAAATAAATGTCTATTTGTGTAAACAAGGCATACTTACCTATATATATATATTCAACCAGATATACTCTACCTAAGTCTATATTCAACCGAATAAAAAAATTTGGCAAGTGCGAGCCCGACTCGCGCATGAAGGGTTCCGTACCTATACATATATATATAATCTTTAACAAGTTTGTTGTATGGGAGCCCCCCTTAAATATTTATTTTATTTTATTTTTAGTATTTGTTGTTATAGCGGCAATAGAAATACATCATCTGTGAAAATTTCAACTGTCTAGCTGTCACCGTTGTTGAGATACAGCCTGGTGACAGACGGACGGACGGACGGACGGACGGACGGACGGACAGCGAAGTCTCAGTAATAGGGTCCCGTTTTTACCCTTTGGGTACGGAACCCTAAAAAGAGGTTATCATCTTGTAGGTATGTTTTTGTCTCAGAGCTCTTTCATTTATAAAAATTCCGGCCAAGTGCGAGTCTGACTCGCGCACCGAGGATTCCGTACAAATACTTATCCCATCTTAACTGGCCGGGTTTAAATTAAGTTTGCGCCTGGTGTGATTTATGAATGGCACATTTTTAAGAAATATATCGTTTTCAGGGTTTTTCTTGCCAAATTTCATAATTGTGGGTCAACGGAATATAACCTATAAGTTTTGATTCCCTCGTGAGTGTAGAAATATGTTTTTTGCGGCATAAACTGCAGTTCCTTTTTAGGGTTCCGTAGTCAACTAGGAACCCTTATAGTTTCGCCATGTCCGTCTGTCTGTCTGTCTGTCCGTCCACGACTTAGCTCCGTGATCATTAGTACTAGAAAGCTGAAATTTGGTATGAGTATGTGAATGTATCACGCCGACAAAACGGTAAAATAAAAACTAAAATAAAAACTTTTTTTCGGGTACCTCCCGTATACCTAAAGTTGGGGTGATTATTATTTTTCATTGCAACACTAGTGTGTGGGGTGTCGTTGAATAGGTCTTTTAAAAATAATAGGGGTCTTCCAGCATTATTTTTTAATAAAGTCAGCAGTTTTGTAAATATTTGCTCCGAAACCACGGGTCAAAAAATAATGGAAAAATTCATGAAAATGAGGCCTTATAAGTAGGTACTTTCAATGAAAACTATATTGAATAAAATCGGTTCAGCCGTTTTGGAGTTATCGCAAAAATTCATAATTTTCTTTAAAATGACGTAAGTGCCGCGCGGTGTCCTTATACTTCGAACGTTACACATATAATAAGTTAAGTTCCATACTGCATTAAAACATTTCGCTTAATCTGGTGCATATAATCGATAACGTCCAGAAGGTTATAAGTAATTACTGATACTTTGGCGCTTACGACCTTTTTCAAGCTCTATATATTTCTCGCAATTTAAATCTTTCTCGTAATTTTCGTCTATTGTGAAGGATGGGCAACTACGGAACCCTACACTGAGCGTGGCCCGACATGCTCTTGGCCGGTTTTTTGTTAATTTTATTTGATTCGCTTTTTAGTGATTCAAATAAAATACTTATGGCGGGGTGATCGGGTCTTGCTTGCATGCATCTCGTTTGAATTATCCTCTAACTCCTAACCGTTAAGGAGTTATACTTTCCAACATCAGCTCAGCATCATGAAATGATGACAACCAGATGAAAATAACTGAATAACTTTAGAAAAATATGTACAAAACATTGTAAGTGCCTATAATATTTGAGGGCTTCCCTCGATTCCCCTGGGATTCCATCATCAGATCCTGACTTGGTGACAAGGGGCTACCTCCAGAGCATACTATAAAGAATATGACTTACAGTCTTAACGCATCTACCTATAATACATGTCGCCCCCTGCCTGCTATACGGCCACATCTCAAAAAACCATTTTTTCGAGAAAATCGCTTGTTCAAGTTTTGGCAGCGTCGTGCGTGGTAGTAAAAAGGGGCTTACTCCTTGAGTTTTGGGTTAATTAATTTTTAATTTAGCTTTTTTTACTCGAGATGATATACTGCTTCTCATGATTATGTCTTTTTTTATAAAACATGTAGGTAATTAGAGTTGTGGCCGTATTGCAGAAACATTTTGTTGAAATTTTGAGATGCGTCCAAAACTGAACAAGAATTATTGGACAATGGCAACATAAAAATATAAATACAAACACCAAAATAGTTAAGATACCTTTGTTAATCAACTTTTGTTACAGTACCTAACAATATCACTGAAAGCGATAAACTCTCTAGATGCAGATAATTTTTCACATAAAAAATTATTACCTGGTACCTTTATCGTCTGTTCAAGGCACTTGTATCCTTAATTATCGTGTTACATGTACCATACCATAGGTTCCCGTTGATAATATTAGTGTACTGTTTTCTAGAATACTTCAACTTCTTTACAATATTAGGTACCTTTTCATAGTGCAGGATAAGCTTTTCGTTTTCTACTTTTAGGTTTACCAATACTGGATGAAGACTGGTTCGAATCAAAGTCCTAATTTATGTGAGTCGGTATTTACAACGAATTTTTAGAACACCTTGGCCCAAGATGTAGGACGTAGCTCTCACAGTTCTATTTAGACATAGTCTCGGATAATATAATTCCACCTAAGTTCAGCTGCTCAAAAATAATAGCCACACTCAATCCGGGTAAGCCAGGCGACGAACCAAAGGGTAACCGACCGCTACTACTTAGTTGCGTCTACAAATTTTTGGAGAGGCTAATCTACAATCAAATCGAACCTATTATCGACAAAATAATTCCTGTGGAGCAGGCTGGATTCCGTAGTGGTCCGAACTACGTAGTTCAGGTAAATGTCGCTCACAACACACATAGATTTTTTTTTTGAGATGTGGCCGTATAGCAGGCTGGGGGCGATGTATTTTTTAAGAATTATCCTCTTAACCCTTAACCATTGAGGAGTTGTACCTTCCATCATCAGCTCAGCATGATAAGATGATGACTACCATATGCAAATACTTAAATAGCTTTAGAAAATATATGAAAAACATTATGAGTGCCTACAAAATTTGAGGTTTGCCCTCGACTTCCCTAGGATCCCATCATCAGATCCCAACTCGGTTATAATGGGACCACTTCAGGAGTATACTCTTTCAATAAAAAAATAAATAAAATCGGTCCACAGTTGGCGGAGTAATCGGTAAACATACATACAAAAATAAATACAGTCGAACATAGAACCTCCTTCTTCTTTGGACGTCGGTTAAAAATAAAACATTGATATTTAACTGAATAACTTTAGAAAAATATATACAAAACATTGATATAAAAATGTTAACGATCTCCAATTATTTTCCCGCTGCCTCCGTAGCATATTATTATAAGAAATAATGTATTATTCCTAGAAAAAACACTGGGAAAAGGCAACAAGAAATAAGTCTGCCTTGTTCGACATAATAAATGGAAGAGAAATATTTATTTTGTTGGCAGTTTTATGTGAATTATTTCAGAGTACGGAGACATTTCGATTTGTCTTATACAGACAAAGGACGCCTCCAGGACAGACTTAGGATAAATCGAAATGTCAGCAACTTTGTCCGCGTATACTTTTTTATTGTAGTTAGGTGAAAGTATCCTATAACCATATCTGAAAAATTAACTATTTATATCTCTACCAAAATTGGTTAAAATTCGTCAAGGCGTTTCGGTACGACGGGGGACAAAAAATAAATCCAACATTCGGTATGACGGGGGACAAAAAATAAAAGACGATCCTGCATTGCGCTATTAAGATTTTTCCTGAAATCATGACCCCTCGCTGTAGAAAACTGAATTTAAATACAAGTCTAGAATTTTAAAAAGAAACTTATCTTTCCCTAACCTTCGTAACTGAAACTACATCAAAATCTTGTCAAGAATTGTTAAATCAAACTGAATAATTAATTCATTTACTTGATAACATCTTAGTTGCTCGCCACTCAGAAATTTATAGCATTTTTATTTTTACGAGTTTTTTATGATAACAAGTTTATATTACACTGACGTCGTTCTTGAGCGACTTACTGGCGACATCGACACGGCAATTTGACAGACCGGCAAATCAAAAAAGTTAAACAAGTCATAGACAGACAGATGAAGGGGTAAAGAGGAGTGAGTGAGGACGTGGCATCTTTCCCAGTCGCCGATACATTAGTTCCCGCCGCGCGCCATTGGCTCCGTTCGGACTGAGACATTCAAGCAGGTCATCCTAGTAGATTTTAGAGCTGGGTCGTTACGCGTTTTCGATGAAACGAAACGTCACCGTTTCTTTTTGACACTTGTTACTTAACCGTTTCGAAAACAAGTTACTTAAAAAACAGTTTCTTTATTACGGCATTCGGTTTCATTAGTTACTAGGTATAACGCTACAATAATTCAAGAACCAGTTTTTCATCAAATTTTTAGTTAGCTTTTCAAGAAACATTTTTAATCAAAAATCGTTTTTTTTTGTTTTTCGAGAAAATTTAGCTAACACAATGGTATCGGCTACATGTAGTAGCAGGTTTTAAAGAAACTGTTATTAGATATGGCAAGAAACTGTTACTCCGTTTATTTATAAGAAATGGTTTCTCGAAACTAGATTTAATCGCTCGGACGGACGCAGTCGGCTGCCGTCGGGTGCTCCAGCGTCCGCTGGAACGTGGCGGCATCCGAAACCGCCCGACCGGGTCACTTGACGCTGTCGGCCGCCGCCGGCTGCCAGGGCGGCCCGACCCAGCCCGGTCAATGGGAACCGTACACATCTTTGATCAGTTGATCACTATCGTCCGTATTTTGCGAGGTCGTCTCGATTGCCCAGTGCTGGTCGGCGAAGCCTGTCGACTATTCGTCCCTGACGGACGGACGCGGTTTCGTGCAGATCGGCAGCGCCTGTTCGCGGTGCCCCCCGCGCACACGGTGGCGCGCCGCAACTCTCCCGTCTGCCGCGCTCTACATGCCCTTAACGGGCTTAGCGCTGTGCAACTCTCCTGCGATTTGTTTGCGGATGGATGGAAGGTCGTTGAAAGAGAGTGTTTGAAATTATGCGAGAGTCTTGCCAATTAGTTTGTGATGTATGTATTTAATTTAGTAATTGTGTGTGTAATAATTTAATCTTATTTAATGTATCTGTGGATTAATATAATTTAATGTTTAAGAATTTTGTAATGACTTGGGTGTAATCCTGTAATGTTACGATTTTCTTCTTATGTAAAATAAATAAAATAAAATAAAAAATAAAAAAATCAGTATGGTTTTTGTTCTTCCCGCCGGTCGCACAATGTCGTGGCTTCTCCGATTCGTCGCATGTCCGTATTTGATACAGCGAGTGCATAATATATTAGCTATCGACGTATATACGCGTCGCGAGGGAGCACTCCGCCCGTTGAGACGCACGAACGCGCCAGTCATGCGCATGCGTCAACGAAGGTTAATCGCGCATCGGTCGTCGTGAGGGATCTACACGGAACTGAAAAGCGAATGGGGTTTTTGTTTGCTCACCGAGCGAGCGATGCGGGTCGCTTCAGCTTGGACAAATATTTCGTATGTTTGTTTGTGCGAGTGTTCTCGTATACATCGCTTTACTCAACCGATTCTTGTTAAATTTTGTAAGCAGCTTATAGTTTAACGATTCAGTTGTCTAAATATTGTAATAGCCTAAATTCTAAATTTGATAAACCTTTGATACAACCATACGAGCTAAAAAACCATCTCGACAGACTAAGGTTTACGATTGAAAAAACGCATTTGATTCCTACCGTCCGTTTGGGTACCGTACGATGCCACAGACAGACGCACATATAGGTACACAGATACTCGTAATAAACTTATAACACAGTTCAGACGCCGTGAAGGAAGGGCTTGCCGGGTGAGTAGGTATAGACGGATAGTGATACGAAGCCGATAAGCCCTATTCACGGCTAAGCATTTGCTAAGCTAGTGCTTTCCTCAAACATATGCAATGCAATTAAATAAAAAAATACACAACGAAAATGAAAATCTGCTGTTTAGCCTGTTTATAAGCACAGAACAGATGCCATGTTGAAAAAAAATTACTTCCCGGCTTAGGCCGTAAATTTTGTATGAAATTCCTTTACAGTTCTCTCGAATTGTTCCGCCTGAAACGTGATACTTCAAAGCCTGTTATAACGCACGTTATGACGACATTTTATTTCATGTTTGAGAAAAATCTATTTAATCCGCTTTTATCTTATTATCTTACGGACGACCGGCGGCACCCTAATGCCTAAAGTGACGAAATCATCGATATAGGAACCCTATAGCTCTTTATCCATACTAACTTACCTCACGCACCTTTCCGACGGCCTCTAACAGTAATGATCATACCTGGGATAACTCGGGGCACCTATACGAAAGTGACGTAACCAAAAATATTTTATCGACAAAAAAATATATCGATGTTACTGTCAACATCTAAATGTCATCGACATAAATAAATATTACGTATTTCGCCACATTTTTAAATGAAAAAAATAAACATATCGTCGGCTAAGAGTGTAATGCTGCTAAATCCATTTCTTACCATTTTTCGTTTTACCCACCAACATGAAGTAAAAAAAAATACACACCGCCCAAGAAAAACAGCTAGAACGTGTATTTACATGTTTATTTAAAATAATTTTTATAATATACGTAAATTGTCATTTTGATTGAAATGACATCCTCATACTTTAATTATCTTAATTTAAGAGGCTCGATATCAGATCAGATATGACATCGAACCTCTTTATAGTAATTGAGAATGTTCAATAGCACATATATCAATTTAATTATATCGACATCTTTTTTATCGATATCCTATCCCTAGAACGTGCCCCGAGTTAGCACAGGTACTAATGATTCGGCAATGAAACGTACACTTTCGTACCCATTATTATCATTTCACACCATTAAACGAAAAGACGCAAATGACTGATCCCCTAAGGACGCATACGACGTTATTCCACTGAGCGGGACGATTTAACTGCCCAAATGGCGCTACTGTGTAGTGCTGTCGCGTTTTGTGTTAGGTATATTAAATTCGAGTGAAGCGTGAGCCATTTCTTCTCTTTCTAGAAAATGCTAAACGTCTGTGTCGAGTAACTCGAAACTAAAACCAAGATCACTAAGTATTTGTACTAGGCAAATCAGAGACTCCATTAAGTACTTGCCCGTGCCGTGTTTGCAGATAACTTGAGAGATTATTTGAGTTTTTAATCGATTCAACTCAAGACTCGAGCGGATTAGTGTTAGGTATCTCTGATTCGAGTAACTCGAAACTCAAACCAGGATCACTACGAATTGTACGAGTCAAATGACAGACTCCATTGACTGCCCATGTTTGCAGATAACGGTTGTTTGAGTTTTCAATCGATTCAACTCTAGACTCGAGCGGATTAGTGTTTGGTACGAGTCAGACGAGGGTTCATACTATCACTGCCCGAGATTGCAGATCTGGTGACACGGTAGTGCCCCCGCCAAGACAAACACTAAAAGCGTGACACTACCACGAACCGTTCCATGTAATGTTCCTATCCTCATAGCTTTATGTTATTCGAGTTAACAATCGAGCCGGCTCGACACTCAAGCGGACTCGCGACATCACTACGAGTTTTACGAGTCCGACGAGGGTTCGCACCATTACTGCCCGAGATTGGAGATAACAGTTATTCGCTCACGTCGTTTTGTACTTAAATAATAAAATAAATCTGCCATTTTAGGTTAAAAGGCCCTTATTTTATGTACCTTCTGAAGCACATTGGCCGTTCTTCATATAGAGCGCGGAGCGCCAGAAAAGTTTGCGTGCCGCCTTAAATTTGAGGCCGATATTAAATTAGGATTTCTTGACGTTTCCAAATATAGGTCACTTTTACGGGCTTTTATTTTGCACCTTGTTTTACCGCTTTTAGTATAATTGAATTTTGGGTGTTCATCTACTACTGAAGCTTTGAATATGTACACCTAGAATGATAGTCTTCAACAACAGATTTGTGAAAGATGATGTTTTGGGTTGTATGTGTGCGTGTCTACGAACCAATCATAGAGACGTGTTGCTTGTGACATTGACGTTGTGACACGGACGAAACTTAGCCCGTGACTAACCGAAACTGGCTTCACTTTCAAGCGCTGACTAGGTCTCTAAACGTATTTATTAAGTATTGAACCGCATACTTAACTTAAATATTATTCATCATCCTCCTAGCCTTTGTCCCATTTTTTTTTTTTGAGAATGAATTCTCAATCGGGGTCGGCTACCTAAATCCCAAGATGTGGCGTAGGCACTAGTTTTTACGAAAGCGACTGCCATCTGACCATCCAACCCAGAGGGGAAACTAGGCCTTATTGGGCTTAGGTGGTTTCCTCACGATGTTTTCCTTCACCGAAAAGCGAGTGGTAAATATCAAATGACATTCCGTACATAAGTTCCGAAAAACTCATTGGTACGGGCCGGGTTCGAACCCGCAACCTCCGGATTGAAAGTCGCATGCTCTAACCACTAGGCTACCACCGCTTAACTTAAATATTATTATGGAATCTAAATCGTAAGAATCATATTCTTTTCTTGTAGTATTATATCACGAAACTTGGCAATCATTTTATACTTCTTAGTACGCGAAAAGTACGTGATTTTGTTGATATATAAACGTTTTCAAATCTAATTATACGTTATTCACACTGTATAGATTTTGATTCGAGTTGCCACGTCACATATTTTCTGATTATTGTCTAGCAGATTTTGACAGCTATAGTAGTGACATTTGGCATTTATGGAATGGCACCCAGGGAATAGACTCCAAACTTAATAATAATAATTTAGCTGCAAATTGTTATTTTTGCAGCTTAGGTTATGTTACACTTGTATAAATTATATTTTTGAATACTAGGACGGTGGTAAGCATGCATCCGCCTGCTGTTAAGCAATTACCACCGCCTATGGACGCTAGCGTCACAAAAGTTACAGATGAACTAGCAAAAGCACTGGCACTAAAATGGAAGTGGGCCGGTCATGTGGGTCGTCTCCAAGACCAGAGATGGACAAAAAGTGTGACAGCATGGAAGGGTCCAGTAGGAAAAAGAAAAAAGGGAAGACCACGCAAGTGATGGGAGGACGAAATAGTTAAGACAGCCGGTCCAAACTGGATGCAATTAGCACAGTCCAGAGAAGACTGGCTAACTTTGGAGGAGGCCTTTACCTGCAGAGGGGTTCTCGCAGATTAAGCAACACAAAAAAGATATTTTTTTTATTTATGGACGCTTGCGATGCCAGTAGCGCATACGCGCGTTGCCGACTCTTTAAAAACCAATTTCGAGGAGAGTCCCTCTTGAAGAACCGCATTTTTTTGCTGCCGGTTAAGTGCGTTATATTTTTTCTTCTACTATTTCTGAATCAGAGATGGCGCCACTGTGCCGCGGCTCCACCTTAAAGTAATAAAACATACTAATATCAATCGTAAACCATCGGATGTCGATACGACGCGCCATTTTACGAGTCTGCGGTTTATGCGCCACTCGACCTGCTCGAATTCGATGTACACCCACGGACAAATATTTCAGGTCACTACAGAAGCTTCAGATATGCAGATGACATGGTGCTGCTCGGCCCCTCAATCGACGCAATGAGAAGATTGACAAAGATATGTGAGTCGTATGCTGTGTCCCATGGACTAAGGTACAATGTTAAAAAGAGCGAGGTGATGATTTTTAAGGCGGGTAGAAAAACGTACTCGACCGTACCATCAGTTACTCTCCACGGCGTCCCGTTAAACTTCGTCACCAAGTTTAAGTACCTGGGTCACTGGGTCACAGACAACCTGAGCGATGATGCCGATATTGAGCGAGAGCGTAGGTCGTTGGCTGTCCGATGCAACATGTTGGCCCGCAGGTTTGCACGATGTACTGTACAGGTAAAGGTCACGCTTTTTAAAGCGTACTGTCAGTCTTTTTACACGTGCAGCCTGTGGACAGACTTTACGCAGAAGGCATACAACGGCCTGCGCGTTCAATATAACAACGCGTTCCGGGTGCTGATGGGGTTGCCGCGCTTCTGTAGCGCCTCTGGTATGTTTGCAGAGGCGCTAATTGACAGCTTCTCGGCGATAATGCGCAAGAGGTGCGCGTCCTTAATGTGCCGACTGCGCGGCAGCCCCAACGTCATTCTGAGCATGTTTACAGAGCGCGGCGATGCTCCTATGCTCGCCCACTGGCAGAATTTGCATACCGCAATCGTGGGATAAATCGTGTATTTTTAAATTTAATTTAGTCTGTATGTCTTGTCTCACTTTGTATACTAACATTAGAATAAGTTACCTATTTGTACTGACACTAACAATCTTATGGACAGTAGTCTGAAATAAATTATTTATTATTATTATTATTTGTTTCTCATTTTTTGAGTCACGGGCTCATATGTCCCGGTCTTTTGGAAGGCTTGCGTGGGGATATGGATCCAACACGTAGAGGCCCCTTGGAGAAATTTGCTGTGGCTGTAGCCCTGCTGGAACCCGTTCCTGATCATATCAATAAGATGATACATCCATGAACAGGTCCCAGCAGGTGGTTGAACTATTGCATTGATATGAAAAAGAAACCGGGCTATTAAAATGGAGTTTGGGTGGACTATTTATTTGGGCTATTGCAGTAGAAAAACTTCACCCGCCGTAACCATCAATGCGACTGTTACCTCTATTATAATACGTGATCAGTACCATTACCCTGAGTTTACAGTACTCGCTAAAATTTCAACGGTCTAGCTATCACCGTTCTTGAGATACAGCCTGGTGACAGACAGACGGACGGTCTATAACAAGTTTGTTGTATGGGAGCCCCCTTCATTTCTTTTTCTTTTTTAGTATTTGTTGTTATAGCGGCAATAGAAATACATCATCTGTGAAATTTTCAATTGTCTAGCTATCACCGTTCTTGAGATACAGCCTGGTGACACACGAAAGGACGGACAGCGAAGTCTCAGTAATAAGGATCCGTTTTTACCCTTTGAGTACGGAACCCTAAAAACAGACTTGAGCGTTTCCCAAAGAAAGAAACCCGACTCCCTGTTTCTTCCAAAACTTGACCTTTTTTGGGTTCATCCTACTCGATAGCATTTTCAATGTGAAGAATAAAAAAAAGTCCCAAAATTTGTATGGGAATTTTATTTTTCACTACGTAAAGCTCGTGCAAATTAAAAAAAAAGTCCATATTCAAATATGACGTACGGATAAATTTAGGACACAGTCTGCAGGTGTTTTAATACTAATATGTAGCAATACGTACCAATATTTAGTATTTTATTATGACTGTATGATTAAGAATTATTTTCCTTAAGAACGTGATACTATGACCTGTGTTTTTTGTACTATTTTCTATTTACGCAGTCGCTTACGATTTAATCTCCGCCACTAAAACCGACACAGCCCGGCACTCTATCATGAAACGTGATATGCGCCTTCGATTGTTCTGATTCATACGCCATTTTAACACTGTGGTGTACTCGTACCTAATGGGAGCATTGGGACCCTTTATCCCGATCCTCTGGGCGGATAATTCCGTTTTTTTACACTAACCTTACTTTGGTACAAATTTGCACTTATCTACGGTGGGATGGGGTGATTCCATGAAAATGTTCGGATTAAACGGACGCACTCAGCGGTTACGATACCCGGTCAGGACACTAAGCCTTTGGTAACTACAGTAATGTCACAGTATGAAGGTTATCGCACATATAACCGCACGCCACCGGCCGGATCGGTAAGGCTTCTTATCGGTTCAAAAATGCTGATTGTTTTAGACATTTTTCTCTATGTTCAAACTTGTTTCATAATATATTATCATGTTCCTACTTAGAACAGGGCTATTGCGATTCATTGGTATATATTTGAATCCTACAGTTTGAATTTTTCATTGATATTTTTTATTGATAACTGCTTTAAATTGACATAATTCACGCAGAACATGTTTTCGACTGCACACAATGACATCCACCATGGATCTGCTTCCTCCGGATGATGTTGCACCACCTTCCACGGTCCTCGGCCACCTTGAGCGCTTCGTGGAAGTAGGAGTCATGTGCAGTGCGGATTTGGTTGTACCATCGAATCGGACTGCGCCCCCGAGGCCTCTTCCCCTGGATTTTTTACCAGATTATCGTCTTTTCTTCTGGAAATTTTCCCAAAGTATTCCAGCACTCTTTGTTAGACGATGGTTAATAATCTGGTAGTCACTTTTAGTTTCTTCAGAATGGAAGTATTGGTCTTGTGTGTTTAAAGTTAGTTATCAATAATTTGTCGTTGCCAGTTAGATAAATTAGTAGGTACCTAGTGGGCTGTAAAACCCCTTTTTGGGCTATAACGGGTGTTTCCTGTAATACGACTAATAAATTAAAACATAAATTCTACTCTTGAAACTGAACAACATTTGTTCAGCAACTTTCTAAAAAAGTAAATTCACAGAATTTCATTATTTCAAACAAATTAAATTGTATTTTCAACGTACGTCGTCCAACATTGACATTCTATGAGCATTGACATAGCTGTCACTCTACTAATGTCGCATATTTCGAAATACATGGCTTCTTCACAACATTATTCTACAAAACATCCATTAATAATCGTTATTTTCAGAAGTTGCTTAACAAACGTTGTTCAGTTTCAAGGGAAGAATCTATATTTTAATTTACAGGCGGTATGTGAAATGGGATTCAACTTTTTCCATGTAAATGTATCACGTGTTTTTTTTTGTTTCAGACGCCGTTGTCAACCCTGAAGAGGAGTCCCAATCAAACGAGATTGCGGTATGCTGGCCGAGCTGCGGGGCCCTGCCCTTGCCAGTGGACCAGCTATGCATACCTCACAGATTCAAAAACCTACATGTAAGTGATTATTTTTTCTCAAACATGCAATGACATGTGTGAAGCAGTGACATATGTTGACATTTTCAAGATTTCTGAAAAATGTATGACTGCCGAGGAAAAAAATTACAATGAAATGAAAATTCTATGATCTAAAGCATTCGATAAAGTGTTTTTCCATAAAATAAGTGGACACTGGACACCCACAAAGATAGTTATGGCTTTTCTTCCGCGCGGTCAAACTTCTGGTTTACCGATAAATACACTCAAGATACTTAATCAATGCAGCTAAGTTTTGCAAAAATTCAAGAGAGACGCGACCGCTATACTCTATATTATGAACTTAAGACGTTTTGTATTTTGAAACAAGTACAGAAGTTTTCTATTCGGGACGGGCAAGACGAGAAACTGAGTTGGGAATAGTTCAGTTCTTATTGTTTGAGAAATGGACCGAACTCGGGCAAGGCGATGTCTGGAGGCGGAGACTATACAACAGCACAAGTTCAGATGGTTCACTCTTTTGATGTTAGGGCTTGTGCACAAATCACGCTAGGTTTTTTCGGCTACTTTTTGACCCCCGGGTGATATTTGGTGAGGTTATTTGCTAACCCCCACTCCCCCTCACTACCTCACATATATTTTTTTTCCGCCAGAATTTCGTAAAATAGAGTCGCTATTTTTGAGCTAGGCTTAAAACCGCTAAATTTCATAACACCTTATTCACTAATACCCCTAATTTCCAAATTACCGTGGACTCATAATACCTAAATGTCAAGTTGTCTTATTTTTAAAATGAACGAAATTCAGTATGACGTCATATTCTCCAAATACCTAAAGATTGAAATGCACAATGCCTTCAAATATTCTGACACTGACTTCGATCTGTATTCTAGAAATTTGTAAATTTGTTAGAAATTATCCACAATTTTTTTCGAAATTGAAAGATCGACCACGGCGTTTTGAAACTAGGTATAAAAACAATTTGGCATCAACCACGAGATCCAGACTTAAACTACACAAAACCAGCCCAAATGCGATGGCAATAAAAATTTATAATAAAATAAGCGAGGATATAAAAGAACAAACAACAGAACAGCAGTTCAATAGACGGTTGAAGGACTTTCTTATAAAAAAATGTTATTACACCCTGCAAGATTTTTTTGATGACGCAAGCTCATAAAATATTTAATTTTTATTTCTATTTAATTAATTAATTTATATGTTATAATTATAAATAAAATCGATAGATAATCAAATTGAATTACACGAATAACTATGTCATAATTGAATTAATTGTTTTTTTTTATCGAAAATGTAATGTGTTAGAAATTGTCTATGTAATAATTGAATATTTGAAAATGTAATGTGTTATAAATTGTATTATCTTACACTATAGGTATAATGTATAATTGCTACGCCCTATCAGGGCCCATGAGAAACTGTATTCATATGTGATAATATCTTTGTACCATGGATGCAATCAATGAATAAATGAATAAATGAATATCGAATGACAGAAATGACAAAATATTAAAATTAATCAAAACCAAAATACCTAAATAGCAAATTGCCTAATTTTATTTTCACGAGTGGTTATTTGAAAATGTTTTGATTGACATTAGAAAAGGGTGAATTAACCGTTTAGGAAATTTTTGACTTTAAAAAAGATTTCAATTACCCTGCTCTATACTATATATTTGAAATGGACTGTAGGTTACTATAGCATGAAATAAAAACACAGGAATATATGCTATATATAAAATCGCATTTGATTTTTTCAATTTATTTGCTAAAATATTACAGTGTTAAAAAAATTGGTATTTTGAGATTTGGTTGTTTTAAGCAAACGTTGTTTTGACATGATATTGTTTTGAAGTTTAGGCATTATGAGACTAATCTATTTTGAAATTCGGCCATATTAAGATTCCGGTGTTTAAAGAATAAAAATTAGGCATTCTGCAATTTAGGTATTTTGAGACCTAGTAATTTTGAGATCTGGGAATATTGATAAAGAGGTAAAATGCAAATTAGCAGTTAAAAGCCCAAAGCCTATTTTGAAATATTTAACAAGTGAAGATTTATTTTTAACGAAACTGAGAAAAATTATCGATTTTTAGGGTTCCGTACCCAAAGGGTAAAAACGGGACCCTATTACTGAGACTTCGCTGTCCGTCCGTCCGTCCGTCCGTCCGTCCGTCTGTCACCAGGCTGTATCTCAACAACGGTGATAGCTAGACAGTTGAAATTTTCACAGATGATGTATTTCTATTGCCGCTATAACAACAAATACTAAAAATAAAATAAAATAAATATTTACTCCCATACAACAAACTTGTTATAGATTATATATATATATATGTATAGGTACGGAACCCTTCATGCGCGAGTCGGGCTCGCACTTGCCCAATTTTTTCTTAGTTCGTTCACTGTAGAAAAATACACAGTGAGGGGTCCTTTTATCGTGATTTTTTCGAAAAAGCGATGTGTTTTAAATTTGACATGAGTATCTGTGTGTCTGTCTGTGGGTGAACCAGATTGAGTAAGGTTTTGATAATCATAAGCCTGGTTTGTCGAGTTAATTCTTGGCTTTGTTTGATCAAAATCAGAGCTCCCGTCTCCAAGATATTCAGCTTGTAGTGAACAAGAGATCGGATCTCAGTCAACATAGAAGCTAAGAATTCCAAATTGTTGTTATGTTCAGGTTTAGTAGTCAGGTGTAGTATTAATTAAAAGAGGGCCTCATGCTGACCAGTCACTTTGTATCGGGGATTTATTAATTTTGAATTTAGGTGATGTAAACTTTTATTCGTGTGCAATAAAGTATTGTTCTATAAATAATGTCTTGGTGCATATAACCTCATTTAATAGGCTCAGTAGGCAGATTCACTACAAACAGTGCCAACCGCGTCGTTCAATATTTAAATTATGCTATCCAATAAAGAACAAAAAAATAAGTCTTTCGAAATTATGGAACTTTGAAGGTACGCAAATATTTTTTTTTTTTTAAATCCAAGAGCAAATTTGAAGTGATTTTCTGATTCAGGATGTAGACGCTTTACGAGTTAATCACACAAATATTTTCCCTTGCCGGGATTCGAACCAAAGACCGCCGGATCAGTAGGCAGTTATACTACAAACTGCGTCAACTCCGTCGCCAAAATTACGTAGGTATCTAACCTATTGATTGACTTAATTAATAAATGCCTTGTAATACTTAAGTACCTATTGAACATAACTTATATGTACGGATCTATCAGTCTACATTGTTAAAATGTCACCAAAATATTTGTTATTCATCCAAATCCCGGCTTGTTCAGAAAACACCGTTTTAAATTCATATAAACGAACTTTATAAGAGCCCTCAAAAGTTTGGCAGAGTATTTCACTGCAAACAATACGAAATACCTGTAAAAAATATGTTTTCAACGCTTGCGTCGACCAAATTTGTGTTTTAATGCTACACGCCGACGCTTCAAAGTTGGTATAGGTGCGGTGCTGACGGTGGGCAAATACAATTGTCAAGCCAAACAAAAAACATTTTTCATTAGACGGAGACTGTAAGGTTGCCGGATCTCTTGGAATTTTAAAACTTAATATCCAATTATACGTTGTTTAGGAACTGTGACCGAATACAGAATTATCCGCTACTGTCGCTCGTATTTGAGCATTTCTCAAAAAAATTGCCTACAATTAAGACCGAAATTGAGGTCTAATATGATTTTCCTATTTTGTTACCAATTTTTTTAGTAATTTTATTATCAATGCTATGTTCGATAATTAAGGTTCTGTTATGCTTATAATTTTTTAATTATACATAATCTGATATCAATGTATTGGTAATCACAAAGAAAATTGGTGACAAAATAGGAAAATTATATTGGACTTTAATTTCTGTCTTAATTGTAGGCAGCATTTTTGAGAAATGCTCATTTACTGTATAGCTGTGAATATTGATTAGATACCTTCAGTTTTTTGGCATAATTTACAACATTTCATTTTTTTTACCCCTACCTTTTATTGATTTATCTAATAGTATTTGCAAAATTACACTACACTTTTTTTTCTTTTAATTATTATTTTAGTTTTAGACACTTTTTTTGTAAAAATAAAAGTACTTTATTCCAAAAAGGCGTAACGCAATTTCCAGGCGGGAATGGATACCGCCTGTGCATTTATAAGTAAAAAATGTAGTGCATCTGTGGACTCAATGTGACAGGCGTTATTACTGTCATGCACGGATTAACTAGCCTATGGATTACGATCCCTAACAAACTTTTTCACAAAGCCTCCTGGAAAAAGATGCGTTATTTATTTCAGAGACACTGGGTTGTCAAATATTAGCAAAAAAGCATTGAACTGTTATTGTTCAACAAATATTGAAATAAATAGACCTTCCTTAGCTGGCCCGCTATCTCGCTCTTACAACATTAATTATGAATTTTGCTATTCCCGTCACACTTTGAAATAGTGTGGTACATCGCTCGGAAGCAAATATATCGATAAATAATAATAATAAATATAACGTACTAACTTTTAAAGAATGAAAGACTAGTGATAATTCTGCCTAATGTGTGTCAACATATTTCGTAGTTTTTCGAAACAATTATTGTGTTGCGTGTTCGTGTAACTGAGTAGGTATATTTTGCATCGATTTTGAAGTTATACTAAGCGTGAAAACTAGTGATCCAGTCATTTGGTTCGAAATATAGAGGTAACTTGGAAAAAAAATCTGAAAGTTTCGAAAATTGGTGATATTAATGTGCTCTTTTCGAATTTCAACTTGGCCACCTCGTGTCTCTGCTGCACACGCCACGATATAAAAAGGGTCTGAAAGTTTTTGTCAATATATCGTTTCTTACTCATTTAACAATAGAAACATTTATATGGAAATTATTAATCTAGAGAATATTTCCTACAATTTTCAAAACTCCTGGAAAAAATCCCAGTAACCTCTATTTCTACTTACCTACTTTGACCAACAAAAACGAAAATTGTCGATATCGAATAATGAATTAAGTCGATAACTGACACTTCCCTAGTTTTGTTACTCGAAAATAGGTGCAATATACAAACAACTTGTCATGCGACGTCCATAGACTAAGAGGTCCGTGTTGTCATGGTAACATATTAGATGTTTGTTTTTATTCTCAGCTTTCAGCAATTTTTATTTTGATTTGGCTGTTTTTTTCTAATAATAATTGAAAGGCCGTGTTGTTATCATAGAATGTTTCGGCACAGGACGAAATTATAAACGCATCATCATGGTGTCCCTCGATAAATAATATTTCTTCTTTGTACAAAGTCAATATCCTAAAAGGTTCACTGTTTGTGAAGATCATAATTTATAAATGTAATGTAAGTATTAGGAATCTCTATGTTTTGATTATACAATTAGTTAATACAAATGTTTCAGTGGGTAATATAATGTTATTTTTTTCAGTTAGAAGAAAATGTACAAATCTATGAATTACCTAGTGTTGGGAGGATCATCAAGTAAAACACTTAAGAAATCGAAGGCATCTTGTGTGTCTAAATACCAATGCAGTTCAACTCAAACGACTAACTGTGGATAAAAGTGGCTTCAGATATTGAAATGAAATGTGTATTACCTTTATTGTTTTTATTCCGTAGTAGTAGTCGTTAATTTTTTACACTGCAAGCATATATCGAAAAATACAACAAGATCCGGTAGAATTGAAAGATAATAAAAAAACATCTGGATAAACTGGCTTTTCATGTGAAAAAATCGTAAACATTCCTATTAGGATTATTGTTCATAAGGTTTACAAAAAAATACATTCTCATTTACTAGTATATACTTGTTATTTTTAAACAAAATTAAATTAATAATATATCAATGTTAAATTATTATGATATGATAACAGGTATAAACACTAAGTAGGAATACTCGTGATTTACAATATTTTTTCGTAAACCTTACCAACCAAAACTGTCGTATTGTCGAAATGCTCCCTGGATTTTGATGTATGTTCAAAATCATAATACTTCCACTTATAAATAAAATAACGTATCAAATTTCACGTATCTTGAAATCAAAGTAATAAATAAAAATAACGCTACTAATTAGTATTTGTTTAATTAAATAACTTTTTTTACGAAGTTACACACATGTCTTTTGGAAAATGTTAATCTCGGTCTAGTCCTCGTTTCATTTCACTGAAGGCAAATTCGTAATCACTGCATTTGATACACCACAGATATCCATTCTGCTTCATTATTGGTACAAGCATCAAACTGCTCTTCTTAAACTATAGGTATCTTCCGGTTCGGTTGCAAGCACAGAATATGAGTATTTATTAACTCTTCATCTCACAAAGTAGACAGAAGGCCCCTGGTCTTTCTTCTTAGTTTTGTATTTCCCCTTTATTGTAGGACACGGCTGAAAAATATCGGGAAGATATCTGGATTTTGGTTTCCCCAAATTCTATTGCATAAAACTTTGTTTGTCATAATGTAAGTATATAATCGGCTTGCCGGCAGTGTGCCGCTCCTCTTTAGCGTATATTTTATAATATATTCGTTTTATTCTGAAAATTTAATTGGAACAGAACGTAAAAAGCAGTGAAATGAAAAGTGAATTAAATAATTTTATTCTGACAATGACATCAATGACATTTGTCTACTTCCACGCACACATACCTAGACATTTTTTTATATCGCACGTAATCGTAGTGATTTGAAATTAACTTTTTTCAGCCTGGGAATAATCTTTTGCGATGAATATCCATTTTTCTCAAAAAATGGTGGTCTGAAAATTCTAAAAAATATTTTATAGTGCTAAGGAAACCATTCTCTTCGAATAGGGATTAAAATATAGTGACTTCAAAAAAATGAAATGTTGTCCATTAATACGAGTAAGTATAGCCCGACAGGTGGTTTATCAGCCCACGCCATTTTGTGAATTTTTAGTGGTAAGTACTATTTATTTTACTGGTAATGACAACTTTTGGTAACTTACGTTGAAAATCGGTGAATATCACTGATGTAAACAAAGAGGAAACAGGATTCCATATCCCACGAATTTCAAGTAATTTTGCATAATAAAGCTAAAACTCTTCAAAGTGATCAAGTTTCCTTTTTTTTCAATAGGATTCTGTAATTATTACGCAAAAAGAACAAAGGATTAAGCAGCAATGTTTTGGATTTGGTTAGTTACAAATCCTTGACATATCGCGAGTGACGTTTAATGGTGCAATATATATATTCAATAGGTGATTCATTTGTTCATGAGCGGGTTATTTTTGGCTTTTCAGTTTTCTCTCGTCAGTTTTTTTTTTTCATTTTTTTATGATCTTACAATGGTATATGCCACCTACATAGGTATGTAATAATTTTAAAACTCAGTGAGTATTTGCGCATGGTTTTAATGTTTTTATTTTTATTGACAAGCAGAATGTTTAACGCGTAGCTTAAAGCTAACTTGAGTAACAATAATTTATCCAATCATTAGTTGGAATTGATATCAGTGCGAAACGTAGAGTTAAGAAATAAAATTTCACCTATATATATATGTATATATATAATGTTTGAGAGACACCGTTTCTGGTGGCTAACTAAATTAAAATATGGGATAAATGTGGTAGTAAAAAGTTGCCAAGAGAAAATCACCGAAACATTAGTAAACCCAACACTATAGATAATGATTGATAATGATACGGCGACCCTGTGGCGCCGCCACCGCCTCATTAATTCCTATATTATCTACATAAAAGAAAAACTATAATATTGTGACGTATTGCTTAAACCCGCCAGGTACGCTATGACGTAACGGGCTTAGGCACTAGTCCATATCCCTCGATCCAGACGGGATCTTGAGGGTTTCCGTAACTAGCTCAAATCGGGAGGCAAGGGATTGGGTTAAATGAAACCTGGGATTTTAAATACTAAATAACGGAGGCTTTATGCCTGTTTATTTAACTAAACTCTTAAACCTAGATCATCCTACGTTCCCTACGTTAATGCCTACGGTATCCCTACGTTATCCTAGGGGACCCGGTGTCCCAATTACGCGGCAGGGTCGGGTTAGTAAACGACAGAATGTTAATACGCGGGTAAGGGAGATTTTGGCCGGTATCCGTCTGGCGAGAGCCACCACCCTAGGCAGCAGATGCGTGGTACACACACCGCGCTTAGGAGTGACCCCCCCCCGGGTTAGCTGTTCGAGCCAAATGCGTGGTACACACACTGCGCCCAGCAACCCGTCCAGAGCATAGCCTTAAGTCCCTGCAACTAGCGAGCCAAGAAGCGTGGTACACACTCCGCGCTAAGGTAACAAAAGACTGTAGCCCAGACTTCGGGATAGAGACCAAACACCACTTACAAATATACGGGAGGACCTATGGTATCTCGAGAAGCGTGGTACACACTCCGAGCTACGAGCGAACGCTATCTTACAACCCTCACAGTGAATGCCGTCTCAACGACCTGACTGCCACGAGGGATTGCAAGACACCGTCGCTGGTACTGGGCGCGCGTCGGCTTATATAGGCGGCCGGCTAACGGTGAACGACGCGTCGCTCTGCTCCGCCCGGCCCCGCTGCGGTGACGCGCGCTGTGACGTCAGGCCCTCGTCCGTGTGGTGTGGTCCTGGTCTGGCTGCTCGTTATAATATTATATTATGTTGAATATGTCTGAAGATAAAGCAGTGTGCGCTACTGTACATAATTATGGTTTAAAACACTCATCTGATCTGATTACAAAACCACACGGAATTAAAAGACCTTTCATTATTGTAACATTTGCATAAAGCATTATCAGGCTTACCGAAATGTCGATGTGACATCGATACCATTACAAGTTGAATTTTTGAAATATCGAATAGCATCCAAGGGATCGTCATTTCCTGATCTGGGTACAGGGCGTAATACATTCCAGCCTCCGAAAAAAAGAGCGTATCACAAAAGAACTGCGACCAAATTTGGTTACTAAAGGTGAAAGGTCCAAAATGCACCCAAAAGCATCTTAGAGTATCCTATCTCACCTCCGAAATATTGTTGCCCATCTGTAATGTTTCGCCAAATATTCATTTGCCCGAAAGTATTTTTTTTCCTTTTTTATTTATTTATTTACATATAACGAAAAGTAAGGTGCATCTGTTGCTATACCAGCGGACAAAACCATAAAAGATTTAACTGCCGCTGTGTTCGCTCAGTTGAATATTGCAAACATTATTTGTATAGAATCTTTTGATCGATTCATATTTTTTATGTGGTAATACCACATCTTTTATTTTTATAAATAATGACACAAAGGTAAATTAAGAAAGAAAAATTGAATGCGATCTACTACAATCGAAGCGGGGTTTGAACCCGCGACCTCTGCGTTTCCGGCGCATTGCTCTCCCAACTGAGCTATCCGACCGCTACGTCAGTCACACCAAATCTTTCATCCCTTAATCCTTTACGCTACTGGAGCGCCCTCTGCGTCATATATGTTTTTTTGAAATGCTTATTGCGCATTAGCCATACCAATACAAATATACAAATATTCTATACAAATATTTAGAACAGCGCCATCTCTCTCGCAGTCTTCACACTTGCTGTAAAGCAATGGGGATTGGGGATCGTGCGTGTAAAACGCACATCCTAGGGTATGGCTAATGCGCAATAAGCATTTCAAAAAAACATATTTGACGCAGAGGGCGCTCCAGTAGCGTAAAGGATTAAGGGATGAAAGATTTGGTGTGACTGACGTAGCGGTCGGATAGCTCAGTTGGGAGAGCAATGCGCCGGAAACGCAGAGGTCGCGGGTTCAAACCCCAGTTCGATTGTAGTAGATCGCATTCAATTTTTCTTTCTTAATTTACCTTTGTGTCATTATTTATTGCAAACATTATTAAATGAAAATAGTATTGCTAATGTAAAAGAAAAATAAAAATAAATAAGATTAACGCCTGTAACCGGTAATATTCTAAGGATGTTATAAACATCTTTTTAAAGAACGCATTAGGTTAGGTTAGGTTGGTTTTATAGTTATTAAAAAAAAAAAAAACAGTTTTGGAAAAAAAAATGCCATTCGGAGAAATGAAAATTTGGCGAAACGTTACTAATGGGAAACATTTTTTTTCTTTCAGATAGGTAACTCATAAATCAGACATGCACCGCACCATATTATTATATAATCCATACCCCGTGGTATGCTCATCGCATCGGACTTATAGCACGGAAGGACTTTAGAGAGTGGAGCCGATATTAACATTCAAATACAATTCATACTCATACTCATTTATCTATTTCATTCCAAACTACCTTTAACCACTCCATTGCTTCGAATTTTGAGTTGGACTTTATTTATATAATAAAATAAGAGCGGTGACGGTCAGCCGTAGTTACCAAAAGCAATGTGGTCAACATTCCCAAGAATTAAATTATTGAAATTATAAATATTGTTTTTTAACAAAATCACAAACACCTAGATTTAACTATATTAACTGATGATTTTATTCATCTTCAACTCATATCTGGATTTTCAATCAATATGGAACCCAATTTACTCCAGAAAACATGGAAAAAGTCGCAAAAATTCAAGTATATTATGACGACGAAAAAGAACTCAGTTATTTGTATATTCTTCTGACTTTGTCCTTGACTATAAGATTAAAATTACGAATGTAATACAAATATGAGTATGAATATGAGTATGACTTCCATTTTAATGTTAATATCGGCTCCACAGCTCTGAAGTCTTCGTGCTCTCAAAAGTCCAATGCCTACTCATTAACGCTTATCTCGGTTTCATGCAGCCACGTAAGAAAGTAACTCGCCCCCTGCCTGCTATACGGCCACATCTCAAAAAACCATTTTTTCGAGAAATCGCTTGTTAAAGTTTTGGCAGCGTAGTGCGTGGTAGTAAAATGGGGCTTACTCCTTGAGTTTTGGGTCAATTCATTTATAATTTAACTTTTTTTACTCTACAGGATATAACGCTTCTCATGAATACGTCTTTTTTTATAAAACGTGTATATTTTTTAAGATACGAGGCCTTTAAGATAGGTACTTAGAGTTGTGGCCGTATTGCAGAAACATTTTGTTGAAATTTTGAGATGCGTCCAAAACCGAACAAGAATTATTGGAAAATGGTAACATGAAAATGATTATACAAACACTAAAATAATTAAAATAACTTTATTAATCAACTTTTCTTACAGTAACAACATCACTGTAAGCGATAATCAGTGCATGCAGCTTTAATACTAACTTTCTAGATGCAGATATCATCATCATTTTGCATATAATTAATGATTATCTGGTACCTTCCCTTTAAGGCACTTGTATCTTTAATTATCGTGTTAACATGTACCGTATATGGTATAATACCATATATAACAATGTACCATGTACAAGGAGGCCATAGTTTTAGGTTTTAGCGTGGACTAGGTTCCCGTTGATATTAGTGCACTGTTTTCCAGAATTCTTCAACTTCTTTACAATATTACCTTTTCATAGTGCAGGATAAGCTTTTCGTTTTATACTTTTAGGTTTAGCAATACTGGATGAAGACTGGTTCGAATCAAACTCCCAATTTATGTGAGTCGGTATTTACAACGAATTTTTAGAACACCTTGGCCCAAGATGTTGGACGTGGCTCTCACAGTTCTATTTAGACATAGTCTCGGATAATATAATTCCACCTAAGTTCAACTGCTCAAATATAATAGCCACACTCAATCCGGGTAAGCCAGGTAACGAACCAAAGGGTTACCGACCTCTACTACTTAGTTGCATCTACAATTTTTTGGAGAGGCTAATCTACAATCAAATCGAACCTTTTGTCGACAAAATAATTCCTGTGCAGCAGGCTGGATTCCGTAGTGGTCCGAACTACGTGGATCAGGTAAATGTCCCGCACAACACACATAGAGGCTGATTTTCAAAGGAGAGAGAAAACCGTGGCAGTATTTTCGACCTCTCAGGTGCATTCGATAGCGTATATAGACAGGAGCTTATAGACCGTGGTGCAGATGGTGGGACTAATCAACTCTATGCTCAGCAATAGGGAATTTATCGTCTACCTCGAAAGCACTCCGAGCAAAGTCAGAAAGCTGAACAATGGACTACCTCAAGGATCGGTCCTGGCCCTGCTCCTGTTTAACCCATATCGTGTGTGTATAGGTTGAACAGGAGTGGGTCAGGACCGATTCCGAAAACAGAGAGTCGGAAATTTATGTATGGTGATGACATCGCCATCACAAACCAGCATGGCAAATTTAAATCCTCGAAGGAAGCTCTTACTCGCAATCTGGAATGACATTTCTGATTAGGCTGCCCCAATGCTAGTAAAACAGAAGTTGCGACATTCCATCCTTGCAACAAAGAAGCAAATTATGAGCCAAATATATGCTTCAGAGAGATTGAGCTTAAATTAAATCCTACACAAAAGTACTTGTGTCACTCTAGACCGCAGTCTTACCTATATGCGAAGAAGCTACAGACGCCGAATTACATACTCCACAGACTAAGGGGAACTACTTGGGGAGCAACAACTGATGTGCTGCGCACTACCAGTCTTAGCCTAGTTTACTCCACAACAGAGTATTGCGCGCCAGTTTGGCTCAACAGCGCACAATGACGTTTATTTCGCTTATATTTAAAGGGATTCATCGTAATAATACTAGAATATATGCTATTTCTATGAGACGCAACTCAAAAAATATATTACAAATATATGCTATACAGCCACAACTGCTACGAATCTGCAATAATCCGAAAAAAAATTTTTTTTGTGATGTTGCCGTATAGCAGGCAGGGGGCGAACTGATTGGTTGCAAATTTTAACCGACAACCTCTGATCAATAAGGTGCGAACGTGGGTAGTTGAAAAGAGTGTATATTTAGCTCTTTTGTTCCACAGAGCAGGCGCACTGAGATAGCCCGTGGGCGTTATATTTGAAACATCGCAAAACGCATTTTCACGTTCATTAGCTGCGCTACACCGAATATAGGTTGATAGTGTTTATAGACGCTCTATTATATTTTATTTCTTTAAAGGGATTACACTGATGTTACAGAGGACGCCATAACTTTCCTCCCAGTCTTGTCTAGGACCCTGAATCATACGGACGTGTGACCACATAACGAACAGGTAATTTTAAAACTCTTACTTTGATTTATTTAGGGTGTATACAAGTACATCCCAAATTTAAGAAACCCAAAATAGTTCAAGACAAGCTAATCAAAGGTTCTTCAACCACTAAGAAAAAAAAAGTGTTCCGAAAATATTTGGTTCGACGGGAATCTACATAGACTTCATTTTTTATTGACTTCGAAAGAATATTTTAGGGCTCTGACGTTCCAAATATTTGAATCCATATCTCAGTCCGCTCCTGAACACTAGCTAAGCTTCCATCCACAGGTCTTCCAGAGGAATTATTTAATGGATGAACAATCTGTCCCAAGTGCGTCATAAGGAGTGTCATGTGTTTCTGACACTGTGAAATGTGATAATATTAGTGCGGCATGCCGACTCTTATATTTATGATTGTAAATAATAGCCCGCATTGAAAATTTGAAAACCCCTGACACAGGTAGCTGGTCATCATGAGACCCTCATTCATTGAGCGACATAGCAAATGCTACTAAAACTGAACATAAATATAAAGTTTGGAATCTTTAGCTTCAATATTGGCTGAGATCTTTTCACTTGTTCCTATTATAGCTGAATGTCCTGGAAACTACTGGTCCTATTTCCACCATACATAGATAAAAACCATCACGATGGACACGTCATTTTGATTAAAACGCATTTAAGAAACTACGATGCCACATACAGACACACAAATACATAGATTGTTGGGGGTTAAGAAGACAGTGTAGACTTTAGAAATAACTCACTTTTATTTAGCTGACCTCGCATAAACGAGATCCAACATGGAAGGAGAGCGAAGCGTGGATGGAAGAATGGGAAACCCAGCAACACTCGCTCGGAAACAACCTCTTTCAACTAAATACCCAAGAGCGGCCCAAAGGGTTTAATGAAAGCCGACAGATATGGTGCAGACTGAATCGCCTGAGCACTGGTACGGGAAACTGTGCATATCTTTGGCAGAAATGGGGATGGAGCGAGTCAGCGTCGTGCGAGTGTGGAGACCCGAAACAAACCATACGCCACATGGTGTTCGAGTGCCCCACCACCAGATACCCCGGACCACCTGAGGACTTCAAAAACTTGAACGAGGAAGCGCGTGTATACCTGCGGCATTGTAAATTTTAGACTTTGGATAATTTATTGTAAATAGAAAATTTTGTAACCCATAAACCAGTGTGCCATATACCGCCATACGATAAATACGATTTAGCTGACGATCGAAAGACCAGTTTGATGCCTTTAGTACCTGACTCATCTTTGGCCAGAATCGGAACCACTAACCAATGTTATTTAAAATGCCCACCCAAATTAGAGCTACGGTAGTATATACTCTATGAGGAAGATATAATAGGTCTGATCATGATACTCGTAATACCAAAAACTTAATATGATGCTCTTGGACATGCTGAAATCCAGAACTTGGGCTACCCTTTTTGCTTACCATCAGGTGAAAAGCCACTATGTTGTGCCGTATAAAAAACTAAAAGTGTACTCAGTGTGCCATAGCTATCTGTAAATATAAAATTCAATTGACATGAATGAAAAGTGATAACCCTAAATTAAAATTCCTATAAAATCTAAACTTTTAAATAATAAAATACCATCTCTAAAATCATGACCCAAAATCCCCACCCACAGACGAAATATGAAATAAATCATGAGTTAAAAGAATGAACATGAACATCCTTGAAAATCAATTCCTCCAAATTCTGTTGTAAATTTTCATGCATCGCTTCTTATCTTCTTCAATTAGAAAGTGAAAGCATACCTATGTCAAAACAATGCAAAGATTTATGATTAAACAACGGGACGGGATTGACAGGTTATATTCTTAACACAAAACATCTCATAAATATAAGAGTGAATGAAGAAAACTTCAATATGGTGAAAACAAGTGTAATACTGTCTTGTGAATCCTATTAAGACATAAATGTGGAAAAATGCCCAGTTTGTAAACAGTATCGCTAACAAAAGAATTGAAATCTAACTGGAAACCAACTTCTTTTAAAGCTCCTTACATCACAGGTGCTATTGATTTTGTTATGTTATTTGCGGCTCAATAAAGCGACTTTTTACATTACTAGGTACAGGCAGTTTTCCGCGTGGGTGTGATAGGTAACGCTCATGAGTCATGATCCTATTATACCGGGTGTGACCTGAAGAGTAATAAATTAAAACATACTTCTCCTCAAACTGAACAACATTTGTTCAGCAACTTTAAAAATATAGCTTTGGGTTTTATGTGTGCGTGTCTACGAACCAATCATAGAAGCGGTGGTAGCCTAGTGGTTAGGGCATGCGACTTTCAATCCGGAGGTCGCGGGTTCGAACCCGGCCCGTACCAATGAGTTTCTCGGAACTTATGTACGGAATGTCATTTGATATTTACCACTCGCTTTTCGGTGAAGGAAAACATCGTGAGGAAACCACCTAAGCCCAATAAGGCCTAGTTTCCCCTCTGGGTTGGAAGGTCAGATGGCAGTCGCTTGCGTAAAAACTAGTGCCTACGCCACATCTTGGGATTTAGGTAGCCGACTCCGATTGAGAATTCATTCTCAAAAAATGGGACAAAGGCTAGGAGGATGATGTCTACGAACCAATCATAGAGACGTGGTTGCTTGTGACATTGACGTTGTGACAGATGCGTACACGGACGAAACTGCCGTGGCTAACCAACTGGCTTCACTTTCAAGCGCTGACTAGGTTTCATCATCATCATCATCATCATCATCATCATCATCATCGTATCAGCCGATAGACGCCCACTGCTGGACAAAGGCCTCCCCCAAAGCTCTCCACAACGATCGATCTTACGCCAACCTCGTCCAATTCCTACCCGCAATCCTAACGTCGTCGGTCCACCTTGTTGGGAGACTTCCAACGATGCGACTAGGTTTAAGCTTATTTATTCTAAGATGCATTCTCGCTTTACTCGCCTAGTGAAAATGGATAGCACACCTCGGGGTTTTCGGCGCGTATGAACACTAGGCTGACTGTAGGTATCGATCAATCATGCACCGAAAACCCCGTAGAACGTATAACACATTTCGTATGCAACGCGTGCCGACTATCCACGGAATTAGGCTTATTGTATCTAATAAGCGCTTCTGCATCTTGTTTGCTACGTGGGCGGTTTTTATTGCCAAGTACACCATCTTTTGTAGGGTTCCGTAGACAACTAGGAACCTTTATAGTTTCGCCATGTCCGTCTGTCCGTCCGCGGCTTAGCTCCGTGATCATGAGTACTAGAAAGATGAAATTTGGTATGAGTATGTGTATGTATCACGCCGACAAAACGGTACAATAAAACAAAAAAAAACCTTTTGCCCCCCCCCCCCCCCCGCCCTAACTTTTTAACCACGGGTCAAAAATAAATATGGAAAAAATCACTTTCAATGAAAACTTTACTTATTGAATAAAATCGGTCGAGCCTTTTTTGAGTTATCGCAAGAATTCATAATTTTCTTTAAAATCACGTAAGTGCCGCGCAGTGTCCTAACTTCGAACGTTACACATATTGGTTAAGTGCCATACCGTACCGTATTAAAACATTTCGCTCAATCTGGCGCGTATAATCGATAGCTTCCAGAAGGTAATAAGTAATTAATAAAACGACGCGATTGGCGCAGTGGTTAAGCAACCGCCTACTGAGCCGACGGTCCCGGGTTCGAATCCCGGCAAGGGCAAATATTTGTGTGATGAACACGATTAACACGAATATTTGTGCCTGGGTCATGGATGTTCTATGTATTTAAGTATGTATATTTATCTATATAAGTATGTATATCGTCGCCTAGTACCCATAACACAAGCCTTCTTGAGCTTAATTTGGGACTAGGTTGATTTGTGTGAGGTTGTCAGATATTCATTGAAAAAAAAATACAGTTACTCTGGCGTTTACGACCTTTTTAGAGAGCTTGAAATATTTCTCGTAATTTAAACCTCGTGCTTGAAACCGCTGTTTTTAGCCCGTCTATTGTGAAGGATGGGCAACTACGGAACCCTACACTGAGCGTGGCCCGACATGCTCTTGGCCGGTTTTTCATCGCTCCACAGAACAAACAATGGACCTGAGTTCCCCCTGTACCTATTTATCTTTTATCAATCGCTCCTTTTGTACTAGTCACTGCTTGCAGTTTGTTCCAAAGAAGATGCCGTAAGTAGGTAAACTTAACGTTTTCGGGTTCATATTACTCAGAATCGATAACGTTTCAATGTGAAGAGTAAAATAGCCAACTTCATAAAAAAACTGAAAGGCCAAAAATAATCCGTTCAATGTACAGATTACATTTGAATCACCATTTGATTTTTGTTCGATAAAGTAGTTTACGTGAGGTTTGGCACCGACTTCAAATGGTGATTCAAATTTAATCTGTACATGAACGGGTTATTTTTGGCTGTTTAGTTTTTTTTGAAGTTGGTTCTTTTTTGTTGTCAATTTTTTTGTACTTTAGTAAGTGAAATAAAATACATATATATATATATATCAGACAACCTCACACAAATCGATCTAGTCCCAAATTAAGCTCAAGAAGGCTTGTGTTATGGATACTAGACGACGATATAAATCGCGTACCGCGTGTTGAATCAACACATATTAGCGATATTCCACTTTTACGACGTGAGCAAACCCGTTTTGTGATTAAACTTTTTTATTATTTATATACCTAATAAGTTTATGAGTATGATTATTGGCTATTTATTTATTTATTTATAGTAACCATGGTATTACAGGTGTTACAATTATATATAAGGCACATCATGGACCCTCTTAGGGTATAGCTTATTTAATTTTATCTAAGGTAACAACACATGCGAAGTTTGACATTCGATAATACGGATATACAACGTTATTTTAAATATTTCATGAAACTATAAACATACCCATATCACAATAGTATTCAAATGGTTATTTACATTTATAAAATTCAAATTTTACATTTATCTTCATATAAATTATTTCAATGTCAAAAATGCTTATTCAAAATTCCTAATTACCTAATAGGTATTGATTTGGTATTTCTATATCACATACTATTGGAAAAAAGAAATGTATTTATTTTCGTTTAGTGTCTACCTCCTTATTTTTGGACAGAACATCCTCAAAAACCGTTCAAACCCTTACTTTTTAATTTTGCTTCGTACCCAATATTTAATAATATAATATTATGAGCGCCCTTTTAAGGCTTCTTATTCGTAGAAAAATGCTGATTCTTTTAGACAATTTTCGCTATGATCAAACACGTTTCTTAACATATTATCAACTAGCTGTGCCCCGCGGTGTTACCCGCTCATCCCACGGGATCACTACATTTATTCGGGATGAAAAGTATCCTATGTCCTTTCCCGGGTCTCAAACTATCTCCATACCAAATTTCATCTAAGTCGGTTCAGCGGTTTAAGCGTGAAGAGGTAACAGACAGACAGACAGACAGACAGACACACTTTCGCATTTATAATATTAGTATGGATGTTACTACTTAGAACAGGGCTGTTGCGATTTATTGGTATATGTATAGATTTTTTTTTTCCAAAAACTACTCCAAATTAACAAAGTTTTTATTTCAACTTATTTTTGTCAGTTCGCAATGAAAGCACGAAATCTCTAGCTGTTACTATACATCTAGAACTCAGTGAAAAGTGTTATTCACTTTAAAAAGTTGGTTGCAATTATCAATATATTTGTCATAAAATGAAAAAATTATAGTTTTGAATCTACTAGAAGGTGTCCGTAACTTCGTACGTGTAGGTAATGTTTTTTAAACCGTAGGCGGGTAAAAAAAGTATACTATAACCATCTTTGGATGTCCAGCTATCCCTGTACCAAAATTGGTTAAAAAAAATCCAGCCGTTGCGGCGTCATGTGAGCGACAAAGGAAATTATGAAAACAGATGGCGCCAGGTTGACACGGCGCCGCGCGCCCGTACAAAACAAATGACGATCCTGCATCACGCTATTAAGATTTTCCCTGAAATCATGACCCCTCTCCATAGGAACTGATTTTCAGTACAAATCTAGAATTTTATAATAGTATAGATATGGCCTCTTAAGTAATATGTATGAGTGCGTCGTTTTAATGAGCATTTGGGGCTGATTTACTACCCTGCCGCTTTGAGCCGGGAAATTTGCGAAGATTTAGAGCGACAAGGTTGCCTATGAAATTTTTAATGAAGGGTTTAGTGAGTTGGTATGAGTTTGTCGTTCTAGAATGAATGAATGAATGAATGAATGATGAATGCAAATATATCATTCATTAATTTATTCATTCATTCATCCATTCATTCATGCATTCATTTTTTCATTCATTCATTTATTCATTCATCCATTCATTCATTCATTCATTAGTTTATTCATTCATTCATTAATTCATTAATTCATTCATTCATTCATTCATTCATGCATTCATTCGTTCATTCATTCATCCATTCATTCATTCATTCAATCATTCATCCATTCATCCATCCATTCATTGATTGATTCATTTATTCATTTATAAATTCATTCATTCATTCAGTCAGTCATTCATTCATTCATTCATTCATTCATTCAATCATTCATTCATTCATTAATATATGCAAATGTTCGCTATCTATTTTTAGCTTCCGACTAAAAAAGAAGAGTGTTGTATGAAACGTGTAATGTCTCATTATTTTTTAATGAGGTACACACCACAATTTTTATATTAAGCCATTGATACAAATGCCCTACTGCTTGCTCGTTCACTGCTGTAAAGTAGTGCGGTAAGATGTGAATATTAACATAGTCACATAGAGGTCGCTAGGATGTAAAGCTTTTCAAATAAACAATGCAAACATCGACACACAATACATCATAAAAATCAGTAGTCAAAAAACGTCTTCCTTTTGGTTTTTGTCCAATTAAATATAGTAAATTGCCCATAAGTTACTGGTAGTTTAATTGGCTCCGAGTAGTTTTGAATGTATGTTTAGTGGTTTCAATGACACAGTAAATTTTCACTATAGTCAAGTGCCGTATTGGAAGAAGTGATGAGAATCAGCCAATATTGAAGCTAATAATTAAAACTTTACTCAAATAAAGCTAAACTAATCAATTTATTGCATTATATAATTTAATCCATATATATTATAACAGAATTCAGAATCTGACAGAGAATCGGAAATGACGTGACGCCGGAAGCGAGATGATAAGGATTTTTCGACGTTCCAAGAATTACTCTGATTCATCTCGTATTTTTATGAATACGAAATAATAAATAGGCAGCGGAAATGATTGACGACAGCCAAGTATGAAATTATAACCTTCGTATTAACAAGGCAGTTTGGAACAAAATACGTAAATCTTTATAGCCCAAAAACCCACGCCATATTGCGGATTTTCAGTAGTACTAATTTATTTCACTGGCAACCACTTATTTTTGGTAACTGACGTGGTAAACAAAGAGGAAACAGGACCAAATAATACGCAATCAAATATTTTTTGGATTAATAAAACCAAAGTCAGTTTCTTTCAATGGGATTCAGTATTTATTTCGCTACATGAACGAAGGATTCAGCAGCATTCATTGATGCTTGAGTTGATGACAAATCGCTACTGACGTTAATATATGACTTATGCATATTATTTCCATATGCAAGCTGTTTCTAGCGCCACTATCTGTGGGCCGGACCGACACTTGTAAGGCTATTCCTACTAGTGAGCTGTAGTGTAGATCTATGCGATTATTTAACTAAATGGCTTAAATATGACTTTATTACTGTTTAAGCTCCTAATTCGCCGACATTTGGAAAAAAAGTTAGGTCTCAACGAAAAATATGATAATATTCATTGAAAGCTGCTCACAACATTTCTTGAAAAATTCAACCTGTTTGAGGAGAGGTGGAGAGGCTTGGAAACGTTAAAAACCGGCCAAGTAAGAGTTGGACTCGCGCACGAAGGATTCCGTACCATAAAATAAAATAACTATGTAAGGCTGTATCCTCATGAACCGTGATAGCTAGACAGTTCACATTTTCACAGATGATGTATTTCTGTTGCCGCTACTACAACAAATACTAAAAACAGAATAAAATAAATATTTAATTGGGGCTTCCATACAACAAACATGATGCGTTGCGTTAACTTTGCATCTCCATTATCGGGCGCCATACAAACCAGGTGCAAACTTAACCCAGAGTCAGACCCGCACTTGGCTGGTTTTTTTTGGAATCTTGAATAACTAATCTCGTCATAGAACAAGCCACCTAGTTTCCTCCATTCGCCGGGGGAACATCACCTTCGTTTGTACGAGCAGACTGTATTCACAAACATTGAACAATTCAAAGGCTGTCCGGGATAAAATAAGGTTCTTACATATTCATAACGGCGGGACGCGTTCTACGCTAATTTAAGGAGAGATTCGAACGCTGCGGGCGGTATGGATGGCGCAAGGCATAAAAGAAATGTCACTAGTGTCACTTCCGTTATCGAACATTGCATAATACATATATATTAATGTAATATATATTGCACATGGAAGAGCGGTGTCTCTTAACACAGGTATCTGGCGTACTTAAAGAGACACCAACCTATGTTAACATTGTGTATAAATAAGCAAATAAATAAAAAAAAAACATCATCGATAGTTTTTAGGGTTCCGTAGTCAACTAGGAACCCTTATAGTTTCGCCATGTCCGTCTGTCAGTCTGTCCGTCTGTCCGTCTGTCCGTCTGTCCGTCCGTCCGCGGCTTAGCTCCGTGATCATTAGTACTAGAAAGCTGAAATTTGGTATGAGTATGTGTATGTATCATGCCGACAAAACGGTAAAATAAAAACTAAAAAACAATGTTTTTTTTCGGGTACCTCTGTTACACCTAAAGTGGGGGTGATTTTTTTTTTTCGTTCCAACCCTAGTGTGTGTTGTGTCGTTAAATAGGTCTGTTAAAAAAAATAGGGGTCTCCAAACATTACTTTTTGATAAAGTCAGTACTTTTGTAAATATTAGCTCCGAAAATAAAAAAAATAGTGTCCCCCCCCTCTAACTTTTCAACCACGGGTCAAAAAAATATGGAAAAATTCATGAAAATGAGGCCTTATAAGTACTTTCAATGAAAACTAAGTATATTGAACAAAATCGGTCCATCCGTTTTTGAGTTATCGCAAAATTTCATAATTTTCTTTAAAAGGACGTAAGTTGACTTCCAGAAGGTAATAAGTAATTACAGTTACTTTGGCGTTTACGACCTTTTTCCGTCTTTGACCGTCTCTTGTGAAGGATGAGCAACTACGGAACCCTACACTGAGCGTGTCCTGACATGCTCTTGGCCGGTTTTTTTTTACACATATCGACCTACTTAGTCCCTAATTAATAATAATAATAGTCGTTTCGGCGAACGGTCCTATAGCGAAGTCTCGCTTGATGGCTGGATCAAGAGTCAGAGACAGAAGGCGGTAGGTACTCCTGGCCACGGCGCGCATTGTCAGGAGATTCCACCCTCGCTGCAGCCCTAACCACCGGTAGCCTAGGCCCTGCCCCGCTGCCGGTGGCACCAAAATTCTTCCTTGTCGGTCGCTAACTTGTCAGTCTAAATAAATTGTGATCGTGTATTTGTGAACAAGCTGGGATTCACGAGCCTCCCCAGAAACACTTGACAGGGTGTCGCTGATGACGGATACGTCAAAGACATCATCATAATCATCACCATCAACCTCATCATCAACATCACAATCATCATCATCATCACCATCATCATCATCGTCATCATCGTCATTATCATCTAATTTAAGCTCTAGTAGACTAGTTTTAGTGCACAAGGCAGACACAGCCTACTAGAAACTGAATCTCGAATGTGAGCGTCAAAGTGTAGCGACAACGTGAACGATTTGTATGGAGAATAGTAGAGATCGCTCTTTAGCGATAAGACTGCCTATCGTTTACCTCTAATTGTAATTTCTTGCGTTGTATTTCTCCCGTGTTTTACGAGGTGTGCAATAAAGAGTACTTGTTTTGATTTGTAGAACAGCGCCGGTTATTTTGTAGAACAACAATTCTCCATACAAACCGTTTACGCTGTCGCTGGCGAGTACAGTCACTGTAAACTCATGGTAAGGGTACAGACAAAACGCCGTCACTCGGCCGCAGCCTTCTCTAGATGATAAAAACGCGATATAAAGAGAAAAGGTGGAAAAATAACCACACAAATTTACCTCCAGTTTTCCTTATATTACCTTCGCCGTTTGTGTTTTTAGTCGCTAACGTACCGGTACAAAAAACACAACTACGATCAAAGGATGGGAAAGAATTGGGAAATACATTTATGTTACCTTGCTTACCTACGGTTCACCGATAAGGCCATTAGGAGAGTAGATTGCATTTTTAATAATCTATTTTTTACATTGACACAATAGTACATTCTGCAGACACTGGGAATGAAGGGCTTGCCGGGTGAGTATAGACCCGGATAGCTGGGTAGTGACGGTAGTGATACGAAGCCGGCAAGCCCTTTTCACGGCTATGGCATGTATAGTACTTTTCTCTAACATATGCGATGAAATAAAAAATACCCAACTGAAAAAAAAATATAGGTAATTCAGCTGTTAAGCCTGTTCATGAACACCAACGCCATGTTTAAAAAAACTTTTATTTCCGTCCTCGGCCTTAAATTTTGTGTGAAATTCCTTTACAGTTCTCTGGAGTTGTTCCGCCCGAAACGTGATACTTCGAAGCCTGTTATAATGCACGTCATGACGATGATGTCCGCATTTCATTGCATGTTTGAGAAAAGGTTATTTATGTAAGAAACATTTAATGTAGGTAATCCACTGCAATTTAAGCAGGACTCGAACTACGTTTCAGGCGTAGTGTTCCCCCTTAATGGGCTATCAATCACAACGTTCCGTCGATCTGATATTGAAATAAGGGCCGGAAAGGTCGAATACCGGATAGTAGGTGGGCCATTTTTTCTAAAGTTGTACACCCCACTTTTTATTATATTTCGATATTTTGGGTATTTTCTACTCAGAATCACGAGCTCTTCCGATCTAATTAGGAGAAAAAAACTGTCCCAAAATATTCATACATTTTTTGTTTTTCCATTCCGTTAGCCGCTGTAGTAGGTTATATGGAAATGGTAACGAAATGGAACGAAAAAGCATTGGGACACTTTTTCTTCTAATAAGATCGAAAGAGCTCGTGATTCTGAGTAGATAATAACCAAAATATCGAAAAAAAAAAAAAAGTGGGGTGTACAACCTTAGAAACCGAAAATTCAGTGCATCTGTAATTTTTATCCGGCACCAGGTACACTACAATTCTCCAAAGTTTCATTTTGTCCGATTGCATCATCATTCCAAACTATCATGATTCCGAAAACCATGCTCTGAAAAAATATTCAGAGATTTTTTCAGATATCATATAACCCTAAGCTAACCTTATTATATTATGTAACATATGATTAATGACGAAAATGATCATTCCGCGTTATTTCAGTTTAGGAATTTTGAAAATTAGGGTTAATGAAACTTGGGAATTTTTGAGTGATCCCATCCGGTGCCATACATACCAGGTGCAAACTCAACTTAACCCGGCCAGTTAAGATGGGATAAGTCTTTGCACGGAACTCTCGGTGCGCGCTTTAACTTCAATATAAACATTCGATCAAACATTAGCAACTTGAAATTCTCTCTCTCTCTTCTTTCTTTCCTATTACCCTCTGCTGGGGTGTAGGGCTCGAATCAAATTCCTCCATTTGCAGCGGTCTTGGGCAGTCTGTTCTACCTCCTCCCACGTCATGTCCAAGACGCCCAGTTCTTGCTCTACTGAGCGACGCCAAGTTGTTCTGGGACGGCCTCTCTTCCTTTTGCCAGACAGTTTCCAGGTCAGTGCCTTCTTGGATAGGTGGGTATCGGGCTTTCTTAATATGTGACCAATCCAATGCCACTTCCGCGTAAGGATCTCCCTCTCTATTGGTGTCTGCTTGGTGATCCTCCACAACTCGTTGTTGGTAATCGTCTCAGGCCAAAAGATTTTCAAAATTTGACGTAGGCATTTGTTCACGAAAACTTGGAGTTTGTTTATTAAGTCCTTACGAACGAACCAAGTTTGAAATGTTTGTTTGAAACTTCAAATTGATGCCACTATAATTTCTATTTCATCTTATTGCTTCCATTTTCCTTTACGAGTCTTTAAAATTGGGAGTTTACAAAACCTTGTTCAATAACCTTTTTAACGGCTTTTTTACAGTCATTTACTTCTATTATGAAATAAAACTTGGGCTGTTTATTTAATATAGACAGGCTATTAAACTGAAAAGTACAAAATTCAATAACAAAGTGACTTAAAACGAAATAGGGCGGTTTATTCTTCAACCTTATATGTAAGGACTCATGGATGAAATTTGAATGAATTGTATGTTATTTCACTCAGTTTAGAATGCGAGATATTTTCTCGTTAACTATTATTTGTTATTTGGAAACTTTTGGAAGGATAGGAAGACTTTATGTTAATAGCGAAAAGATGTAGTGTCCATACAATGATGTGCCATTTCGTGATTTAGTACTTAGCTAGCTTAATATTAAATAATAAAATATGGTAATTGTAGATTACAAAGAGAATCAATAAAAAAACATTACGCAAATGATCAGCCCATCCCAAAGGTGATCATTCACTCGAACATGATCACTTATTCACAGCAAAGACAACCCAATCACTGCCTTATTCAACTTACCTACATTTCGTTCATAAAACCCAATTTAACACCTAAAGGTCCTATGTCACCCAATTTCAACATACACATTAAACCTTTTTGATTTTACGTTTCCACGATTACGGGGAAAAATGCTGAGTTATTTATTTCTCTGATTTTACAAAAAATACCCAACTCCAAAAACCCGAAATGCCGATTAGAATCATGTTTCGATCGACCTTATGTTGTTAACAGCTTGGTTCAAAAAGCAATACATCGTTTATGTTGTTATTGCCTTTTTAACGTCGTAAACGATTTTATTGAAAGGCAATAAACATGTATATTAACAACGGGATAGTAGATTTTAGATTTATGTGTATACGGTTGGAAATTGCGTGTTTTGAGTGATGATTCAGATGAATAGGTACGTGTACATATTCGGATATATACTGGTTTTGATGCTTATTGAAACGGAAGCAGATTTAGAAGGAAACGGTGGGTCTTGGAAGCATCAACGAATTTATTGGGTACATACGATCAATAGGACTACAGCTGTGCTTTTAGATGAATTCATAACAATAGAACGTTAAATCTATGAAACATTTGTAATGTCTCATTCTTTTTAATGTGGGTAAGTTACACCACAACCTTTTATATTGAGCCATTGATAAAAGATCAAAGCACAAAGAAAAAACTGGCCAAGTGCGAGTCTGACCCGCGCATCGAGGGTTCCGTACACTTATCCCATCTTAACTGGCCGGGTTAAGTTAAGTTTTCACCTGGTATGTATGGCACTGCATACAAATATGGTGCAAAGTTAACGCAACGTTCACGTTTGTTGTATGGAGCCCCACTTATTTTTTTTAATATTATTTTTTAGTTTTTGTTGTTATAGTGGCAACAGCTATCACGGTACATGAGAGCAGAGCAGCCTGGTGACTGTAGGTAATAAGCAAATAAAAAAAAAATAAAAAAAAATTCAAGGTTTTATTTAAACGCTCTAAACAGAAAAAAAAAATTTTTTCCTTAAAATGTTTAATTTTCTATAGATTATTTTGTTCGATTTTTTTTACGAAAATTTCAAAATGGCGTTTATGTCGGCATTTCGAAATAAACTTGCGAGATCTGTGACAGCTCATACTAGGGCCGATACAGACGGACAGCATTTCAACTGCAACTCAGCTGCAAAGTGGTTTCAGGGCAGTTCTCATGCAGTTACACTAACTGCATCAACTGCAAACCGACTGCGCAGTCCGCTTGCAGCTATCGTGCAGTCCTGTCAACCGCACACCAACTGCAAGCTGGCTGCATGGTCGTGCAACTGCAGTTGGTGCAACTGCATCAGAACTGCCCTGATACTGCCACTTTGCAGCTGGGTTGCAGTTGAAATGCTGTCCATCTGTATCGGCCCATCGAGTCGCTAAGTGTTATACTTAAGCCGAAGATCAACTTTCATTGTGAGTAAAAAACGAAGATAAAGCACGATTTCAACTAGGATTCAATCCAATATCCACTCAGTTTAGGCAAACAATTATTCGTTTGATGTGTTATCCTAAAATCCAACTTGTCTCTTATCTAAAAACCGAAATAGGACAGGTTTAAGTAATTTCGATACAGGGACAGCCGGACATCCAAAGAAGGTTATAGGATACTTTTTACTCGACTGTTATAAAGAAAAAGAATACGCGGAAAAAGTTGTCCTTTTAGTCTATACTATTATTCATCATCATCATCATCATCATCATCATCATCATCTCAGCCATAGGACGTCCACTGCTGAACATAGGCCTCCCCTTTGGAGTTCCATATATACCGGTTGGAAGCGACCTGCATCCAACCGGTATATATCCGTAGACGAACTAAAGTGACCGATATAGCTCACCGGATTAGCAAGTTGAAGTGGCAATGGGCAGGCCACATAGCACGCAGAGCAGATGGCCGATGGGGCCGAAAAGTGCTCGAGTGGAGACCTCGGACCAGCAAGCGCAGCGTAGGACGTCCACCTACAAGATGGACAGATGACCTTATAAAGGTCGCCGGAAGGCGCTATAATATTATAATTATGAAATTCTATTTATATAAATTCTATTCAATTTTTTTTTAAAAGATGGCAACCGGTCACTGTTAAGCGACCATTACTGCCAATGTCTCGTTGCCAATCGCACACGGCGACTAGATAGAGGATTGATACCACGTTGTACGGTGAGTTGAGAAAATCGTGCTTTTTGTAAAGTGATAGCGATTTACAAAAATCGGGCCTTGACCCAGGAAGGGCTATGTACGCTTCAAGTTGAATTCTTCATTAGCTATTCACTCATTCGTTTGATCATTAGATCACTTCACAATACGCTATCAATACTACACATTGAACAACAAAAATGAATAAATAACGAATAACAAAACTTACAACGTATGCGGCCATCTTGAGTCACGGACCGGAAGCTTATTTAAATAAAACAATTTAAACGGATTATATCGCGTATATTAATTATTTGAGCCTCCCTGATGTTTCGGTACCTTAACGGATACCGTTGTCAAAGGTTGACTGAGAAAAACACAATTTTTCTCTGTCAAAGTTACATTTGTGCAAACTACCCATTTTATAAATATTAATTTAAAATAAAAGTGTTCATACATGCCAGATGGGCCTAATGTGTAAAGACAGTTACACATGTGCCAGAAGGGCATTTATTATTTTATTTAAAAATATCTACCAGCGGTTCACTTTAAGGCTTACTGATGAGAAAGATCCGCCGAAAGAAAACTACTATTTGTAATGAAAATCTAAATCATTCTTCTTTGGAGAGGGGTTAAGATTTCAGGGAAAATGTTAATAGCGCAATGCAGGATCGTCATTTTGACGACGCATTTGGCTCGGTTGGTAGACACCTGCCTACTGAGTCGGCGGTCCCGGGTTCGAATCCCGGCCGGGGCAAATATTTGTGCAAATATTTGTTCTTGGGTCATGGATGTTATCTATGTATGTATTTATATATTATGTATATCGTCGTCTAGTACCCATAATACAAGCTTTGCTTAGTTTGGGACTAGGTCGATTTGTGTAAGATTGTCCCTTAATATTTTTTTTTTTTATTTAGTTTTTTTTGTTTTGTATGGGCGCGCGGCGCCGTGCCAACCTGGCGCCATCTGTTTCCATGATTTCCTTTGTTCTCGCATCATCGAAACGGCTGGACAAAGTTTAACCAATTGTACCAAAAATGATTATAGCATACTTTTTGTCTGTCTACGGTACATAAATTAATACGCAAAGCTACTTTTCTAATCCATACTAATATTATAAATGCGAAAGTGTGTCTGTTACCTCTTCACGCTTAAACCGCTGTATCGATTTTGATGAAATTTGGCATGGAGATAGTTTAAGATTTGAGGAAGGACATAGGATACTTTTCATCCCGAAAAAATTTAGTGTTCCCGTGGGATGAGTAGGTAACACCGCGGGGCACAGCTAGTATTTAATAAAACCGAAACCCATGATTTCAAATGAATCTCGTTTGGTCACACACGCTCAGTTTAAATGTTTCAAAGAGATCGCTTGTTAGGGTTCCGTAGTCAACTAGGAACCCTTATCGTTTCGCCATTTCTGTCCGTCCGTCCGCGGCTTGGCTCCGTGATCATTAGTACTAGAAAGCTGAAATTTGGTATGATGTGTTTGTATCACGCCGATAATTTTCTTTAAAATGACGTAAGTGCCGCGCGGTGTCCTTATACATCGAACGTTACACATATTAGTTACCTAAGTGCCATACTGTATTAAAACATTTCGCTCAATCTGGCGCGTATAATCCTACCTCAACGCTCATACGCTCATACGCTCAATTTGGCCCTATGGTTGACTGGTAGAGAATGCCTTATGGCATTAAGTCTGCCATTTGTACTCTTACTTTTGTATGTTGTGCAATAAAGTTTAAATAAATAAATAAAAAATAAATAATCGATATCTTTGCCGTTTACGATTATTTTATAGAGCTTGAAATCCTTCTCGTAATTCACAATAGACGGGCTTAAGACCGCTGTTTTAAGCCCGTCTATTCTGAAGGATGGGCAACTACGGAACCCTACACTGGCCCGACATGCTCTTGGCCGGTTAATTCTTTTTCGCTTCTATCCAGCCGTATAGAGGCAGGATTTAATTAACTCAGGTTTAATATAAAATCCGTGCTTAGTTGATAGCTTGATAAAAGGGAGGATTAGTTAAAGTTTCTTCAATGAAACCCTCAAGAGTTGCTTTCATTAGCAGTGAAGTCTTTAGATAAATGCATTTTCTTAATGTGAGGACGTCTGAATATTTACTGGGACATATTTTGTAGTGAAGTTATACAGGGTGGCCCATTTAGATCGGTCTGTATGGCAAAGTCTGAAACTAGTTATAAGACATACGAAGATCTGCTCTTAGGAACCATGTCATCGATTTTAATAACAAGAAAAACTGCATTAATTATATTTAAAAAACCTTTAGGGCCCAAACACAATTACAAGACACGACATCGCATCGTCGTACGATGCGACGTCGTGAGATTGTAAAATGAATTTTAAATTTTAATTTATTTATTTCAAAAAAGCATGGTACACATTTTATAACAAATTTCGCCAAACACGAAGTTTATTGGCGAGTATTGCACTCACTTTTTTAACATTAGTACCATTAAAATCTTAACTAGGACGCCTTTTAACGAAAACGATCCAATCCACACAAAAAAAAGCTTTACACTCACGGTTCAAATTTTAAATTTTGTTTTGTGCGGGTTGGATCCTTATCCTTAAAATACGTTCACTTAACCTTAAAAGTAGATAGGTAACTATTTGCCAGGCACTTTAGATTCTTTAGAATTAAACTAAGTAGGTAGGTAGTAACCATAACAGTAAGTGTTACACTAAGACAGGGCATCTAATATCATCTTTTTTATTCTATTCTTAAAAATACCTTTTAGTGGTAATTTTGCATGTGGTCATCATTACATATGTACATAGTATAAAACAAAGTCGCTTTCTCTGTCCCTATGTCCCTTTGTATGCTTAAATCTTTAAAACTACGAAACGGATTTTGATGCGTTTTTTTTTTTATAGATAGAGTGATTCAAGAGGAAGGTTTATATGTATAATACATGCATAATTTATCAGCATTTCACCCGTGCGAAGCCGGGGCGGGTCGCTAGTTTGAAGATAAAGTTCATTTTAGATAATTTATGCATGTCCACGACACGACGTCGCATCGTGGTACATATCGCGTCGTACCAGACGAAACGGTCTATGATGATATTGAGAAAGAATCAATGACCCAAAAACATATATTCGAGCACGTCACGGCACCCGTTCACGAGCATGTCGCTTATCTCAGCTGTCGCCTCCTTCAGCTGTATTTTAGGGAAGATTGCGACCCGATTAGCTACCCCACCATACGACGGCAAAAAGCGAAAACGCTGTAAACGCCAAGGGAATTCATTGGCGGCTACAGCGTCGATATGCAAATATCTTTAAGAGGATATATCACTGTTCATATTTCCACAAATCGAGGTTTCGTCCGAGGTGTTGATTTTTAGGGTTCCGTACCCAAAGGGTAAAAACGGGACCCTATTACTGAGACTTCGCTGTCCGTCCGTCCGTCTGTCACCAGGCTGTATCTCAAGAACGGTGATAGCTAGACAGTTGAAATTTTCACAGATAATGTATTTTTATTGCCGCTATTACAACAAATACTAAAAATAAAATAAAATAAATATTTAAGGGGGGCTCCCATACAACAAACTTACAGATAATGGTACGGAACCCTTCGTGCATGAGTCCCACTCGCACTTGGTGTATTTTTTATGTCAGTGTAGCGTGGGAAAAGGACGGGTGATATACCCTCTTAAGCAAGCATGAAATGCTCAGTATGCTCACTCTGCTCGGCATTCACGACTCAACGTATTTGCCCCGTGAGAAACAACATGTGCTCTCGTGTTACATTAAATACGAACTAATACTACCTACTAAAATATTGCTTACTTTACATTGTGAAAATAAGGGCGGTCGCACACGGCGACTTGGCCGCTAATGAATTGACGAGACTTCATATGTATACAACTACTATTTTATTATTTTTCTGTATTCCGCTTAGAAAGATGGTGTAATTGCTGTTTTTATATTTTTCCTAAGATTAATAATTATTTTATTATTAATTTATTAAAGATACTCATTCTAAAATGTAGTAACTCCAAAACTATGACACAGTGGGGTTACTTTAGTCTCGTGTTCAATTAAAAAAAAAAGTAATGACGTTGAGCGTGACATTGTAGACAGCTTATTTTTTTTCTCGGATAGGTCGAAGACTACAACTCTGTGCAGGCATAGTTGTCGTAGATTTCGGTTATTTTATGTATTTTCTTATACTTCTATACATACAGAAAAATTAATTTAAATATTTTTTAGGGTGTACACGATGCAAAGGTCTTTCGATCTCTACATTAATTTCCATCTGTTAGAAATATGAAATGTTGTCAATTGCAATGCAGCCGCAAAAAGAGTCAGATTGTCGATCGACGATTTATCGCGACTAGGGTTTTAATCCTGGGTTTTTTTTATGGCAATACTGGAATCCCGGTATTCTCCATACAAAACACCTATCGCGAAAACTAAAGACATGAATCTTTCTCCTTTATTTGAGTGAAATGATTTGCGCATCTCAAGCGCCACTGAAACGCCACAGTCATTGCTAATGCCACATATAAAATGATATAATTTATCCAGTAAGCCACAAGGGTACTATTACAAGTCAGATTGTGAATCTACCGGAATTTCCCAAGAGAACGCTGTTGAGAGGAAAGTCGAAAGAAACTCAACATTAAGGAAGTTTTTCGCAAATAATACTCGGTTCGTAATTTTGACGACGCGTTTGACTCGGTTTGTAGACACCTGCCTACTGAGCCGGCGGTTCCGGGTTCGAATCCCGGCCAGGGCATATATTTGTGTGATGAACTCGAATATTTGTGCTTGGGTCATGGTTGTTCTATGTATTTAAGTATATAATTATTTATGTATATAAGTATGTTATATCGTGGTCTAGTACCCATAACACCCATAACACAATTCTTAATTTGGGACTAGATCGATTTGTGTGAGGTTGTCCGATAATTATTAATACAAAAAAACCTACATGTAAAAATGCAGTCGCTAGCATCTTACTGTGACCTCGCTATCGCCCGAATTAGTTCTCCTGTCTTGCTCGCACGGTATTTAATGAAAAGTGACAGGTACTATTTCTCGTGCAACAAATAGTCGCATGTCAAAGTTATGGTACACGTACAGGAACCGCCGTGTGCGACATCCCTAAACTACTGACTTAAATCATCCTTATCATCTAGAAAGCCGTTCACAGTATAATACGTCTCGTTTAACAACTGACGTTTCATGTGGGAGCAGACGTTTATACCGGAATGTGCAATTTTCGAAACCATGACCCTGTCCGAGAAAAATCACCAATCCAAGGTAATTATATTTATATGAGTAGTAACATTTTTAGGGTGGGTTAACCCTTTTAGTAATAGGTTAAATTAACCGTTCGCCGTCTGTCTGTCACGGGGCAGTATGTTTGTAACCTTAATAGGAACTCGAAACTTTCACATATTTTGTATCTGTATGGTCGCTGTAATATATATTGAAAATAAAAAACAGTAAAAAAGGGGGTACGAAAAACCAGTATTTTAGGGTTTTCTATATTTTCAAAACTAATAGGTATAAATACGGACTAATACAAATGGAGTAGATTATTTAACAATTATATGGTTTCTTGTTTTTTTTCACGTTTAAATGATAATAAATAAATATTAAAGGACAATCGTACACAAATCGATCTAATCCCAAATTAAGCAAAGCTTAAGTACAGTCGAGTTCATTTACATCTACACACTTACGAGAGCAAAAATATCTGAACACGACCCTATTGTTAGGAGCATAAAGTCGTGTTCAGATATTTATGTTCTCATAAGTGTGTAGATGTAAATGAACTCGACTGTACATACTATAGGTACTAGACGACGATATACATATTATATAAAAGAAGCTGGACGTTAGGCAATCGAGTGTTTATACGTGATTTATGTTGTTACTGTAATGCTATGTAAATATTATGTGAATAAATAAATAAATAAATACATATATAGATAACATCCATGACCCAGGAACAAATATTAGTTCATCACACAAATATTTGCCTTGGCCCGGATTTGAACGCAGGACTGCCGGCTCAGTGAGCAGGCACACTACAAACTGCGCCAACCGCGTCGTCAAGGTAGACTTAATAGGAAGACGCTCAAAATTGTCATGAAGTATTTATGACTATAACCACTAACAACAAAATCTAAAAAAAGATTTTTTTTAGGGATCCGTACCCAAAGGGTAAAAAGACCCTATTACTAAGACTCCGGTGTCCGTCTGTCTGTAATTATGTCTGTCTGTCTGTCTGTCGGCCAGCCGTCTGTCAGTAGTCTGCTCATTTGAATACGGCACCATATATACCAGGTGCATACTTAACTTGACCCTTACAGTTAAGTGTGGAAGTGTTTGTACGGAACCCTCGGTGCGCGAGTCCGACTCGCATTTGGCCGGTTTTTTAATAGATATTTGATGGTACGGAATCCTTAATGCGCGAGTCCCACTCGAGCTTGGCCGGTCTTGTTCTAATAATAGAAGGCGAACCTTGAATAACTTGTACTATTCACAAAGGCTGACTGTGATCTATATTTTACTCATTCAGGCATTTATTTTGATAAAACATGGTTTTATATGTCAACACATGATATGATTCTAATTATAAATAATAATATTTATCTATATAAGTACGTATATCGTCGTCTAGTACCCATAACACAAGCCATCTTGAGCTTAATTTGGGACTAGATCGATTTGTGTGAGGGTGTCCGATATTTATTTTATTTATTAATAGCGTTCTTCGTAGAAAGTATTTTTCTCTGAAACCGTCTACTATTTGGGATTATTATAAAACAAAACAAACCTAACCTAAACCAAAACAATACGATGATATTTGCAAGAATAATAATAATTCAAATTCAAAGTTTTTAGGGTTCCGTACCCAAAGGGTAAAAATGGGACCCTATTACTGAGACTTCGCTGTCCGTCCGTCCGTCTGTCACCTGGCTGTATCTCAAGAACGGTGATAGCTAGACAGTTGAAATTTTCACAGATGATGTATTTCTATTGCCGCTAAAACAACATATACTAAAAATAAAATAAAAAATATTTAAGGGGGGCTCCCATACAACAAACTTGTTATAGATTATGGTACATGCGCGAGTCGGACTCGCACTTGCCCATATTTTTTATTTCAGACAACATGATCCAAATTTGTAAGTAAACTTAAGTATCTAAATTGTTAGTATCTTTTTATTAATAAACATTTTGTCCGCTCTGAGTTTCCCCGTCAGAGGACAATCGATTTTATTCCCGATCATATATAGAATGCTGTTGCTGCTTATCCGCACCCTATCCAAAAGTGAGGTAATGTATGACTACAAAATAATACGAATTCTGCGAAGTGAATTCGGCGGAATGTAACATTCGATCAAGAATAATTCTGCGAAAAGGCAGTATACCCGTTAATGGCAGTTAAAGGCGATTTACCTGAGACGTCGCGCTGCAGTTGACGCAGTATTTACCGCACCTGCCTACTGAGCCGGCAGTCCTGGGTTCGAATCCCGGCCAGGGCAAATATTTGTGTGATGAACTGGATCGTTTGTACTTGGGCCGTAGATGTTACTATACAGCGTGTATATTTGACGTAACCGTAAATTGAAGCCAGACGGATATTTTAGTGCTATAATCTGAAATTTATAAAAAAATATTAATTTAGCGTTAACTGCCGTAACGTAATTAATTTTAGAAGATTTTCCGAGCAGCAATCTATGGCGTAGTTATTACTCAGTGACAGTTGTGACATCACTATGTTAAGTGTCAACAAACAACAACAAACAACTACATTACGTGCTGAATTATATTGGAAAAAAAAGTTCGATTTTTTTAATAATTTTCTGATCAATATATTAATAAGTGCCTATACTAAGACCCCGTAAAGTTTGCGGTTATATCAAATATACACGCTGTATATGTATCAACATATTATGTATATCGTCGTCTAGTACCCATTGTACAAGCTTTTCTTAGTTTGGTATACAGCACATTAGAATCTTATTTGAAGGTGTTCCTCACCGCGTGCGTTTGCCTGTTATGTAACGACAATGGCCTCCCCCAAAGTTCTCCACAACGATCGATCTTGCGCCGCCCTCATCCAATTTCTACCCGCGATCTTAACCAGGTCGTCGATCCACCTTGTTGGAGGCCTTCCAACGCAGCTTCCGGTCCGCGGTCGCCACTCAAGAACCTTTCTGCCCCAACGGCCATCGATTCTACGACTGCCACTTAAGTTTGGCGACTGTCTGAGCTATATATACAACCTTGGTTCTCTTGCGTATCTCATCATTTCGGATTCGATCCCGCAAGGAAAGTTCGAGCATAGCTCTACCGTACCCAAAGGGTATAAAAAGGGACCTTATGACTAAGATTCCGCTGTCCGGCCGTCTGTCTGACTGTGCGTCTGTTCGTCTATTACCAGGCTGTATGTCATGAACCGTGTTAGTTAGACTATTGAAATTTTCACAGAATTGCCACTATAACTAAAAATACTAAAAACAGAATAAAAATGTTAGTGGGGCTCCCATACAACAAACGTGATCGGTTGCGGTAACTTTGCACCTAATTTGTATCCGGCGCTATACATACCAGGTGCAAACTTAACCCGGCCCGTTAAGATGGGGTAAGTATTTTTACGTAACCCTCGGCGCGCGAGTCAGAATCACACAGCCTTTTTTATCGTTTGGTCGTGGTAGCACCCTTAATTAAATAACTAGGTACCTGGTTTTACAAGGGTAGAAACATTAGTCATAATCGCGAACAAGGTACTAATTATAATTCGGGGCTCCCTTGCCCGCGGCCCCGTTGGGAGTCATATTCCCATCCTAAATTTGTACATTGGGCAGTCGGGTAGTGCTTGAGGCAGTTTACCTTCGTATTACGCACATACTTGCTATATGGAGCTATGTATATATGTAAAGGGTGATCAAATGGGTCAGAAGAAAGATAACGTAAACTATAAGAGATATGGGAAATCTGTTCTGAGGAACATAGCATCCGTCACGTTTTGGCAAGTTGCGAGTGTGAGTGACAGATGCTATGTCACTTATTTATCGCGTGATAAATGCAACCATCATAGGCCCCCTGAGCGACGAGGCTAGAAAATGGCTGATGTCACTGAAATTGGATTTGTAATTATACTTAAATGAAATTGTTTCTTTTGTTATCTGAAATAACATGCCATACGAATAATAATAAAGGCGTCGATTTTAGATTTAATAGAATAGTTTCAATGCAAAAAAGACAGTTACACATGTGCCAGAAGGGCATTTATTATTTTATTTAAAATATCTACCAGCGGTTCACTATAAGGCTTACTGAGGAGAATTGTGTTTTCTCAGTCAACCTTTGACAACGGTATCTGTAAAGGTACTGAAACGTCAGGGAGGCTCAAATAATTAATATACGCGATATAATCCGTTAAAATTGTTTTGTTTAAATCAGATTTTGTTTAGATGGATATGGAGCCTTTATAAATCGGACGCCAAGCACAATTTGGCTATTTCTCAAGAAGTTAGTTCATTTCATTTCATTTCATATGAAACATGACATTACATTGTAGGTAATGTCTCATTTTATTTTTATGTGGGTACACACCACAATTTTTTTATTTAAGCCTTTAATGCTAAGATTAAAGCTTAAAGAAAAATTGAAAAAGGAGCTACCTGGTGGAAGGGACCGGGAATCGAACCCAGTACCTCTGGATTACCGGTCCAGCGCATTAGCCACATACTATATACTATTATAAAATAAAATGATTATTATTATTATTATTATAAAATTCTAGATTTGTATCCATAATCTCTCCTTTACGTGTACCCATGTAATTATAACACAAATGTAATGTAATTGTTTTAAACATTATTTACGAAAAAATGAATAACTGTTGAGTTTCTTTCGGCTTTCTTCTTAACAGCGGTCTCCTCTTGCGAAATGCCGGTAGATTCATAATCTGACTTGTAAAAGTGCCCCTGTGGCCTACTTACTGAATAAATTATTTCATTTCATTTCATTTAATTTCAATCAGTTTTCTGTGGAGAGGGGTAATGATTTCAAGAAAAATCTTAATAGCTTGATGCAAAATTGTCATTTGTTTTGTTTGTGCGCACGGTGCCATGTTCGTCTAGCGCCCTTTCTTGGTCATAAGTTTTTGGCTTCTTATAACGCCGAAACGCCTGGTTGACTTTTTACAATTTTGGTACAGGGATAGAATGGATGGAGGAGGTTGGATGGTTTAAGTATTTTTTATCCGACTATGGTAAAATTTATAAAAATAATATGAAAAGGTATAACTTCACAATCCTACTCCGCAAAAGATTCGACACGGGTCAAATAGACCCTTGGAAAAAGTTCGGAAGTCTTTGCCGCTGAGAATTGCGTTGCTTGGATTTGATTCGCGTATCCATATTCCGATTACCTTGCGGCTTATAATTTTAGAGATGTTGGTCATGAGAGTAATATTACAATAAATAATATAGACAAAAATACACATTAGGCTCCACATATGACCCACACATATAAACATCCACACATACAAACTCCACATATAAACATATTTTTCTACTCCAGTACTTTTTTCTGTCATTTATATAGTTACTAACTCTAATATAAAGACATAAATTATGAAAGTCTGTAAAAGTCTATAGTCTATTGCCCAAAAAAACACTGCTAAACGATGTTATAATGTCGCCAAAAAAGCATCACTTAGTATCACCGATTACAAATTAAACAGCTGCATTCACACAATTTGCAATTTAAAAAAATATATATTGTACTAATGCATTGCTGCCAACTTAATAATATATAGTTTTATCCTCTGTGCATGGATGTATAGTATAGTGAACGTTTACCTTTATGTATAAGTTCATATCTTTTTGACAGATGTTTAGTACAGGGAACGTATACCTTTATGTATAAGTTCATATTTTTTTTACAGATGGCCGTCAATAAAAAAAAAGTTTATCAGATACTATCTTTTTCTTAATTTTATTGATTCCGAGCGGGAGCATGTTATTATTTTTTTTGTTGTTTATTTGCATTTTATTTATGAAATGTCGAGTCGCAGAAAAAGTATTGTATGCAACGTTGTATAAGTAGGTCAAAAAACGCTCGTGGCATCTTTCTTACGATGACCGCTACGCTCACATCGTAACCCATGCCACTCGCGTTTTTTGCCCCCTCTTATACAACGGTTGCATAAAATACTATTTTCTCGAGCATGCAATGAAATGTGGTCATAACGTGCGTTATAACAGGCTTCGAAGTATCACGTTTCGGGCGGAGCAACTGGAGAGGACTGTAAATAAATTTCATACATAATTGAAGGCCTAGGCCGGGAAGTATTTTTTTTTGGCATGTATTTAACGCGGCGACAAATTAATCTGATTTAGGGATTTATAAAAAATTAAAGGGGGTAGCAAAAATAATAAGTTGGCGACTAATTGCGGAGACTAGAAGTATAAAGTAAAAAGTAGCAGCTAAGTAATCAATTTTCGGCTTTGTTTCAATATAAACTAGCATCGAGTTATTGTTTTGGCGACTGAATTAACTAATGAAGCGGAAACATGACAGCGGATAAAAAGTTGAAAATGGCCTACTCTAATTTGTTCAATGGAGATTGCATATAAAATAAATCAAGGTCATAAAAAAAATACTTTGTGCGACACTTTAAGAGCTTTAATCAAAGTTGAAAATTGCATGTATAAATAATAATTTTGGTCTATAGTTTTATTTAGTGGCTCTGATTTTGATGAAAAAAGTGACTTTTCGTCAAAAAACACTTGACACTTGACACCCATTTTTTATGATTCTATCGTATAGAATACGTTAAAATAAACGTGTTTTGTATGGACAATTTTTCTAAACTTAATAATTACCGAGATATGGACTCCTAAACCGACAATATTTTTTGGATATTGTGTCAGACTCTGCCTTAGCTCCGGCGCTGCGGGAAGTGCAGCCCTTCCGCCCTTGCGTGGCAAAGCACGGTCGCCCGTACTCCGCTCCGCACGGCTCCCGAGCTTTGTCACGGCGGGCGAGGGCTGCTCTCCCTCCGCGCCTCCGGCTTTTTATATACACTCTAGGGGTAGGGCAGACAAGACCACGTGGAATCGGGGTTGACAGCTTCGGTTCTGAGGCAAGTCTTATGATAATGCAATGCTTATTTTAGCGTAGCGTGTTTTAGCTAGATTCGGACTAAAATAAGCGTGTTATCGCCGTTTTCATTAAATTATGGTTTCGAAAACTTAAAAAAATAACTCCCCATTACTTTTATATAGTACCCATTTTAATATTTAAGCTGCCAGCAAATCAAAGCCCAAAATGCTTTTTTTAGATGGAGACCTGTAGTTGCCACTAATATAAAGTTTGTTATCCTTCTGCTAATATTAGTCGCCAAGTCATTATTTATAGTACCTCGCCTATGATTTCAGTAATCTTGTTTATTATTTCTGCTACCTTAAAGTAGCTGCCATTATTTGAATTTTAAAATATCCTTAGTTTAAAGCTCATTTAATATAAATGATTGCCAAAATATTTAATCGCACCCAAGTTATTATTTTAGTTGCAAATAGTTTGCTGCTCTTTCATTTTTCTGTCGCCGCGAAAATAATAAGCCTTTTTTTTTAAACTTGGCGTCTGTGCTCTTCAACACTTGAACAGGCTAAACAGCTGAATTATATTTTTTTCGAGTTGCCTATTTTTTTAATTCATTGCACAAATTTGAGAAAAGCACTATACATGCCTTAGCTGTGAAAAAGGATTGCCGGTTTCGTATCACTATCCGTGTTTATACCTACTCACCCGGCAAGCCCTTTTCACCCGGCGACTGCACTAATGAACTATAACACCATGACACTGGTATTACTGGAAGGACATCATGCTGTACCGTTTGCCCTAGCGGGTAAATTTCCCCGCGGTTTTTAATATAACCAAGAGGCGCCCGCGTATTTTTTTCGTTACCGTTACACGGGTAAAAATTACCCTATAACCATCTTTGGATGTCCAGCTATCCCTATACCAAAATCGGTCGACATATATCCAGCTGTTTCGGTTTGATGAGAGGGCAATGGAAATTATGACTAACTGATGGCGCCAAACTGGCACGGGGCCGAGCGCCCGTGCAAAAAAAATACGATTCTGCATCGCACTATTAAGATTTTTCCCGAAATTATGACCCTTCTACATAGAAAACAGAATTCCTTTATGAGTACAAATCTAGAACTATTTAATAATGAAATAATGTCAAAGTCAAAGTCAAAGTCAAAGTCAAAATTATTTATTCCATTGACATAAATTATGCACTAGAATAAGTCTTAAAACATGATATATGGTTATTCTAATATTACACGAAACAAATTATTAAATTATATTGTTATATTATACTTTATAGATGAGTCATTCCATATTCAGTTTTCATTTAATTTAAATTCAATGTCATAATATTCCTTTATGTTGTACAGTGCGTGTTCGGTTAATTTACTTTTTAAATACAATTTAAATTTAGCGTCATTGAGTGAGGATACACAATCGGGTAGATGGTTGTACATTTTTAGGCTCTGATGGATGAAACATTTTTTAGTCTTAGCCAGTCGAATTTTTGGTAGGCACAACTTATTTCTGTTGCGTGTGGGATAGTTATGAATATCCTTTCTCCTTATACTGCCACCGATGTTTTTCCGTGCATACAGTAAGTTTCTATAAGCGAATAGTGAATAAAACGTCATTATACCAGTGCATGTGTGATGTTGAAATAAGTACTTAAAGGATTTTCTTTATACGCTAAATATAAATACGCACGGTCATCTATTTGCTAATGAAATAATTTGAACATTTTTACGGTTCCGTACCCAAAAGGTTAAAAACGGGACCCTATTACTGAGACTTCGCTGTTCATCCCTCCGTCCGTCCGTCCGTCACCAGGCTGTATCTCAAGAACGGTGATAGCTAGACAGTTGAAATTTTCACAGATGACGTATTTCTATTGCCGCTATAACAACAAATCATAAAAATAAAATAAATATTTAAGGGCGGCTCCCATACAACAAACTTGTTATAGATTATGGTACGGACTTCATGCGCACTTGCCCATTTTTATTTTTTATCTTCTTTAAAGGCTTATGGGAACATTTACCCGCTAGGGCAAAACTGGACAGTTTCACGGCAGTAATGTAACATTTTTGGAGTAATAATATAGCATAGCATTTAAGTAGTAGCGTACTGTTTTTCACGTCACTAGAGTGTTCCTCTAATTTCCCGCGGGATATTAATTTTCCCTTCAAATTAAACGTCAATATTAGAATAAGTTGGGATTTATGTAGAATTCGTACTCTGTTCTTTTGACTAAATTGCTTGAAATGAAATTGGTTGCAATGTACGTACGTATTCAAAGAAATGTTACGTAAAGTATTAGCTGATTCTCAGAAATTCGCCTAAGTATTGGAATTGCTAATATTATATTTAGAGTAGGCCCCCCACAAGGTGGACTGATGAACTGGTGAAGGTCGCTGGAGTACGCTGCACTGGATGCGGGAGGCGTAGGACCGGTCATGGCGTTCACTGGGGGAGATAAGGATGATGATGATGAATATTATATTTAGATAGCTATAATAAAACCTGAGCATGAGTGTATCGCCAAAAAAAAAGATTTGTTAACAGTAGCCCAAATAAATTAATGAAACATGTAATGTCTTATTATTTTTAATGTAGGTACACTAAGCTTTCAAATAAACAGTACAAAGATCGACACGCAAAGCATAAAGAAGAATTTGAAAGGTTATTTGGCGTTAGTGTAGTGGAAAGGTTAACACGTTGGACTGGTAATCCAGAGGTACCGGGTTCGATTCCTGGTGTTTTTCGCCAGTATACGCCTTTTCAATTTTTCTTTGTGCATTGATCTTTGTACCAAATGGTACAGTAACCCAAATGTTAGCTGCTAGTTAATAAATCGGAGGACTGAGGAAAGTAGCCTATGTGTTCATCAATGACTATATGTAGAGAAGCAAAAAATCACAACCCATTTTACCTCGCGGTGAAAGGTCACCTTGTTCAAAATTAATCCTTTAAAATAAAGAGATTCGAAAGTATAGAAGAAAGTGTTCCATCTTTGCCAAAAATACTCTTTTCCAACTATGTTGGCCCAGTGTGTAGTAAACGTTCGCACACACGTACAGGTCATGGGTGTTATCTGTATATTTTTATATTTATCATGTATATCGTCGTCTAGTATTACCCATAGTAAAAGCTTTGCTTAGTTTGGGACTAGGTTGATGTGTGTAACATTGTCCCTTCATATCTTATTACTTTATTTTTATGTATAGTTATAAAAATCCGAATCCCTGTATCACTCATGAAACGTCAGTTAAGTAATCTTTCGCAAATTCGTGTAGAGTGTATCTTTAAGCTCACATTCCTTTTTTATTATACACTAATCCCCTTTCATCTGAGGATTATTCAGATGCGAATATCGAGATTGTTGCCGTGTTACTTTTACTCACTTTAAATATCCATTTCAGCGAGCGAGACAGCATAATATGAACGTCAGATTTCATGTCTACGCCCAACATTATTTCATATGTCCAGATGTGTGAATGTTCGGATATCTGTTTTTTTTTGAGTTTTTCACTGTTCTCGCCTGTAGCATTTCTGAACCGATTCTCGTGTAATTTGTGTGTAAGTTCATTATTTATATAAAATCAGTCGTAATTTGTCAATTCAGTTTAAATCTAAACAAATATATGTTTAATTATATTATTTGTGTTACGTCTAACAATTTGGCTATGTTTGTGTAAGTTTTGCGACGCCGGTTTTCGTACTATTCACCCTGAATGTAATTTCCAGTGTAGACAACGATATACATACTTATAAATATAAATATGTACGTAAATACATCGTGAACATCCATGACCCCGGACCGAATGCACTAACTAAAATATTATCCATTCATTTTATTGGGGTCAGCGCAGAATGTTTTCTTCCTCAATTCTTCCCTATTACTCGCCATTTCCTCGTTTACTTCCTTCTTATTCATATCATCTTTCACACACTCCATCCATCTTTTCTTTGGTCTTCCTCTTCTTCTTCCGTCCACATTCATGCTTAATGCTGTTCTGGTTGTGTCATTGTCAGATTTAAGAGCGCGTCTTTCCGGTGGACATTTGCGAAATTAAGGATTCCAGGGCCTAATTTTCTAATTAAATGCCTGTGATCATAAAGAACGTTCGCTTTCCTATAATCCGATGTAATAGCAACATAACCTAGTTTCATACAAGCTCTTAACTTCTGACCACCGAAGGGACAAATTTTGTTCTTTGAACTGACAATGACCCGGTTACGTAGTGGTTCCTCTCTTCGCATAACGTGCCCATACCATGATAGTAGGTTTGAAAGCTTGCAGCTTCTCCCTAATTGGTGCTACTTTCAGACTTCTAGTCCTCTTACTAGAAATAAAATACTATCCATTGTAATCCATAATCTTTGTCCTCAGGTCGAAATGTTGTACCAAAGGTACTTTCTCCGCATGAACCAAACGAACATGACACACCTTCTGGGTCTGCTGCTGGCTGTGTCGCTGGCGCTGATGCTGGTTCATATAAGATCGCTGCTGATCGCCCAGAGCGAGATGCTGAGCGACCTGGTGGACTATCCTGACAGGTGAGTTATCTACGCAATCTACTTTGATGGCGATTATTTAAGCGTTTTAACCATCTCATTAATATGTCCACAATATTGGCCAATCCATTACGGCAATCAAAATAATTTTCATATGAATTGTAAAAATCCGCGACTTCTACAAGACAACCAAAAGCAGGCCCTGGCCCTCAGTTCATACGGGGGTCGCCAATATTGCGGGCATATTAATGAGGCGTTTAAAACGCTCGAATAATCACCCTTGAACAGAGCAGATAGCAAGGTCTCCTTTGTTTCCGACTTGGGTCCACTCAGGTGAACCACAAGTCTGCGTCAGTATTTGTAGTAGTGGCAAAGAAGCGTACGGCCCGCCTGATAGTAAGCGGTTACGTATCCTATAGACGCTTGCAATTCTAGAGAATTCGCACGCGTATTGCCGACCCTTTAAAAAACTGTACTCCTTTTTTGGAGAATTCCATACTGTAGTCCTCAGCAGAGAGCTCATCCCATAGCCTGAGCGTTCGCGGGAGAAAATTCCTTTCCATATGAACCAAGGGAGAAGCGCTTATAGTCCACCCAGGTGAACTTGACAGATGGGGTACCTACAGAACAACCATTACCTAAAGCACAAATATTTGCCCTGACTGGGATTCGAACCCGGGACCGTCGGCTCAGTAGGCAAGTGCACTACAAGCTGCCAACCGTATCGTCGCGACCTCCTCTCGCAACAATGGCTTTATTCATTTTGAAAATATTTGAAATAAGGCTACACAGAAGGAAAATAATGTTATGCCCTTTTACTCCCTTAATGCAGTAAATGCCTACCTTCATAAATATAACAACTATAACACAAATATTTTAATTACAATGTGTTCATACGATCGTGGGTGTCAGGTAGCCGGCCCAAAAACGCCGGAACCAAACTTCCGTCGCCCACCAACATTCCTCCTTATATTAGTACTAGCATTAACCCGCGGCTTCGCCCGCGTTCCTATACAATAAACATTATCCTACGGGAACGATGCTCTTTTTTTCAGGATAAAAAGTGGGCTTTTTGTTAAAGTTAGGGTTTAATCTGCTTATCCCTCATGCATATCCGTCTAGCCTAGCGTTTTATTGTTGAAAAGTTTGAATGCATTTATTACGGCTGCAGGAAGTTTCCCGATAACTACTCCTCCAGTCCCGCCGCGCCACCCGCACTGGCCTTGACGACAATCGAGATGGCACCAAATACAAATTTAAACATCTATTAGGATAACGGGACTCATTCCATACCTCAAAAGCAAAAATAAATCCCTTATAGGATCACTTGTAGCTGTCTGTGAGTCCGTCTGTTACAACCGATTTGCTGCAAAACTACTGCACCGATTGAATTGCAATTAGGCACAAATGCTTTCAAGAATTTTCATGTCCACAAATGTCCCAAAAAAACATGAAAATGACACCCATATTCATATCACCCACAATCATAAAGTCATCGCACCGCCACAGGGGAATGGTATTTCACGTCCGTTACGTTGAGTTTTAAAATAATTGCTGTACCCGTAATCAGCGATCTGATAAATAATAAAAATAATACCCATGTTGATTTTCAGACTTTGTCAACACATTTCCCCCTTTTAGGGGTTCAATTCTTGAAAGGCCTGAAAAGCGTGTTTACTCATATTCTTAGAAATACTCCTGTGAAGTTTCGAATAAAATAGTCTAATCTTGTTTCCCCATACAAACTTTGGATCTCTATTTCACCCCCTTTAGAAAAATCGTTTATAAGTGCGCCCCTATACCCTATAAGGAACCTACGTTCTAAATTTAGACTCTTTAGAATCAGCGGTTTGGGCTGTGCGTTTAAAAACGACACCCATATGTTTAGACATATTTAGACATTTCTACCCCATCGCACCCTAACATGAGAGATGGTATTACACGTCCGCCATCTTGAATTTTAAAATCGTTCTTTTTTTAGTAATCAGCGACCCGATAATCCATAGAAACCAACTCTTCCCTCTTCCCCTTCCGGGATCCGGGATACAGGGTACCAAGTTATCTAATCTTGTTTCCCCATACAAACTTTGAATCCCCATTTCACCCATAGGGGGTGAATTTAAAAAAACCTTTCTTAGTGCACCCCTACCTACACCTTATAAGCAACCTACGTGCCAAATTTGGACTCTCTAGAACCAGCGGTTTAGTATTTAGACATTTCAACCCCATTTCACCCCAACGGGGGAGATGGTAATTCACGTCCGCCTCGTTGGATTTTAAAATCGTTGCGGTTTTGGTAATCAGCGACCCGATAAACCATAAAAACAATACCCATGTTGATTTTCAGGCTTTGTCACCACATTTATCCCTTTATAGGGTTGAATTTTCAAAAATTCTGAAACACGTGTTTACTCATTTATTGTTAGAAATACTCCTGTGAAGTTTCAAATAAAATAGTCTAACTAATCTTATTTCCCCATACAAACTTTGGACACCCATTTCTCCCCTTTAAGGGGTGAATTTTGAAAAATTCTTTCTTAGTACACCCCTACACCTTATAAGGAACCTACGTGCCAAATTTGGACTCTCTAGAACCAGCGGTTTATTATTTAGACATTTCAACCCCATTTCACCCCAACAGGGGAGATGGTAATTCACGTCCGCCACGTTGGATTTTAAAATCGTTGCGGTTTTCGTAATCAGCGACCCGATAAACCATAAAAACAATACCCATATTGATTTTCAGACTTTGTCACCACATTTATCCCTTTTAGGGGTTGAATTTTCAAAAAACCTGAAACACGTGTTTACTCATTTATCGTTAGAAATACCCCTGTGAAGTTTCAAATAAAATAATAATAACCAATCTTATTTCCCCATACAAACTTTGGAACCCCATTTCACCCCTTTAAGGGGTGAGTTTTGAAAAATCCTTTCTTAGCGGATGCCTACGTCATAACATCTACCTGCATGCCAAATTTTAGCCCGATCCGTCCAGTGGTTTGGGCTGTGCGTTGATAGATCACTATGTCAGTCAGTCAGTCAGTCACCTTTGAGTTTTATATATATAGATTTGTCTAGGGTTCCGTTTGTGTTTGTCACGAACAAGGCACAGAGGAATCCCGCTTTGTGTATTTAAATGTGACGACATTTACACGATGAATAAAAGGGATTGGGGTTTTTATGTATCGTGAATTGAAAGCGTTGGGGCATCTTAATTGGTGCGATCTAATCTTAAGTAATATTTTCTTCACTCACTCAAATGGCTCACTTACTCTTGAGTTCCTTTCGGTTTTCTTCTCAAACTGATTCAGACATGTGAAAGTGCCCTTGTAGCCTACTTACAAAATAATCTTTTTGATTTTAAGCTAAGATTATAAGCTTTATCGTACATTTGTTTTCCTTGCAAGCGTAATGAACAAGATTGTGTGTATCATAGGCGGTATAGAAATAGCAAACTGGCATCATAAAAGACACAGTCTTCCTTCATTACGGTTGATGATGCCATATGCTATCCTATGTCATGCAAGAAGCAACTGGTTGAAAAATTCAATGACTAACTATCACATCAGGTTCTGTGGTCGAATAGGTAGAATGCCCGAGTTGGCCCGTACCGTTAAAGACACAGGTTTGAATCATGCCTGGACCATTAAATTTTTTAAATTTTTTGCTACAATATTCATAATGTTAAAGCTCCAGTGTATGTTTTCCTTTTAAATCTCAAACGCGTTTATGACAATCTTATTTATACAGAAAACGTAAACGCGATCGAGACGTTTTGCATTTGATACTTACGCTTCGGGTTCAGCGGGTGCTCAAAAATTCGAACTTCCTATCGTGCTGTCCCGCTCAGTCAAGTCGAGAGGGAAGGCGCGGTACTTGGCGTTTCGATCTGCGGAGTAGCCCTTCCGAAGAATTATACGATAGGTAAATTAAGGATGTGTGCAAACATAGACCGTTAATATTTGAGGAGCGTTGAATCGAGGCCAATTAAGAAGGGGGGGGGGGTGAAACCATATATGGATGTGAAGTAGGTACCAAGAAATTTGAGTGTAATGTGTACCAGGAGTTTTGCTATCGTACTAAAATCTTCCAGTATGTAAGATCAAGTTATTGTCTACATAATAGACCGTATAAAGGATGTATAACTGGTTATGCAGCCGAGTGCTTATGCTACTTGGGCCCGGTAAGAGGTACTGTGATTTAGCACGGTAAATAGGACGTTAAAGAGTTATTGAGCATACTTATAGGCACCCCAAAGTGTATTAAAATCCTAATAAAATTGACTATATTTTTTAACCAGTCCTGTTTCCAATTTACCAAATAAAGGATAAAAATCAATTTAATACTACATTTTCAAAAATAAAAAATTAAGATAAAAAAAATACATTTTAAAAGTCCTTAAATTCATTCTAAAAGACTTTGGCGCAAGTGATTGGTCACAGCGCAGTAAATCATACAGTGGGACTATTTAATTACTAAGACGGACTTAGCATAGAAATTGTACCACTGTTCTTTTTTTAGTTTGCGACTGTCATTTTTAGGGTTCCGTACCCAAAGGGTAAAAACGGGACCCTATTACTGAGACTTCGCTGCCCGTCCGTCCGTCTGTCACCAGGCTGTATCTCAAGAACGGTGATAGCTAGACAGTTGAAATTTTCAAAGATGATGTATTTCTATTGCCGCTATAACAACAAATACTAAAAATAAAAAATAAATATTTAAGGGGGCTCCCATACAACAAACGGGATTGGTTGCGTTAACTTTGCACCTCATTTTCATGGGGCGCTATACATACCAGGTGCAAACTTAACTTAACCACTTAAGGATGGAGTGTTTTTACGGATCCCTCGGTGCGCGAGTCCGACTCGCACTTGACCGGTTTTTCTACTGATTCTTAGACAGCACTGCAGCTTAAATTAGAGTTATATTGGCTGTTTGCTACCAGATCAGAGCGCCCTCTGCGTCATATGTTCTTTAAAATGCTTAAGCGCATTCCATTACCCTAATTGTACGCTTTTACATTTATGTTGACTACCGCCATGAAAACTACAATAGATTCCAATGCAGTGTCTTTTGTTCGTGTAGGTTTGTTAGTAGGTACTTAGTACCTTAGTGTAGGCACTAGATATGATCTGATTCGGCGGCTGATACGGATACAGGTAGTGCTCTATTGCATATGCAAGACCTAATACTACCTAAGATAAAAAATCAGAGGTCTCAGTAATTTCCACGAGTATAACACCACTGCAAATTGTATGGATTTTCCGGTATTATAAATATGTTGAATGGAAATGGTGTTTAGCATTTCCCGATGCATACTGCACTATTCTTCGCGTTATATGAATAAAATGAATCACAATGGAACACTGACGCATGCTGGTAATCTTGCAATCTGCTGAATAAGGTACTTGGTCTACTCGTGCATTATAATCAGGGTTTGGACTATTCATACCAATGTAGGGCGTTAGAGAACTATGAAGCCGACGACCGAAATGTATCTCATACATAAAGTACCTTTTTAGGGTTCCCTACCCAAAGGGTAAAAACGGGATCCTATTACTGAAACTTCGCTGTCCGTCCATCCGTCCGTCTGTCACCAGGCTCTATCTCAAGAACGGTTGTTTGAATGTGAATTTTCACAGATGATGTAAATATTTCTATTGCCGCTATAACAAATACTAAAAATAAAATAAAATAAATATTTAAGGGGGGCTCCCATACAACAAACTTACAGATAATGGTACGGAACTTTGCGTGCGCGAGTCCTACTTGCACTTGGCCGATATTTTGATATTTACTTCGGTTTTCGCGACTGTGACACATTTAAATAAAACAGTGTAAACGGATTACCTATATCAAGTATATTAATTATTTGAGCCGCCTTGACGTTTCGGTAGTTTTCCAATTACGGTAGTCAAAGGTTGAGAAAAACACAAATTTTCTTTGTCATAGTTAAATTATGATATGATTTAAAGGTACATACATGCCCGATGGGCCTCAACGTCAGGAAGGCGAACTCGTCGATTTAACCATTAATTAACTATTTGTATTAATTTCCCGTTAAGATATGCAATAAAGAATATTCTATTCAATCAAAACACAAAGAGAAATTGAAAACCTAACCTGCATTTTCTCCGCAGCTACACGACCCTCATGGCAGACCTGGACTCCCTCTATTACGAGACCACCCTGTCAACTACCACGGAGCCGTACTCCTCCAACGCGTCGATCGCGCTCCGCCGACTACATCTGGAGCGCGAGCGCAACGTTCACGCGGCCCACATCGCGATCTACGGATTTGTCGCTCTCGTCTATGCGTGTGAGTATCTACATCATCCGCATCCGCATATGCATCCTCAGTATCTGCCCCACTCTAACGGAGATGCCACGACTTTGCACGACGAAGGGTGCATCTCCACTGAAGAGACAGATTTCAACTCAGGGGATTGGTCTATTCCGCACGGCTCCGCTCCGCCTAGCTTCAATGGAGACGCTCCCTAAGGTGCTTCCAACTGTCAACTACCACGGAGCCCTACTCCTCCAACCGCTCCGCCGACTACATCTTGTCGCTCTCGTCTATGCGTGTGAGTATCTACATCGCCATCCGCATCCGCATACTCTTCCGCACTCTGACGGAGATCACACGACTTTGCGCGACCAGTGCGTGGTTGAGTGAGAGATCCGAGCGCAAAAGTTTAAATATCATTCTTATCCCCATCCTCAGTCCTGAATAGAGTTATTAACACACGACTTTTTGCCGTGCGACAAATATATTGCCAAGCACGTTCCTCCAATGACGTCCGAGAAAGTTGGATCCTGGGCTGATATCACGGAGAGATCTCCTAAGAGGTATCGCGCCAACAGCCCGTTCCCGTTAAGTTTGCGCCGCCATATGCAACGCTATAGATATCAGACGCAAACGTATCTTGCCGCGTAGTAACTTGAAATGTCACTATACCCAGCTCGAATCGCAAACATCGAGTTTAGAGATGACATGTGCCGTTTTCTAGAACGTTTTCTGATTTGTATGGGGAAATAATGTTCTCGAGAGCATTTCCCTTACAAATCAGGAAAAGACGAACAGACGACCACAAGAGAGACAGTATAACTGTCCATCAAAGTGGTGTGTGTAGTTGTAGGAGTATCTGGATCGCACCTTTTCAATCTCGCGATTTACATCGAGGTCTTTAAGGCGGAGCCATTCATAGTCTCCCACGCCTGTCTTCACATTCCGGCCTATGAGTCGCATGCTCCTCCCACAAACCTCATGGTATTGCATCCAGTGAGATGGTGTTTCAAGACTTCCCTGTAACGATCGAGTTTTATTAAATCAATATGGCGGTATTTATTTATTTATTTTATTTTATTAAACCAAGGCACTGTGAACTACAAAATTACATTACAAAAAAAAACTTAAATCTAAATTGAATTAGGCGACGTAACAGCGTGGCTCCGTTGGGTCGTCTGATCTGGTACAGGATTCGGCAGATTGCCCTGGAACTGCCGAAACACAACACCCTTCGGCCAGATTTCTGCACTTGCGATGGTGTCCTGCAGCGGCCGCGGCACGCGCACCACAAACGAGCTGAAGTGCACGTAGTGGCGGGACTGCAGCTGGTGCACCCTCAGCGAGAAGCCAGTCTTCCGGTGGATCGTCAGCCACGACGGAGTGATGCAAGCGCGACACGTAGAGCGCCTTATTCGGTGTGGCAATCCGAAGATCAGAACCAACCGGCTCGGCAGTGCGACTCAGAGTCTTGCGGGGCACCCTACACGTCTTACTCTTCCTTTCCACCAGTGTGAATCCCTCCTTATCCACATTGGTGCAGGAGGACTTTTCCTTATCAGGAACCCGTACTGAGGCCCGGTTAGCTGCGACAGACTGACCGGCGACGTCAGCATAAGCACGCTGACGCAACTTCAAAACTTGAGGCGGCCGCACCGGCGGGGGGCGCGCGGGTGGTGGAGCGGGTGCGGCACCTTTTACAGTGTCAGCAATACGCAAACTGACAGACTCGGCGCTTGTAGCGGCGGGTCGGTCATCGCTCTTGAAATTTGATGCCGCCGATTGAGTTGGAGCACTATTTCGCAAACTGTTGACTTCGTTGCGTAACTCAGTAATAGTGGCTTGGGCACCTTCGAACTTCAAAATAATGTCTGCTCAACTTGTTTTTAGGGCCACGATATCCTTAAACAAGCAGCGAACGTCGATATCTTCCGAAATCTGTGACGGCAGGATAGAGGCATCCGTCGCCACAAACTCCGGGATCCGCTCTATGTTCTCCTTCAGGTTTTTTTTAACATCCACAAGGGTCGCTCTTTTTCCGGTTTCATCCCCTTTTCGATGAGGTACATATGTGCCGACGATCCCAAGGGACTGGCACAACACCTGCTTCGCTTCACAGATGTCCTTGACGGTGAAACTCGATGCCCACTCACTAAACTGGACAGCGGTCACCGCATCCATCTTGTCTTCCAGCAGTAGCTTCTCCTTCTGCTGCAGAAAGGCGAGGAAATCGTTCACGACGTATTGAGTCATCGCGTCGATTCGCTAGCAGCGGCCGGGCCGCGCTATATATCGCAATTAATATTTAATTACACATCAATGCGTCTACGTCGCTTGGCGCACTGGCCACAACTGGACTGGATATGAAGATAGATGCGCTTGAAATCTGGTGCTGGAAAATGCTTGGCATATCACGGAGAGAATTTCGCACCAAACAGTCCATTCTTCAAGAGCTGAACATAGAACAGCGCCTGTCCTCAGTAGTGCGGTCCCGAATCCTGACCTTTTTTAGACACGTGTCAAGGCTGTGGAGCTTTGTCCATTGAGCGCCTGGTGGTTTATTTATTTAATCTTTATTGCACAAAAGAGAAACAGATCGTACAAAAGGTGGACTTAATGCCATAGGGCATTCCCTAGCAGTCAACCATCGGGCAAAGCAGATAAGTTGTGGGCGGTGCAACTAACTTAAATAGGTTTTCATAGATAAATACTTACATAAATACATATATTTATTATATATACATAATATAAATATATATGGACTAAAAATCAAAACAGATATGCTAAGATTTCTCCATTCTGCTAAAGAAGAGGTCACGCAAGGATTTTTTTAAATTTAACTTGTTCGGGGCTTGCTTCATCTTGAGGGGAAGGCGGTTCCAGAGGCGGGCCACTTGGACGGTAAACGAGTGGTTGGGGGTTCGGTGGTTCAGGGCCAAGTAAACGGTACTAGACCACGCGGTAGGCCCATGAGGTGGACTGACCAAATCAAATCGGCCACAAACTGCCCTCTCCACTAGAGCAGACGCGCGGCTGTGAGAGAAGAATGACGCCGTGTGGTTAGGCTTGCCACACAAGGAATGACAGCCACGACCACTCTGCCAAGAGTGTAATGGCAAAGAAGAAGAAAGGCGATATACCTGAGACCCTTATTTGGCAATGTGCACTCAAATTTGCGCGAGTTACGCGACAACCAAAATCGTGGCAAGTTGTTCACACAACTGATGAGATGATCTTTCGACTTCAAAGCGCTAGTTAATTTGTTTAATTATACCCTACGGAAATTCAGTGAGTTCACAGCTACTGCGACCCGTTTTAGCGTAGCAGAACTTTAGTACGGATTGTGAACATCGACGCTTTGAATGCATTAGTGAAATCGATGGATAATTTCTGTGGCCCATTGAAAGGTATAAATCGGATTTAACCTAGGAGTAGTAAAGGAGCTTAAGTCTCACAATATGACCTTTTGTTTCCGGTTAACGCTTGACCCCTTTTCACTAGGGCCATAGATTTGCAAGTGGGTCTGTGAGTTTACAAAGAAAACATCATGTCGTATCAGGTGTCCAATTTCCCGTCCACTTCTATTTAGTACTGGTTTTCAATTCCGAAAATTGCTGGTTTTTTTTACAGGAGTTTAAAAGAACTTTTCAATTGGGACATTTTGAGAAATTTCTATGTGAAAAGTTTCGCATAGCCATTCAGCGGGGCAACGCTGCTGGTATTATGGGGACCTTTGAGCCAGGTATAATGCAGGGCGGGCTCTTTTAGGTTAGATTAGTTTAAGTTAGGTTAGTCTTCATCATAAAATCGAATGTATATACTTATTGTATATCGATTGTATATATTTATAAATTAGTTTAAGTATTTTTTATCCTGTTTTTGTTTACCTTTAGTTGTTGTACGGAATTCTTTGCAAATATTTTGGAGACTTTCCGTCAGCACATCAGTAAACATGGGCCTTCATTTTTTTTGTACACTCCACTTTAGAAGTCGGATATTTTAGGCATTTTCTAATCAAAATCGCGAGCTCTTTCGATTTTATTTAGAGTAAAAAAAGTGTCCCATCGGTTTCTTTCACGCCCATTGTCCATAAAAAGTTCTTTAAGAAAACTACCAAAACTTACCTTATTAAAAAGGCATACTACTCATTCAATGAGTTTTTGACGGGAAAACTAGATTAATTAGAAATTAAATACACACATCTTTTAACTTACTTTTAACTTTCTTTGACATTGTTACTGAAACTGAATTATTGTAAAACTATTTTGAATTTATTTATTTTAGAATATTGTTGGAATGTTGGACCTCATGCATGTTAATTTTAATCAGTAAAATTAGTTATGTTGCATGTTAGCAAGCAAGCTTGCAATCAAAGTATGCCTCAACCCAAGGCACCACATAGTGATACAAACGAAAACGTAACATTGTGTAATTTACATACCTATGTTGGACAAATAAATATTTGAATTTGAATTTGAAGTTGTTTGCCCCCAGGCCTACTGCTGTGCCTCAGCCGGCCCGCGATGAACGAGATCTACTTGCTGACCATCTCATACGTGGTGCTGGTCACCTTCCTGATGATGGAGGTGGTCGTCGTCGGCGCTGCCTGGCTGCGGTAAGTCATGATACATATATACAGGGTGTTGCCTGTAATAGGAGCAATAAATTACAATATAGACTTTGTTAAGCAACTTCTGAAAGTAAAGTGTATTAATAATGTGTCAGGAACGGCTCGACATGTTTCGAACTCGTATGGAGCTCTTCATCAGGGGCTGCTCGTACACAGCCGCGGCAACTTTGTCACTGATTCTTTGATGGAAGCTCCGCTCTAATAGCGCGCCCATACGGCGCGGGTGCGGGGGGTACTTGCAAACCTGTAACTTGACCGACCGGCGCTCCAACGTCACTTTTGTCATCCATAGACATTACCGCACACTTGACTAACGGTGTCCACGGGATTGTCCAAATGTTTCAGTATAATATGACTTTAAGATGATACACTGTAGATGAATTTAGACGGATCGTACCCACAACAGTACTGTACTCACGACTCGACCATTCCGAACTTTGTTCCCTCACTATTCACAAAAGAACTTAAGTGTCTCAGAACCACCGATAATTTAGGCCTTTCTGCAGCAAACACCCAACTTTCCTCTCAAAGCGGCTAAATCAATTCTAAATGCTGTGTGATTTCCAACTTGTATAACGGCATTAGGAAAAGTTAACTGGTTTGCGTCCAAGTTGCTTGCCGTTAATAAATATACCTACGAAGGATAACTCGGTTTCCAGTAATTGGTGAATAATTTTAGTTGTTCAATTGTTTGTGGGTTTTCTACTCTAAGCATATTTGCACAATTATTATTATTATTATACTAGGTCTTTTCTTTTCTTGGCAATGTATCATGCATCGTAAATTTAATATAAACTTTTGTATTTTTTTAATATATTATTATTATTTAATCGGTGAATAACAACGAGGCTTGAAATTAGGACTTCTCATTTATTTTGCCAAGAAAACAGTTAAATCTAATTTAATAAATTGTTTTTTTTTTTATTTAACTGCACGCAAATTAAATTTGATCTTGTGATATATTTTTTAAGAATTCATTAATTGAATTAACTTGATTCTAATGGGCAATTTTACCCCCAGGGCTAAACTAACCCGACTTTACGGTATGACGTTCTATTGTTGGCTTACACAGTCATGAAAACGTTCGCATTCCCACATTACACTGTTTGTATACATAGTATCTAAAAGATCTGTAGTATAGTCTGCGTCAGGCCTTTGATTGATGTTGACATATCAACTCTATACCGTATTAAGTGTTATCTGCGGTGCGCAGGAATCGGGGCAATCGGTCATCATTAAGCACAATTGGTCATCAAATGAACGCAAACGTCATTCCACAATCGGAGGCTGTATCAACAGTGAGATAATGACTGATGTTAATAGTAAATTACTGGGCCGGACTTCTTATAGCACGGTAGGCGTTAAGAGAGCTTTGGAGCCGATATCACTACATATCACTACATAGTATAAAACAAAGTCGCTTCCTGCTGTCTCTCCCTATGTATGCTGAGATATTTAAAACTACGGAACGGATTTTGATGCGATGTTTTTTAATAGATAGAGTGATGCAAGAGGAAGTTTTATAATATGTATAATACATGCATAATTTATCAGCATTGCACCTGTGCAAATCCGGGCGCGTCGCTAGTTATCATTAAAATACATACTTGAATTTTTGGCTCCCGCGTTGATGGCTTTGCCTAGTGATCACATCTATATAACAGTGTTTGATGCCCCTTCTTAGGTATTGAATATCTGTGCTAAGGGCCGCTTTTCCTTAGATGGTAAATTATAGGTATCGCGTTACAGTTCATCTTAAAAATAATATGTAAATTTAATATTAACAATGAATAACATTCAACAAACTTAAACCAGGCCTTTATTCGATATAACCAAATAAAGGATAAAAAAATATATTTTTTTTTACTTTTTGAATATATGCAATGTGGGTCCTGTAACATAAGCAAAAAATTAAAACATAGATTTTACTCGTTAAACCGAACCACATTTTTTGTTCGGCAACTTGAAAAAAAGTCAGTTTTCTAACTTGTATTATTTTAAACAAATTAAATAGTATTTTCAATGTATGTCGTCCAACGTTGACATTCCCTGCATTGACATAGCTGTCACTCTACTAATATCGGACATTTCCCAATCCATTGCTTCTTTGTCTAAACTTTATTCTACAAAATGTCATTTAATACACGTTACTTTCAGAAGTTGCTTAACAAATGTTGTTTAGTTTCAAGGGATGAATCTATGTTTCAATTTATTGCTCCTGTTACATGTCCCACCCGGTATATCTCAAATGTATTATTAAAAAATCATTTGAAAAGTTCGTCTTTCTAAACGAGCGTAGGCGATAAGCAATTGGTTACAGTGCAGGGAACTTACAGTCGGACTATTACCAAAACGGAAATAGTATGGAAATTGTACCACTGTTCATTTTGTAGTTTGCGACTGTCATTTTTCCACAAGTTCATTTGAGTGCTGATTCTTAGACGAATCTGCTTTCACCATTTTTTTTAATATTTTCAAAACTATTCCGTATAACCAAATAAATATAATAGTTTTGCATTCTGTGATTATTAAGTATCATAAATTAGTTTAAACTTAACACTGTTAATTTAAAATGTTGTCAATAGTGTTCGTTAACAAATTGACCCAAAAACTTGTTCGCTAATTTCGCATTTCTTGACATAAACCCCGTTAAATGCCGTGACGTTCAGTAACGTCGGCCGATTATCGGTCCGTGGTTTAATGAGCTGTTTATATCTAACAGTCGATTTAACGGGGCCCGGTCCCCAACTCCCCGAAGTGTAGTTAAAGCTAATAGAGCCCCCGTCAATAGAATTACTTGTAACGCTCAGAGGTCTCATGTTAACAAATGAAGGCGAAATTAAAGAGATTTTTCACTTGTGCTCAAATAGAGGTCGTTTTAGCCTCCAGGGCTTAATACAATACAAATCCTCTTTATTGCATACCTCAAATGCACCAGGGATGCAAAAAAGAGAGATATACCAGTAAGGTAAGTATAGTACGGCATAGAGGAGTAGAAATTAAAAAGCTCCCGACGAAAAAAGGGTGTTATTAAGTTTAACCTGTGTATCTGTGCGTCTGTTTATGGCAACGTAGCTCCCAAACGGATTGACCGATTCACAAGCGGTTTTTTTAATCGAAAGAAATTGAATTGTCGAGATGGTACTTAGATTTGTTTATGCGGCCGCGGCTGTCGCTCTCGTATCGGGCTATCTAGCCATCTTCGAAAGTGCCGCAGATTTTTAGACGCTCTTTAACTCATTTGTTATAGATATAAAAGGCTGATGATGATGTTTGGTAAAAAATACGTGCAACCGTTTCCAAAATATTCAGCTTTGATCGGCATAAGTCACAGGATCTCAGCCAATATTAAAGCTAAAAAATCGGCTTTCCCAACAGTGGTCTCCTCTTGTGAAATGGCGGTAGATTCAGACTTATAAAAGTGCCCTGGCCCTACTTACATAATAAAATTTTAGTGAGTTTGTGATTTTGATGATATAACTAACTGCACCGCGCGGTGTTTCCCACTTATCCCGCGGGAACACTACATTTATCGGGGATAAAGAGCCTGTGTGTTAATCCAGGGTGCCAGCTGCCTTCACACCAAAATTTATCAAAATTGATCCATCCGTTTGAGCGTGAAGAAGTAACAAGTATAGTATACTAGCTGTGCCTCGCGCTGTTACCCGCCCATCCCACGCGAACACTAAATTTATTCGGGATGAAAAGTATCCTATGTCCTTCCCCGGGACTGACACTATCTATATACCAAATTTCATCTAAATCGGTTCAGCGGTATAAGCGTGAAGAGGTAACAGACAGACAGACAGACAGACACACTTTCGCATTTATAATATTAGTATGGATTAGTATGGATAGTCCTCCTTGACTTATCCGTCAATGGCGAATCTGGCTCCATGACCTTCAGGAGCGTGGATCATGTGCCCGAATGTGGCTTGCAAAACCAAATTTGGCTTAGAAGGTTCTGTTGCACGGCGCGCAATGCCACTCACCCTTGCTGTATGTATACGTATAGGAAGGCTTTGGACGGGTCTTTGAGTTAAGGCGTTTTGCGTTGAGGTCTTGCAAGCGGCGCTCCTCAAAAACAGCGACCGCCTTATGAACAGAGCTGCGCCATACCCCTCTCTGTTAAAAACTTCTGCCTTTAAAATGTTAGTGTGGCGCCATGTGAGGGTGTGAGGGACAATTCAATAAAACACAGATCGAGCAATGACTGAATTGTATTAGTCTTCCAAAAGACTGGTGCCGCGTGAACTCAATCTACCCACCTTAATACTATGATACACATAAACACGTACACTAACTTCCGCCTTTAAAATGTTAGAGTGATGATGCTGAACCTCGTCCACAGATCGATGAGCGTCACTGCGGGGCTATGCATCTTCTTCACCTACCTGACATACGCCACCCTACCAGTGCGCTTGTACGAGGCCAGTCTGGCCGGGGTCGTCCTGGCCGTGGTCAATATGGGCGGCAGCTTTCTCGTGACTCGCAGCTCCGACCTCCAGGTAACTATTTCGTGATGAATTTGGGTTTTATTTGAAATTCGTTAGTGATTGTAATTATTAAGTACTAGCTTTTGCCCGCGACTACGTACGCGTGGAACTTGATAAAAGGGATTATTAAAAGCGCCTAAGCAAATGTAAAAGCAATTGTGCTTTTGGTCTAATAATTACATTTCCTACAGGGTCACCGCACCCCAACAGAAATGTTCAATCACTTTTCAATCTTTTTATATATAATTTCCAGGATGAAAACTATCCTATGTCCTTCCTCGGATCTTAAACTATCTCTATGCCAAATTTCATCAAAATAAATTCAGCGGTTTAAGCGTGAAGAGGTAACAGACAGACAGACACACTTTCGCATTTATAATATTAGTATAGATAGTAGATGAGTAAGCTTAAATGTATTTTACTATTCACTTATTTATTATTTGTCTTAGGTTTTTATTTTACAAAATGAATGGATTATTTTTATATGTATTTTTTTAATGCGGGTATATTAACACCATATTTTTTTATATCTATATGGATACAAGGATGAACACGCAATGAAAAATTTAATTGCCTTGTCAAGGCGTTGGGCCAGTAATCCGAAGATACCGGGTTCGAGTCCCGGTGGGGAACACGTATGAGCGTAATTTAATTTTTCTTTGCGCGTTGATCTGAGTGAACAATCCTACCAACTGCGCCATATTCAAGGTAGTGACTAACAGTAGCGGAAAAACGTCTATCATATTGAAATGTTTTAGCTGAGTTGAATAGGATCCAAGGATAGGATCCGAATGAATATTGCCAGTAGCGTGATAAGTAGCTAGTAGAATAAAATAAGTGTGTAATGAATAAAAAATATATAATATTATTAGTGTTAGTGTCTTTATTTTATTGTCAGTTTTAATACAACCGATTTACAACAGATGAAGCCGCTTTTGGTTTTATATGTGCGTGTCCACGAACCAATCATAGAGACGTTTTGCTTGTGACATCGACGTTGTGACAACGGGCGAAACTTTGCCCGTGCCTAACAAAAACTGGCTAAGCTTCTTACTGGATAATGGCTTGAGTTTCAAGCGCCATTTAGGATTCAAAGCGTATTTAATCCCAGATTTTATAATAGTAATAACACTCACATAATTTCACAGATGTATTGCAACCTCGTCGTCCTGACGATCTGCAACGTTGCTGGGATCATGACGCACTATCCTCGTGAGCTGGCACAGCGACGAGCTTTCCTGGAGACCAGGGACTGCGTGGAAGCCAGGCTCGTGACGCAGCGCGAGAACCAACAACAGGTACGACGCAGTACGACTAGCATAAGAAGCCAGAGTAGCGTAATTTCGGTCGCGCCATACTGTCACGTGATCATTTCACAATAAGTATGGCGCGACCAAAATTACGCGACTCAAATTACGCTCTCAAACAAATACTACCTGTCACTTTCCTTTAAATACCGTCCGCGCAAGACAGGTTACATTGCGTCTTACCAACAACAGGTACGACGACAGCGTCTAGCATAAGAAGTCAGAGTCGCGCCATACTTACCGTGACGTGATTACGTGACATGATGTATCGCGCGACCGAAATTACGAGGGTGAAGCTAGACGAGCGTGCAGTCGAAAATAAGTAAGTAGCTAATTTTCCATTTTTTTAAACACAAATTATCAATGAAAAATTCAAACTGTAGGTTTCAAATAATAATATGTACGCCCTATTCGAGGTAGTAACATCAAAAATATGTTAAGAAACATGTTTGATCATACAGAAAAATGTCTGAAACAACCAGCATTTTAAAAGGAATAAGGCCTCTTAAGCTGTTTACACTGACAATTTCACGTGAGTGTAAACCGCTTACACAATAACTGTTTGAAGTCGGTTAAAAATATAAGTACTACGTTTAGTTTCGCAGTAAACGCCGTCCATTGTGCCCATTGTGCTCAACACAGAAGCCTTTAAACTAAACCTGCGTTTGTAAACGGAGAACTTTCCTCAAAGGAGTCAAGAGTTGCGGTCGACTCAGGCACGCTACTTGTTTTACCTTTGGAAAAACTAAACGTTAGAATGGAAGTGGAAAAAGGTTCTTTGAAAACAAAAGTAACAGTTTTCCGCTGTGTTTTATTCAACTTTCGATGTTTGTGTATGTTACTTTTACAGTGTCTTCATTGTATAATTATTGCTTTATATAACCTGAATTAAAAATTTAAATGACCCCCGCCATAAGTGGTTGGTCATCGTGGGATCCTCATTCAATGAGTGATATAGAAACGGCTACTAAAACTGAACATAACTATCAAATTTGGAAATATTGGCTGGGATCTTGTCACTTATTCCAATCAAAGCTGAATATCTTGGAAATTGCTTGTTCCATTCCACCAAACATAGCTGACAACGCGTTTGGCTCGGTTTGTAGACACCTGCCTACTGAGCCGAAGAAAGTTCGAATCCCGGCCGGGGCAAATATTTGGGTGATGAACTCGAATATTTGTGCTTGGGTCATGGTTGTTCTATGTATTTAAGTATATATTTATCTATATAAGTATGTATATCGTCGCCTAGTACCCATAACACATGCCTTCTTGAGCTTAATTTGGGACTAGATCGATTTGTGTGAGGTTGTCCGATATTTATATTTATAGCTGGTTATCAGATTGTTCTTACCATCTCGACGGACATGTCTTTCAATTTAAAAAAACCGCACTCAAATGACGACGCGTTTGGCTCGGTTTGTTGACACCTGCCTACTGAGTCGGCGGTCCCGGGTTCCAATCCCGGCCGGGGCAAATGTGCAAATATTTGTTCTTGGGTCATGGATGTTATCTACATATGTATTTATATATCATGTATATCGTCGTCTAGTACCCATTGTACAAGCTTTGCTTAGTTTGGGACTAGGTCGATTTGTGTATGATTGGCCCTTAATATTTTTTTTTTTTTTTTTTTTTAAATGGGTCCATCCGTTGTGTCCAATGTCACAGACATATACACACAAATACACACTACTTAAACTTAAAAATAACAATAGTACTTTACTGCAGACTCCGGGAAAGTAGGGCTTGCCGGATAAGAATGAATAGACGGTATGGTATAGAGTATGTAGTGATACGAAGCCGGCGAGCCCTTTTCACGGCTAAGGCATGTATAGTGCTTTTCTCAAACATATGCAATGAAATAAAAAAATACACAACCCAGAAAAAAAACAGCTGTAGGCACATGAGCACAGGCGCCATGTTTAAAAATAATACTTCTCGGCTTAACCCTTCAATTTTGTAAGAAATTCCTTTACAGTTATCTGGAGTTGTTCCGCCCGAAACGTGATACTTCGAAGCCTGTTATAACATTTAATTGCATGTTTAAGAAAAGTTCATTATTTCACAATTTCATTTCACGCTTTTGTCTGTATAATGTATTCTACGTACCGTATATCGTGACCGATTTTTCCCATATAATCAGTACTTTCATCGACTGTTATAACAAACTGGGACTTCTGATTTGTATACGTCAACGCCTCTCATTATTGTATACGGACATAATAAATCATCGTAATAATATTATGCTTATAATAACCGCGGCATGCGTACGATCAGCGATAGTGAGCGTCCACACTATAGCTCGAAAGAGGAAGACGCACCGTCACTTAAATGCAGCCAAATGTATAAGATAATGCTGTTTGGAACCCTACTATTTGACTATTTGGTACTAAGTAAAAATATTATGTTTTACGTAAAGCAATGGAAATGCGTACCTTTCTGACCTTTATCAAAAAGGTGCGCATTTTAGTTTATCGTCAGAGGGTAAAAAAAAGACGACACAATACAAAATATGACCGTCAAGTGCAACAAGCTTCAAATAAAACAATGGTGAACATCTAAGCATTAACCTAAATAAAAAAATTAATACACAAGTTGCCGGTCATCATGAAGCCATCATTCAATCAGTGATATAGAAAATGCTACCAAAACTGAACAAACCTAGAAAATTGGGACTTCTTAGCTTCAATATTGGCTGAGATCTTGTCACTTGTTCCAATTAAAGCTGAATATCTTGGAAACTAGAAACTACAGTCCCTATTCCCACCAAACATAGCTAAGGCCCATCTGGACGGACGTCCCTTACGATAAAAAAACACACTTAAATTGGTCCATACGTTTGGTTCATTCCTCTAGGTAAAAAACAGATAGACAATTATTACACCATTACCGATGAAGTTGTATGTAACTCCCGGTATCAAAGTGCTCAAAGGCGGCTTAGTCGGTACCCATACTATGAGTTTACAGTGACCGTATTGCTAGCGACAGCTTAAACAATTTATATGGAGAGTTGTAGTTCCACAAAGTATCCGCTAGAGGCGCTGTACTATTCCCATACAAATAGTTTACGCTGTCGCTATCGAATACGGTCACGGTAACTCATAGTAAGGGTACAGTTGTTTCCCGTCACGTTGAGTCCTGACGCGCTCACTCGACCCGGCCCTTTGGTCAGACAACATGGCGGATCAAAGTTCTGTGGAGAAACTTGCTCTTTGAGTTCTAGTGGGCAATGTGTAACCTTAATTTTATTTTTGAAATAGCTCCTTAAATACAGACACTTTGAGGTTGCTACTTTGTGGTCAGTATTTATTCATCCAGAGCTGCGAAATAAAAGTCCTAAAGCACAAAATAAATTCTCTCGTTATCTGTTTTCCTTTGTTTATGTAAGTAATAAGAATGCGCAATAAGCATTTCAAAAAACATATATGACGCAGAGGGCGCTCTAGTAGCGTAAAAAGGATTAAGGGATGAAAGATTTGGTGTGACTGACGTAGCGGTCGAATAGCTCAGTTGGGAGAGCAATGCGCCGGAAACGCAGAGGTCGCGGGTTCAAACCCCGCTTCGATTGTAGTAGATCGCATTCAATTTTTCTTTCTTAATTTACCTTTGTGTCATTATTTATAAAAATAAAAATGTGGTATTACCACATAAAAAATATGAATCGATAAAAAGATTCTATACAAATATTAAGTAATAAGAATTTATGTATTTTTTGTTTGTATTTTTTTTTGTTGTTAGTTATTTTTATGCATATTTCTTTTCGAATATTCTTTGTAATATAATGTAAATTTTGCCTTTCTTGTGTTTTATTCTCTACGCTCATATGTTTTAGCGTGTTTTGTGACCCCTCTTAAAACTGTTGCATAAAGCACTAATTTATTAGAGTAAGATCCAAATAATATTAACTACTAGCATTTAAAATACTTATTTTTTATAAAAACACCCAGGATGTCGAAAAAGTTGTTTTAAATAACAATTTGGATAAAACAATAGATTCATTTGTCAAAAAAGGAATCGCAGGCAAGTACCTTTTGCAGTTGTAAAAGTATGGCAACTTCCGTACAAAATACACCAATTTGAAATTTTTCTGCTATATTATGCTACATATTAAAACGCGAAATCCATTTCACGACGGGAGCTCTGTTCCTTTTAGTCGCTTCCTTGAAATGAAATAAGTGTCGTATTCGAAAGAAGCTCGGTCTCTGCTCGCTATACATGAAAGAAATAATTCCACTAATACAAAGTCTTTCATGAATGGGTCTGCGAATGGCGTGCCTTAACCACTCGCTTTTCTATGTAATAGTATTTAATAGTTGTGGTTAGGATTGCCTGAATGTGGTAAGCCTCAAGTTATTGCTACTGAGCAAAATTATCGCATGGCGAATGCTTTTTATCATAGCTTTCCATTAAAATACTCACCCCATAGGTGTCTTGCACCAGGTTATGCATTTAAATTTTTCTTTGGGTTGATCTTTTTATCAATGGTTAATATAAAAATTGTGGTATATATATACCCCATTAAAAAATGAGACGTGTATCATAAATTTATAAATAACAGCGCCCGCTCTCGCTTACTCGTTCACTGCTGTAAAGTAGTGCTGTAAGATGTGAATATTAACGTATTCACATAGAGGTCTCTAAGATGCAAAGCCTTTCAAACAAACAAAGATCGACACACGAAGCATAAGGAAAAATTCGAAAGGTTTCTTGGTGTAAGGGTAGCGAAGTGGTTAACGCGCTGGACCGGCAATCCAGAGGTACCGGGTTCGACTCCCGGTCTCTTCCACAAGGTTACGCATTTAAATTTTTCTTTAAGCTTTGATTATTGTATCAATGGTTAATATAAAAAATGTGGTGTGTATAGGTACCCACATTAAAAAAAAATTAGACATTACCTACATATTTCATAAATTTGCGTGCAATCGAAAATAAGTTGAAGAAAGTTGTTTTTTGTGTAAATTTTGTCAATGAAATCGATGAAAAATTTATACTGTAGGTTTCTAATATATACCAATCAGCAATAAATTACAATAGTTTCTAAGTAGTAAAATTGATTATATGTTAAAAACATGTTTGATCACAACAGATAAGGAGCCTTATAGTCCTGAATTTCGATTCAGTACTGATCACAATCTACCCGCTGTTCCCCAAAATACTTAGCAAGTTTCCCAACTCGCCACATTCATACATTCACCTGAGCCGAACAAAATGACGTCTCACATTAGTAAAATATTAGCTCTTACGCCTTTTCAAACATTCACTTACCTACTTGAGTATCCAGTGTACAAAACAACGTATCGTTTAAAGAAAAACTACGGCGCTTACGACGTTTCTCGGGCGTGTTTCGTCGGACGAAGGTTCGGTATTCCCTTGGGTCTCGGCTCGGGAACATTTCGGGGAAGTAAATGAATTATATGATGCTTAGAATAAGTTTTGCGGTGAACTTATGGAACTATGAACTGCGAATTGCGATAAAATACTCGAACTCTACCTTTAGATTATTATTTATTGATTTTAGCTCATTTTTAAATAAATATAATCCAACCTAGGCTTGACTTGACCAAACTGGAACAAGACCTAATACCCAGATATAAAGGAACAAAATTACATAGAAATTTTACATTAATTCTAAGAGTATATCTTGGTCCATATTGGTCAAATCAACCTTATTTGTAAGGTGATAAAGTCGGGTGTACGGTTTGCTATGATTATGATAAATAGTTTAAGTATAAAATATTGAGCTAAGCTGTAAGCGAAAGATAACGCGGTGGCAGATAAACCGTGCGCGGTTTTCGCCCACCGTATATTATGTAATACCTAAATCATAAGTTCCTTGTTTTAAATAAAATAAAAAAAAGATGCCTTTAGCCTTTAGAGGCAGTATACATCTATACTATTATAAAATTCTAGATTTGAGAGGCCTGTCGGCGAGTACAGATGGAATCCAGGACATCCGGGCGTAGGAATAGTACTTAACTGCAAACGCAAAGAAGGGCTTGCCGGGTGTGGATAGTGATACGAAGCCGGCAAGACATGTATAGTGCTTCTCTCATAAATACATAAAATGTATTACGCATTGTGTGATGAATAAAATATTATCTATCTATCTATCTATCTATCTCAAACATATAAATAATAAATAAATATCGGACAACCTCACACAAATCGATCTAGAGACTAGATTCTAGTCCCAAATTAAGCTCAAGAAAGGCTTGTGTTATGGGTACTAGACGACGATAGTTATACATACTTAAATACATAGTACAACCATGACCCAAGCACAAATATTCGAGTTCATCACACAAATATTTGCCCTGGCCGGGATTCGAACCGGGGACCGCCGGTTCAGTAGGCAGGCGTCTACAAACCGAGCCAAACGCGTCGTCAAATAAGGCAATGAAATAAAAGAATACACCGCTAAAAAATATATAATTCAGCCGTTTTGCCTGTTAATAAACACAAACGCCACGTAAAAAAAAATCCCGGCCTAGGCCTTCAAATTTGTATGAAAGGCCGTTTCCGATTAAGGGAAGAAAATATGCCCTTTCGTGATAATGGACAGATTTTTTTTTCTACAGTCAGTTACGTCTAGTAGAGTAGCTGTGTCAAGTTTGGTTGAAAAATTATTTGCGGTTCTGCAGAAAAAAAATAAAAACGGAAATAATGAAATATGGTCTTTCTCCAAAACTATTTAACTTTAATGTACTATTATTTTTTCATTCTGTAAAGCTTAGTCAAGTTCATGTTTTAAGTGAAAATGGTATCTCTATATCTAACGATTATGTAAAAAAATAGGTAAGTCAAAATTTTAATATATTTTTTTTTTTACTTTTGTGAGAGATACCACTCTAATTGACATTTCTAAATAAGCCTTAGTTAACGTCCTGTAACACATATTAATTTGATGGATAAAATCGGAAAGCAAGTGTGTCAAAATGAAATAAATAACTGGGCTGGAATTCATTACTATTTAATTAGTAAACTACTCTAACACTGCTACATAACTAAAACATAATTATCCTCTTTACAAATAAACAAGATTTGACAGTTACAGTGACATTTGCTAGAAAATGTCACCTTTTTAGTTACGTAATGAAAAAAAAAATACACTTATTCTAATCCTCATCGCTATCTTCATTGACAGTAACGTGAATTCCGTGATTCAAAAAAAGTCCGCTTAAAGTTGCAGCAGGCCGAACGATTTTGGACAAATATCTTGCGCGCGATAAATAATAAACAATAGCAGGGTCATTATTCGAGCGGTTCAACCGCTTCACTTTCGTGGACATATTTTGGGAAGAATTGGGCGTATTTTCGGATATTTATTTGTTAGATGTCCGGTAAACTTAGATACCTAACCAGAAACGAAATCGAAATCTGCAGCCACTTCTACAAAAATGTGACCACGAAAGTGATTTGGAACAAAGGCTCGAATAATGACAGCAATGTGTGAACAACACCCTACTGTTCGCATTCCGTTGGCACATTCACAATAATGCCGCCTTATGGATCCAACACCAATGCTGTTTGGGACATATTCGATAAAGCATCTGTAATTTTTTTTTGAAATATGGCGAGATTGGACTTTCAGTTTCAGTATATTAGAATTTTCCTTCACATATTCCAAATTCAACGAACCATCTTCATTAAGTATTTCTGATAGATACGAAATCGCTACTTATATCATTGTGAGGTGATATAATGATGTAGGTTTCTTTCTAAATATTTTTTTGATTGCATTCGCTTTAGAATTCATTTTGTAAAGACGAGTTATCTTTCTAATGTCCCTGAAATGTCATGTTACATTTAAAAAAAACAATTCATCTTTATTACTGTCATAATATGTATTTATTTTAATTTCGGTAGAAAGAGGATTAATGTGTGGCGAAAAAAGAATAGTTTGTAATTACAATTTCAAGATAATGAAGTCATACCCGAAAAGTCTTTTAATTTCCATTTTACAGTTAGTTTAAATTGATAATTTGGTATAATGTTAAGTAAAGCTTATATACCAAATAGCAAAAAATATTAATATATGCATAGTTTTTATGTTATTAGAAAATAATGACATTTTCAATAACAATAAAAGTCAAATGTCACTAACTGTCAAATCTTGTTTATTTGTAAAGAGGATGTATGCTTTGGTTATTTGAAAGTGTTAGAATAGCTTACTAATAAAATGTAATAAAATCCAACCCAGTTATTTATTTCATTTTGACACACTTGCTTTCCGATTGTATCCATCAAATTAATATGTGTTACAGGACGTTAACTAAGGCTTATTTAAAAATGTCAATTAGAGTGGTATCTCTCACAAAAGTAAAAAAATATATATATTAAAATTTTGACTTACCAATTTTTTGCATAATCGTTAGATATAGAGATACCATTTTCACTTAAAACATGAACTTGACTAAGCTTTATAGAATGAAAAAATAATAGTTAATTAAAGTTAAATAGTTTTGGAGAAAAACCATATTTCATTATTTCCGTTTTTATTTTTTTTCTGCGGAACCGCAAAGAATTTTTCAACCAAACTTGACACAGTTACTTTACTAGACGTAACTGACTGTAGAAAAAAAAACTAAGTCATAATATTAAAGGGCATTTTTGCTTCCCTTAATCGGAAACGGCCTTTAATAAATATAGTACATTACATCAGAGGCCGGGAAAATGAGGATTTCCGGCCAAGTAGGTATATACGGCCGAGCGAGCGTGCGAGGATAGTGATACGAGGCCGGGAATCCGTTTTCACGACGAGGCATGTATACTTGTATAGTGCTTTTCTCAAACATACAATGAAATAAAAAAATATACTTCAAAGAATAACACTTAATATTATTTGTCCGATATTTTCCGAATTTGACCGAATTTTAAAAATCCGATTTCAGATTCTGAGTCAGGAGCCCCAAAAACCCCCGGATACCGAATTTCACCCTCCTAGGACCAATTTGAAATTTTCTCCATACAAATCGTTTTTCTTTCGATATTTTCCGAATTTGACCGAATTTTCGGACAAGATTTCAGATTCATATTTTTGAGCCCCGAGAGCCCCCCGATACCAAGTTTTAGCCGCCTAGCACCAATTTGAAATTTTGAATCGTTTTTTATCGATATTTTCCGAATTTGACCGAATTTTCGGACAAGATTTCAGATTCATATTTTTGAGCCCGGAGAGCCCCCCGATACCTAGCTTTAGCCTCCTAGCACCAATATGAAATTTTGAAAAAAAAAAAGTCGCCATCTTGAATTTTTTTTCCACAAGTGTCTTACAACCAACCTTTAAAAACAAAACCTGCTTTTTGTCAAACCAGCCAGCTGTGTGAATGACCTTGTTGTTGAAACAAAAAAAAAGTTACTTTGCAGGCCTAGGCCTGAAAAGCAGTATGAAATCCCTTTACAGTCCTCTCGAGTTGTTGCGCCCAAAAAGCGATACTTCCGAGCCTATTTTAAGGAACGTAAAGACAATATTTCATTGGATTTTTGAGAAAAATAATAAATAAAAACATTTATTCGTAGTACCAGTACTCCTAGGTACACGTTACACAACTTCTGCCAAACTGTAAAACAGTTTGTTGGCAGAAATAAGCTTCTTTACACTACTGTTTTCAGCTTACAAACTATTTAGGTAAGTATTCTATAACTATAGGTAATTAACTACATTTGTAAACACAACATATATTTTATACACCGTGGCCCTTAATAACCCGAAAGATTTAAACCACGTATTTTTGACGACAAATACGAGTTAATAATGTTATATCAACATGGGTCTAATTATGTGTCTTAATTAAATTACTATTTCAGTACAAATTAAATCATATTAATTGCCCGCTTCTTTGTGAACAAGTCTTTAGTTGAAGAAGAGTGAGCGAGCATGACACTTCACGAGTCGCTCCGAAATCATACGACGAACGGCGAATGCCGTGACTTGTGTTCTATGACAAGAAGTGTCAAGTTATCGCTGTCTCAATATTACAGGGTTCTATGTTTCACTTTTGACAAGTTCAAATTTGAACATTGGCATAATGACATGAATTAGGGTGTGTTAGACGGGAGGTTTTTTAACTTTTGATTTGTTTTTATATCTCCTTAATTATGAGTTTTTGGACTATATGTTACATAAGTTTATATGCTCTAATTAGGCTCTAGTATCGTTAGCTTAAATGTTTCGGGTTATTAACGGTCACGGTGTATATGTAAGTATACACACACATACACCCTATGCTTACAAATGTAGTTACTACAAGCATTTTATATCTAAATATCTAAATATTTTAATTTCTAGCTTAAATTTACATTTAAATTGTTTTTGTTTTCATATTGCTTCAACATATGTTTTTTTAGTTTTGTTTTTAAATACATTTTTGCTCGTACTTTTTCTGATAGTTAGTGGTATCTTGTTGTATATTTTAGGGACAAGATAAGGTTTCTTTACAGTTCTCACGAGTTGTTCCGCCCGAAACATGATGCTTCGAAGCCTAACGCACGTTATGACTACATTTCATTGTATGTTTGAGAAAAGGTTTTTTCTCCACTACTTTACAGAACATTAAAATCCAAGGGGTTTTGTGCTCTCGTGTACAGCGTTATATATACGTATATACCCGAGATAGCTGATTCGACCTCGCAGTAAGTCCATTAACATGCCCCGTCTCTCCCAAACACAAACCTGATTGGCATAGGTAAACTTCGACACGTGTCGTGCCTCGGCGAGCCACTAGAATAAGCTGATGGTCCGTTTTGTCCCCGGCGGGATAAACTAAGAATGCATTAAAATTAAAGCGAATATACCTACCCGCCGATCAACCATCTGACCTGGTATTCAAGCGTCCTTTTATTGGAAAATCCTTTGTTGAAAAGAGTATAAATTATAAAGAGGGAATACTGTAGTGTCGTCGCTTTCTCATCAGTCAAAGAAAACGGAATGACATTCTTCATCTTTTAGTTTGTACACTTTCTTGTCTGTACATCTTTTCATTCACTGGTGAATTGGTGATAGTCAAGACATTGAAGAGAAAAAATCAGAAAATAATAAAATTATAATAATAAAAACCGGTCAAGTGCGAGTCGGACTCGCGCACCGAGGGTTCCGTACAAACACTTTCCATCCTTAAGTGGTTAAGTTAAGTTTGCACCTGGTATGTATAGCGCTCCATACAAATGAGGTGCAAAGTTAACGCAACCAATCCCGTTTGTTGTATGGGAGCCCCCCTTAAATATTTATTTTATTTTATTTTTAGTATCTGTTGTTATAGCGGCAATAGAAATACATCATCTGTGAAAATTTCAACTGTCTAGCTATCACCGTTCTTGAGATACAGCCTGGTGTCAGACGGACGGATGGACAGACGGACAGCGAAGTCTCAGTAATAGGGTCCCGTTTTTACCCTTTGGGTACGGAACCCTAAAAAGGATAGTTGCTCTAGCAACAGCACTGTCATTTCTTCCAGCACAATTGATTCGGGCTGGAATTTAAATATCCTTTTAGTCCGATGATCGAAATAAAGTGGAATAAAAAATGGTTCCCCTCCGTTAGCCCGAAAAACTTTCATCCTAATTTCATTGGCCCTAATTTTGGTAACCCTAAAAATGCTAAAACCTAAATTTTATTAAACCTATTTATCTATGAACCTAAGGCGAGGGCTGCTCTCCCTCCGCTCCTCCGGTTTTGGAATAACACTAGGGTAGGACAGGCAAGACCACGTGGAGTCGGAATTGCCATAGACTCAGGATGTACATGGGAATATTTTGACGCTCCGCTCGCTTCGCTCGCTCCGCTATACATTGTCACAATAGAAACCTAACCTAACCTACAGTTTTCGGGGTTCAGCCAATTCGATAATTGTCCAAATCCGTATTTTCTGTTTTAACGTAAAAATAGGTTTAATAATCTTTAGTACTCTTGACATTTAGTGTCAGTAATGATTAGGTCTAATAATCATTAGGTGTGGTAATTATTAGGTTATTTCATATTAGTATTGTTGACAATTAGTACAAATCATTAGTAGAGTATTGGATTATTAGGTCTAACAACTAATTAGGGTATAAAAATTAGGTGAAATGACATTAGGGCTAATGAAAATTAGAGCTAACGTTGATAGGTGTAATAATATTAGCACTTGCGTTATTAGGTCAAGTAGGGGAGTATCATAAAAAATACCTGAATGAGACAGCAAGGAATCAATATTCCTCGTCGTCCGACATGATGGACAACTTTGCCGAACCACGGGTAGGGTATTGAATCCTTCTCATCTCTTAGCAAAGCAGAACACGTTTGAGTATTATATCAATTAATGCTGATGTTGTACTTCTTTGAGATATTTTTGTTACAGCATGAAAATATACAACAGTCAACAAATTTTTGCACAATTGTACATGTTTTCCCGGAACAACAAAGAAGCTATTTAACATGGATGCCGTAAAGTAAGACCTGATTACAGTACTCGATATTTTGTGCTTTGACCACATCAGTCAACCAATACCGTATTAACCTATTGACCGCCAAGCGGTCTAGCAATTTACCGTGCCACTGACGCCAGAGTAAAAAAAAAAAAGATGTGCCCCAAAATCAACAGGGATTGAAAAATACTTGTAGCGGTTAGAATTACAAAGTTTTTGATCATTGAAATTTGGACGGCTGTGGCCGACGTGGCGTCAGGGGCACGATTTTTTGTTGACGGCCACAGCCGACTGTGGCGTTCAAAAGGTTAAGATTTATGACACTATGCTGGACAGGGCGAACTTTAAATCAGACCAAACACCAGGACATGAACCGAAGAATTCGGACACTAGACTTGTCAAATTACGGTCCGTCTGGCTAACTTTGCGTCAGTAAAAGGTCATAATCATCATCATCATCACCATCATCATCATCATCATCATCATCATCATCATCATCATCATCATCATCATCATCATCATCATCATCATCATCATCATATAAGTATAAAGTACTCCACAACGATCGGTCTTGCGCCGTCCCCTCCCAAATTTCTGCCCGCTCACCATAACTCATTCACCAATAACCAATCGCGAACTTACGAGTCCTCTTTGTCCCCAGGAGCGCCTGCTGCTGTCGGTGCTGCCCCGCCACGTCGCCATGGAGATGAAAGCCGACATCGCCAGCCAGCCCCGTCAGGAGCAGTTCCACAAGATCTATATCCAGCGCTATGAGAACGTGAGGTGAGTCTAACAGCTTGGTGCGCTGCCTCGATAGGTTGACATGGCGATGAAGGCTGGAACCACCAGCCTCATCAGAAGCAATTCCAACGGATCTATATCCAGCCATTAGGTAAGTCTCGAACAGCTAGGTGTGCTATGTTATCATGGAGATAAAGGCCAACATCAGTAGGTAACACTGCCACGAGAAATCTTTGAACAGCTTGGGAAAATATCAACATATTAATCATGTCTTTTTCCGACCGACTTCGGTCAGCGCGACGTCTTCCACTCTTAAATTGTTAGGTGCTCGTTCGCCCGAAGATGACTTTTGTAGCCGATCCTCACGGTGAATTTGCGCGCACTTTCTCCGCGTCTGCTGTGGGTGCGTAAGTTAACCATTTACATAATTGTATATCATAGCCTTAAGGGACGGAGCTTCAACTTACGCGCTTCTGATCGAGGACAGCCTCGTTAACCTTCAACTTGCGAACAATCCAACGCTATTCTGCCCGTTGTGCTGCCAAACCTTCCCATTGAGACGGATCTATTCAACTCCTCATATGCCGCATCTAGACATTTGTACAGGAGTAGTTGTCTGCTATGCTTCAGCTTTCCTTCCTCCAATACCGAGTAGAAGATGGGCTTCAATATTATTTCCTCCGTCATGACACGTGACCGCACCACCGAAGCTGTCGAGGCATTAAGTAGCCCTCAATGTCACGAACACGGGCTTGTCAGATCTTCGTTGATAATTCGGAGACATTTAAGGTGGAAACGATGAAGAGTGCGTACTGTGTAAACGACGGCGATACATGCAACCAGAAATAGTTATTTGTGCAACAAGAGAGCAAAGTTGTTTTTTGTTATGAGTGCTGATTTTAAGTCCCGAGCAAGCGAAGGATTCTACGTTTGAATCACGAGCGTAGCGAGTGATTCTATGTTAGAATCCTGAGTGTAGCGAGGGACTCAACAGCACGAGATGCAAAAAACTTTGCTCTCGTGTAGCACACACAACTTTTCACCTCATCAGCGAGAACATATGCGACATTTTGTGTTTTTTCTTCCAACGTATGTTTATAGTCTTTGTTGCTGATTTCAATAATATTATTAATCAGAAAATAGATAAGTGCTGCTTAAAAAGGAATAACAATATAATTTAATTGAAATTATAATCAACCAACCAACACGGTTATTGCCATTATTTGATCAAATTGGAAGATTTAGCAGATACATGACGTGTTTATTTACAAATACATTATTATATTACGAAATTTTGTTTATACATTGATTAATATTTTTACTCCTAAAACACCAAACAAAATATATGCAAAAGAAAATAACAATTACAATATGAACTCGATATTTTTTAAGGTACGTTTCGAATATGCATCTATGATAAATGGCGAAATTATAAATTATATTTTACAATAAGTAAATATAATTTACAATAAGTAATAAGGTGAAAAATAAAGAAAAAATATATAAAAGGCACAATCATTTTAATTTTCGGTCGTTAAATAAAAATATAATAAAGAAAAAAAAATACGTTGCAATTAAAACTTTTTCGGGTGTTTTTAATGAATTTTTTGGTATAACGCGTATCCGAACTGTTCTCAATCGAGGTCGGATTCGAAAATCGAATTTCAAATTGATAAGTTTCTATCCCTCTCTTTTATATACATATGAAAGAAACAGAGTGCATCGAGATTCAAATGATTAGAATTTTATAATTAACCTTTGGCTGAAGAATGTCAATTCGTGGTCAGATATTGAAAAAATTAAAAAGCTACTTTCTACTCACGCTCGAAACAAAATCGCATTTTGTTCACTGTTATCTGACAGCAAAATCGCCATGTTTGAGGTGGTGAGGTGAAAAGGAGATTGGCAGCACAATTGCCATATATATGGATATTTTGGTGTCCCGCTTCAGGTCAGGCGAGGGATGACAAAAATAGCAAAGACAACGTCATATGTCATAGAAAAACCCCCTATCTACTATAGACAGAAGCAACGAGTTGGCACATTTAAATTATTATGTTCCAACAACAGTTCGGTATCGGTGCTGCCCCGCCCCAATGCCATGGAGATGAACGCTGCCATCCCATGCCAGGTGGCTGGCGCGAGGCTTAGTAAAAGGCAATTCAACATGATCTACATCCACACCTACGCGAATGTAAGGTAAATTATCCCAACAGCTTGGTGGAGTGCTGGGCGTATTGCCATACTGAATTGTATAGGTACGATCAGTTCGGCCGTACGACGTTTGTTGGAGCATTGTAACTATTCTTCGAAAGGCAGTCAGTGGACGGGCAGCCTCAAGGCCGTAGCCAATGAGGTGCATACCAGAAAGTCGTGGATTGACCCTTATAAGAATGTATCGCCTGGTGACACGAAAATTTCTGTCACTGCTCTTTAAAACCTCGTATCTAGTTAATGAAATGATACTGAGTTACGAGTTTTGTTGGCATTTCGTCGCCTCGCGAAAACAGGGTTCCATGTGATACTTACACAGGTTTTCAAGAACAGAGAAATGAAATTTTGAATTTTAAATATATGTTACTTATTTTTACTTTTTTGTAAGCAACAGTGATTGAAGAAAGACAATGATATGCAACTTTATCGATTAAAATACAAAAATGTGTTTGTAGCAAACGCCAAATAAGTTTATTTGTTAAATTCGTATTTATAAGGTTCTATCTGAAATTAGTAAGTACTGCTGCGGGCTTGTAAAACAACAAGGTGCTATGTGAGCTGGAACCTTGGAACCCTTATGTTCATTGCGATTAGAACTTTGAGACTTTAGCCGTCAAATTACAGGTAATAGAATTAATACAAATTTCAGAAAATATAAAAAAAATATAGGCATATAACAAAATAAAATAAATTAATGCATCTTCATATTGTAATAATTATTGTGCATGTATGTCGGCGAGGGCGACTAAGAATTTTCAAAATGCTAGCATATTCTGTTTCATGCCAACTGGTTTTGTAAGACACAGTGAAATAACACTGTGTGAACTTCAATGCAACTACTTTTGTGTAGAGAATTGTACCATAATTCAGATATTTTGTGCAGTTACTGTAATCAAAAAAGTCATCCCTCTGCATTTGGTTAACATTGGAGGGCTTTTTCAAATCAACTTTCGTTAGCAAGCGAAGAAGAAGCGATGAATAAAATTCAGCAGCAGACATAGTTCTGTCAATGCATGAATGAGCAGCATCTACTTCCTGCACAGCAGAATGTCCGGGGGTTGAATATTTTAGCTCTATAGATTCAATGTAGTCATGTTCCTTCAAAAAAATTTATATCGCAAATGACATCAACGAATTACGATTCTGAGGCACGCGAGAATCACTCCACAGGTGAGTTTTTTTATACTAATATTTACTGAGGATTGTCTTCAATATTTTAATTAATCCTCTTGCAAAATTACATCCAGATTTGCCTGCAAATGTTTCGTTCAATATAGCACAATAAACCAAACATTACATTAATTAAACATTTTAACCTTAAATGTCTGAATGATCATTTTAATAGTTAAATTAGGATTATCATATTATTAAAAGTAATTAAGTTTTGATAGTGGATGATGAATTGCTGATTAACATGTTGAAGCGTTCTGTATTAGGTATATCATCAATACAGAATTCCAGATGGAACCTTGTTTCATGCTCCGAAAATTCAACATTTGCAGATAGAACTTAGTATACCTCTAGATTTCTCATAGCCCATTATTGATATTCGAAAATTAAATATAGCAAAATACCCGTAATGTGAAGGAAGTTAGTTCAATACAAAAACACAGGTTTCTTAAAAATTGTCAGATAGAACCCTGTTTTCGCGAGGCGACGATTTGTTGCTTAGTGAGTTTTGGTTGCCAAAAGACGGTATGTTTTTATTCTGCAATTAGGTCAGAAGGGCATTTATCTACCAGTATTTCGCAAGAAGAGCTTGCGTTCTAACTAATAAATAATTTGAACTTCAAAAATATCATACCATCTCACAATGGAAATATGGAAGTCATATCTATAGGCGCCTCTTGAGTATATTCTTATCTGTTATTAAATCTAGGAGACAACGATCGCAATTCACTACGACAAAGTACAAAGGGCACTTTGCTAGGGACCGTTGAGATTGCTCAGTCGTTTGTTGAACCCATTGAGAAATAAGGGAACGCGGATGTTTTATAAAGTTGGAATCTTAGGTACCTACGTTTTATAAAATAGAAATTTTTCGAAGAGCAAATTTTTATTGGAATAGTCACGATGTATTTTTTTTTTGAGGATAGCAATCGATTCTATTGTTTATTGGCATTGAAATAATAATACCTACCTTAATGTTTAAGTATTGGGATCAAATGCCTGTATAGGACTAATACACTTAGACTGCTCTTAAATTCGAAAATTGATATTATAAAGTTCAACATTGCACGAAAAATTTACACGAACTCCGTGTAAAGTATATATAGGTATATACATGTATGGAATAACGGTTAATTGGCTATGTTGGGCATGAAATAATACGTTCAAGTACATGATTGTCATACTATTATTTAAATAAAACAATTTAAACGGATTATATTGCGTAGTCATACATACGTCCGTTTAAATTGTTTAAATGTGTAACAGTCACGGCAACCGATGAAAATATTACATACAATTATTGTTTTCTAAAATCAATTTTTAATTGCGTTTGGATTAAAAAATAAATAAATAGTATAATATAAATTTGCGTACCTTCGAAATTCTTTTTCTTCATTTCATGACATGTTGAGCTATTTTTATGCATATAACTGCAGTATATTCTAGAATTTAACATCGCCATTTTGATTATATAATATTTAAGTATGTAGGTCATAATTGCCTTTGTAAACAACCATGGTGCAATGAATAAATGAAATGAAATGAAATGAATAATTACGATCAATACATGACACACTTCAACAGCGATTCAGAAATATCATATTGTCTTACGATGGACAGAAAATCATGAAAACAATGGAACCTACGTGTTCATGTGAAGATACACACGTCTTTTGATACTAATACATATGGATGTCGGAATTTTTGAGTGACAGGGTTTTTTTTTAATAATAATTTATTTATTGAAGCTCAAAATTTTAAAATATTATGAAGCATAATATGTAAGTTGTCGTATGGATAGTCATTTATCAATGATTTTCCCCTATACCACATATTAGCGATCGCTCCTAGATAAGGAGTGTTATAAGTTTATCATATTGTGTATCTGTGTATCTGAATATTTCCGTATCAGTGTATCTGTGTGTCTGTCTGTGGCATCGTAGCTCCCAAACGGATAAACAAATTCGAGTGCGATTTGTTTAATGGAAAGAAATCGTCGAGATGGTTCTTAGCTATGTTTGGTGGAAATAGGACCAGTAGTTTCCAAGATATTTAGCTTTAATTGGAACAAGCGACAAAATCTCAGCCAATATTGAAGTTAAGTATTTTTTTTTTTAGTTATGATCAGTTTTAATAGCGTTTTCTATGTCACTCATTGAATGAGGGTCTCATGATGACCAGGTACATTAAAATATGCTCTGTGGGAACTTTACAATCGTCTCCAGAATAGTACATACATAAAATATGCTGCGGATTGTGTATATGGGAAAAGCATCGATACTTGAGTTTATCGATATGAGTCGATACTTGGATTTTGAGGTAGGGTCCGGTACTCGATAAGGGCGAATCTGCAGTGAAATACTACTTGATAAAACAAGTCGGAACAAGTCTGACTTATGCTCAACAATGTTGCAATATCGGGTCTATTGTATCGTGGAGCAGTCCGCAAGGGACTGCGAAACTCAATCTAACTTGCTATAATTATGTTATTCCCTCCCCCTCTGTCCACGTGCAGATGACAAGGACGACGATGTTTGCAATGGAATTAGCTGTCAAATGAAAGGGCAAAGGGTAACGCTTTTAGGCTTTTATAGTGGACGCATCGGCGCCATGATGGAAATGTAAGGGAAATAAAAATTGGGCAAGTGCGAGTCCGACTCGCGCATGAAGGGTTCCGTACCATAATCTATAACAAGTTTGTTGTATCGGAGCCCCCCTTAAATATTTATTTTATTTTATTTTTAGTATTTTTTGTTATAGCAGCATTAGAAATACATAACCTGTGACAATTTCAACTGTCTAGCTATCACCGTTCTTGAGATACAGCCTGGTGACAGACGGACGGACGGACGGACAGTGAATTCTCAGTAATAGGGTCCCGTTTTTACCCTTTGGGTACGGAACCCTAAAAACTGGCCTAGTGCGAGTCGGACTCGCGCACCGAGGGTTCCGTACAAACACTTCCCATCTTAACTGGCCGCGTTAAGTTAAGTTTGCACCTGGTATGGCGTCCAAATGAGGTGCAAAGTTAACGCAATCGATCACGTTTGTTGTACGGGAGCCCGCCTTAAATATATATATTATTCTGTTTTTAGTATTTGTTGTTATAGCAGCGACGGAAATACATCATCTGTGTTTTTTTTTTAACTGTCTAGCTATCACGGTTCATAAGATACAGTCTGTGACAGGCGGACTGACAGTCAGACAGACGGACAGACAGCGGATTCTTAGTAATAAGGTCCCGTTTTTTACCCTTTTGCTATTACACCATTATTAAACTGATTTAAATACTAAATAAGAATATATTTTTAAGTCACCGTAAAGGATGACTTTTTTATTTTGTCGATCTGCATATTACGGGGATAAGCGACAAAGATATGTTTAAAGCCATTTGTTTAAATTTTTACAGTGGGTTAATTGATATTTTATGGTACTAAAATTAATTTAATTTATTAGTCAATATACAATGCAATAAACTTAAAAACAAAAGAAAATAACAGTGAAATACTCGTATAATAGAACCTGCTATTTTGGAAGTCGGTTAAATGTTTTTTTAAGAAGTTCATCAGCGTAAGAATGCCCCCAATAAGGTGGACCGACGATCTGGTTAGGGTAGGGTTCGCGGGCAGAAATTGGTCGAGACCGATCATTATGGAGAACTTTGGGGGAGGCTGGTATGATAATAGGACAGTAAGAGAGACGCTTTTGAGTTTATTCGCGCGGATAAAACTGCCTTGTAATAATCACTATGTTTTAAATAAAATATCTATTTACGATATCCCACCGGGGCTTGTCCGCGCGTATAATAGACACCCCCCGTCCTTTGTGACGTCACAAAGGTATCGTTACTGAGCAATTTTCTTGCCGTTTAAAGACGCTGAACGCACTTTTCCAGGGTACAGTGAAGAAAAGCCATAGGCTTTCGATAGTGATACGGCTTTTACATTAAATGGACTCTGGATTTTTTTTATACAACTTCTAGTGGAGCTTATTTTATGCTCAGTATTAACATCCTAAATGTAACAGTTTTTGACTTACGATTTATTGACAATCCATACTAATATTATAAATGCAAAAGTGTGTCTGTCTGTCTGTCTGTTACCTCTTCACGCTTAAACCGCTGAACCGACTTAGATGAAATTTGGTATGGAGATAGTTTGAGACCCGGGAAAGGACATAAGATACTTTTCATCCTGAATAAATTTAGTGTTCCCGTGGGATGAGCGGGTAACACCGCGGGGCACAACTAGTAATAAATAAATAAATATCGGACAACCTCACACAAATCAATCTAGTCCCACAGTAAGCTCTAGTAGCCTTGTGTTATGGACACTAGACAACGATAAACGTACTTATTAGATAAATAAATACTTGAATACAAATAACATCCATGACCCAGGTATATATATTCGAGTTCATCACATAAATATTTGCCCTTGCCGGGATTCGAACCCAGGACCGTCGGCTCAGTAGGCGGTTGCCACTGCGCCAAACACGTCGACAAAACGACAATGTCATTCATTATCATAAGACATCGCTCTACTCAACCCAAACGAATAAAAAAAAAGAACATTAGCATATTTGATAAAAAAAAGCACGCTACTGTTCCATGACTGGTTGAAATTACTTGTCATAAAATTTTACCAATCACGAGGCACCCGCGATGAGTTGAACACAAAAGGATACATCAAAAATGAAAATTCATAGTGGGGAATCACAATTAAAGTAAAAAAACGTTTTGCTCGTTAAAAAAGTATTGTATGCAACAGTTACACAATTAGGTCTTAAATGTCGTATCGTACCTAACTTAGGCCACCGGCAAGCCTCGTGGCCTAAACACGGGACTAGTCTTTAAGAACCTTCATTGTGCAACGATTGCATAAAAGTACATTACTGCAGACGCAAGGATGGAAGGCCTTCCGCTGCCGGCTGAGTAGGTGTAGACAGATAGTGATACGAAGCCGGCAAGCGCTTTTCATGGCTAAGGCATGTATACTGCCTTTCTCAAACAATTGCAATGAAATAAAAAAAAATGCACCACTCGAATCCATACTAATATTATAAATGCGAAAGTGTGTCTGTCTGTCTGTTACATCTTCACACTTAAACCGCTTAATCGATTGATGAAATTTGGCATGGAGATAGTTTAAGATCCGAGGAAGGACATAGCATAGTTTTCATCCTGGAAATGATACCTTAAAAGATTGAAAAGTGAGTGAACATTTCTGTTGGGGTGCGGTGACCCTGTAGGAAATGTAATTATTAGACCAAAAGCACAATTGCTCATACATTTGCTTAGGCGCTTTTAATAATCCCTTTTATCAAGCTCCACGCGTACGTAGTCGCGCGCAAAAGCTAGTAAATTATAATTCTGCTGTTTAGCCTGTTCATGAACACAGACGCCATGCCTTAAAAAAAATACTTTCCGGCTTACGCCTTAAATTTTGTATGAAATTCCTTTACAGTTCTCTCCAGTTTCGCCCGAAACGTGTTATGACAACATTTAATTGTATGTTTGAGAAAAATACTATTACGCGGACAAAGACCTCCTTGTATGGTATAAGGGGAAGACCAAAAAGTTTACTACCAGAACTCATTTAATTAAAATTTGTATCAATATTTCCCTCGTGCCACGACAAATTAACCATCGAACAATGCACGTTAAGGTACTGTTTTGAGGTTCATGATTTTGTCGTAAATTTTTGTCGCACAACGGAACTTTTTCTGATCGCTTTTTTTCCAAGGCTAACTATGCCTAAATTACGTCCAACTTTTTGGTCCTTACCTATAAATATGCTAAAGTGAGAAATGGATCCAATAAAACGTTATATAAAATTTCAGACGCAGGTGGACTGGATAATGGCCGATGTATATTTAAATGACGCGCCATAGAAATGGTAATGTGGCCCTTCTGATGTAGCATTTTATGCTAGTAACTTAGGATAGACTAACACTTCCGATATCTACTTTATGTACAACTAGCTGCACTGCGTTATCCCACGGGAACACTACATTTTTTCGGGATAAAAAGTAGCCCGTGTTAATCCAGGGTGTCAGCTACCTACATACCGAAATTTATCCAAATTGGTCCAACCGTTGAGCGTAAAGAAATAAAAAACATACATTATTAAATTAAATGTTTACAAATAAAGCGAAAATTTAAAAATTTAATGATTCGGACAGGATTCGAACCTGCGTTTCCAACGGCTTTCCGGGCCAACACGGGCGTCCTCCCAATTGGACCACCGAATCAGATGTCAGAGCCATTGAATTTTTCAACCAGTTGCTTCGACATGCCTTAGGGTGGCATCGTAGCGCCATCTACCGTAAAGATTTAGACTTTATCGTCGGCACCATCGTCTCATATTTGTTGAGAATCGATAGTAACGATGTGTTACACCTGAATAACTTATTTTTATTAAAGCAGTAACGTCTAATTTTTCAATTTTCGGTCCATATGTAAACATTTAGTTTACGTTAGCAGACGTTACTGCTTTAATAAAAATACGTTATCAAATTATCATGAGATTCACTTCTGGACATAGAACCCCCAGAGAACGCCACCATGACAGGTCCTGCGCCGCTCGCATCCACCGGACTCCAGCGACCTTCACCAGGTCATCAGTCCACCTTGTGGGGGCCTACACACGCTGCGTCATCCAGTGCGTGGTCGCCACTCAAGAACTCGATGGCCGCAGCGGCCTGCCCATTGCAGCATAAGTTTTGCTATCCTTCGGGCTATGTCGGCTACCCTGGTTCTTCTACGGATCTCGTTATTTCGATCTCATTCTCATTTTATTACATCTACTATGTATTACGGTTCTCCCAACCGCAATTACCTGTCTTCTTCAATTTAAGAGCTGCGCTCTTGTCGCAGTCGTCAATCGTCAGCCGTTTCTTTCTCGGGCTTTCTTCACTTCTGGTGGAATCTTGCAACTCAATTTTGAAGCAGATATCGTCAACCGATTGAGCTGAAATTTTGCATACTTAACTTCGATGACGATACAATAATATGGTACTATGGGGCTGATCTGATGATGGAGCCGGAAGGTGGCCATAGGAAATCTATAATAGAAAAAGCAATCCTACCGAGCTTGGGCTCTTTAGAATCGTCTCAGTGAGCATTTGATTTGATATCCAAAGAAAAGTACAGTCGGCCATAAAAGCTTGTCACTAAAATGATTTTTTTGACAGAAACTTATTTCCTTCTATGATATTACTCTTATACATCCTTTATACAGCATAAATTAGAGATATAATGGCTGTGTAAGCTCTTATAAGCATGCCTGTGCTAACTCGGGGTACGTTCATGGGGATTTAATATCGATAAAAAGATGTCGATATATAAATATTCATATGTTACAATAAAAAGGTTCAATATCATGTCTGATAAAGTGGATATTTTCATCTAGACGGCAATATTTTATACCAACGAGTATGGGAAAAATATTGATGGTGCAGTTATTATGAAAACTATTTTAAAATAAACGAATAATAGACGTTTTATTGTTTTTTGTTTTAAAAAGAAAACACATATATATGTTGGATAACATTTAGTGTAGTTAGACAGTAACATCGATATATTTTTTGTCGATAATAATTTGCTACATCACTTTCGTATAGATGCCGAGTTATCCCAGGTATGCTTATAAAGCCTGTTTGCTACCTAGGCTTGTTTGTGAGCTGGCGAAGCAATTTACTTCCAGGAAACCGTTTGATTGTGTTCGGAAGTAGTTTGAGGCGTCTAACCGACGGGCCCGTCAGTTGACGGCTGATAATGTATAACAGCTTCTCGTTACGCCAGACTCATAATAATATCGACACTAAGTGATTATTTGGCCGAGCGAGCGAAGCGAACGAGTACAAATAGAAGGGTCGTAATCAGGGTTCGCAACTTCATACGTTATTTCAATTGATTTTGTTCGCATTTTACGATTGCCGGTCATAATTAAAGGTATTAGTAGGTAACTATAATTACCGGCCAAGTGCGAGTGGGACTCGCGCACGAAGGGTTCCGTAAGATTATCTGTAAGTTTGTTGTATGGGAGCCACCCTTAAATATTTATTTTATTTTATTTTTAGTGTTTGGTGTTATAGCGGCAATAGAAATACATCATCTGTGAAAATTTCAACTGTCTAGCTATCACCGTTCTGGAGATACAGCCTGGTGACAGACGGACGGACGGACGGACGGACGAACGGACGGACAGCGAACTAATGGGGTCCCGTTTTTACCCTTTGGGTACGGAACCCTAAAAACGAAGTAAACGACGACGTAAACGACGACGGAGACGTAGGTGACGACGCGGTTGGAGCAGTTTGTAGACACTTGCCTACTCAGCTGGCGGTCCTGGGTTCAAATCCCGGCCGGGGCAAATATTTGTGTGATGAAGGAACTCGAATATTTGTTCCTGGGTTATGGATGTTATCTATATCGTCGTCTAGTACCCATAGTACAAGCTTTGCTTAGTTCGGGACTAGGTCGATTTGTGTGTGATTGCCCCTAATATTTATTTATTTATTTTAATAGGTATGACGATTTTTTTTGAGGATGTCAGTCGATCCGTAGACAATAAATAATTGGCCATTTTCACCGTGAAAAGTGTGAAACAATTAGGTGGCTCACTAAAAGCTCAAGTCAAGGTAGATGTCGCTATAGTCGACTGTTATGTACCTTGTTTGGATCATGCGATGTTTATGCCAAAAACAAATGTTTTAGTATCTGACGGTACAGTAAAGTCCTTAACGGCACTCAAATGCAACGCTACTTCAGTCATGTTTAATTTAAACGCGCGATCGTCGCCATTGTGAGACTCCAAGATGGCGGCATGAATTATAAATGCACGGCCTTTGACAGTACTGTTAATTTTAATCAACTGTAGCGGCTTGTGTCAATAATGGGCCTTAAGCCAGTTAAGAGGCCTTATTCCATTAAATTTTTTTTTTCATATAATAACAAATATATTGATAATTTCAACTAACTTTTTAAAGTATTTAATACTTTTCCCTGAGTTTTGCAAAGCAATATAGCTATTTCATGCTCTTATTGCGTGCAGACGAAAATAAGTTCAATAAAACAGTTTGAATGCGTGAATTTTGTCAATTTCGAATAGTTTTGAAAAAAAAATTATCAGTGAAAAATTCAAAATGTAGGTTTCAAATATATACCAATAAATCTCAAGAGCCTTGTTCTAAGTAGTAACATTGATAATATGTTAAGAAACATGTTTCTTCATAGAGAAAAATGTCTAAAAAATCTGCTTTTTGAACGGATAAGGAGTCTACATACGATTTTACTACTTTCTTTAAAAAAAAATGTAGAGTTTGACACGTAATGATTATTTAGACGAGCGATCAAAGCGAACGAGTATAAATTATACTCTAAGTGTCATAATTAAAACAACTATTGAGCCTGGCTTACAGACGATTATTTAGCAAGCTATTTTCTTGGATTAAAAAAAAAGTGTGTTAATATTAAAAAAAGGGGAACTTTCGGATTTGCCTTAATCTAAATTATTTGTGCATTCAGACCGAATGCAACAAAATGTCTCGCAATGATACCCATTTAATTAAGACGATGACGCCGACCATGAAGTCTGAATCTTTACACACAAACAAAGTTGCAGGGCAAACTCAAGTTTAATATCTCGTAGAGGTACAATGTTTGCTTGAGATTTACCATAAAGAAAATATCGTGCAGCAAAAATAGTCCAAGAAATTCCCAATGGAACGAAATAGAATTTTAAATATGATGTTGCTTCGTCGTCTTGCAAATAAGGAAAAGAATTTATCGTCGGAACTGAATTTTCTGCATTATAACGGATGCATTAATTCTGTATTGGAGGATAGTACATTACTGCAGGCGCCGTGAATGAACTGTTTGCCGGGTGAGTAGGTATAGACGGATAGTGGTACTCGTACGTAGCCGGCAAGCTCTTTTCACGGCTAAAGTATGTATAGTGCTTTTCTCAAACATATACCTACAATGAAATAAAAAATAAACCACTCAAAAAAACATAATTCAGCTTTTTAGCCCGTTAGAGAATACAGACGCTATGTTTTTAAAAAGTTACTTCCCGGCCTAGGCCTTCAATTTTGTATAAAATTCCTGGACAGTTCTCTCGAATTGTTCCGCCGAAAACGTGATACTTCGAAGCCTGTTATAATGCACGTCATGAAGATATATATCATCATTGCATGCTTGAGAAATACCCACCTCCACCATATGTGGGGTGGTGGCTCAGGGAAACACTTTACTTGTTAATTAAGAATATATTTTGGACCGAAGTACAATAATTAATATGGTTGTTTGTACTCGTAGAGGAATCCTCTATTATTTTGTATACGTCGTTCACCTGACAGTGACATAATCTTTATTTTCTCCAACTTGCTTGGAAATGTTCCCATTAATGTAGTAAAACTGGACCGCGAAATCGTTTATTATATTAAGAAGGCGTTAATGAAAATTAAAAAAAATATATATTATTGGCCTTAGCCGGGAAATCAATATTATTTAAATAAGACGATTAAGTAAAAAACACACCTTCCGTTTATAACGTCTCATACAAATAAGGGTAATCTTAATTTGGCCGGTTACTGCCTTTTTACTTTTATTTTTTTCAAAGACTTTGATAATTCACCATACAGCCAATTGTCCACTAAATTTAAAAAATAAAAACTATTATAAACTTTTTAATTGTTCTCTGCGTTTAGTTCTTGCACTGAACATTTTTTTGCTCTGCTACTGTCAATGTATTTGAAATGTCGACAAATTTCGAATAACGGACAAACAATTTAAATAATAATCTTATATGCGGTTAATTTATTTTCATGATTCTTAGTTATTTATAAGAGATTTCTCAAGAAAGAATTATAGTAATATGATGGTATTTAATGAGTGAGTTGAAAATTAATAAGTGTACCAAACGTAAACAAATTAAAAATATAACAGAAATGATTGTGTCCAAATCAATATAAAAGTTATTTTGAACTTATGATCTTTTCAGAATCATAAATATTGTAGTATGGTTTCTAAAAAAAAACAGTGTGTTTAGAAGTTGTCAATTTAACTAAAATTTATAATTACCTATGTGTTTCCATATTATATATTTAATTCTTATTCATATATTTTGTTTTAAATCAAACATATGATTCGGACCCGAAATTTTATTCCTATTCCTAAAAAAAATAAGTACCAAATGAACTTCATGGTACTGATATATTAAATTAAAATGTAGATTGGTGATTATTTCCAAGCATATTTGGAGAAAAGCACTATACAAGCCTCGGCGGGAATGTCAGTTCGCAGATTCGTATTGTTGAAGGACGAGGCGTAGCCGAGAAATTTCAAAATCATACTCATCCACGAACTGACTTTTCCCGGCCTCGGCAGTAATATACTATTAAACCAAATACTTCTTCATAACCGGCCCTGTGTATACATATTTTTTGTGAGCAGGTTTAATTACTCATAAGGACTCATTTATTCATTTTTAGTATTTTTCTTAAACGGCTTTGATGATGGGGGTAGAAAACGTAAAAATATTCAGCCATTGCTCAGATTTGTTTTATTTCATTTGGTGATGTAAACTGAGAATGCCATCGAAAGTGCACTCGACTGGAAAGTACTCGTTTTTCCCACGAGTGCTAAATATCTCTCGAAGCGCAGCGCATTGTCACAATTGTCCCGTTTAAAGGCACTTGAAAAATTGAAAGAACACGTCTTGCAGCCGTTGGAAGTTCGCTATTGCCGTTCATAATGCTCCTGGATTGCATATATTAGCCACAGACGTCCACTGCTGAACATAGGCCTCGCCACAATGTGAGATTTGCAGACCGAATCCATTGATTCCCCGCTGCCCTCACGAGGTCATCCGTCCATCTAGCCGGCCGACCCACGCTGCGCTTTCTATTAAACTAAGTACATTGAGCTCGACAGCTTATTTCATTAAAGGATAAGTCGAACACTACAACCCTATGCAGGCATAGTTGTCGTAGCTTTCGGTTATTTTATGTATTTTAAAAGCTTTTATTTAACTTGCAATGTATGTATGTATGTAAGTAAATTTTGCAACTCAATTTTGAAGCAGACATCCTCAACCGATTGAGCTGAAATTTTTCATACTTACTTAGCTTTGATGACAATGCAATAATATGGTACCATGGGGCTGATCTGATGATGGAGCTGGAAGGTAGCCATAGGAACTCTATAATAGAAAAAGCAATCCTACCGAATTTGGGCTCTTTAGAATCGTCTCAATGAGCATTTGATGGACATCCAAAGAAACGTACAGTCGGCTATAAAAGCTTGTCACTAAAATGAAATTTTTGACAGAAACTTATTCTTCTTTACATACAGAAAAATAAATAAATTAAAGTTTCAGGGTGTACTCGACGCAAAGCTCTCTCGTTCTCTATTAATTTCGACCTGTTAGACATATGAAATGTTGTCAAAAGAGCAGATAAAATCAAAGCCGACTGTTACAACTTGACAAACCGCTGAGCGCGGATTAAGATAATATCGTTCTCGGAGACAACAGAGACGGGGAAGAGGCGCTCTCGTCACAGATTCACACTGAACAGATATAATTTGAGCCGACACAATTAGCTGTTCATGACCCTCATTCAGACTAAGTTTTATTTTGTCGTAATAATTGATTTAACACACTTACCATTTTATGAGATTCATACAGGCAACAAGGGAATCGGGGAGTATTACGATACACCACTGGCAACACAGAAACGGATTGACAGAACCGACCAACCGTAGTGTGATAACGTCAAAAGTCTGGCCTGTCATTTCGGAGTGTCATACCTTATTTTCTTATCTTCTTCTTCTGGGTGTGTAATGATCGATATAAAAATAAATGGTATAAGTATGTTGGATATAACAACATTTGATATAATTTCACAGGGCATAATCACTCATTTTATAGTATAATAAACGTTTGGTATAATTTTAAAATATCTATTTTTTTTTGGTATATTTATCATTTGGTAGAACACTTATTTCCTACAACCATCATATGGTATAATGTTCATTTGGTATACAAATCATATGAAATAAATATGAGGTGGTATATTTTGTATTTTTTCTGGGGGATGCAGTCCAAACCTAGCCTAACCTACTTTTATGGTAGCATTCCATTTTTTCTGGGGGATGCATTTCAAACCTTTTTTTTTTCTTTTTTTTCTAACCTAACCTAACCTAACCTACGTTTCTAATTGAACTTTTGGTTTAAGTTTTTTTTAATGCGAGGGGCTTTTCCCTCCCGAGCCCCCTTGTGGGGGGCTCCGCCCCCCCGCCCCCCTATTTATCTATACCCTATACGTTATGCCATTTGAACGTTATACCATAAATTCATTAGAAGAAATATGCATTATACTTCAAGAATGTTATATTAAATGTTATTCGATAAAATGATCAGCAAAGAGCATAATATAATCACTACGTTTTAATGATCAGTATATAAAAACAATAATGATATCAAATGTTAATATATTAAGTGTTGTTATTTCAATAATTATATCAAATGAGCGTTATAGCGACTCAAGTTATATCAAAAATTGTTATAGCCATCGTTACGCACCCTCTTCCTCTTCTTCCTGGACCTTGTCCCATTTACTTGGGGTCGGCCTTCCCTGTCCTTTTCTTCCATTCTGCACGATTAAGAGGGCGCCGAGCGTTAGCGACTGAACCATAGAGCGCGGGGAATGCGTATTTAGATCGGCGCGCGGCCGCCATAGTAAAAATGTATGGAGAATTAAAAGCACTTTTTGATAAATCTGGACCTTTAATACCAAACAATAATTGAAATATTTGATGCGGGCAAATTTTAATGTAAACATTCATCTTATTTATGAACTGAAAATCAGAATAGATTTTCATTGTTAAAGCATAAAAAAATACTTAACGCCTGCTTAAGATTTTACAATTTTCGTCCATCTTTACTTAGTTCTCTAGGGTAAAATATTAATAATCTTATAATTTTCCACGGAGAATTTGTTAACACATTCTTCGAGGTGCTAAATATATAGTTTAGAAATGGATTAAACAACTAGTGTTGACGTTATCTACTTAACGGCAACTACCTATTTTTTCACATTTCGCTCGGCACAGTCTTAAGTACTATCTTTGGGTCTAAATTCAAAGATTTTAGGTCTCTGGACCGTCGTCCACCAGGTGGTGGGGTCTTCCGCATCGACGCGTCGTCGAGGGCAAATCCAGAGCTACTTTGACTACGTGGTCGTCTGGGCGTCGTTGGATATGCCCGAGCCATCTCAAGCGTCGTTCCACCTGTTTGTCCGCAATGGGTGCTATTTTATAACTGCCTCTGATGTATTATTTTCTGCTGGATTATTTTCTTATACCGTGACTAAATCGAAATGACACTGGCTTTATCTATTGACATAGCCATTAAAAAAAAAACCGGCCAAGAGCATGTCGGGCCACGCTCAGTGTAGGGTTCCGTAGTTGCTCATCCTTCACAATAAACTGCTGTTTTAAGCCCGAGGCTTAAGTTAAGAAAGATTTTAAGCTCTATAAAAAGGTCGTAAACGCCCTAGAAACTGTAATCACTTATTACCTTCTGGAAGTCAACTTACGACCTTTTAAAGAAAAATATGAAATTTGGCGATAACTCAAAAACGGCTCAACCGATTTTGTTCAATATAGTTTTCCTTGAAAGTACTTATAACGCCTCATTAACATGAATTTTTCCGATTTTTTTTACCCGTGGTTGGAAAGTTAGAGGGGGGGGGACACTATTTTTTTTGTTTTTGGAGCGAATATTTACAAAACTGCTGACTTTATCAAAAAATAATGTTTGGAGACCCCTATTATTTTTAACAGACCTATTTAACGACACCACACACACTAGAGTTGGAACGAAAAAAAAAAATCACCCCCACTTTAGGTGTTCTAGAAGGTACCGGTTTTTTTTTTTTTTTTTTACCGTTCTTTCGCCGTTATACATACACATACTCATACCAAATTTCAGCTTTCTAGTACTAATGATCACGGAGCTAAGCCGCGGACGGACGGACGGACGGACGGACAGACGGACATGGCGAAACTATAAGGGTTCCTAGTTGACTAAGGAACCCTAAAAATGGCGCTGTGGTGCGGAAAAAGGGAGCCCTCGCTCTTACAATGAGTAAAATACTGCGGAAGCCTTTCCTTTTTGATGCGCTTTTTCTGGAGCGTTATAACGTGACTTTTTCCTCGTTTTTATTAGGGTTCCGTACCCAAAGGGTAAAAACGGGATTACTGAGACTTCGCTGTCCGTCCGTCCGTTCGTTCGTCTGTCACCAGGCTGTATCTCAAAAACGGTGATAGCTAGACAGTTGATACACAGATGATGTATTTCTGTTGCCGCTATAGCAACAAATACTATTCATGATAAAACAATAATAATAATTATTATTTTTCCCATACAAAAATAGGGCTTTTTACATGATCTTTCGTTCAACGGGCATTTCTCATGAACCGTTATAGGTAGACAGTTGAAATTTTCACAGAATGTATATTTTTGTTACCGCTATAACAACAAATAATAAAAACTAGAGGCCCGTTGCGGCGTCGAACCGCCGCTAGAATATGGAAATCCGGTAGTGTTACAGAAAATAACTACTTTATCGATAAGAAGTTTTTGGCCAATGAAGAATAAATACTGTAAAAAAACACGTTAAAATGATGTTTTAAAAACGTTAAAACATGTCAGGTTAGAGCTAGGCCTGATAACCAACGGCCAGCTTCATCGTGACAACTTTTTCAACTCTTTTGTAAAAATAACTTGTGCATTAATGACATGTGATCTGCTGATCTGTTTCACAAATAAAATGCATATTATTCGATTTATGGAAAAATTTAATTCATAAAAATAATCCCATATCTTAAAAAAATAATTGTCATTTTTTCATAGGACCGACCATAAGATTGGTAGAATTTTAATTTGTTGTTCTTTCTTCAGGACATAAATTTATCGATTTGATCGATTTCTATCAATTTCCAGAAATAGCACATGAATCGAATCGAAACGACTGATTTGGGCACTCGACTACGCAGGTTTTAAAAAGGAAATCATGTAGTGCGTAACTGTTTATGTATTCATTTATAATCGTAAATACTTAAAAATAGTGATAATAAAAAATGTTACATAAACTCAATTGTATGAAATAGAGAGTATATAAAACGTTTATATATACCTATTATCAAAGATCGTGCAAATTTTCTTAATATGGGTGCTGCCATGTCATCATCATCAATCATTTATTCAATAACAATTACACATTGTGTTTGAAATTCTTAAGCTAGGTATACTTAATCAAACCCTATTTACTAATCTAAATAAATAACTGACCAACAATACTCCACCTAAAAAAAAAAGAATGTGTCAAATATATGTAATAAATAAAATCCAATATATAAAACACCTAAAAATGTTTGAAAAAATAATATTAAAAAGACATATTTTTTTAAATAAATTTAGAGCTGAAGGCCTAATACCCGAATTCAAAATTCAAACTTTCGTCTTTCCTCTCATTGAAATAGTGTCTGACAGAATAGTGAGGGAGATGCTATATATACTCTCAAGTCTATGATATAAACCTAATTTTAGGGTTCCTTACCATAGTCGGTAAAAACGGAAGCCTCATAAAATCAATTTGTTTTGTTGACAGCAGAATTTGTCAAATTTTATTTTGAATGTGAATAAGAATGAACAGCCAGACGTCATTAATTCAAATATGATTTATTCTTGAGCTAGTTGATTTTTTGAAATTTCCATCATATGTAGGTTATTTCTACCATCAAAGTTTCGCTTGTTAGCGTAACATGTTAATTATTCCACATTGCCAACTCCTCCACAATGTCAGCTCGTCTATATTCCCATCTGGGTCACAATGCCAACTTGTCCACACACCCAACACGTCCACATTGCCAACTTGTTCATACGCTCAACTCATCTGCATCGCCAACTCGTCTATATTACCAATTCGTCTCCATTGGCAACTCGTCCATATTCCCAACTTGTCCACAATGCCAACTCGACCATATTGCTAACTCGTCCATATACCCAACTCATCCACAATGCCAACGCGTCCATATTGCTTACTCGTACACAATGCCAACACGTTCACAAATACAACTCGTCTACATTTCCAACTCGTCCATATTTCCAACTCGACCATATTCCCAACTCGTACACAAGGCCAAATCGTCCACATTGCCGACTCGTCCATAAACCCAACTCATCTACAATGCCAACTCGTCCATATTACCAACTCGTCTTTATTGCCAACTCATCCATATTCCCAACTCGTCCACAATGCCAACTCATCCATATTGCTAACTCGTCCACATTTCCTACTTGTCCATACACCCAACTCGTCTACAATACCAACTCGTCTTTAATGCCAATCTCGTCCATATTATCAACTCGTCCGTATTACCAACTCGTTTATATTCCCAACTCATCTACAATGCCAACGCGTCCATATTATTTGCTCGTCCACAATGCCAACTCGTCCACATTTCCAACTCGTTCATATTCCCACCTCGTGCACAATGCCAAGTCGTCCACATTACCAACTCATCTACATTGCCAACTCGTCTTCATTTCCAACTCATCAACAATGCCAACTCGTCCATATTGCTAACTCGTCCACAAATACAACTCGTCCACATTTCCAACTTGTCCATAGGCCCAACTCGTCCACAATTCCAAGTCGTCCACATTTCCAACTCGTCCATATTCCCAACTCGACGATACACCCAACTCGTCTATACAAACTCGTCCTTATTATCAGCCCGTCTTTATTGCCAACTCGTCCATATTCCCAACTTGTTCATTTTGCCAACTCATCCACAATCACAACTCGTCCACGTTGACAACTCGTCCGTATTACCAATTCGTCTTCATTGCCAACTCGTCAATATTCCCAACTCGTCCACATTGACAACTCGTCCATATTACCAACTTGTCCATGTTGCCAACTTGTCAATTTTACCAACTCATCTACATTGCCAACTCGTCTTCATTTCCAACTCATCAACAATGCCAACTCGTCCATATTGCTAACTCGTCCACAAATACAACTCGTCCACATTTCCAACTTGTCCATAGGCCCAACTCGTCCACAATTCCAAGTCGTCCACATTTCCAACTCGTCTATATTCCCAACTCGACGATACACCCAACTCGTCTATACAAACTCGTCCTTATTATCAGCCCGTCTTTATTGCCAACTCGTCCATATTCCCAACTTGTTCATTTTGCCAACTGATCCACAATCACAACTCGTCCACGTTGACAACTCGTCCGTATTACCAATTCGTCTTCATTGCCAACTCGTCAATATTCCCAACTCGTCCACATTGACAACTCGTCCATATTACCAACTTGTCCATGTTGCCAACTTGTCAATTTTACCAACTCATCCACATTGCCAACTCGTCTACAATACCAACTTGTCCTTATTATCAGCTCGTCTTTATTGCCAAATCTTCCATATCACCAACTTGTCCGTATTACCAACTCGTCTTCATTGCCAACTCGTCCATAATACCAACTCGTCCACATTGCCCACTTGTCCATGTTCCCAACTTGTCAATTTTACCAACTCATCCACATTTCCAACTCGTCCATATTTCCAACTCGTCCATATTCCCAACTCGACGATACACCCAACTCGTCTACAATACCAACTTGGCCTTATTATCAGCTCGTCTTTATTGCCAAATCTTCCATATGACCAACTCGTCCGTATTACCAAGTCGTTTTCATTGCCAACTCGTCCACATTTCCAACTCGTCCATTTTACCAACTCATCCATATTACCAATGTAGATACATTCCCAACTTAGCTACATTGTCAAGTCGTCCATATTCTCAACTCGACCACATTTCCCATCCCGTCGACATGCAAGCGGAAGGACTAAGTTTTTTCTAGTAAAATACAATTTAATTTACCATAACTCATGCCATTTTCCTTGGAATTATTTTTTTGATGGACTTATATATTATATAATCATATTTATAATAATCTATCATAAATTTACTCTATCTATCATTAATTAGTTTTACTACATTTTTTCTGCTTTGATTTATTGTAAAACTCGCCTGTAAAAATAATCTATTCTTGAATGACGGTTAGTTTTTCTAGTCTTGCGAGCACCAGTCCAACTCGCGCTTAGCCGGCTTTTTCCTCCACATTTTTAACAGATATGCGAAAAAAGTTTCCATATCAACATTTTAAAAAGAAAAACAACCTGGCAATTTAGATCATTGACATAACAGCCCCCAATAAAAAATACAGTAAAAGTTGACAGAATATGGTTACTGTCATTCATTGTCAACAAACTGTAAAATTATTTTTGCATATTCGTACATGTTTTAAGTGTTGCGGATATTACGTTGCCGACTCAAAAATAATATTTCATCATGCTGAACAACTTACTACAGGTTTGTGAGCAAATCATGCTTATTATTATTTGGTCATCTTATGTCAAAATAGGGATCACAGGTCACGTGGTCAAAGTCACGTGGTTAGCGCACAGTAGTTTTTTCAAATCCATTTTTCAGTACTTTTTCAGGAAAAAATTAAAAATCCAAGAGTTTTATGCACCTCTCCAGCATGAGAAGAATCTAATGACATATCATTTATAAAAATCGGACCATAACTGTAGATCTGATGGGATGTACAAAAATCGGCCTCGCGTATTATATATATAGATAAGGTAAAATTAAAGGAGGACCCCATACAAAGAACGTGTTTTTTGTTCAATATTGGTACGGAACCCTTCGTGCGCGAGTCCGACTCGCACTTGGCCGGTTTTTTATGTATAATCAATAACCTGTTTATACGGGGTGTACGAGGTATTATATAATTTCTGTGAATCTATCTTAGTTTGGTATACTATTACTATTGCTTTTTACAATGTAACGAATGATATAATGTATCAAGACATAATATAATATAGGTGCTACAGGATCATAAACCCTTCAAATCGCTTCTTGTTCGCCAGGTTAGGTTCGTTAGGTACCTTGCATCCTTCAGAGCGGAAATAGAAGCCCCGTGAAACGGAGCTTCGTCGACTTGCTCCCGTTATTTAACATTATAAAAATTAATAATAAGAGTAAAAGAAATTACCTATAACAAAAAACCGTTGAAACGCTTCATTATATTAAATCACTTTATGACTATTTATTGTATATCAAGTGTACTATGTCAGTTTTTCTGATGCACCAAAATTAATCAAAATTGGTACAGCCGTTTGAGGGTGAAGAAGTAACAAACATACACATAAAGACACTCACAAACTTTTGTTTTTATAATATTAGTGAGGCTACTACCCGTTTATACATGAAATGTATTTAGATCTAACCATGTTTCCCATCTCGGAAAATATTTTCCACACCGAATTCCCACGGAAACTTATAACATTTACCTCATTTTATTCCCGGTAGAGGTTTCGATGGCAGACGGCCAATTTCATGAAACGTACCAATTTGCGGGGTCGCCGCAAGTGGTGCGAACTGTACTCGTAAAATAGTGTTTCTGTGCCAAACTATTCCAAAGTGCAAAGAGCAGGTATAGTAATTGAAAATGTAAGTGTTGACAGAGTATCGTGTTTCTTTCGGGTTATGGTGTTAGACTAGAGGAGATCGGATGTAAATTTTAGTGAGTTTCGGTGATCACTAAAACTCACTAGGATTTCTGTCACTGCCCTTCAATAGGTACTCGTATCTAGTAAGTAGGTTGATACTGAGATACGCGCTTTGTTATGAGTAGGTATTTGTTACTTAGTGAGTTTTGCTTGTTAATAGACGATATAGTAGTGATAAAAGTCTCACTAATGTGGAATTTTTTCACTATCCGAGAGTGAGGGATTTTTTTATATACTGCGTGTATATTTGATACAACCGCATATTGTAGCCAGACTTAAGAGATTTAAGTGCTATAATCTGATATTTATAACAATTATTAACTTAGCGTTATCTGCCATAGCGTAATTATTTTTGAATATTTTCTGAGCAGCAATGTACGGCGTAGTTATTACAAGTGACAGTTGTGACATCACTATGTTATGTGTCAACAAACAACAACAAACAAGTACATTGCTTGCTGATTTATTTTATATGGAAAAAAATAATAGTTTTTTTTTTATAATTTACGGATAAATTTATTTATAAGTGCCTATACTAAGCCCCCGTAAAGTATGCGGTTATACCAAATATACACACTGTATGTATTTTTAGGGGACAGTCTTACACAAATCGACCTAGTACCAAACTTAACAAAGCATTGTACGTACAGTCGCCATCAGATATATCGCAGCGTTCATAAATATCTGAACTTGTACTGTAACGACCAGGAGTCGTGTTCAGATATTTATGAACACCACATGCTGCGATATATCTGATGGCGACTGTACAATGGGTACTAGACGACGATATACGTCACATGGATGACATCCACGACCCAGGAACAAATATTCGAGTTCATCACACAAATATTTACCCTGACAGAGATTCGAAGCCAGGAGCGCCGGTTACTATTCAGGTGCACTACAAACTGAGCCAACGCCGTCGTTATTCTTAGGTTCGATTTTATTATGCTCTAAGCGTAACTTAACAACTATTTCATAGAAACAAGCATCAGTCTACATGTTTATGATGAATGCACTGATGAAAGCCCTCGAATCTCATCCATGCATGACAAGATAATTGAGTTAGCTAGTGAGGGGACAGCGGTGAAATCTGCGTATCGATATTTACCGATATCAGGACCGAAGGTATAGGTGTAGCGGAAAACAAGCTACATTCACGAATGACGCACGTTTACTAGTTACTAGGGGGCGTGTGGGGAAAAAATATGAATTCTATCAGACAAAACACTACTATAATATAAAATTTAAAAAAATGGGCAAGTGCGAGTCCGACTCGCGCATGAAGGGTTCCGTACCATAATCTATAACAAGATTGTAGTATGGGAGCCCCCCTTATATATTTAATTTATTTTATTTTTAGTTTTTGTTGTTATAGCGGCAATAGAAATACATCGTTCTTAAAATACACTTTTAATATGTTTTCTTGTAGAACTACGTGTAGTTAAGTTTATATCGTTGTAATAGTTAAGTTAAGTACTTATGCTTTCTGAGAAAATGACTTACTGTTGAGTTTCTTTCGGCGTTTCTTCTCAACAGTGGTCTCCTCTTGTGAAATGCCGGTAGACACAGACATGTAAAAGTGCCCTTGTGGCCTACTTGCAGAATAAAGTCCATCATTGACGACGCGTTTGGCTCGGTTTTTTAGACACCTGCCTACTGAGTCGGCGGTCCCGGGTTCGAATCCCGGCCGGGGCAAATATTTGTGCAAATATATGTTCTTGGGTCATGGATGTTATCTATATATGTATTTATACAGGGTGTAACCAACGGTGTACCGAAAACTGAAACCATGGCTTCAGACCATTATTCTGGGCTGGAAAATCGTGGAAAGTTCTTTGAGAAAATTCACAAATTTTCCTCGCGAATTTTCATTTTTCCTTTATTTTTCCGTTAATCGAAATCTACCGGTAACAATTTTTCATGAAAAATCGCATGAAAATAGCATTTTCCGCAAAACACGCAACGTATCACAAGCGCGTGGAGTGGGACAGATAACGGTACTGGCCGGTCATTGATCCGCCAGGCCAGTACGTGCCCGTAGGCCGTTACGGTCGGACGCATGATTAATGTTTACCTACCCGCACATTTTATTTGCCTTACTTGCTTGAATGAATAATCTTGTTAGACTGTTTTAATTTATCGGTCAGTTGTTATTGGTGTTAGGTACTACATACTAGTTGTGATCTGTGGTTGCGTTGTTTTTGTGGTTGCATTCATTCATGTCATTCGATGCGCATTGGCGTAACGGTATGTTTTGCACCGACGCGTGAGTGGAGTGGGGAGCGCCTGGAACGGTCGATGCTTGCCGCGTACTCCCCTCCCCGCGCGTCTGCACCCGAGAGAATTGGACGCAATACATTGCGCGTCAAGTGTTATAATTTATTTTAGAAAATCTTATCCTTGAGTTTTCCGAGAAAATGAACACTCGTTTTCAGTTCGTGATTATGGTCTAAAACTACAGTTTTCGTTTTCGGTACGCTGTGGGTTACACCCTGTATATTATGTATATCGTCGTCTAGTACTCATAGTACAAGCTTTGCTTAGTTTGGGACTAGGTCGATTTGTGTATGATTGTCCCTTAATATTTAGATTTTATTTATATTTATTTATTTATTTCATTATTATAGTAAGAATTATTTTTGTAGCACAAATCTAATTACCTTTGTTACCTATGAACAATTGTTTGTATCTACGTTTTCACGGGCACTTCACTGCTGTTTTATATACAAAATGTCTTAAATCTATATGCTCGATGTTTAACGTGAACCCTATTTCCTTCGACTAAGACGCATTTCATGTATAAGGTGCCTGCACATTTTTGCCTTTACTTTCATTGCGGCTCCACGTTACTCGCGAAGTCGACCGAAGTTGGCCGAGGCGAAGTTGGCCGAGGCGAGGCTGACCGAGGCGAGGTTGACCGAAGTATGGGTTTCCGCAGCGAAGTACAGATACAGATACAGATACAGATAATTTATTAATTAAAGCAAATGCATTTTACAAGTCACATTTCAATAAATATTTTAAATATAATCTAATCGAAATTAATTACATTATCACAGTTATTATTAATTAATTTACAATGTTTATTCGAGGATCATTATTATTACATAAAATAATAAATACATTTATATTTGTGCTTTTACATTACATATTCTATTATTTTATATTATTAAATTATACAATCAATTATTTCTTTGTATGAATTCATCAACGCTGTAGCATGCCAGGTCAACTAGAAGTTTTTTCAGCCTTTTAATGAAAACAGCATCGCTGGGAGAATTCGTTATCTCACTAGAAAGTGTGTTATATATTTTATGTGGAAGTGCTCTCCACAATATCATATTCGCCCAACTTCGATCAACGTCGCGAGTAGTGTAGAGCTAGGGTTATGGGACGAAGAATAGAGACTATGGCATTGTTTGCAACTAACAAAGGCAAGCAGACTCGGCCTACGAAAATGATTCCGACTATACTATCGATTGTCTGCGCCCCGCACTAGCGCCAATCAAATATTTCGCCAGCACACGTAGAAACAATTTCGCTCACGGTTATATAGTCCGAGAGGCAGATATGTGATTACAATTAATCATACCTGGATATCAGACTAGCAAAATATAACTATAGGGCAACGCTTCGATGACTAGTTTGTCACATCACACCTGGAATTGACAACATAATTTTTTTTTGACCAGGGGTTTTTGTGATATAATAAAATAAGGTATAAAAAAAATTGAGCAAGTGCGAGTCCGATTCGCGCATGATGGGATCCGTACCATAATCTATAACAAGTTTGTTGTATGGGAGCCCCCTTAAGTATCTATTTTATTATATTGTTATAGCGGCAATAGAAATACATCATCTGTGAAAATTTCAACTGTCTAGCTATCACCGTTCTTGAGATACAGCCTGGTGATAGACGGACGGACGGACAGCGAAGTCTCAGTAATAGGGTCCCGTTTTTACCCTTTGGGTACGGAACCCTAAAAATTAAATGTACTTATACACAATTTTACAAAGGTATTAAACTTTCTAGAATCGAATACTAGTTTAAAGATTAAGAATTAATGCACAAGTATCAAGACTAATTAGTACCCTATCTTCAGTGTTGTCATATACAGATTTACAGTTATAAAAATAAAATTGCTGGTTCAAAGATATTTTAACCAGACTATGGCCATTTTGCTCATTGACGACACGGTTGGCGCAGTTTGCAGACACCTGCCTACTGAGCCGGCGGTCCCGGGTTCGAATCCGTAGCAAATATTTGTGTGATGAACTCGAATATTTGTTCTTGGGTCATGGATGTAATCTATATATGTTATGTATATTTATATATTATATATATCGTCGTTTAGTACCCATAGTAAAAGCTTTGCTTAGTTTGGGACTAGGTCGCTTTGTGTATGCTTGTCCCATAATATTTCTTTTTTCTTTTTTTAATCATAATCATCATTTATTCACAGAATATATGATACATAAGATAAAACATTTGATCCTTATATATTCGGCCGTTATGGCATGTGAAAATTTACAAAACTTATTCTCTAGGTAGCATTCTTACTGATTATTTATATAAATTTCATTTAATGGAAAAAATATATTCGATTAGTATGTACACTTATTACAGTCTATATTCTAGTGTTCTTAATGCATGCATAATAATAATGTTATTGTGAAATGATTATAGTACATTTCAAAGTGCATATCTCTTGGCCTACGACAGTCGTTACGCCCCCACCGCATCGCCCACCGCCTGTATTGACACGCATTCTACTCAAAATGAACTCTTTATTTTCGACTATTTGCGGTTCTATTGTACGGCGTTTTTCTATTGTTTTCGTCACAGTATCAATGCAAATTTAATCTGTTTTGTGTTTCGTTTTAGCGTTGTTTTGTTACAAATTTCGACGACGCGGTTGGCTCGGTTTGTAGAGACCTGCCTACTGAGCCGGCGTCCCGGGTTCGAATCCCGGCCAGGGCAAATATTTGTGTGATGAGATCGAATATTTGTGCTTGGATCATGGTTGTTCTATGTATTTAAGTATATATTTATCTATATAAGTATGTATATCGTCGTCTAGTACCCATACCACAAGCCTGCTTGAGCTTAATTTGGGACTAGATCGATTTGTGTGAGGTTGTCTGATATTTATTTATTTATTTATAAAAAAAAATGTCGGGATCTACGCAGTTTAGTTGAGAATGTAGTTATTTCAGAACTTATATTATCAGTATTATATTTTCAGTAGACGATGCGGTTGGCGCAATGATAGAACAGTTGCCTACTGAGCCAGCGGTCCTGGGTTCCAATCCCGGCCAGGGCAAATATTTGTGTGATGAACTCGAATATTTGTGCCTGGGTCATGGATGTTCTATGTATTTAAATATATCGTCGTTTAGTACACATCATAACACAAGCCTTGAGCTTAATTTGGGGACCAGGTCGATTTGTGTGAGGTTGTCTGATATTTATTTTTGATTAATAGTATTTTATGCAATCGTTGCACAATGAAGGTTCTTAAAGTCGAGTACCGCGTTAAGGTCACGAGGCTTACCGAGTGGCTTAAGTAAGGTACGAGGTAAATTGATACTGTTGTGGTTACCTCGCGGTGGCTACCGTTCTGATTTTGGTCGCTGCCAAATAATGTAGATCCTTACCTATAATATTAGAACTTGTTATAGTGATTTAACAAAATGGGTGTAGATAAAACTTATAACACCCCCTTTTTCGTCGGGGGTTAAAAGTGTCATCGCTTGTTCTAACGTTGTATATGTTTGTCTGTTGTAGCATCCTGTTTGCGGACATCTGCGGGTTCACGTCGCTGTCAGACCAGTGCACCGCTGAGGAGCTGGTGCGGCTACTGAATGAGCTCTTTGCCAGGTGAGACGGCATCTTAAAAGCAAATACTGGTTAAAGCCGTTTAAAAATGCTGATTGTTTTGGACTTTTTAGGGTTCCGTAACCAAAGGGTAAAAACGGGACCCTATTACTGAGACTTCGCTGTCCGTCCGTCTGTCACCAGGCTGTATCTCAAGAACGGTGATAGCTAGACAGTTGAACTTTTCACAAATGAAGTAATTCTAAAGCCGCTATAACAACAAATACTAAAAATAAAATAAAATAACTATTTAAGGGGGGCTCCCATACAACAAACTTACAGATAATGGTACGGAACCCTTCGTGCACGAGTCCCACTCGCACTTGGTGTATTTCTCTATGTTAAAGTATGTTTAACTCTTATTGGTATATAATTGAAACTTACACTGAATTTTCATTGATATTTTTTTATCAAAAGCTACTCGAAATTGAAAAAAACACGCAGAAAACTGGTTTTTTTTTCACTTATTTTCGACTGAACGCAATGAAGCATGAAATAGCTGTGTTACTATCTACAACTCAGGGAAAAGTATTATTCACTATAAAAAAATGGTTGAAATTATCAATATATTTGTCGTAATCCGTACTTAATATTATAAATGCGAAAGTGTGTCTGTCTGTCTGTCTGTCTGTCTGTTACCTCTTCACGCTTAAACCGCTGAACCGATTTAGATGAAATTTGGTATGGAGATAGTTTGAGACCCGAGAAAGGAGATAGGATACTTTTCATCCCGAATAAATTTAGTGTTCCCGTGGGATGAGCGGGTAACACCGCGGGGCACAGCTAGTTTAAAATAAATAAATTTTAAGAGAGCTCTTAAAGACCAGTGTTTCAAAAACACTAGTCTAAAGGAATAATATCGTATTTAAAGAACAACGCATCCATTCTCGTGACATAAAGTGAGACACAGGTTTAGCCCAGCTTCACTTACCTATATTGAGCTGACGTCTTTACTTTACTGGTACGTAGTCCGGGAGGTGACTGTTCGTTATCCCTACTAATTATTTATTTATTTGACAACAACAGATGGATGGATTGTGTGAAAGATGACTTAGATGACATGAATAAGAAGGAAGTAAATGAGATGAAGAGTAATAGGGAAAAATGGAAGAAATAAACATGCTGCGCCGATCCCAGATTAATGGGATATTGGCAAGCGAATGATGATGATGATTTATTTCACACAAAACATTACTAACCAAAAGCAATGCGATACTGTTATGACAGTTTGTCTGCTGGAATACTTATCAATAACTAAAAAAATTAAATCGCAGTAACAACTTCTTAAAAATATATTTACGGCAATCTATCTAATTAAGATTAATTTAAATTTTTCTTCATATTCATATTCATATTCTTTATTGCATACCATGGTAATTACAAGAGATCTTTAAAAATATACATATGTATCACATGGACCCTGTAAGGGTATTGCAAAATCTTAAAACTAAGCCTGCTTAAGCAGATATCTAAAGGTGTACAAAAAATCTATTTAAAATTAACACAGCCGCTGTTAACTAGAATCTAATGAAAGTTAACTAAAATTACAAAAAATAACAAATTCCTCATTGTTGTTTAGTAAATGTGTGTTTTTGGATTTAAAATTGCAGCTTATTCTTATAATGCACGTGTGTAATTAGCATGTAAGTTACCTACTCGTTAAATTGTTAACATAAATGATTTCAGTTTATTTCTAAGGATAAGTAACTTTCTATGTTTAGATAATATTATTTTTAACATAAGCACAACTTGGATGAAAGAGCGAATTCCTCCTAATACAAGTTTTTAACTTAAAAGGAGGATTCGACAACTTTGTAAACTCTGTTGAAAATAAATAATTTTTGTTTTTTTTTTATTTCTAATAAATCTCTTTCTTTGTTATTTTTTTTTTAATACACGTTTATTTTTCTCGTGACGGATGTCCTCGGGTAGGCTGTTAAGATTACAATGGCGTTTTTTTTAGTGTCCTGTCTCCATAATAGTTTTTAATCCTTGGCAAATCAAACTTATCCGCAGACACCGACCTCATGCCATGTTCGTGGGTAGTTCTGTACTCTGGTTATGCTCCCGACTGCCAAAGTTGTTATGACATAATAAATTTTAATAAACAATAAAGGTTAGACATAACGAACTTTACAGAAGTAGGCCAAACAAAGGGGCAACTTTACAAGATTTAACTTGCAGTGTTGGGGTGGAATCTTGCAACTCAATTTTCAAGCAGGTATCTTCCAATAATGCTGAAAGTTTGCATACCTACTTAACTTCGATGACAAAACTATAAATAATATGGTACCACAGGGTTAGTCTGATGATGGAGCTGGAAGGTGGCCCTAGAAACTCCTTAATTGATACATCAATCCTACCAAGTTTGGGGTCTTTTGAATCGTCTCCGTGAGCAATTGATGGATGTTCGAGGAAAAGTACAGTTGTCAATAAAAGCTTGTCGCAATAATGACATTTTTGACAGAAACTCGTTTTACAAAAAGATACCACTGTTTAGAAAAATCGCCGAAAATAACTCAAAGTCAGTAATTTTCATTTATATTTAAAAAAACATTATATTCATTTTCAATTGAATTCAAGAAAGTCACGTCTCCTCATCGCGTTTTATTTATGCTGTTAATTCATATCAGTTTTCCGTCATCTATTAACAGTATGAACCGGTTTTGAAAATTATTTTTGCTACAAAAGTATGCCATGGCACGATATTCTCGCACGTAAGTAACGAAAAAGTGTTTTTTTAGTATGTACCTACTTGTATATTACCAAAACTATTTTTAGAGCACATGGATACCTATACCTTCAGATGATTATTGTGTTTAGAGCTACATAGAGTGTTACGACATTTTTCTCTTACCGTCTTATCATCAGACGAGCTTCCCTACCGGTGGATCTCGGACTATATTGCAGCGACGCAATAAACCAGCCGAGGCGTCTGTCGGATTGACGCGGCTTCCGACCGCATCCTTCAATTACAGGCGCTTTTATACAGGGTGGAGAATTATTCGTGCAGTGCATTTAATTAACAAGGAAGGGTACCCAAGTGTCCGACTCCGATCTCATTTATTTTGATATATGTTATAGAGTAGTCTAAAATAGCACACGTATATTTTCACCTCAAACTCATATTTTATAAATAAAATGTTTCTTTTTTATATAATATATAAAATATGAGTTTCAGGTGAAATGACAAAACACGTGTCCATTATTTTTTCATGTTCGCCAACATATAATGAAACCAGTAACTAATTATCAATTTGCTTGAACAAATCCTTCTGAAGAAGTTAGAGGGTTTGGTAAATTTTCAGTACTTTGAAGGACATTTTGTCCTTACAGGTTGAGTTTGGGCAGCTAAAAAAAAATACGTGTCTGCTATTTTAGACTACTCTATAACATATATCAAAATGAATCAAATCGGAGTCTGACAGTTGGGTACCTTTCCTTGTAAGGAAGAACCGACCGAAAAGCCGAAAATAACCCGTTGTACACATTACATTTGATTCACCTTTCGAACTCAGTGCCAAAGCTCAAAAAGACAATCTTCAAAATTAGCTGAAAATTAAGATTACATTTGAATCATTTTTTGAAGTCGCATGAAGCATTTAAAGTTAAAAGGGCTTCTAAACGGGCCATGTTTAGCTGCAATTTGTGGCCGGCCATTATTTGCATCTTGCTCTAGCGTAGGGTGTCAGAGAAGGACGGCCATAGTTGCCGGCCGCAAATTGCAGTAAAATATGGCCCGTTTAGAAGCCCCATAATGATAACCAGGGGTCGGACTTTCTTTCGCACGGTAGGACTATTGGAGAACTATGGAGCCGTTTCAGATGTCTATTTTCTGAAACGGATTCAAGCAGCAGTAGAAGAAGCCATACGATATGATGATGATGGAGCCGTTATTTACATTAAAATACAATTCATACTCACACTCATTCATCTATTTCATTCCAAACTGCCTTTGTGGTTATTATGGTTAACATTCCCAAGCATTAAATGACTAAAATTATGAATATTTTTTTTTACAATATCACAAACTCCTAATTTAACTCAATTTATTCTCAATTATCATGAACTTTCTAGTCATAAATGGATAATCGATCAATATAGAACCCAATTTACTCCAGATAACATGGATAAAGTTGCAGATATTTACGTATTTTATGGTGGCGAAAAAAAAATGCCTACACAAATCAGTTCTTTGTATATTTTTCTGACTTTGTCCTTGACTATAAAATGAAAATTGCGAATTAAATACACTTTTGAGTATGAGTATGAATAGTATTTTAATGTGAATATCGGCTCCATTGCTCTCCATTAGTCCTACCGTGCGAACGAAAGTCTGACCCCTGATGATAACTATTTGGTATTTACGAGTATTTTTGTTCGATAAAAAGGTTTACAGTAAACGGCGATAAAGAATGCACATCGGCAATCATCGCATTTCCGAATACAAACGAATGTTAATTTCCATGTACATCAATTATTAAATTAATCGTTCATCAGAATTTGAATTTAGAACTAAGTACTTTATTGTTGTTTTGTTTTGATTTCACGTGAAATATATAGAGCTGTAAAACTCGATGTAATTATACATATATAGTTATTGCTATAATGTTCTTGTTGGGGAAAAATAATATATATTCAGGCCCACATTCCTAAAAGGGGCTGACTGAGCATTAGCAACTGATGTTATACAACTAGGATACTTAAATGTGGGTTAAAGATCGACAAAAAGTGTTATTTCTTACATTAACATTCTCATGTTTTTTAAATTGGTCGGCTTCAGTAACAAAATATTTATAAACATTTTAGATAATTTCGCGTAACTGGCAAAGTAACGGCTTACCTTTTTTCCCTATAGATGCCATAGTACAAATTTAATTTTGTGTAAGTTTTAGCAACTCTATATATATATTGACTTGGATATGCGACTGCACTCTCTCGCATTTGAACCACGACTGACAAAAGAAACGTCATGGTGTGTGCGACACGGATATCGCTATACGAAGTCGAAATTAGCCGATTGCCTCTTTCCAAAGATCGATGTGCAAACTTTATCGCCGTTTACTGTACGTGAGTTCGGCGCCGACTTCAAAAGGTGTGTGTTTTTTTTTATGTCATAGGGGGCAAACGTATTCAAATGTAATCTGTACATGAACGGGTAATTTTTGACAATTTACTTTTGTTTTGAAGTCGGCTATTTATTTGATTCTTTTTGCTTTTTAAATATGATAAATAAAAATAAATTAAAAAATTTAAACACCCCCGACACGAGTAGTTTGTCATCATGAGACGCTCATTCAATGTGATACAGGAAATGCTACTAGAACTGAACATAACTACAATATTTTAAATCCTTAGCTTCAATATTGACTGAGATCTTGTCACTTGTTCCAATTAAAGGTGAATATCTTGGAAACTATTGTTCCTATTTCTACCAAACATAGCTAAAAACCATCTCGACGAACTAGTCTTTCGATAAAAAAAGCACTAAAATTGTTTCATCCGTTTGGGAGCTATGATGCCACAGACACACAGATACACAAATACACATGTTAAACTTATAACACGCCTCTTTTTTCGTCGGGGTTACGACATTTTAGTGAGTAAGCTGTGAGCTTGAGTGTATAATTTAATTAACAACAATAAATAAATATCATTCTAAACCGTAGCTATTTAACTAGCCACACTTTTCAGTGCACTCCATCAATGTCGGTGCACTTACAGTCTGACCAAATAGAGTAGAAATAAAAAAGTGGTAATACTGTAGTGTCCTCCCTTTCTAATCAATCTAAGAAAACGGGGATGGCACTACAGTATTGCCACTTTTTTATTACTACTTTTTTTGGTCAGACTTTACGTTGCTTGCTATGAGAGCGCTTCGAGAGAATCCCGGGGAATGAAGGGCTTACGACTACTTAAGAACCACTATAAGCAAATTAAACGACTATTTTTAAAAGCTTTTATTTAACTAGCAATCTATGTAAGGTAAGGTGGGGTAAGGGGAACACACGGGGGAAGTGGAACACTTTGGAATATCTTCTATAGCTTTAATAAACATAAAACGATCAACTGCAGCTACAACTGTTTCGAAAAATCGGATTCACCTCACGTTGTGATTTATTTTGAGTGTTTCCCTTACCCCAATATGTTTCTCTTACCCCAACTATTATGTATAGCCCAACAGAAGGTTTGGCAACCCACGCCATATTGCGGATTATTAATGGTTCTAAATTTACCGGGAACGGCAAGGTTTTGGTAACTGACGTTGAAAGTCGGTGAATGTCACTGATGTAAACAAAGAGGAAACAAGACTTATTCCGCAAATTTCAAGTTATTATGAATTAAATAATTCATAAATGGGCCATGCAATTCTGCAGTTCATCAGTCAACCAATTTGATTCCTAGGCCATTTCGTACCTGTCACAGTGAACATTAATATGAAAGCAGCTTGAAATCTCATATCATTGTCATTGTGACAAGGTTCTATAGTGGCCTAGAAATCAAATTGGTTGACTGTACAGTTAAAGAAATGGAAACGCATACCTTTTTCGATCTGGTCGCAATGATAATAAGCAAAGGGCGGACACTGGATGCATTATTCGTCAAAATCATGTCAAACGATATACGTAATACGTATGGCTATGATTACAATTGGTTTAAAGAAGACAACATGAATGCAAAACAGCTACCTATACAATTTTATTGTTGTAGTAAATTATCATGTTTTTTTCTATATTACATATTTTCAGTCCATTCCTTTTATGGTTGTTAAAATTTATTGAACTGACGACTCGGTTGGCGCAATTTGTAGAGTAGCGGACTACTGAGCCGGCGGACCTGGGTTCGAATCCCGGACAGGGTAAATATTTGTGTGATGAACTCGAATATTTGTTCCTGGGTCATGGATGTTATCTATATATGTATTTATATATTATGTATATCGTCGTCTAGTACCCATAGTACAAGCTTTGCTTAGTGGGACTAGGTCGATTTGTGTAAGATTGTTCCTTAATATATTTATTTATTTATATTAATTTTCTAAAATGCAAAAATGCCATAAAATATCGTCATAACGTGTGTTAAAACAGGCTTCAAAGTGTCACGTTTCGGGCGGAACAATTCGAGAGAACTGCAAAGGAATTTCATACAAAATTGAAGGCCTAGGCCGGGAAGTATTTAAACATGGCGTCTGTTCATGAACGGGCTAAACGGCTGAATTATGTTTTTTTGAGTGGTGTTTTTTTTTTATTTCATTGCATATGTTTGAGAAAAGCACTATACATGCCTGCCGTGAAAACAGCTTGCCGGCTTCGTATTACTATCCGGGTCTATACTATTATTTAAGTGCTAGGGTCGTCACTAGTTTTCATACGTCGTCTCAATCGATTATGCTCGCATTTTACGGACCCTGCATATAAAATAACTTCTTTTCGTTAACGCCGCTTATTATTTGTTAAAAAGTGATTATTTATTTAATTGATGTGGCAACAGAGGCAATATAATTTAATCATTAGTTTTCCCCCAGTTTTATTGGCATTACGCGGGCGTGGGGTAATAAAGAGTTATAGCACCGTTTTACGGGTTTAATAAAAACAGAATAAGTGACGGCTGGGTACAGAGCTTAGATGTGCTTTTAGTTATTTCTAAAGAAATTGAAAAAAACATGTTCTCGGGCAGCTAATGTCATCGTCATAATCATCAGCAAAATGCTGGTGCTGAAACAAAAAAAAAAACTTTTATATTTTTATTTTCTCTTTCAGTCAGCTGCTTATAATATAATAGCACGTAAATATTTGATTTAATGACAAATAACAAAACAAATACATGAAAATGGTGCAACGGGAGTATATCCTTGATTGTGATAAAATCGTTTTCCTGTAAAATTTGTGATTAAACCATTGATACAAAGCAAAGCACAAAGAAGCATTGAAATGCGTAACCTGGCGGACCAGACCGGGAATCAAACCCAGTACCTCTGGATTACCGGTCCAGCGTGCCCTCGCATTTCAATTTGTATCAATGGATTAATATAAATAACTAGCGTTTGCCCGCGACTACGTCCACGTGGAACTTGGAAGTATGGAAGCAACCTCGTACAACATGATAGATATCCACCTAATCACCTTAATTAATAAAAGGGATTATTTAAAGCGCCTAAGCAAATGTAAGAGCAATTGTGCTTTTGGTCTAATCATTACATTTCCGACAGGGTCATCAATGTCATCATGAATTACTTACTCACTTTTCAATCTTTTTAGGGATAATTTTCAGGATGAAAACTATCTTATGTCCTTCCTCGGATCTTAAACTATCTTCATGCCAAATTTCATCAAAATGGATTCAGCGGGTTAAGCGTGAAGAGGTAACAGACAGACAGACACACTTTCGCATTTATAATATTAGTATGGATTAGTATGGATGGTGGTATGTACCCCGCATTAAAAAATTAGGGGTGTAACGAATATTCGTATTCGCATTCGCATTCGCGAATATTCGCAAGTTTTTGAATAGTCGCATTCGCATTCGTATTCGCAAGAATATCTGCGAATAATATGCGAATATTTTTCATAAATTTTCGGCCTCTTAAATGAATAAACAAAAGATAAAGACTGCTAAACGTGTCATATTGGTTTAAACATGCCCCTACGTTATTTAATTTTATTGGCTACGTTATTTATTTTATTTAAGAGAGTACGGAGTCCCACTGCTGATGTTGGGCAAAGTCCTCCCTCTAATTTTTCCCCGGTCTTGGGCTAGTTCTTATGGAAGATATTCGGGTCCTCTCGTCATCTCCGTCGACGCGGGGACGCCGCACTCTACTTGGTGGGACCCACGTGGTAGTCAGTAGTCACTTTAACCCCCAAGTCCTCTGACCAGCACCGTTTTAAGCAAATTACATGATTTTCCCAAGAAACTAATATTTTTCAAGCTAGTTTCTTCGCTCTTTGTTCGATTTGATTTTTTTGCTGACAAAATGGGCAATATTCGCATTCGCATCCCCGAATGTTAGAGTCAAATATTCGCATCCGCATTCGCATTCGCGAATGTCAAAAAATCAACATTCATTACACCCCTATTAAAAATAATTTGACATTACATGTTTCATAAATTTATTAAACTTGTAATTTCAAAGGTACTCAATTTTAAGTATTGTTTTAAAGTCCAAATGTAAAGGACCCCGCAGCAAATGTATGAAAAAATGGTTTTCAGTCAAAGGACCCCGCAGCAAATGTATGAAAAACTGGTTTTCAGTCAAAGGACCCCGCAGCAAATGTATGATAAAATGGTTTTCAGTCAAATGACCCCGCAGCAAATGTATGAAAAACTGGTTTTCAGTCAAAGGACCCCGCAGTAAATGTACAAAAAAATGGTTTTCAGTCAAGGGGGCAGTAAATGTATGAAAAAATGATTTTCAGTCAAAGCACCCCGCAGTAAATGGATGAAAAAATGGTTTTCAGTCAAATTTGCTGAAATTTTGGAATAATGTAGGTGTTGACTTCCTTATCAAAATTAAATATGGGCATAAGCACCAGAAATGACTAGTTTCTGAAATATTTATTTTAATAAGTTAAGTTTATTTTAATAACTTAGAGGTTCGATTCCCAGTCTCTCCCGCCAGGTTAAGAAATTCATTTTTTTATATGCTTTATCTTTGTATCAATAGTTTAATATAAAGGTGGTGTGTACTCACATAAAAAATAATGAGACTACATTTGTGATGATTACATGTTTCATAATAGGTTTTTCGATATTATTACATACCAAAATGATGTAGCAAAATATTTTATCGACAAAAAATATATCGATGTTACTGTCAAGATCTGAATGTTATCAATATATTTTTTTTCTCTTCATTTTAAAATAAAAACAATAAAACGTCTATTATTCGTCTATTTTAAAATAGTTTTCATAGTAAGTATACAATCAATATTTTTTCCATATTCGTCGGTATAAAAGATTGCCGTCTAGATGAAAATATTAACTTTATCGGACATGATATCGAACTTTTTTATAGTAATCGAGAATATTCAATCATTGAATATTCTATCATTGAATATTCTCGATTACTATAAAAAACTTCGATATCATGTCCGATAAAGTTAATATTTTCATCTAGACGGCAATCTTTTATACCGACGAATATGGAAAAAATATTGATTGTATACTTACTATGAAAACTATTTTAAAATAGAATTTCAATCCCACCAAAAACATTTCATGTAAAATTGGCGGCCAAGACTCACATGCTCATAACGCTTTCGCTGTAAAAAAAGTTATCAGATCCCAGGAAAAGCCAAGCCCCTAAGCCCTGAGTTTACTAACCCTACACCTTGGTTTCAAAAGTATGGCTTGGCCGTTTCATAGAGTACCGTAAATAAGTCCAACGGACCGTCTCCGTCATATGGTATCAAGAAATTAAGTTCATGTCTTCATGATAATATATATAAACTTAATTCCTTACCGTAGTTGTGCTAGACGGGCAGGTCTTTATATATTCTTCTGTTTTTAAAATTGCAAATTAAATACACTCATGAGTATGAGTATGAATTGTACTCTAAACTACCGTGCTGTCATAAGTGCAATGCTACAGTACTTTTATCTCACGAGCGCGGGTGAGCCATGTTTGTGTGAGTAGGGTACATGCACATTGGCTCTGTGTGGGTGAGCTCGGGAGCGCTCAGTGCCGGATAGATTTTCTGTAGCCTTTGACACAAACTGAGAAACATATCTAAGACTTGTGTTTGCTCCTGACTGTATTGTGTGGGTGGATTGTACTCCCCAGGGCTCCATTTGATGGCAGCCGACAGGACGTTGGAATCAAACAAGGATCCGGCCGCAGTTGCGGTATCAACAACAGTATCGTAACTTATTGATTTAAACAATGCACGCATTTTTGGCTGCGTATTTTTTCTTGGCCGTTGACGGATAAAATATCCTATAACCATCTTTGGATGTCGAGCTATCCCTGTAACAATATTGGTTTAAATTTGCCCAGCCGTTTCGGCGTGATGCGACGACAAAGGAAATTATGAAAACAGATGGCGCTCAAGTTGGCACGGCGCCGCGCGCCTGTACAAATGACGATCCTGCATCACGCTATTCAGAAGCGTCCGAAACGCGATTAGGTCCAGTTTTGTAATAATAATATCTAGCGATGGATATAGGATACTTATTATCAGGCTGCGGTAAAGAAAAAGATATACGCGGACGGACTTTCAGGCACCTTCTAGTACGAATACAAAATTTGAAGTTTTATTTATTTATTGAAAGGGGTTTGTCGTTGAGCGAAAAAAATGAAGTTAATCATAAAAAAGTCGTATCGTTGTTAGTTCTTGCAGGAAACTGCAAACGCCGACTACTCGATCCGAAAACAAACATAAAATACTGTTTCTATTTTACTTGCGTCCCGTGAACTTTGTTTCCTGCAACTGCAACAATGCATTCCAGAACCAAAACAGCCCAACTTCATACCTTCTTTAGGCTCTTACGTCGTTTCACTATCAAGTTTATATATGGGTCAGCATATGGCGTCCAATTTGTATGGTTTATTCAAGGACCTAATTGAGGTCACTTGGACTCTAGTGGGAGGTCGATGCGACCTCTAAATTAGAAATTTATGGGATTTGTTCTGATTGTTTGTAGAAAATGTTTTCAGCAATCTAGAACTTTGTAGGGCAAAGGGCAATAGGGATGTATAGCCCACGGGTATAGCCCATCAGGGGGTATTACAACCCACGCCATATTGCGGATTTTTTGTGGTAAGAGGCCTTATTCCTTTTAAATTGTGATTGTTTTAGACATTTTTCTCTATGATCAAACATGTTTCTTAACATATTATTGTTGTTACTACCTAGAACAGGGCTATTGGAATTTATTGGTATATATTTGAAACCTACAGTTTGAATTTTTCATTGATAATTTTTGTTTCAAAAACTACTCCAAATTGACAAAATTCACGCAGAAAATTGGTGTTTTCAACTTATTTTCGACTGCACGCAATGAAAGCATGAAATAGCTATGTTACTACCTAGAACTCGGGGAAAAGTATTATTCACTTCAAGTTGATTGAAAAGTTGGTTGAAATTATCCATACATTTGGCAAAATATGAAAAAAATATTTTTTAAAAGGAATAAGGCCTCGTAAGTACTCATTTACCTAACTGGCAACGACACATTTTTGTGTCACATAGGTAATCATTCCGCAAATTTCAAGTACTTTTTACATAATTAAGCCAAAACAGTGATGAAAGTCAAGTATTTTTCAATAGGATGCAGTATTCATTTCGCAAAAAGAACGAAAGATTGAGCAGCATTCCAGTAAACGATGATTTCTATTCTATTCTATTTTTTTTTTAAATGGCAACCGGTCACAGTTAAGCGACCATTACTGCCATTGTCTCGTTGCCAATCGCACTAGGCGACTAGATAGAGGATTGATACCACGTTGTACGGTGAATTGAGAAAATCGTGCTTTTTGTAAAGTGATAGCGATTTACAAAAAACCACACGGACTATCCCCAGGAAGGGCTATGAACGCTTCAAGTTGAATTCTTCATTAGCTTTTCACTCATACGTCAGATCACTGCACAATACGCTATCAATACTACACATTGAACAACAAAAATGAATAAATAATGAACAACGAAACTTAAACGCATGCGGCCATCTTGAGTCACGAACCGGCAAACGATGATTTGGTAAATGACAAAATCTTTGACAAATCGCTATTGACTTTCAATATGACGTATGCTCATTATTGCCATATTAAAGCTGTTTGTAGCGCCACTATTCTGGGCCGGACCGACGCTTATCTCATATCATTATCTATGTAACTACGTTTATTCGGGTGGAATTTGGTTAGTGACAAATACTTGACAAATAGCTATTGACGTTTAATAATGCAAATATATCACATATGCTCATTATTGCCATATGAAAGCTGTTTGTGGGCCGCATCGACACTTGTTAGGCTGTGTTAGGCTTAGGTTCGATATAAACTTAAAAAAATAAGATTAGAGTCTAAGCTGCAATGTAATGTCCGTTTATGGAAATAAACAGTTTTTATTTTTATAAAGAATATCAACTATTGATCATTCACGAATACAAATACGAATTTCTGTCTGGTCGCGATTGCGAATGCGGATATTACCGTTTATAAGGATATACCGCATACTGATGATATACTGAAAGGGATGTCTATCACAAAACCCAATTTATCAATTGATATGCAGTGTTTTACGCATATGCAGCTTTTAGCAAAAATAGCAAAATAATTTGGGACTAGCAAACAAAAAGTTCCAAATCGTAATTAAGTAGTTACATTTTACAATAAAAAAAAATATTTTACCGAAACATGCAATGATATGTCGTCATAACTTGCGTTATAACATGCTTTGAAGTATCACGTTTCGGAAGGAACAACTCGAGGAGGAGATAATAATATTTATAATATTTATTTATTTATCAGCTCACAAAGGAAAAACTTAAATTGTAATAACACTGTTCACATTCCAGTAAATTATAAGGTAGTCCTTTGTGAGAGACTGGAGTCTGAACTAGGTGGGTACCTGTATTAGATAAAGGAATTTCATACAAAGTTGAAGACCTAGGCTGGGAAGTATTTTTTATTTAAACATGGCGACTGTGTTCATGCACAGCCTAAACAGCTGAATGTATATTTTTTGAGTGGCATATTTTTTTATTTCACTCCATATGTTTGAGGAAAGCACTATATATGCCTAGCCGTGAAACGGCTTCATATCACTATATCTACTCCCCCGGCAACCTTCGTTCCCGGCGACTGCAGTAAATGTACTATTATCCTCTATTTGACAGAATAACAGCGTTGCAGTTTGCTCTTTTTGCGAATTGCAGCACCATGCTGAGTTGGAGCCTTTTCTTTAACGCACACATTGCTGGAATCATGGGAAACTTTACTCCGCATTACGATAATTAATAGAAGACTGTTATGCCAGTAATGTCCTGTCTGTGGTGTTTTTATGGAATACACATTTTTAGGCTTCCGTACCCAAAGGGTAAAAACGGGACCCTATTCTATTACTGAGACTTCGCTGTCCTTCCGTCCGTCTGTCATCAGGCTGTATCTCAAGAACGGTGATAGCTAGACAGTTGAAATTTTCACAGATAATGTATTTCTATTGCCGCTATAACAACAAATACTAATAATAAAATATTTAAGGGGGCTCCCATACAACAAACTTGTTATAGATTATGGTACGGAACCCTTCATGCGCGAGTCGGACTTGCACTTGTCCAATTTTTCCTTCTTTCTTGATTTCTTTCTTTCTATTTGATTACATCAAAAAAAAGGCCTGGTCAAAAAAATTAAATGTCAATTCTTGTTCCAGATTCGACCGCTTGGCCGCGGAACACCATTGCCTCCGGATCAAACTGCTCGGCGACTGCTACTACTGCGTGTCCGGCCTGCCGGAGGTGCGGGACGACCATGCCAAGTGCTGCGTCGAAATGGGACTTGATATGATCGACGCCATCGCGTGAGTAGACTGTTTCTGTTTCGCTGATGAACTTGGGTACCCTACAAGACTGTAAAGGTTCTTACACAAAATTGAACGCCGGGAAGGTATTTTTTAAACATGGCGTCTGTGTTCATGTATAAGTTACACAGCTGAGTTATGTTTTCTTGTGTGGTGTATTTTTCTATTTCATTGGCATATCTTTGAGAAAAGCACTATAAATGCCTAACCGTGAAAAGGGCTTGCCGGCTTCTTATCACTATAAATCAATAAATATCGGACAACCTCACACAAATCGATCTAGTCCCAAATTAAGCTCAAGAAGGCTTGTGTTATGGGTACTAGACGACGATATACGTACTTATATAGATAAATATATACTTAAATACATAGAACAACCATGACCCAAGCACAAATATTCGAACCCGGGCACGCCGGGTCAGTAGGCAGGTGTCTACAAACCGAGCCAAACGCGTCGTCAAAATGCTAAATGCTATCAGTCTATACCTTACCTACTCACCTAAAAAGTCCTTCGTTCCGCGTCTCCAGTAATCTACTATTTCTCAAACCTGCAATGGAATATCGTCATAACGTGCGTTAAAACAGGCTTCAAAGTGCCACGTTTCGAGCGGAACAATTCAAGAGAACTAACTGTAAAGGAATTTCATACAAAATTGAAGGTCTAGGCCGGGAAGTAACATATTTTTTAAACATGGCGTCTGTATTCATGAACGGGCTAAACAGCTGAATTATATTTTTTTGAGTGGTATATTTTTTTATTTCATTGCATATGTTTGAGAAAAGCACTATACCTACATGTCTTAGCCGTGAAAAGGGTTTGCTAACTTCGTATCACTATCCGGCCTCCCTTCGGACGGCCGTCTATACCTACTCAGCGGCAAGCCCTTATTTCCCGGCATCTGCAGTAATGTACTATTAAACCATTGACACAAAGATCAAAATTAAAAAAATAATAATTAATGAGTTACCTGGTGGACTCTTCCACCGGCAATCGAACCCGGTACCTCTGGATTGCCGGTCTTATGTACTATTATGTCCGTGCAGCAATTTACAGGGAATCCTAATTCGGGCACGCGTTATATTTTTTCAGGCAGAATGCCTTAGTCTAAAGTTATTGTTACTGTAAAATAAGTTAAATTATTTACCGCAAACGCTACGCATGTGGAATGAGCTCCCTGCCGAGGTTTTCCTCGGGAACAGTAAGCGGTTCTTCAAGAGGGGAGTAAATAGGTTCTTAAAGGGCCGGCAACGCGCGTGTGATGCTCCTGGCGTTGCAAGCGTTCATAGGCGGCGGTAACTGCTTAACATCAGGCGGGCCGGATGCTTTTCATCAAAACCTCGTATTTAGTCTGCAGATTGACAGTGAGATATGAGCTTTGTTCTCAGTAGGTATTTGTTATTTAATCAGTTTTGGTTGTCAATTTAATATTGTAATTTTTTTCCCCAGTCTGGTCCGCGAGGTTATGGCGGTGAACGTGAACATGCGCGTGGGCATCCACACCGGCCGCGTGCACTGCGTGGTTCTTGGACTCCGCAAGTGGCAGTTTGACGTGTGGTCCAATGACGTGACCCTCGCCAACTACATGGAGAGTGGCGGCGTTGCCGGGTGAGTTCACTTCTGGAGCGGAGGATTCTAGCAATGATGATAATTGATAAAAAATACGGGACTCAGCTCAAGTCACGCGACTACACGTCAAGAATTGTAAGTTCACCCTCTTATAGAACTGTCTATAGGCTGTTTAGTGTTCTACTGCTTGTTCCTCATGAAATGTTAGGAACTGCGAGGTGTCTTATAACATCACTCACCAACAACGAGGAGAGCAGGTTTATTCATTTATTAAATGATTGTTTTTTTTGTTGGTTAGCCACTATGATCGGTATTCAACCACAGATGTTTCATATAATGCCCGTGTGGCATTATATGAAACTTGGGTACTGCGAAGTACGTACTGTCCCTTTCTAATCAATCTAAGTGAACGGGGATGACACTACAGTATTGCCACTTTTTAAAATCTACTTTTGTCAGACTGCTTATCCCATGACGTCACACGCCATACATAGTGAACATGTGCGATTCGTCCAAACGTACTAGTAAAGACCACCCAAGATATAAGTCGTATAAAGGTTGTATAAGCTCATATGCAGCCTGGGACCTACGTGGGCAATAGGGTTTCTAATCGTTGACCATTGTTCCAGCCGCGTCCACATCACGAAGGAGACCCTCCGATGCCTCGGCGACGACTACAAGGTGGAGCCCGGCTACGGAGGCCTCAGGAACACCTACTTGAAGGACCACAACATCGACACGTACCTCATCGTTCCCGACGACACCAGCCGCGTGGTGAGTGAATACGCCACAAGCGTAGTGAGTGGAAGCACCAGCCGCGTAGTGACAACGTCAGCTGTGTGGTGAGTGGCAACGCCAGCTGTGTGGTGAGTGGCAACGCCAGCTGCGTGGTGAGTGGCATCGCCAGCTGCGTGGTGAGTGGCATCGCCAGCTGCGTCGTGAGTGGCAACGCCAGCTGTGTGGTGAGTGGCATCGCCAGCTGCGTCGTGAGTGGCAACGCCAGCTGTGTGGTGAGTGGCAACGCCAGCTGTGTGGTGAGTGGCAACGCCAGCTGCGTGGTGAGTGGCATCGCCAGCTGCGTCGTGAGTGGCAACGCCAGCTGTGTGGTGAGTAACAACGCCCGCCGCATGGTGAGTCAATAGTCCGTGTCACTAAGGAGACCAGTTCGTAGACAACTGTGAAGACAAGGGGACAAGGATATCTGTAGGCCACAACGAAGCCACACACACACGTCAAGGACCTCAACACCTGATTGTTCCTGACGGTATCTGCGTGAGTTACATTACCAACAATTATAATTAAGGGGGGCTCCCATAGAAAAATAGGGCTTTTTGCATGATATTTCGTTCAACGGGCATTTACTCATGAACCGTTATAGGTAGACAGTCGAAATTTTCACAGAATGTATATTTTTGTTACCGCTATAACAACAAATAATAAAGATAAAAAATAAGTAAAAATTAAAAGAGGACCCCATACAAAGAACGTGTTTTTTATTCAATATTGGTACGGAACCCTTCGTGCGCGAGTCTGACTCGTACTTGGCCGGGTGTAAAAATCTGCACATATCAACCCTAGCATCTTTTGAACATTTAAGTTAAAGACAGGTGTCAATTTAAAATGCAAATAAAACCTTTGAATTAGTATAGGGTTTATTTATTTAGAAAACTTATCGTACAAAAGGCGGACTTAAGGGTTGTCACTGATAAATATTTTACTTTGATGACTTTTTTTACTTTTAAATCCAGCTTTACAATTATAATAGGTTGATTGTAGATCACTCATATGACACTATCCTGTCGGCTCAGTTTTTACAAATGCTCCACCCTGCATAACGAGACAGTGAGCAATTGATGGATGTTCAAAGAAATAAAAAAGCTTGTCACTGTTTTTTTTTTTGACAGAAACCTATTTATTTGTCTACTAATATTGACAGGGGTTATAATATTTGACATTCGCAGGACTCGAAGCCCCAGAACACGTTCACAGTCAACGGGAACGTGTCGAAGGAGATGCGGGTTATGGGCCACGGCTCACGACACGGACAACACTCCAACGGGTAAGTAAATATTTTGAAGGTACTCGTAATGTTATTAAAATACTAGCTGACCCGGCGAACTTTGTACCGCCTAAAGTCGATAAATGTAGATAAAAAAAAGAAAAAAAGATAAAAAGTATCCTATGTCCTTCTCCTGGTTCTAAGCTACCTCTCCACCAATTTTCAGCCAAATCAGTTCAGCCGTTCTTGAGTTATAAATAGTGTAACTAACACGACTTCTTTTATATATTATATAGATTCGTGTGGCATATTTCAAAGGCCTTATTCCTTTTAAAATGCTGATTGTTTTAGAAATTTTTCTCTATTATCAAACATGTTTCTTAACATATTATTGTTACTACCTAGAACAGGGCTACTGGGATGCATTGGTATATATTTGAAACCTACAGTTTGAATTTTTCATTGTTGATTTTTGTTTCAAAAACTACTCGAAAATGACAAAATACACGCGGAAAATTAGATTTTCAACCTATTTTCGACTGCACGCAATGAAAGCATGAAATAGCTATGTTACTATCTAGAACTCGGGGAAAAGTATTAATCACTTCAAAAAGTTAAAATTATCAATATATTTGTGATAATAGGAAATTTTAAAAGGAATAAGGCCTCTTAAGCGGTTTACACTCACGTGAAATTGTCAAGAACGGCTCGACATCGAACTCGTATGGAGCTCTTTATCAGGGACTGCTACCCGTACAGCGGCGCGGAAATTTTGTCACTGATTCTTTGATCGGCGCTCCGATCTAATAGCGAGTGCGGACGGCGCGGGGGCGGGGGGTGCTTACATACATCCTCCTAGCCTTTGTCCCATTTTTTGAGAATGAATTCTCAATCGGGGTCGGCTACCTAAATCCCAAGATGTGGCGTAGGCACTAGTTTTTACGAAAGCGACTGCCATCTGACCTTCCAACCCAGAGGGGAAACTAGGCCTTATTGGGCTTAGGTGGTTTCCTCACGATGTTTTCCTTCACCGAAAAGCGAGTGGTAAATATCAAATGACATTCCGTACATAAGTTCCGAAAAACTCATTGGTACGGGCCGGGTTCGAACCCGCGACCTCCGGATTGAAAGTCGCATGCCCTAACCACTAGGCTACCACCGCTTGCAAGCCTGCAACTTGTCTGTCCGGCACTCCAACGTCACTTTAGCCATCTTGCGTGCCATCTGTCACAACGTCAAGGTCACAAGCAACACGTCTCTATGATTGGTCCGTACACACGCACACATACAACCAAAACCGGCTTCATCCCTCGCATATCTGTTGTATGAATACTTTCGTTCTAGGCGTATTTTATTCTAAGTGTCCAATCTTTTATGTTTTCGTTTCTGTTTTCGTCCAAAAGCCATATTTTCGGTTTCGGACGCTTCGGCTTGAGCCGGAGAACAGAAGTCCATGAAAAATGGCGTGTTCAGCCTACTCCGAGCCTAAGATAGACAATTGTTTTTTCTATTTTTTTTAAGGACCTTTATACTACTGTACCTACATATCGGTCCTATAAAACAGAGACTACTTGCATCGTCAACAAAATATAAAGTTAACTACACTAAAAGAAAAACTATGAAACTACTTAAAATACAGATAGACTTATTGATAACAATGCAAATTTTCAAATAGTGTTAATTTTTAACTAATTTCTAGCTAGTCTTGACGAGTAGTTGGTTATTTAAAGAAGAACGGGCAACAATACAAAACTTATCAACTAAAACTTATTTTTATTTCGGACGTTCTGAAAGTAGGTAATATAAATTATTGTTTATATTTCGGATTTCGTCAGCCGGATAATCGCTTCAAGGGGAACTAAATGAAATAACCAAACGCGGCCATGTTTTTCCGCTTTCGAAAAGTTCCTTTTTAAGCGAGCATTCAATAGTGAGCGGATCCGATCCGATGGAATAATAAGTGAACCGGTACTTATTATTTGATTTGCCTTTTCGGTTCATTTTGCTTGGGAATATTTTGTTGTGTTGAGAAATGGAACACAATAGTTATTTGTTATGCAAGGCTGCGAAGTTATTTGGCGCGAGTGTTGAAATTGATAGCTGAGCGAGCGAAGGTATCGAAGATTGTGATTCCTTTCAAGATAGATTCCTGAGCGTACGAGAAGCCAAATAATTTTTCACGACACTGCTCGAAAATGTGGTTATAGATTACCTGAATCCAGTACACAAAACTGCCTATATATGTTCATTTGTAAACTGTATATCTATGTTAGCTCCCAACACGACAACAATGTTGGACCTTACGGTAACAGTTCGTATCTACACTTGAATTTCATAGTAAGATACGACTTTTTAGAAAATATTTCAGACTAATTTTCTCGGCCGGCTTAAACGACAATTTAACCAATCAAAGCTTAATCGTCTGCTGCATGTCAAATTAAATTGACCAATGAGAATGCGTCATTTATGAGGTGTATTTTTTTCTTAAACTTATAAATACCCATAAACGAGTTTATTTTCTTAAGTAAGATAATACTCCTCAGGTTCACTTTTTAATAAGTTTTTGTTAAAAAAGGTTTTACTCTGAAAATCATGAACATTTATATTTTAAAATTAGTTATGGGGCGTAAAACAATTTCCTAATTTCTACAGTTACTAATTTCTCAACAAATAAACAGTTTTCAACAAATAAACGCTTTCAATTACCTAAGTATATAAATATTGAGTTCATATTTTTTTTTATTCGGCTGAAAAGCTATGACTCCATTGCGACGACACGACATGCGATGCGCGCATGCGCTACGGGTCAGCCGGCCATATTTAAAAAAAAAAACAAAATGTATTGTTTAGTAAATATTAAAATTGGTTTTGTAATGTGATAATGTGATTAATTTAATAATGTTCACATTGACTCACGAAATAAATAATATGAGGAACGTATGTTAATATTGCGTACTGTTACAATGACCCTTCAGTGTATAATGTATCGTAGGGTTGTTTACCTGAGTGTAACCTAGACTAAATGTTAAAATGTCTAAATTAAGTTGAAAGTGAGGTAAGTTTGAATATTTTTGATATTTCTTCATAACTGGGTTGAAAATCGTCTTTATGTCGTTTGAATCTGGGAGTACGATCAGCTTTATGTTTATAATAGCCCTGATTTTTACAACTCATTGTTGTAAAAATGCGCCGAGCGCCTGCAATAAGGCGCAGAGTTTAATGAACAATATGAAAAATTCCTATTATAATATATTTGCTCGTGTCGTGAAAAGCACTATGTTTAGTCTCGGCTGAAAGTGCAATAGATTAACTCGTACTATCGAAGGCCTCCCCTGCGGGTCGGCCTTCGAAATTTACTCGTTAATCTATTGCTTACTTTCCAGCCTCTACAACAATGTACTATTGCAGCCATGCGGAACACACAACTTTAAGTTCAATATGGCGAGGAAAATGCGAGATGCAAGAAAAACAAATAAAATATAAAAATAATCATGTTTAATTTGGCCCTCTATATTACTTACGTAATACACTCAAATCTAATCCAAATAAACAAAACAAAAGCACACATATATTTTTTTTTAAATTTACTTGCATCGACCTAGAATTACGATCATTGTGTTCGAAATTGAAATAACTTGCACGCTAGCGGATAAAATAGGCTTTTGCAGGTTTCACGAGTGAGTGACGTGAAAGCGGGTTTTCTTAAACATGAAATGTCGTCATAACGTGCGTTATAACAGGCTTCGAAGTATCACGTTTCGGGCGGAACAACTCGAGAGAACTGTAATGGAATTACCTACAAAATTGAAGGGCTAAACCGGGAACATTTATTTTTAAACATGGCATCTGTGTAAATGAACAGGCTAAACAGCTTAATTATATATATTGTTTATTGGTGTATTTCTTATTTCATTGCAAAAAACACTATACATAGCCTTGAAGACCTACTCACCCGGCAAGCCCTTGATTCCCGGCGTAATGTACGTACAAGTACTAGTATTGTACTAAAAATAAAACTTCAGGCTATCAAGAACATTCACTCAAAATATCATTGCTTTGTTTATCCATTTAAGCCCTCCGAGCGACACTATTCCAAACACGAAAGTATTAGGGAGCTCGCACACGGCGGTTATCGTAGAGATGCAGTCGCGCGATTCTCGAACGCCATCACAAAATAAGGTTGGCCCATTTAGATCTGTCTGTATGGGAGTCTTAAGCTATAAGACATACGAAGATCTGTTCTTAGGAACCATGTCATCGATTTTAATAAAAAGAAAAACTGCATTCATACATTTAAAAAAAACCTGTACTCATCTCAGGAATCGAACCCGGATTCTTCGAGAAATAAATTAAAGAGTATGAAAACAATGTATTTTATTCATTTTAGACATCATGTTTCACAGTAAAATTGACTGCTTAAGACCTACACAATTGATATCTAAGTAGAAATAATGTTAGTTTTATTTTTCACTTCGTCCGGGTTCGATTCCCGAGCTGAGTACAGGTTTTTAGGGTTCCGTAGTCAACTAGGAACCCTTATAGTTTCGCCATGTCCGTCTGTCCGTCTGTCCGTCTGTCCGTCCGTCCGTCCGCGGCTTAGCTCCTGGATCATTAGTACTATAAAGCTGACATTTGGTATGAGTATGTGTATGTATAACGCCGACAGAACGATAAAATAAAATAAAAAAAAAAAATTTTTTTTTCGGGTACCTCTCGGACACCTAAAGTGGGGGTGATTTTTTTTTTCTTTTTAACACTGGTGTGTGGGGTGTCGTTGAATAGGTCTTGTAAAAATAATAGGGGTCTTCTAACATTATTTTTTGATAAAGTCAGCAGTTTTGTAAATATTAGATCCGAAAACAAAAAAAATAGTGCCCCCCCCCCCCTCTAACTTTTCAACCACGAGCCAAAAAAATCGAAAAAATTCATGTTTATGAGGCCTTATAAGTACTTTCAATGAAAACTATATTGAACAAAATCGGTCGAACCGTTTTTGAGTTATCACCAAATTTCATATTTTTTCTTTAAAAGGTCGTAAGTTGACTTCCAGAAGGTAATAAGTGATTACAGTTTCTAGGGCGTTTACGACCTTTTTATAGAGCTTAAAATCTTTTTTAACGTAAACCTCGGGCTTAAAACAGCAGTTTATTGTGGAGGATGAGCAACTACGGAACCCTACACTGAGCGTGGCCCGACATGCTCTTGACCGGTTTTTTTATTTAATTTATGAATGCAATTTTTATTTTCATTATAATCGATGACATGGTTCCTAAGGACAGATCTTCGTATGTCTTATAGTTCCAGACTTTCCCATACAGACCGATCTAAATGGGCCACCCTGTATAGCGTAGCAAGCGGCGGTCCGGCCCACGGATAGTGCCGCTACAAACAGCTTTCATATGGCAATAATGAGTATACGTCATATTTGCATTATTAAACGTCAGTCATTATCAATATTCAAAACATTGTTTACCAAATGCTGCTTAATCCTTCGTAAAAACTGAATCCTTTTGAAAAAACTTGACTTTCATCACTGTGGATAGTTTTGGCCTTATTATTCAAAAAATACTTGAAATTGCGGAATATTTAGTCCTGTTCCCTCTTTGTTTACATCAATGATATTCACTGACTTTCAACGTTATCAGTAACCAAACATTTGTCCTCGCCAGTAAAATAATTTGGTATCACTAAAAATCCGCAATTTGGCGTGGGTTGTAAAACCCCTTGCAGGGCTTTACTTACTAAGGAGAAAAACAATTAAACTTATTTTTTTATTTTTTTTTATCTAATTATTTTTATTAACCTATTGAACGCTTTTCCTCCCATGTACAAAATGTAGCTTATACGCCTATAGTTGAAAAAAAATTGGGCAAGTGCGAGTCCGACTCGCGCATGAAGGGTTCCGTACCGTAATCTATAACAAGTTAGTTGTATGGGAGCCCCCCTTAAATATTTATTTTATTTTATTTTAGTATTTGTTGTTATAGCGGCAATAGAAATACAGCAGCTGTGAAAATTTCAACTGTCTACCTATCACCGTTCTTGAGATACAGCCTGGTGACAGACGGACGGACGGACGGACGGACAGTGAAGTCTCAGTAATAGGGTCCCGTTTTTACCCTTGTGTACGGAACCCTGAAAAGAAAGAGCGAAAATATACCGTATCTGTCAGCGGGGAAAATTGCTTTAACAGCGTCCGCCATTACCCACTTGGTCGTTGGCGTGGTAGGCACGACAGCACACGACCACTTTAGTAGCTCTTGGCGTTCAAATGGTTATCGATTCTCAACATAATATGATTTTGACGATCATAAAGTCTGAATGTTTTACGGTAGATGGCGCTACAATGCACCTTAAGGCCTGCAGAAGCAACTGGTTGAAAAAATCTATGGCTCGCATCAGGTTCAGTGGTCCAATAGGTAGGACGCCCGTGTTGGCCCGGAAAGCCGTTGGAGATGCAGGTTCGAACCCTGCCTGTGGTACAAAGTCCATACTAAATCCGTCTTAGTAATAGTCCGACTGTATGATTTACTGTGCTGTGACCAATCACTAATCGCCTGCGCTCTTTTAGAATGTGTAATTTTCAAATGGATTTTTTAATCACCAATTTGGATTATATTCGAAAATGTAAAAATCCATACTAATATTATAAATGCGAAGGTGTGTCTTTCTGTCTGTTACCTCTTCACGCTTAAACCGCTGAATCAATTTTGATGAAATTTGGCATAGAGATAGTTTAAGACCCTGGAAATTATACCTAAAAAGATTGAAAAGTGAGTGAACATTTCTGTTGGGGTGCGGTGACCCTGTAGGAAATGTAATTATTAGACCAAAAGCACAATTGCTCTTACATTTGCTTAGGCGCTTTTAATAATCCCTTTTATCAAGTTCCACGCGTACGTAGTCGCGGGCAAAAGCTAGTGTGGTTATATATCCTTTTTTATCTTTTTTCGGATTATATCGGAAAAACATCTGGTCAAAAACATTCAACGTTGTCAAATCGCTTCAAAAAGCCGTGTGCGGATTCCCTTACAGTCAAAATCCTGGGATATTTTCTCTGTATCTCAAAGAGGACCGAGCCCTCAGGATATTATCAGCCCCTATTAGTTTCGGCTTAAATCACAAACTGGAATTATTATCACATTAAACAATTCACGGGTCTCTAGAAGAGTACCCCCTTTATCATTAACAAGAGTATCTCTTCAATTTGGGCGGGTAAAGTAGACATTCGGTTGGGAGGAGAGTGGTCAGTGAGAATGAAGCGGTGGTTTAGTTACATTTATAATTCTGTGCTTACCTACTTTAGAAGACCGCAGGTTCGAGGATTAGTCTTCTTATTTTAGGGCTCCGTATCCAAAGGGTAAAAAAACGGAGGACTGTCCGTCTGTCTGTCTGTCTGTTTGTCTGTCCATCTGTCTGTCCGTCTGAACCGTGAACCGTGATAGCTAGTTGAAATTTTCACAGATGATGTATGTCTGTTGCCGCTATAACAACAAATACGAGGGGCACACCGAAATGATCGGGAATAGAGTACTTTAAACTGAGTTACATTAAATCCTTTTTTGTCACATGCATACTGGCGACTTACAATCACGATGCCGTTTTTACAATTTAAAAAAAGAACGATATATTTTTTTAATTCCATTTTTAAATTGACAACTCGATGAACAAAATGGAGCTGACGCGTGAAAATTTTCGTGCAATTATTTACCATAACTTTCGTCGTGGCTTATCTCCAGATGAATGTCGCAATGAGCTTGTTACTATATACGACATTGAAGCACCTAGTCAGACGACAATATATCGGTGGTATGCTGAGTTTCGACGGGGTCGTGCCTCTCTTGGCACCGTACCTTCATCAGGTCGGCCGAAAACGGCGGTTTCGCCTGAAAACATCGCGGCTGTGGAAAAACTACTAAAAGAAGATAGACATGTGACATACGAGCAGATTCGGGCAACCATAGGCATTGGAATGACTGCAATTCACACTATTTTGCATGGTGAATTGGGTGTCAGAAAATTGATTTCCCGATGGGTACCCCATAATTTGTCTGAAGAGCAAAAGGCGGCTCGTGTTGATTGGTGCCGATCTATTCTGAAATGCTACAATGGAGGAAAGTCAAAAGCCGTTTATAATATGGTCTCGGGTGACGAATCCTGGATTTATTCTTATGAGCCTGAAAGAAAGCACCAGTCGGCAGTATGGGTCTTCGATGACGAGGTCAAACCAACGAAAGTTGTGCGTTCTCGAAGCGTGTCGAAGAAGATGGTGGCTTCGTTCGTCTCAAAAAAGGGGCATGTTGCCACAATTCCTCTAGAAGAACAAAGAACCGTTACCGCTGATTGGTATATCACAGTTTGTTTGCCGGAGGTGCTGGCCGAACTTCGCCAAGGGAACCCGAGACGCCGCGTCATCTTACACCACGACAATGCGAGCTCCCACACCGCCCACAAAACAACTAAATTTTTGAACGACGAAAACGTTGAGTTGATGTCCCATCCTCCATACAGCCCTGACCTGAGTCCAAATGATTTTTTTACGTTCCCTAGAATTAAAGATTTATTGCGTGGTCAGCGGTTTGAGAACCCAGAAGCCGCTGTGGAAGCCTATAAATCGGCCATTTTGGCAATGCCTACTTCAAACTGGAATTATTGTTTTAATGACTGGTTTAAAAGAATGCAAAAGTGCATTGAATGTAACGGAGAATACTTCGAAAAACAATAAAATATAATTTATGTATATAGTGCACATAGTTTTTTAAATTCCCGATCATTTCGGTTTGCTCGTATTAGAAACAGAATAAAATAAATAATTAAGTGGGGCTCCCATACAACAAACGTGATCCGTTAACGTGAGCGTTAACTTTGCACCTCATTCATTACCAAAAAGATAATTAAAATGTTTATCAATACCCATATAGTTAAATTAATTCAATTATGTTATAATAAGTTCAGATACTAAAAAGAAATACCTACATTACTATTGATTACCTACATTACATCATAGCTAAACAGGGTGGTTTTCAACCCACGACAAAACGATTTATATGGAGTACATGCACATTGGCTCTGTGTGGGTGAGCTCGGGAGCGCTCAGTGCCGGCTCACCCACACAGAGCCAATGTGCATGTACTCTACTCAGAGAAATGCAAGGGCATAGCAATGTCAAAGGGCATACATTATTAAAATTACTTATACACATTTACACTATAATTTATAATAAAAAATGATTACACGCTAACTTTAACTAATCATTTGCTATAAAACATCGTTAAAATATTAATTTAGACTGTAAAGAGTCATAAAAAACAAGTTCATAGTTAAGGGCTTTAATTAAAACAAAACTACATTGGTTCCTTTGTGTAACGATAGTTCTTTTGTGTCAGTAACTTTCGTAACACAAAAGACGCGATTGTAATTTTCTTTTTATTAAGCCTTAACTAATGTAAAGCCTGACCAGAAATATATGAGGATGCGCCATATTGCGGAATTTCATTGGAACTAACTTCTTACATTGGCAATGATTTTTTGATGGTTGTCAACAATCTCAATGTCATTCGTGATGGTTTCTTTACTAAGTTTCTTTATAAGACAAATATTTAAAATTATCCAAAGAAAATGCCGAAAACCATTCACAGTCGTTAACGTAAGATTATAAATAAAGTGTACACATGTGTCTACTACATGAACAACAGTCAGGAAAAGAATGCATTTCATTAAATTATATTGCGAGGTTAATATAGTGGAACTGACAGGTATTTAAAAACGAATGTCGAACGAATTATAGTGGGTTCCGATTGGTTGCAAAATTGTTACCATATAAATCTTATAAATAGCGCCCTCTTGACAATCCTCATATATTTCTGGTCAGGCTTTACATGTTTTTTGAAAATGACTCTAAAAGTCTAAAAGCATTTGTTTACTAAAAACAACTTGAGCATTTGGTTTTATGTGTGCGTGTCTACGAACATTCACAGCAGACGTGTTGCTTGTGACATTGAAGTACAGTCGCCATCAGACATATCGCAGCATATAAGGCGTTCATAAATATATGAACATGCACTGTAACGCCCAGTTAATAAGAGTTGTGTTCACATATTTATGAACGCCTTATATGCTGCGATATATCTGATGGCGACTGTACCTACACGGACGAAAGTTTGAAATCCAGGGTCCAATGCAGAAAACTAGATTTCAAGCGCTGCCTAGGTTTCTAGGCGTATTTGGGTCAATCAACTTTTTTCTGTTGCTTGGTGCCATGGTGATGTCCCTTGGGTTACTCTTTAAAACTACGGTTTTCGGCGGCAATATTCAACAAAAATGATGTAATTGCCCATTCTTATTTGAATATTTCTTGAAAATTACAATATTATATATAAATTATCAACACTTTTCTGAGAAGTTTAATCACCATTGTCTCCTGGGTGACGGGATAGAATTAGGTACAACAAGAAAAAGTTGATCCACCCATTTATTCTAATTGCGGCTCCACACTAATATGCACTGAAAAAAATTGCCAGTGAATCCTACTGTCATTACTTGACATTTAGCAGACCTAACTGCAACAACAGTTAGTTAGGCTTACTGAAATATCAATAGGATTCAATGGCTATTTTTTTCAGTGTGATAGTGTGGAAGGGCAAATCTGCGGAAACTCATGCTTCGGCCAACTTCGGCCAACAGGGTAAGGTCAGCAGTATTCTAATCCTCGATTCTGTTAGCAACAGGGTGGAGCCAGGTACGGAGTTCAAGAAGCCAGAAGACGAGGTGAACGAGTACCTGATGAAGGCAATCGACGCCAGGTCCATCGACCGGCTCCGGGCCGAGCATTGCCGGCCCTTCACCCTGACTTTCCGTAACCAGGAATTGGAGACCAAGGTAAACGGTTTATCATCAAATTGTCGACACTCACTTCGTCAAATTTCACTTCAAAGTCAACGTTTCACGTATTTACATTCCGTCGGCAATTCAGCTCGTGGAATGATCATTACAAGTAATTTTAAATCGAGTATTTTTACTTGTCGGATTCATTACGTAGTTGTATTATGTCATGGAAAACGTTTTGTGGTTTATTGTTTCAAGTATTTTTGAATTAACATACAAAACATACAAACAATCGTCGAATGTATTGATTAGCGAAGTTTTATTTTCCACTCGAAATATACCTCCGCGGCTCGCTCGTCGTCGTACCAAACCTACGCCAAGTCGGACCGGCCTTAAGGCGAAATAGGTTATGTTAGGATTTTTCGACCACTCGATATCGAAATTCTTTGTAATGTTCTAATAAAATTTCGAACAAATGAAATTCGTTGTTTTGTTATTCTGCCATTTAAAATTGACACATAGGTAATGAATCATTTGCCAAATAATATTCCCTGAACAGTTATTATAAAATAATAAAAATTTGAATGATCTGGTCATGAAATAAAATTAGACCAAACAATAATTCAACTTGAAACGTTTTCGATAAAAGGAAAAAATTCGACGAAACGTTTGTCGACAAAACAAGGGACACCGACACCCCCAAGGTAAACATTGACAAACAATGGGTTTGTGTTGAATCTAAAATTTTCCATAAAAACCATTCGGTTCGACCGCGACACGCTACACCGTCTACCACTGTTATTTTTCAACCAATTGTGGCCCTTTCCTTTTAATTTCTTTTTTCATATTATGATAAATAAATTGATAATTTCAAACAATTTTTTAGAGTGAATAATACATTTATTTTATTTATTTATTTAAACTTTATTGCACAAAACAAAAGTCAGTACAAATGGCGAACTTAATGCCTAATGGCATTCTCTACCAGTCAACCATAGGGCCAAACAGAGATGCTTAAAGTGGATGCAGAGTCGAAAATTAATCGTTCGGAAAGCATCTAAGATACATTTCCCTGAGTTCTAAATAGTATGCATCTATTTCATGCTTTCATTGTCTGCAGTCGAAAATTTTATCAATTTCAAGTAGTTTTTTAATCAAAAATTCAAAGTATTATAAATAAATAAATATCGGACAACCTCACACAAATGGATCTAGTCCCAAATTAAGCTCAAGAAGGCTTCTGTTATGGGTTACTAGAACGATGAAATGTATATACGTACTTATATAGATAAATATATACAAAAAAAAATTAGAACAACCATGACCCAAGCACAAATATTCGAGTTTATCACACAAATATTTGCCCTGGCCGGGATTCGAACCCGGGACCGCCGGTATAAGTATAGGTATCAAATATACACGAATAATAAATTGCAATAGGCCTATAAGTAGTGACATTGATAATATGTTAAGAAACATGTTTGATCAATGATCATAGAGAAAAATGTCTAAAACAATCTGCATTTTTGGGATAAGGAGAGCCTTAAGATACGATGACAAAAACTCAGATAAAGGTAAAGAACACCCAAAATCTTAAACGGAAAGGTTTGTTATAAAAATAAAATATCTGACCGTTGCTAACTTAAATTGCTCTATAACTTCACGATTGAATTTGCCCCAAACTTCAGGAAGTCTTTGAAATGTACCGGAAACGGTCTGTAATATGATTACAGCTTAGTTTCCAAAGTATGCGATTTCGACTGGTTGGGGCGACCAAGTTACGTACTGATTTGGTGAATTATTTATTACTAGCTGTGCCCCGCGGTGTTACCCGCTCATCCCACGGGAACACTAAATTTATTCGGGATGAAAAGTATCCTATGTCCTTCCCCGGGACTGAAACTATCTATATACCAAATTTCATCTAAATCGGTTCAGCGGTTTAAGCGTGAAGAGGTAACAGACAGACAGGCAGACAGACACACTTTCGCATTTATAATATTAGTATGGATTAGTATGGATATGGATGTTGATCGATTTTCAACTATCTGTCGTAGTATTCTTATGGTCTGTGGTCGTAGTATTGACGGCATTAGAGATCTGACGACGCGGTTGGCGCAGCGGTTAAGTAACTGCCTACTGAGCCGACGGTCCTGGGTTCGAATCCCGGCAAGGGCAAATATTTGTGTGATGAACTCGAATATTTGTGCGTGGGTCATGAATGTTATTTGTATTTAAGTATGTATTTATCTATATAAGTATGTTTATTGTCGTCTAGTGTCCATAACACAAGCCTACTAGAGCTTAATGTGGGACTAGATTGATTTGTGTGAGGTTGTCCGATATTTATTTATTTTATTTAATAATACCGGCACGTTTAGCATAACTTAGACATGCGACTCTTTGTCCCGCGACAAACACTACCTGTCCCTTTTCTTTTAATACCTTGCGAGCATGACAGGTGACGCTAAGGCGCGCGACAAGATATACTAGCCCTGGAATTATTACAGAGTACTTCTATTAGATGCCAGTTTCCTATTACGGTTTATGAGATGCCTGGTGACAGAGACAGACAGACGGACAGATGGAAAACGGAGTCTTGTTAATAGGGTGCGGAACCCTCCTTAAGTTAGGGACCACATTTGGGTCATTGTCAGTTCAAAAAACAAAAGTTGTCTCTTCGAGTCTTCGGTGGCCAATGGTTAACAGCGTATGTGCATAGAAGTTATGTTTTTAACACGCAAGCCCATAGAAAGGGAAACTTCGTTTATGCTAATATAATTTTGATCGGAAAACTAGGCCTAAAGTCCTTAACTTTGTACGTGTCCACCGAAAAGACGCGAACCTTAATGACCCATTTGCGTAGCACATTGTTAGGCTGGCTGTTAAGCGGAGCGGAATTAACCAATCAGGTTTCGTCTTTCTGAAGCCCATAATAAGTGTATTTAAATGTGAGCAGAGATTTCTCGTGGCACTTTTGAGCTGTCATAGGGACTTCTCATTTATCGACTTACGGTTAACATATTATATCGATACATTAAAGAACACAACATATTAAGAAGATTAAAAGTAGATGCAAACATCACGCGGTCTTATCGCTAAAGAGCAATCTCATTCTGATAACTTTTGAGTAATAGAAATGTCAATAAGTAGTTAATAGTTTTACATATAAAGTCAGGCTCACAGAGCTACTAGTTTATAAGGAACAAAAAAATATTATCATTATTATAATTCCTATTTAAAAATTCCAATATATTGTTATCCAAAGGTTATCTCAAAGAGATCGCTCCTTCGCTCTAAAGTCTGACTACTAACTATACTCTATCATTTTTTTTATTTTTTTTTTATTTATTGATATTATACATGTATATCGGAAGTCGATAAACGAGAAATCTTTATGACAGCTCAAACGTGCTACGAGAAATCCGGTACCTGAATATGAGCTCCGCACCGCTCCGCTTTTGTGGAAAGGCATCATTACTAAATATCGACCTCAATGTGAAAAAGAAACAAAAAGAAAAAAGGAAAAAATACTAATAAATGTGATGATTAATGCTGGACTGAAAAGTCATAGAACTTTACGACAGAACTTTATTCTGCAAGTAGGCCACAAGGGCTCTTTTACATGTCTGAGTCTACCGGCATTTCAGAAGAGGAGACCACTGTTGAGAAGAAAGGCCGAAAGAAGCTCAACAGTTAGTCATTTACTTTTCGACAAGTAACAAGTTACTTTTCGGCCATCGCCATTTTGCGGATTTTTAGTGGTACCAAATTAATATTTTACTGGCAAGGATCACTTTTTGGTAACAAACGTTGGATTCGCTAAATTCGCTAGGTTATTTGTGTGCGAGTGCCTAACTGTTGAACTACTGCCCTACGGCGTACAAATAAACTATATTTTTTATTTATTTTTCATAGATAAACTCTACTAGTATTTACTGGAATGTATTTACGGGATCTTCTACGTCACGCCACAGATAAGCTAAACACAAAAATGGCGGACGGCGTTGTTGATGAAATTTTTATTTTTAATTAATCATATTTAGCTTTCTGGCTCTTAAAAAAATACAATATCTTGTGCTAGTAAACTATTAACCAATTCAAATTTATCTCTAAAACTAGTCTATTGAATTACCCAACACGAGGTTTAGTCAACCAAACTTAACAAAGTGACAAAGTAGCAGATTTTAAGAGGCCTTTTATTCCTTTTAAAATGCTGATTGTTTTTGACATTTTTCTCTATGATCAAACATGTTTCTTAACACATTATCGATGTTACTACCTAGAACAGGGCAATTGAGATTTATTGGTATATATTTGAAACCTACAACAGTTTAAATTTGTAATTGATAATTTTTGTTTCAAAAACTACAAAAAATTGGCAAAATTCACGCGAAAAATTAGTTTTATCAACTTATTTTCGACTGCACGCAATGAAAGCATGAAATGAAAAAATAATATTTACTTCAAAAAGTTGGTTGAAGTTATCAATATAAGTATATGTCATAATATGAACAAAAATACATTTAAAAGGAATATAAAGCCTCTCAAACAGAAGTAAGAACCAAGTAGTCCCGTCTGGCGGAGTCATGGTCGACTTTGACTTTGTCGTCCACTTAAGTAATTATAATTATCTAGATATAATAATTAATCACCATAATTATGTTACGACAAAGCGGGTGTCAGGTGCTCAAGCTCATTATACAAATTATGGGGGCCGTTAAGTTAGGCCGCTTGTGCACTGTCCTATTTGGAAATTTTGTCCGATTCAGTCGGAGCTATTTTTGTTTTTTTTTTTTTCGTTTTTATTATTTAAATAGTAGAGGATACGAACTAGAAACAACGTTCAATAACAACAACGTTTAATATCAAATTTAGTTTGTTAGAGATCGCCTTTTAGCGATAAGGCCTTTTGCCTACCATTGATTGTTAAATTAAGGTTTCAAGTGTATTTTTCTTATTTGTGTACAATAAAAAAAATGTATTACATTGCATTGCATTGTATGTACTGTACTCCAACCCGTATACTCTAAAGTTGCCTTAAGTTTTGTATGTAAAAATATAATTTAATTGGTAGTATAAATTGAAGCAACTAAATTTTATAACTTTTTCTGTATCTTGTCCTTTTTAGAGAATATTTGAGACGTCAGTCGTTGTTTTATTTTTCTTCAGTGTGTGTTCCAAGTTTATTTTCATATTCACTAAAATCAAAATGAACGATAGTCTCCGAAATAACACATACAAAAGTAATGAGGAAAAGCATCAAAAAGTGTCTTCATCGATACAGGAACCTAACTGTCACTTCCAATTCGATGTCTGCTAATATGAGACGAAAGCCGGCTATCAGCTGATGTTAATGACTCTTTCTCTTTCCCTCAGTACACGGCTGAGACAGACAGGCTGCTAAAGGTGTACTTCAACTGCTCGCTCGTGGTATATGTGGTGATGACTGTCGTCCAGCTACTCGTGTTCAGCGTGTAAGTACAAACAATAGGGGTGTACACATTATTTTGAAGATATTTATCGATGTTTATATAAAAGCGAAAAAGATATTTTTTCTCAAACATGCAATGATATTATAACGTGCGTTATAACAGCTAGGCTTCGAAGTAACACGTTTCGGGCGGAACAACTCGAGAGAACTGTACAGAAATTTCATACAAAAATGAAGATCTAAGCCAGGAAGTAATTTAATTTAAAAATGGTGTCTGCGTTCATGAACAGGCTAAACAGCTGTTAGTTTTTTTGAGTGTTGTATTTTTTATTTCGTTGCACATGTTTGAGAAAATCACAATGCGTGCCTAGCCGTGAAAAGGGACTATCCGGCCTCTCTAAGGTCGGTTGTCTATACCTACTCCGCAAAGCTCTTCTTTCCCGGCGTCTGCACTAATGTACTATTTTTATGGTTTAAGGAGGATTTGGACCCACGTCCCCACGACTTTCCGGGCCAGACGGGGGTATTACCAATTATGCTATCAAAGCCGCTAGCCAAAGCATCGAATTTTTCAACCAGTTGCTTAATTTCTACATGCCTTAGGCTGCGGTTCCACTAGAGCTTCTGATATACGTGTTACACGCGGAACCGTAGCTCCGTGTTCTTAGCACCGGCGGTCCTAAGATCCCGTACTACACGGACAAGTCAAAGATACGTAGCCGTGTCTGGGTTCGGCTACGGATCGGCGGATCTCGGCTCCACTCGGGTATTGAATCAATCCGATGACATTTAGAGGTTGCTCAAAATGTAGCAATTTTCGTATAGAAAATTGTATGGAACAACTTTCCACTTTCTATGTGGCAAAGGACATTGAAAAGTTATAAAATTGTCATGTCGTCAACTATTGCAAGCGATTAAATGATATTCTTTATTATCATCTTTCGGTTTGTTTTCAAAATGCAATTTAAATGAACATAAGAAATTTGTCTCACATTAGAGCGACCTATAAACCATTCCCAAATTAATTTTAATTTGGTACAATGATTATTAATTAATAACAAATTAAAATTAGCCATGTGGAGCTAGGATTTAATGTCCTTTTTTTCTCCATACAACTGTGGGCTACCCTAGTTATTTATGAGTATATCGAAAAGACGTGTTTTCCTACTTGGTACGAAACTCCGCAGAGGTGTGACATCAAAGTTTAGTTGGAATTTGTTGAGAGTTTCTGACATAACTTCCGCATTTTCTCTTCCGCACCGATGCGCAAAATGCGTATTTTCGTAGAATTAACTTTCCGCCGACGTGTACTAAAACTAACATTTACCTACCACTAGTGTCTGTGAGCTGTAACTGTAGACCTTTTTAACGTCATCAGAAGGAATTTAACGTAGTCGTCATCCTAATAGGGGATTCGAGTGAAGTTTCATTATAAAACATATTGTAGTTATATGATTAACATTAGCTCAACGTTTCATGTCATGAAACAGAGAAAAAAAAAGTTTTTTTTATATGTGACTTCAAAGGCACGCAAAATTTATGTTTCTTTTTATCCAAAACATATTTTGAAATTATTTTCGGAATCCTCATAATTTAACAAAACGATAATTGATGACAACCATGAACTTAAACGCACTTTTTAACTGTGAAAATGGCAAATTACTTTACCATCACGACTCGATTACAAATACTGGTACCCATAACATAACACATGATGATTTTTAGCGCGTAGAAATGAACAAGTTTGACGTCATTTCTGACTTTTAGAGCAGTCTAAGTGTAGTAAGTCCCATATAGATATTTGATCCTAATAAAAAATAGAACCGGTGATCATCGTCAAAAAAAATTTTTCATCTTGCCTATATAGTTTTTTTTCTCAGGAACATCGTGGGCATCATTGCAGTGGCCTTCTGCGGATCGGTAGTGCTGCTAGCTCACTACGCTGTCCTCTGCGTGAGTTACAAGGTATGGCTTCAAGAGAATAATCGCCTGGGGACAACGAAAAGTCACTAAAATTTCTGTCACTGCTCTTCTATACCTCGTATCTAGTAAGTAGATTGACACTGAGATCCGAGTTTTGTTTTAAATATGTATTTGTTACTTCGTGAGTTTTGCATGTCAACAGATGATTATCATGCGCCGGCCCATGGGATGGAACGAACACTCTGAGAGGCCTTATATATATTTTTTATATTATGACAAATATATTGATAATTTCAACCAACTTTTTGAAGTGAATACTTTTCCATGATTTCTAGGTAGTAACGTAGCTATTTCATGCTTTTATTGCGTGCAGTCGAAAATAAGTTGTAAAAACTTTGTCGCGAGAATTCTACCACTCTAGAGAATCTAGGTAGTAACATCAATAATATGTTAAGAAACATGTTTGATAATAGAGATCTGATAAACTTGAATATTTGTACTTAGGTCATAATTGTTCTATGTATTTAACTATATATTTATCTATATAAGTATGTTTATCGTTGTCTAGTACCCATTACATGAGCCTTCTTGAGCTTAATTTGGGACTAGATCGATTATTATTTATATTTATGAGCGTCTTTACTTCTTTTAGATCTTTCCAATTTATAAATTTCACTGTGTTTCATTTGATTAACTCCAGAAAATATAAGTATTGATAACTCAAACCAAATTACTCGATGATTGAAAACAACGTCTTTACAAAATTAATGCGCAAACAGGGGGGAAGAATGAGGAGCAATGAAAACCGCAAAAACTTTCATATATTTTTCATTGTAAAAAGTATTGTATGGACCTAAGGCTTATCCAAAAGCGGAGCGGGGAAAATGAACCAATCAGGGTGCTTCTCCACTGATACGAACGATGCGGAGACGTGCGGAACTGCGGAATCGACCAATCACAAAAATGAAGTGGAGCTGAGATACAGATTTCAACTCATCTCACGGTTTAGAGGCACCCTATGTCTCTTTCTTTCAAGAAATGCATTTAAATCTGAGAAATGTGATTGATTGGTGCATTTTCATCTTCGCTCCGTTTCCGTGAACAGCCAACCTAAGGGTGCTGGGCTCCTGGAGCGGAGCCTTGCGGAAACGACCAATCACTTGAGGTGAATCAGAATCTCAGCTCCAGTACACTTTTGTGATTGGTCGACGCACGTCCGCTCCTCCCTGCTTCAGTGTAGACGCACCCTCAGGGGACAAGTAATACCTCAAATGTCCAGTGAAATAACGTGGCTATTTCTCTTCAGCACGCCGGCGCCCGGTTCCGCAGCTTCTCGCTGAAAGTACACTCCAACAGAACCCTCGCGCAAGGCCTCTCGTTCGCACTACTCAGCGCTGTACTACTGCAACTACAGGTGATCACGGTAAGTCTATAGCAACTGTCACCAAATGTCTGGCGATACGTGGTAGTGGTTTAGCAGTACGCCAGCGCCGCCGCTTCTAGTAGAGTACACTCCAATCGAACCCTCGCGCAAGGTCTCTCGTTCGCACTACTCAGCGCTGTCCTGCTACAGCTACTCACAGTGTGCCTATAGGAGTCACCAAAGGCCTGAGGGTCTGGCGACACGTGATAGTGGTTTAGCAGTATACGCCAGCAGCCAGCTCCGTCGCTTATAGCAGAGTGGACACTTCAACCGAACCCTGGCGCAAGGCCTCTCGTCTCTGTCCTGCTGCATCTGCTCAAGGTATATCTATCTATAGCAGGAGTCACCAAAGGTCTGGTGATACGTGGTATTGGTTTAGCAGTACGCCAGCGCCGCCGCTTATAGCAGCGGTACACTTCAACCGAATCCTCGCGCAAGGTTTCTCGTTCGCACTACTCATCACTGTCTTGCGGCATCTACAGCTGCTCACGGTAAGTCTATAGCAACAGTCACCAAAGGAAGTGTGTGATAGTGATATATGCAGGCTGTCAGAGTACGATTCCGTCGCTTTTTGCAACGCGTCCACTCCAAACGAACTCTCACGCAAGGCTTCTCGTTCAGACTGCTGGTCGCGGTACAGTACCCCTACTATGAGTTAACGTGACCGTACTCGCAAGCGACAGCGTAAACGATTTGTATGGAGAATAGTACAACGCCCCTAGCGGTTACTTTGTAGAACTACAATTCTCCATGCCAATCCTTACGTAAGATACTGCTTCAGCTGGAACTGGTTACGGTGAGTCCGTGAGTTGTGATGGGTTGTTCTATAACATGGGCGACAAAACTACAGCCCATAAATGAAATTTTATAAGTATTATACAAAGGTTACTCCAAAAGTGAAGCACCTAATAGGAGTGAAATGGCATCAAATGGTGCTTACGCTATTTGCAACGCTTTTATAGATCTGCAGAAAGTTGTAATTATTTGATAGTTTGTGTTTGCTGACCCCTTTTCTAATTGAAATATTAACTCTTGACTACAATTTTGATGAAACTTATTAAATAACACAATGCAGACATTACAATTCATATTTTACATGGTATTTCACGTCTGTGTTTGTTTTACAGGCTCTGAATACATCGGCGATCCCGACGACCCAGCTCAATATGGAGGATGTCTTTTGCCCGTATTCCATGAACGAGGTAATGGGTCATTCTTCGAGAAAGCGATTTTTGCCTTATTCCTCTGTCATTTTTTATTTTTGAAATTTGACCTATAAGGACATACTCCTGTGAAAATAGATTTATTTTTAGACATAATTATGGTTCTGGCCCACATTTTTGTGAACTCATTCATAAAATAAATTCATTTTAATTTTTGGGTCCAGAGGAATAAGAAATTAAGGTCCATAGGAATAAGAAAAGTCAGAATAGGTTAACAAAAATATTTAAAAAACCGTATATTTATAAAACATATATTATACTTTTGTTCACAAAATAATTAAAAAAATACATTTATAAATTTACACTACAGATTTGTCAAAAATTAGTGTGACAGAAAGACGAACAGACATACGAGTCAAAGTTCCGTTTTTTTACTAAGGTACTCTAAAACATAGGAAATCACTTGATAACCTACTCTTCTTTTTGAAACTCAGTTAAGAAAAACAAGAAAAACTTGGAAAATTCTTATTCCATTGTCCAAAAATCCATAGGAATAAGGGACAGAGGAATAAGAAATTATCGAAAAAAAGCCAATGATTCATAATGTGTATATACAACGCAGCTGTCGTTAATAATATGAAAAGATAGTACGTAAAGCAGTTAATTAAGCAAAATAGTAAAATTTTAACAGTTATACAAATCGAAAAAAAACGAACAGAGTAATAAGAATGGTACCTGAACCACGGACAGAGGAATAAGATATTTACCTTCGTAACTCCGGAGCCACGTGCAACAGCCGACACGTCCACCTTCGTACACGTTCCGAGCGCGACTGATTTACTGCCCGCGGGGCAAGTTTGTCTACAATCTTCAATACGTTTACGATACAGGCGAATAAAACCCGCGCCAGAGAAATAAGAATTTTGTCGCGGACACATTTTATTTCCTAAATTTTAAATACAATATTATAGATAAAAAAATACTTGTTAAATTTTAGTAATATAATAACTAATAATGTATGCATGTAGTCAATCAAAATATTCGTTAAGTTGACTGAATTGAAGTTGTCATCACATGTTTTGAGAAAAATGGAGAACGGACACGACAGAGTAGTAAGAATAACGGATATTTTTTTTATATATAAAAAATGTGAATGAGTTTATACTATTACCGATCGAAATCCCAGTCGACTACAGATATAAAGTATCTCTGAAAAAAAGATCAGGCTTTTAAACTAAAGTTTTCAGTGAAATAAGCCCCCGGACATCGAAAATTAGGGTCTCGGAGAATCACCCTAATATTTCTTATTTTAATCAAGTTCTAGTCGAAGGACATTCTCGAATTTTCTCAATTAGCAATCAGATTTTAACGTGACGTCATGGAAAAAAAATTTAGGACACCTTTTTTATCCTTCACATTGAAATTGCTATCGATTCTGAGTGTGCTAGATCCAAAAACGTCAAGTTCTGAAAAAACAGGGGGATTCGGGTTTTTTTTCTTGGAAAACGCTCACGAATTAGGATGTTGTCAAAATTAGAGGACGAAGTGAACGTTACGAAGTTTTATCTTGTTCTTTAAAACGATCGATCTTTCCAAGAATCACAGTGAGCAAAAGATATACTCCTTAAGTTTTGGGGAAAGTTTCCGTAAAGAAAAACGCTCAGTAATTGCGCGTCGACCCCACGCCCGGAATTCCTTTTTTATTGTTTCACATCCTTTGTTCCGTAAAGTTGGAATATAATTTTATTTCAATGCTAGAGGGAAGATAAACGTTACGTAACCATCTTTTTAGGGTTCCGTAGTCAAAGACTGTTTTAACTCACGTATAAATTGTCGTGAACGGCTCGACATGTTTCGAACTCATATGGTGCTCTTCATCAGGGACGTGCTGCTACGCGACTCGCGGCCCGCTGCACTGGTTTTCGCTCTCTTCGCCGCTCGATAGTTTTAATAATATTATTCCGTAGGTAGTCCAAGATAGTTTTGCCGTGTCCGTCTGGTTAATGGTTCAGTTCGAACCTACTAAGAGAGGGTAAGAAGCAACTGGTTGAAAAATTCATTGGCTCTCTCATCAGGTTCAGTGAACCAATAGGTAGGATGCCCGCATTAGCCGTACGAAGCCTGCCCTGAACCATATTTTTTTTTGCTTCATTGTAAAGTAAACATTAAATTGAGCATTTTCCAAAAATTCCGAATCCCTGTTTGTTCCAAAATATGACGTTTTTGGGTTCTTCCTTCTCAGAATCGATAGCATTTTAATGTGAAGAATAAATTTTATTTTCCACTACGTAACGTTCGCGCAAACAAAAAATCGATCATGAATATTCAAACGTGACGTAATGGAACGGACAAATTTAGGATTTCATTTTTTATTCTTCATATTGAAAATGTTATCGATTCTTAGTAAGGTAAACCCTAAAACGTCTAGTTTTGGAAGACACAAAGATTCGGGTTTTTGTTGGAAAATCGTGTAAGTTTAAATCCATATATTGCTAACTGCTCTAGTTTTTTATATGCGCTCATTAAAATGTGGTTGACGCGCGAATACAAAGCGGAAAACCGCGTAAAAGCACCCGGGTGGGAACACGACGCGTATGGTTACTTCTGCTTTCTTAAGCAGACTTTGCGGTCCCTTTTCAACTTCTTATATTAGATAGAGACTTCCGCTCGTAATTTGTAGCTTCGTTAAATTAACTCGTAGTGTAATTTTTATATTCATATTAGGTGACAGCCAAAACTCACTAAAATTTTTGTCACTACTCTTCAATACCTCGTATCTAGTTTGTAGATTGATACTGATATACGAGCTTTATTTTAAGTAGGCATTTGTTACTTAGTGAGCATACCTGTGCTAACTCGGGGCACACTCAAGGGATTTGATATCTATAAAAAAAATATCGATATAATTATATTGTCTCATTAAAAGTTCTCGATTACCTACTATAAAATGGTGCAATATCATGTCTGATGAAGTGGATATTTTCATCTAGACGACAATCTTTAATACTTACCGAAGAATATGGAAAAAATATTGATTGTATACTTACTATGAAAATTATTTAAAATGAACAAATAAATGCACGTTTTAATTAAATTATAGAAATAGTTACGCTATTGCCTTAGGTTGGTCCAATAAAAATAGCTGTAAGTGTGGATAAATAAATAAATAATTTGTTTATTGTTTTCATTCTGAAATGAAGAGAAAAATATATTTTCATTTTTATAACATGTAGATGTAAACAGTAACATCGATATATTTATTTGTCGATAAAATATTTTGCTACATTATTTATTTAATCGTATGGCAGGGTTGTACGTCGAATACAGCTTGTATATTAAGTTTGAGACTCATTAGCCATTACTACATTGCTACATTACTTTAGTATCAGTGCCCCGAGTTAGCACAGGTATGTTAGTGAATTTTGGTCGTTAACAGACGATCAATAGGTAGGTATAGAAGGTCGGTGCCCTTGGACAAGTTTGAGGTACCACGGGTCAACAACTACTTTGGTGACAGGACTTTAGCCAATAGACTCCCGTACTTCCTTAATAGCTTGCCAAAGGACATCCGCCATGAGCTGAGAAATCCGAAGTTGAAAAAGGCTTTAAAACTATCCTGTTACAAACACTTGAGTGATTATTAGGTATAGGACTGCTGATAGCACGGTAGGACTTTAGAGAGCTATGATGCCGATAGCCATTGTAATACAATTCATACTCATACTTATAAGTGATTTAAGAGGCCTTATTCCTTTTAAAATGCTGATTGTTTTAGACATTTTTCTCTATGATCAAACATGTTTTTTTTTTATATACTATTGGTGTTACTACCTAGAACAGGGCTATTGGGATTTATTAGTATATATTTGAAACCTACAGTTTGAATTTTTCATTGATAATTTTTGTTTCAAAAACTACTCGAAATTGACAAAATTCACGCGGAAAATTAGTTTTTTCAACTTATTTTCGACTGCACGCAATGAAAGCATGAAATAGCTATGTTACTACCTAGAACTCGGGGAAAAGTATTATTCACTGCAAAAAGTTGGTTATTATTATTATTATTATTATTATTATGAGCCCATGATGTCCCACTGCTGGGCAATAATATGAAAAAAATAAATTTTGAAAGGAATAAGGCCTCTTAGGGCGCGTGTACACGGCGCCGCCTCCGCGCCGACACCGCACCGCCGCCGCACGGGCTCGTGTACACGGTGCCGCCTCCGCGCCGACATCGCGCCGCCTCCGCGCCGACACCGCGCCGCCTCCGCGCCGCCTCCGCGCCGACACCGCGTCGCCTCCGCACCGCCTCCGCACCGCCTCCGCACCGCCGCCGCATCGCCTCCGAACCGCTGACGCACCTTCGCGCTATTATACGGTCGTTACGTTAGTAAAAGATTGCTAGCCACGAAGATCATGCGTCATGTCCAGTTTAACGAAAAAAAAAAAAAAAAAAAATGTTGACTACGGAACCCTAAAAAACTGAAACACATTATCGAAATTACGATTAAGTTTTTCAGTGGTACATATGTTATATTTTTGCCCGATAGTACATGTTATTTGGATTCAGAATCTCAATTAATTTTACCACTTCCGAATTTTTAACAAAACTTATTGAAAAGTTACGAAAATTGCCCAGAAATCAAAAGTTACTTACATGTTACGAGAGAGGGTCAAAAGTTACGAAAAATGTAACAAATGTAACCATCTGGCAACACTGAAAATGGCATCGGGGGGCGGCGGGGGGCTAAGCGGCGGCGGCGCGGCGGCGGCGCGGCGGCGGTGCGGCGACGGCGGGGGACTCGCGTCTCGTATACATAGCGCGAAGGTGCGGCGGCGGCGCGGCGGCGGCGCGACGGCGGCGCGGCGGCGGGCTTTACGCGTCTCGTGTACATAGCGCGGCGGCGCGGCGGCGGTGCGGTGTCGGCGCGGAGGCGGCGCCGTGTACACGCGCCCTTAAGAGGAACGTTTATATGTAAAGTATAAATGAATAATTTTTCTGCAGCACTACCTCCAGCTGACGCTCCTGGCGATGTTCCTGTGCGCGGTGCACCAGATCCTGATCACCTCGGTGAAGACCATCCTGCTGATGGTCGCGACGGGAGCATACGTGGTCATGACCATCCTGGATTACCTGCAGTCGACTAAAGTCACGTAAGTTGTGGTAAAGCAGCTCCCGGCAAGGGCAAATATTTGTGTGATGAACACGAATATTCGTGCCTGGTTCATGGATGTTCTATGTATTCAAGTAAATATTTATCTAAAGCCCGACCAGAAATATATGAGGATTGTCAAGAGGGCGCAATTTATAAGATTTACATGGCAACAATTTTGCAACCAATCACAACCCACTATAATGACATTGCTTTTAGATACCTGTCAGTTCCACTATGTTAACCTCGTAATATCATTTAATGGAATGCACTCCTTTTCTGGTTGTTTTTCGTGTAGTAATCACATGTACACTTTATTTATAACCTTACGTTCACAATTGTGAATGGTTTTCAGCATTTTCTTTGGATAATTTTAAATATTTGTCTTAAAGAAATCACCACGAACGACATTGACATTGTTGACAAACCATCATAAAATCATTGCCAGTGTAAGAAATTAGTTCCAGTGAAATTCCGCAATATGGCGCATCCTCATATATTTCTGGTCAGGCTTTATATAAGTATATCGTCGTCTAGTACCCATAACACAAACCTTCATAAGGATTTGGGACTAGCTCGATTTGTTAGAGGTTGATAATTTATTTATTGTGTTCCGCAGATGGCAATGCGGTGAGATCAACCAGCAATGGACGAGTGTGGTGGTCGCCTGCGGCGCTGCAATCGCCCTTATGTTGCATGCTCAGCAGACCGAGAGCACCTATAGGCTGGACTTTATCTGGAAACTACAGGCTACCGGTAAGACCTCGTCTCTCAAGTTAACCAACTCATTCGAGGGTCGATTCGAGGTGAATCAGTCGAAGACAAACTTAACACCTAAACTTCCTGGGTGACCATGAGATGAACGGACCAGCTCTTCAATCAGCCAGTCTAGCACAAATGTACATCGTGACTCTTGTCACGTGACAGCGTCACCCGTCACTGTCACAGTACTGCATAAAAAGGGATAGGTAATGTTTCTGGCATGAGAAAGTATCGCCAGTCACAGTTGTGCTAGAGTTACAGGAGAAGAGCGTCGTAGTTTGGTGGTCGAATACGGCGTTGAAGAAAGAGAAGGAGGTAAATTCGATCTCGCTCATACAGCCTCACGTTAAGTTTCTATGAAATTTCATTACTTTTCACCCGACTACGGCAAATCAAAAAGGAGGGTTTTGGTTTTGACGGGTATGTATGTTCACCTGTTTCCTCATAACTTCCAAACCACTTATCATATCCGGGTCCACACTATCGCGAAGTCGATCGAGGCGAAGTTGGCCGAAGTATGAGTTTCTGCAGCGAAGTGCCTCACTATCCACACTATCGTATTCGCTCAACTTCGGTCAACTTCCTCAGTAACTAGTGTGCGTCTTAATCGTCCGTTAGCAAAATGGCGCCCTCTAGGGTCATGAGGTCATAAACAATTTATCTTTCCATTTATAATTCATTTTGTATTTTACTAAAGTGGTTGTATTTTACAGAGGAGAAGGAGGAAATGGAACATCTGGAGGCGTACAACCGGAAGCTGCTCGCCAACATCCTGCCCGAGCACGTCGCGCAGCACTTCCTGTGCTGCGACAAGAACATCGACGTAAGTACTCGGGGGATCAATACCATCAATACCAGCCGTAGGCAATTTTCGGCTACTCCATCAGTTTCGAAGTGTCAATAAAATATGTAATTTCCAATCACAACTTGGCCACAGGAGCTGTACCACGAACAATGCGAATCTGTCTGCGTCATGTTCGCCTCGATCCCCAACTTCTCCGAGTTCTACGTCGAGCTGGAGGGGAACAACGAGGGGGTGGAGTGCCTCCGACTCCTGAATGAGATCATTGCCGACTTTGATGAGATCCTGGCTGAGGATCAGTTCAGATACATTGAGAAGATCAAGAGTACTGGTGCTACCTACATGGCTGCTTCTGGTTAGTATTTGCCATGGTATAAGGAAACATGACATGGCTGCTTCTGGTTAGTGTTTGCCATGGTATAAGAAAACATGGTATGCCACTCCGGAATGACAGGCGGGACTTTTGACGTCATCACGCTATGATTGGTTGGTTCTGTCAATCCATTTCTGTGGTGTAACATAATACTCCCCGATTCCCTTGCTACATGTATGAATCTCATAAAATCGTGTGTTAAAATCAATTATTACGACAAAATAAAATTTAAATTTTTATAAAAGCACTTTTTTTTGTACCAGCGGCGGCAAACATTTTTTTCCTTATAATTATTTTGTTACCATAAAGCGGCGACTAATCAGTGACGTAGAAAGTCTCAATAGCCGGAGTGTTATATTTATTTATATTTATTATTTAAAGGTCCGTAATGGAGTCTTCCGCTCCGCGGTCGCCACTCAAGAAACGTCCTATCCGAACAGCAATGTGCCTCGCCCACTGCCACTTAAATTTGGCGATCGTCTGAGCTATATTTACAACCTTGGTTCTCTTGCGTATCTCATAACAATTTCATTGTTTTTTGTGCTTTGAATAAATTCAAAACAATTGCTACATGGAAAATGAATAAATAATTTCAATCCTTGATTCTATGTTCTACATAACTAGGGGACTTTTGGTAGCATCCTCAAAAGAAATTACCAACGATCCCGATGACATCTCATTTGCTGCTTGCAGCTTGAAGGTTTAACCTCCACATTGTCTTCATCTTCAGGTCTCACGGCTGCTACTCGCGACCTTCTCGGCTTTAGACACGTCACTGCAATGGCTGACTACGCTCTGCGGCTACGCCATCAGCTCAACTATGTCAACGAGCATAGTTTCAACAACTTCCGGAGTCGCATTGGTAAGTGCCATTTTGGCTGTAATTGGCAATTCGACGTCGAACTCCTCAATAAGTAATTTGGCCGACTAAGCCTGGATTCAACCAAACTGCAGCTCTAGAATAACTGTAACACGCGACTCTTTCTCACGCAAGACATACTAATAGTTCACTCCGGAACACTTTTCGCAAGAAAACATCAAAATTTGCCGAAATCACATAATAAATTGGTCTTTGTCGTTACACATGTGATACTAAATTCTAATTCACAAGATATCCTATATACCGAATACCAAAGTTCTAAAAATTAAATAAGTCCTCGACTCTAAAATTATAATCATATTATTTCAAAGTATCTGATACTTAGTTAATTTATCATAAATATCATAAAGCTCCGGTTTTACGAATATATGAATAGATCAGTGAATAACGAATCTTGTGTTCCGCAGTGAACAAAGGGTGACGCACCCTGTACGAAACGCACAACTAAATGTTATACAATTCATTTCTGAATGGCATGCACAAAAAAAGAAGACGTTGATAAGCTGATAACGATTCTATGGAAACAAAGAAACAACGAAACATACTCGAGTGCTATTAATTTGTTGTCTTGCCTTCAATATTTGTAAACACTCATAGAATATAGATGGGGCACAGATAGACCAAACAGCATTATATCATATTCAAAAAGGCCTCGTTTATATCTTCATGTTGAATTTTGTAATATGCCTTAAGCGAATTCCAAGTGCGAGCCAAGCGAAAAGCAATCCGCTAACGTTTTTTAGTCTTTTTTGAGTCTGTCGGCAACTCTGAGCCCTTTTGTTCAGGCATCAACATTGGACCGGTGGTTGCTGGAGTGATTGGAGCTCGAAAGCCGCAATACGACATCTGGGGCAACGCCGTCAACGTTGCATCCCGAATGGACTCCACGGGACTATTGGATCACATCCAGGTTGGCATTTCGGAAGGGAGGAAAGTTCCTTCGTTTTATTTTATTTGTTCATCATGTTTAAAAAATTAATCAATCTGTTTAATTTTATTGTACCTATTACTCTTTTTTTCTTTGCTTTTTCTAGATAACAGATTTAGACAATTTTGTTTTTATCGTTTACAAATCAAATCGACCTAAGTTTTTTAGCGTTGTCTTCCGATGACATAGTAATTTATTATTTTTATGTTTTCTTTTGTGTATTCACTCGACATTCCCGTATAATGAATTTGACTTATATGTTATTTTTTTTATGCGAACTACGTTTCATTATCTGGGAATGTTGGCAGTAATAATGATACTAATATTATAAATGGTATTGTGCCTAAAAATGTATCATTTAATCTTGTCAGGGTAGTATTGTCTTATCTTAATATTAACAAATAATGAGCATGGCGATCACAATCTCTAAACTGTACTTACAAATTGTATAGACTTAAAGCTTTGCGGTTGTGGTACCACAATAAACTAGGATAAACTATATATATAAGTAACAACGGAGTCAAAATCACTTAAATCAGGTGTGAAAATACTCTACAAACTTTCTAGCGTTCAACATAACAACTTAAGGCCTTATCACACCTGCGATTTGCGAGCGAGTTTTCTGTACAAATAAGCGTCACAGCGAACTCGCTACGTGATTACCTTCGTACAAAATTCGCTCGCAAACCACAAGTGTGATAAGGCTCTTAGTTGTTCGAAGCTAAGTTTTAACTCAAATTGCTTCCAAATTAATTGATGTTTTGTCATAATGTTTCGCCGATGTTATAAAGTGACGAAACTCCGTCAATTACTGTTCTTGTGTTGGTTGTTGCTGTGAGCGAATTTTATGGTTCGTTTACTTTGGAGGCTGTAGCGAGTGCCCTCTTAGGTGACCGGGGAGGTGTACGAGATCCTGGCTAAGAGAGGCTACAGACTCCGCTGCCGAGGCGTTGTTGATGTCAAGGGCAAAGGAAACATGTTAACCTACTTCTTGGAGGGCATTGGCGAGACCCTCCCCCAAGAGATCCCGAACATCTACGATGTAAGTATAATTTTGTGAAACGTGTACTGTTTCGTTATTTCTTTTATGTGTTTAGTATAAGCTTGAATCACATATTTTAGAACCTTTGCCTTTTTTGGGCTAACTGAGATTAATTCGTTTAATATTGGCACAATACACAAAGGAAGTTGCATATTTAGACCCCTTAAAACGTTATTACGTTACATTAAACTGTAAATATTTCATCATCATCATTATATCATAAGTTCGCCACAACGATCGATCTCTCATGAAATTTTTGCCCGCAATCCCAACCACCCGCGTATGTCCTAAAACTACGTCCAAGACCACCGTAGGATGAACACCAGCATCCTTGTTTTTAGTACGGTGGAAATTACTGCGATCGCCAACCCGTACGCTACGCGTGGTGATTATGACAAAACCCCCATTTTTTTTATATTTGCTCAGGAATAAGTCTTTATTTATGCTCTTCAGAACCCGACTCCGGGTCCCTCTTCCTCGACTGACAGCCAGGAGCCGGGCTGCAGTGGCGTCCGACCCGACCGGCCTCCGCCGCTAGAGACCCTATCGGAGGACCACGGCGACGAGGACACCTCGCCACGTCCTTCGATTCCGACAGCCAATACCGGTAATTATTTTCCTGGTCTACAGGGTGGGAACGAGAAACCCGATAGATTAAAATATCTTATTCCTGAGGTTATTAGGAATGGAAAATGTTGTTTCAATTTAGGTGAGATCCGACTAAACTATTTTTTTTCGAATATTGTCGCATTTTAGTTTGTCAAGTGCAGATCAATTTAACGAGTGACGTCTGACATTAAATTTAAGTCACATTTAAGTAATTTGATAAGTTCGCGTTTGTACAATTTTTTATGTACAATAAAAAGTTTGCATACAAACATTTTGGGTTTCGTCAATCTCTACGCTCAGATTTGAGAACAAAATGACATCGTTATTATTTACATGAAACATTAATATTTCGGAAACTAAGCCGAATCTAGCCATCTTTATACGACATTTTCAACTTTAACCGTGCATAATAAATAAAAAATCATTTATGACAGAAATTCCGATTCCATAATAATATTTTTAGTATAATTAACTTACAAACTATGTTAGATAAAGCAATTCCTACATTTCAACTAATTTTGCGGTCCGCGGTACTGCAGATCTAGCATTGTCGTTTCAAATGACCCAATTATTAAACGCTCCCGGAAATAAATATTAACGATGGCTTGGCACGACGTACCTACATTCTTCCCATTTACGCAAAAATGCGAGGTGGGACCCAGTTATCAACACACTGTTCTCCTTTCCTATATAACCGTGTATTCCCGTCTTACAGATTCACCAAATTCGCCAACCGAATCGACCGTTTCCCCGCCGGTCGCTTCACAGGAGTCGCTGGCGAGCACTGCACTCGCAAGCGCCGTGCGGGCTCGCGTCCGCCGACGCCTGGAACGACCATCGTCTATGGTCGACTGTCCCACCCTGCCTATGATCCTCAGCATGATGCAGGCCAGGTATGACATGGACCATATTCGGCTGAATGCCTTATGGGAATCTTTCTCAAGCGGCGCATTCTCTTTGTCGAGCCAGGTTGAGATACGAACATTCTTCGGCTGGGTACTTCACGGAAGCCTCTCGATTCGAATGGAGACGATGATGTATATTGTATATCTTGCAACGTATTTCTGACTCCAACCAAATTTAGTATAGACATTTGAAAACTCACTCCCAAAAAAAAACAATTGAAAATCAATCGAACATTAACCAACTGGTTGAGCTCTTCATCAGTTGAAAAATACCTTGGACATAATTGGAAAACCTACACTTCAGAAATTTCAGTGACAATTGTGTCAATAAATAGTATGGTCATGGAAACAAAAATCGATAATCAGTAAATCTATAAAAACTAATTATAAAGAAAAGTAAGAGTATCGATATCTACATCATATTAAATATTTTTACCCATCACTAATAACGTACAGCTACCAAATTGCACCTCCGATAACGCTTTTCACGTTTTAATACGGCTGTGATACGATCAGAAAGTTTGGCCGATATGATCAGGATAATCTATATCTACTTAGTACTAGCTGGCCGCCGATATTCTTTTTTAATTTGCATAGAAATTATTATATGGTATACCGCCCTTCGTAAAGCTAAAATAACGTACTTATTGAGCAGGAGAAGTGAAATAAATCTTTTGATCATTATTCTACGTGTTCCAGGGCGCACTCGACCGACTTCCCACTAGTTCCAATAACGCACAGCACCGACGACATCGAGGCGCTCCTACAGCCGCGGCGTTCAGCGAGCTTCGCTGACTTCCTGCGCCGCAAGCGACCTGAGGCCACGGCGAGAGTGAACATCATCGAGAACCCGATGGTCGTCAACGAGAACCCGATCGTCGTCAACAAGAGCCCAAATGTCGTGAACGACAATGTTATTCTTACCATCGCTGAGACGCACTCGTAAATGACTCATCGATAGTCCCTGCCATGGCAAAATACTGTGACTGTGTATTTACAGTAGATAGGTGCAGTGTTTCGAAATAGAGCGGCAGCGTGAGAATAGTGTTCTTGTATTACAATGCAGCATTTGATAGTTCTTTTGTGTGTATCTATGTCGCGACCTGTTAAACTTCATCCTGATCTAATTCATCAATTGTATCGTCTCTCTTTTTAGGGTTCTGTAGTCAACTAGGAACCCTTATAGTTTTTTTCTCTCATGCAATCATTTATATCGGCTCAATGGCCGCGGCAACGGCTACTTACCAGAAATTCTATAGAACAAGGATTTTGTACAAGTTTCAAGGCACACTTGGTTCTGCAGAAGAATTTGGGAGTAGCCTTTTTGGTCGATCTTAATTTATCCTCCAACAAAACTTGGATATACGATTAACGCTCTTCATTTTGTGTGTTTTGTGGTTACTTTGAAGCTGCTCCTTCACGACTTAAATTCGCCTGTAATAAAAAAATATATGATAATCTTATTTTTCCTATGCTTCCTAACACATGGAAGCTCAACTATCATATGCTGATATTGAATACTATTCTCATGTCACTATCTAATATACCCGATTAGGACATTTAGATGTAATGAAATGACTGACTAAAAATCCCAAGGTTGTGGCAATGTCATGACCGCTTATGCCGTCTTTACAATAACCACTTTTTATCACCTGTGACAGAATGGCATCAACATGCTTCTGTGTTTCCCTTGCTGGTTTGAGTTTCCTTCCAGACATCTTGAAAAGGATACATGGGACGACGAGGTGACATACTGACACTATTCCTGATATTATTATGTTTGCGACTGCCATCCTGAAAGTTTTGTGGTTCGTAGTTTTGATGGATTTTAAAATGTGGTGCTTATGCTTACTGATGAATAGTTACTAACTAGAGAAAAAGGACTATGCGCGTTTTTAATAGACAATGAGTAGGGGTGTAGTCCCATCTCCAAAAGCGTAATGATTTGTGTTTTTTTTCTCTGAAGACGGTTTTTCGTATGATCAGTATTTTGGACGAGTAAGGGTGGCAACCAGTTTGCAGTCTGTCGATTGGTTGTGAACGTAGGCAAATGTACAAGTTTATTTCACTGTCAATACTATATATATCGTTGCAAACATCTGAAAGAGGACATAATTATGACAAGAATTCGTCGAGCACTTGTCATAGACGTTAGTGATCGCGTCAACAAATAGTTATTCCAAGTGAAACGAATAAGTACTCCAGCAAAGGCGTTTGATAGTGTAATCAACTTGTACGTCGCTATTTATGTCAATTTGACGTGCGGTGTAGGCATTATATTTAATCTAAGTAAGTTTTGTAATATATAAAAATGAGGCAGCGTTTGGCGAAAGAAACAGTGGGACACAAGATACAAGATTAATGTAGGTTAACATAATACGAGAGGGCCGGGGTGGCAGAGTTCCTCAGTCAATCATATCTTTACAGTTCAAACTAATATTCATATCTTTCTTAACGAATCACATAAATATAGTCGTTTTGGCCTTATCTAATAATATATATATTGAGGTGTACTTATAAGCGAAATTTTATATTTACTGTGTAATTACAACATAATTATTATACCTTGAAACGTTTTGCTGATATTCTTCTAAGATAAAAGTTGATAAAATGAATAAAATAAGGGTAGATAGGAAATGTTGATCCTACCAAGATCCTACCAACTGCGCCAAATAAAGTCCCATAAATTCTTAAATATTCAAGTTCTATTTAACTATACATGAAAATGTTCGATAATAAGTAATGATATGATCGACTAGAGGAGCGAATTAGGTAGAATCGCGATGTCTCATGCATTTTTATTGTTACGTGATAGGTGTAGCCATTTATATTTAATCACTTTAATCTTAAAAAGTGTCTGATTAAACCAAAGTTTGGTATTCGAACGCGGACATGTGTTCCGATCAGATTCTCCACCTTCCTAATTGTTATTGATTTTCTCTTTGGAATGAACTGATTCAAAAATAACTGTCACGGAAAGTTTATGATCTACCTTCTTGAGTTTGTATGTTTTGATATAAAAAAGTGTACTCACCTAGGTATTCATAATCTACTATTTAAATACGATATAAAATGTTGATTAAGTTATTTATTTCCGCTATTTATTGAATTGCTCAGATCGCGTTCGCGTTCAAAGTCCAAATTTCCATATGCAATAAAATAAATGTATCGAGCTTATATAAGTAAGTCAACACTATCGTAAACTTTATGATAACATTTGGCTACAACCACTGCATTATTAGTTTTATTATTATTTCGTTTATTTATTTGATTTCTTAGGTATATTATTATTTGGGCATTATTCGCGACAATCTCAAATTTAGGTGCTTAACAACTGAAATACTTAAATGTTCCTTAGTTTAAGTGGCTTGTTATAAAGTTATAATGATATTATGTGTTCCTTTGAGCGTACCGTGTCGATAAGTTAGCTTATTTTTAAATATCTCAAAACGGGCAATTCTTGTACATAATATCAATGAGTTAGTGTTATTTATTAAGTGTCAGTATTTTCAATCCGTTATTATGACAAAATGCGACTTATTAGCGTTCAAAAAGTGATTATTTAATTACCGAACGCTGTGTCACGTTCATGGTCGCGAAGGAACTCATAAAAATTAACTACGGTGAATGATGAGGAAGGGATGAACGTAACGTCACGTTTGAAATATCGAGGTAATTAAATAAACACTTTTTGAACGCGTTAAGCTCAATGTGTGAAAATCGTATAAGTTTAAATCAATATTTTCGATCCATGTCAGAATTAACAGCAAGAAAGGAATTATTAATAAACAAGTTTGATAAAGCCTCCCTCGAATCCCTGTTTCATCCAGAACTTGACGGTTTTGGGTTCATCCTACTCAGAATCGATAGCATTTTCAATGAGAAAGAATAAAAAAAAGTGTCCCAAAATTTGTATTTTAGTTTCTACTACGAAACGCTCGTGCAAATAAAAAAAACTTTCATATTCAAACGTGACGTAATGGAACGGAGAAATTTAGAACACTTTTTATTCTTAACATTGAAATTGCTATCGATTCTGAGTTAGACGAACCTAAAAACACCAAGATCTGGAACAAACAAAAAGAAGGAGGGATTTGGTTTTTTTGTCGCTGTCTTAGTTTAATTTTTATATGTCTAATGTCTCAATGACTGCAATCGAGAGTTGCTCGGATATTAAAACTAAAGAGGCCTTATTCCCTTTAAAATGCTAATGGTTTTAGACATTTCTCTAATATTCAAACATGTTTCTTAACATATTATTGATGTTTTGTTTTAAAAACTACTCGAAATTGACAAATTCACGCGGAAAATTAGTATTTTCAACTTATTTTCCACTGCACGCAATGAAAGCATGAAATAGCTATGTTACTACCTAGAACTCGGGGAAAAGTATTATTCATTTCAAAAAGTTGGTAGAATTTATCGATATATTTTTCATAATATAAAAAAAATAAATTTTAAAAGGAACAAGGCCTCTTAATTTCAAAACTTGAATACGTTTGCTATGTTTTCATTAGTTCGTATAATCGTACATAATGAATATAGCCACATTCACAGAACAATCATGAATAATTATTTATTATTACCTAATGTAGAATGTTTTGTTTTGCTATGTTTGTGTCCAATTATTTAAAAACTACTTATTTAGAATTTATTAAGTATTATAATTAGCTATATTATGTTTAATTTACCTCTAAGCTATTGAGGGTAAAATGGAGTACCGCTATTTTATAGTGTCCACTGCAAGGTATTAAATTGATCTACTGTGGCTGAAAGGACTACTTTCAGCCACAGTAGATCAATTTAAGCTACTTAGCAACTGTTTGTTTATATATTTTTAATAAAAGTCGTCGTGAATTTTTTTTTTTTTACCGAAATACTTAAAGGAACTAAGTAGGAATTAGTTACTCAGAAAATATTAATATTTTCAAATCGACTCAGTTCACTCCGTCTAAAACTTGTATTTTTTTCATACTATCTGGCTACTCTAAGGCTATTACGGACGGCATTGGAACTATTATGTACTGCTTACCATTGGACACTTTCAAAAATATTCTCCTCTGAAAGATACCGCTCCTCCCTTTTACCCTCCATACTCTAAGCTTTTTACTACTAACAAATTAGCAACAAACTAAAGCGCCAATACTGGTGTAAGTCGGGGTAATGTCAAGGTATAGTCCGTCAAGACAGAAAGTGTAGAAAATAAAAAGTGGCAGTACTGTCGTCCCGTTTTCTTAGATTTATTAGAAAGGGACGACACTACAGTATTGCCACTTTATAATTTCTATCCTTTTATGTCGTACAGAATCTATTTCGCTGTTCTGTGCCGGATTGACACACTCGTTTGTGGATATGTACTCCCACATAAAGTCCGACTTACTGCCAGTGAGTCGGACTTTATGTCACTGTTACTTCTACCAGTGACAAGCTAGCCAGCTCTTGTCCAGTCTAAATCTAAATTATTACAATATTCTAAAATTTAAGTTTTCTATGGGGGTCATTATTTCAAAAAAATCTTAACAGCGCGAAGCAGATTGTATAGACGGGCGCCAAAATGGCTGGACGGTTTTTCACCAACTTTGGTACAGGGATAGCTGGACATCCACAGATAGGATAAGTTTTGCCCAACTACGGTACAGAAAGAATATATTAAAGTTGCGTGTATTATAATGAAACTGTCTCATAAGAATGTGAATGAATTTTATGTCTCGAACAACTGCATTGTGGAATGAATAATCGCTTGCGGTTATTCCGGACCGATACGACCTTCAAACCTACAAGAAAAGAGCGTACTCCCACCTGAAAGGCCGACAACGCACTTGTGACTCCCCTGGTGATGCAGGTGTCTATGGGCGACGATAATCGCTTTCCATTATGCGATCCGTTTGCCCCTACGCCAAAAAAAATTGTATCCATGAATAATTCTCTAACAGTTCATTTGACGTTACACCGACTTCACCATCTCCTACGGGTATTTTTTTTAAACCAAAATGTAGCCAAATAGCACTAGACTAAGGCAAGATATTTCAACGTATACGATATATTATTTATTGTACCAATGTATTGCGTGTGCGCACCAAATAGACGCAAGGAGCACTCTAATAACTCTTAGTAGATATAATAAGCTGTTTCAATATTTTTCTATGACATGTTTTGCATGGCAGCATTTTTATCAAGTTGGCAACACTGTCCCTTCCGTTTACCCAATAGAAAGTGGTTAGTCTGTTGTATTGAAATATATTTATTACAAATTTTCTTTTGGGGTAAAACTCATTAAATTTATTGTGTTTTATTTGGTTTTTGGTCCGTTTCGGAACCGGTTAGTAGGCTGTACAAATATCATCGCTACCTCATTTCTAAATATGTTTTTGTTTTTCTAATACAATTTGTAGATTTTAACGGTGTTGCCAACATCTAGAAATGGATTTTACTATCCATCGAGCGTCTCTGACGCAAAATCGTAAGATTTACTTAAACATTTATAAAAAGCCAGCGTGCCAATGCTTATTTTCCAAAACCACGTTCTTTCCAATAAGTTATTCTATTTTGTAAAAAGTTCAAAAATTGACCAATTCTGCGGGGTCCAATTTGATTGGTCATACTTGATCAAAATTACCCGATAATTTGCTTAAGGCTTTTTACTAAACTCCGGAGCAGAGAGTGCGGTTATGCGGAAATCGAATGTTACGAGTCAATTTTATTATTGAAAGAAGTAAACTGTTGATAAAACTAATTTATATGATCTAACGGATGGCTGCCCAAGCTGGATCAGACCTGACTGTATAATAAAATCATCAACTACAACAACAGTGGAAAAATTACTCTCCTTATATTAGCTCCCGTTTGTGGGTGTGTAGTTGGTACATAGTCTGACTTACTGGGAAAGAGGACCAACCAGCCCAGATACAATTCATGTCGTGTCTGAAAAACAGTGAATGTCATCAGGACTCAATATTCAGACACACCACAAACCGCATTCGCTGCCACCACTGCTTTTTTCTACATTAATTGAGACAGCCATTTTTCTACCTATTTGTATATAGCGAAATCTATTCTAAATAAAATATTAATTAATTAGGTGCATGCAAAAATGTTGTCAAGTAGTTTGTTTAAGATTTTAACGGACGCTTGTTTTAATGGGTTGGGGAGACGGACGGACATCCGCACCTTCGGTATTTCAGTAATTTTATTGGCAATACTAATTCTTTTTGGGATCCTATTTTAACCAGAGTTAAAAGAGATTCTTTTTCGCACCAAAATTGCCAATGTGAGAGCTCGGCAAACGTTCGTTAAACCAGCCCTTTTATCGTTTAAATCTGTGATTTGTGTAAATAACGAAATTGTCTAAGTTATTTAAGGTTTAGCCAGTATTCGATATTGTAAATTGCAATTGTTAGTAATACTAACGCGACTAGGGGACGCCCTGACTATATTATCTAACGTCAAAGGGTTATTATTGCTATATTAAATCCTCAAGTCGACGTCGTTGAATACGCTTGATTTTATCAACATAAGTATTGATTTAATTGCGCAGAAACGAGTCCATAGGAGGGATTTTTTTTATGTTTGCAATCGGTATTTCCAAAAACAATAAAAAAAATCTTGTTAAGAAATAAAACAATGGAAAAGTTAATGAGGTAGTAATTTTGTTGAATTGGGACTCAATATGGACTCGTTCCTCGCACACTTCTATTTACACCCAAAAATCCTATTTACAAAATGAAATGTGATTAAAATATATTTCGGTCTGTTCTAGACCAATCATGTTTATTTCTTAAAAGTGTTTAAAAAGTATTTTTCGACCTATATTTGTATTTATAGAAAAAATTATCTTGTGCCAATCCAACATTATCCGACAGTATTATAGTATCGAAATGTTATCCAGCGGTGAGATTGGATGAATATTCTGGAAGTTATTATCAATTTACAATGCGTCGTAGAAATGTTTAAACTTACGTAAAAATTGTCAGGAATGGGCCGACATGGCCGGTCCTGACAATTGTTACGTAAGCTTAAACCATTTTTATTAGGGGACCTAAATTTATTGAAATAAAATAATATATTGATATACACAATAACACAAATTATGGATGACAACGGCAGTGGGGCGGAGGGGGGAGGAAAAATCTTGCTTAGTGAAGAGTGCCTGCTCCGTCTTCACAATCGAAGGCCCTGATATGTCTTCTGGTGCCTCTCACTCTCATGGAGGCGGCTCGTATGACCGAGATTTTTACTTTTACTTTATTATTATGAGCCTGTTATGTCCCACTGCTGGGCAAAGGCCTCCCCCTCTTCCATCTGCCGCGGTTTTGAGCTGTATCTGGCCAGTCTTTCGAAAATGAGTCCAAGTCATCCCGCCATCGCCTACGGGGTCTGCCACGTCTGCCACTTTTACTTTAAGCCAGAAAATTATTTGTGAAAATGGTTTTTCCCATTTGAATGATGATTTGTTTTTATGATTATTAAAGATTTCTCACGATAGTTTTAATAATATTAAAACTTATTTTGTTGTCACATCCTGTGTGCAAAATGGCGTTATTTTTACGTCATCAGCACTAAAAGTACGAGTCCTGGTGATTCCTAAATTAAATCCCGTAGATTCTCCTCACACTATCAGCCTCCCAGAGGGCTGAGAGACATTCAAAGACCAATCCATCCTTCAGGTGGCTGGCAAATCTCTCAAACCCACCTTGTTCCTATTTCTCAGAGGTAGAGACACTCTTCAGATCTGCAGTTAGGGGCCGCACACACGCAGGTCCATTTGCAAAGGATCATTAAAAAAATAAGTTCAGTTGATCCCACTTCTGATTCCACAATACCCGATATTCATATTCCAATTCTCACCGCTGTACTAGTTAATTTTCGCGTGTAACGTGGAAATAAATTGTATGGTTTCAGCGATGAACCAACTTTGAGGTAACTAGTGAAGACCAAGTGATTTTAAAAATTCGCTTTCTCAATCGCTATTTTTAATTCAACAAGTCCGTTTTAATCATACATTGTAATCGTAACTGTTTGTAGTTGGTATCGATATTTAACATTATATTTATATCATAAATGTCTCGAATACTTCTTCTACAATGGGATTCAATTGTTTTTTTACTAATTTTGGCTAGCAATTTGAAGAAAGATTCTAAAAAAATTCAATGTTTTTTACTCTGGGATTATACCAATATAATATAACAGAAAAATAATAGGTACATCAATATTTTTGTTGTATTCTTTATGGGTAAATAATTTTAGCCAAAATGTAGTTTATTTATTGCACATTTACTTTGATGAATTGCTTCCAATATGACGTACGAGTGATATTTTAAGATATTTTCCATCGGAATTAATTGAATATGGCCTAAAGTATTTTAATGGTTAAAATTAATCGTTTTTTTTTTATGTCAAGTGTCTCGCTTTGTATCGACTAGTGTGTACATGAAAATATGGAGTCTATTGGAAGATATTTCAGTGATAATGATTTCGGAAAATAGAAAAGATAAGCGATACATACATATTTTTTAATATTTTTGTAGTTGCACTAAATTACCCAGTATATTATTTTTAAGCGTTTCTCACATTCCGAACGGTACTAAGTCGAGAGCAGAGGGAAAAATTGTCTTATTGTCATTATTATTATTACATTCCAGAACACGCTATGGTGGATCCACAAATGGACGTATCTTAAAATGTAATACATTGTTTTAGTCTCCATAGAGTAACGTTTGTATCGTAGGAATCCTTTTTTGAGGCCGAATTCACTTCGCTTTGTTCCAACAAACAATAGGATCCAATGGGTATTGTGTGCATTATGAACTGCTACCACCTATTTCATTTCAAAGTAGCAGTTTGCCGCAGCACGTATACCATAACTTTGACACGCGATTCTTTGTCGCGCGACAAATACTAAATGTCACTTACCTGATAATACTGTGCGAGCAAGGCAAGATCGCGCGACAAGCAAAGTCGTGTTAAGAAATGCTAGACCCCCAGTTCATAAAGCACATGATACCCATTGGATCCTATTGTTTGTTATAACAAAGCGAAGTGAATTCGGCCTTACAAAAGGATTCCTACTTTTATTTACAGGAAAGATATTTAACGGAAATTTAATAGCACTATTTCCACCAAACATAGCTAAGAACCACCCCGACGGAAGTGTTTCGATTTTTAACGCACTTAAATTGGTCCATCCGCTTGGGGCGCTACGATGCCACAGACAGACACACAGATACACAGATACACATGTTAAACTTATAAGTCTTATAACACCCCTCTTTTTTGGTCGGTGGTTAAATACACCTCGTTTTGATATGTGTTTTAAAATTACAATTTAGGTTTAGATAAATATATATTTTTATTGGAATTATTTAAAAGCCCGCTCTCGACGTAGTAGACCCTGTTAAATCCATAATTAATTTCTGCACACAATCGAAGGATTCAATTCGCATTCCTGTCAATGGAATAAAATTTCATTGACCCGGTATTATTAATTATGATTAATAATTATTAATGTAATACGATTTTATAGTTAGTACATTATTGTGCAATATCTGAATTGGTATGTTGCCTTAATATGCCATATTAAATAATAGTTAAAAACAATTCCGCAGTATTATCAAAATGGACATATAAATTGGTCTTAGCTAAGGTTTAATTAACCACATATTCGTAATTATATTATAGGTGTCATGCCGATTCAGATACGGCCGCTGTAATACCACGCCTTTGTCTATGTAAACTTCTATCTGAATAATAAATGGTGTTACGTGTATAAATCATTATTTTATTGATAAATCAGACGTAAGGATTCACCAAATCCTAACTCGGGGCACAGATACTAAGTGATGTAGCAATATATTTTATCGACAAATAATATATTGATGTTAGTGTGAGCCTCTTATTCCACTTAGCAACTTTTTCTGCTGACTAACATTGATACTGGATATGAATTATTCAAAATTAATTTTTAAACTTCTTTCTGATGATCTGAGAAGTAGTTAACTTACTTAATATAACCGATTAATAAAATAAATTTAATACACCCCCGATGCAACTAGCTGGGCATCATGAGATCATTCAATGAGTAATATAGAAAATGCTACTTGATCCAATTCAGCATCACTTGTTCCTATTAAAGCTGAATATCTTGGAAACTTCTGGCCCTATTTCCACCAAACCATAGCTAAGAACCATTTCGACGGACAAGTCTTTCGATGAGAAATAAACGCACTCAAATTAGTCCATCCGTTTGGGACCTATAACGGCACAGACAGACACACAGATACACAAATACACAGATCACCCCGCATTTTTCGTTAGGGGTTAAAAAAGGGGGAAGTTTTTAATCGGTTAAAAATAACTGTGTTTAATGACTTTATTACAAAACTTACCTCCTTGACCTACGTGAAATAAAAAAAAAAACATTCTGACAGTCGTCCGTCAGTTGGCGTTAATTATTTGATACTAGTTTACATAGTTTTGTGATTTGTATTGTTTTGTGTGGGATCAGCAGTTGCGATAGAATGAAGGTAAGTCTGTTTTATGATATTGATGATACTACAAGTGACATTAAATGTGCGGTCGGTCGAAACGATATCAATAAGTTTAACGAGGATGATTTAATGAATAATAATCTGAATCAAAATTTAACACCCTCAACAATAGTAGCTGCTCATCATGAGATCTAAAGAGTGATATAGAAAATGGTACTAAAACTATACGTAATAAAAAAAAGATATGATGCCAAATTGGTTACAGAAATGTTTCACTAGTTTCAATGAAAGCTGAATGTCTTGAAGACTACAGCTTGTATTTCTACCAAACATAGATGAGAACCATATCGGCAAACAAGATTTTTATTTCAAAAGTCTCAGTCAAAACGGTTCATACGATTGGGATCACGATACCGCAGACAGACACACAGATACACTAACGAACACATGCTAAACTTATAAAACCCTTTGGAATAAGTACGCTTAGAACGAGAGTCTTCATACAAAAGAAAAAAAAAAACATAAATAAATACATATCAGACAACCTCATACAAATCGATCTAGTCCCAAATTAAGCTCAAGAAGGCTTGTGTTATGGGTACTAGACGACGATATACATACTTATATAGATAAATATATACTTAAATACATAGGAACAACCATGACCTAAGCACAAATATTCGAGTTCATCACACAAATATTTGCCCTGGCCGGGATTCGAACCCGGGACCGCCGCTCAGTAGGCAGGTGCTTGCAAACTGAGTCAACCTTGCAATTTGCTAAGGATGAAGCTGATTTTGGTTTTATGTGTGCGTATCTACGAACCAATCATAGACGTGTTGCTTGTGACATTGACGTTGTGACAGACGCACACGGACAAAACTGAGCCGGTAACGGGCCGTATCTCATTAAAACTGACTTCACTTTCAAGCGCTGACTAGATTTCTATAGGCGTAGACTCTCAGTAAGACCCCTCTTTCGTCGGGAGTTAAAACCAGAGTGAGGGTACTACAACGAAGTTGTGAAGATGGGTGTTTTCTCCTAAAAGGGACACTAAGCCTTTTGTTTAATGTGAATAAAGACCCTTTAAGAAGCTATTTACTCCCCTCTTGAAGAAACGCATACTGTATCCCCCGGGAAAGCCTCTGCAGAAAGCTCCACGTGCGGAGAGTTCGCGGTAGGAAATACCTCTGGAACCATACAATGCTCTTGTGGGTTACAGAATTTAGTTATTTTAATATTATAATATTATTAAAACTATCGTGAGACATCTTTAATAAGTCGAGTCACGAGTCGCGTAGCAGCACGAATCTACCCCTGATGAAGAGCCCCAAATGAGTGCGAAACATGTCAGGGCGTTCCTGACAATTTTTACAAGCCGTTTATATATTTATTTCAATGTTCACAGGCTGCCTGCGCAAGTGCGAGCGATCCGGCGGTCCCCTCTCCCCGTATGACGGTGGACTCTCCTCCAACGGTCTCACACCCTGATCGCACCGCATCCGAGATTAAACTTGTAACTTTCAGCCCATACAGTCTGACAAAGCTAAAAACCAACCGAAGTCATGGTTGACAACGTCAAGCAAGCGTGAGTCACGCCGAGAGAGATGTGCCGTTCTCGAGAACATTTTCCAATTTTTCCATACAAATCGGGAAACATTCTCGATACAGCACATGGCTGTGACCGAGAGATGTCGCCGCCGCTTGCCACTGATGTTGTGGCAGAGCTGTAGATACTTAACTGTGGTGAAGAGTGACTATTCGAACGTAGTAGTTTGATCTCTTTTGGTTCCTTGGTACTCGTATGTAAAACTGTGTAGTGATTAAGGCTCGTGGTCGTGACCGTGTTTCGTGTACCGGTAACCTGATCTCCGTCGCCGTGTAACACCCGGACCATTTGGCACGTGTAATTAGGCTCCGTGTAATTAAGATACGTAGCTCCGTGTTAGACGGAGACGCGTTTCTTAAGCTTCTTGATTACTCGTGGATCTGATCCGTCTCTGTATGTGTGTCTTTAAGACCTACAAATGTAATGTGAGATTCGTGTTTTAATTTCAATTTCTTTGCTTTTGTTAAATAGAAACATCTGGAATCAATGCAAAAATAAAATACAATTCAAATATAAATAAACTACAAATATATAGGTATAATACAGGTCCGTTTGAGAAGCTTTCATTCAATACTCGAGCGGGGCCGGACGAAAGCAGACACAGCTACGTGTCTTGGACTCTTGGCGTGACCGTGTAGTACGGGATATTAGGATTGCTGGTGCTAAGAACACGGAACTACTGCTCCGCGTGTAACACGGATATCAGAGGCCCTTTTATTGATAGTTTTTGTGGAAAATATATTCGATGTTGTGTGTTACAATGGTACTGCACGGTAGGGTCAGATTTGCCTAAACTTCAAGACAACGGTTGAAAATGGCAGGAGTGGGACAAGTGGTGCGCTCCCATTTTGAAGGCGAAGACCGTTTGTTTATGTAGATTAGTGAACTATCCCATATATTTAGACGGAATGACACCTATTAAGTATTTTCTTTTACAGCCACGGGCGCAATGTGTAAGCAACAAACGTGCTACTAGCGTGATCAGAGGTTCGAGCAGCTATGAACGGTCTAGGAAAGGACACAAGGTTTGCATCCACTATGTCTTATATACACAGTGAGGGTTGACTGCAGTCGATTCGGACTTCCAAATTCCTTCTCCGAACCTCAATGTATGCGAGCGCAGTACAACCTTCTAGATGGAGAAGAAGGGAGAATCAACACGGAAAAGTGATCGACTAAGACCAATCTGCCTGGCCAATTACCCTTACCATAAGTTGACGTGACCGTACTCACTAGTGACAGCGTAAACGGTTTGTAACTACGTAGAATAACTCAGCGCCCCTAGCGGTACTTTGTAGGACTACAATTCTCAATACAAATCGTTTACGGAGTCGCTAGCGAGGACTGTGACTGTAAACTCATGGTAAGAGTACTGTAAAACTGCGAGAAACAGTCATACTAAGATTTCTTATCATCAACGCAGTAACCCGTGGTCAACCTACCCTAAGCAACCCTCCATTGTCATCAATCTTTGTGGCATAAAGTCTCAAGAAATATCTTAAATAAAACCAATCATAATTTTGTCTAATTTCATTCTTTTGTTACAGATCCAGTCACCCCGTAAGTACTTGTTTGAAAACACAGCAAATGCAGACTTTTTAGCGATTGATGCCAATAAATGGGTGGATCTACTTTTTCATGTTGTTATTCTGTCCCGTCACCCAGGAGACAATGGTGATTGAATTTCTTAGAAAAGGGTTGATAATTTATAATATTGGTATTTTCTAGAGATATTCTAAATAAGAATGAGCTTATAACTGCTGCAATTACAACATTTCTGATGAATATTGCCGCCAAAAATCGTAATTTTAAAGAATAACCCAGGGGACATCACCATGGCAACAAGCAACAGAAAAAAGTTGATTGAACCAAATATTAAACCCTTCATTTGGAATTGTCCAATACACTGGACAAAACCTATGACCCTTTTAATGTATTATTTTCTGAACCGCAATCGTTTGAACTATCGAATCCCAATGAAGTAATAGAGCTTGTATTATGGAACTTTAGTTCTTTTTGTCAAATTAAGATCTAATCTGTGCACTTGGCGAACGCAGTAATAATGACACCGCACCACGTTCATATTTTATATCTGACGTAGTACTGGTTTTGAGAAAATTCATGCCTTAGTTCTGTAGATATACAAGAGTATATATTGCGAAATATACGCATCCAGGGCTTTTATATCCCGATTTCACAATGTCCACTGTCAGTAGGTCGTATTGCGAGCGGCGCGGTGTGCGGCGAAAACAAATGTATCAGCGTCTAGGAAAGACGCCATGACTTCAAGGCGGCGTGTGCGCGGACGAATCGCTTGGTATCCGTGGCATGCTTGCTGCCCCGCACGCTCGCTCGCCGCTAAGACCTCGTGGCATGTCACGTTTCAGAGTCTTCTGGCGACGCTGAACCCAGCGCTGCATGGCGCTCTGAAATGCGACGAGGCACCCACGCTCTTCGGGACGCTAGGAGCCACCTCAACGACCTGCACCAGGTATCAGTACATACTTCGTCAGTTGTTCAAGCCGCAGTTAGCACTTCTAACAGCCCTTGCACAGCTTAAATTAGAGCTCTAATAGCTGCATATTAGGCCCTTGTACTGCCCGTTTGCTATTTGGGTGGATAATAGCAGACAACAGCCGAATGCCCACCGGAGTAGGTGACAACTTGAAGAAAGCAAGATAAGCATGTCATGGAAAAGGATTTCAGATTAATATTTTTTCGGCAGTAATATTCTTGTTGGATAACAGCATAGAAAACAACTAATGGTCAAAACATGAAGAAAACGAGAGTGGTGTTGCTTGTAACAGGTTATAGTGGTCGAAGTCACGCACACAACTCTATTATCATTTATTGATAATCACAGCAATACAGGAAATGACATTCTCTCATTCACTTTCTTCCTCTTTCTTTGCGCTATCTCTTTTATGTAGGTAGTGGTATTTATTAGTGGAGAATTCAATACGCGCAATCATTTCGAAATAGGCAACTTTTTTTACAATCGTTAAATGACAAGTCGCTGCTTACACGTTGCCCGTTAGCACAACTACGCTTCGCGACTCTTGTCGTGCGACAACATCGCCCGTCACTCTCTCACAGTACAGCGAAGAAAGGGACAGGTAATATTTCTCGCGCGAGAGACAGTTGCGTGTCCCAGTTGTGCATAGGTGCTGGTTATATGAGTTGGTTCATAAAAAAAAATCTATATAAAAATTTCGTTATTTGTATAAGTACCTAGAGATTTTCCTATTACGAACGACATGTTGTCAGTGCTCGACAAAATAAAAACATCGACAATCCTGTTATCGATAGGTACACTTCAATTCAACATACCTATGATAAAGGAAAATCACAGACCTAAATTGATACACGCCGCAAACAGTAAACACCCACTTCGCGTGCCAGCGATCATGTTCAAATGGACATAATTCGTACATTTTTGAACCCCATTTTTTTTTTTACTTACGGTAAACATCTGTTGTTGTCTATATATTGTGTATTCCTTTCGTTGAGGTGGTGGTTATCGATAACAGGTCTGTCGATATAATTATTATGTAAGCACTAACGACCGGTGGTTCCTGCTAGAAAAATATCTAGGTATAGTTATTAGTAACAGTTTCTGCTGTAATAAAAATCTGAGCCGTTTGCAGAAAGCTTTAGCGGGTAACTGGGGCCCAGAAGAAGTCCGCGCGGCTACTGCGAGGGCGGCCCAACTTCTCCGCGAGGCTGAAAAACTGCAGCGCAGCGCCGCTGAACTGCAGGGGGGAGGGGAGGGCAGAGAGGAAAGGAGGAGAGAGCGGGAGGTGCGGTGGGATAGGGGGGTGGAGAGAGAAAAAAGGGAAGTGGAAGATATGTGCCCGCCGGGCTACATGCCGGGGGACGCGTATGGTTAGTAACGTTGTAGTCTTTGTCTCGTAGAAAAAAAAAAAATTATTCCGATTTTGTTACTTGTCCATGTGCACTTATATTTCAGTAGCGCACGAAAGAACGAAACACTTTATGATTCTGTCCACAAAGAATGCTGAAGAAACCCATTACTGATAAGCCTTCACTGTCTGTCACAGGACTCTATTTATATATTTCCAGCCCTTAATAGGTGTATGCTTGAAATGTTTGCATAATCTACGTGTTCAGTATAGTGTTAGTTTAGTATGGCCGCTACGACAACAAATATTGAAAATAAAAAAATTGAATTAAACCCTTACAACAAACGTGTTGTTTTAGGGTTTTTACGTTGTTTTCCTAAAGGTTGGATGGTAATAGGAAGCCTGATTATTTATTGAAGCTAAACTGTTGTTGTTTAGAACCGCCGTTGGTGCATGAGCTACGCATGGATCCGCCGTGCGAGCTGCTTGCGCCCCGCCCACCTTCCAAGGGCCCCGGTTCTCTGCGGAGCAAGTCTGTACGTTATAATAATATTTTTTTTATTTCAGATAATGTCATCCCATTTTGTTAGTAATTACAAAATAAATTATTAAACTAATGTTAGTACATATAAATTATACAATTACAATTTCCGCACAAACGGAGGCGACGTGCGTGAAGCGACATCCAATGTTTCATAAAAGGTCGTCCAGCCTGTCAGCCGCGACTGCCGGAGGCTGTTGCGACTGTGCCGCGCCCGCCGCGCCGTCGACGCGCATCTCTTGCGCATGGTGGCGAAAAAGCAATCCACGCGCGCTAAAGCGAACATGCCGGAGGAGTAGCACAGGGGCAGCCGCAACAGCGACCTGCGGACCTATGATGATTGCTTTTATCACGCGATTAATAAGCGACAAAGCACCCATCACGTTTTTACAAGATGCGAGTGTGAGTGACAGATGCTTTGTCACTTAGTTATCACGTGATAAACGAAACCGAACTGGACGTAATGAGCGCTGTATGATTTTGGACTGTTATTGGTCCACAAGCTGATCGTGTCGAAAGTAGTACAATATGCTCGGAATAAAGTAATTTTTACTTCATTGGAACAACGAGCATATTTACCTGCGCGCAATCATATTTGCTCTAACAGACAGCGCTCTCCGCGCTATTGTGTGTAGATCTCTGTGTATACCTATAGAAATAATCCTTTTGCTTGAGCGAATCCACTTAGCTTTGTACCCGATCTGTATTGTTAGCTGTGGCCACAACTGTCACTTCAAAATGTACCTAAGGCGTTATAAGTGCAAATTACTTTTACACTAAATTAGTCTTTAAGTCAAACGAAATAAGGTTTACTCTTAAACAAAGAGAACATATATGTTGGTCACTTCATTGTCATTATAAGCATCGATAGGAACTTCACTGCTCTTTCACATACGAAGTGACCAACATCTGTGTTCTCTTCGTTTAAGAGTAAACCTTATTTCGTTTGACTTAAAGACTAATTTAGTATAAAATAACGCACTTATAACGCCTTACATTTCGAAGTGGCAGCTGTGGCCACAGTTAACAATACAGATAATGAATATTGTTCATCGGGTACAAAGCTAATGGGATCGCTTAAGAAATGGGCTTCGAACTATACCTATACTCTGTGTAGGGATGTGCCGTTTTTTAGAACGTTTCCCGATTCACATCTCTAACTCTGTGTGACTCACTCATATTAAGATATTTTGAACAATCTATATTCACGTCGTTAAGTTGAGTCTTCATCGTGAATACGTTACGGTATGGTGGTCTATGTAAAATATGGCTCTTGTGTTATTTTTGTTTATTTTTGTAGTTTGTAGGCTACAGTATTTCTAAAATTCGTGGAGTCGCTTATTGTAATATTTTTCAAAGTCAAATTCGATTTCTAACAATACGTGACCGCCACATTTTGTTAGATTCCACTCATTTCTTCTACTGTGGAGTGACTGACTGTAATGACACGATACGATACTAGCCTTAGTAGGAACAAGACATAAACGTATCGTTTGCCTTTTATTCAGGTTTTAATCGAGCCCACAAACTTTTTAGTTTTGGTTTTACATATGTTCCCTGATTACTACGAAGGCGGCGTAACCGATTTAGTTTTTTTTCGCGTGTAAGAGTATGGTTTCTAATTGGTACCATTGTCATTATAACCATACCTAGGATAACTCGGGGCACGTTCAAGGGATAGGATATCGATAAAAAAGATGTCGATATAATTAAATTAATATATGTGCTCAATGGACATTCTGGATTACTATAAAGAGGTTCGACGTCATATCTGATCTGATATCGAGCCTCTTAAATTAAGATAATAAAAGTATGAGGATGTCATTTCAATCAAAATGTCAATTTATATTACGTATATTATGAAAATTATTTTAAAATAAACATGTAAATACACGTTTTGATATGTTTATTTTTACATTTGAAAATGTGGAGAAATAAAGTAATATTTATTTATGTCGATGACATTTAGATGTTGACAGTAACATCGATATATTTTTTATATAAAATATTTTGCTACGTCACTTTCGTATAGGCCCCGAGTTATCCTAGGTATGATTATAACATAACTTCGTTTCGTTAACGTTAATAATTTCTTAATGGGTTTATGGATGAGTGAGAGGCGTGTTTTGACCCAGGAATTGGAACTGTCCCGGCGGCTGAGCGAGAGTCTGGATATGCAAGAGCGGCTGGCCGCCGATAACGCTGATCTGGACGTCAAACGGTAATGCCGTGCATCATTAAAAGCCTTATTCCTTTTAAAATCCTGATTGTTATCGACATTTTTCTCTATGATCAAACATGTTTTTTAACATATTATTGATGTTACTACTAAGAACAGGGCTATTGGGATTTGTTGGTATATATTTGAAACTTACAGTTTCAATTTTTCATTCATAATTTTTGTTTAAACAACTGCTCGAAAATTAGATTTCGACTTCACGCAACGAAAAAATGAAACAGCTAGAACCTAGAACTCGGGGATTAGTATTATTCACTTCAAAAAGTTGTTTGAAATTATCAATATATTTTTCAATATGAAAAATATAAATTTTAAAAGGAATAAGGCCTTATAACACTAAAACATCTTTATTAAGCACTACTCAAGTAGCGCGCATGCCCTATAAGAGCTTATTCAGCCATTATACGACTTATTTCAGCTGTGTAAGGGCCTGGTAAAGGCTGTATATACTCTTATGCAGATTGTGTGCTACGTGGGTAGAGAGTCACCATTTACAGAGAGTAGACTTAACCACAGTGTACCGGATCCTTACAGTTTCAATTTTTCATTCATAACTTTTGTTTAAAAAACTGCTCGAAAATTAGATTTCTACTTCACGCAACGAAAAAATAAAACAGCTAGAACCTAGAACTCGGGGATTAGTATTATTCACTTCAAAAAGTTGTTTGAAATTATCAATATATTTGTCAATATGAAAAATATAAATTTTAAAAGGAATAAGGCCTTATAACACTAAAACATCTTTATTAAGCACTACTCAAGTAGCGCGCATGCCCTATAAGAGCTTATTCAGCCATTATACGACTTATTTCAGCTGTGTAAGGGCCTGGTAAAGGCTGTATATACTCTTATGCAGATTGTGTGCTACGTGGGTAGAGAGTCACCATTTACAGAGAGTAGACTTAACCACAGTGTACCGGATCCTTTAAACTCTAAGGGCGGACCTAATCACAGTGTACCGAAAGTTTGGAACCATCAAACTCTAAGGGTAGACATAACGACAGTGTATCTGAACCCTCTAACACTAAGAGTTGACTTGCAGACCGGCATCCGGAACCGTCTAAGGGTACACATAACCACAGTGTACCGTCAGGTCTCAAAAATAGACCAGTTTGGCCTTTGGCCAGGCTATCATCCCAAAAAAAGGCACCTCCTGTTTTTTTGATGTTATAACAGCCATATTTTTTTATATGGGATAAGCATAAATATTATTTTGAACTTTGATTTTGATTCGTGTCTTCTTTTAAGCTAAAATAATGGCAACCTTTTTGCTTGATAAAACAATACTGTAAAAGTCGTCGCCTCCCAGATTAAAAAAAAAGTCATGTCCAATTGACATTCAAAATGATATGACATTTTTAGTATAAACAAGGCAAAATTATGGGTGAAGAAAAATACCGTTCCTGAAAAACTGCTATAAATGCGTAAAAATAAATAACATTACATCTCCATCTCCGTTTATAAAGATGACTAGAAACTTCCAGAAGGTGTAAGGTGAGAGTGGTTGACGTATTCTATACTCGGGCGAATTTCAGAGCATTTGATCCACCCGGTTTTTTCGTCAATGGTGTCGTGGTTATTACCATGTAGGTAAGTAGGTAACCACAACGGAAGAACAAGATGCTTTAACAGTGATCAAAGTAAAATACGACTCCAAAGTGTCTTTTGAATTCATTAGAAAACCAAAACTTTAACATACCTTTAACTATCATCTGACCCAACATTTGTTGGAATATGAATAACAAAAATCATAAAAATGCCGTAAATACGCTGACGATTTGCCATTTAGGGGTCTTAGCAGTAATCCAGAAAAAGATCTTCAGTCACATAAAATAGTTACTCAAAATAATTGAGCTGAAATGGAGCCGGAAGGTGGTTCTAGAAACTCAGTAATAAAAAATAAAGCAATCCCACCGCGTTCTGGGTCTTAAGAATCGTCACAGTGGGCAATTGATGGATCTTCAAAGAAAAGTACAGTCGGCTATAAAAGTTTGTCACTAAAATTTAATATTTGACAGAAACTTATTCTGCATGACACTCCCAAGTAGCACAGTGGCTTATACAGATTTTATTCAGCTTAAATTAGTTATATAAGAGCTGTATAAGGGCTTATTCAGATGGTGTGCTCCTTGGGCTGTTCATATAGCATGTTAATGACTGAAAGGCCTTTGATGATTATTTATGTTTTTATAGGTACATACTGTACAAGGAGTTGATGGTAAAGGACCAACGGTTGGAAACAGCGAGGGCACAGACAGTACGACTCCAGGCTGAACTGAAGTTGCTTGCCAGGGATAACGCGAGATTGCAGGTACGGACATTATGATTATACAACGTGTCGTCGGCTTCTGGACAAGGACCGAAATCCCGAGTATAGTTATGTCTCAGGAATGCTCTAATAATATATTTTAATACAGTTGCTCAAAAAGTGGTACTTTTTGTGGCTGCGTAGCGTGCGAGAAGCTCAATTTCTCGAACTAGTGCTTTTTACTTTTTAGTTCCAAACTATACTTTCGAAACGCAGTAACTGAGTTTCGAATGTCAGTGATGATGATGATGATGATGATGACGACGACGACGACGACGACGACAAACTTGGCCGACTGTAAATTCTTCTTTCTTTTTGTACCGTTTCGCCTAATTTTCATCTCAATTTTTCATTCTCAATTATTCTGAAAAAATAACAGTTTTTGGAAAAAAATGGCTCCCGAAGAAATAAAAATTCGGCGAAATGTTACAGATGTGAAAGAAAAATTTGGACTTACGATAGGTAACCATTTACGATAAAATGTGTTTCACTTTGCAGGGGATAGTGAGCGCTGGACACCTGCCTTCTACTGATACTGCTGAGGTGACTGCTTATACTTATTGTTCCTTTTATTTATTTCCTGTCTTAGGCTAGGTTTCTACAATATATGTATACATATAAAAAGTAAAATATACCTACATTAAAGAAATTACGAAATATATAAACACATTATAAAAAACCTAACCTAGGGTGCCGCCGGCAGCGGGGCAGGGCCCAGGCTACCGGTGGTTAGAATTAGAACTGCAGAGAGAGGAACCTCCTGACGATGTGCGCCGTGTCCAGGAGTACCGCCTTCTGTATCTGGCCCTTGATCCAGCCATCTAGCGAGAGTCTTAAGATGTTTGTCTAGACTCTTCGCTATAAGACCGTTCGCCGAAACGACTATCGGGACAATGATCGTTGAGTCAACATCCCACATGGCGGTCACCTCGTGAGCCAAGTCAAGGTACTTGCCGAGTTTGTCCTTCTCGGCCTTCACGAGGTTTTTGTCATGGGGGATGGTAATGTCGACGAGCACTGTCTGGCGTTTGGATCGATCTATCAACACGATATTAGTTAACCTCATTATTATTACAATACATAAGTATAATCCCAGTAGCAATCAGTAAATGTATAAAGGCTGTATAAGTGCTAATGCCTGTGTGCCACTTGGAATATAACGGGTAAACCTCCACGTCGATTAAGTAGAATAATAACGCTCGACATGTTCGGTTCGCGATTCAACTTCAAGAGTTCATATTGGCCTTGTTGGGAATTATTTAACACGTCTGTTACAGAAACCGGAGCAACCAGCCCCCGACCCCGCGGCGAGCGGCGAACCCAACGGGACATACGTTGATCTAGTAAGTCGGTCGATCGACGTTTCTTTATCGGTTTGTCCAGTGATCCAGGGGACAATAGTGATAGAACCCCTTTGGTGCCGATTGGTAGCCAAGTTTTGTAACTGGCTAGAAGATGGGAATCCGAAAGTTCCTGTTGAAATTTTGAAGCCAGTTACAGAATGGGATTTTTTCCCGTTTCGAAACTTCCTGGTTAATTAACTGCGGTTACGAATCGGGAATAGAAAAGTCCCGTTTTGAAACCAGTTACAACACGGGATTGTTATCCCGTTTCGAAGCTGGTTAGCAACCGTGGTTACGAATCAGTAAAAGAAAAGACTCGTTTTGTAACCAGTTACACGATATAGGCTGATGATGACAAGGAATGATATTCTTGTACAGGAGAAACAGTTGAGCGAGTTAGAGGCGGACTTGCGAGTGGTTCGCGAGATGGCGACCACGAAACACACTGCAGGCCTGTGCGGCGGCCAACCGTGCAAAGGAAGCGCAGGGCCAAATGTCTGTTTCGAACAGCCGGTGAGTATCACAAACATTATACAAACGACTGCAAAAAAGGATTATACTGTTGATTAGACTGGTTTTTTTATGTTACGCGATTACTCAGCCGATTGGAGACCGATTCTCTAAAAGAATATATTTATTTGTAAGAGTATACTCCTAAGGTTATATTAGGCATGGTATTAATTCCCTCCAATTGTCACCATGTCGGGATCTGATGATGGGATCCCAGGGAAATCGAGGGCAGCCCTAATGATGATGGAAGGTTGAGTTAGGGGATAATTCTTTAAATGTTATTGGTACGTTAAAAGTTGTATCATTGTAGTAACTCGTTCAAGTTGTTCACGGATATACAATTTCTTCTCGTTCAAGTTGTTAAACGTGTAACGCTACCGTGGAGGGGGTAGGAAAGCATTTGCGTTAAACGTTTAACGCTACCGTGGAGGGGGTAGGAAAGCACTGTTGCGTTAAACGTTCAACGCTCCTGGGGAGGGGGAATGGAAAGAAACAGAGCGAGAGTGAAGAAGTTTGTCTTAAAGAAAAAATATGAGTTCACTAAAAATCAATTTCTAGAAGTTTCACTTCTTCCGTGCGGAGGGACTCCACGCGCTATTTTTTTTTTCATGCTAATACGAATAGACCTAAATAGATTGTGTTCTTTAGACACTATGTTAAGAGGCCTAATTCCTTTTAAACTGCTGATTGTTTTAGACATTTTCCTCTGGTCAAATTGTTTCTTAACATATTATTGATGTTACTACCTAGAACAGCACTATTAGGGTTTATTGGTATATATTTGAAACCTACAGTTTGAATTTTTCATTGATAATTTTAGTTTCAAAAACTACTCGAAATTGACAAAATTCACGCGGAAAATTAGTTTTAATCAACTTATTTTCGACTGCACGCAATGAAAGCATGAAATAGCTATATTACCACCTAGAACTCGGTGAAAAGTATAATTCACTTCAAAAAGTTTGTTGAAATTATCTATATATATTTGTCATAATATGAAAAAAAAAATTTCAAGGGAATAAAGGCTCTTAAGTTGTATAAGGGCTGAATAAGCGATTATTCAGCATGTTTGTGTGGTACTTGGGTTCTTACCTTACCTTTCGTTTCACAATAACTACAATATAATGTATGTTACCATAACTGGTGTTTTTTTTTTCAGGATGGAATGCCACCTGTGCCGGCAACGCAACGAGATGTAAGTCTTATGCCGCTTTTTTTCCCCCAAGGTGAGCTTCTTATGCCGCGTCCACGCGCTTAGCAAACAACGGCAAACCTACAGGACGCAGTTATACGTTAGAGTGAGACGGAACTACGTCGTGCTCACTCTAACGTATAACTGCGTCCTGTAGGTTTGCTGTTGATTGCCAAGCGTGTGGACGCGGCATTACACAGGCAGCAAAAGTATAGCCTAACAAGCGTCGGTCCTGTCTAGGGATAGTGGCATTACAAACAGCTTTCACGTGGCAATAATGTGCATACGTCAAATATTTGCATTATTAAACGTCAGTAGCGATTTGTCAAGGATTTGTCATTGACCAAAATTCAAAAGACTGTTTACCGGAATGCTTTAATTCTTCGTTCTTTTTGCGAAATAAATACGAAATCCTATTGAAAATAGAAACTACTTTTTACTTTTCGTCAGTGACCTTCGCCGACTTTCAACGTTAGTTACCAAAAATTGGTCGTTACTAGTAAAATAGATTAGTACCTACCACTAAAAATGTGCAATATGGTGTGGGTTGTAAAACGCTCTGTTGGGTTATTCTTGGTTGCAATAACGAATATTTCTATTTCTAAACACATTTGTCGGGAAGTAACGCAAGGGAAAATAAAGACTAAGTAAATCGTGTGAACACAATATATATAAGGTTAGTATAAGTTAATGGTTTTATTGATGTGTTTGTTTTCAGTGCCATATATGCCCCCCTTGTCCCGCTTCATGTAACCCCAACGCGCCCCTGGTGAGCACGATTGTTTATTTTATTTATTTGTTGTTATGATACTAGGGCGTTTTCCAAAAAAAAAAACACATCCCTGTTCCTTCCAGAACTTGACGTTTTAGGGTTCATCTTCCTTAGAATCGATTTTCAATGTGAAAAAAAAAGTGAATATGAACTTTTTATTTCCACGAGCGTGCAATGGAAACTAAAATTCCCATACGAATTTTGGGCAACGTCAAAGTCAAAGTCAAAAGTATTTTATTCAAAGTAAATTCCAAGCGAATATTTTTTGAAGGTCAATTTTTAAATTAAATAACTTAACTATAGACAATATATTAACTTAACATCTTAACTTAACTTTACAAAATGGAAATGCCTTGTTGGGCTGCAGTTGAGGCGTCCGACCATACGTCTTTGTCTGCTAGTATTCCTCTAGTGTATAATAAGCTTTTCTTTGCAAAGTTTGCTTTATCACTAATTTAAATTTATTTTCCGACAGACAAATAATATGGTCGGGCAACTTATTGTAGTAGCGTGTACAGAGCCCCACAAATGACTTTTGAACCTTACTTAACCTAGTGCCTACTGATAACAATTTATCCTTATTTCGAGTGTTAAAATCGTGTATGTCACATCTTTTACGGAATAGTCTAAGGTTTTTCCTAACATAAATAATATTTTCATAAATGTACTGACTAGGTACGGTCATAATACCGATTGTCTTGAACCATTCTCTTAGGGAATCACGGGTCTGTAGTCCGTATATCGCACGGATGGCTCGTTTTTGTAAAACGAATATTGCACTCACATCTGCAGCACTTCCCCACAGCAACAGCCCGTAGGACATGACACTGTGAAAGTAACTAAAGTAAACAAGCCTTGCCGTAGCTACATCAGTTAAAAGTCTTACTCTTTTCACAGCGTAAGCCGCCGAACTTAGCCTTTTAGCAAGTGCTGCAATGTGCGTACCCCATTGTAGTCTGGAATCTACCGTTATCCCCAAAAAAACCGTGTTATCTACGATCTCTAATTCCTCGTTATTAATCATTAATCCTTGTATACAATGTTTAACATTGGGAAGCTTAAAGTGTACGCACTTGGTTTTTTTTGCGTTTAGTACAAGGTTGTTAGCTGTAAACCATTCATGAGTTTTCTGTAGAGCATAATTTATATTTGATATATCCGGAGATGCTCTTTCTACTTTAGAAATGAGAGAAGTGTCATCCGCAAAAAGGACTATTTTAGAAAGGTGTTCCGCCATAAATGGTAAATCATTGATGTAGATGAGGAATAGGATAGGACCTATCACTGATCCTTGGGGAACACCCATTTTGACCTGAGACCCTGACGACTTAGTTCCGTTCACAACTACCTTTTGTGTTCTGCCTGATAAGTAAGACTGTAACAGATTCAATGATTTCCCTGTAATACCGTAGTGATTTAATTTCGCTAATAATGTCTGATGGTCTACGCAATCGAACGCTTTTTTGGCTCAGGCTCGTTCGGTCTGTTTCCTACCATGTCTGCTTCCTAAAGTGGCCTTCTTGCCACTTTGACCGTTTCCAATGATGTCTACTTTTGAAAATGTCTGTTTCCTAAAATGTCTGCTTCTCAAAATAACCACCTTCCCACATTGTCGCGGCTCAGGCTCAATCGGTCTGTTTCCTAACATGTCTGCTTCCTAAAGTGGCCTTCTTCCCACATTGACCGTTTCCTATGATGTCTACTTTTAAAATGTCTGTTTCCTAAAATGTCTAAAATGTTTAAGGTACCCCAGGCATGCTTATTTTAAGTACTTCCGGAAACTACTTCTTGAATTCAGGGACAAAAAAGAAAACATTGTGAAAAGCAGACATTGTAGGAAACGGGCTTTAGAACACAAATAGTGGGCATTATAGGAAGCATACATCGTAGGAATAGGACATCACAAGGAACGGGCATTATAGGAAGCAGGTCAATTTTCGAAACGGACATAATAGGAAACGATCATTCTAGGACAGTGGCATGATAGGAAACCATTTGCTGACATTATAGGAAAGAGTAATTTCTTGGAAGAAGACCAGTTTGAGAATCAGACATTTTAGGAAACAGACCGAACGAGCCTGAGCCGTTTTTTTATGTGTTACTTGGGTTCGATATAATCTTATAAAATAAGATTCGAGTCTAAGCTGAAATGTAATGTCCGTTTATTAAAATTAACAGTTCAAATTTTTATTTTTTTTTACTTTTAAACTCTTTGAAAATATAGTGAAATTTGCCGGGTAGCCCCTTAATACCGTACAACACCATCAGATGGTTGATGGAACAGATTCTGTTGGTAAAATTTTCTTTGTCTTCTCAATATGACATCCAAAGATAGTTACAGGTTACTTTTAATCCGACTATGGTAAATAAAAGAAAATACGCGGGTGAATTGTGTGAAAATTTTCTAGTTTATAATAAATTCGGTCATGCGCAGACTCCAGCCGAACAAGAGGTGATCGCATTGAAGGACCAGCTGAAGATATCCGAAGACGAGTGCAAGAGTAAGATAGCTGAGGTTAGTGGGTATGGTAACTTTAAACAAGGGCTTCTGATATACGTGCTACACGCGGAACCGTAGCTCCGTGTTCTTAGCACCGGTGGTCCTAAGATCCCGTACTACATGGACACGGCAAAGATGCGTAGCCGTGTCTGCGTTCGGCTACGGATCGGTGGATCTCGGCTCCGATCGGGCATTGAATGAAAGCTTGTCGAACCGACAACGTCACGGACGGATCGGATTCGCGTTTAATTAAGAAACTTAAAAAAGACATCTCCATGTAACACGGAGCTACGTGTCTTAATTACACGGAGCTTAATTACTCGTGCCGAACGAACGGTCCGGATCTCCGTTGCCGGGTAACACCGATCCGGCGAGGTACGCGGGTACTCGAAACACTGACACGACCGCGAGCTCTATTTTAAACGTATTAATTGGCATTGTCAGACTGTTTTTTATTAAAGCAGTAACGTCTGCTAACGTAAACTAAATGTTTACAAATGAAGCGAAAATTGAAAAATTTAATGATTCGGACAGGATTCGAACCTGCGTTTCCAACGGCTTTCCGGGCCAACACTGGCGTCCTCCCAATTGGACCACCGAATCAGATGTCAGAGTCATTGAATTTTTCAACCAGTTGCTTCGACATGCCTTAGGGTGGCATCGTAGCGCCATCTACCGTAAAGATTTAGACTTTATCGTCGGCACCATCGTCTCAAATTTGTTGAGAATCGATAGTAACGTTGTGCTACATCCAAATTACTTATTTTTTATTAAAGCAGTAACGTCTGCTAACGTAAACTAAATGTTTACAAATGAAGCGAAAATTGAATGAATGACTCTGACTTCTGATTCGGTGGTCCAATTGGGAGGACGCCAGTGTTGGCCCGGAAAGCCGTTGGAAACGCAGGTTCGAATCCTGTCCGAATCATTAAATTTTTAAATTTTCGCTTCATTTGTAAACATTGTCAGACTGCCCATAAAGTCAGATCATCATTTGGTCCCGGCTCCTGACCTGCCGGGGCTCCCTATATGCCTGGCTGCCGTAAGTAACTTACGGCAGCATGGTTTGCCAGTCAGTTACGACCCGTAACTCATCCATCATTCGTCGTATACCCTTACGCACCTGTCTATCGTTTACGTTTATTTATTCTTCTCAAAATAATATATGGTCCCATCGCTTTAATAGGCTGCATTCTACGTTTCCACCAGGGTCAATTTCCCAAGCAGTATTTTTTGATGGCAAGACTGAAAACGCAGGTGCAGAAAGGTTTAATAATAAAGTACCATTTTTTTTCGGAAACAGCCCGCCATTGTCTACCTCGGGCAACAGCTAAAATTAAAATATTAATATATATAATAATTAAAAAAAATATATTTAGACCAAATTTCTCATCAAGGTGGGTTGTCCCCAAGCCGGTTTTGTTTGTAAAATGCCGGGTAAGTCAAATACTATGCATGACAAAGAAAATCTGTTACCTTTATTTTATTACCATTTAAATAGGTGACGAAAAAAGCACATTACCCGTTTTATATCTCCTTTGTATACCCTTGAATAAGTGCATATAAATTTGTCCCGAGAAAACTTCTCATTACCGCCGACAATGTTTGGACCCGATTTATTTCCCAAACTTGATCAATTGCGCCCCCCGTCTCCCGCGCACTTCAAAGAATTAGTCAAGCTGCGGCGCTCGACGAAGCCGGTTGTGTATAGTGGCAATAAGTTGGCTTGTATAAACGTGAATATATCATCGCGGTGGACCGGGGACAAAAAAAATGTCATTCCGAAGTTTGTTATAGCTGCTTTATTTTTTAACTGTGTGGTTTGAAATTTATATATATCAGGTAAAGTATACTCGTGATTTCAAGAGTTGAATTAGTTTTAGAATAAAGGGCTTACTCTTTTTTTAAGAAATAAAAATATGTCGTGTTTCTCATTCCACCATTCTCATTCCGGTGTTTCCGGTGTAGTAAAATGACTTTAAACCCCACCAAAATGAGGAAAACACCGGAATGACATCAAAAGTAGCTTCACTTCTCATAGATATTGTTGAAATAATATTTTTTATTATTTTGTTTTTAATACCAGACTAAGATATATGTTTATATTATTATGTAATGCCAATATAATATATATTACGAATATAAAACGTAAAATTACTTTCATAATTTGCCACTTTTCTTTCATTCCGGTGTATGAAATCTCATTGCGGTGCACTTATTTTATCATCCTGGTGTACATTTATCATTCCGTTGTGTGTTTCATGTTCGATCTCAAATATCTCGAAATCTATTTCAGATTTCAGGGTCCTTTTTACATATGTTTAATAATATAGTCTAAAGTATCTCTTCACATTTAAAAAACTCAAAAATAATCAAAAATAAAGAATCACACCGAAATGATACAAAAAATGCGTCTTGTTGAAATTGACCCACCAGAGATGCGTGAGGATGCGTAGCGAGGGATCGTTCAAAACTAGTAGAATCAGCTGCACTTAGTGAGGATAGGTCAATTACGAGTAACTTTAACTAAATTTCCGTACATTACGAGACAATTTCATCGGTACATATTTTTGCACAAGCCTGTACGAAAAACTAGTAAAATAAAATTGATCCCAAGAACACATCAAACCGCTGATTTCGCTCTTCGTATTAAACAATCTGAAACGTGTTCCAGTGCGCGTTACTCCGCTCAGAGCTCCTCCAGCGCAAGGAGGAGGCGGAGCGCGAACGCTGCGTCGCGCGCGAGGCGAAATCTAAGCTCCGCAACCTGGAAATGAGGTTCGAGAAGCTGGCTCCGGCTACCAACATGCAAGGACCACCTGCGAAGGCCTTCGAAACTGTAAGTGCTTCCAGCATCGGTCTTTCCACATCCTCGATATGATCGGAATGCCGACGTAACAGAGGCAGTACCATATTTACCCCTAGGCCCACAACCCACAAGTCCCGGGCGTAGGGGCTCAGCCAGTCTAGGGGCCTCAGTCCCAGAAGCAGGATTTGCACCATACTTATGTTGTCCTCATTTGTCACTTAAAATAAGGAGAACATAAGTACTACCTACTATTTAATTTGCTAAAAACCGTTTCGAGATAGGGGAGGGGGCCCCAAATACCAAGTGCCTAGGGGCCCTGGCCCTCTAAGGCCGGGCCGAGGCTAAGTAACTAAGTATTTCATCATCATTTAAAGTTCTTTTGATCTTATCATTATCTCAGCGTAATTAATGTTCAATGGTAGGCCCATCTCAACGTGAATGAAAGTAATTCGATTCAACATGTCGACGGTCAAAGCATGAGTTTCTTACCTGGACGAGGAACTTTAATTTTCTACCCATTTGTTACACAGGAAGTTAACGTGCAGAAACTTCGTCAGCTGCTTCGTGCGGCGAACAACGACATTGAAGAACAGCAGGCACTTTTGTCCGAGATGGAAGTTCAACTACAAGATTATCGTATCAAGGTAACTATGAAATAGGTATAAAGCAAAGATCGACACACAGAGCATAAGGAAAAAATCGAAAGGGTGCTTGGGAGTTAGGGTAGCGGAAAGGTTAACGCGCTGGACCGGCAATCCAGAGGTACCGAGTTCGATTCCCGGTCTCTTCCACCAGGTAACTTTCAATTTTTCTTTAAGTTTTAACTTTGCATCAATGGTTTAATATGAAATAGGTGTTATATCATTACAAAATGATGTGGTTTGGTATAGTTAATGTAGCAGTGTTACAGAATTTACAGCTTAATAGTACATACCATACTTAGGGCGTGAATTCGTGAACGTCCGAGACCGCAGGCATTTGTGTGACATTATTAGTATGCGATCTGGGGCTTAACGAATTACCGCCCGCGGTGTGCCTAAAGTTTTACGTCTTGCCTTGGCCAGCGCCCGCGTACCGCGCAGGAAATTACACTTACGGCCTAGGGTGACGTAAACTACATATCAGACAGCAAAAGTAAAAGGTTTTAATCCTTAATCATATTTTATAGATTATGAGGAAAGTCTATAAAATACGGGCAGAAGGATGAGTAGATACTCATCCTTGTCTCTTCCCGTGTCTGTTTGAGCTTCACAATAGGGAATGCAAACCGGTAAATTTTCGTATGGAAATTACCCGATTACCTGTAATTTACCGGTAGTTATAGTCTGTACTTTTAGGTATTTAAAAAATTGTAAACAAACCGGAGCTGTCAAATTTGACAGATCCAGTGGTAGTGCACCTTTTAAGGCCTGAATAAATTATAGTGATCCAATTCGAATGGTTAAAAACACGATCCCGTAACAAAACGACAAAAACAAACTATTTAAAAAAATATATAAAACAGAAACAAATAAAACTAACGTAAATTAACAATGAACGGAAGCTTTAAACACAAATATCGCACGCGTATCATCAATATGACAGCAAGCAATGGCGAATGTCAAACCGACAAAGTAAAAAATCACGTAAGGTATGTGTTGCTACTTTAAACCTGTAGCTTTCTATTTTAGTCGTGCTACTTCCAGTATAATGCAGCCTAGTTAAAAATTACGTAAGGTAAGGTGTTGCTACTTTAAACCTGTGACTTTTTATTTTAGTCGTGTTACTTCCAGTATAATGCAACCTTGCGTTTTAAACCTCTGCAAGATTGGGTACTTTTTAGTGACGATTTACTGGAAAAAAATATATATTTATTAAATGTGATAAAAATATGTTTATATTCGTGAATTTGTATATGTACGGTAAAATTAAGCGATAACACATGTTATTTAAATGGAACGGACTGCAGTAGTGAGAGGGCCATTACTTTATAATATAAAAAAATTAACAGGAACCAAACGTTACCTTATAAATAACCCTTTTAATTGTTTGTTTACATTCTTTTAAGTACCTAAAAGTACAGACTATAGGTAGGTAAAAATTACCAGTTTGCATTGAAAACCAAATTAAGTTAGCAGTTTAGCTAACCGATGTGCCACTTTTCCAGTACCTTCAAGCGCAGCAGCTTTCGGAAGAGCAGACTAGGCAGATGGCGGCTTTGGACGCGGAGAATGTTCGCATCTCGGAACAGATCAACTACGAGATACAGCGCGTTAAGGTAACAGTAACACGACAAATAGGATGAAGATATAACAAAGTTACATAGCATAATCTAAGTAGAAAGGTCCATGTAAGCAGATTGTCAAGTGTGACTAATGAAACGAAGCCTAACGCAAAATCTATGAAAACTTTTCGCTCGCTCGATCATTTAATTCAAGTATATTTTTGCTGCATTACACAAGAGTTACACTATTGTGGTTTGCAGATCAAGTTCCAGGTGAAGTTGCAAGAGCTGGCGCCGCTGCCGGCGCTTCTGCAGGCCACTCACCGACAGCTACAGGACGCTCAGCAGCAACAGGCCCTGGCGGAACACCGCACAGAACAGCTGGCTAGAGAGCTCAACTGTTCTAGAGACAAGGTACCTAATTGAAAGACACCATACTAGTCTACAGGTCAAGTTGCCAACTCAAGCGGCGCACCAGCGACTAAAGGACAGCCAGTAGCTTCAGAAAGTGCCTAACGAAGATAACTAGTAGTTAGGAGGGACTACGCAATACAAAGACGGGACTACAGAAGTATTCCAGATCAAAATCCAGGTAAAGCTGCAAGAGCTGGTGCCATTGCTATTGCTACTGCATTGCAGGCCACTCGTCACCAACGAAGCCCTGACCGAGCACCGCACAGAGCAACTAGCTAGGAAACTTAACTGTTCCCGGGAGGAGGTACTTCGAAGACAGCACAAGGGTATTCCAAATCGAGATCCGTTACTGGTGCAATCGCACCAGCAATCTAAGAACAAGATTACGGGATGACTATTATGGTTGCTTTTATTACGCGATAAATAAGGTAAACGCAGGTATTACCGACCCCCTTAAGGCAATTTCAAAATGAACCATCATTTTTAAGGATGCTGATTGCTCTCAGATTCACGTTTTTATTTTTTTACGTTTGTATTATGTGTAAACTCTATATTTTCTATGTTAAAGGCTACTGAATAAAGGTCTATACTGTATAAAATAATTTATATAACGACGAAGTCGATTGTTGCTAATACCGACTCACAAAAATGCCTGTGAAGCTATTAACGATTTTTATGCAGCTATCACCGATCGTAAAAATCTATATACGATCGGTAATAGCTTCTTACTGTTGCTACTACCGACCCCTATGGATCGCTAATACAATTTGTTAGTGCAAACATATAATTTATCAGCGACTCATAAAAAGTAGGTATTTTTTATTAAGTTACACCTTCTGACTTTAAAACAGATTGTTATTAATTAATATAACATGAAATATGAACCCATGCACACAGTTTTAAACAAAAAACAATAATTTTTAATGTAACAATTCAAGAATCGACCTTCCAAAAATGTCATTATTAGTTCAATTAACAACATGATAAAAAAGAAAGTAGAGAACAATACGTATGTCGCTAATATCTTTTTACAAAGAACCGATGTTTTTATTTAAATTGGGCTATTAAAGTACCTGTGTTATTTTCATATAATGACACAATAGAGAAAAAAACAAAACTCTATTCTGAGGCCATTAACGACTTATGGGTCGGTAATAAAATTTGTAAGTGCAAACATATGATGTATTAGCGACTCATAAAAAGTAGGTATTTATTATTAAGTTACACCTTCTTTCTGACTATAAATCAGATCGTAATGAATAAATATAACAAGAAATATGTACCCATGCATACAGTTTTAAACAAAAAACAAAGAAATTGTCCGGTCACAAAGTAGGTGAGATATACAATAATCTATATACGATCGGTAATAGCTTCTTACTGTTGCTACTACCGACCCCTATGGATCGCTAATACAATTTGTTAGTGCAAACATATAATTTATCAGCGACTCATAAAAAGTAGGTATTTTTTATTAAGTTACACCTTCTGACTTTAAAACAGATTGTAATTAATTAATATAACATGAAATATGAACCCATGCACACAGTTTTAAATAAAAAACAATAATTTTTAATGTAACAATTCAAGAATCGACCTTCCCAAAATATGTCATTATTAGTTCAATTAACAACGTGATAAAAAAGAAAGTAGAGAACAATACGTATGTCGCTAATATATTTTTACAAAGAACCCATGTTTTTATTTAAATTGGGCTATTAAAGTACCTGTGTTATTGTCATGTAATTACATAATAGAGAAAAAAACAAAACTCTATTCTGAGGCCATTAACGACTTATGGGTCGGTAATAAAATTTGTAAGTGCAAACATATGATGTATTAGCGACTCATAAAAAGTAGGTATTTATTATTAAGTTACACCTTCTGACTATAAATCAGATCGTAATGAATAAATATAACAAGAAATATCTACCCATGCATACAGTTTTAAACAAAAAACAAATACTTATAAATGTAACGATACATGAGTCGACCTTCCAAAAATATGTCAATATTGGTTAAAATAAAAGCGTCATAAAAAAAGAAAGTAGACAACAATACGTAGGTCGCTAATACATTTTGACAAAGAACAGATGTTTGAATTTCAATTGGTCTATTGAACTACCTGTGTTATTGTCATATAATAACACAATATAGAAAAAACCGAAACACTATGCTGAGGCCATTAACGACTTATGACTCGGCGATAGCTGCCATAACTAAAACTGATGAAGCTAAGACCGTCCTATTTTATTTTAAGGTTTTATCGTTTCAAATAGCTTTTTTTTCAGTAAAATGTGGTATGAAATCCAGAACTGACACTCAACGGAACATATTTAATAACACAACAAAAAGTATAGCACTCACTTATTCGAATAAATCGCTTAAGTAGAAAAGTCACGTGCTTACCTGATGGATTAAGGCCTAGTACGACGTGAACTGCGCCCACGCTGTCTCCGCACAAACTGGGTTATTTTGTCTCTTTTTTGCACTTTCACACACACTAACGCAAAAGTAAATGATGGTCTAGGAACCAACGTGTGCGTAGCTTCAGCTATCTATAGCTAGAATAGTACAGGAAGCGTAAAAATTGACTTTCAATTTATAGGTCGGTATTACCTGCAGATTTTCGATGGGTCGTTGATACCTGCGTTTACAGTGACAAAGCATCCGTCACGCTTTCACAAAATGAGATGCTTATGTATCACGTGATAAATGCAACCATCATAGGCACAAAGGAAGTTCTGAAGAAATGCCACACCGAGAAGATAGCTAACTGAGCGCAATGACCCAAAGGGGTTCTGCGCCTCCGACACCAGTTCACACCACACTCCACAATCCTGAGCCAGCTCTCGCCAGTCACGGATGCCAAGGTCCCGGAGATCTTTCTGGACTACATCACTCCAGTGGTATCTAGGCCGTCCTACGTCCTCTCACATTCTCTAAACGTGCCCGAGCCAGCGGAGTCTGGACGCCTTGGTCTCTCCTATGATATTGGGCTCGCGTACTAGATTTTCGATCTTTTTGTTACTCATTTAGCTCAATTATTTAGCACTTAGAGGGAGTTTATACAATTTTGTTGTGTTTACCTTCATCATAGAAAACTGATTGTGAAGTTAGTGGTTACTCCTTTCACCTGTCACTCGCAAAAATCCGATGTCTGTTAATTGAAACTCTGTTTGCAGATTGCGGTGCTGACTCACCAGTTGAACAAGCCAGTGGAGAAGCCGCCGGGAGTGGACCGCGCCGCAGAAGAGAAGTTGTTAGCAGCCACGCAGCAGAGGGTGCAGCAGTTGACGGAATCCAACAATAGTATGAAGGCGGAGATTGAGCGGTTAAAGTCAGTAACAGTATTAATTTATAAAGCATTTTTTAAGCCTCGAGCGACACTTGATCGCGGCTCCAACGGCTCTGCTTGACCGGCTATCGAAACTATGCCCGAGACACCGAATTCTTCAGCCACGCCACCTTTCTTTCATGCCTTAGGCTGCCACTGGTGCGAAACGGAGCTGAGCAAAATGGGACCAATCACAATGCTCTGATTTAAATGCCAAGTGGTTTTCACAAAGATAGACAGCCTTAAGGACGAATCGTACCACCATCTTCCGTGAAGTTGTATGCAGCGCTCTTTTCTTTTGACTTTCTTTACCAGACGTACGTAAATATGAACGTACGTCTGGTAAATAAAGTATAAAGATATGTAAAAAAAATAAAGGAAAATGATTATGCCATAGGCATAACAGTGTTCTTTTAATCATCGCATACTCTCCACAAGCAATACAATAATTAATATACAAACACACACACACACACACACACACACATACACATAATATTTTTCGCATATTTAAATTGATTTTAAACTAGTTAAGAATAGTTAGTGAGATTTTAATTATAATATAATGTTCAATAATACAAATAATTTACCACCTAGAAGAGCGGTGCCTCTTAGCACAAGTATGAAATACTTAAAAAGGGGTACCAACACTGTTTGTCAGCTGAATTTCTGTGTTACTGAATAAATTCATTTTTATTTTTTTATTTTATATGGAGCAAAGTTCTCCAATGAGTCGAGTGCGTTAAAGAAAGCATGCATGCTCGGCATGGTGGTGCTATTACTCGGCATGGTGATATGCAAGCAAGACAAACTACAACGCTGTTATTCTGCCTAAGGAACTTTATGCTAGACCTTTTCTTATATGCCTAATTCTTCCTATACAGGAGCAGCCTGATCCGCATGGAAGAGACGCTGAACATGGCCGACCAGCGGTACCAGGAGAGGGTCGACGAGAACAGCGTTCTACTTGGCGAACAGGCGCGAATTCGCCAGGAGGCCGAGCGTGCGATATTGAGGGCGAACACTCGTGCTGACACCGTTCGCAAGTAAGTGTGACGTCATCGCGGGCTATTTTTTTTTGTGTTATAGGGGGCAAACGAGCAAACGGATCGCCTGAGGGTGCGCGATTACCGTCGCCCATAGACATCTGAAACACAAGAGCAGTCACAAGTGCGATGCCGGCCTTTCAGGTGGGAGTACGCTCTGAATATTTGAAGGTCGCATCGGTACGAGAAAGTCCACGGGAGCAATGGCCTCCTGGTCGGCCGGGCTCGTTTTCGCGAGGGGGGCTAACATTAAAAACCAAATAGCATAACATTCAGTGAAATTTGCTATTTCGAGATAGGGATTTATTCAATTGTTATGACAATTACTCCACTTTTACTTTTATTTTTTGGGAACGTCCACGTTGTCCGACTGGTGTCGACCAATCTAAATCTCTCACTGTATTTGTTGAAATGTACATTTATAGTTCGTCTCCAGCACTTTACCTATAATTTATATTGTATTTATTGCTGCAGATGCATGCAGACGACGATAGCTGAGCTGGAGAGACAACTAGCGGTGACCAGGGCGTCGGTCGCCACCGCCGACAAGGAACGCGAAGAGGTAAGTCCCCCTAGCTCCTCCCCACACTACCCGCGAAGTTCACCGAAGTTAGCCGATACGAAGTTGACCGAAGTTAGCCGATACGAAGTTGACCGAAGTTAGCCGATACGAAGTTGGCCGAAGTATGGTTTCCCCAGCAAAGTTCCCCTCCACACTATCATATTCGCCCAACCTCGGCCAACAGCGAGTAGTGTTGAGCTATGGTAGCAGTGGCAGAAGTGTGAGTGTTTTTTGTTGGGATCGAATGTCAATATGGGACTAACTACACTTGGACTGCTCTAAAAGTCAGAAATGACCGTCAAAGTTCAACGTTCCTACGGAGCGGTAGAAACGCTCCATACGGTCACCTACATGTGACGTCATTTGTGTTTAACTAAGTTCATGATTGTAAAACAATTATTGTTTTGTTAAATTATGAGGATTCTGAAACAATATCAAAATTTCTTTTGGATTATGAAAAAAAAACAAAATTTGCGTATCTTCAAAGTCACATATCAATTTTAAAACGAAATCAATCAGAAAAACTATTTTCTAATAAGCGGTGAGATAAGAATTTAAATATGAGTAGTAAAGCCTGGCCAGAAATATATGAGGATTGTCAAGAGGGCGCTTTTTGTAAGATTTATGTGGCAAGAATTTTGCAACCAATCGCAACCGACTATAAATGACATTAGTTTAAATATCTGTCAGTTCCTTTATGGTAACCTCGTAATATCATTTAATGGAATGCACTCTTTTCCTGACTGTATTTCATGTAGTAAACACTTTTTCTTTAAATATTTTTAAATATGTCTTTTAAAAAAACCACCACGAATGACATTGTTGACAAACTACCATAAAATCATTGCCAGTATAAGAAATTCGTTCCAGTGAAATTCCGCAATATGGAGCATTCTCATATATTTCTGGTCAGGTTTTACCAAATAAATGACATTATACTATAGCTATTAAAGATAGAAGGTCATACACATACACAAAAATTAGTTTTTAAAGTGTTTTAAGAGTCATTTTCAAAAAACATGTACAAGGTTAAGGGCTTTAATTAAAACAAAACTTAATTGATACCTGTGTGTCACGATAGTTACCCATATATTTTGTATGAGTAGGTAGTGTACATGTTTTTTGAAAATGACTCTTAAAGAGTGAGGATTAAAGATTTAGTTAATATCGCGATTAATTGTTTTGAAGTTTGCTCGATAATAACATTCTTGTTGCAGTTGCGCAAAAACATGGAGAACCAAGTGTCCAGACTGCAGGACAACTGCGAGATGGCCCATCGGCGCGTGCGCGGCTTGGCTGGACAGGTCGCGGTGCTAAAGAAGATGGCGCCCGAGTCAGGGCCCATGCCCGACACGAGGACGCCATGTGTGTGTGTGGGCTTCTTCGAGGAGACCAGCGAGGCCACCGACGTTAAACCACCCAATGCATAAGAGAACAAGGGGACTCCGTCTAGTGGGACTTTCTACGACACTGATCTGTTGCCGCTTGGAAACGAAAGTAAAACTACCCAACTATGGTCCAATCATCCAACAATGGTCCAAAACAAAACTCGTTTATTTTTATCAAAATTCATATTCTATCAGTGATTATATACGTTTTTATTTAAGTTTGTTTCATTATGTTGTTCACCTTAGAGTTTATTCATAATAAAAGTCATATTATTAACGAGTAATCTTTGGATTGAATTGGATCATAGTTGTAAGGACTGGGCTATAGTTGGGTAGTTTTACAGTAATTATAAGGAGAAAGAATGTTTTCCGGCAGTCGTCCAAAAAATTATGCATTACAATTTGTCAACTTCTTTGATTAAATTAAAATTTGTCGTTATAATTGATTTGAAGCACTCACGAAGGTATTTATTAGATTCATACAGGTAACAAGGGAATCGGGGAGTAATTATGATACAACACCGGCAACACAGAAACGAATTAACCAATCGTAGCGCGATGACGTCGAAAGTTCCGCCTGTCGTTTCGGAGTAGCATAAACCTTGTTATCTTATACCATGAAATAACTTTAATTTAATGGCCGCTGTACATTATCTGGGAGATATGGCAACACAAACCTTTTCGAATTCGTAACTGTAAATAATACTAATTCGAAACTGGTTACGAAATGGGAATCCTTTGGTACAATTTTGTAGCCAGTAGCTTATGATGTTCCGTTTCCGAATATTTCCCGAAATGAGAATTCGGAAACGGCACATCTCATCAGTAGCTACCAAATATAGCTACAAAATGAAAGGAACACCACCATGTTGTCGTCCTCTTCGATCCCTATAAGTAAAATAGGACGGATGTCTCTGGCGGCAACGAGAGTGTCAACACTGTCAACCCATCATTATGATTAATAACTGACGAATACTTTACCCTAGTTCTACACGACTCGCGAAGTTATGTTATATAACTATGGGTTACCGCAGCGAACTGCCCTCTACACTATCGTGTTCGCTCAACCTCGGCCATCGTCGCGAATAGTGCGGAGTCGCAATTACGTTATTGAACCAACCGTGATCGCTTAAAATCAAATGCGAACTATTGGTCCGTGGAATCTAAACATACAAGTACTGTACCTATTCTATTTCTGTAAATTAGATTAATAAATCAATTCTCACTCACTCCGTTTGTTTATTTTTGACACATTTCAGGACCTACTTAGTAAGTGTTACGAAATGGTAGAAATTTGTAATTTTTGACCTTATCAACCCCCATAATATATCCGTCATTTTGAAAGATCACGAAAAACAGAATCGAGAACAAAATATATAAAATTAACGAACCTACTCACAAAATTTCATAAGAATCTGTTGAGAAATGCGATCTCTAGGCGACAACAGCGGGAAATCCAAATCAGGAAACGGTCTCAAGAATGGCAAATCTCTAGTGAAAGCTTAGCGATCTAGGGTGACGTAAAAACGTTTGGTATTTTTTTTTAGTCGTGATATACCTTTTTTTTCGTGTAATAGGAGCGATAAATTAAAACATAGATTCTTCGCCTGAGACTGGACAACATTTGTTAAGCAACTTCTGAAAATAACGTGTATTAAATGATATTTTGTAGAATAATGTTTAGACAAAGAAGCAATGTATTGCGAAATGTCCGATATTAGTAGAGTGACAGCTATGTCAATGCTCAGGGAATAATGTCAATGTTGGACGACGTACATTGAAAATAGTATTTAATTTGTTTGAAATAATAAAATTCTGAAAACTGACTTTTTTTAATTTAAAGTTGCTGAACAAATGTTGTTTAATTTGAAGAGTAGAATCTATGTTTTAATTTATTGCTCCTATTACAGGAAAGACCTGGTATATATTCATGGAAAATAGTAGCCAGGATAATTGCAGTGACTTTATAGGTCTTAAATAGGTAAAATAAAAATGCGTAATATGTGACAATACATTTATTAAAATTTACTAAAATAGATGCGTAGCAAAATGTTAATTGATATTGATAACTGTTTAAGTTAACTTTGGCGCTTATTGTGAATCGAGCCGTCAGGTTATAACAGATAGTCAGTTGGGGTAAGTGCGTCTATCATATCGAAATATCTAAAAGAACAGATGTTATACTACTAACGCCATCTTACTTTTGCCACCTAGCTATAGTTGCGTGGTTGTAAGATGAAGTTTGTAGTATAATTAACTAGCTGTGCCCCGCGGTGTTACCCGCTCATCCCATGGGAACACTAAATTTATTCGGGATGAAAAGTATCCTATGTCGTTTCCCGGGTCTCTAACTATCTCCATACCAAATTTCATCTAAGTCGGTTCAGCGGTTTAAGCGTGAAGAGGTAACAGACAGAGACACACTTTCGCATTTATAATATTAGTATGGATACTTTTCGATATTTCGATATCGTTGTTTGACCCGCTTGCGCACTTTTCCCCTCGACAGTTAATGACAATAAAAAAAAAACTTATAAATAAGTGCAATACATGACAAAATTCCATCCATTTGAAACGCAAACTGATCTCAAATTGGTAACAGAATTTAACACAATTCATGAGTAAAATAGATGTATCTATTGTATTTACCAAACAATATATGAAAATTGAATATTACCTCACTTATTTATCATTTTACTGTGTATTAAATTGTGACAATATTACACATTACTAAACTATACAATTAAATAAATAAGAAAATATGAATTCATCTAAGATACGTTACTGCTAACGAGCAAATATATTCAAATAAATTAGCAGCTAAAATACGATATTATTATACATTTATGTCGACAATGGTTAATTAATTTACTACACATCGAAATAAAATCATAGTCCCAATGGGGTTTTCAGTGCACAAATGATTTGACGCTACTGTATAATGTAATAAATTTAATTATTCCATAATAAATAAAATGTCAAAAAGAATGAATAAAAAGACCGCTCCAAAGTTATAAATCGTAGTCTTGATTTTTCGATAAAAAGCTAAGTTTATTTTTTTATACACAATAAAATCATAATTAGAAAACAAAATATAATATTAATACTCGTCCAGAGAGGCTTGAGACACTCCAGAAACACCCTTTTGTAAGTAATAAGTTAATAACAGTAAAAATTGCGTATATCTACTTAAAATGGTTCTTTCATTATACAGACAATCAACGCTTTAGGTACATTTTATTGCTACTATAATAGTCACTACGTATTATATTTATCATAATAGTAAATAAAGTAAACTTCTCAACATTCTAGGAATATCCTCGGCAGGTTTGTTTAAATATTATAGCAAATTAGCGTAGCTTTACTAACTATAATATTAAATTTTTGCACGAGATAATATGGATGATATTACATACGACATACGAGGCAGAAGGCGCAGCCTCTAGATAGTGTAGAGGGCCTTTATAGTCTATTTCATATAGATTTGTACGTGTTACATCTGTTATTTCAGTACAATTTACAAGCACTAAGCTATTGAAATAGACTATAGTTCGCGCTATATTCATATATTTAATAATTATTGCAACATGGCGTAACTAATAGAGATAATAATGCTGAGAACGTTCTTACCCCATACAAATCAAGAAAAGTTCTCGACAACGGCACATCTCTAGTAACTACAATTACTTATAAGATTTTAGGGCATTCTACCGAGATTTCCGTCATAGGAAGTCAATTTGTGGTATGATATCTCATAAATTGATTGTATATTTGTAAGGACCGCTGTTCTGTGCGTTTTTCAAAAAAAAAACGAATCCCGGTTTCTTATCGTTTTTGGATTCATCATACTCAGAACCGATAGCATTTCTAATGTCAAGAATAAAAAGTGTCCTAAATTTGTACGTACATTTAATCATGGATCGGATACCGGTATTCGAGTCCATACAAAATACCGGTATTCGATTTCGGTATTTCGCTTATTATTACATATTTCTATATTTTAGTGAGCTAACTTCAAAGCTTTCTTCAATACCTAAATTCAATTTAGTAGCGTTTGAAATAAAACCTGAAATTAGAAAAGTATTTCAATTTCAATGAATACCGGTAACGATCCCTGCTTTTAATAAATGACCTACTACGGCACATTTTGAATATGACCTTTTTTTTATTTGCTCTGCCGCTACTTAGTGGAAACTTAATCCCATACAAATTTTGGGATCTTTTTTCTGTTTCGTTTTTTTTTTGGATACTCTTTATATTGAAATTGCTTTCGGTTCTGAGTAGGATGAATGCAAAAACGTCAAATGCTGGAAGAATCGGGGATTCGGGGTTTTTTAAGGAATCTAGTGAAATGCCCCTATTCCTAATAAAGTTTTTAGGACAAGTAGATACAGTAGCGATCAAAAGTATTTTGACAACGGCAAAAGCTTTGATATTATATGCCATATGTTAGTTTTTCCAACTTAATTCTTGATAAAGTATTTCATGGCTTAAAAGCTTCTCGAAACAAGTAAAAAGTTTAGTTTCATTGAATTAAAATATAAACATAGCAACAAAAAATATTTATGTACCGGTTCAAAAATATTTTGACAATGTCTCTTTTCCAATTTAACTGAGAAATGGGGCTGCAGAATTTAAATACTTTGTAGGAACTACAACTTGAGGCTTTTCTTAGCATGTCTCGACATAAATAATATTCGGAAGATTTTAAGTAACCCGTTGCGGCTGCGTTTAAGAAGGGTAAGTCGCAAGCTGAGATTTCGCGAAGTTTTGGTATATCACGGCAATTCATTAGTGTCTGGAATAAGCAGTACAAGGCTCGAAACAGCGTCACAAATAAGCCTGAAAACAGTCGTCCTCGAAAAATGACTTGTACAACTGATTGTGTAATAAAAGAGTAAGACGTAGAAACCCCACGGAATAATGCAATACCAATTAAAGATGAGCTAACAGAAAACTACAACACAAATGTTCATATTTTTACTATTAAACGACGCCTAATAGACCATGGATCACATGATCGACGCCCATTAAAAAAAACTACAATGTTCAGCAAAGAATATGGCTTCCCGATTAGCATTTGCGATTCGTCACAAATCATGAACAAGTGCCGATGGGTCAAAAATTGTATGGAGTGACGCGAGCAAGTTAAATTTAATCTCGTGGGGTGGTATCCAGTATGTGCGTCGTGCTCATAATAAAAGACACGATGTGCGATACCTGGTACCCACACTCAAGCATGGTGGCGGATACGTAACGGTGCGGGGATATTTTTCTCGCTATGGCGTCGGGCCTCTCGTATGAATTGACGGGATAATGGGATCGATATGTGTATGAAAATATACTTTATACACATACGATACCCTATGAAAATAAATAAAGAAAAATATGCCACCTCGTTGGGTTTTTCAGCACCATAATGACCTCAGACACAATTCTAAAAATTTACAGGCTTTCTTAAAGCGTAAAAAAGTCAAGGTTTTTGAGGGGCCTAGTCAAAATGCTGACCTTAATCCTATTGAGCATCTACGAGAAGAGTTGGATCGTCGAGTGAGGTGCAGAAATTACTCCAAGGGGCTTTTTTTCAAGCACTTCATTCAGAAAGGACGAACATACCTTACGAACGTATATATAGAAGTTAGTGGACTATATGACGGCTCCTTGTACAGCTGTTAGGAAGGGCAGAGGATATGCAACTAAATATTCATGAAACGTCTAATTTAACCCTGTTGCAAGTTCAGCAAAATAATTTTATGTAAGTGTCAAAATACTTTTGACCTACCTGAAGCGTGTATTATCAGTATTTATTCTAAGTCCATTGTTAAGTTTTAGTTATCTAAGTGGAAACGTAACAAGAAAAGGGCCATAAGATGTTATCATAACGTAATTATTAAATATATATTCAATTCATCAACATCTTGAAAAAAAATGGTTTGTCAAAATACTTTTGATCGCTACTGTATACTGTGAAGTAAGCCAATCGCACGAATTTTAAACGCCTATAAATGTATAAATATTATTGCAAAGTAACGTTACTATGGTTATATGAGATTTTTTTGTAGTGTGTAAATTTTCACATAAAAATTACGAGAAAGCCATGTCGTTACTCAATTTTTATTTAATAATATTATTATGAATTATCTACGTACTTAACTATAGGCAATTTAATTTATTAGTGTGGATGATTTAATTTATTGGCGTCGTTTTGTCAAGGCTATGTTACGTACGATCTAAGTCTAGGCAATTCATCTTAGGTAGTTCATTAAATATTATTGTAATGTAATAAATATCGTTATTTACAGAATATTGCATGGTAAGGTTAGTCGGGGCAAGTGCGACAGCGGGGCAAGTGCCACCATATCGAAATATCGAATAGTCAGATGTTAAACTACTAATTTTACAACCATACAAATAAAGTTGGTTAGCAAAACTATGTTGGCGTTAGTAGTGTATATCTGTAATTGACAAAATATCATTTTTTTTACCTAGGTAATTTTTCGATATTATAAAATTTTAATTTCGAAAATATCAAAATTGAAAAAAATATTTGAAAAAGTCTTTATTCTAAGAGAGCGTAGGCGATCGGTAATTGGTCACAGCGCAGAAATTCATCACAGTCGGATTATCCCTAAGGCGGATTTGGTAGAGAACTTGTATCACTATTATTTTTGTGATGTGACTGTCAAATTTTCCACAAGGAGACGTCATGTAGAGGGCCAATTCTTAGATGACGCTGTTTTATTTTCTTTTTTATATTTTCGATATCAGTATAATGAAATAAAAATTGGGCAAGTGCGAGTCCGACTCGCGCATGAAGGGTTCCGTACCATAAAATAAGTTTGTTGTATGGGAGCCCCCCTTAAATATTTATTTTATTTTATTTTTAGTATTTGTTGTTATAGCGGCAATAGAAATACATCATCTGTGAAAATTTCAACTCTCTAGCTATCACCGTTCTTCAGATATAGCCTGGTGACAGACGGGCGGACGGACAGCGAAGTCTCAGTAATAGGGTCCCGTTTTTACCCTTTGGGTACGGAACCCTAAAAATTAAGTTTTGGGTTCTGTGATAATAAATTGATGATATTAATTTAAACTGAACACTAGTTTTGAAAATTATAAATGTTGTCAATTTTCAGTTTGTCGATGTGGTAAGCGCACTTACCCCGCTGACGTACTTGACCCGACTGTTCTTATACGAGACAATAAGATGAAGACTTGAGGCAAATAAGCAACGAATATATACATTTTTCAGTGAAATAATGCGTAAAGATACTGAAGAAGCAAAATAGTGCCTGTACAACGTGTATACTGAAGAAATTATAAATAATTTATAAATAATATTTCTGAAGAAGTTTAAATTACTTAAATAAAATCTTTTGCCTATATTTTACCTGATTACATTTTAAAACTCAATCAAATAATACAATATACAACGAAGCTTAAATTACGTCGAAGCTAAAAGGTAATTTGATATAGCAAAGTCCATCACTAATATTTAAAGTTAACTATTAAATTAACTATTCAACTGTTATACATATACCTATTTTATAATCCTTTGAACCTTCTGTGCATGCCAAATCACAAAAAAATTAAAAGTAACTTTTCAACTTTACATCACTATAAAAAAAAACAATATCCGACGCAGATGTAAATTCTCTAAGTTATTATCAAAATTATTTATTTAAAATCTATGTCTATGAAGGCTAGTTTTTTATATGTGGACCTATGAAACTTCTATTCTAAGTTTGCATGACGACCGAAGATTTATATCTTTTGTACTAAAACTAAGCTTATTTTGAAGAGGGCTCGTATGATTTTATTATATTATGCTAAAAGTAAAAAACTTTAGATTATCTAAAACTCTGGGTAACATTAGCGGATAGCCGTTCGATATTCTAATTTATCTTCTTTCGTAACACTCGCAAATACTGATGTTCCGTTTTCGAAAATTTCCGGACTTTCCCCATTTCCCATACAAAATGTGGAGTTTCTGGAAATTTTCGGAATAGTCACATCTCTACTCCCTCAAGCTTTTCACTTTAAGTTAACGTGTCATGAAATTAAATATACCCACCGCTGATGCTGGGTATTCGGGCTAGAATACTTAAATGCACAAAAAATATCCTCTCCCTAACGAACCCTACCCGTACTTAGAGGTTGCGAACTAAAGGGGCGGGGCTTATCGCCTTCCTCGTTTCTCGCTGGAGGGTCCAGCCACTAGTTGAGCATGAGATGTTCGCTTCCACGTTAACAAAAGTAAGAGCTTTACTTCTAGAGGGGGCGGAGCTACGGGTAGGTCCATCCATGGTCCTCCCTGGTCGAACTACTAGTTGAGCATCGTGTGGTTGTCGTAGATGTTGCGTCGCTGCTCGCGCACCTGTAAACGTGTGTAATGTTTAAAGTATATAATAAATAATAATGTATAATGTTTAAAGTAGGTGACAGTCGTGCCGGTCTCTCATCGGACTACACAATCACCAAAATAAAAGTCTCCATAGCACTGCATAAGATCGTCTGTAACTGACGAAACGGCCTATGATGAGTGACAGGGTCCGAAAAGATGATTATCAATGATAATTATCACGATAAATATCATGATAATTATCTGATAATGACAAAAAAATTGCGCCGTGGAAGTGAACTGTAGTTGAGTGAACTCAGTGAGCCATTGGTTTGATAAGTTAATTATTGAATTCAAACTGGAATAGTAATACAATTTTAGTCTTAAACATTTTAAGGGCCAATTTTTATTTTGTTGTCGATTTCCTTTTTTTTTCTTAGATTTCAATAAAATTTGGTGAGTTGGTAAAGTTGCTTCTTCTGACCATGATATGCCCAATCATGATATGTCCTACAAATTTTTATCCGTTGAGTTACACAAAAATGTAGGTATTACAGAAATTGGCCCATGAGCCAATTTTAATTTTGCTGTCGATTTATTTATTTTTCATTTCCGCGATCCTCATTTTGTACTAAATTTTAGTACAAAATACGAAATTTTGTTAAAAAAAATCCATAAATGTTTGTAACTCAATGGAAAATTTTGTAGGACATACCGTGAAATTGAGCTTACCTTGTTCAGAATAAGCAACTTTACCGGCTCACCAAATTTGATTAAAATCTGAGAAAAAAAAGAAATCAACAACAAAACAAAAATTCGCCCTTAACCCCTCGTATGCGGCGTCAAAAATTTGCTAATCAAATTGAAATTAACTGACATTTAACATAAGGTTCAAAATGTCGCGCACGGATCCGTGTCTAAGCATACGAGGGGTTAACTCTTAAATGCATACAATTACGCTAATTTTATTTCTGAAATGACGTAATTACCAATGAAATCCACGTCAGTTTGAGACTTCGGGACAATCTTGACAAAGTCTTTATTGACAATATTCAGGTTTTGACATGTGTCATTTCAGTAACGTGTATATATACATCATCAAGCATTTAAGCGTTAAATGTTTTGAATTATCGCGTTACCTGTCGTTTCCATTTGTCCTGTTGGTGTGTGACTCGGTTGAGCACGTTGCCTCGCGCGCCAAGCTGCTGAGCCGGCCCGCCCGGCCCTACTGAGGTCTCATCCTGGAGAAATATTTACTTATCATCACACTTAGTCGTAAACAAGGGTTTACCTGCTAGAAAAGCGGGCGGTAAGTAATTTTTGCCACACTTTAAGGGTTTAAATGCTAGAAAACCGGGCGGTAAATCGTATATTACGCCCTAGGGCGGTAAGAAGTACATTACGCCCCCTAGGGCGGTAAGTAAATTTGGTATTGACTACTACTATTTTTGTTTTATTTCCTCCAAAGTGTGATGAAAAACGTCGTACGTGACTCTGGCGGAAAAGGAATTCCAAACTCGTGTCATAAAAGCCCTCGCCTTCGGCTTCGGGCTTCTAATAGACACTCGTTTGTAATTCCTAGTTTACCACCCTTGTTACGTAATGTACTAATACTTGAAAAATATGTCCGCAGTAATAATCTAAATTTAAAACACCCCCGATACAAGTTCATCATAATCTGAATCGATGAAACCGTTCAATGTTCTAAATTACACTGAATCGACGAAAAATCTATATTGGGTAAATCGCCAATAATTGGCCACCGTTCAATAACTGGCCACCTCAAACTAAAAATGAACTCTGTTTGCCTACAAACTGAATTTATTTTATTACATCGTGGCCAGTTATTGAAGGGCGTCCAGTAATTAACAGCTTATACTAAAATGAATTTTATATTTATATTTATAGGTGAACAGAGTTCATTTTTAGTTTGAGGTGGTCAGTTATTGAACGGTGGCCAATTATTGGCGATTTACCCTACTTATCGAATCTTCTGACAAAATGTAATGAAAATCGTTTTTTTTTATTATCTTTATTGAAAAAAAAAGTTTTGATAGCTTAGCAACCATGACAGCCCCGAGAATCGGTTGAGTCCCTTTCTTACCTCCTCATTGGTGTGTTCTTGGTAGGAAGCCTTGGCACGTTTGTTGATGAGCGGGTCAAGACAGATGAGGAAGCCCATGTAGACCACCAGGAGCATGATCACCCAGATCACTATGATTACAACCACCTGGAAATTCGAGTTGGGTTTATGCTCTGGGGTAACAGAGGTAACTGTTCAGAGGTAAAAAACATTTTATAGGGTTCTTTTTCCTTGATAATCTTAGAATACATACGCCTAGTCAGTCTATTTTTATTTGTACAAAACTTAAAAAGAAGACGTGTTTTGACTCCTGATTTTCATGATGTCACAAGCCAGATCATAGAAACTTCATCGTTTTTGATGATTGATTTCATAAAGAGTAGCTGATTTGAGCTGTCATCAAATACCACACACATGTCCCCAAAAGCCTGCTAACTAAGAAAGAAAGAAAGAAAGAAAGAAAAACATTTATTCGGGGACAAAACATAATTGCGTAGATAAATAGTGGCAAACAAAGAAAAAATAAAGTAAAAAACTGTAAACTGAGTACTTATGCTAATTATGAGTGCCTCGAAACGGTCCCACCTCAGCATACTGCTAGCTCGCGAGAAAGCCAGCGCTGATCATCCGGTGGGACCAGTACTAAATAGGCACTCGCACCATGTTCAAATGAAACAACGTGTGCTAGACAAATGAAAATCATGAAATCTATCATATAATTCAACATTCAACATACGACATGTACAATAACATTAACATACTTTGATGATTGTTGTATTCCGGTTCTCATATTTGCACTCGCAGCGGGGACAAAACTCTTGCTCTTTTCCTTTGATCAGCTCGCCCACTTGTGGCAAGATCACTCCGTCACAGTTGCTGTAGAGATAATAATACAATATAATATAAGCCTTTGTCTACAGTCATTGACTGTCTTGCTTTTCAGCATGGGCCTCCCCAAGATTTTTCCAAGATAGATTTCCTAGATATTACTGAATGAAACACTTGTGAAAACAGATAACAACTATTTAAGTATATAACAGTGGTACCGACTGGAACTTATACTCTTTCCAGTAGAGGTGCCATTCTAGATTGGTTGGCGAAAGAATGTTCTTGAGAACTTTTCCCATACGAAAAATCTTTGGCACATCTATACGTTCGAAACGCTCTCGAGAACGGTACATCCCAATTACCAAGCAAAAGGGTTTTCCAAATCGGTTCCCGTTAGACAGTTTCGAGTTTCGAGAATTTGGGAACACATAAAAAAAACACCAGTTTACCCTTTTATTGTGTATTTTTCTATTCATTTATGGTTTATAGGGAAGTATTGCTCTTTATTTTGTACCTGCATATATTCAAACTTAAATTTGCATCATAAATAAATATTAATAACTAAATATATAAATTCATCTAAAAAAGCGGTAACAATCTTCCTGCGCAGTATAAATGACTACAGCACAATGAGATTGTAAACACTTTTTAACGTGAATCTTCACTATCTGTTACTATCATACCCTGGTTTTCGGTACACAAATGATTTGGTGCCTTTTATCCACCTAGTGTCAAATCATTGGTGCAGCAATCATATCGTGAAAATTGAGATTATCATGGCCGCGAGCGAGCTGGAGCATGGCCCAAATAGTTGCTGGGGATAGTAAGGCATGGCACTGATAAAGGCCCTCTGAACCTCCGGCGGGCCTTAGGACAACATTGTGAAATGACCCAAAACAAAAATCACTTACCATTTATTAGGGTGTACATTGGCAATGTAGAGTTTCCGGTCTGATGTTGTGTTGCTGTTTGTGTCATTGTTGTTGAGGACTGCAGAGGGGCTCGGGCAGACGCACTTGCACCTTTTGTCTTCGTATGACTGTGCCTGCGGAGAAATGTAACAAGTTAATACATATTTAGTGACGGAGCTAATAATTCCTTTCTCTCAGTAAATTGAGCCTTATGCAATGAGGTAGTGAATGTTTAACCCGTCAAATGCAGTGTAAAAAAATTGCTAATCATATAGAAGCTACCTTTAAACCAAAAAAAACTCAAATACTGAGGTCTTAGCTCCCAATTTCACTTCATGGAATTTGAAGGGAAAAGAACCTAGGCCTGCTGGAATCCTTGGATCCCATTGGTCATAAAATATATTATTTAATAGGATGTATTTTTTGCTGATGCTGCTGTATGAGATGATGGCGGAGAAAACAAGCAAAAAGTAAATTATGAGCCGTAATTGACCATGATAAAAATAAGATTGTAAAAATAATCTTATCAATTTTCCAGACGCCCCTAAAGTTAGATATACTCTACGCAACTATAACATAATTAATTTAAACGTAATTAATATTGACAGTTCTAGAAAGTCCTTATTTACTTTAATGCATTAGCTAGATTGACACTGGTTTCAAAGCATTTGATTACATGGCATTTTTATTATTAAATGTACTATTTAAAGGCAAGTAAACAATTTGCTTGAAGATATAGAAATCTTACCGAGACGAAGGCAACGCTGGCAACGACAAAAGTGAAGATTACTATTACACTGCGCATTTTTCTGGATTTATTATATTTTAGATTAGAAAATTCATTAGTATGAAAATACAGGCAATTTCGTAATGTTTTTAAAAGAATAAAAATTGTGAACATCAATACAAAGCTGCCATTTTGATAAGATTACTTTGACAGAACTATAATGTTGCTATATTATTTTATTTAGAATTATTTTCAAATCGTTCAAGTAGACACTTTTGACGTCTGTTGCCGTCCAGCATGATATCCAGCGCGTCCTTGAAATAATACTTTTATAATACATTTATTAATATTCATTAGCTAACAGTTCTGTAGCAAATAAATACATGTCTATTTCTCGAAGGCTTGTATTTCTCTTGTAGTAATTTTATTAGATCTATTTAGGCTTAGTGACATTTCCGATGCCACACATTTTCTTAAAAAAACGCCCACCTTCTGCTCGTGTGGTTCGGTTCGGTTGGCAATTGGCATTTTGATTTGACATTAAGAATGTATTGATTTTTTGCCGTAAAAGCAGTCCTACTTCTCTACTATCCAAAATTTCACCCCTAAAATTAAGTTTATATTTAATTTAGGTCTTTAAAATCAGATTCTAACATGGCGGCTAAGATACAAGAGGCCCAGGAACATTGCAGGGCTGCAGAGAAATAGTAAGTGAACAATATCAATCCACTCCGCTTTATGGTATTTTATTTATTTTGTTTTAGCATTTAACTATTATAAACCTGGAATGTCATTGAAACTTATTTATTAACTGCCTATGCATTTAAAAACTTGGCATCGTTGCATAGCCTCCCTTTTCTATCAGTTTTGGACCCCGTTTACCAATTTTTTTTGCCGCTTTGCGATTTTTTACTATTTGCTCGTTCCATGAAACTTGTGTTGTATTTAAGTATCAGGAATTACTTAGCCACTGCCCAGCTTTAAAAACATATTTATTGATTGACCTAAATACCTATTTATTATTACTAGAGGCCCGTTGCGGCGTCGAACCGCCGCTAGAATATGGAAATTCACGAAGAATAAATACTGCAAAAAAACACGTTAAAATGATGTTTTAAAAACGTTAAAACATGCCAGGCTAGAGCCAGGCCTGATAGCCAACTGCCAGCTTCATCGTGACAACTTTTTCAACTCTTTTGTAAAAATAACTTGTGCATTAATGACATGTCATCTGCCGATCTGTTTCACAAATAAAATGCATATTATTCGATTTATGGAAAAATTTAATTCATAAAAATAATCCCATATCTTAAAAAAATAATTGACATATTTTCATAGGACCGAACATAAGATTTTAATTTGTCGTTCTTTTTTCAGGACATAAATTTATCGATTTGATCGATTTCTATCAATTTCCAGAAATAGCACATTAATCGAAACGACAGATTTGGGCACTCACTACGCAGGTTTTAAAATGGAAATCATGAAGTGCGTAACTGTTTATGTATTCATTTATAATCGTAAATACTTAAAAATAGTAATAATAAAAAATGTTACATAAACTCAATTGTATGAAATAGAGAGTATAAAACGTTTATAGATACACGAAAAACCACTATTATCAATACAAATAATTATTATAATTGAAATTGCCTCATATGTAGGTTATTTCTACAATCAAGTTTCGCATGTTAAGGGTAACATGTTAATTATTCCACATTGCCAACTCGTCCACCATGACAGCTCGTCAATATTCCCATCTGGGTCACAATGCCAACTTGTCCACACACCCAACACGTCCACATTTCCAACTCGTTCATACGCCCAACTCATCTGCATCGCCAACTCGTCTATATTACCAATTCGTCTCCATTGGCAACTCGTCCATATTCCCAATTTGTCCACAATGCCAACGCGTCCATATTGCTAACTCGTCCATATACCCAACTCGTCCACAATTCCAACGCGTCCATATTGCTTACTCGTCGACAATTATAACTCGTCTACATTTCCAACTCGTCCATATTTCCAACTCGTCCATATTTCCAACTCGTCCACATTCCCAACTCGTACACAATGCCAAATCGTCTACATTGCCCACTCGTCCATAAACCAAACTCATCTACAATGCCAACTCGTCCATATTACCAACTCGTCTTTATTGCCAACTCATCCATATTCCCAACTCGTCCACAATGCCAACTCATCCATATTTCTAACTCGTCCACATTTTCTACTCGTCCATACACCCAACTCGTCTACAATACGTACTCGTCTTTATTGCCAATCTCGTCCATATTATCAACTCGTCCGTATTACCAACTCGTCTTCATTGCCAACTCGTTTATATTCCCAACTCATCCACAATGCCAACGCGTCCATATTACTTGCTCGTCCACAATGCCCACTCGTCCACAATTCCAACGCGTCCATATTGCTTACTCGTCGACAATTATAACTCGTCTACATTTCCAACTCGTCCATATTTCCAACTCGTCCATATTTCCAACTCGTCCACATTCCCAACTCGTACACAATGCCAAATCGTCTACATTGCCCACTCGTCCATAAACCAAACTCATCTACAATGCCAACTCGTCCATATTACCAACTCGTCTTTATTGCCAACTCATCCATATTCCCAACTCGTCCACAATGCCAACTCATCCATATTTCTAACTCGTCCACATTTTCTACTCGTCCATACACCCAACTCGTCTACAATACGAACTCGTCTTTATTGCCAATCTCGTCCATATTATCAACTCGTCCGTATTACCAACTCGTCTTCATTGCCAACTCGTTTATATTCCCAACTCATCCACAATGCCAACGCGTCCATATTACTTGCTCGTCCACAATGCCCACTCGTCCACATTTCCAACTCGTCCATATTCCCACCTCGTCCACAATGCAAAGTCGTCCACATTACCAACTCGTCCATACACCCAACTCATCTACATTGCCAACTCGTCTTCATTTCCAACTCATCAACAATGCCAACTCGTCCATATTGCTAACTCGTCCACAAATACAACTCGTCCACATTTCCAACTTGTCCATAGGCCCAACTCGTCCACAATTCCAAGTCGTCCACATTTCCAACTCGTCCATATTCCCAACTCGACGATACACCCAACTCGTCTACAATACCAAGTTGTCCTTATTATCAGCTCGTCTTTATTGCCAAATCTTCCATATCACCAACTCGTCCGTATTACCAAGTCGTCTTCATTGTCAACTTGTCCGTATTACCAACTCGTCTTCATTGCCAACTCGTCCATAATGCGAACTCGTCCACATTGCCCACTTGTCCATGTTCCCAACTTGTCAATTTTACCAACTCATCCACATTGCCAACTCATCCACATTTCCAACTCATCTATATTTCCAACTCTACGATGCAGCCAACTCGTCTACAATACCAACTTGTCCTTATTATCAGCTCGTCTTTATTGACAAATCTTCCATATCACCAACTCGTCCGTATTACCAAGTCATCTTCATTGCCAACTCGTCCATATTCTCAACTCGACCACATTTCCAACTCATCCATATTACCAATGTAGATACATTCCCAACTTAGCTACATTATCAAGTCGTCCATATTCTCAACTCGACCACATTTCCCATCCCGTCGACATACAAGCGGAAGGACTAAGTTTTTTCTTGTAAAATACCATTTAATTTACCATAACTCATGCCATTTTCCTTGGAATAATTTTTTTGATGGACTTATATAATCATATTTATAATAATCTATCATAAATGTACTTATTTGAATGACGTTTAAATTAGTCGTTTTACTACATTTTTTCGCCTTGATTTATTGTAAAACTCGCCTATAAAAATAATCTATTCTTGAATGACGGTCAGTTTTTCTAGTCTTGCAGGCACCCGTCCAACTCGCACTTAACCGGCTTTTTCCTCCACATTTTTAACAGGTATGCGAAAAAAGTTTCCATATCAACATTTTAAAAAGAAAAACAACCTGGCAATTTATGTCATTGACATAATAGCCTCCAATAAAAAATACATTCAAAGTTGACAGAATATGGTTACTGTCATTCATTGTCAACAAACTGTAAAAATATTTTTGCATATTCGTACATGTTTTAAGTATTGCGGATATTATGTTGCCGACTCAAAAATAATATTTCATCATGCTGAACAACTTACTACAGGTTTGTGAGCAAATCATGCTTTTTATTATTTGGTCATCCTATGTCAAAATAGGGAACACAGGTCACGTGGTCAATGTCACGTGGTTAGCGCACAGTAGTTTTTTCATATCCATTTTTCAGTACTTTTTCAGGAAAAAATTAAAAATTCAAGAGTTTTATGCACCTCTCCAGCATGAGACGAATCTAATGACATATCATTTATCAAAATCGGACTATAACTGTAGATCTGATGAGATGTACAAAAATCGGCCTCGCGTAATATATATATAGATTTTACGGACTTGTTTATGTAGAAAGTGTTGTCATTCTTGGAAACCATTATCTTCCCCACAGCAGTGATAAATTTATGAAATCTATGGAAAAATTTATGAAATGATCTTTGACCAACTTCTTTAGATAATTAAAATAACATTTGCAACTCTGGCTACACTACTCACAAAGTTGACCAAAGTTAAGCGGCACTTTGCTGCAAAAATGTACTTTGGCCAATTTTGTCTTAGTGTGGAGGCGGGTAAGATGATTAATGTTTCCGAACTGAATTCGATTTTTTTATGTTTTTTTTTTTAATATGTTGTGTGCTATTTAGAAAACATGCTGTGCCAACCCCAAATAAGTTAATGGCAAGAATTATAGTCATAAAAAACAATATAACAAAGACAAAATGAAATATTACCAATGTTAATAATGAAACATTAGCCAGTACATGTGTACAAAAGCGAACTTATTGTGGGAAGAGATTTCTTCCAGTCAACATTTGAGCAAATTAGAGAGAATGGTAATCATCCAAGTACAAAGCCGTCTGTCCCACTGGGCATCCTGGGCACGTGCCCAGGGCCCCACCTCAAGAGGTTTCCCTATCTCACGTGGATGTCACTTTTTTGACTGCCCGATGGGGCCCCTAAATTATGGACTGCCCCGACCCTGGTGCTGGCACTCCCGGTGCTATCCAAGGAGATAAACAAATTAATATGCACAGAGACAGTAAAGGCCAAATTTTCTTAAAACAAAATAAATGTACATAATGATCATTTTTCTATGGAGAGGAGCCATTAAATCAGGAAAAATTTCAACAACATGACAGCGAGGAGCCATTATATCAGGAAAAATTTCAACAACATGACGGCAGCCATACATAGTCATCTATAGTTAAAATTTTCTTTGTCAGCTCATCTCACCAAAACAGCTGGATGTATTTTAAATTTCAGTACAGGGATTGGGGCATGCTCCTGATTCTGATCTTGTATGGCGAGAACCGGAAATTTCTGTTTCGGGTACTGGATTTGTATAGAAAATGAGTACCGGGAGCACTCCCTAACAGTGATAGCTGGACACCCAAAAAGTGGTTATAGGATACTTTTTAATATTAAACAAAAAAAAATACGTATATATGTCTTATTACTTTTAAACAGCACTAGACGTAACTATGAGTCTAGAAGTCATAAATGACGACGCGTTTGGCACAATTGGTGGTGCAGCTGGGAGGGGTGGAGCCGGCGGCCTGGGTTCGAATCCTTGCAAGGGCAAATGTTTGTGTTATGATCTTGAATATTTGTATAGTCATAGATGTTATATATGTATTTATATATTATGTACATCGTCGTCTAGTACCCATAGTACAAGCATTGCTTAGTTTAGGCCTAGGTCAATATTCATCTATTTGGGTGTGTTGTTTACTCTGTCCCCATTGTCCAAGTGACATCTTCATACTGTTTCATAGAAAAATGCTTAGGTTGTCCGAGGGACAAATTTTGCGTAACCATAGCAACAAGGTGCACTTAAAAGTTGATTCACCCATTTAACTTTTTGAGTTTTTTTAAATGATGCCGCGCATTGCGATTCTCATAATATTAAGTCAGATTCTCCAGAATTTTACTGAGTTGACTGTTAAAAATTTATTATAAGAGCATGGTTTAATATTGCGCATTCATCTTTCCATTAAATTTCAAGATAGAACCTGTGTGTTGTTCTATACGAGGGTAAATCAAAAAGTTCTTAGAATAAGGGTGAAAAACAAAAGAAAATTGTTTTTCTTTCTTTTATTTTTCTACATTGTCTCCTTGTTATTCTATACACTTTAAGTACTGTTTTAATTTTTTTTTTATTCCATCATAAAATAAGATTTTCCTTGGGACTCGAAAAACTCCTCTACAGCACCCACTATGGCATTATCATCTCGGAATTTTATTCCGCGGATGTGCTTTTAATTTCGGGAATATGTGAAAATGATTTCCTAGTCATAGTCCGGAGAATATGGCGGGTGGTCGAACAGCTTGAAGCCAGCTTGGCGGATCGCAGTGATTGCCAATTGTGAGCGATGAGCTGGGCCGTTGTCGTGGTGAAACAGTGCGCCTGTAGACCATTTTCCCCGGCGATTTTCTATGATCACTTGCCGCACTTTCGGGATTAATTCTTTATAATAGGGACCTGTAATAGTTTTTCCTTTCGGCAGGTAGTAAATAAACAGGATTCCTTCCGCATCCTAGAATATAGATTCCCTAATTTTGCCCGCCGTCGGAAAATCTCGAAATTTTTTATCAGCTGAAGAAGATGGTCGTTTCCAGGACATGCTTTGTTTTTTTGCTTCGGGATCAAAATGGTGGAGCCATGTTTCGTCCTGGGTTACAAATCGGCGATAAAACGCATCCGGGTCACGTTCGATGATTTCGAGATTCCGCTTCGAAACCTCCGCACGCTGTTCTTTGTTTACCTCAGTTAACATTCGCGGAACCCATCTTAGCGAAACTTTTTTAAACCCCAAAACGTCCGTCAATATTGATTGCACGCTGTCAAAAGAAATGTGTAGGATCTCTGCTAACTGTTTGATGCTAATTCTTCTATCTTCTAATACCAATTTTTTGATTCTCGCCACGTTGTCATCAGATGTGGAAGGCCGGCCGGAGCGAAGGTCATCTTCACACTTGGGCCTACCTCTATTAAATTCGGCAACCCAGCAAGCAACCGTGGAATATGGTACAGCATTAGTACCTATAGTCTGCTGAATATCCAAATGAATTTCCTTAGTGGACATTTTTTTCAAACACAAATACTTAATCACGGCACGTAACTCATTTTTGTCCATTATGACAGATTTTGAGCGATTTGCTTCACAAAATAATTAATTATGTGTTATTGGTATACGTAATCAAAAAAAATTGTCGTCATATTATGTCGTAAGGATAGCTAAAATAAAATAAAAATAAACTACATTTAAAAAGGTTTTACCACCATGCTGTTCTAAGAACTTTTTGATTCGCCCTCGTAGTTAGCTTAGCAAGTGTTGGTCCGGCCCAGGGATAGTGGCGCTACAAACAGCTTTCATATGGGAATATTGTACATCCCACCAAAAACATTTCATGTAAAATTGGCGGCCAAGACTCACATGCTCATAACGCTTTCGCTGTAAAAAAAGTGGTCAGATCCCTCGAAAAGCCAAGCCCCTAAGCCCTGAGTTTACTGATCCTACACCTTGGCTTCAAAAGTATGGCTTGGCCGTTTCATAGAGTAACGTAAATAAGTCCAACGAACCGTCTGGCCCATACGGTATCAAGAAATTAAGTTTATGTCTTCATGATAAAATATATTAAACTTAATTCCTTACCATATAGGCCGGACAGTCCGTTAAACTTATTTACGGTACTTTATGAAACGGCCAAGCCATACTTTTGAAGCCAAGGTGTAGGATCAGTAAACTCAGGGCTTAGGGGCTTGGCTTTTCGAGGGATCTGACCACTTTTTTTACAGCGAAAGCGTTATGAGCATGTGAGTCTTGGCCGCCAATTTTACATGAAATGTTTTTGGTGGGATCTCATTTCTTTTTGTAAGGTAATTTTTAATTTATATGTTTTTTTTTGTGCTGAAGTGTTTCTAAGTAAGTAGTAATAATAATTGTGTATTTAAGAAATACTTACGTTTAGCCCCATATATATATATATACACTTTTATCCCCCATTACCTATGGAAAGCCCATACAAACTTTCATCCCCTTATTTTAAGGGTGGGGGGTGATTTTCTAAAAATCCTAGAATGTGTATTTTATTTATAACAATGAGCCCAATAGGTATAAATTTTCAGACCTCTAGTATGAAAATTTGCGAAAGTCTCATACAAACTTTCGTCCCCTAGTTTAAGGGGTTGGGGGGTAAAAGTTCCAAGTTTCAGAATTATTCTATTGTTTGTAAACTAAACCTAGCTTACATACCAAATTTCAGCTTTCTAGGTCATCGGGAAGTACCCCAGAGGTTTTGATACATAAGTGAGTGAGTGGCAAAATCGGCGTATTTTAGGTACCAATAAAACCTAAAGTATAAAAGCTAGATCAATGAAATTTAGTACATTTCATATGTTCCCTAACTGCATCTTAACCTGTGAATTTGGGCGCTCTGGTGTTAACTGGGACGAAACTATGAGGGTTTGAAAATGAGACGAAACGGTTCGAGAAAAGGTAGGTAGTGCCCCGCCTCTTTTTTTTCGTCTTGGCGGGGGCACTACCGTGCCCCCAGATTAATTCCCCTATTTGTACCTACCTACTATTTTATACTATGGAATAAAGTCTAAATAAATGACTTCAATTTTCGATATGCCTTTATTGTGTGTAAAAGTATTCTGTTGTTATGTTGATAAAGACATCAATGTTTTTTACTTGTTTCGAACAGTCTCAAGACCTCTTTCCTACGATGGAAGCCAGACTTCGATTCGGCAGCAGACGAGTACAGCCAAGCGGGTAAGTTTACCTTAACTACTGATGCCCAAGCCCAAATAAGACCATAAAGCCGGAGCCCCACTGCTGCGCACGATCGAGCTACACACGTGGGTACAAAAACGCTTTGTATGAAAATGTAGGTAGATACTTCCACAATAGTGCACGAGCACGCTGCGCACGAAATGACGTCACTGATACCAATATTATAACAATGGACCCTCGTGGGCGGCGTGTATAGCGTATCCGTGCGTAGCGCGCACAGCAGTGGGCAGTGGGGCTCCGGCCTAAGGCCTGAACGTCCAATGTACACTTGTACAGAGCTGACTGAATTCATTCATAAATGGGCCATGCATTTGTGCAGCCTAGTACATGCCATGCAGTATAGTACATTCCAATGCACAATTTCTTTACATGCACCTGCAACTCAAGACTTGTTGTGTTTGGGAAGAATTCAACTAGGATCTTTTTATATTTTTTGAAAATGCTCTAAGGACTAGACATTAGGGTCTGTCGCCTAAGATCTTTTAGAATCAGGAACCTTTCAATACGACGATAAATTAAGAAATATTCGAAAATGAAAAATGTGGTAATATTAAATTTTTAGGTAAAAAAAAAAGGTCTGGCTAAATAAATTGATTGTTGTCATTTATAATTAATCCTAACTAGTGTCCTAACGTAGTCTACGGGCACACGAGTTTTTACGTGATTGATCTTAAGTTCCCAAAGGAACAGATTAACCGGTACATAAGTTTACGGAGGGAGACCACAGGGCTAAGGGTGCGTTTCCAGTGAAGTGGAACGGAGATGATGTCAATTATTTGTATTTTTCCCACAGCTCAATGCTACAGGATCGCTCGAGACCTGAAGAACGCGAAGGAATGCCATTTGAAGGCTTCAGAGAACTACAATAAGCACAAGGCGTTCTTCCACGCTGGTAAGGCGCTCGAGAACGCCATACTGGTCAGCAAGGACACCGCCTCTCCTGAGGAGGTGAGTTATTATATAAAAAAAAAACACAAAATAAAAAATTTAAATTGAAATAAAATTAATTTATTTTGATCAACTTTATTTTATTTATTTATTTCTATAATCAATAACTTAAATCTATCATTACAGGCAGCCCCAATGCGACTGAACTTAGACTCATATACAGTAGAGATAAAAATGTAATGTTTGATCATAATTAAAATATTATTTAAAATTATTATTATAGGTGAAACATGCCTTCATGTAACTAAATCCTACTGACATGTACGTTGTTATACATGTATGTTTTGCAAAATTATATGTTATGATATGATTCTATATGATATGATCAACTTTTTCTTGTTGCTATTCTGTTCCGTCACCCAGGAGGCAATGGTGATTAACCCCTTGTATGCTCAGGTGCAGATCTGTGCAAGACATTTGAACCTGACGTTAAAATATCAGTTAGTCTCAATTTGACTAGCAAATTTTTGACATTGCATACGAGAGGTTAAACTTCTTAGGAAAGTGTTGATAATTTATAACATTGGTATTTTCAAGAGATATTCTAAATAAGAATGGGCTTATAACAGCTGCATTCACAACATTTTTGTTGAATATTTCCGCCGAAAATCGTAATTTTAAAGAGTAACCCAGGGGACGATTATTATGCTGAGTTTCTTTCGGCTTTCTTCTCAACAGCGGTCTCCTCTTGCGAAATGTCGGTAGACTCACAATCTGACTTGTAAAAGTGGCCCTGTGGCCTACTTACTGAATAAATTATTTCGTTTCATTTCGGACATTACCATGGCAACAAGCAACCGAAAAAAGTTCATTGACCCAATTACGAACTTGGAAACCTCTCAGGTCTACAACCTAGCAACGGAGGCGGCGAGCTTCTACCAGCAGCAGGGTTCTGGAGATTCGGCAGCGGCGATGCTGGATAAGGCGGCGAAGATTATTGAGGAACGGGCACCGGAACACGCTTACAAGTTGTTTGCGCAAGCGGCTGATGTATCTTCTGTGAGTACTGTTTTATAATAAATAAATAGATATCGGACAACCTCACACAAATCGATCTAGTCCCAAATTAAGCTCTAGAAGGCTTGTGCTATGGGTACTAGACGACGATATACATACTTATATAGATAGATATATACTTAAATACATAGAACAACCATGACCCAAGCACAAATATTCAAGTTCATCACACAAATATTTGCCCTGGCCGGGATTCGAAGCCGCCGGCTCAGTAGGCAGGTGTCTACAAACCGAGCCAAACGCGTCGTGTTTTACTTCTAGAATAGAATAGAATAAGGGTGAATCAACTTTTTTGTGTTGTTTACTCTGTCCCCGTTGTCCAAGTGACATCTTCATACTGTTTCATAGAAAAATGCTTAGGTTGTCCTAGGGAAAAATTTTGCGTAACAAGGTGAATAGCAACAAGGTGAAAAGTTGATTCACGTTTATTTCACTCATCAGTAGATAAGGTAACAATGTCAGTGAACATTACAGCTACGTTTTGCCGCATGGCGTACGAAAATAAACACAAGAATAAAAAAGAAAACCAAATAAAAACCATAGCAATCTGTTAGCACGGTAGGACTGTAGCAACTCATACTCATTCATCTGTTTCATTCCAAACTGCCTGTATGGTTACTGTATCTAACATTCCCAAGCATTAAATGACACAATTGTAAATAAAATAAAATTTGTACAATATTACAAATTTAACTAAATTTATTGACGATTTCTTGCTTCTTCTAGTCATTACTGGAGTTTCTCATGCTTATATATTATAAGTAGTTCGCGCAAGCGGCTGGTGTGTCTTCTGTGAGTTGACTTTAGTTTAGCGTTTCTTGGTAGGTGGGGGTCAATGACCGCTATTGACATGCTAACTGGCGCAGAGTGTATAGTCTAGGTTCCCTGACGGTGATAGCACACTAATATAAACAGAGCAACATATTTTACGCAACCCTAGACTGTAAGTGGAATTTTCCGCCCGCTACGCGCTACGCGGGAAGAAGATCTCACTTGGTGATTAATGCACTACGTGAAACTAGATAAACCACGGGCGGACCCAGATCGCATATTTATGGCACACATACCCTACGATCTGGGACATTCACGAATTTACCGACCTAGGTATGTAATGTACTATTTTGGGCCCAAGGCTGTAAAAGTGGCCCAAATATATAATTATGTGCTATGGAGTCACTGTCATGGTTATATAAAAAAAGTGTTTTTTTTTTCTGCAATCCGCAACCAAGAAATCATCTATAATTGTTGTATTTCGGTCTTAAACATATTCCAAATTAACAAGTTATGTGTTTCTCTGAGCCCACCCCCACATATGGTGGAGGTGCGAAGGGTTCGAAAGACTAATTATCAATGATAATTATCATGATTATGAATTATTTATGAAACTATATAACAAATTAATTGCTTATGAATAAATATTACAAATTAATTTCTTACACTGGTGATAATTATTCGATAATGATCACATAATTATCAAGAAGCGTAATTATCTTGATAACTTCGAACCCCGAGTATCAACCTCCACCAAGTGTAGCGGGGTGAACTTGGAGGAAAATAATAAAAGCCCTTCGACTTTCTTATATATTGGGGCATTAATACATCTAATTTAATATGAAACCCTAGCCCCGAATGAGTGACAGAGACGGCCATAATTCGAATATTCAAATATATTTTGAATACAAAATCTTATACCTATGCCAGCTTCGCTGTCACCGACAAATAAGGTTTAAGGCTTTATATACTAAACTTGCCGCCATTTTTTTATACAGGGTGAGAGCAGTCAACATCAAGGCGCAGAGTACATCAGCAAGGCGTCGAGAATCCTAGTCAAGTTACAATGGTAACTATAAACTGAATATTATTAAAACTATCGTGAGACATCTTTAATCATTATAAAAACAGTTTAAACTCACGTAAAAAGTCGCTTAGCAGCACGGATAGCTGCCCCTGATGCAGAGCTCCATATAAGTTGGAAACATGTCTGACCGTTCCTGGCAATTTATAGTTTAAACCATTTTTATATTATACACTAGCTTTTGCCCGCGACTACGTCCGCGTGGAACTTGGAAGTATGGAAGCAACCTCGTAAAACACGATAGATATCCACCTAATCACCTTAATTAATAAAAGGGATTATTAAAAGCGCCTAAGAAAATGTAAGAGCAATTGTGCTTTTGGTCTAATAATTACATTTTCTACAGGGTCATCAATGTCATCATGAAATACTCACTTTTCAATCTTTTTAGGGATAATTTCCAGGATGAAAACTATCCTTCCTCGGGTCATAAACTATCTCTATGCCAAATTTCATCAAATTCGATTCAGCGGTTTAAGCGTGAAGAGGTAACAGACAGACAGACAGACACACTTTCGCATTTATTTTATTAGTATGGATATTATACATATTTTTGTAGGTAAAAAATCGATAACTGAGCCTATGAGTTCGGTAGTCTCAAATATTATATAATGTCAATTGAATTCAGGTACGACCAAGCGGTGGACAGCCTACGCAGGGAGATAGGTTTCCATCAGGAAAGCGGCAACATGGGTGCGATCGGTCGACTCACGGTCGCTGTAGTTCTAGTGCAGCTAGCCAGGGGAGACGCAGTCGCCGCTGAGAAGGCATACAAGGTTAATATAACAGCAGGGAGATAGGTTTCCACCAGGAAAGCGGCAACATGGGTGCGATCGGTCGACTCACGGTCGCTGTAGTTCTAGTGCAGCTAGCCAGGGGAGACGCAGTCGCCGCTGAGAAGGCATACAAGGTTAATATAACAGCAGGGAGATAGGTTTCCACCAGGAAAGCGGCAACATGGGTGCGATCGGTCGACTCACGGTCGCTGTAGTTCTAGTGCAGCTAGCCAGGGGAGACGCCGTCGCCGCTGAGAAGGCATACAAGGTTAATATAAAAGCAGGAGATAGGTTTCCACCAGGAAAGCGGCAACATGGGTGCGATCGGTCGACTCACGGTCGCTGTAGTTCTAGTGCAACTAGCCAGGGGAGACGCCGTCGCCGCTGAGAAGGCATACAAGGTTAATATAAAAGCAGGAGATAGGTTTCCACCAGGAAAGCGGCAACATGGGTGCGATCGGTCGACTCACGGTCGCTGTAGTTCTAGTGCAACTAGCCAGGGGAGACGCCGTCGCCGCTGAGAAGGCATACAAGGTTAATATAAAAGCAGGAGATAGGTTTCCACCAGGAAAGCGGCAACATGGGTGCGATCGATCGACTCACGGTCGCTGTAGTTCTAGTGCAACTAGCCAGGGGAGACGCCGTCGCCGCTGAGAAGGCATACAAGGTTAATATAAAATCAGGAGATAGGTTTCCACCAGGAAAGCGGCAACATGGGTGCGATCGGTCGACTCACGGTCGCTGTAGTTCTAGTGCAACTAGCCAGGGGAGACGCCGTCGCCGCTGAGAAGGCATACAAAGTTAATATAAAAGCAGGAGATAGGTTTCCACCAGGAAAGCGGCAACATGGGTGCGATCGGTCGACTCACGGTCGCTGTAGTTCTAGTGCAGCTAGCCAGGGGAGACGCCGTCGCCGCTGAGAAGGCATACAAGGTTAATATAAAAGCAGGGAGATAGGTTTCCACCAGGAGAGCGGCAACATGGGTGCGATCGGTCGACTCACGGTCGCTGTAGTTCTAGTGCAACTAGCCAGGGGAGACGCAGTCGCCGCTGAGAAGGCATACAAGGTTAATATAAAAGCAGGAGATAGGTTTCCACCAGGAAAGCGGCAACATGGGTGCGATCGGTCGACTCACGGTCGCTGTAGTTCTAGTGCAACTAGCCAGGGGAGACGCCGTCGCCGCTGAGAAGGCATACAAAGTTAATATAAAAGCAGGAGATAGGTTTCCACCAGGAAAGCGGCAACATGGGTGCGATCGGTCGACTCACGGTCGCTGTAGTTCTAGTGCAGCTAGCCAGGGGAGACGCCGTCGCCGCTGAGAAGGCATACAAGGTTAATATAAAAGCAGGGAGATAGGTTTCCACCAGGAGAGCGGCAACATGGGTGCGATCGGTCGACTCACGGTCGCTGTAGTTCTAGTGCAACTAGCCAGGGGAGACGCAGTCGCCGCTGAGAAGGCATACAAGGTTAATATAAAAGCAGGAGATAGGTTTCCACCAGGAAAGCGGCCACATGGGTGCGATCGGTCGACTCACGGTCGCTGTAGTTCTAGTGCAACTAGCCAGGGGAGACGCAGTCGCCGCTGAGAAGGCATACAAGGTTAATATAAAAGCAGGAGATAGGTTTCCACCAGGAAAGCGGCAACATGGGTGCGATCGGTCGACTCACGGTCGCTGTAGTTCTAGTGCAACTAGCCAGGGGAGACGCCGTCGCCGCTGAGAAGGCATACAAAGTTAATATAAAAGCAGGAGATAGGTTTCCACCAGGAAAGCGGCAACATGGGTGCGATCGGTCGACTCACGGTCGCTGTAGTTCTAGTGCAGCTAGCCAGGGGAGACGCCGTCGCCGCTGAGAAGGCATACAAGGTTAATATAAAAGCAGGGAGATAGGTTTCCACCAGGAGAGCGGCAACATGGGTGCGATCGGTCGACTCACGGTCGCTGTAGTTCTAGTGCAACTAGCCAGGGGAGACGCCGTCGCCGCTGAGAAGGCATACAAGGTTAATATAAAAGCAGGGAGATAGGTTTCCACCAGGAGAGCGACAACATAAATAAAAAATAAGGCGTTCATAAATATGTGAACATGTACTGTAACGCCCAGTCAATAAGAGTCGTGTTCAGATATTTATGAATACCTTACATGCTACGATATGTCTGATGGCGACTGTAGTTCTAGTACAGCTCGCCAGGGGAGACGCCATACAAGGTGATAAATTAAGGCTCCTTAAACTCCTGTGGCGCGAAGATAATCCCATTAGTGGGTTATACTCCCAAACAAAGTCCGACTACTGGTAGTGAGAGCTAACCGGCCCGGATACAGTTCAAGTAATGTCTTTAAAAAGGGCTCCTTATCCGCTTATAAATGCTGATTGTTTAAGACATTCTTCTTTATAATCAAACGTGTTTCTTAACATATCATCTACTTAGAACATGGCCATTGCGATTTATTGGTATACTACCTGACCCGGCGAACTTTGTACCGCCTGAAAGTCGATAAATGTAGATAGCTTTTACTATTAATCTCACGGGAACGTGATAAAAACTATCCTATGTCCTTCTCCTGGTTCTAAGCTACCTCCCCACTAATTTTCAGCCAAATCAGTTCAGCCGTTCTTGAGTTATAAATAGTGTGACTAACACGACTTTCTTTTATATATATATAGATTTAACTAGATCAATCAATTAGATTAAAACAGGATTGTCGGCCTCGTATCTCTAGATCTATTACTACTCGGCCAACAATCCCCTATTTCGCGGCCTCTGCAGTAATATACTATTACTCAACTATACGGCAAAGAAAAATGTCTACCCCAGACGAAGATGAGAGCCCTTGTAGCGTTAAATGAAATTATCATATTTTCTATTAAAAACAGGAATGGGGCAACAACTGCGAAGTGCCCGAGATGCAAACCATAGAGCAACTTCTAGCCGCTTACGACGAGGAAGATCGCGAGTCTGCGAAGCGCGCGCTCATGTCGCCATTCATACGCAGCATGGACGTGGAATACGCCAGGCTGGCACAGGTAATGATATTTACATCACAGCATGCTAGAAAACTGGGCGGTAAGTCGTAAATTACGCCCCAGGGCGGTAAGTAATTTTTTTCACACTAAGGGTTTACATGCTAGAAAACTGGGCGGTAAGTCGCATATTACGCCCTAGGGCGGTAAGTAATCGCTCATGTCGCCTTTCATACGCAGCATGGACGTGGAATACGCCAGGCTGGCACAGGTAATGATATTTACATCACACTTTCTCGTAAACAAGGGGTTGCATGCTGGAAAAGCGGGTGGTAAGTCGTAAATTACGCCCCAGGGCGGTAAGTAATTTTTTTCACACTAAGGGTTTACATGCTAGAAAACTGGGCGGTAAGTCGCATATTACGCCCTAGGGCGGTAAGTAATCGCTCATGTCGCCTTTCATACGCAGCATGGACGTGGAGTACGCCAGGCTGGCACAGGTAATGATATTTACATCACACTTTCTCGTAAACAAGGGGTTGCATGCTGGAAAAGCGGGTGGTAAGTCGTAAATTACGCCCCAGGGCGGTAAGTCATTTTTATCACACTTTAAGGGTTTACATGCTGGAAAACTGGGCGGTAAGTCGTATATTACGCCCTAGGGCGGTAAGTAATCGCTCATGTCGCCTTTCATACGCAGCATGGACGTTGAGTACGCCAGGCTGGCACAGGCAATAATATTGTTTTCAGAAACATCAAAGTCATTGAATTTTTTTTCACACTAATATTATAAAGGCGATCAATGTCAATGAATTATTTTATAATGAACGAAAGAGGATGTTATCCCTACTTACATACTCATTGTATGATATGACATGAACATGATATAGTAAATACACGTACGCTTTTTCTTTTTTTTTTACAAGACGTACCATCATATTTGTAATTTTTTTTAATGTATACGTAGTTGACACTTGTGACTTGCCACGTAATTTTTTTTGGTAATTGTGGAGAAGTGGAAAAAAAAATAAAGCGATAAAAAAAAAATCTTTTTTCATCTAAGTTTAAGGACATGAAGGTCAGTAAAAATATGCATCATTAACCCCATTATGTTCTCGTCTATTCTGAAATAATTTGGTTTCATTCGCATGCTTGGTTTAGCTAAAATTAAAAGTTTAAAAATTACCTTGATTTTTTTAAACATTATTGTGAATAAATCGGAAACTAAAGAAGATCGATGGTTGATATAAAGCATACAGTGTTTTTAGGCCCGGCCACAACTTCACCTAAAAGTATAAGCAAATCCCCTGGTCCGGGCCCGTTTTATTAATTTAATATTTAATTTAACCCTTTTAGAAAATCTCAATAAGTTACCGAGCTATTTTGGGGATTCAAATTGCATTTTGAAGCCCTCTGGCAAACGCACATTTTGACATACAGACCATCCACGTACCTCTCAGATCTGCGAAACTACTGACAAATGTTACAATCTCATAATACAGGGCACTATACTCGATCAAAAAAACATGGGCTCTGGAGGTAGAGTCCAACCACTGTCTCGGTTGAAATTCGAGCGCCGTCCAATATCAATAGCTTCACGTATCTTCCGTTGTTAACATATTCTAAACATATTCTTAGTTTACGGACATAATTAATTTGTAGCATTAAATTTTAATTTTAAATTTATATTTCTTCTTTGTTTTTAAGGAGGAATGACATTGCACGCCAATAGATACATAACATGTTGATACAACCATATTGTTAGGATCTTATCTACATTTACATGTGTTCGGCAATAAATATTTCATATCATTTCATTACAAAACATTTTTCACGACCCAAGAACCGTGCCTTATCGAGACGGATAGCTGCCCCTGATTAATAGCTCCATATGAGTTCGAAACATGTCGGGCCATTACTGTAAATGTTTACGCGAGTTTAAACCGTTTTTAGGGTTCCGTACCCAAAGGGCCTGATACCTACTAAGACTCCGGTGTCCGTCCGTCTGTCTGTCTATCTCTGTGTTCGGCTATACGTACTACGGCACCATACATACCAGGTGCAAACTTATCTTACCCGAGCCAGTTAATATGGGATAAGTATTAGTGCGGAACCCACGGTGCGCGAGTCAGACTCGCACTAGTCCGGTTTTTTTATAAATTTATGAAACATTTAATGTCTCATTTTATAATGTGGGGCACACCACAATTTTAATATTAAACCATTGATATAAAGAAAGCCTAAGCTAAGCCTTTCAAATAAACAATACCAAAGATCGACACACAAAGCATAAGGAAAAATTGGGCAAGTGCGAGTCCGACTCGCGCATGAAATGTTCCGTACCATAATCTAGGTATAACAAGTTGGTTGTATGGGAGCTCCCCTTAAATATTTATTTTATTTTATGTTCCTTTAGTATTTGTTGTTATAGCGGCAATAGAAATACATCATCTGTGAACATTTCAACTGTCTACCTATCACCGTTCTTGAGATACAGCCTGGTGACAGACGGACGGATAGACAGCGAAGTCTCAGTAATAGGGTCCCGGTTTTACCCTTTGGGTACGGAACCTAAAAATTGATAGGTTGCTTGGGAGTTAGGGTGGTGGAAAGGTTAATGCGCTAGACCGGCACTCTCTTCCACCAGCTCATTTTAATATTTCTTTAAGCTTTGATCTTTGTATCAACGGTTTTTTTACGGTTCCGTACCCAAAGGGTAAAACCGGGACCCTATTACTGAGACTTCGCTGTCCGTCCGTCTGTCACCAGGCTGTATCTCAAGAACGGTGATAGCTAGACAGTTGAAATTTTCACAGATGATGTATTTCTATTGCCGCTATAACAACAACAAATAAAAATAAAATAAATTTAATATTATTATTATTATTTTTTAAGGGGGGCTCCCATACAACAAACTTGTTAAAGATTATGGTACGGAACCCTTCATGCGCGAGTCGGAATCGAATTAATTCAATTCAATTCAATTTATTCAATAACAATATACATTGTGTTTGAAAGACTTACTAGCCAAGATACATATTACACTTAAATTATTATAGTTTTAACATGTTAACTATTCCCAGTTTTGACAATATATTTTTATCATATCTTATTTAAATAAAAACGATGTGCTTAAATAATGCTAACTACATTTTTATTTTATAAAAACTATACATTAATTATTATCAATTTGTGTCACGATAAAAGAATTCTTCTATACTATAAAAGCAGTTTTGCAAAAGAAAATGTCTAATTTTATTTTTAAATATATTAGGACTAGAAACACATTTGAGATCTGTTGGCAGCTTGTTAAAAACTTTTACTGCTTGGAAGTCTGCACAGTATTCTGCTAACTTAAGTCTAGGACAGAAAGGGAGGTTGAGGTTTTTAGTCCTTGTGGCAAGCCGTGTATTTCTAGCAGTCTCCGTTTCGTTATTTGCCAGAAATTTTACTTCGATTATTATTTCGATGTTGTTTTGGGCTTTATAGATTGATTGTCTGTTACAGATGATCCCGCTGCCCGAGGCGCTTGAGCCGACGCCCAGCGCCGGGGTGAGGGAGAACGCGGCGCCGTCCTACGTCAGCATCAGCGGCGCCAACTCTGAGGTTTGTATGTCTATACTACTCGAAGGGTTCGGAATTATCAACATAATTTCGCTTCTTGATAATTATCCGATAATTATAAGATAATTATCCGATAATTATAAGATAATTATCCGATAATTATAAGATAATTATCGGATAATTATAAGATTATAATCGAATAATTATCAGATAATAGTCGGATGATTATCACCAGTGTCTGAAATTAATTTGTTTTACTAACCACTGACTTAAAAAAAAAGGTTCTCAGTTTGATCTTTAAGTATTTATGTATGTATGTATGTTTATCCGCAATTATCTCGCGATTAGCCTTACCGATTTTGATGCAGTTGTCAGTGAAGCATTTGTTACACATAGGAGAAGGTTTTGTATTGTAACCGACTTCAAAAAAAGAGGTTCTTAGTTTGACTCGTCCCAATATTTGTTTGTCCGCGATTATATACAGTCGAGTTCATTTACATCTACACACTTACGAGAACAAAAATATCTGAACACGACCCTATTGTTAGGAGCATAAAATCGTGTTCAGATATTTATGTTCTCGTAAGTGTGTAGATGTAAATGAACTCGACTGTACTGCGGCCTATATTAATTTAACCGGGTGCAGGCCAGCTGTACATTATTTTACAGGCATTTTACTTTTAATTTCTTCAAATACTGATAATTCACCGTATACCCAATATCATGTAAGAACCCTCGCAACATCGGTCCCACGTTCTATGAACGTCTACCCGCGGTATTGCGAACCGAGTCATCTCAGTTTTAAACGGCAATTCAGAAACTTTTTATTGGATAATCCATTATATTCAGTAAATGAGTATTTGGAACTGTAATTTATATTGTTTTTATTTTTAGTCCAGTTTTGTACCTACATTCATTACATTACTTATATATTGACAATACTTAAAAGTTAGGTACTATTGACCTCATTTCTGAATATTGCCTTATTTGACTTTGTAATTATCAGTGTTATTTTTATCGTGTTCTGTATTTTGACAATCCATTTAGGAGCTTCTTTTACATTTTTATCCCAGTTTGTTTAAAATTAGGACATGTAATTATTTTATCTGTTTTATAATGAATTCCGCTGTTTTTATTATCAATGTCACCATATTCTATCTCTTAGTATTAATATATGTGACGATCATTGTATAAGTGACGACGCGGTTGGCTCAGTTTGCAAGCACCTGCCAACTGAGCCGGCGGTCCCGGGTTCGAATCCCGGCCAGGGCAAATAGTAGTTGTGTGATGAACTCGAATATTTGTGCAGGGGTCATGGTTGTTCTATCTATTTATGTATATATTTATCTATAATAAGTATGTATATCCTCGTATCTAGTACCCATAACACAAGTCTGCTTGAGCTTAATTTGGGACTAGATCGATTTGTGTGAGGTCGTCTGATGTTTATTTTCTGCCACTCGTTGCCATGGTGATGTCCCCTGGGTCACTTTATAAAAATACGATTTCCGTGGTTATATTTAGCAGAATCTTTGTAATTTAAGCAGTTATAAGCAAAGGGCGGACAGTGGATGCAATATGGTGACGAAAGCGTAGACTTTTATTACATTTCGAGTAACTTATGCATGCTGTTTTTGTAGTCATATCCATATTACTTACGTATATCGTTTGACATGATTTTGACGTATATTGCATCCACTGTCCGCCCTTTGGTTATAAGCCCATTCTCTGACAATACCAGTAATATAAATATCAACACTTTTCTAAGAAGTTTAATCAACATTTTCTCCTGGGTCACGGGACATAATAGCAGCAAGAAAAAGTTGATCCACCCATTTAATGTATTATTATACAATTCCAGCGCGCGGCTCCAGATGGCGAGAGCTACCAGCCGACTGACAACACGTCCTACGACGTTCCGCCGAAGGCACCTGAAGATGAGGAGGAACTGTGCTAAGCAGCATCATCATGGTATTCGTTTCAATTGCACCAGGGGACTAGAGTTAGACTATAGTGACAATACCGGCAGGAATCTAAACCGGGAAACATACAAATATATTTATTAAAGCAGTCTCAGTAATAGGGTCCCGTTTTTACCCTCTGGGTACGGAACCCTAAAAAGAAGCCAGGATTCAAATCTTAGTGCCTTGTAAAAAAAAATGTTTATTTTAAAAACGCAAAAAGATGGTTCAAATATGTCGGGTTATGCTCTCAGAAATTAAGGGTGCGTATTAACCCAGATAGCCCGACCAGGTGTTATAACACCGCTCATTTTTTTTTAATAATTTACTCTAATGCTTGTTGCGATTTCAGATATCGCAAAATTTACCCAGGTTCCAAAAAGTTCGTTTAGGTGAAAGTGGGTTAAAACACACCCACCGCTCACTTGAGTTAATAATCTTTTATTAATAATTTTTATTATAAAAAATAAATAAAAAAAAAAAAACATAAGAATAACAATTTGCATAAAAAGTCTTACATCTACACAGAACACACTTAATTCTTGTGCCTGAACTAGGAAAATCCTGTATTTCAGGCTTTGAGAGAGGTCATTTAATTACCAAAATTCTTAGTCAATAAATCTTACTAAAGAAATAGATAAAAACGCGTATAAATTATATTCTAAGTGGCAAAGTAATTGTTTACAATTATACTATAAAACTATATATATATATTTGCATTTCTTTAATATGACATACTAATTGATTACGTTTATTAGGTTACGGCATTGCGATGTCAGCGTCAGCATAATTAAAAACTCGGTCAGGTTATAGTCGATATTGCATAAATCGTCGTCTCTGTAGTTTAACATATTATAATATCACGAATTATTGAAACAATATTTTTCTAAGTCATTAAATGAATCGAGAAAGATATCTCATTTCTTAAAGCTAGGTGATCTATAGACTCCTATTATTTCCTAGTTAGACTCCAGGATCTAGGTCAGAGCTAGCGCGTAGGGTGAAACACACAGCAGAATCAGAATCAGTAATTGTTTATTTGCATAGACACAGTATAGGGATATTACAGTAGGTACATTATGTCACATGTATCTAGCTTGCATGCAAGCGTGCAAATATTGCAGTCAATTAAAATTAAAAAAATGACAAAACAATATCTAATAAAATAAAAAAATATACAATCTTAAATTGAAATAAGGGGTCGTCCACATATTACGTCACGCAAAATGTCGACTTTTTGACCCCCCCCCCCTATGTCACGTTTTTTTGTTATACCTTTAACATGTACTGTCACGTTTGGTATGACCCCCCTTCCCCTTACGGTGTGACGTAATATGTGGATGATCCCTAATAGAGAAAAGATAAATAATACCTAATAATAATTAAAAAAAGCAAAAAAAAGAAAGATTAATATAATAGGCATAATAATAATTACATCCGTAGTTACTAAGTCTAATATAAAATACTCGAGTGACGGTGTTCGAGATACGCCTTTACGCTGTAAACACACCGCTCTTGTCCCTAGAGTGGATACCCGTCTAGAGCTGATAATGCGTGATCCACACCGCTCACGTGAGTTAGACTCCAGGACCTAGGTCAGAGCTAGCGCGTAGGGTGAAAAACACCGCTCTTGTCCCTAGAGTGGATACCCGTCTAGAGCTGTTAATGCGTCGTGCCGCACCGCTCCTAGTCCAGGCCGGAGGACCCCCGTGTGCTACACGCGCCCACCGGTGGTCGACACCTGGGGGGTCCATATACAGCGTGTATATCCATTAGAGATGCGCCGAATATTCGGTAATTATTCGGTATTCGGCGTGTTTTTCAATGTTCGGTGTTCGGCCGAATTATTCGGTAAAACTGCCGAACATTTACCGAATAAACATATGACATTTATCTGACAATAAATAAATCATTAATACTATTTGTAGCTCTTAAAAGTTAAGTTATATTTTTATTGTTATTAGGCATATAATATTACAAGTAAACTTGATTTTAGTAAGCTTTATTTATTATTCAGTTTAATCACCATATCAACGTCTGTCACCAATTCACCATCAATAAAAATTACAAATGTTGACATTGACAATGCCAATGCGGGCGGCGAGCGGGAGGGGTCGAATTCGCGCTCAGCGAGCCCCTCGGCTCGGACCTGCATAAACCTGTTTAGTTTTACCGAATAATTCGGCCGAATATTCGGTTCGGTAACATCTGAACCGAATGTTCGGCCGATTATTCGTATTCGGTCAAGTCTATATTCGGCGCATCTCTAATATCCATACTAATCCATGCTAATATTATAAATGGGTCATTATTCGAGCGTTTCAACCGCCTCATTTTCGTGGACATATTTTGGAAGAATTAGGCATATATTTTGATGCCATTTTCAGATAATTGTTTGATGTCCGGTAAACTTAGATACCTAACCAGAAACGAAATCGAAATCTGCAGCCACTTCTACAAAAATGTGACCACGGAAGTGATTCGGAACAAACGCCCGAATAATGACCCAGTTCGAGACCCGGGGAAGGACATAAGATACTTTTCATCCCGAATAAATTTAGTGTTCCCGTGGGATGAGCGGGTAACACCGCGGGGCACAGCTAGTATTATAAATGCGAAAGTGTATCTGTCTGTCTATTACCTCTTCACGCTTAACCTTTTGACCGCCACAGTCGGCTGTGGCCGTCAACAAAAACTCGTGCCCCTGACGCCACGTCGGCCACAGCCGTCCAAATTTCAATGATCAAAAACTTTGTCATTCTAACCGCTACAAGTATTTTTCAATCCCTGTTGATTTTGGGGCACATCTTTTTTTTTTTACTCTGGCGTCAGTGGCACGGTAAATTGCTAGACCGCTTGGCGGTCAATAGGTTAAAGATCACCGGGAAGATCCGCACTATCCGAACGTTAGCAAGCGACTGCCTGCTTGTATTTTTTTTTTGGTATCCATGGTTGCTTGCGGGTTAAGGACCTTTTGCACTGTTGGTGCCAAACGTGCTACTCCGCTTGGAGAAGCACCGGAGTTTAACTAACTTAACTAAAAACTAAATTAATCTACTAGATCTCTAGAGACGACGCGTTTGGCTCGGTTGGTAGACACCTGCCTACTGAGTCGGCGGTCCCGGGTTCGAATCCCGGCCGGGGCAAATATTTGTGCAAATATTTGTTCTTGGGTCATGGATGTTATCTATGTATGTATTTATATATTATGTATATCGTCGTCTAGTACCCATAGTACAAGCTTTGCTTAGTTTGGGACTAGGTCGATTTGTGTAAGATTGTCCCTTAATATTTATTTATTTTATTTTTTATTTATCTCTGCCTAAAAAGTGGTTAATACTAATGAGAAAAACCATGGAAATTTGACAATTAACTACAAATACAAATTCTTTATTGGTAACACCAAGTTACATGTCAACAATTTTGATCATAGGTAGGTAGTTACAAATACAAATACAAATACTCTTTATTGCACACCTCCAACATAAAGGAATATACAACACAACATGAGATACATTAAAATAACAGGCAGAGGTAAACAACAGGCGGTCTTATCGCTAAATAGCGATCTCTTCCAGACAACCTTCAGGTAGCGGAGTAGTTACTTACTTATTCTACAAATGACAGAAAGGTTTTAACTTATCATTATCACTAAACTTAATTTATGGTACTAGAAACTTTATTTAATTGTGTGTAGTTCTAGTTTGCTCCCAATGGGGGCGCCTACTGAAATATACTGCCCTGGTTGCTAATACCGAGGGGTGCTTATTTTTACTGACAACAGGGTTGATGCTACGTTTTACATTGCTCCGCCATCTACTATGCTTAGGATGGCGCTTGGAATCCTGCTTGTACCTACTGAGAGCGGGCGGCTTATACCGAGTGTTGCCTGTAATAGGAGCAATAAATTAAAACATAGATTCTTCCCTTGAAACTGAACAACATTTGTTAAGCAAAGCTTGTACTATGGGTACTAGACGACGATATACATAATATATAAAATACATATATAGATAACATACATGACCCAAGAACAAATATTTGCACCGGGCGGGATTCGAACCCGGGACCGCCGACTCAGTAGGCAGGTCTACCAACCGAGCCAAACGCGTCGTCAAAATACTAATCCATACTAATCCATGCTAATATTATAAATGCGAAAGTGTATCTGTCTGTCTGTTACCTCTTCACGCTTAAACCGCTGAACTGACTTAGATGAAATTTGGTATGGAGATAGTTCGAGACCCGGGAAAGGACATAGGATACTTTTCATCCCGAATAAATTTAGTGTTCCCGTGGGATGAGCGGGTAACACCGCGGGGCACAGCTAGTTTGTTATAACCGTAAATTCAACCCAGATGGAGATTTTAGTACTCTAATCTGATATTTATAAAAAACATTAATATAGTATTAACTGCCATAGCGTAATTAATTTTTGAATTTTGATAATGACAAATCCTTAACTGACGTTTAATAACGCAAATGGGACGTATGCACATTATTACCATATAAAAGCTATTTGTAGCGGCACTATCCCTGGGCCGGACCGACGCTTGCTAAACTATACAAATAATCAAAAAACTGGTTCCATATGTAAGACTATAAAGGGGCAACTTCACCTGGTACAATTGAAATGAACTCCTTCTTATTTCTAAGTATTACACATGTCAATGTTTTACTGATACATAATACCAATTTATACATATAATGTAGTTCAACCGAATAAAATGTATAACTAAGCATGCATGATATAAATGACCTAGTGAATTGAAGGAATATTTACGAAAATTTTTGGTTTAGTTATCGGTACTATACTGGTGTTTTATATATTTTTTCTTCGTGCACTGATGGACAAAGGCCTCACCCAAAGTGCTCCACAACGATTGGTATTTTTTCTTTTATATCATTATTTATTCTACTAAGACAATTTCAGTAAAACATTGATATTATGTTGCTGCTAAAGCGAGAACGTTATATTTATTATAGATTACAATATTTATATATTTTTTATGAAAATAACCGATTGCGTAAAAAGTTGCTATTAATTATGTATAAATTGTAAAGATCGTAATATTATTAAACTGTCGTGAGACATCTTTAATAATTATATAAACGGGTGAGTCTCATAGCAGCACGGATGCCTCTGATGAAGAACTCTATATGAGTTCGAAACATGTCGGGCCGTTACTGACAATTTTTACGTGAGTTTAAACTCACCGTTTTTATAATGATTTCTAAAAATCCTGTCACATTAATGATTTTTTAATTAGTGACATTTTCATTTTCGGATATAATTAAAAGCTCAAATTATAATATACCTAATAAATATTAGCTTTTTACGGGATTATATCGTTGAATCTTAATTGATGGCAAATTTCAGATCACATTAAATAGATAGTTATTATTCTAGATTTAAGAAATATAGACAAGAAAATAATATAAATTATTAGTCATATAACGTTGCATTTTTTGTATTTTAATTGTAATTGTAATGATTCATAATGTATATATGGTAATTGTATAGTTCGTTTCGTTAAATGCATGTTATACAAATATAATATATAAATTATATCGATTGGAATTTATCATGGTTAATGTTTAAGGCAGATGTTTGATATATTCAAGTACTTAAGCATATTGTTTATATTTTAAATTACGTTTTTTAATATCTATGACTATAGAAATGTTAGAAAGCTTCGGGATATATAATTTGCCAGATAAATATCTATATAAAAGTAATTTTAATGTGATTATTGTCAATTTAATAGTGACTCGTTGTAAGTACTTAAATCCGGAAAATTAACATTATTAAGGTTTTAAAAAGCGCTTATATAATTACCGACTTTAAAGACAAGCATCCAACATTTTATCATTAAAACTGCCCATGAGACATTTAAATATAACTTAAACTACTTAAAAATCTAGCGATTTATAGTGAATTGATACATGCGTCCACTTATAGACAACGGAAAAGGTAAAACAGTATTTAGATTAATAAATTAAGGTATAGTGGGGTAAGACCAAACTTAGTTTATTGTCTAATGGGGTAAGACGAAACAGGTATTGGTCTGTGGCAGTTTTCTCCCGGTGATAGTTTTACACACCTTACCTTAATTTATTCAACTAAATACTGTTTTATCGCCCTTAATAACTTAAGAGGCCTAATTCCTTTTAATTTTTTTTTTCCATATTATGACAAATATATTGGTAATTTCAACCAACTTTTTGAAGTGAATAATACCTACTTTTCCCCGAGTTCTAGTTCTAGGTAGTAACATAGCTATTTCATGCTTTCATTGCGTGCAGTCGAAAATAAGTTGAAAAAACAAATTTTAAGCTTGAATTTTGTAAATTTAGAGTAGTTTTTGAAACAAAAATTATCAATAAAAATTTCAAACAGTACGTTTCAAATAATATACCAATAAATCTCAATAGCCCTGTTCTAGGTAGTAACATCAAGAATATGTTAAGAAACATGTTTGATCGTAGAGAAAAATGTCTAAACAATCAGCATTTTAAAAGGAATAAGGCCTCTTAAGCCTTTGAACGTCAAAGACGAAAATTGTTCCCTATAGATGCCACGACATGACATATGCCGCTGTAGTGCACATTTGGTGTATTAGGTACTTATACTTAACCTTTCGACCGCTGACAGTAGATAGTATGACATTGTATAGTGGCAAATGACGTCGTGGCGTCGGGCGCAGCTTTTCGTCGACGTGATTTGCCGTCTTTGGCGCTCAAAAGGTTAACTGGTGTAATATTTTTAACTAAAGGGGATTTTTCACTTAGTGTTCTGGGCAGTTCTGAAAAAGTTTTTTTTATTCACAACACAATCCTTTAAGGTCGGGAAAAGTGCGCCAGCGGGGCAAACGCAACTGCCACATCGAAACAAACCCCAAAATAAAGGCAGTCTAAAATAAAGGGTCTGCCGTACCTGAAAAGCATAACATTGTAAGTCCTCCTGTAGCGGGTCGTTTAAAAAAAACCGAATCCCTGTTTCTTCCAGAACTTCACATTGTTGGGTCCATCCTACTCAGAATCGATAACATTTTCAATGTGAAGAATAAAAACAGTAAGAAGAAAAAAGTAACTCGGGTTTTTTTTTGGATAACGCTCATTTGAGTAACAAAACACTGCTATGTTAAATACGCGAACTCAAAGCGTAACTTACTATGTAATGAACTTAAGCGCACCTACCATACCGTAATTCGAAAATTACCTATGTTATTCTATAAAACCATCTTACCCCAACCAACTATAGTTGCGAGGTTGCCAGATGGCGTTAGTAATATAACATCTGTACTTTTCTATATAGTCGCACTTGTCCCGCTGGCGTACTAGTCTCGACTGACCTTATTTAAAGCTGGTTTATTTGTATAATATAGCGAATAGGTGAATATTTACAATGAATAATAGTGTTTATCGCGAGCTTCAGCTGAGTGTATATATATTTTATTGTTGCATTGTTACGATTGTATAGACTAGAATAGCAATTATGACAAGTTGTTTTAACAATATTTTTTCACGGACGGTGAATGGGGAATTGAAAAATATTCAAAGAGCTTGAAACTTTTTTATGAGTAAGAATAATCCTCTCATTAGTCTCAGTACTTGAAAATTAAAGATTTTACTGTAGCTTCAGAAATATTTAAAGATTTAAATTTCTTCCCCCGCCCCTGTACGGGCCTGGGACGGTACGGTTAAATGTCAATAGCGGACAAACGTATTAAAAATATTATAATTGTACAGATGTAATACTATAACACTATGCTCTCGCAGTTTGTACACATAATTAAAATTGATTGAACTGGGTCTATCGCGATATTTTTGATTTCCTTTCATTGCCTGACGTTCGACACGGTTTCACGTGCCGTGGTCTCAGACGAACGTCCTTTATTGCCTGACGTTTCAACGCGGTTTCACGTGCCTTGGTCGTAGACGTACGTCGGGTAATGTAGATAAATCAAAAATATCGCGATAAACCCGGTTCAATAAGTTTTCATTACATGTTATACTAGTTGACAAAGGTAAGAGGGCGTTAGTAACTTAGCAGTAAAACAACTGTACTTTTCGATATGGTAATTGCACATGCCCCGCTAGTGCACTTTACCCGAACCTAATTCTAACTATAAAAAATCAAGCTTTTTGAAAACTTTCATTCAGTCCCGTTTGCCCTAAAAGGCTCTGTGGAATGACCATATTGCCCCAAATACAAACTGGCATATAGGTAGGGATAAGGTGGACATTGTACGAGTTACTTCCATAATTAAATATTTATTTGAATTGTATTTTTACATGTCCACATTATTTCGACAGTGGTCATTATCGCGTTTGCCTGAGTTATCGCTTGTATTGATATTTAGATTCGTGTTATACTATTATGAAGCGAATAAAATAATTAATACACCTTATTGAGTTTTCTTATTGTGTGTGCATTGCAATATCTACAGGTGTTTAGGTCCATATTCCCATATTGTCAACATTCCTATTTCGTCCACATTCCCAATTCGTCTACAATCCGAACTCGTCCACATTCCCATCTCTCGTCCACATTGCTCTATCTTCATTATTAGGTTATGAAATTTGCAAGCCATTATATCAACAATCACCAACAATCACGTCTTGTGACTTGAAGAGGTTCTCAATTGTAAGTTTAAAAAATGTTTTTACCTCTATGGGAATGTGGGTGACTTCGGAATGTAGACGATATAGGAAGTGGACGATTTTGGATTTGAATGTGGACGAAGTGGGAATGTTGAAAAAATGGGAATATGGACGAAGTGAACCTAAGCGGCTACAGGTGACTAGTATGTGTTATTTGATCAATGAAAACGGCACCCTGAATGGAAATCCCCCGCATCGCGCACGCCAATGAAACTGCCGTTACGGTTGGAGTAAGTTCGAGTCTCTTTCAGCTTTCTTCTCAACAGCAGTCTCCTTGTGAAATGCCGGTAGATTCAGACTTGTAAAAGTAGGGTGGCCTACTTACAGATTAAATTTTGATTTGGTCTTGTAACTTTTCTTTTTAGGAATGAGGGGGAAATTCAAGATTTTTGAAAATTTAATTCACTAACCATTCATACCCACAGATTACCCGCCTACGGAGAAGCATAAAAAGTCATAACATGTTTCTTCCGCGCGGCCGTTGGTTCTAATTTAGAAATAACGTCGTCTTGGTATTTGGTATTAAAAATAAGTAATGTTTTCAACTATTTTAATCACAATTCTCCAATCAATTTACATTCATCTAAAATCTATTTAAATTAGTACTTATCGTACAATAATAAAACTTAACTTGAGGTTTAGTAATACTATTGCAACATGTTGTCACACAAGTTATTTTTAATTACTTATCCAAACTAACAATAATCTAATAATAATTAGAAATAGCAAAATAAACATTCATTAAGGGCCTTATCACACTTGCGATTTGCGAGCGTATTTTCTATACAAATAAGCGACGCGGCAAACACGCTGCGCGATCGCCTTCATACAAAATACGCTCGCAAATCGCAAGTGTGATAAGGCCCTTAATGGTCGGTTTTTCAAGTGTACGGTCAGCATTAAAAATAGCTGGCAATTTTACTACTTTTTTATTCACTTCGCCTGATAGTAAGCAAAAAGAGCCCAAGTCGCAATGGCAACGACAAGAAACCAACGATGCCATGACAGTTGACTATGCCATGCTGGCCCGAGAGATGCTTCTTCACGCTTCGTTTGTAGCGTTCCATGTTATAAGGAACCTCCTAACACAAGTCTTGTCATAATTACCAGGAGGGACCGGTCACTATAATATGTATTAAGTACCAATTAAGTATAGTTTACCAAAAATAAACATTAGATGTTTTTTTAAAGAGGAAACATAGTGAAGCTTGAAGTGGAGATCTGCCACAATGCCACAAAAACACAATGGCATACCCAAGGTAAACTGGGGTAAAACTATCACCGAGAGAAGACTACCACAGTCCAATAAGTAACTGTTGGTCTTGCCCCATTAGACAATAAACTATTTCGGTCTTACCCCACTTTACCTTATGTCAAATTGCATACTAAAATTACCTTATGTCAAATTGCATACTAAAATTGACAGCTACTTTTGAGGCTAACTGTACATTTGATTTTTTCAATTACCTATAGATATTTTCGGCTAATATTACTTAGAATCGATTGACACCTCAAGAAAATTATTTCAGTGCGTCACATGCATGATGTAAATAAAAATTATTCATCAGGTTTTCCATACCAGAGGGGCTACTCCGAAGATAGATATTTGAAATTTGTACCGTGCCATTTTCGATCTTGTGTAAAACAATATTTGAATGAACGGGACGGATACGAATTTCGAATATTGGAGTAACTCATCAGAGAAGCATAACACTTTTAGTGCCTCCGTACCTGAGAAGCATAACACTAAGTGCAGGACCCAGTGTTATAAATAAATAAAGAAAATAATAATTAAGGGACAATCTTACACAAATCGACCTAGTTCCAAACAAAGCAAAGCTTGTACTATGGATACTAGACAATGACATACATACAAATACATATACAGATAACATCCATGACCCAGGCACAAATATTCGCGTTCATCACACAAATATTTGCCCTGGCTGGGATTCGAACCCAGGACTACCAGCTTAGTAGGCAACCACGTAGTATATGATTCTCAGGTAGGGATAAAAAAATCTGGAATGGATCAATTCTGGCACATTTCTTCTTCTGTCGAGTACCAATCAGTATGGAAAATGATCTTGTAAAATTCATAAAATCTTGTATTCTAATAAAATATTACACTTTGGGAGAATGGATAATGGAATCCCCCAAACACCCAGTCATTAGTACTTTATATTTTAGGAACTCGACTGTTGTTTACAGTAGTTGTTTGAGTTTCTTTTTACTAAGGTATTTTTTTTGTAGCTACGCAGTACTAACAGTTCAGGTATTTCGCTTTGCATTGATTCTTTTGTCTCAAAATTCTGACGTTCAGTTTTTATTATGGAGTAATTGCATAAAACTTGATTGATGCACACATTGCAAGATTAAGTGTCACTAAAAATTCATGCCACCAAGATAAAATAGCAAACATAAAGAATAGTAATACAGTAGTCTCAACAATTCGAGGCTTTAATAGTCTGATACATCCAATAATCCCAACACCAGCATTGAGCACCGGCACCTTAGTTATTACTATTTTTCTATTCGATTCTGTAATCCAAAGATCCCATTAACACTTTCATTAGGTTAAAACAAAATGAAACTACTCCAGAAATCGATAGAGCCCACTAGGTGGGTGTTGGCCCACCCGACACCGACGGAACCCACCAGGTGGCCAGGTGGGCACTTGTATAGTATGATACACCAGCTGAGTAAAGTTACGACCCCACCAGGTGGTTTGTTGGTTGTGAAAGTGTTCGTCCGGCATCCCCTAGTTGTTAATAGTGCCCGATTAGTGAGACTACTGTAATCGTCTTCAGAAAAGATAAATGATTCGCTTTGCAATAATCTTGATGCTAGCCTACATGCCAAAGAGCCTTTTTCCTTAACGCTTATCTAAATTCAAAACGGATTTAATGCATGTCTATAATTATAAATTTGCTTTAGATATGCACACATTGAGGTTCCTTTGTGATACAAATAAGCACAGAACGGAAAAAAAAAATAACGGAAAATTATGTACATACTCAATGTACTTAAAAATAAATTAAACACTACAACTTAGATTTCTAATATAAGCATTGCATATTATAATAGTTGAGATTTATTGTATAAAACATTATGTGATTTATGTGTTACCCTTGTGTTACCTAAGTATCAATTGAATAAAGTTCAGTCCTTGTTTCAGACTGTTATCAAGTATTGGGTAGGTAGGTACCTACTAGGATATTTTTCGAGAGTATAACACAAATTATAGGTACTTATAAGTACAATTAAGCTCTGCCAAGGAGCCTTGTCAAAGTTTAAACCATATTAACACTAAAATTAACAGTTCTATTAGTATATTAAGCCTATTCACAAGCATTCTAGTGTTCGGATTCTAGTAATTACTCAATGGCGTTCTTATCCTAAAACTAATAAAAAATATAATTTCTAGTTGCCATTCAGGTCTTCTAAGAGTGTACCATTGAACATACATACAAGTAACATACTATTAGGTAGTTCTTAATAATTTTTATACAGGATTTATTCGTTAAATCAAACAAAATCATTATGCAGTCACAAACATGGATGACAAAGTTTTAGTGTGTAGTCGGGTGGCACTTTAGAAGGTCGCTGTCAGACCGGTGTTGCCAGAGCAACTGCCATTATCACTAAACTTGAGATTTATTCAACACTTACGACTGGATATTTTTATGACTAAACATAGTGTGAATGTATGGTGGGACCATAGGAGGCACTGATGATGTAGGCTCTGGGACTGGCTCCTTCTCCTTATTATTCTTTGTCTTCCTAAACTGGAATCCGTTTTTGCGTAGAATTTTTCGAAGCGTTTCTCGAGATCCTTTGAAGTTGATTTCCTCCTTTAAAATTTGTAGCAGTTTGTTGATTGTGGGTACCTCTTTTTTGAAAGCGTAAAACTCGTGAATTTTGCGTCTAATAACTTGCAAGTCATATTCATCAACTTCTATCTTCCCTTTAGTGCGAACTCGCTTTTTAGGTGTTTTCTTTAACGTTTCGGGGTCTAGGAGACCTTGTTCTACCAAACGAGCTTCTTTTACTATGTTCAGTACTGTGCGCTCTGACACACCTGAAAAAAAAAAATAGAAGTTAGGTATACGCAAATAATGTCAAGTTTTAATCGGTGAATATAATATTCCAAAATGATCAACTATTTAAATATTATGATATTTTCGTATGACAAGTAGGCAAGAAATTAAACAAAGAAACTGACATAAATATTCTCAAAAAATACGTTTAAGGAATTTCGTGTCTTCCTATGACAACACTGACCTGTAGCGGCAGAAACTCGCACATACACTTTACTTAGCGGAATAATAGGCACTTGCATACGTTTTTCTTCGTCCATGAACTCTTTCACTTTCAATATTATCTCACGCACTTCAGTTGTTATATTTTTAGGCATTTTGGCAACTATTTCTGATTAAATTGGACACAAAAACACACGACGGACATCGGTGTCCAATGGCCGCCTTGACAGTTTGTTGACAAGATGGCGGCCATAGTTCCACTTTTCGCCACCCGCAGAGCGCTAACTTGGTTTTGTCGTCTAGCGGTAAAGTCAAAAATTGTATTTTACTATGAAAACTTTTGCTTGTAATATAATTTGTGAGTCGTATCACGAGCATATTTGCACAGCTGAGATAGAAAAAGATGTGATTGACTTAGATATTCCCGGAAAAGATTTTGTCTCACGGTTGAAGAGATGGTGGTACGATTTGTTCCTATTGTCATGTGCTGACATTCGTTCGAAGCAGTATTACATGAGCACGTATGCTATTATGACGGCGAGGAAGGATCAGTTTCGCCATAACAGGGGCAGTATCCACCCTTTTAGTAAATTCAGGTAACTGCGTTTTAGATGAATGATGGTGTGTAGCTGGCATGTTCATCAAAATGATCAAAGCTCCCTAATTAGTAGTTAAAAAAAATATCGGCCAAGTACGAGTGGGACTCGCGCACGAAGGGTTCCGAACCATTATTTGTAAGTTTGTTGTATGGGAGCCCCCCTTAAATATTTATTTTATTTTATTTTTAGTATTTCTTGTTATAGCGGCAATAGAAATACATCATCTGTGAAAATTTCAACTGTCTAGCTATCACAGACGGACGGACGGACGGACAGCGAAGTCTCAGTAATAGGGTCCCGTTTTTACCAGTTGGGTACGGAATACGGAACCCTAAAAACGAATGCGTTATATAAGGGATGAGTAAAGTTGAGAGGTGGTGAGTGGATACGTGTAGGTATAGAATATTGGTGATCAATGCTCGATGCTACTCTGGGGATCAAAAGAACCTTAGTCGGCAGTAGTTTTTTACGGACAAGAGTAAAAGGTTAGAAAGAGGGAGACGGGCAGGGCTGCGATTTAGCGTTAGTTATACCAAGTTATACTCATCATACGCAGTGATTTATTTGTTTCGTTTTTGTATGTTGTTTGTAGATTGATTTTACAGGGCGATGTGGTCGCTCAGTAACAAAGCCTTTTCAATCAATAAAAGAAATGCTCAAAAGTACGAATGGCAGAGATGGTGCCAATTAGCATTTTCTACGAGTCATCAAACATAGAGTCATATAGACATAGGACCATTGATTGTGAATTCCTACATCTCCCTACTAAAATATGCATACTAAAATTATACGGTAACACCGAATGCCTTGTCCAAGTTAAAGTTTAAATTGTGGAGAGGTACTTCGCTGCAGAAACTCATAAGTACTTCGGCCAAATTCGCCTCGGTCAACTTTGGTATAGTGTGGAGCCGGGGTAGCACTGCTCGGCTATCACTCTGCTCTCACCGTAACTACAGTGCGACACAAAAGAGTAGAAAACGGATGATAAAGGAACTAAAATTTTTCATACAAAATTGTTACCATATTCAAGCACTTTACGTCAAAAATGTGGCAGTTGCGAAGGAAGTGGCGCCCTCATTTATTTTCTACTCGTTTGTGTCGCACGTACGGACAAAATATCGTGGGTAAATTTTGTTTTCTTCTACAGAAATTTCTGGGACTGTCTAATTTTACACGCGGTGCTGATACACATGACTATGTTTCATCAGACCACTTCGATAATACACAACCCAAGTATATTCTTCCATTATCTTTTGGCCGGCATTGAATACTTAAATATTATCGACTTCTTCATCAACATGAGAACTGGATACACCCTCAAGAGAACTCGCCAGGTCGTTATGGATCCTTCTGACATTTTAGTACATTATTTGACAACTTACTGTTTTATCTATGCATCGAGTGCCATACCTCTTGAAAACCTCTTATTTCTAAGACTCGGACAAGATATAGACAAACCAGCTATGAGGGCAAACGCGTTTGTCTGTGCCTTGAGAATTATAAGTGTAATCCACATTTTAAAGTTGTTCTACGTATCCGAATATTGGGCGAAAGACCGAGGGTGTTTCCGGAAGACTTTTACGTTCAAACTCATCAGAATTATCGTAGTTGGACTTATTGTGGTTGTAAAGATCTTGGCACTGATAGCGGCGATCACTGTGCTAAACTTTGTGCTCACAAAAACCCACCAAGGCTTCTATCTGGGAGAACTGATCGAGATTAAATACCACAATGATAAAGGCGAGTTATTTTGGGTGTTTCTGCTGATTTCAAGGGTAAGCAAGAGTCTTTTCCTGTTTGGTTACAGTTTACAGCCGAACCCCAAATATATTGATCAGATTACCGCAATTCTGACGTACTCAGTTGCTTTCGTATTTCACTTTTGGGCTGCGGTGGTGCTGTATAACTGTGTAGCCCGTGAGAGCTCGTTGGATGACTACGTATCGATGGCCAGAAGCCAAACACTGACGGTTTTACGCATTAGAAGATTACCCGATGTGATGCATACAAAAGTGATTAAATATTTTGACTTCAAGGCATCTTATCTGCCCATAGTAGAGACTAGAAACTCTTTGTTTAAATCATTGCCTCCTATGTTGAAGTTGGAAATAAGGATGAGTTGCTACAGGAGCTTGGTGATGAAGATCCCGTATTTTTCGGAATGGCCTCCGGAAGTAATATATGGAATCGTGGGGCTCCTGAATCCACAGATATATATGGGCGGTGATGTAGTTTGCAGCGTAAGTACAGAAACATTGTGAAATATTAGTTACTTATTTTTATTATGGTATTATAAGACCCAGTTGTTTGAACGGGGTCCAATCCAAAACAAGTTAACATCGTAATGGAGGAGATCCGGGATCGAATCGAGCGGATTTTGTCAATCCTAACACAGATCTTCGAATATGTAAGAATTGATCTGCGCATAAGTGAATTACTTCACTTATATGTGCAGATACTTAATATGTTAAGACAAGATTTATATATTTTAGTCTAGGAACAAAGATACCCTAGTTTGTTCCTAGACTAGAAGATCAGCATCGGTGTACCAAGAAGGGTACTTCTCGGTGTCTTGCATCCCGTATACCGATGCTAGCTGTGGCGTGCGACAAGAGTCGCGAAGCGTAGTTGTGCTAGACAGGCTGGTGACAGAAGGACAGACAGACAGACAGACGGACGGACGGACAGCGAAGTCTTAGTAATAGGGGCCCGTTTTTACCCTTTGGGTGCGGAATCCAAAAGACAATCGGTACATTCCAGGCGCGGCATGAGCGCGAAAGTCTATCGATAGTGGAGGCGGGCCTGCTAGCAGCGTACTCCGACAGTCGGGAGATCGCTCATTATGTGGACGGCAACCATTTTGGAGGACAAGTGCTGGTCGCCGACCGCGAGATGGCGACGGTCACCGTCGTCGCCCTTTCTGCTTGCATGGTCAGTATCAGTGTGGTACTAGTATTATATGATCTGTGGTATCAGTATCCTTACCGTTAGTGACCGTACTCGCTCTAGCGACGGATGGAGGATAGTGCAGCGCCCCTAGCAGTCACTTTGTAAAACTACATTATAGTCTGGCTAATGAAATATTACTCGAAGTTTTGGCGGGAAATTTAAAAATCTGCGGCTGGTCACACTTTGTGTAGTAGGAGTTATAGTTTTGATACTTTAGAAAATATTTTAGATTTTCTATGCACACCCAAGGGAACTTAGGAAATAAGTTAAATATTTATGTTGACGTGCTGATGCTGTAGACTATGAGTATAGTTAGCTCACATAATAACTACCATTATGTACAGTGCAGTCAACGACAAACACATATGTTTACACTTTCTAACCATATACAGCCCGACACAAAAGAGTAGAAAATAAATGAGGGCGCCACTTCCTTCGCAACTGTCACATTTTTGACGTCAAGTGCTTGAATATGGTAACAATTTTGTATGAAAAATTTTAGTTCCTTTTTCATCCGTTTTCTACTCTTTTGTGTCGGGCTGTACAAGGCGAAAAATGAAATGTAGTGTAAGTTATAAGACCCACTCGATAATACCATATTTTTATCCATCACCAAAAAATACATAAGTACTATGCCAAATTTCAACTCAAAATCGGAATGTTAGAACTAGTACATAAAGTATCAAAATTATTTATAGAGGACGCTACTAAATTGGTTAAATCATAGACAATTGGTGATACCACAAGGAAATATCTGTCAACATTATTTTGGCTAGTCAGAGTGCTGTCACTGTAAACTCATGGCACAGAATACTTAATAGTAGGTATTACCAAGTATTACGCAACTCGAAATCACATGGCACCGACTTCAAAAGGCGATTCAAATCCATACTAATATTATAAATGCGAAAGTGTGTCTGTTACCTCTTCACGCTTAAACCGCTGAACTGACTTAGATGAAATTTGGTATGGAGATAGTTTGAGACCCGGGAAAGGACATGGATACCTACTTTTCATCCCTAATAAATTTAGTGTTCCCGTGGGATTAGCGGGTAACACCGCGGGGCACAGCTAGTGTAATTTATGCACGAAAGGGTTATTTTGGCTCTTCAGTTTATTTTGAAGTCCGTTCTTTTTATGTTAAACAATTTTCGTTTTTTTGCTTCATAATGATTTAAATAAAATAAAATAAATATACTTAGCGGGGTTATTGGGGATACCTTGTTTGCATGCATCTCGTTTGAATTATCTCCCAACTCGTAGCCATTTTAAGGATTTATACCTTCCATCATCAGCTCAGCATAGGGAGATGATGACTATATAAAAAATGAATGAACAATTTTATAATCAAACTGAGAATAAACGCGAGATAATTGCGGACAAACATACACACATACATAACGGGTCAAACTGAGAACCTTCTTTTTTGAAGTCGGTTAAAAAACAACACCCCTATCGATTCGACGAATTTGCATCGCATTAGAGAAACTTAGTATACCTACCTACTAATTAACTAAGTTTTTGCGACTTGACTACTTATGCTATTTTTTGCATTTCTGGAGCGAATATTTACAAATCTGCTGACATCAATTATTCTTATTCAACAACACTCTGCACACTAGTGTTGGAACGAAAAAAAAATTACCCCTCTTTAGGTGTACCCGAAAAAAAAATTTTTTTTTAGTTTTTATTTTACCGTTTTGTCGGCGTAATACGTGCGTAGTATGTGCATACATACTCATACCAAATTTCAGCTTTCTAATACTAATGATAAGCTAAGCCGCGGACGGACAGACAGACAGACAGACAAACGGACAGACGGACATGGCGAAACTATAAGGGTTCCTAGTTGACTACGGAACCCTAAAAATCAGAACAGATCAAATCAAAAATGGTGGCTTACTCGACTCGGTAGCCTTACGGCTGTAACCGACATCGTGGTGCTAGGCTGCCATGCCTCGCGCTTAGCAATTAGGTACACCAAGCTTGTGAGAGAGGGCTCTAAAATTAAATTCTAATCCCTCCTACCTATTCGATATCAAAGATTTTCTAATTAAATTGAAACTAAATGAAAATTTGACGTGAGTTTGAAATGATAAGCACGGATCCATATCTAAGCATACGAGGGGATGAATTATTATACTAATGTGATTTATCAAAACTTGTTTTTTGTTTTTTGTACATAGTAAGTAGCGACCTCTGTGTATCCTGTATATCATTAAAACGCTTTACCTTACTAGATAGTCAGTTAAGCGCACTCACCGTTCAAGAGTTGTGCAAAAATGGAAAGAGATGGCGCTGTTATTAATTTAATTTATAACGAATCAAATAATAATTATTTTCGCGTTTGTATTGATAAAGCCGTTAAAGAAATTGCCGTTCCTTCAATTTGTTTATACGTACTTAAACAGTTAAATTATTACGTTTACTAAAGGTAAAGATTATATCAATAAATTATCAAACCTACTAACAAATTTCAAGAGACTTTGTTTAGAATTGCGCCCTTTAAATGAGAACAGCCGGACATTCGGACATATGAAAGCGTTTTTGGCCAAGCTGAAATGGAATCGTTGGTTCGCCCTCGCTCGGTCAACTCGAAATTCGGCCGTCGTACAGTGTCGTCCCGCTCACCCAAATATTATTTCGAACATGGTAAGTAACCCTTCTGTTCGTTTTCAGGTGCTGTTATTGGACAAAGTGTGCTTTCAGAAACTGATGAAGAATTACCCAGAGCTTTTCAACGAATTGAAGTTGAAATTTGCTCAAAGTGACCAAATACTAGGCACGGATCGCGTCACATTTAAACAGAGCGATCGCGACATTACGCAGTAAGGCGTCGTAATTTTAAATTCGTAGGTACCTATGTGGGTAGGTAATGTTCAATGGCATCTTGGTGTAATAAACTACATACCTACTTACCTATTTATCGTATATATATATGTCTTTTTTGTATGTTATATTTCTATGTAAATAACTGACTCCCTAGTGGCTGCAATATGACTTTTAAATAAACAATGCAAAGATCGACACAAAGCATACGGTAAAATTGGAAAGGTTTATCTGGGGTTAGAGTGGTGGAGAGGTTGACACGTTGCTTCGATTCCCGGTCTCTTCCCCAGATTACGCATTTCAATTTCTCTTCATGCTTAAAATGTGGGGTGTTTCACCTTTCACCAAAAAATAATGTCAATGAGACATTACCATGTTTCTTAGATTTAAAAGGACATAGGTCAGGGTTAGCTAACTAACTGCAAATGAGTTATCAGTATTACAAAAATATATATTGTAATATAATTTAACCACAAACTGACGGTATTTGGGGCTTTTAGTGTTCGTCCGTCCGTCTGTCCTGACCATGTAAACCTAGCCTAAAGGCTGCGACGGAAAGGCATCTTAATGCGGTCATCAAATTACCTATGTAACATTGCTCTTAAAATGCAACACCATATTACATAAAACTCGACACCTGCTACAAATAAAATGACTGAACATACCACAACATTCCTTAAATGTGAACCGATTTAGGTACATGTAAAATAAGATTGTGATTAGAACAGTTTGAAAATTGGACTTATTACATTTTTGACTCTGTTAAACAACTTGCAGTGCAAAATTTGTTTTGTAGTCGCTGAAACACTAGCCCCGTATTGATTGCTTGTAGTAAGTAGTTTTGTAGCGGCATTGATAAGTTTGCAAGAATGCACGCGTTGCATCGCAATGATCTTTTCTTTTTAATGAGTCTGCTCTGTATATTTATTTCTTATGGTCAGTTTCTGTGATGATTGTCGACAACATTTAAAATTTTCAATTACTTCATTAATTAAGTATCACGGGACCTAAAACTATTATTTTTATTTGGTTATACCGACTAGTTAGTAAAATATAAAAAAAATGTGAAAGCAGCGTGTGTGTGGTAATTTTGACAATTGCAACACACAAAAATAACAGTGCTACAAATTCTATACCTAATAATTCCACCTTGCCTTAGTAAAGGTAATAGTGCGGCAGTATGATTTTCTGCGCTGTGACCATTGCTTGTCGCCTAGGTACGTTCTTTTAGAACGAGCAACTTTTCAAATGAATTTTTCTATCACAAATTGGGATATTTACGAAATTATGTAAAAATGAGGTAATATATCATTTATTATCCTTTATCTAATATATCTAAACTAGCGACTCCCCTCGGCTTCGCACGGGTGCAATGCTGATAAATTATGCATGTATCATACATCATACATGTAAACCTTCCTCTTGAATCACTCGATGTAATAAAAAACCGCATCAAAATCCGTTGTGTAGTTTTAAAGATCTAAGCATACATAGGGACAGACAGACAGGAAGCGACTTTGTTTTATACTAGATATGTAGTGATAACGATAAAAAGCCTGGTTGAAAAAAAATAGGTAATGTCAATTATGAACATTGCTTCATTCTTTATAATATATTAATATTATATTTAAAAATTGGGCAAGTGCGAGCCCGACTCGCGCATGAAGGGTTCCGTACCTATACATATATATAATCTATAACAAGTTTGTTGTATGGGAGCCCCCCTGAATTATTTATCAGTTTATCAGTTTATTTATTGCTTTCATAGGTATATTACAAGATGGTAAATCCGCTATGAAACCCTGTATAGGGCACTGCAACGTTAACAGGAAATGTATTCAACAGTTAGCAACTTAATCTAGTTTTATTTTATTTTATTTTTAGTATTTGTTGTTATAGCGGCAATAGAAATACATCATCTGTGAAAATTTCAACTGTCTAGCTATCACCGTTGTTGAGATACAGCCTGGTGACAGACGGACGGACGGACGGACGGCGAAGTCCCAGTAATAGGGTCCCGTTTTTACCCTTTGGGTACGGAACCCTAAAAAGCACGAAAACTGAATCGACAAAAAAAACAATAGGTAGTATAAGTACTTACCTCGTTATTAATATTACGTTACGAAGTCTCAGGAAATGGCACACCCTAATCCGAACACGTGCATAACCCATATCTGACGCCCAGCGTGACCAGTGACTTAGCTTACTTGAGTTAACGTGACCGTACTCGTTAGCGACAGCGTAAACGATTCGTATGGAGAATATACAGCGCCCCCTAGCGGTTACTTTGTAGAACTACAATTCTCCATACAAATCGTTTAGCGAGCACGGTCACTGTAAACTCATGGTAAGGGTTCGGCCATACCGGGACCCTATTACTGAGACTTTGCTGTCCGTCCGTCCGTCTGTCACCAGGCTGTATCTCAATAACGGTAATCAGACAGTTGAAACATTCACAGATGATGTACTATTGCCGCTATAGCAACAAATACTAAAAATACAATAAAATAAACATTTAAGGAGGCTCCCAAACTTACAGATAATGGTACGGAGTGGCGAGTCCCACTCGCGCTTGGCTGGTAATTTATTTTTCTCACGTTGTCACTTAATATGCACCTGTCGTCCGCCTTACACCTAACACTGGGTTTTCACTTGTAAACGCGCGCGGAGAGCAAACCAGGCGTAATGAAAGCAAAAACTATGCAAGAGCTTGATTTAGAGATGGGCGAAAACTTTGCCGAATACGAATATTCGGCCGAACATTCGGTTGCGCCGAATCGCTAGAAACCGGTTTAGACAGGTCTGCGCTTAGTGTTACGTGCTCCGGACCCCTCGCGTTCCCGCCATTTGACTTGTCGTTTTTGTTTAGGTATGTTTTAGCGGTAATTAAAACAACTGGTTTTTCTTACTTAGGTAAGCTACAGTTTTTTGCAAACTAATTGTATTTATATTTTGACACATATTTATCTCTTTTTGGCAGTTGTTTAGTATGCTGAAATAGGATCACAATCCTAAGAATTACGAAACAACCTACGCTCGTTATTTACTTTATTCGGTATATATTCGGCAGCTATTCGGCCGAATACGAACATTGAAAAACTTGTCGAATATGCCGAATACCGAATATACCGACAATTCGGCCCATCTCTAGACTGATTCATTCCATATCCTAACATTGATCATCGTCAACTCTCTTTGTGATCGATCGAGCGAGGCATCTCTGCTTCAGCTTGAAACTTAATTAGTATGTCCGGATGTTCGGATATCCGTTTCTCCGGTTTTCCGGCTTTTCTCGCCTTGAGGTCGCATTACTTAACCGATGCTTATGAAATTGAGTAGGTTCGTTAATTGTATAGAACTTTCGATTCAGCATTTCGAAGTTTTTCAAATTGGTGAAGATATAATGGCGTAAAAGTCAAACAAGTGCGAGTCCGACTCGCGCATGAAGGGTTCCGCACCATAATCTATAACAAGTTTGTTGTATGGGAGCCACCCTTAAATATTTATTTTATTTTATTTCAACTGTCTAGCTATCACCGTTCTTGAGATACAGCCTGGTGACAGACGGACGGACGGACGGACGGACGGACGGACAGCGAAGTCTCAGTAATAGGGTCCCGTTCTTACCATTTGGGTACGGAACCCTAAAAAGAACTACTGTTTCCAAACAAACTTGGTAACTGTTAAGTAAGGCGGCCTTACACCTAATACTTGTTGTCACACTATTAGACGCGTTCGGATAGCAAACCAGGCGGAATGAAAGCAAAAACTGTCCAAGAGTTTAATTCATTCCATATCCTAATTAAATAATGACATAATGAAATAATGAACTTTATTCTGCAACGGCACTTTGACATGTCTGAGTCTATCGGCATTTCACACCTTTCCTGTAACATAACAGTTTTCAAAATTTTATTATTTCAAACAAATTATATAGTATTTTCAATGTATCGTCCAACGTTGACATTCCCTGAGCATTGACATAGCTGTCACTCAACTAATATCGGACATTTCGCAATACATTGCTTCTTTGTCTAAACTTTATTCTACAAAATATCATTGAATACACGTTATTTTCAGAAGTTGCTTAACAAATGTTGTTTAGTTTCAAGGGACGAATCTCTGTTTAAATTTATTGCTCCTGTTACAGGGCCCATCCTATATAATATACATCTTATAGTATGTCAATATATATGTATCATTGTATTTATAGTAGTTAAGTTATATAATATACATGTACCTATTAACTTTTATCTTGGATGCTCTCCGAAGGATAAATTTTCTAACTACTCTGCACCCACTAGAAGCATCTCTGTTTGGCCCTATGGTTGACTGGTAGAGAATGCCATTAGGCATCAAGTTCGCCATTTGTACTGACTTTTGTTTTGTGCAGTGAAGTTTAAATAAATAAGAAATGCTGAAGGAAACACAGGCGTGATATATCCTCTTAATTCCTATTTCTAACAGTGGACAGTCCTCTTTCTTCTTCTTCTTTTTATTTGGCAATACGAGTACTTACCTAATAGCTGTTGACATAACCCTTAAATGCATGATAATTGATGGTTGACATAATTTCATTCTTAAATTCAAACCTGTCAGTTTACGCTATGTGTTTTTCACATTACACATGGCATGTCCGATTCCAAAAAGGCATAGGCAACACCGAATAGATGGATTTATATACAGGGTGTGAAAAAGGAAACACTCAATTTAATTATCGAACGTTTATTCGCACACGTACGTTAAAGGGGTATTTCTTACCTTGTTTTATATCTCGACCCTATAAGTAAGGTCACCGGAGGCAATTGCAACTATGGGGCAAATGCGTCTATTGACGATATCATTCACAGAAATAAAACACTTTATAACAACCACCGGTCTCTTTATCAAAATATTCCCCTTCTATGACATCATCAAAAGACGCATTTTATCCCATAGTTGCAATTGCCTAGTAGGCGCTTAGATAATCCATTTTGTCATCATACTTAATTGTTTGACGTGTTGTAACGGAATTAAGGGTACCTGTCCAATGCAGCGAAGCAGAACAGAGCTATGTAAAATGAACTAATCACATTGCTCAGATTAAAATTGCAATTCTTTGGACTTCACAAAGACGCAGTCTGATTGGTTAATTTGCTCCGCACCTAGGGGCGCGCTGGCGCGTCGGCTGTTAGCGTAGTTAGCAGCACGTTGTCAACCCGTCTGGTCCGTTGAAGCTCAGTTTGATTCTGTACCAAAAAAACCTTATACTCTCTACTTAACATAACATTTTTGGGTCACCCTGTATCATCCGTGATTTTAATTCAATATGGCAGCTGTCAAGACGAGATGATGTTATCAATGTGTCATTGACAAGATTAGAAAGTCAGCGGTGCAAAAAACGCAATCGAAATTACCTGTGGATAACCGAATTGCCATAAAAATTTGGGTTTATAACGCGTGGGTGTATTTTATTATCATCTGTTCAGGCCCGGACTTATAGGGTTAGGGTTTTTAGGAACTTGGCATTTGGGCCCCCTTTCCTTATCTCGAAACGGTTTTCAGCAAATTAAATAGAATTTAAAGTAAATAAAGTATGGTGCAACTAAGGTAGGTGTATTAACATAGGTATCAGTATCAGTAGCAGTAGGTTTGATTAGGAGTAGGACTTATTGATATTTTTATGGTAAGCGCGTTTATCCCACGTGGCGCGTTTTTCCCGACTTACCTCATGGATACATTCTCGTTGCACGAGTACGTTTTTTACATAAATTAAACCGTCCATAGTTACATAAGACAAAAAAAAATGGTATAGTTAACACGCTGGACAATTTAACAATTTAAAATTGAACTACTTTTAATTGACAAACTAAGTAACGAAGCATTTCATCTCACAATAGCTTAACCAGAGTTTTTTCGTCGCAAAATCGATCATACTGGTGTAGTGATACTAGTGATAGTGCTATTATGGCTTTATTAATACCATTACTCAACTGCATTGTAAGTTGGTGGTATAGGCGTGTCGTGAGTAGCCACATGATCTCAAATTACTGTTATTTAGTCTCGCTTGACTTGTTTACTTACACCATACGGTGTCTGATGTAATGTGGCTAAGACTACCTCGGGCGATTTCGTATGTGTATAGCTGTCACGTCGTTATGATTACGATTATGATAACTCACTCATAATCATAATGAAACATCCTGTTTTCACACATTCTGGGATGTAGTGCGTAACCAACTTCAAGAAGGAAGCGTCTCAATTCAGTTTGTTAGGGTTCCGTACCCAAAGGGTAAAAACGGGACCCATTACTGACACTTCGCTGTCCGTCCGTCTGTCACCAGGCTGTATCTCAAGAACGGTGATAGCTAGACAGTTGAAATTTTCACAGATTTCTATTGCCGCTATAACAACAAATACTAAAAATAAAATAAAATAAATATTTAAGGGGGCCCCTATACAACAAACGGGATTGGTTGCGTTAACTTTGCACCTCATTTGTATAGAGCGCTATACATACCAGGTGCAAACTTAATTAAAACACTTAAGGATGGAAAGTGTTTGTACGGAACCCTCGGTGCGTGAGTCTGACTCCAACTTGACCGGTTTTTATTATGTTTGTTGCCTCATGATGACCCCGGCGGAGTTTTTGGATCACGGATGATTTAACACTATAGACCGGCGTCAAATCATTTTGTGCACTGAACGAGTATGTTTATGATCCGACTTCGATAATATTTTTTTGTCCCATAAAAAAATCGAGGAATCGAAGGAACCCCTTTTTTAATTTTATAGGCACATCTATGACCATTTCGTTTTTTATAGTAACTCGTTCAGTTCTCAGAAACACGATTTATATTAGTTGAAATTGGCATTGTTCTGGGTCCAAACATCGCAATGTCACTTGTCAGATTGTTGCGCTTACCTCGCAATTGCCTCGGCTCACCTTAATTGATTAACTAGACAAGTAAAATAGCGTTATGATTATGAGTTTGAGTTCATGGTCATATGGGCCATTTTGTCTAAAGTTGTACACCCCACTTTTTTTTTAATTTTCGATATTTTGGGTATTTTCTACTCAGAATCACGAGCTCTTTTGATCTAATTAGGAGAAAAAAACTGTCCCAAGTTTTTTCGTTCCATTCCGTTACCATTACCATATAACCTACTACTTTAGAAAAAATTGCCCATATAATGGTTACTGTTCCATCCCATTATAACCTTTAACTCATTGACAAATTTGGCATAACAATACGGAGGAAAACTACTGTTTATCGCTCACAGATGGCTATTTGATGGGTACTATGTATGTGTGATTCCCTCGTATATTCTTAGCGTGAGATAGGTAATAGCTACATAGATATTTGGCCAGTTATATGTATATATATATAGCTTAACAAGTGTCTGTCCGGCCCAGAGATAGTGTCGCATACGTCATACCTATATTTGCTTCAGTAGTGATTTATCATTTTATCAAGGATTTGTCATTAACCACATTCAAAACATTATTTACCGGAATGCTGCTCAATCCTTCGTTCTTCTTCTGAAATAAATACTGAATCCTATTGAAAAAAGGCTTGACTTTCATCACTATGGATAGTTTTGGCCTTATTATGTAAAAAATATTTGAAATCTGCGGAAGATTTAAGTCCCCCTTTCCTCTTTGTTTACATCACTGACTTTCAACGTCAGTTACCAAAACAATAAAATTGGGCAAGTGCGAGTCCGACTCGCGCATGAAGGGTTCCGTACCATAAAACTGTATGGGAGCCCCCTTAAATATTTATTTTATTTTATTTTTAGTATTTGTAGTTATAGCGGCAATAGAAATACATCATCTGTGAAAATTTCAACTGTCTAGCTATCACCGTTCTTGAGATACAGCCTGGTGACAGACGGACGGACAGCGAAGTCTCAGTAATAGGGTCCCGTTTTTACCCTTTGGGTACGGAACCCTAAAAATATCGTTGTTAGTAAAATAATTTTGTACCACTAAAAATATTGCGTGGGTTCAAAAAAACCCAACTGGTATGGAGTACCTACATGTCATCCAATCTCTTATGAAGTAATCTAACTGTCATTAAGTTCAGCTTGGTAGCCTATGGCGAAATAAAGTGTCGTATATTTTGATACGTTCTCAAGAGGACAGACTTACTTAGTAGAGCGTATGAGATTAAATTTCACTTTGACATTATAACGTAGAGTAGTTGGTTAGATAATGGTTCTGCCTTTTCTTGCCGAAGAAAGCGTTTTTCTCTGAAACCGTAATCAATTTGGGATTGTTGTATAACGCAGCAGGGTGTTTTTAAACCCACGTCATATTGCGGATTTTAGTGGTACTAATTTATGTTACTGGCAACGACAAATTTTTGGTAACTGACGTTGAAAGTCGGTGAATGTTACTGACGTAAATAAAGAGGAAACAGGACTGAATGTACGACAAATTTCAAGTAATTTTCGAATAATAAAGCCAAAACTCTCCACAGTGATGAAAATCAAGTTTTCTTCAATAGGTTTCAGTGGTTATTTCGTAAGAAGAATAAAGGATTGAGCAGCGTTCCGGTAAACAATGTTTTGCATCGTTGACAAATCGCTAATGACGTTTAATAATGCAACTATATGACGTATTGCACATTATTGCAGCGCCACTGTCCCTGGACCGGACTTACACTTGTTAGGCTATAGATAGGCTATGGATATATCAAAATTGCTTTTCCCTGACACTACTACAGTGCGACCAAAAAGAGTAGAAATTAAAAAGTGGCAATAGTGTCGTGTCGTCCCCGTTTTCTTATATTGATTAGAAAGGGAGGACACTATAGGTACAGTATTGCCACTTTTTAATTTCTACTCTTTTTGGTCGGACTGTACGTAAGGTGCTAAACCATAACCATCATAATATCTATACATATAAAAATGTGAAACCGTAATCATTAATTATACAAGTAATTATGACAGCAGAAACAATTGTATGAGTTTTCTGCATTAATTGGTCACACTCTGGTTCCTCGCATGGTCATATAAAAATGTTATTCTAATTAAAACCGAAAGTGTCATTTTTAGGATTCCGTAGTCAACTAGGATCCCTTATAGTTTCGCCATGTCCGTCTGTCCGTCCGTCCGTCCGTCCGTCCGCGGCTTAGCTCCGTGATAATTAGTAATAGAAAGCTGAAATTTGGTATGTATAACGCCAACAGAATGGTAAAATAAAAATTAAAAAAATTTTTTTTTCGGTTACCTCTCGAACACCTAAAGTGGGGGTGATTATTTTTTTCTTTTCAACACTAGTGTGTGGGGTGTCGTTGAATAGGTCTTATAAAAATAATAGGGGTCTCCTAACATAATTTTTTGATAAATTCAGCAGTTTTGTAAATATTCGCTCCGAAAACAAAAAAAATAGTGTTCCCCCCTCTAACTTTTCAACCACGGGTCAAAAAAAATCGGAAAAATTCAATTAATGAGGCCTTGTAAGTACTTTCAATTAAAACTATATTGATCTAAATCGGTTTATCCGTTTTTGAGTTATCGCCAAATTTCATATTTTTTCTTTAAAAGGTCGTAAGTTGACTTCCAGAAGGTAACAAGTGATTACAGTTTCTAGGGCGTTTAAGACCTTTTTATAGAGCTTAAAATCTTTCTTACCTTAAACCTCGGTCTTAAAACAGCAGTTTATTGTGAAGGATGAGCAACTACGGAACCCTACACTGCGCGTGGCCCGACATGCTCTTGGCTGGTTTTAATTTATTCATTCCATTTCAGCTTAGCCAAAATTGTTAAGTATGTCTGGTTGTTTGGATGCCAAATGCTTTCCGGCTTTTCTCTCCTAGGGATTTATCACTTGCGAGTTGCAAGCGATTTTTGCATGAAGGCGATTACGCAACGGGTTCGCTGCGGCTGATATTGTATAGAAAACACGCTCACAACTCGCAGTACAGATGATACTTTAGAATGTATTGACAGAATAGCTTGTCACATAAATGCTTGGTTGAAGTCTTGGCGATTATTTGGTGCCTCTAACAATTCATCCTGCAGGTACCTGGGATTAATTGTTACCCCCTTATTCGTAAAACTTAGCTAAAAGCCTAATATACCACTGATAATCCTTTGTCTTTTTTCGCTTCTTTGAAATTTGTGGTTGTTAGAAAGAGGTAGACAACTGATAATCCTTTGTCTTTTTTCGCTTCTTTGAAATTTGTGGTTGTTAGAAAGAGGTAGAACTTGTCTACCTCTTTCTAACAACCACAAATTTCAAAGAAGCGAAAAAAGACAAAGGATTATCAGTGGTATATTAGGCTTTGAAGATGTTTATGAATACCGCCATTATTTATCATACCTACAGTGTGATGTATATTTATATACATGTGGGTACGTTGTATTTCTGCTGCTACCTACAATAAATGCCAGTCTCGAAATACTTGCGTTTCAATCATCGTCTCTCGCAAGCATTACCCAGTATATACCACAGTGTAACCTAGATGTCACTGAAACTAGTGGTGAATCTTACCATACTCCCTGAATCCTGTTCGATCCACTGGTGGAGCATACTAAGAGATGCAAGTAACACAGGATCCACTCACACCAATCAAAGGATCTCGGAGAACTTTATCGTGCTATTAAATCCACTATTTATTAATTAGTATGGCATATTATGTACAGTCAGTCGTTCATATACAATTATGAGAGACTAGTCGATGCTACGGGTGACCAGCAGAGGGCTGGCTCATACCTATGCCAAACAAAAAGGACTTGAACTGTATCGGTTCTATTTAGCCATAACTACCAGCGATGGGATAATCTTCGCAATATGTCGAGCGACATACGATTTCTACGACGTGAGTAAACCATTATTAATTTTAGTGTCATTTGAATACCAACAGACTGTAATTGTAAATTACTATAATGTATGTTTAACAATGTGCAACATTTGTGATACACATCGACTCAACACAACACTGTATCCACGGGCCCACGGGTTATTGCGCGTAACTAGTTATTACGTCGTTCTACTGAGATCCCAACGAGATACGAAGATCTACCCAGAACTAAAATGTGATAAGTAGGCGTATGTGTCGTAAATGATAATGTCTTCCTCTTTTGTAACACTTACACAGCTGTTCACTGGAATGAAGTGTTTGTATTCGTTTCTAGAAGGAACTTCGCCCGCGTATTTTTTTTTCTTAACCTAAAGAGGCCTTATTCCTTTTAAAATTTATTATTTACATATTATGACAAATTGATAATTTCAACCAACTTTTTGAAGTGAATAATACCCGTGTTCTAGGGAGTAACATAGCTATTATAACACTTTATACTCTCGCGGTTTGAACACATAATTAAAACTTATTGAACCCGGTCTATCGCGATATTTTGATTTACCTTCATTGAAACCACGGCACGCGAAACCGTGTTGAAACGTCAGGCAATGAAGGTAAATCAAAATATCGCGATGGAACCGGTTCAATAAGTTTTAATAACATAGCTATTTCATGCTTTCATTGCGTGCAGTCGAAGATAAGTTGAAAAAACAAATTTTCCGCGTGAATTTTGTCAATTTCGAGTAGTTTTTGAAATAAAAATTAAGTATCAATGAAAAATTCAAACTGTAGGTTTCAAATAATATACCAATAAATCCCAATAGCCCTGTTCTAGGTAGTAACATCAATAATATGTTAAGAAACATGTTCGATCATAGAGAAAAATGTCTAAAACAATCAGCATTTTAAAAGGAATAAGGTCTCGGTAATAATACCATACATAACAGCATAACAGCACGTCTATAACTTTGACACCATAAAAGCCTTATACAGCCATTATAACTCTAAATAATTAATAGTAGTTTATGTGACTGTACATAATGAAGGGTATTAAACACGAGTGTGGGTTTATGAAACGAGCCGAAGGCAAGTTTCATAATAACATCACACGAGTGTTTTAATGCCTAATTATGTACAGTTACATACACTACTTTATCTAGCCATATATCATACGCCTCCATGATGCATTCAGGAGTCGCAAATTATAACAAATATTACCTACCCGGTAATGGCGGTAATGAAGTTTTCTGGCAGCTGTCATAGTTTTTTTTAACTCAGACAAACTAGAATCGAATTCAATTATCATATCGTTCGATATCTTACTTAGGTACGTGCGACATTTCATTTCGAATTAAACTTTATCTCGACTGATATTAGAATAGAAGTCAAATCAAATTTCTTTGTTTGTCAGAGATGTTCGAAATTTGAATAAATAATATTATCAAAATCGATGTTATTATTTAGCAATAATAACATTATTGCAGATAAGAGTGCTAACAAAACAGTCTATTTTCATGGTGGTCAAAATGTGCGGTTCTTGAACGCATCATAGAGGGTTTATGATATGTATTTGGATAGATAAACTGTATAAAGGCTGTTTAAGTGCTTTTGGCGCTGTGCTACTTGGGAATAATATATCTACGCTGCCTGAGTACCTACACCGCACTAGGCTTACGTAACGCGCTCGCATTTTAAAGTTACACGTAATTTAAAGAAATCAAGGACGCCTTGTTCGCTGTTGTGGAATATAAATCAGTTAATTTGAATCTTAGACTGCTTCCTTTTATTTCGCCATTTTCCCCAACTGGATTCATTTCACAACACGCGGTTTAACGATAACTGAAAATGTCTATAACAAGCGTTGGTCCGGCCCAGGGATAATGGCGCTTCAAACAGCTTTCATATATGGCAATAATGTGCATACGTCATATATTTGCATTATTAAACGTCAATAGCTTTTTGGCAAGGTTTTGTCATTATCCAAATTCCAAAAACATTGTTTACTGGAATGCTGCTCAATCCTTCGTTCTTCTTGCGAAATGAATACTGAAGCCTATTGAAAAAAACTTAACTTTCAGCACTGTGGATAGTTTTGGCTTTATTATGCAAAAATTACTTGAAATTTGCGGAATATTTAGTCGTGTTTCCTCTTTGTTTACATCAGTGACATTCAGCGATTTCGATTGAATTCTTTGAAATTTTTCAAAATGGCGAATGTATGACGAGGGAATGTTTATAGCCCTATCATTCTGACTGTATAAAATGGGGAATAAATAATCATTACTCGGTTATAATCATGTAGCTAGTTCCTCACTGAACAGATTTATAGCTCTTAAATCTTTCTAACTATTTTTAACTATTACTTTATATTATTAACTTTGACGACGCGTTTGGCGCAATTTGTAGACACGTGCCTACTGAGCCGGCGGTCCCGGGTTCGAATCCCGGCCGGGGCAAATAATTGTGTGATGAACTCGAAAATTTGCGCTTGGGTCATGGTTGTTCTATGTATTTAAGTATATATTTATCTATATATGTACGTATATCGTCGTCTAGTACCCATAACACAAGCCTTCTTGAGCTTAATTTGGGACTAGATCGATTTGTGTGAGGTTGTCCGATATTTATTTTATTTTATTATTTAACTATTAATATAATATAATCCGTGAGCACTCAGCGGGCTGATGGATGCTTTTATCACGTGATCAATAAGTGACAAACCATCCGTCACGTTTTGACAATATGCGAGTGACAGTGCCAGATGCTTTGTCACTTAATTTATCCAGTGATAAACGCAACCATCATAGGCTCCCAGAATGCAATTCGGGTTTAGCGTAAAATTGGACGAAATATTAAATAAGTGAAAGGTACCGTAAAATTATTCAGGGGCTACTTTGGAAAAGTGTTTTTACGCCATGTCCTTATTTTTTTTTACCATCTGTGGCAATGGCCTTTAGTAATGACCTAACCTACTTCATTTGCTCAATCGAACTATGAATATTTGCGTTTTTATAACCATTTTAAATCTATCGAAGTAGCCCCAAATTTTCCTAAAGTAACGCAAACATTTCGGTACGCAACACTACATAGGTACGCAAAAATGTTAGTTTATTTTTATTTACCGAAAGAAACTGTTTAAATTGTTTTCAGAATCCTCATAATTTAAACAATAGACATGAACTTAAACGCACTTTTCCACGGTGAATGGCAAATGACTTGTCTCCATACGAATATTCAAACCTTTAAGATACAATGTGTTACCGCCAAGTAGGCTTTTCTTAAAGTAAAGTAAAGTAAAGTAACATAGATCTTTAACGTATGACCTTAATTTAATTAATCAACTTAAATTTAGGCTTTATTAACTTTCTAACAGAATTTTAATTGCCAGTAGTTAATGTACAGCGCAGTAAATTGACAAGTGAGTGTTAAATGACAGCGTGATATGAGTAACGACAATTACGCTGTACACCTACTAACTACATTGAATGTGCGGATTTAAGAAATTTAACTGTACAGTTAATTCACATAATTATGACTAGGTCGATGCAGAGTCAGCCACCGGCTAAGCTTGCACCATAGATTGGAGCGAAGTTTTTTTTTTTCGAAATTTTCTCTTCGTCACGACCTAGCGAAATTTAATATGTGCATTTTAAAACAAAAATTTCTAAAATCGGTTGGGAACTCGCTGAGATCTGCGCATTGTTACAAAGTCCATTCGAGTCGATCCATGGGAGCTTCGCTCGCTTCGCTCGCTCCGCTCCAATTAGGTAATACATGCAAACAATTACTAATGGATCATATTATTATCAGTTTTAATAAATGCCCGCATGCCAGTAACAGGCTGTATATACCGGGTGATCAATCCAAATGGGTCAGTAGGGAGAAGTCACAAACTATAAGAGATAGGGAAATCTGTTCTTAGGAACCATGGCGTCGATTTTAGATTTAATAAAGACTGCATTATTATTTTTGTATAAATAGCATACATAATTTCATACATAATCCAGTCAGAACTGCTGTAAAGAATGTTACAATACGATATGCGATTACTTACAGAATTTTAACCAGGTTCAATTCCCGGTATGTATGATAGTTATATTTTTTTTTAATGCAGTTTGTATTAAATCTAAAATCGACGCCATGGTTCCTAAGAACAGATTTCCCTATCTCTTATAGTTTTCGTTTTCTCCCTACTGACCCATTTGGATTGATCACTCTGTATAATGACATCACGATTGGGTGGTCATTTGTATGGAGCGTTTTTAGTGCTCCGTAGGAATATTGAACTTTGACGGTCATTTTTGACTTTTAGAGCAGTCTAAGCGTTCTTAGTCCCATATGGACATTTGGTCCCATAAAAAAAAAAGAATAGTCCGTGGAGGCCCTCCGCGCGGAAGAAGTGAAACTTCGTAATGTGGAAATGAAAATAGGAAGGGGTAGAATTTGATTTTTAGTGAACTCATATTGTTTCTTTAAGACAAACTTCTTCACTCTCGCTCTGTCTCTTTCTATTCCCCCTCCCCAGGAGCGTTGAACGTTTAACGCAACAGTGCTTTCCTACCCCCTCCACGGTAGCGTTAACGTTTAACGCAACCGTTAAACGTTGAACGCAACCTTGTTGGAAGTCGCATTAGAAGTTTCACTTCAATAAATTGAAACCCTTAAAACAAAAATAATCGTCATGCCTACTGACATACATCTATAGTAAGGTAGTCAGCTCCTTTTGAAACAGGCCGTATTAATTATTGAGTAAAAGTAAGAGTATCTTTGCAAGACAACTTTTAAATCAACATCAGCTGAGATTACGTAAATCGTAATATTAATAATACGTACTCCTATATGTCATTACTCATTAACTTAATAATTCGTAAGTGACAGTCAAGTGCGAGTCGATCTTGCTTACGAATGTTATGTATCTTTGATTACGTGGTAAAAGTATTTCGCCGAATAAAGGCGTTTTTCTTTATTTTCTATCCGATCGGATAAATGCAATTGTCTATCAAAAGATGAGTAAAAAAAATGTCTAATGTTTGTAACCGGCCTAGTGCGGGTAAATAAAAACAAAGTATACATTGAATCGCAATTCATTTCGCGATTTTTTTTATTGTAACTCGTCTTTTTTTTCCGGAGACAATTTCCCCTCATTGAAGTAAGTTATTTTTTGTAAAAAGTTCATTACTGGTTTTGTCCTCGCGCTCGATACAACGCGGAACCCCAACTTTCACGTGAACCCAAACAAAAACAAAACCAGTAAACAGTCTCAAAGTGAACCAGTTTGCATTCCATTTTGGACCGATGCGCTCGGTAACTAGGGTTGCCAACCATACTATTAAAAACAGTATTATACTGTTTTTCACTACATGATACTGTTTACTGTTGAACAAAAATAAAGTATATAAAATACTGTTTTCAGCATCATAAGGCACAAATATCCATAGAGGTGTCGCAATCTCTATCATTTACCTTAACATTGTTCGCTGACAGTGACAACGTATTATCTTTATAATATTAAAGTAAAAAATCTATAGCCATTTGTCTGTTACATCCCGAGAGGGACGAGATTGTGTTGAACATTACGAAGTTTCTAAAAATCTCGCTAAATTGATAAATCGTGCGAAAAGCCCTAAAAATATGTATTAAAAAAAAACGACTTATTTTTTCTAAAACACAGTTTATTTTCCTTTTGGACCTAAATGTACTTACTTTATTTCTTGTCAAAAAAGTTGGCAACCCTATCGGTAGGTAACTCGGGCAATTCCTTTAGCAGCCTGGTCCTTGTTACGTCATAGTTTAAGAGAATAAGGTACGGCAATCCAGCTAGTGAGACTTTCTACGTCACTGACTAGTTGCCGCGTTATGGTAACAAAATAATTATAAGGAAAAAAATGTTTGAGTCTTTTTCAAAAAACATGTAGTTAAGGGCTTTGATTTGATTAAAACAAAACTTAATTGATTCCTTTGTGTAACGATAGTTATTACTCAACTTTCGTAAGACAAAAGACGCGATCGCAATTTTGTTTTTTTAAGCCTTTTTCTATGTAAATGTTTTTGAAAATTACTCGTTTGCCGCGAGTCAACGTCATATAGTTAGTAGCAGTCAAAGTGGCCAAACATTATCGGAACAGACCTTTATTTGTATAAACGTAAGGTTGTGTTACGATAAAAGTGTTTGGCCATTTTGACTGCTACTATCTGACGCTGACTGTAATTTTATGTCACATATTATTAGGTACATAATTATATTAAATATGAAATATTTTAAGTGGGGTGGGGCTCCTATAAAACAAACATGATTTTCTGTCGTTTCTTTGCTCGATAATGGTACAGACTGTTATCTCATGAACCTCATGAACCTTATTAAGACAATGTTTTAAATACGAAGTTTAATTTTTAATGATTGTGTTAGCTTTTGACGATGCAAAAGTGATACTTGTGATCCTATTTGATTAAATGTTATTTTATCTTATCTTTATCTTATTGAAATGTTATTTTATCTTATCTTATCTTTATCCGGTTGCGTTAATTTTGCACCTCATTTGTACTCGGACACGCACTTGGCCGGCTTTTTTTAGGTTTAATGCAAATAAATTCTGCGACAATCTTGACAGTCTTAAAACCCAGTTTCATTCTATTTTGGACTGCTTGTTTATTACTGTTTTTTTTCTTTTTGTAATTTATGACGCCTAGAGACCTTATACATCTCTGTGGGATTAACTTAATAAATTGTATTTTATTGCATGTTGTGACACCTAGAGACTTTATACATCTCTGGGTATATTTAATATTTTAAATAGATCGTCAAATTTTTTATTTTAATATGCCTACCTAACATTGATTTGGAGTAGGTATTTATATATCTCCTTTACGTGTACGCATGTAGGTAATAATTACTTATAACACTATCATCATTAACTTAAGAGCTTAGCTCTTGTCGGTGGAGCAATTTCCAATTTTCTCTATCTTGAGCTCTCTCCTTGACGGCCTGGTACAACACTAATGTGATGTAATTGTTTTAAGTATTATTTACCAAAAAATTTACTTACGGCTTAGCAGTCTCCTCTTGCGAAATGTCGGTAGATTCACAATCTGACATGTAAAAGTGCCCCTGTGGCCTACTTACTGAATAAACTATTTCATTTCATTTCAGTCGCTAGCGAGAATATAGTCACTGTTAACTCATGGTAACGGCAATGTAACTGGGGCACTTCCTTTTACAGCCTGACCCTCGTCATGTAACGCCACAACACTTGCATCCCGTTCTACCCTGATACACGCGGAAAAAGAAAAAGAGACCGCATCGCGCATTGAGAATATTTAAGTGGCCATATTCCTTAAATTTTTTTTTTCATATTATGACTGATATACTTATTTGTAATTTCAGCCAAATTTTTGAAGTGATTATTTCCCTGAATTGTAGAAAGTAACTATTATATTCTTTGTAAATTACATAAAAAAACCGTTTTGTAAAATCCGAGTAGTTTTTGGAACAAAAATTATCAATGAAAAATTCAAACTGTAGGCAGGTTTCAAATATATATCAATAAATCGCAATGGCCCTGTTCTAGGTAGTAACGTTGAAAATATGTTAAAATAAAAAACATGTTTTATCATAGAGAGGAATGCCTAAAACTATCAGCATTTCGAAAGGGATAAGAAGCCTTATTAAGCCTATTAATTGACATTCTATTAGTCTTAAGTGTATACACAAAGTAACACTTATAACTTGGACCCAGACAGTTTGTGCTATACGCATGCGTAAACGGCCAGTGTGCATTACGATGTACAAGATTCATACGGTGCATTCTATTCGGGTAGACATTAGAGCACCATGTTAAAAATACACGATGATTTTTAATCGGTGATCAGGTACCAACTTTTCTAACTCAGTAATTGATGGCGGTTACGTTGAAGTCGTAATTATTACATGAAAACAAACTTTTATTTTTCTATGATAATTTTTATTTTGGAACCAATTTTATCTTAGTTCCTTTGTCATACTACTAATCTGTATATGTGAGCTTACAACCTCTTTAATAATTTAATGGCAATGACAATTTATGACAAATTCGTAGAAAATTTCGTTAAATTTCCCGCCAAAGCGATGGCACTTGAGGTACAGTCGAGTTCATTTACATCTACACACTTACGAGAACAAAAATATCTGAACACGACCCTATTGTCAGGAGCATAAAATCGTGTTCAGATATTTTTGTTCTCGTAAGTGTGTAGATGTAAATGAACTCGACTGTAGGTATCGTACTTCAACACATCGTGATTTTATGTACTTTTTTTGTAAAGCTGCTGTTTTATAATATTTGTAAAGGTACACCTGTCGTTCTGACTCTCACTTTCTTGAAGTCTGTTCAAAATGAGGATTACATGTGTAAACTATGTTATATAAAGCCACTAACTGTGCTATAAAAACGTGTGTTGATTAGTTTGATTCATTGAAAACATATCGCCTGGTGCGAACCAAAAATCACTAAATTTTCTGTCGTTACTCCTCAAAACCTCGCATCTAGTTTGTAGAGTGATGCTGAGATACGAGCTTGTTTTAAGTAGATATTTGTTACTTAGTGAATTTTGGTTGTCAACAGACGATATTACATATTTAAGAGGCCTTATTCCTTTTCAAATTTATTTTTTTCATATTATGACAAATATATTGATAATTACAACCAACTTTTTGAAAGGAATAATACTTTTCCTTTTGAATGAATAATACTTTTCCCCGAGTAGTTAACATAGCTATTTCATGCCCTCATTGCGTGCAGTCGCAGATAATTTGAAAAATTGATGAATTTTCCGCGTGAATTTTGTCAATTTCGAGTAGCTTTTGAAACAAAAATTATCAATAAAAAATTCAAACTGTAGGTTTTGAATTAATACCAATAAATCCCAATAGCCCTGTTCTAGGTAGTGACATCAATAATATGTTAAGAAACATGTTTGATCACAGAGAAAAAAGTCTAAAACAAACAGCATTTTAAAAGGAATAAGGCCTCTTAAATGGAGTAAAGGTGCTTAGTCATGTACTTTTCATATGTGGCCTCAATGTTGGCAGCCATTTATAATTTTTTTTTACTCAACTTCGTCAGAAGGAATTATGTTTTTCGAGTGCATGCAGGTTGGTATGTGTATGACATGCTCTAGACAGCTTGATGAATTTTAATGTAAGTTGAATTGGTTGCAGCCGTCTTAATGATTCATAGTCTATGTGAATTTTTAGGTTGCATTTCATTTCATAGAAAAACATTAAATGTGACATATTTTCATAATATGACCATTTGGTAGAATTTTAAATTGTATAACAACGTTTCTTAGAATGTTTATTTCATAACGATAGTTATTTCGTAGAAGCACAATTGATAGCAAGTAATTTCTTATAACGATCATTTGATAGAAATTGACGTTATATAGAATGCACTATAAGTATAATATACTTTTCATATAATTTTAAGCATAATAGAACAGAATTTAGGCTGCGTAAGTTCGAATCTAGGCCTCGCTGGTTAGGACGCGTGCCGACACAGAGCACCCTAGAGTGTTTATGTAAATCCGGACGCGCGGAACGCACCCGCACTCCGCTCCGCGGCTTCGGCTTGCTGGTCGCCTTCGGGTTGGGATTCGGCTTCGCACGGCCTCCGAGCTTTCTCACGCAAGGGTGGAATGTTCTCCCGCAGCAAAGACTGTCGCGTGGCAAGTGAACTCGCGAGTTGATACGCGACTCAACGTCACCTGTCGTTCTCGCACGGTATTGAAAGGATAGTGACAGGTGGTATTTGCCGCACGACCAATAGTCGCGTGTCAAAGTTATGCTATGCGTACTGGTGTGAATATATCTTGAAGGGATGTTGAATCTCACACCATTAAGGGGCCTTAGACGTTTTAAAATGTATTTTTTTCATTTATGATGACCAATATTATACAAATACAAATAATTTTTAATTCATAAATCATTTGTTGCAAGAAAAACTTAACTTATAACAAACAAATAGTAATGAAAATAATAATGTGTAGCAAAAAGTTATAAAACACATCTCTGCAATGCAGTTGCAGTATAGGTAGTGCTGGGAACTGGGAAATAATAATTTATTTACCAATAAAAGTGCTTATTTCTACTTACATTTTTGATGTTACTTATTACGGTAAAAACCAAAGTTAAGTAAGCGTCCACTGACCCCCGTACTAGTGTGAACTATATCACGGTAATATATTGATAAATTTCAAGCAACTTTTTAAAGTGGATAATACCTTAACACAGTGAATAAAGGATTTTGACCTTACAAACGGTCCGGTAGTTTTGAATTTTTGATATGTTGTCTAGGATGGTTAGTGAATGTTTAATTGCAAAATGCACAATTCCCCCCCCCCTCCGCGCCCGCCGCCATATTGAAAAAACCGGGAACTTCTTCACATTTTTGCTTAATTCTTTGTCTAGGAGCACTTGAGCTAGATAAAAGCTTAGACAATGTTGAAGAGGATAAAATTTACTATAATTTACATTTTAAATTTTGTTTCAAAAACTGATAGTTACAGAGATATGCACATTTAAAAAAACGTAAAAAATCGCAATTTCCAACTCAAAAACTAACTTCTGGATTATATCTTCGTTTAGGAGCATTTTAGCTAGAACAGTGCTTGGGCAATTTTGTAGAGAATTAAATTTACTATAATTTGCATTTCAAATTTTGTTTCTAGGACAGATAATTACGGAGATATGTAAAAAATAAAGTCACATTTTCCGAAAATGTATGTAAAAATGGACATGAGTTTTATAAGCAATTATATTTCCTACATGTTTTAATTTGTCCTAGACTAGTCCGTAACTGAATGACAGCGTTCTAAACCAAGAGTTTTGAGAAATTTTAGGAAAATTCTACTTTTCCTGTTTTTTAAATGTGCATATCTCCGTAACTAACCGTCCTTGAAACAAAATTTGAAGTGTAAATTATAGTAAATTTAATTCTCTACAACATTGCCCAAGCTTTGTTGTAGCTAAAATGCTCCTAAACGAAGATATAATCCAGAAGTTTGTTTTTCAGTAGGAAATTGCGATTTTTTACGTTTTTTTAAATGTAGATATCTCCGTAACGATCTGTCCTAGAAAAAAAATATCAAATGGAGAATGTAGTAAATTTAACTCTCTATAACATTGTCGAAGCTTTCTTCTAGCTAAAATGCTCCTAAAGGAAGATATGAGTAAAAATATGAAGAAAGTGCCGGTTTTTTCAATATGGCGGCGGGCGCGGAGGGGGGGGAATTGTGCATTTTTTATTTAAACACTGACTACCCATCCTAGACAACATATCAAAAATTCAAAACTACCGGACCGTTTGTAAGGTCACACATAGTACTTTAGTCTCTATTCACCGTATTACCTACTTTTCCCTGAGTTCTAGTAACATATAGTCTAAGATCCGAAGCTAAATCGATCTTCACCGAGCTGATAATAGAATGAAACATATTTTATAATGAATTTAGTATATTAGAAAATATATTAAAAATGGGTTAGTTAAAAATATCCTGGACATGCTATTTTTAATAATTTTTTAAAGATTTCAATTTTAACGAGTGGGAATGTGTGACAGAGAGATCAGAGGTAAGTATACAGTATAATAATAAAGGACCCAACATAGCTGTCGCACGTGATGTGACCTCGAATATATCTCAGGAAGTGCGCATGCTCGGTATGTAAACTATTGAGGGTAGAATCTTCTTAAAAAATAATAGGCAACCCAACGGCTGCACATTCTATACGTTTTATACTTTACCTCAGGATGAAATTTTATTATCTCAATATTGCAACATTTAATGAAAAATAAGTTTTTTTTAAATAACTAAAAATAGCACGTCCAGTATATTTTTAGCAAACCCATTTTTAATATATTTTCTAATATACTAAATTCATTATAAAATATGTTTCATTCTATTATCAGCTCGGTGTAGGTCGATGTATGTAGGTACGGATCTCCTACTAATAGCTATTTAATGCTTTTATTTTCGACCAGTCAAAAATAAGTTAAATAAACAATTTTCTGCGTGTATTTAGTCAATTTCGAGTAATTTTTGAAACAAATATTATCAATGAAAAATGCAAACTGTAGGTTTCAAATATTCCAATAAATCGCAATAGCCCTGTTCTAAGTAGTAACATTGATAATAAGTTAGAAACATGTGTGATCATAGAGAAAAACCGGCCAAGTGCGAGTCGGAGTCCGACTGTCGGGGTTCCGATACCAATATTGAACAAAAAACACGTTCTTTGTATGGGGTCCTCCTTTAATTTTTACTCATTTCTTATTTTTATTATTTGTTGTTATAGCGGTAACAAAAATATACATTTTGTGAAAATTACAACTGTCTACCTACAACGGTTCATGAGAAAATGCCCGTTGAACGAAATATTATGCAAATAGCCCTATTTTTGTATGGGAGCCCCCCTTCATTATTATTGTTTTATCATTTTTTTTTGTATTTGTTGCTATAGCGGCATCATCTGTGAAAATTGCAACTGCCTAGCTATCACCGTTCTTGAGATACAGCCTGGTGACAGACGGACGGACGGACGGACAGCGAAGTCTCAGTAATAGGGTCCCGTTTTTACCCTTTGGGTACGGAACCCTAAAAATGTCTAAAACAATCAGTAAGGAGCCTCAAACTCCTAGCGCGTTGCAAACCAAAAGGAGGTTAATTATAGTTTATTGAGCGATTTACTATCATTTCTGATTTAAACCAGTCGCTTGCAACACATTACGCAACTTAACCGACTGCCGCGTTAATAACGCTACCTGTTCTTACAAATGCATTTGGATTGCCAAAATGTGCTCATAGTAATCTTCGTAATTAGTATTTGCATCGTTTACGGTATTTATACCGCGCGATAAAAAAAAAATCGGATTGTATAAATTTATGAAACATGACTGCAATGTCTCATTTTTTAATGTGAATATTCGCCACAATTTTTATATCAAACTATAGATACAGAGATTAAAGCTTAAAGAAAAATTTAAATGAATTATACCAACCATACCTAACCATAAAATGTTTCTGTTTAGCCCAATGGTTGACTGGTAGAGAATGCCTTGTGGGATTAAGTCCGGCATTTGTACACTTTTTGTTTTGTGCAATAAAGTTTAAATAAATAAATAATTATCTGGTGGCAGAGACCGGGAGTATTTTTCTATACAGGGTGTCCCAAGACTATGGGACATCAAGGGAAAGTACCTTTAAATATCGTAGATAGGATATTTTGCTGAAAAAAGACTATGTAATGTTTAAAAGTTAGTAATTCTGCATTTAAATATTTTCTAATAATGACTTCTGGGAATCGAACCGACTTAAATGTGAAAATAAAAATCACCCCTATTTTTATGATGCCAATCGAAAGAATTGACAAAACATAATAATTCTTCATAAGTAACATAGTATCTTAAAAGACAGGAACAACGTTAAATGTTTGAGTCAAATTTCAAGAAAATTATTTATTGCCGACGACGAATAACTTAAGCAATAAATTAATAAATTAAGTCTTAGAAAATATTTTAATGCAGAATTACTAACTTAAAAATAACATAAAGTCTTCTTTCAGCCAAATATCCTATCTACGATATTTAAGGTACTTTCCCTTGATGACTCATAGTCTTGGGACACCCGGTATAAATATGTCGTCTAGTGTCCATAACACAAGCCTACTAGAGCTTACTGTGGGACAAGATTGATTTGTATGAGGTTGTCCGATATTTATTTAAAGCTACCTACTCACAAAATTACACGCGAATCGGTCGTGCGACCTCTTGACGAAAACAGGTGGAAAGAATTCAAACATCTGGATATGCGAACGAATTTTGGGCTTAGCTGAATCAGACTCGCTTTGCACACTTCGCTCGCTCGTTCAATCAAGTACTCCTCTTAAGAGGGCGCCGAGCGTTAGCGACTGAACTATAGAGCGCGGGGAATGCGTATTTAGATCGGCGCGCGGCCGCCATAGTAAAAATGTATGGAGAATTAAAAGCACTTTTTGATAAATCTGGACCTTTAATACCAAACAATAATTGAAATATTTGATGCGGACAAATTGTAATGTAAACAGTCATCTTTTTTTGAACTGAAAATCAGAATAGATTTCCATTGTTAAAGTATAAAAAAACACTTAACGCCTGCTTACGATTTTACAATTTTCGCCCAACTTTACTTAGTTCTCTAGGGTAAAATATTTATAATTTTATAATTTTTCAACGGAGAAGTTGTTAACACATTCTTCGAAGTGCCAAATATATATAGTTTAGAAATGGATTAAACAACTAGTGTTGACGTTATCTACTTAACGGCAACTGCCTATTTTTTCACATTTCGCTCGGCGCAGTCTTAAAGCCGCTTTTAAAAGCCTGTCGTCACCATAACCCGTGGTTTTCGGTGCACTGATGACGCCTACCTGTCGGCCTAGTGTCAAACCAACCGTGCACCAAATACCACGGGATAAGGTCATAGAATAACAGACAACATAATAACTATAATAACTCGCTTTGTACAATTTCGCATTGCGTTCTTATTGCACTGTTTATGTCATAAAAGTCATACATGAATAATGATTGAAGATTGCGCTATACTTTCGTGGCAAATTGGGCGGCCATTTTGGTACTTTGTCGTATTTACTAATTTGACATAATAATGTCACAGTATTGTTTGGTTCATAACACATGGTACAGTCAGATTCGTAATCACTACATAGTATAAAACGAAGTCACTTCCTGCTGTCTGTCCCTATGTATGCTTATATCTTTAAAACTACTCAACGGATTTTGATGCGGTTTTTTTAACAAATAGAGTGATCAAGAGAAAGTTTTATATTTATAATACATGCATAATTTAGCAGAATTGCAGCCATGCGAAGCCGGGGCGGGTCGCTATGTTTAATATAATATTTTTTCATCTAATGTATTAGAATTAATTAGTCGATGGTTGAGACTTGTCAGTCTCGAAATTTCAACGGGTTGGACAACAACTTGTGTCAGAATTTGAATGGTTTAATACCGATGTGTGTCAAAATTTCTGATCTATGATGAGATCGATCTGCAACTTGTAGTTTTTTACAGGAAAAACTATCGATTTTTTTACTTTTTTTACTATACAAAAATTTAAACGAGCCTATCAAAAAAAAAATTGGGCAAGTGCGAGTCTGACTCGCGCATGAAGGGTACCGTACCATAATCTATAACAAGTTTGCTGTATGGGCCCCCCTTAAATATTTATTTTATTTTATTTTTAGTATTTGTTGTTATAGCGGCAATAGAAATACATCATCTGTGAAAATTTCAACTGTAGCTATCACCGTTATTGAGATACAGCCTGGTGACATGTAGAAGGACGGACGGACGGACGGGCAGCGAAGTCTCAGTAATAGGGTCCTGATTTTACCCTTTGGGTACGGAACCCTAAAAACTAGTGCAACGCATGAGTTTCAACTCCAGTTACCAAAAATTTATTGTTGCCAGTAAAATAAATGAGTACCTACCACTATTTAATGACGATATGACTATAAAAAATAGTTTTTTTTTTTATAGTCTTCCAACAATTTGTTGCCTATTAGTGCCCTGGTCAATCCAGCTGCCTAATATAGGGTTCCGCGGAGAATGCACCCAACCTCCGACCTCTTGCACGCTCGACCGGTACCGCAGAAGCGTCTAGAACCCGACGCGCTATTACTTCATACAGTTATTTACATGGAAATGGGGCCAGCATTAAGTACTTTTGTGAAACACTTTATTTTTGCATCACCTACTCATTGCTTCGAAAAACATATGCAATGAAATAAAAAAATACACCACTCATAAAATAAAATTCAGCTGTTTAGGTTGTTCATAAACACAGATGCCATGTTTAAAAAAAATCTTCCCAGCCTTCAATTTTGTATGAAGTTGCTTTACAGTTCTCTCGAGTTGTTCCGCCCGAAATGAAACGACAGATATTAAACGCACATTATAGCCTAACTACTGTCGGCCCGGCCCAGGGATAATGGCACCGTAAACATCTTTCATATGTCAATAATGTGCATATATTTGCATTATTAAACGTCAAAAGCGATTTGCCAAGGATTTCTCATTAAACAAATTCAAAACATTGTTTTACCGGAATGCAGCTCAATCCTTCGTTCTTCTTGCGAAATAAATACTGAATCCTATTGAAAAAAACTTGACTCTCATCACTGTGGATAATTATGCAAAACGTACTTGAAATTTTCGGATTATTTAGTCCTGTTTCGTCTATTCTATTCTCTTTGATTTGTGACAACCGGTCACATTAGGGGAGCGACCAGTCCTGTCCTGTTTTGTATTTGTTTACAAAATTGTCATTCACCGACTTTCTGTCAACGTCAGTTACCAAATAAGTTTCTGTCAAAAATGACACTTTAGCGGCAAGCTTTTATAGCCGACTGTACTTTCTTTGGATATCCATCAAATGCTCACTGAGACGATTCTAAAGAGCCCAAGCTCGGTAGGATTGCTTTTTCTATTATAGATTTCCTATGGCCATCTTCGGGCTCCATCATCAGATCAGCCCCATGGTACCATATTATTGTTTGTCATCAAAGTGAAGTAAGTATGCAAAATTTCAGCTCAATCGGTTGACGACATCTGCTTCAAAATTGAGTTGCAAGATTTCACCCGAACAAACATATACTTTAAACATACAATGCAAGTTAAATAAATGCTTGTAAAATGTGTCGTTGCCAGTATAATAAATTAGTACCACTAAAAATCCGCAATATGGCGTGGGTTGAAAAAAGTGGGGACATCTAGCTGTCATCTCAGTACATTTTGTTATCTTAATTCATTCTTAATTCGATTTAAATTTATTGAGATGACAGATATTACACTGACATTACTATGTGAAATAAACTATAAATTACCTACCACAAAACAATAGGCATTTATAAGATTCCTATTCACTTCCGGAAATGGAGAGCTATTACGTCAACGAGTTATGGTCTAACGGAGACGGAAGATGTTTCTATACGAATGGGGAATATGGTTTGACTATAGTGAATAGTACATCGAGTTCATTTACATCTACACACTTACGAGAACAAAAATATCTGAACACGACCCTATTGTCAGGAGCATAAAGTCGTGTCCAGATACTTTTGTTCTAGTAAGTGTGTAGATGTAAATGAACTCGACTGAACTTGAGTTTCTTTCGGCTTTCTTCTCAACAGCGGTCTCCTCTTGCGAAATGCCGGTAGATTCACAATCTGACTTGTAAAAGTGCCCCTGTGGCCTACTTACTGAATAAATTATTTCATTTCATTTCATTTCACTGTACTGCAGACGCCGGGAAATGGCTCGTCGGGTGAGTAGGTGTAGATAGGACACGGATAGTGATACGAAGCCGGCAAGCCCTTTTCACGGCTAGGCATGTGGTAGTGCTTTTCTCAAACATATATGCAATCATCCTCCTAGCCTTTATCCCATAACTTTGTAGAGAGTGAATTCTCAATCGCGGTCGGCTACCTAAATCCCAAGATGTGGCGAAGGCACTAGTTTTTACGCAAGCGACTGCCATCTGACCTTCCAACCCAGAGGGGAAACTAGGCCTTATTGGGCTTAGGTGGTTTCCTCACGATGTTTTCCTTCACTGAAAAGCGAGTGGTAAATATCAAATGACATTCCGTACATAAGTTCCGAAAAACTCATTGGTACGGGCCGGGTTCGAACCCGCGACCTCCGGATTGAAAGACGCACGCCCTAACCACTAGGCTACCACCGCTTCTCTGTTTGTCTATTTTTTATTTCATTGCATATGTTCTCAAACATATGCAATGAAATAAAAAATACAAAAAATATACACAGATAGACACCGACACAAAAACGAGGACGTGGAAGACCACCTGCCACTTGGCTGACGACAGTCGAAAAAGACTCGAAAGAAGCTAACGTCGACGTTGTACTAGCAAAAAATCGCGTACTTTGGAGAAAAAGGACAAGAAAGGCCGACCCCAAGTAGATGGGAAAATGGTCAAAGAAGATGATGATACACAGATAGACGCCATGTTATATGAAGGAACAATTTTGTATGAAATTCCTTTACAGTTCTCTCGAGTTGTTCCGTCCGAAACGTGATACTTCGAAGCCTGTTATAACGCACGCTATGGCGACATTTCATGCCATGTTTGAGAAAAATGAATTTGTAACATTAAAACCACTGAACGGGTGGATCAACTTTTTCTTGTGGTTTTAAACTTCTTAGAAAAATGTTGATTATTTATATTACTGGTATTGTCAGGAGATAGTCTTTATAAGAATGGGCTAATAACTGTTGCAATTACATTTTTTTTGGTAAACATAACCACGGAACTAGGTTAATTTGTGCAAGATTGTGTCCCTTAGTTTTTAGTATTTATTATTATTTGTATGTCGCACCCGTTTAGAGGACAATGGTGTCCCGAATCTTTGGGAGGCGTGCACGGAGCCGAAGCCGACGAGCAGAGGCCCTTTCGACAATTTAATAAAATGTAAGGGATAGAACATGCGGATGCTTCCCATACCTGTGTCATGGGACGCACACAGAGACAGCATCCGCTAGATGTAATCTGAACTAATTGTGGTTGTATGGAGTCTAAAGTCTAAACATGGTAGGTACTAGGCTATTAAATGAAATGCGATGGACCAACTACTGGGTTTGAGACAGCCAGACGTCTGCCAGGAAAAGTGTCTCATAGTTTATTATTATTATTATTTATTGTTTCTGAACTTTGAATGTGCCCTTTGCAGCAAATAGTAGCCCACCGTACGTACAGTCAACCAATTTGATTCCTAGGCCATTTCGTACCGTGTCACAGTGAACGTCAATATGAAAGCCGCTTGAAATCCCATATCATTGTCATTGTGACAAGGTTCTATAGTGGCCTGGAAATCAAATTGGTTGACTGTACAAACAAAGAGAGTTAACTGTACACACTTTTTCCTTAACACGTTGTACTAAGGTTTAAATTAGTTTACAAATGTACAGTTATGAGTGTCTCCCATAGCACAATGGCAGGACCGATGTTGAAACCTAGGGAACAAGTTGTTGTAGGGTTAAAAGGTTAAGACTAGAGCCTTTTAATAGTTATCTGTGTGTTTGTAAACCAATAAATAATCGATTAAGGCCTTATTCCTTTTAAAAATTTGTTTTTTTATATGACAAATATACTGATAATATCAACCAACTTTTTGAAGTGAATAATACTTTTCCCCGAGTTCTATGTAGTAACAAGGCTATATCATGCTTCCATTGCGTACAGTCTAAAATAAGTTGAAAAAACTAATTTTCCGCGTGAATTTTGTCAATTTCGAGTAGTTTTTGAAACAAAAATTATCAATGAAAAATTCAAACTGTAGGTTTCAAATATATACCAATAAATCTCAATAGCCCTGTTCTAGGTAGTAACATCAATAATATGTTAAGAAACATGTTTGATCATAGAGAAAAATGTCTAAAAAATCTGCATTTTAGAAGGAATGAGGCCTCTTAAGTTAAGAACGTCAGAACCTCTTTATAAGTAACCAAAAAAATGTGCCAATTATGTTTAAACTAGCGACCCGCACCGGCTTCGCACGGGTGCGATGCTATATGGATTAATTTGTCCGAAATAAATGCTTTTTTTATATTATGCATGTATTATACATATAAACCTTCCTCATGAATCACTCTATATAAAAAAAACGCATCAAAATCCGTTGCGTAGTTTTAAAGATCTAAGCATACATAGGGACAGACAGACACAGACAGCAGGAAACGACTTTGTTTTATATTATGTAGTGATGATATCCGCACAGCTGAAGAAAATTCTTATCAGATAAGTAACTCATTAATTAAAAAAACTAATTTATTTATATTAAGGACTGGAAATGGAAAGGAAGGAATTGGTCACAACTGATAAATGAATTATAGAATATATTTGTATATATGATGAGTTAGAACACAAGCGTCTTAGATAAATTGACTTTATTTGACCTAAATAATGCTTCCTTTATATTCGTTAGTAAAAAAAACCTTGTACAGATATTTGCATACCATACAATACCAACCTTACTTTATTATAATGTGTAATATTCCATTTCTAGCAGAAAATATAGGTTTGGCGAAAAATCACTTTCAGAATTAACAAAATTTGAGTTAAATATAATTATTTCGGAGACAAAACATACGTTTTGGTTGATTTGTTCATCCATGTTTTTTGAGAAGTTTTTAGTTCCGACAACTATTCAAAGACATAAAAGGATAACCAGGCCGCACAACATACCATACGTACATTGTCTTCAAAAATGTAAGAAAGGAATTAATTCATACAAATAGTTACACTTTGCCCAATTCGTACAATTAGAAAGTAAACAAAAATAGCCGAAAACTCGGAATTCGAAAAAAGCTTAACAATTCATTTTATTCAAGAGCTGTTTTATATGATTATAATATCCCAAGTCCAATTAAAAAAAAAGATTCCAAATTTAAACTCAAATTTGTCAATTGTATCGCGCGCACCACAACTCATACGAAAACAGAAACCCACTCGAGAGCGGTCAGTCCAGCAAAGAAGGGATGGGTTACGTAAAGCAATGTATATATGCTCCGTCCGTCCGTCCAAGAAGCATACCTACATCTAAATTTTCAGTGCAAACACGGAATCATTCCAGCACCAAGCAAGATGTACGCGAAACTCGCCGTAAGTTTTTTTTCGGTGTTTAAAGTGTTTCAAATAGTGAATCTAAATCGGCGGAAAAAAGTTTGATATCGCATTATCAGCCAGCACCATCGTGGATATTGACAAGCACAAATCTTAAGTCAGTTGGCATAAAAAGTGAACATATAAAAAAAAAACATTCGTATTTCGAATTTCTGAATCAAATGAAAATGTAACAGTGATGTATGCCCGTTGAGATGTTTAAATCATAAGTGCGTGATACATTAAATTTAGTGCGTGTTGGTGCATTAATATGCTTAAGTTCATGTTTTGAATAACAATATGAAATGTTTTATAGCAATGAGTTGAAATCCGGTACTAATATTTTGAATAGATTAAATTGGCTTTGATGTGTACGAGTGCTTACAAAAATGATAAGTCATCTTCCTAATGACTCTCCAATTACTTAACTAACTTACGAAATCATTGGCTACTTAAAAAGGATTATTATTAAACACACAATTACGTTCGTTAAACTTGAACGGACTTTAGTGTTCTTTTGCTGTGCGTTTTTTATTTGTAAAATTGTTTTTACTGGTCCATAATTGTTATTATCACTTGTCATTTCTGCAAGGGATGATTTAACATGATAAAATTAAAATCATTTACATTTATTGTTCATTGCGATTGTCTAATATTTTATCATTTATTATGTGTATATTCTTACGTATTTACTAACAAATATAAAACGTTTGGGCGACTGCAAATTTTGTATATTTAGGATGATGAAATTGTAAACAATTACCATCCTAAAATGTCAATTACAATTCCAATAACACTGCATATACTTATTATTATTATCAGTTTTTTTATATCGATTTTACTCATCTCTTTTATATATCGGTGTCGGGTGTTTCATAACTTAAACGATATATATATGTATCATGTATATTTTTTGTCAGAAATTATATTTATATTGTTTTTTTTTTCGTAGGGGTTATTTTTGGGAAATACTGATCCTAATTATATCTTAGCAAACGTCTAGAAACCTAACGCTTGAAAGTGAAGCCAGTTTTAGTGAGCCACGGTGTGTCACTGGCTTTGATCCGTCCGTGTACGCATCTGTCAAGCAACACGTATGATTGGTTCGTAGACACGCACACATACAACGAAAAGCGTCATCTTTCGCGAATCTGTACCCTTGCCATGAGTGTGCAAGGACTGTACTTGTTAGAATGGAGAATACAGCGCCCCTAACGGTTACTTTGTAGAACTACAATTCTCCATACAAATTAGGGTGAAGCTTGATGAGCGTTTGAGTCGCGTAATTTCGGTCGCGCCATACATCATGACACGTGACCACGTCACTAAGTATGGTGCGACCGAAATTACGTACGCGACTGAAATAACGCTTGTCTGGCTTCACCGTTACGCAGTCACTATACTATCCGCAAAACCAATTGGCGAGTCAGGCAATAAACGCTACAATGCATACCTTATGGAGCGGGCCGTGAGTGCATTGTAGCGTTTATTGCCTGACTCGCCAATTGGTTTTGCGGATAGTATAGCGAGTATAGTCACTGTAAAGTAAAGGTAAGGGTAAGTACAGTTTACATGGAGACTCGTTCTAGGTGTACTTATTCTAGCATTTTTGACATGATAAGATAGTCTTACAAATCTATGAACGCCGGCTAGCACGCACGTAAAGCATGACTCATTGCCACGTTCCGCCTGAGCTGAGCGTGGAAGCGAGAGCGCGGAACTAGCGATAGAGAGGCACGATCGGCTTAAGTGTTTGGCTTGTGACGCATCTATCTCTCCTCTCGGCGCTTTGTCCAAATGGATGAGGCGTGTCAGCGCCAAATCATGCAAAGGGCCCCCATGGACCCGCAGATATACATATACCAAAAAAAAAATTATAAAAAAAATTATCGTCCGTAAACCGACTTTACAGACAACCAATTTATTAATGCCTTTTTTAATCGTTCTTTTCAGCTCGTAGCCCTTGTGTTCGCCGTCGCTGTTGCGTCGCCCACCCCCGGCGGTCACGGCGGTCACCAGTAAGTACTTTCTCATCAATAATTATAAAAACGGTTTAAACTCACGTTAAAATTGTCAGGAACGGCCCGATGTTTCGAACTCATATGGAGCTCTTCATCAGGGGCAGCTATCCGTGCTGCTACGCAAGTCACGGAGGGTTGCCAATCTCTGCACATCATCTTAAATAACCCGGACATTTGAAGTAAATCTCATTTTTCCCCCGGACGTGTTAGAAAATAATTTTATAAAAAAAAAAAACAATCGCTTTATTTTTCATTCACATAAAAAGTCCTGGGGTATTCCCCGGACACTTTTTGAAATCTCCCTCGGACGGCCCCCGGACAGCCTCCAAAGTAGGACAAAGCCGGGGAAACCCGGACGGATAGCTGCTGCGACTTCGTTTGTCGCGGGTCTCAGAAACACCTGTCCTGCTCGCACGGTATTGAAAGGAAGGACAGGTAGTTTTGTCGCGCGACAAAGAATCGCGTGCCACAGTTATACTAGATAGCTCGCTGCGTGTTCACGTTCATACAAAATTCACTCGCAAATCGTCACTGTAAGAGTAGGCAATCGTACAAAAAGTATGATCAAAAAGCTGCCATGCAACGGCAAAAGGACGTATCTTACTATGACGTCCGTATAAAGATACGACCTTTTACCGTAACACGGCAGAAAGAAAGTAAAACTTATGAGGATCAAATCGCGAGCGCTATTAACGCTATTGAGTTAGTATAATTCAGTTGAATGACACCACAAGGTCACGTGCTCTTCATTTTATTAGGTACTAGCTGTGCCCCGCGGTGTTACCCGCTCATCCCACGGGAACACTAAATATTTTCGGGATGAAAAGTATCCTATGTCCTTTCCCGGGTCTCAAACTATCTCCATACCAAATTTCATCTAAGTCGGTTCAGCGGTTAGCGGCAGACACACTTTCGCATTTATAATATTAGTATGGATTTACTTTACCACATTCGTTTAAGAGGCCAAAAGTGAACAACAACTACGCCCCCTCGTGAAAGGGTCTGTGCTAAAACTGGAAATACACTTTTCTCAAACATACAATGAAATATCGTCATAACGTGCGTTATAACAGGCTTCGAAGTGTCATGTTTCGGGCGGAACAACTCTAGAGAACTGTAAAGGGATTTCATACAAAATTTAAGGTCTAGGTCGGGAAATATGCTTTTTTACAACATGGCGTCTGTGTTCATGAACAGGCTAATCAGCCACCACAACCATTTGTGTACAAATATATAATTATCAAAGGATAATCTTACACAAATCGACCTAGTCCCAAACTAAGCGAAGTTTGTACTACAGGTACTAGACTACGATATACATAATATAAAAAAACATAGATAACATCCATGACCCAGAAACAAATATTCGAGTTCATCACACAAATATTTGCCCCGGTTGGGATTCGAACCAAGGACCGCCGGCTCATGCCTAATGTGGACTACAAAATGTGCCAATCGTCGTTAAAATAACTAAAAACCCCACATAATATTTAAGATAAGTTTACAAACTGCTCCAATAAATGGACACATTAAATTTCAAAACGAATATTAACTAAAGTGCAGCATAAAATAAACGGCCACTATAATGAGTAATAACACCACATCATCATTATTTAGTTGCGAGAAATGATACCTGTATCATTAAGTAGTTGCGATAGTGGTTGCAAAAATAATCGTTGAGTTACTTAGAGCTAAGTCGACGTCTAGCCAATTGCCCGACTGCGGACGCGAAGAGAGATAATGATTTCGGTATACCTTACTCTTTGCACATTAGTTCCGTGTTTATGTCATGTTTTTTTTTGGTAATACTAACATTGTTTATTATTTAATGGGCAGATTTAGTATTAAAATTGTGCCACTGTTATTTCTGTAGGCTATTACCCCTGTGGCGCGGAGATAATCCCATTAGCGGGTTATACTCCCACACGAAGTCGACTACTGGTAGTGAGGGCTAACCAGCCCCGATACAGTTCAAGTCATGCCTTAAAAAAAAAAAAAAAAAACTGGTCTGCGACTGTAAATTGTCCACTTGGACGTCATTTGAGGTCTGATTCTTAAACGGCGCTGCTTTCACTTTTTAATATTTTCAAAACTAGTCCGTATAACCAAATAAAAATAGATTTGGGTACTGTGACACTAAAGTAATGAAATTAGTTTAAGCTTAGGCTATTTGAGAATTAGAAATGTTGTCAATTAGATCTTAGAAATTCGAACTGACAACTTAAACCAATCATAACATTCATGGGTGGCTCAACTTTTTCTTGCTATTTATTCTGCCCCGTGACCCAGGGGACAATAGTGATTAAACATCTAAGAATTACATATTTTCAGGAGATAGTTTACGTAAGAATGGGCTCTCCTTAAATTTACAAAAACTTTTTCTAAATATAACCACGGAAAATCGTAGTTTTAAAAAGTGACCCAGGGGGCATTAACATGGCAACGAGTGGCAGAAATAGTTGATTGGCCCTCATAACGAATCCTGTACCCTTAACATGAGGTAACGTGACCGTGCTCGCTAGCGACAAGTTAAAGGATTTGTATGGAGAATAGTACGGCGCTCCTAGCGGATACTTTGCAGAACTACATTTCACTCTAAACTCATGGTAGGCTACATTATCGAAATCACCTACCGTCGATTCTAGAAAGAAATGGCAGCGAACTTTCAAAAACAAACTGTACCGATAGCTGGCTCGAAATCGGGCCATCTATCGACAGCTTGCGTAAACTGTCAAGGCCGATATCTCTGGTTAATCCGATTATACGTTACAAAATTAATCTAATATGTAATAATGTATTTAGTAATGTAACACTTTTGAAATCGTATCAATATTCAGGGTGTTATGCTAGAAGCAGACTCGCGGCATTGCACACGGGTGTATTCTATCTTGGTAACAAATCAAAATGGATACCGAAATTATGTTTGGAAATATTGCAGATTTTTGCATGTCATAGCCAATAACATAAAGCCTGACGATTTATTAGACGCCTTGATTGTGACGGGGGTTTGAAAATAACTTAACTTAAGTTCACAGCACAGCAGATTAACAATTACTCATACCTACGAGACATAGACATATTAGACACCTTAATTGTGAACGTGAAGATTCGATAAAAGAAGAAAACATAAAATTATAACACTTACCGATTGGCGCTGTCTCCCTTAAGGTGCTACCTCACCGTGAGAAATCCGGCTGTAATATAGGTACCAAAAAACGAATGAAAATTTCATATCATTTTTTGTTACATTGTATGTGTATGCGTCTCGGCGAGGCATCACCTTTAGATGCATAATTACAAAGAGATAAGCAAATTACTTGTCGCGCGCAAGCGAAATATAGAACTCGTTTTTTTTACGGAAATAAAAAATATGAATAAACATTGAAGATAAATTTCACCTTCGAACGTCAGAATTATTAAAATTTTAATTTAGAGTTGTTAGTTGTGTACCGAATACTGTTAATTACTTTCTTTTGCACTAAAAAACTTAGTTAAATTATATTACAGTAAGTGCACTCGTAATCTTATTATATATCATCAATTCATCATCATCATCAAATCATCATCATCATTGATGACAGATGAGTTAAGCAGCGTCTAATAAAGTGCGGCACTTACCAAGATGGCTAAATAGATAGGCCGATATGAGAGTGACAGCCACGGCCGCATAATTGACAAATAAATAAATATCAGACAACTTCAGACAAGCAAGTCCCAAATTAAGCTCAAGAAGGCTTGTGTTATGGGTACTAGGCGCCGATATACATACTAATATAGAAAAATAAATACATAAATACATTGAACATCCATGACCCAAGCACTAATATTCAAATACATCGGTACATATAAGTAGCTTTGAAAGCTCAAAGCTCAAAGTCGCTCAACGTGCAATGGAGAGGGCTATGCTCGGGGTGTCTCTACGTGATCGAATCAGAAATGAGGAAATCCGTAGACGAACTAAAGTGACCGATATAGCTCACCGGATTAGCAAGTTGAAGTGGCAATGGGCAGGCCACATAGCACGCAGAGCAGATGGCCGATGGGGCCGAAAAGTGCTCGAGTGGAGACCTCGGACCAGCAAGCGCAGCGTAGGACGTCCACCTACAAGATGGACAGATGACCTTATAAAGGTCGCCGGAAGGCGCTGGATGCAGGTCGCTTCCAACCGGTATATATGGAAGTCCAAAGGGGAGGCCTATGTTCAGCAGTGGACGTCCTATGGCTGAGATGATGATGATGATGATGATGATATAAGTAGTGCCATTCACGACAAATCTAAGGATATAATCGAAATCGAGTATTTAACACACGATATTTCAGTTTTCTTATGAAATTTTATTTATACTAAGAAAAATGTTCACAATTTATAAGACAGATTTTTGCTCCAATTGTATTGCTTCACATTGGCCCTGCAATTTAATTTTGCACGATATTTCCCTATACCTTGTTAATTGTAAACAGCCAACTAACATTTTGTGAAGCCGCCAGTGTTCTGATATTTCGTAATCGATCGGAAATACGGGCTGGTAAGACTCTGATGTCAATGTACTCGATTCATGACTATCAGGAAATCATAGGCAGCACGTGCGGCAGCATAAATAAGGTACACTGTCGTTTTCTATTCATTCATAAATATCTACGTAATTAATGGGTTTTGTGCTTAGAATATGATTAAAGAGCGCACTCCCACCTGAAAGGCCGGCAACGCACTTGTGACTCCTCTGGTGTTGCAGGTGTCTATGGGCGACGGTAAGCGCACCATCAGGCGATTCGTTTGCTCTCTGTGACATAAAAAAGGAAGCCTTAGTGCACTTAGGCTTGTCAATCTTGTCATTACAACATGTTTGAGTGGTACCGCTGAAATGTAAGATGTATTACAGAGTGTTTAAACACAATAGTCCAGAACCTAAACGGAATATTAATAATGAATATTGTCTGGCTTTGGCGGCTTTAGCCCTTAGGCGAGCTATATTTCCGAAAAGTATTGCATCGAGTCTTGCAATAACGTAATATTAAATCTTTAGACAAAGGCAACCAATAGATTACTGATCTACGTATAACTTAGACTTTGTTCGTGAAGCAAAGCCACCTTGTCACCTGTTTTCTTTGCGGCAGTTTCGCATTTGCATCTTTGTACCAAAATTAGTCATTTGTTCCGTGACATAATGAGAACGGGTATAATCGCTAAAGAATGGCAATGACTCAGTCAAAAGTAATCCTATTATCCACAACAATATCATATACCTTTATTTGTCATCGTTTTAATATCAATAACGGGCTGCCTAAAAAAACTAAAAATGATTGACGCTTTGTATTTCAGACACAATATCGTTAGCCACCCGATTGTAACAAAACTCACCAAATCAAAAATCATTCACGTCAAACAACAATAGTTCTTCTATCCACTCAGTACGTATTTCATCATAACCTTTGGAATGTTGGCAGCACCGTTTTCAAATCCGAAAGGGATCACATTAAATTCGAACAACCACAACTACTGCCGTTTTGTTCTGGGTTGCCATGGATTATTGTTAGTAGTATAGAAGTTCAAGGTAACGAATGCTAATTCTAGGGGAGCATTGAAGGGATTAGCTCTTAAAAAAGCTCGTGGCTCAGTTTTGAAGAGTAGTGACAGAAATTTTAGTGGGTTTTGGTCGTCACTAGACGACTCTTGAGCCCCGCGGGAGAATTTTCAATCTAAAGACCCAAAACAATGTTGCTTCTGGCTTCACGTTTCTGGCACCTTGTAATTTGGATCGTAACTTGATTCCCGTTTAGTTTTTCCTAATCCACAATAATTACCTCCTTAGTGGAAGGATAACCGTGGGCAGCCATATTTGATATTCTGTCTATACGTATCCAGCAATAACTATTGTTTTCGCTACTCCTCCGCATAGTTCCAAAAGGACTTTAATACTGAGAGATTTACAGTAGTTTGTAACTTTTCGAAGTCGTCAACAAAAACAATATGGTAATTCCAGCACGTTTTGAATGCGACCGACGTGTGCGAGTCAATTTTGAAAATAGTGGGTTCCGTACTATACGCAACGACGTGGTTTAAAATATGCTGCTCTGCGAGAGACGGATAGACTGTGACCTTCGTCGCTCTTCTTTACAGTCCTCGCATCATTGACTCTAAACTTAAATGTTTAAGGTCAGTCTGGATCAGAAAAAGTGCGCCAGCGGTCAAAAGCACCTAAATATCGAAAAGTGCACATGTTATATCTACAACAAAAACGCCATCTGACCTTTGCCAACTTACTATAGATGTACGTTGTGAGAAGGCGTCAGTAGTATAACATCTGTACTTACCATATTAAGTTGAGAGCGATGATATTTGAAAGCTAGCTGGTATATAGCGCTCAGGAAAGTAAACTAAACTCCTCAGTGAAGCCTTAGTTATATCATCCTCGTTCCACCTACGCGGTGGTTAAGGATTGTAATTCTTTGGTTACGGAACCTTAAAAATAGCCACCACCGGTCGTCCACTGGTCTTTATTACCATATTTCGTGTCACGGCATACACTTCAACCCCCCTTCAACCCGATAAACAAGGGTGTTGTAAATGTATGGCTATTGTCAATCTGTCCCTCTCGTGTATTTATTCATGTCAGGAAATAGCGTGGGTTTCGAAAATCTAACTTTTACCAAGCGAATAAAGTTTGTGCCATTATCGCAATATTTTTGATTCTTGATCCTTAGAAGCGATCGTCTTGTCGTCCTATCTACCTTTTGACGTCAGCTCCGCTGGTAGTGGATACATATATCGCGGACCAACACTTACATATATGAATTCACTTTTCACTTATTAGGAAACTCGGTTAAGATTGTGTCACAATTGCAAATCACTAACTCGAAAAACTGCAATAGACTTGAACCTAAGTTTTAGAGACACAAAGTCGAATGTTTGTTCAACAAATACTTTAGTCGTTTTCAATCGTATGCTGATTCCTTTAGTCCAATTGGCATTTCAAAAGAAGAACGCATTATGTGTGTGTAGATCTAAAAGACTCTTATTGCGTTACTGTAACTGCTTCCTTTGTTTAATGCTTTAGCTGTCCGTGCTTAGACTTCGAATTACTACTTTCCCCGTAATCAAAGTTCTATAGAATTCTGATTAAGTTTAGAAATACTTAGATAACTATTCGATTCCACCTCGAAAATTCCAAGCGAAAAGTAGACATTGTATACTCTAGTAATAAGGACCTATACACTCTCTTACGTTTTAATTTATTTGCTTCGTTGAATATTATAATTATTTACATTGTTTTGGTGAACCATTATCATGAATCTTATAATTTACATTGTTTCGTGTTACAAAATAATGTCTTCTTAATCTGAATAAAATGTCTTCGAAGAACGTAACCAAAACAAGTATGCAATCAAAATGATAAACATAATTACGTGCATTCTCTTAGTATACGGAGTTTTGTTACGCAAGTGATACAGTTATTTTACATCTTTTCAATCCGTGAGTTGGTTAATGAGGATTGCAAAAGGTTTAGCAATGACTTTTTAGTAATCTCAAATTGCAACAATCGAAATATTTAGACCATACATCCGTGATAAAGCTGATATGTCTCACAGATAGCCATTATGTCAATGCCAATGGAATAAAACCTAAGGTTATCAGAAGGGCTTTCAATAGCTCATCAGTAGCATTAAAATAGAAATCGATGCAAAATGGACTTGCTTACCGATTGAAGTAATTTGTTTACGACTTGGAAAATATTAGCCCTTGATATTAGAAAGACATTGAAACCAATCAGGGTTTACTTTAGCTCTACCGTGAATCGTATATTTCTTAGATTGATTGAAATTCCTTAACTTTGACGTCATGGTACTTTGTAAAGAGTTACTTTAGTAGTAGGTAATACACAGAGTACCACTGGTGCCGAGACCAGGGGCAGTAATTTTTTATTTTGCTATTTCACAAACGCGCAATATGCCATTTTCGCAAACGACATAAACTTAGGCATTCAACGTATCATCTACCAACCAACACCACTTGAATTGAGCTCTGCTTTATGACCTTTTATTTAAAAAATCTTATTTTGCCCACAGCAAGCACGTCACCATCCACGTCCCCTACAAAGTCCACACGATCCACCACCACCACGTCTCCAAAGTCCACGTCCCGGTAGTCAAGGAAGTCCAGGTGATCAAGGAAGTTCCCGTGTACAAGGAAATCCATGTGCCAGTGGTGAAACACGTGCCTTATCCAGTGGAGAAGAAGGTCGTTGTGGAGAAGATTGTGCCCGTGCACGTGCATGAAGAACATAAGGGCTGGGAGAGCGAGTCGCACTCCCACGGCTGGAATTGATCGAGATTGCATGTGTATTAGTAGAAATAGGTGAGTTTTCTTATCTTTTCCTTCTTTATACTAGAGGATTGCTTATTTAATGGACACACCAGACAAAACTATACCAGATGGCAGCGTATCCAAAAGTCTAAAGTATGATACCTATTTGAATGAGTAAGAAAAAATATTAAGATGTTCGGGAAATGAAGTGACCTACCGATAATAAAAACGACTCGGAACCCGGAAGCCTTAATAATATAAATGGATCTAGATTTACTTTTCTTCCTGCGTAAAGAGTTGGATTCTGCTGCTACTAGTTGTAGTAGTTAAAGTAGCTACATTAGGGCCGAAAGGGTATAGGAACACAAATTTACAGGTTGCGAACAAACACTTTCTTGTTTCTACCGGAATATCTTTTTTCGATTCTGACAGTGTGTTTTTTTGTTTTCAGGTATTAAAATATGCGTCAACGAGGCCCACGTGACAATATACACTTAGTGGAATATCAAGAAGAAAGGCCAAATTAAAGGAAACCTTAAACCTGCTGTTTGTTACGCCATTTTAATATTTTCTTCTCAACGAATAGGATAATGAAAGACGTAACCGCCGGCAGGTTTTGATCTCGTTTGATTTGACCATGAGTTATCATGAATATCCGGTCAGCAGCTATGAGAACCTAGTGCTCAAAATGATCTGTACACGACTCAATTGTTAAGAAAAGGAAGTTTGTGCAGATGTTTTTGAATGACTTTCTATATAGCAACTGACTTTGTTGATTATTATAGTGGAGACAACTGTAAATCTTAAAATCGTTTCTGAATTACTGCGCCATGAGAAATAACACCTATTTGATCGGTCACTTCTCTTAAGTATCATGTATTTTCAATGTTCTTGTTTATTTCACTAAGTTTATAGTTACCATTCTAATTGTCGTGTAAAGTTGTCATAATTTTAGTTTTAAGAACCAAAGAAATAAAAGGAGTTTTATACGTGAACATCTTCTTTAATTTTGAACATACGCCCAATATTTCTAATGTGTTTTAGGAATAAAAATCATTTTCATACGAAACAAAATCGAACATATGTTTATAATAAAAGCAACTGCGAATATACTATAGGTACATCATATACCGTTTTTTGAGAATCAACATTCAAGATATCCAAAACATACCAAAAACAAAGCTAATGTTTCAATAACTTATTAGGTAGATCCAATGCCGATATATGAGATTTTGAAAAGTAGTAAGATAATTATAATTTTCTTTTTCTGAAAATGTCATATGTTGCTATTTAACTAAGTCCTACTCAGATATACAATATCTCCAATATTAATCTGAAATGTAAATTATGTAGTAACTTTGGTCAAAGTTCATAAACTAAGTAGTTATAGATAAATGCTGTCATTTTATATACTGTCAAAATAATGGCTATCGCCAAAAACATCATGGATATGATGTTTTGTGTCTAGAGATCCTCTAACATTAACATTGGTATGGTATATGACAATTTGGGTATACCTATCCTCTTACTTCTATAGGCTTACTTTAACGTAAGAAACTTTTGCCTGTTTTTGATAGTTACCTGGTTCATAGAACGAAGAACATTAAAAACAGGATGACCTGATAATCGATATGGTAATTTTGAATGTTTCTTGCCAAAGTCGTTAACGCTAAAACTAATGGCTGTTGAAAAAGGTCGCGCCAACAAGATCTGTTACATAATTATCAAAGAAGACATAATTATCAACTAGCATAGTAGTAAAAAATTACTTGTCTTGGGTACACGGCTATTATATACATGATTAAAATATCAAAAATGTTTAAAAATAGTTAAAATATTTGATATATTTTTCATAGATCACATAACCGATGCGGTATATTCTAGCCTGTTTTACGAAATAACAAGTCACCTTTTTTAGAATAGCACAGACTTTCTCATGCGTGTCGATACTAGATTTGCCTGTAACATAGAATGACGTGATATAATACAGGCTTTTCCATGCACGTATATAAGTCGATACCAGATTTGCCTGTGACATAGAATTACGTGGAATAATTTGTGCGTATAATAATTTATTGACGTAAATGTGCGAGTATTTTCTTTACAGTAGTTATACCATTGTATCGAAGTTCTCCACCGACGGCAATGAGTCAGAGTCGCTGTCTTTATGTTCTTCATCCTTAAATATTACGGGGATGGGTTTCTGAGGCTGAAAGATAATAAATATGCTTATTAAGAGACTTGCTAGGGGCTGGTGCACAAATCACGTGAGGTTCGATAGGGGGAGGGGGGGTCTCGAAAATCACGATAGATCACGTTGGGGGAGGGAGAGGTATAAGGAGACCTCACGTGTACTTTTCTAAAGTGAAGGAACTAAGAAAATATACCACATGAGTAGACACTTTTTCGGTTTCGTTAAAAATAAATCTTCTCTCATTAGAATCTTACGAAATTCTGGCGGAAAAAAATACACGTGGGGTAGTGTGTTTTTAGCAAAAAACCTCACCAAATCTCACCAGGGGGGAGGGGGACACAATATTAGAAAAAACCTCGCGTGATTTGTGAATCAAGAGTTAGGTACATACAAGGCATTTGTTTATTCACAATCTGACCGGTGATTAAACTCAGTAACCATGGTATACTATCATCATCCTCCTAGTCTTTGTCCCATATCTTTGTAGAGAATGAATTCTCAATCGGGGTCGGCTACCTAAATCCCAAGATGTGGCGTAGGCACTAGTTTTTACGCAAGCGACTGCCATCTGACCTTCCACAACCCAGAGGGGAAACTAGGCCTTATTGGGCTTACTTAGGTGGTTTCCTCACGATGTTTTCCTTCACCGAAAAGCGCGTGGTAAATATCAAAATATGACATTCCGTATACAATATGGTATACTATATGAAAATAAAATAAGGTATGGCACTGCGGCCAGTCAGACTTTCTACGCCACTGATCAGTTGCCGCTTTATGGTAATAAAATAAATTATGAAGAAAAAACGTTTGCCGCCAGTCGTACAAAAAATAATAATTATGCATTTATTCATTACGATTGTCATGTTCTTTGACTTAGTTTTATTTTGTAGTAATCATTCTTTTAAAACACTACCTAATGGTTTTATGAGATTCATACAGGCAACAAGGGAATCGTGGAGTATTATAACTTTTTCTACTTCAGTACTTTTTTCTGTCATTTATATAGTTACTAACTCTAATATAAAGACATAAATTATGAAAGTCTGTAAAAGTCTATACTCTATTTCCCAAAAAAAACACTGCTAAACGATGTTATAATGTCGCCAAAAAAGCATCACTTAGTACCACAGATTATTACAAGATAAACAGCTGCATTCACACAATTTGCAATAAAAAAAAAAACTTATTGTACTAAAGCATTGCTGCCATCTTAAAAAAAAGTTTTATCTTCAGTGCATGGATGTTTAGTATAGTGAACGCATACCTTTATGTATGAGTTCATATTTTTGACAAATGTTTAGTATAGTGAACGCATACCTTTATGTATAAGTTCTTATTTTTTTTGAAGTCAACAAAAAACTACATATTTATCCATTTCGGTCATAGTATTCGGTATTTTTATTGTGAAAAAGTGATGGTTTGGCCCTCGTTTGTAAGGCAAACCCCCTTTATTCACTGGATTAACGCTGACTGTACCACAGCACAGAGACCAGATATATTTCCAAACTTGCAACACTAATTATTTCATTGGGATCTAATCCTAGCTAATATTTATCTACAATATAAATCCGGTGTACGTGCTCAACGGATGTTTACAACCGTGCCCTTTGTAGATAATTTCGCGGGCACAGTTTAGTTTATCTAATAGGAATGACGATAAATTTGCAATATAGATATTGCAAACGTGGTTTCGAATTAAATCTTTACTATTATAAAATTCTAGATTTGTAACAAATGTAAATCAGATTTCTATAGACCCCTCGATTTTAGGAAAAATCTTAAAATGCACAATTCCGCCCCCCGTGCCCGCCGCCATTATGAATAGGTCGTCAATTTCTTTATATTTTTGCTTATATCTTCGTTTAGCTGCATTTTAACTAAAAAGTGGCTTCAGCAATGTTGTAGAAAATTAAAAAATTTCCTTCATTTTAAATTTTGATTTTAGGACAGATAGTTACGGAGATTAGCTTTTTTCCAGCTAAAATGCTCCTAAACAAAGATATAAGCAAAAATCAGAAGTTTTTTTTTTCAATATGACGGCTGGCGCGGAGTACGGAATTGTGCATTTTCCATTTTAAACACGCACTAACCATCCTAGACAACATAATATATATATGTTGTCGATGTTGTATACGGTTAGTGAGTGATTAAAATGTAACATGCACAATTCCCCCCCCTCTCCGCTCCTCTCCCTTCGACTCTTCATCGAAACTTCAGACATTAAATTTTATGCTTTGAGCGGGATTTGAACACGCCCCCACGGCTTCTCGGGCCAGATGGGTGCATTACCAATTATGCTGTCAAAGCCACTAGCAGCAGAATTTTCGATACCTGTATTTGAAGGGGATCCATGGTGTTGCAGTACATCTCCCAGAACAGGGTGACGAGAGCCTTCGGTATCTGTCGCAGGCCTTCCAGGGAGTTGTGGAGGCGCCAGCAGCCGTTGTTGTCTGTGCAGACCATACCTGCATGAGAAAGCGTCCATCCTTAGTCTTATCACCAGGCTTCGGACTTTTCATGGCACGGCAGGGCGTTATGTATGATTTTTATTCTCTCATAAAATGCACAATGACGACGCGTTTGGCTCGGTTTGTAGACACCTGCCTACTGAGTCGGCGGTCCCGGGTTCGAATCCCGGCCAGGGCAAATATTTGTGCAAATATTTGTTCTTGGGTCATGGATGTTATCTATATATGTATTTATATATTATGTATATCGTCGTCTAGTACCCATAGTACAAGCTTTGCTTAGTTTGGGACTCGGTCGATTTGTGTATGATTGTCCCTTAATATTTAATAAGTATTTATTCTTATTAGGCCTTATACATTTTAAAATGATTTTTTTTTATCTACACCCATCTTGTTAAATTCTAAATTCCTATAACAAGTTCAGATATAATAGGTAAGGACCTACATTACTCGGCAGCGACCGAAATCAGAGATGTTATTTCATAACAGTACCGCAGCCACCGCGAGGTTACCATTACAGTATCAATTTTGATCAAAATTGATACTGTAATGGTGACCTCCCCCCGCCGCGCGAGTCACCTCATGTGTTCCTCTGCTCCGCGGACTGACTGGGAGGACTGAGTGTTTCATATTTTCATAAAAGAAATTCTATAATGATTATGATGAATATGTGTGTAGCACAGACAACCCCCACTAGACGGAGCATGTAAGGCGACCCGCGCTCACCAACGATATGGTACGGCAGAACATTAAAGTATGAACACGGCGACCACCGTTTAGTTGCGTCCTTGTTTATGATCCATGCGTACGTCAACGAAAAAAGAAATTAAATAAATAACATGGTAAATTGTAGTGTTAAGTGGTGTAGAGATACCTCATAAACATGAACGCAACTAAACGGTGGCCGCCGTGTTGATATTTTAATGTTCTGCCGTACCATATCGTTGGTGCGCGCGGGTCGCCTACGGGTCGCCTTACATGCTCCGTCTAGTGGGGGTGGTCTGTGGTGTGTAGATAAAGTAGTGTATGCAACTGTACATAATTAGGTCCTAAAATACGAGTGTGGTTTTGTGAAACGAGCCATAGGCGAGTTTCATTTAATAGGATCACACGAGTAATAAATAAATATCGGACAACCTCACACAAATCGATCTAGTCCCAAATTAAGCTCAAGAACGCTTGTGTTATGGGTACTAGACGTCGATATACATACTTATATAGATATAATAAATAAATAATAAATAAATATTAAGGGACAATCTTACACAAATCGACCTAGTCCCAAACTAAGCGAAGCTTGTACTATGGGTACTAGACGACGATATACATAATATATAAATACATACATAGATAACATCCATGACCCAAGAACAAATATTTGCACAAATATTTGCCCCGGCCGGGATTCGAACCCGGGACCGCCGACTCAGTGGGCAGGTGTCTACCAACCGAGCCAAACGCGTCGTCAAATATATACTTCAATACATAGACCAACCATGACCCAAGTAGGTACAAATATTCGAGTTTATCACACAAATATTCGCCTTGGCTGGAATTCGAACCCGGGACCGCCGGCTCAGTAGGCAGGTGCTTACAAACTGAGCCAACCGCGTCGTCGAAGATGGCGCCAGACTGGCATAGCGCCGCGCGCTCATACAAAACAAAAGATGATCCTGCATCACGCTATCAAGATTTTTCCTAGAATTATGACCCCTCTCCATATTGATTGATTTATTCTTAGAAAACTGATTTACAATACAAAACTAGAATTTTATAATAATATAGATTATTTATGATGAATATAAAAAAAGCCATACTTACCTACGAGCTGGGCCACTTGTAGCTTGTGATTCAGTTCTTCTCTTAGATGCCTCCTGTTTCTATTTACAGGATAATGGCTCTGAAAAAAACAACTTACATAAATACAGACGCCAAAATTGTTAATTAATTTAATTATTATGACGCAGTTGGCGCGGTGTGTAGTGCACCTGCCTACTGAGCCGGCGGTCCTGGGTTCGAATCCCGGCCGGGGCAAATATTTATGTGATGAGATGAATTCGAAGTTTGTTCCTGGTTTTGACCAGGCCTTTTTCCGACATAACCAAATAAAGGATAAAAAATAAATATATGAATTTGTCAAAGAGCCATGAAACGCAGTATTCTGGGCGTAAAACTAACTGACAGAATCAAGAACACAGTACTGCGTTCCAAAACGCTGGTAGCTAATGTAGCCCAAGCGGCCGCAAAGCTTAAGTGGGACTGGGCCGGACACGTATCTCGCATGCCGGACGACCTGTGGGCTAAAGTTACCACCGAGTGGGTCCCACAAAACAGCATCCGGCGTCTGGGTAGACCTCGAAGGAGATGGCGAGACGAACTTGACGCCTTTCACCGAGACTGGTGGGAGATTGCTCGGGACAGGGACGCGTGGAAGAATGAGAGGGAGGCCTTTGCCCAGCAGTGGGACAATATTGGCTCTTAAATAAATAAATAAATAATTCATTTCAAAATTTTCGAAAATATCCCAATTTATGATTAAAAAATCAATTCGAGAAGTTCCTCATTCTAAATGAGCGTAGACGACCTGTAATTGGTCACAGTGCAAGCAGCAAATCATACAGTCGGACTATTTATTACTAAGACGGATTTAGTATGGAAATTGTGCCCCTGTTCTCTTTGTATGTAGCGACTGTCAGTTTTCCACAAGGTACATAACGTAATTTTTTTTTTTTATAACGGCACAACATACCTAGTGGCTTCCAATTCGCCTGATAAAAGGGGAGCTCAAGTCGCAATGGCAACTGACGAGAAACCAACGGTGCCAAGTCAGTTGACACTGCCATGCAGGCCCGAATGTTTCTTAGATCACGCTGCTGTCACCCTTTTTTATATTTTTAAAACTAGTCCGTATAATCAAATAAAAATTATATAATATTTGAGTTCTGTGATAATAAAAGTACTATTTAGTTATTCGGCCACTGATTTTCACTAACTGCTGCTGACTGTAGGTATATAGTAAGGATATAAAAAAAACAGTTATACAGTTTCCGAAGCAATAATCGAAGACCGTTTTAAATGAGTGATGAAACTGATGAATAAAAACATTTTTTATATAAAATTGATCTTTTTGGTCCAAACAACAGCACATTGCGTAGTCCTAGAAACGTACGTTTTGTTTTACTACACAATGACGTAACGTGAGAAATTACGATATCGTGGCACATTTCGTTCAACTTAGCTAATTGGTTTGGTTTATCCCCACGTCACGACGACCAATTGGGGCATTTTTTCTAAAGTTGTACACCCGAGTTTTTTTTTATTTTCGATATTTTGGGTATTTTCTACTCCGAATCACGAGCTCTTTCGATCTAATTACCTAGAAGAAAAAAGTGTCCCAATGTTTTTTCGTTCCATTCCGTTACCATTTCCATATAACATACTACAGCGGTAATGTGTGGATGGAAAAACAAAAAATGTATGAATATTTTGAGACAGTTTTTTTCTCCTAATAAGAGCGAAAGAGTTCGTGATTCTGAGTAGAAAATACCCAAAATATTTGAAAATTAAAAAAAAAGTGGGGTATACAACTTTAGGAAAAATGGCCCAATTACGTTTAGTACAAAGAAATTGGTTCGTATACCAGGATGTACTTCATGATGTTGTTAAACTCCACAGAGTTCCGCCACAGGGACAGCTGTTTCAAGGTCTGGTAAATCATTTCAGGCGTTATCTGAAATCGAAGAAAAAACATTGACAACATCAGTCATTTCAGTCAGTCAACATTTGGTCAGGCACCTCTCTCTCAGACAAATTGAAATTGAAATTGGAACTGGAAACATAAATCAGGCACCTCTCTACCAGACAAATTGAAATCGAAATTGAAAGCGAAAACATGGATCAGGGTCGTTCGGGACAAGTTTTACGTGAATTTAAACTGTTTTTATAATTAATAATTATTATAGATCAGGCACATCTTTCCAAGATAAATTGAAATTATAATTGGAACTGACAATATAGGTTAGGCACCCTTCTACCTGACAAATTGAAATAGAAATTGTAACTGAAATTGAAATCGAAAATCTTTATTTCAGGCTACATGTCCCATATTAGTAGTTTATGTGACTGTACATAATGAAGGGTATTAAACACGAGTGTGGGTTTATGAAACGCGCCGAAGGCAAGTTTCATAATAGCATCACACGAGTGTTTTAATACCTAATTATGTACAGTTACATACACTACTTTATCTAGCCACATATCATAGGCCTCCATGATGCATTCAAGAGTCGCACATTACGACAAATATTACCCGGTAATGGCGGTAATGAAGTTTTCTGGCAGCTGTCATAGTTTTTCAGCTGTCACAGTTCAGAGACAAACTAGAGTTGGCCCCAACTATCATATCGTTCCAAGGGTCTGACACGCTTTGATAGAGAAAGATAGCCTTATTCAGATTCCTAAAAGAAGAAATAGAAAAGTGTGCCATGTTTTGTCTTTATCAGCGACCGAGCATTTTTTCATGGTCGGGTTATTGGCACAATTCAAATTCGAAGCAAAACAATCAGCTAGTGTCAAAACTGCTAAAGAAATATAAGGTTTTCTGTATTAAATTATTATAATTACCACATAATTTACATACCAACGGATGTGGAGTGTTTACGCGTAGCATCAAAAATGGTGGGATGTTCAGTGCTTGGCTGTAAAAGCAACAGCTTACGAAAAGAAGCGAATGTTACATTTCATGCGTAAGTACAAGTTTTTTAGTGTTTTGATCACCTATTTCTTTCTCAAATCTCACAAGAATCAAGTTACAAAGTTAAATCATTATTATATCATGAAAAAACTTGATAAAATAGGAAAAATCTGTAAATTATTTTCAAAGTAACTCGGAGCATTATGACATGTAAATATTGCAAATCGGTCAAATTGCGTAGCATAAATCTACGATAGAAGCCAGCTAACATAGACGTCTAAATAAATCAGTCGGTTTATAATCCAATTTGGGGATGCCTAGATATAAAATAAAAATTACCCCCATATTTGGGGAATCTATAGCAAATTTATATTTTCAGTTCTCCGATTCCGACAGAGAAAGAACCGTGTAAAAAATTAATAGCAAGGCATGAGAAAAATTAGATTTTCGCAACTAGTATTGGTGATATCCTATCTAGGTACTTATGTCATTTACAATTTTACTATTTAAGTTTGCTTTGTTACAGAATGTCCCAATAAGGCCGTGCGTCCATGAACGTGGACTGTCACGATGGATTTAAAGTATCCTGAGTAGAATAGAAGAAAAAGAAGAAAGAAGAAGTTTCACCCTATTTTTTTAGTACTGGCCAGAAAAATTCTACAGTATTCAAGAGCAAATCAAAAATTTTGCTTAGAAACAATTGTTGTAAATACATATTATTTAAAGTTTAAACTAATTTCATTATTTTTATTATCAGAGAACCCAAGTATGTTATTTTTATTTGATGATACGGACTAGTTTTGAAAATACTAAAGATAAAGGTGAAAGCAGCGTCGTCAGACTCAAATCAATCAGCACTCAAATGACGACACCTTGTGGAAAATTTACAGTCGTAGCCTATAAAAGAACAGCGCTACAATTTTCATACTAAACCCGCCTTAGTGATAGTCCGACTTTACTGCTCTGTGACCAATTACCTTTCGCCTATGGTCTTTAAAAATGAGGAACAAATAGATTTTTAATCGTTAATTGGAATATTTTCAAAAATATAAAAAAGGGGATACATAATTTTTTTATCCTTTAATCTTTATTTGATGTTATCGGAAAATGAGTAAAAAATAAATAAATGTGAATTCGAGTACTTGGAACGTTTCTGTCTAACCACTTTTTATGGGGTTTTTTTTTGCGACCATGGCAACCCCACATTTTGACGTCATTATATGTCTTTCTCTTACGCCTGGTCGCTCTGTGGCAAATCTATAACTACTATACTATATCTATGTATCGTTCGATATCTTACTTACGTGCGACATTTGTCAATTTTGATGCAAATTTGACAATTCATTTCGAACTAAACGTCATCTCGACTGATATTAGAATAGAGGTCAAATCAAATTTCTTTGTTTTTCAAAGATGTTCGAAATTTAAATAAATAATATTATCGAAATCGATTATATTATTTAGCAATATAATAACATTTTCACAGATAAGAAATTTGTTCTAATAAAACAGTCTATTTTTATGGTGGTCATAATGTGCGGTTCTTGAACGCATCATGGAGGGTTTATGATATTTGGATAGATAAACACTTAAATAGGCCCTTACTTGGATAATACATATATTACATTTGTATAATACATTATGTATGTAACTCATACTCATACTCAATAGTGAATTACATTCGCAATTTTAATTTGATAGTCAAAGTCCGAAGAACAGAGACAAAGTCAAAGACTTTATTTGTGTAGGAATTGTTTTCTTCGTCATGACGAAATTTTGAACCCGAAAACGGAGATGTATACTTTCTTCTTTTCTTTAGGGTTCCGTAGTCAACTAGGAACCCTTATAGTTTCGCCATGTTCGTCTGTCCGTCTGTCCGTCCGTCCGCGGCTTAGCTCCGTGACCATTAGTACTAGAAAGTTGAAATTTGGTATGAGTACGTGTATGTATGACGCCGACAAAACGGTAAAATAAAAACTAAAAAAAAAACTTTTTTTCGGGTACCTCTCGAACACCTAAAGTGGGGGTGAATTTCTTTTTTCGTTTCAACACTAGTGTGTGGGGTGTCCTTGAATAGGTCTTTAAAAAATAATAGGGGTTTTGTAACATAATTTTTTAATAAAGTTTGGTAAATATACGCTCCGAAAAGAAAAAAAATAGCGTCCCCCCCCTCTGACTTTTAAACCACGGGTCAAAAAATTATGGAAAAATTCATGAAAATGAGGCCTTTCAAGTACTTTCAATGAAAACTATATTGAATAAAATCGGTCCAGCCGTTTTTGAGTTATCGAAAAATTTCATAATTTTCTTTAAAATGACGTAAGTGCCGCGCGGTGTCCTTATACTTCGAACGTTACACATATTAGTTAACTGCCATACTGCATTAAAAGATTCCGCTCAATCCGGCGCGTATAATCGATAACTTCCAGAAGGTAATAAGTAATTACAGTTACTTTGGCGTTTACGACCTTTTTTATAGAGCTTGAAATCTTTCTCGTACCTAATTTAAGCCCATCTATTGTGAAGGATGGGTAACTACGGAACCCTACACTGTGCATGGCCCGACATGCTCTTGGCCGGTTTTTTGTAATAAATAAATACATGCTATAAAATACAGGCTTCATAGCTCTATAAAGTCTTACCGTGGTATCAAAAGTCCGATGCCTAATTATAAGTGTACTATTAGGTACCTGACTTATTATAAGTGTACTATTAGGTACCTGACTTATTATAAGTGTACTATTAGGTACCTGGCTTATTATAAGTGTACTATTAGGTACCTGACTTATTATAAGTGTACTATCAGGTACCTGATTTATTTTATGTGTACTATTAGGTACCTGGCTTATTATAAGTGTACTATTAGGTACCTGACTTATTATGTGTACTATTAGGTACCTGACTTATTATAAGTGTACTATTAGGCACCTGACTTATTATGTGTACTATTAGGTACCTGACTTATTATAAGTGTACTATTAGGTACCTGACTTATTATAAGTGTACTATCAGGTACCTGATTTATTTTATGTGTACTATTAGGTACCTGGCTTATTATAAGTGTACTATTAGGTACCTGACTTATCATAAGTGTACTAATAGGTACCTGACTTATTATAAGTGTACTATTAGGCACCTGACTTATTATGTGTACTATTAGGTACCTGACTTATTATAAGTGTACTATTAGGTACCTGACTTATTATAAGTGTACTATTAGGTACCTGACTTATTTTATGTGTACTATTAGGTACCTGGCTTATTATAAGTGTACTATTAGGTACCTGACTTATTATAAGTGTACTATTAGGTACCTGACTTATTTTATGTGTACTATTAGTAGACCTCGGCGTGGGTGAGCTATTTTTACGTCATTAATGTCATGTAGTCGTGTCTTGTAGATATTAATATGGATAAGGTGTACGTACCCATAAAGAAATAATAAAAGAAGACAACACTGAAATGATTAAACTAAATTCAAAATGCATTACAAAACGAATATTAAGCTTTGTTTATTTATTGTAATCTTTCTGTGCTTTTGTAATAAATGACTATTAGTTTTTCAATATTATAATTCTTTAACGATTTTCGCCTTGGGTTTAATATACATTTATACATAGAAAAAGATTTTTCTACATCCACTGAAGTGAGTGGCAGAGTGAAATTGTACATAAGGTAGCTTCCGAAAGTTATTCGACATACTCTCTGAAAAAATCTAGTAAAGTCTGGGTTTCTAGAGATGACGTCTTCTAAATTTTGACTGACAGATGCAGATGAAGACCAGTTAATAAAAGATTTATTGCCTATCTAAAGAGGTTTGATATTCACTTGATTAACCTTCTATCATATATGGATAATATATTATTGAAGGAAGTTTGCTTTAATACTCGTTAAAACTGTTTTCCGACTTAAGCGGGAAGCTGTACAAAATAGACTAATTACGTCCGTAGGTTCTAATATTTTTTTTTATTGCGACGTAAATCTCGAAGCAGAAAGGCAGCCTAAATAAAATAATTTCACTCGTTTATGGGGCACGTGGGGCAAGGGCATGACAAGGTATGTCCATGTTATGCAAACAGCTGAAAACAGCTCACCCACGCCGAGATCTGACTATTAGGTACCTGACTTATTATAAGTGTACTATTAGGTACCTGACTTATTATGTGTACTATTAGGTACCTACCTGACTTATTATAAGTGTACTATTAGGTACCTGACTTATTATAAGTGTACTATTAGGTACCTGACTTATTATAAGTGTACTATTAGGTACCTGACTTATTATAAGTGTACTATTAGGTACCTGGCTATGTTCCGTAAGCTGGATCTTCTTGGCTCGGTGCGGACGGCCGAAGCCGACGCACAGAGGGGACATCGACTTCTGAAGGGCTTCGTCCGGTTGGGTGCCAGCTGTGTGGTTTACAAAATCAGTTATCTTTATCTATTTAGGCTCCTTATACGTTCACTTTCGAACACTTACTAAAATAAATTAAAGAATATGAAAACAATGCATTTCATTCATTTTAAACATCAGGTTTCATAGTAAAATTTACTGCTTAAGACTTACACAATTGATATCTAAGTAGAAATAATTTTAGTGTTATTTTTCAAAACGTCCGGGTTCGATTCCCGGGCTGAGTACAGGATTTTTTTTAATGTATGAATGCAGTTTTTCTTGTTATTAAAATCAATGACATGGTTCCTAAGAACAGATCTTCGTCTTATAGTTTCAGACTTTCCCATACATACCGATCTAAATGGGCCACCCCGTATACCGCGGCCAAGTCAAGTCCCACAGTTTGAAAAACACAGATTTAAGGGATTACTCCCAGTTAATTAATCTGTTTGAGATGGGAAAGAAAGAATGAGAACTAAGACTAATAATAACTCACCATTTATTTTTCGAGTTTTCTTCTTAACGGCCCGAGCCGGTAGGCGAGTTTTATATTTCTTTTGCACCCTTTGTTGCGTGACGGCTCGTCTTTTTCTTCGCCGAATATTTGATTTCCTGTTTGATTAACATCTATACTATTATAAAACTCTAGATATATATAAATAATGACACAAAGGTAAATTAAGAAAGAAAAATTGAATGCGATCCACTACAATTCAAGCGGGATTTGAACCCACCACCTCTGCGTTTCCGGCGCATTGCTCTCGGCGCCATCTCTCTCGCAGTCTTCACACTTGCTGTAAAGCAATGGGGATTGGGGATCGTGCGTGTAAAGCGCACATCCTAGGGTATGGCTAATGCGCATAAGCATTTCAAAAACATAATGTGACACAGAGGGCGCTCCAGTAGCGTAAAGAATTAAGGGGTGAAAGATTTGGTGTGATTGACGTAGCGATCAAATAACTCAGTTGGGAGAGCAATGCGCCGGAAACGCAGAGGTCGCGGGTTCAAATCCCGCTTGGATTGTAGTGGATCGCATTCAATTTTTCTTTCTCAATTTACCTTTGTGTCATTATTTATAAAAATAAAAATGTGGTATTACCATATGAAAAATATGAATCGATAAAAAGATTCTATACAAATATCTAGATATATATTTAAAATCAGTTTTCTATGGGGAGGGGTCATGATTTTAGGGAAAATCTCAATAGCGTGATGCAGGTTCGTCTTTTGTTTTGTATGCGGCGCCACGCCAGTCTGGCGCCATCTGTTTATATAATTTCCTTTGTCCTCTCATCACGGCGAATCGGCTGGACGGATTTTAACTAATTTTGTTACAGGGATAGCTGGACATCCAAAGATGGTTATAGGATACTTTTACGGTAAATCCGTCTAAGGTAAAGAAAAAAAATACACGGACGATGTTGCGGCGCCTGCTAGTTTTATATAAACATTGTTTGCTTATTAATATAATTTACAATTGACAATATTTCAAATAGTCCAATAGTGTTAAGTTTAAACTAATTTCATTACTTTATTATCACAGACAAAAATATTGTATTTTTCTGTTTATACGGACTAGTTTTAAAAATAATAGAAAGAGGTGAAAGCAGCGTCGTGTTAGAATCAGTACTTAAACGACGTGACCGTGTGGAAATTTGACTGTCACTGTCAAATTTCCACAAGGTGACGTCACCACACCTACAAAAAGGACAGTGGTGCAATTTCCATAATAAATCCGTCTTAGTAATAGTCCGACTGTATGATTTACTGCGCTGTGACCGGGTGCGTAACAGTCGCTATAACAACTTATGATATAATATTAGTCAATATAACGATCAAGTGGTTTCATCATCATCATCTCAGCCATAGGACGTCCACTGCTGAACATAGGCCTCCCCTTTGGACTTCCATATATACCGGTTGGAAGCGACCTGCATCCAGCGCCTTCCGGCGACCTTTATAAGGTCATCTGTCCATCTTGTAGGTGGACGTCCTACGCTGCGCTTGCTGGTCCGAGGTCTCCACTCGAGCACTTTACGGCCCCATCGGCCATCTGCTCTGCGTGCTATGTGGCCTGCCCATTGCCACTTCAACTTGCTAATCCGGTGAGCTATATCGGTCACTTTAGTTCGTCTACGGATTTCCTCATTTCTGATTCGATCACGTAGTTAGAGACATCCCGAGCATAGCCCTCTCCATTGCTCGTTGAGCGACTTTGAGCTTTGAGATGAGGCCGATAGTGAAAGACCACGTTTCGGTGCCGTAAGTCATCACTGGTAACACACATTGGTTGAAGACTTTCGTCTTGAGGCACTGAGGTATGTCGGACGAAAAGACATTGCGTAGTTTCCCGAACGCTGCCTAGCCGAGTTGGATTCGGCGGTTGACCTCTTTCTCGAAGTGGTTTAGTAAACGAATAATATAATAACATTTGTTATAATTTCATATGGCTTAATATCATTATAGTATAATGATCATTTTGATATAATACGTTTAAAGGCTCAATACACACTCAAACTGCTCAAACATGAAAGTTAAATTGTAATACACTTGCAGTAGTAGCTGCATGGCTGAACAGTAACTTACTCACACTAAACGTTGATAAGACCAGCCTCATCTCCTCCAGAGAACATAAATGTTAATTTCCATACTTGTGTAATCGATAGTTCTGGACATGTTTGCTCCTGTCAGGAAATCAAAAGGTGTGACTGTGTAAGATACTTGGGGCTTCTGTTTGACCAACATCTCTCCTTCAAACAACAAGTCACTTCCCTTGCCACGAGAGCCAGAAAGTTAATCTACGTGATGAAAAAACTACGCGACTGTGCTACTCCTGATGTACTTCGTCTTGTATACCATGCGTTATGTCAATCCATACTACAGTGTGGTATTGCCGTTTGGGGTAGTAAGTACGGCAAAGAGTTACATGATCGAGGTCGAACGGGCACAGAGAGCAGTCCTAAAAGTTATGCTTAGGAAACCATTTCGTTATCCCACTGATGCACTATACTGTGAGACCAAGTTTCTAAGAGTACGGCAACTGTATATTCTAAAAGCCTTTTCAAGGACCCACACTACTGTGATTAACTCGGCAGGCTACAAAGAATTAATAAGCAAGCGTACGTTTAAAGTGCCTCTCCCACCACTTAGATCCGCTTTGGCCAGGAGATCACCAGCATATTCTCATCCACATACGTATAATAATATATGCAATCACCTGAACATTAAAACACTAACTGTTTACAAGGCGGTAAGAATTGTAAAAAAATGGTTGCAAACTTTGTCGTTCGAAGATACTGCAAGCAAAAAAAAAAGAAAAAAAATCTAGTCGCGCGCTAGATGGCTTGTTTCGGTCTCGTGGTTTACTCACAACATTACACTACACACACACACACACACGCGTTATGTAGGTGACATACCTACACATTGTGTTAGTTAGGAATTGGGTTATTTCTTTTATCTTTTTATTTTTTGTTCTTTTTTAGTTAGCTATATAGTACTTAACGTTGTTTCTTTTTTTGTTTTTTTTTTTTTTATATCCACTTAAGTAGTTAGTATTTTTGAATCTGTAAATCGCACTCGCAGACTGCCAAGATACAGGCTTAGCCTAGTTTGGAGTCTGATAGATATCCCACCTGTTGTACCTATAAGCTGTTTTTGTCAAAACAATTCATTATTATTATTATTTATTATTAATTTAATATTAAACTAAAGTATGCATATAATTTACAAGTATCCATTTCACACGGACATTCAGGGCAATATAACCCTCGAGCCTCTCGCCAGTTATGTGTCCCTTTTGACGACGCGGATGGCGCAGTGGTTAAGCAACTGCCTACTGAGCCGACGGTCCCGGGCTCGAATCCCGGCAAGGGCAAATATTTGTGTGATGAACACGAATATTTGTGCCTGGGTCATGGATGTTCTATGTATTTAAGTATTTATTTATCTATATAAGTATGTATATCGTCGCCTAGTACCCATAACACAAGCCTTCTTGAGCTTAATTTGGGACTAGGTTGATTTGTGTGAGGTTGTCTGATATTTATTTATTTAATATGCCAATAAGTTGTCAATTTGATTAGCTATAATCTAAATAAAAACACTCTGTATGTAGCCCGACGTCATCCGTCTCTCATCAGCACCATAGTTTCGCTCCCTGATTATGATATTATTTTTGAAGTAAAAAACACGTCAATTGGGAACATTGCGTTTTCTAGGTGGAAATTCTCCACAACGATCTGTCTTGCGCCGCCGTCGTCCAATTCCTGTCCGCGATCCTAAAGAGGTCGTCAGTCCACCTTGGTGGAGGCCTCTTCTTGCGTCTTCCGGTCCGCGGTTGCCGCTCTAGAACCTTTCTGCCCCAACGGCCATCGGTTCTACGAGATATGTAGCCGACTACAACTTTAAATGACCTTAGGGATATATTAATTAAATATTTCAAATATAAAATAATACATACCGTCTCAAGGTGCACTCCTTCCACCGACCGCAGAATTGACATCTGAGAACCATCCAAATTATTATACACAGAACGGAAAATTAGTAAGGAGTTTTCATAATACATTATTGCAATGAACGGCTTGCCGGGTGAGTCAACCGAAACCGGCAACCTCTTTTCACGGCTATGAAATAAAAAATACACCATTAAAAAATATATAATTCAGTTTTTAGTTGGGCTCGCGGTCGTGTCCGTGTTTCGTGTACCCGTAGCCGGATCCCCGTTGCCGGGTAACACGGCAACGGAGATCCGGACCGTTCGGCACGTGTAATAAGGCTCCGTGTAATTAAGATACGTAGCTCCATGTTACACGGAGATGCGTTTCTTAAGTTTCTTAATTACACGCGGATCTGATCCGTCCGTGACGTTGTCGGTTCGACAAGCTTTCATTCAATACCCGAGCGGAGCCGAGATCCGCCAATCCGTATACGAACGCAGACACGGCTACGTATCTTTGACGTGTCCGTGTAGTACGGGATCTTAGGACCGCCGGTGCTAAGAATACGGAGCTACGGTTCCGCGTGTAACACGTATATCAGAAGCCCTAGTTTTTAGCCTGTTAACAAACACTGACGCCATGTTAAAAAAAAAATACGTCCCGGCTTAGACCTTCAATTTTGGATGAAATTCCGTTACATCCCATCTAGCACAATGCTTCGCGACTTGTCGCGTGACTTAGCTTCACCCGTCACTCTCTCACAGTACTGTACAGAAAATGGTAGCCTGATAGGTAAACACATAGTCTAATGGTAAATATCTCGCGCTAGAAAGAGTCGCGCACAACAGTTGCGCTAGAGGTACAGTTCTCTCGAGTTGTTCCGACCGAAACGTGATACTTCGAAGCCTGTTGCTGTAACGTACGTTATGACGACATTTCATAGGGACCTTCTATAGGGTCGCGTATTACGGTACCGTATACCCCAAAACGAGTGACATTATAAATTCTCATTCAGATTTGAGTATTTACTTAAACTTAGACCTTTAAACATTAATAAGAAACTACAAATAAAACAATTGTGCAAATCGCTGTCGCTCGGAAGTATGGCCAGAAGGTTGGCCACCCTCAGCCCTCAGGGGAAGCCCTGAGAGGACTTGTCAATATTTTGCCCAGCGAATCAGCATTGCCATCCAGCACATGCATAACAGTGACATCCATACGTGTGTATAGCAGTCGTCGCCATACTACGTACTAGTACGAAGTAAGTACTTACTTCGACGGCACCGCTATCCTAGGAAGCTCAAGCTTTAGTCAGGCTAAGCCGGTTCAGTCTATTCACGACGCAGTCCATGCGTCGCCCCCAATCACTCCTATGACGCGGAGATAACCCCATTAGCGGGTAGCGGGTTATAGTGGTTATACTCCCACACAGTGTCCGACTACTGTTAGTGAGGGCTAAACAGCCATGATACAGTTCAAGTCATGTAAAAAAAAGTGACATTAAGCCGCATAACATATAGCGCTGAAGTCACGGGTTGCATTCTTTGAAAAGCCGACGTGCCATTGGCACAGTACCAGTTTTTACCAGGACTTCTGATATCCGTGTTACACGCGGATCCGTAGCTCCGTATTCTTAGCACGGGCGGTCCTAAGATCACGTGTTACACGGCAACAGAGATCCGGCTACGGGTACACAAAACACGGACACGACCGCGAGCCCTAATAGTTTTTACCTACTGTTTACTTACATTTTACACATGGCGGATCCTAGTGATAGTTCACTGGTTCTTTAGGCGTCTCATTTGTTTGCCATTCTAGGGTTGACCAGAATGTACACAAAGTTTCCACTGTAAATCTTACGGTGTCTGATTAATCATTTTAAATTTTGAGTGACATTCGGGAAGTTGGGCTGACATATATTGAAAGTAAAAAGGCATGAAACGGCGAAAGTAGGAACTACGACTGTCAATTCAATTCAATATTTAAATAAAAAAAAAATGGCTACTGCCCATTGGGTCAATTCTGCCAGTGTCAAAGTAGACGAACGTTGTACGGTGAGATGAGCTTTTTGTAAAGTGATAGCGATTTACAAAAAACCACACGGACTATCGGGCCTTGACCCAGGAAGGGCTATGAACGCTTCAAGTCTAAATATAAATACTCAAAGCTTCAAGTTGAATCCTTCATTAGCTATTCACTCATACGTTAGATCACTGTCATGCTCATGCTTCATGCTGAAATGACAATGTCATACGTTTGTCTTTCTCCTTTCTTTCTCATAGATTTTGACTTTTCCTTACTCTAAGGTCTTTAGTTGGACTCTATTTATATAATAAAATAAGAGCGGTGACAGGTAGCCGTAGTTACCAAAAGCAATTTAAGGTCTTTTTCTGCGTTATAAAGGTGTTATACATAGCTATGATATAGACTATTATATAGTACAAGTAGTAAGGCATTTTTGGGCTACACAAAAACGCTACAAATCGATGGTATTAATTTATTACTCCACAAAACCTTTTATTTGTTCGGCACGGCACTATTGAAATTGCTTACTTGAAGTGTGCATATAATCCGACCGTGAAAAAAGGCTCGGTCGGTGATAGGGACAAAATATTACACGTCTTTCTATTTCCTCTTATAGGAATCGCCACTGTCCTTCTAAACTGTTCTGTCCTACTGTTCTGCCCGACTGTTCTGCCCTCGTGTGAAATCGGCATGAGGCTATCTCTCTATCAAAGCGTGTCAGGCCCTTGCAATAAGGCTATCTCTCTATCAAAGCGTGTCAGGCCCTTGCAATAAGGCTATCTCTCTATCAAAGCGTGTCAGGCCCTTGCAATAAGGCTATCCCTCTATCAAAGCGTGTCCGGCCCTTCGTTCGAGTGCTATGTGCGTAGATTGTGGCGATACCCTTCAGTTCACGATAAAAGTTGGTCGCACTAAACGGAACATCGACTACTTGCTACATTGTATATCACGACCATACCTAGGGTTGCCTGATGGTCGGGATTTGGCGGGATTCTCTCGAATTTGTGTATGTCCTCTCAACTCCCGACTAAGTGAAAAATCTCCCGAAAACAACTTAATTTTGTAAAACTATAATTTTAAAAGTAAATACAATAGCAAATTTTGCTATAACTACTATAAATAAATTCCCTTATTACATTTTTGTAGATTATAGATGAAATTATAATAATTAGAAAATCATTTTAAGTTTTTTTGTTAGTATTTATTTATGTAGACATTTCTGTCGGCAGTTAACGGCGCTGTTTTTAATATTTTACTTTAATGTGATTCAATTTTAGTTTCTTCCGTCCAAAGTAATTGTTTCTCTCGATAATAGGGTTATTCGATCTAGCAACCCTAATCATACCGGGTTTTCCGAGCACCTGTCGCCGGCCTAATGTCAAATCAATCGTGCATCGAAAATCCCGGGATATGGTCACGACTCAACGCACTGTGAATTTATGAGTGTTTCTCAAAAAGTTGTCCACTTTCTTGAAAAGAAATTGTCCCTTCATGAAAAAAGTTTATAAAAATATTTCCTGACGCAATTTCAATAGCAAAAGTAAGTAATCTTAATAATTTAATATATTCATAAACTGGTTTAATCATTATTTTTTACTTTGGAGATTTATATCATGTGAGGGGCGAGTGCGGGCGAGCGCGGGACGCGCGCGATGTTGAAGGGCATTCACGTGAATGCCTCGTCGAAGGATTCGGCATGACAAGGTCACCGACACCCGAGTTACACCGATAGGCCGCTGTCGCGCCTGTGCCACAGACACACAGATACAAATGTTTAACTTATAACACCCCTCTTTCGTCGTCGGGGGTTAATAAAAGTCAATAAATAACATTATAATAATCAAAGTCACATCAGATTTCAAACACATTATATTAATGTAATACACTACAATATACATAGAACGCACTACAGTATTCTAGTGACGGTCACAGGAAACGCGCGTCTAGCAATTTTTGACTCCTAACGTCTAGATTCGGGGTGGCACTCGTAAACTATATGTCAGGGTTGTCTCTAAGGCTGCATGTTGCTCTCGCGCATAGCGTGGCACATCATCTCGTAAGTGGTGAAAGCAATCACGCTGTTCCACTGCGCCTTGTAGATGGTGACGGCCCAGCCCCGGAACAGGCCGGGCAGACCGTCCTGGAAAGAATGTTTTATTTATCAAACATGTAATGTCTCATTATTTTTGAATGTGAATACACACCGCATTATTTATATTAAACCATTGATACAAAGATCAAAGCAAAAGGAAAAATTTAAATGCGTAACCTGGCGGAAAAGACCAGGAATCGAACCTGGAACCTTATTTATTAGAATTTTAGTCATTTAATGCTTGGGAATGTTAACCACAATAACCATAAAGGCAGTTTGGAACGAAATAAATTAATGAGTTGCGTATATGAATTCTATTTCAATGTTAATATCGGCTCCATAGCTTTAAGTCCTCCCGTGCAGTGAGATGCCTACTTATCTTATAATTATTGCGAAAGTGTGCCTTCGCTTTGCTAGGTTATTGGGTCGGAATCAAAGCGATTTGCTTCGTAATTTCTAATGCGAACCGCCAAGGAATGGAACTCGCTCCCATCGTGTGTATTTCCATCAGAAAATTATAATTTGGGTCTCTTCAAGGTAAGATCACTCTTAGGATATTACTGAACTGGTGAGCTACATCCTCGACCCCACTTACCATCAGGTGTTACTGAGGCCAATCGCCGGTCAGTTTGTGAATAAAAAGAATTAAAACAATCTCGTTGGAAACTTGTGAAGCCAAAACAGCTTAAACAGTTTGAGGATTCGTAATACTTTCCCTTGGAAAGAACCAGGGAAGACGCCGCGGGAACGCAGCCCGATGCGTTGGTCCGACCAAATCCGCATGCACATGACTCCAACGTCCACGATGCGCTCAAGATGGCCGAGGACGGTGGAAGGCGCGCAACATTATCCGGAGGAAGCTGATCTATGGACGGCATGCTTTTTCTAAAAACCCTGTGTGGTAGGTATAGATATAGATCGCGGGCTGGTTTTCCGCAACTCGACGTCTTACAATGCGCCTATTTTGCGGGAAGGGTTGCTGGTACTACTCTTGCCAACCCAGCTCCACCAGAATACCTAGCGTCCCTTGATGTTGCCGACGACTTCTGGGAGTGACCTCGGAGACCCGAGGTGTTGTGCTGTGTGGTATTGTGACTAATTTGGTGTGTAGTGTGGTCCATCTTACCTTTTGGACCATATCACGGATGCATCCAACCAGGCTCTGGCATTTTATGGGATTACGAGAACTGGTCGGCGTTTTCACCTTCGGATCCTGCCTATGAGTCTGAAACAGTTTGATTGTTACGATAGAATGAAAACAGTACAGACAGTATGATAAAATCGGGAGTACCAACTGCATAAATTGACAACATTTTTTTTACCCGACTTTTGCCTATATACCTAATAAAATTAGGGATGAAAAGTAAATATATAACCACATTTTTACATCTTAGAAAATATCCCAATTTCAGAACATAATATCCATTTCAAAAGATCCTCTTCCTAAAACAGCGAAGGTGACAAGTAAATAGTCACAGCGCAGAAAATCATACAGTAAGATTATTACCAAGGGTGATTTACTGTAGAAATTGTACTGCTGTTTCTCCTTGTGCGTTGTGACTGTCATTTTTTCCACAAAGTGACGTCAACTTTGGGCGACGCTTCTTTCTCATTTGAATATTTTCAATATTAATAGTTAAGTATAATAAATTTAAAGTAATCGTTGACGGTTCTGTGGTAATTTTATAATAAAATTAGTTTAAATTTGACACTATTTCCAAATCTAAAATGTTGTCAATTTACATCCATAATACCCGTCTTTTTTCATTGCATAAAGTCCGCTTTTGGTTCGATTGATTACTTTTACTTACCCGGAAAAAAAACTATCATAGGTATTAAAATATTTCAACTTTAAGTCGAATTTGATCCAAGGATAAGATCCAAATGTATATTTCCAGTAGCGTAATAAGTAACTTGTAGTATAGCAAGTGTGTAACGAATAAAAACATTTATTTTATTAGCATAGTTGCAAATATTAACTGAACGACATATTATAATGTAAAAACTAGATTTTTTTTAAGACGCAGAATGTCAACAATGCTTTTTAAATAACAATTAGTATAGAAAAATAGATGTATGTTTGGTTAAAAAAGAAATCTCAGGTCAGTAGGTACTATGTTACCTATATCAACGTTTTCAATTGTAAGTTTGGCAACTTTCGTACAAAATACACCAATATGATAGATTATTTTCCGCACATTTTAAAAGAGTAGAAATTAATAAAAATATCGTCCAAGTACGAGTGGGACTCGCGCATGAAGGGTTCCGTACCATTATCTGTAAGTTTGTTGTATGGGGCCCCCCTTAAATATTTATTTTATTTTATTTTTAGTATTTGTTGTTATAGCGGCAATAGAAATACATCATCTGTAAAAATTTCAACTGTCTAGCTATCACCCGTTCTTGAGATACAGCCTGGTGACAGACGGACGGACAGCGAAGTCTCAGTAATAAGGTCCCGTTTTTACCCTTTGGGTACGGAACCCGAAAAATCGGAAGTGGCGCTAGTTTCGCATTACCGTCGCCATAACAATCTTTGCATATTACTAACACACATCCGGGTACCTACTTAGATTCAATACGAATACAACGCGGAACGCATAACTGCACTTTGCGTAAGCGGTTACGCATCGACGGAAACTGTATGACATGTAGTTGGACGTCAAATTATTGTCATTTCGTGATCGTACTCGCGTGGGCATGTAACTAGGAGTCATACAAACTTGGAACCGGCCAAGTGCGAGTCGGACACGCACCGAGGGTTCCGTACAAACACTTATCCCATCTTAAATTCTTAACTGGCCGGGTTAAGTTTGTACCTGGTATGTATGGAGCGTTTGTATCCGAATGAAGTGCAAAGATAATCAGTAATCACGATCACTTAGGGATCGGACGATCGAGTACAAATGACATAAGGAACAAGACATTTTACATCTTAAAATTATTACGTCAAAATATTATCTACGACAACTCGACAAATTTATCAACAATATAAGATACACTGATAGCTACTCCATTATGAAAAAAGTCTTGTTCCTATGTCATTTGCACTCGATCGTCCGATTCCTAACGATCACGTTTTTAGTTTGGGTGCCCGACTCTGTTCTTAGTATTTTTTAATATAGCGGGAACAGAAATACAGTCATCATCTGTGAAAATTTCAACTAGACAGTATCACGGTTCATGAATTATGAGATACAGCCTGGTGACAAACAAACAGACATACGGTCTTTGGATACGGAACCCTAAAAACTGAATAGACGAAAGAAATCTATATAATTATCGAACCTACTCGCAAGTTCATGAGAGCCTTGCGGGTTGGGCGAGATTAACTCGTCCATCTATTGCTAACTTTGCAGCCTCTACAACAATGTACTATTTCCCATCCCTAACCGTCCAGCCACCAAATTTCACGTCCTAAAACGGGGTCTTACCATCAATAAAGATTACCTACTGCTATCTGGAGCCGTCGCTTCGCCAGGTCGAAGGGGTACGTCAGCGTTTTGGAGACAAACCCCGCCAGGGATCCGGCTATCGTCGTCGTGATTAAAATTTCCCTGTCACGTACAAGAAATAAAAGGGTGATTATTAGAATAAGTACGAGTCTTCGTTAGACCTAGAGATTTTCTTGGCACGAACGATGCAACGCTAGTGACTTATACCTGGGTGCTTATGATTAATACCTGTGCTAACTCGGGGCACGCTCTAGGGATTTGATATCGATATTATATCAATTGAAAGGTCTCATTGATAGTTCTCGATTACTACAAAACGGTGCGATATCATGTCTGATGAAGTGGTTATTTTCGTCTAACTAGACGTCAATCTTTAATATCGACGAATATGGAAAAAAATATTGATTGTATACTTACTTACTTTGTTTAAAATATAAACAAATAAATACACGTTTTAATTTATTTATTGTTTTCATTCTGAAATGAAGAGAAAAAATATATATTTAACGTTGATTAACATTTAGATGTTGACAGTAACATCGATATATTTATTTGTCGTTAATATTTTCTCCATTTTACATTAGTATCAGTGCCCCGAGTTAGCACAGGTATGCTTAAGATTGGTTGCGGTTATCACGGGATATATATTTAGGCCCTTGCACTTATTGCAGACGATTTATGGTGTAATGTTCGGGAGACACCGTTTCTGGTGGCTAACTAAACCGATACGAGATCGACACATTTTACCGCAGGCCTGACAAGAGAAGTGCGGTGGTACAAAGCATCTGTCACTCACACACACACACTCGCATTTTGTCAAAAAGTGACGGATGCTTTGTCACTTATATATCGCGTCATAATAGCAACCATCATAGGCCCGCAGCAGATACTTAGTTATGTTTATCGATATATTATAAGTGGTGTAGTGTATGCCTCAGTTACAGTTTTACAGTAACGTAGTTGCTTACAACAACATAAACATAATATTTCTTGAGTGGGCAAATCTTAATAATAAAAACCAATGTAACACCAATTTTAAGGTTCTTTACTTTACAATCTTTGATACAACAATATATCATAACCAACCTGAAATAATGGACTTTTCATGAAGAACCCTATCTCCAGCAATCATCATACTTCAGTGGAATTATATTAATGTGACATGTTTGAAAAAGGGTCAATCAACTATTTTCTGCCACTCGTTGCCATGATAGTCCCCTCGGTCACTTTTTAAAACTACGATTTTCCGTGGTTATATTTAGCAACAGCTTGTGAATTTGCGAATATGACGTTGAGGTGATATTTATCGATAACAGGATAGTCATTAGTATTGTTAAGTCACTTCGTTGTTCAGTGCCAGGAAAATCTCTAGGTCTAGGCTTCATACAACATATATGCGAAAGATGAAGCTGCTTTTGGTTGTATGTGTGCGCGTCTACGAACCAATCATAGAGACGTGTTGCTTGTGACATTGGCGTTGTGACAGACGCGCACACGGACGAAACTTAGCCCGTGGCTAACCAAAACTTGCTTCACTTTCAAGCGCTAACTTGACTAACTTAACTAGATTTCTAGGCGTATCTATTGTAAGGGATAATTAATTATAATATTTTTTTTAAAGCAGAAACGTCTGCTCAAGAACCTGCTTAACTTAATTTGTAGGCGTAGAGGAAGTCATAAGCCTCCTTTTTGCTTCTCTACAGTCGGGTAAAAAGTCGGGTAAGTATCCTATAAATCTGTGAATGCCCAGCTAGCCATGTGCCATAAATAGTTGAAATCAGCTCAGCCGTTTAGGCGCGATGACAGCACAAAGACACATACATACAAACATACAAATTACAGATAGTAATTTCTCTATTAAATTTTCACTATTATGAGAAAGTAATTGATGGCTCGAACGTGGGCCTAGATCAATAAAACTATAAAAAACCGGCCAAGTGCGAGTCTGACTCGCGCACCGAGGGTCCCATACAAATATGTATCCCATCTTTTTTGGCCGGGTTAAGTTTGCACCTGGTATGTATGGCGCTGGACACAAATGAGGTTCAAAGTTAACGCAACCGATGATGATTGTTGTATGGGAGCCTCGTTAAATATTTTAATTTTATTCTGTTTTTTAGTATTTGTTGTTAAAGTGGCTACGGACATCATCATCTGTAAAAATTTCAACTGTCTAGCTACCACGGTTCATGAGAAACAGCCTGGTGACAGACGGACGAACAGACAGACAAACGAACAGCGGAGGCCTAATAATAGGGTCCCGTTTTACCCTCTGGGAACGGAAACCTAAAAATAATGGTCGATTTACTTGCTGGTTAGCTGGTTCTGGTCTATCTCCCCGTCATCGTCCGCTTTCTTGGAGACCACGTACTGGAGTATGTATGGATGGGCTAACCGGAACACTGAGAACGTGATACCAACTTGCGGTCCCATCTGGAACACGATTTAATTACTTTGGGTAGAGTATAGGTAAGGGGACCCGGACCCGGACCCGGGGGCCCGAACAGGAAGGATTTATGTGTGAGCCCATAATACATTATATTAATAAGGTTGGCGGCAAAGAAAGATTTAATCCTAAAATAATCGACTGACTTGATCCCCGCGGGTCAAGTGCTTCTTGTAGTTCTTTGTTATGGTGGTGCGTCTTTTTCGTTGCAATAAATGTGTTTTCTTTCTTTCTTTTGAATCAGAATAGGAAGAATGAAGGTGCCAGAGCGAGACGTAGGTACATATGTCAGTCTTTACTCATTGCTGGAAGACGTCCGTTGTATACTATTGCGTCTCCTATTCTAAAATATACAATTTTTACATATAGCCGGTGTCTCCCCAACCCTCCCGGCTATATTTATTGAGCCTTTTCTCCAGTTATCTAGTGCAGTATACCTGTGTGATTGCCATTTTTTTAAGAATAGTATAGTATACCTGTGCCAGCGATGCAGTCAAGCCCTCGTAGAAGGCGGGTAGACCTCCATGTCGGTAGACGGTCACAGCTCCTTGCCACACGCCGCCATACTGAGCCTTTACCAGCATCTGGCGCACGCGGATCACTTCCAGGGGAGACACGAGTGCGGCGCTCACGCATCCAGCGAATATGCCGCACAGAAATAAGAAGAACTGTCTGAAATGGCATGAACCTGTAGCCTATAACTGCAGACCCCGATTCGGTTCTCAATCACACCTCCAGGGCCAACTTTAGGCATACCCTTGGCGAGATAATTTCAACCAACTTCTTGAAATGAAAAATACTTTTCCCCAAGTTCTGGGTAGTAACATAGCTATTTCATGCTTTCATTGAGTACAGTCGAAAATAAGTTGAAAAAAACTAATTTTCCGCGGGAATTTTGTCAATTTTGTGTAGTTTTTGAAACAAGAATTATCAATGAATAATTTCAAACAGTAGGTTTCAAATATATACCAATAAATCCCAATAGCCCTGTTCTAGGTAGTAACATCAATAACATGTTAAGAAACATGTTTGATCATAGAGAAAATTATTTTTAATAAAGCAGTAACGTCTGCTAACGTAAACCAAAATGTTTACGTTTGTGTCCAGTTGGTAGGACGACCGTGTTGGCCCGGAAAGCCGTTGGAAACGCAGTTTCGAATCCTGTCTGAACCATTAAATTTTTCAATTTTTCGCTTCATTGCAAACATAGAGAAAATGTCTAAAACAATCAGCATTTTAAAAGGACTAAGGCCTCTTAAGAGTCCGCAGCAAGCTCGATTCTTCATACAAACGTAGTTACGTCCTTATTTTAATATAACATGTCACATTATCATGAAATTCTCTAAATATAATGAGATAAGATATATCTAGGGCTAAAACTAGTTTATGACTCTTGAAATGTTAATAGAAAGAAAATAGAGCGAGTACAAGTTTTGCATTTTTAGACCCCAGAAAGTTGTTCAGTTTGGCGGCATACTACGACCAAAATATAGTTTAGATTGAAGTCAAAACCTATTTCCGGTGTCGATTAAACTATGCAGTTTGATAAGAAAAAAGATTTATCAAAATTGATCTCGTAGTTTTAAAATGAGAGCGTAACTACGAAAACCTTAAAATAAATTACAAAAAATTGTTGCGAAACTGCAGCGAATTACTCTAGCGCGGGGAACGGTCCGGGGGGGCGGCGGTAAGCACCGCCCTTATCATAGCTACTCCTAGCCAGCCTCGCGCAACTCTCAAGGTAAAAAACGAACGACAACGGCTATATGAAACGGGGGTGAATTTTTACCTATCTAAGTTTGAAAGAACGTTGAAACCTACAAAGCATTAGATAATTGGCGACAATCGAATTTAGGCGGGTTGTACTTCAGCCGCCATTTTTGTCCGCCATGCCATATTAGTTGACGTTTCTCTTTTGTTGTGTTGTCTGGTTTTGTCAAGGTTCTGCGATCTTTTAAAATAATTCAAATTTCACAAATAATCTAATAATTTGCATTCTTTGGGTGTAGTGGTCGTCTAGAAGGTACACAAGACAATCACAATTGCAAAAATGAGTGGATTGAAAAGGAAAAAGTGCGAAATATGCAGAATGAAAACGTGTCGAATGGACGGTCAAAAAAGACTATTCATGGCAAGATTTCCACCGGACGAAGATCGGTAAGTAAAAAATATAATTAATTACTGCGTGTTATAACCATGTTAATCGTAAGTTTCATTGAAAACTTGGTATTTCGGGTAAAATAATACATACCCTTATACGTATGTACCTAAACAATAGTGCTGTATGTAAGTTTTATCGATAATTTTCATTTGAAGTGAAAAATACCTGGGTAAATACGGAATATCTTTCTTCAAGCAAAACCACTACTTTTTATGCCAGTTTGAGTTAGATTATGGTCACAGAAATATTTTACGAAAAATCTTCAATGGACTATGAATGGTACGGTTTCATCTGGACAAACAGATTCATTTTACTCTGTAATTTTCTGTTTACCCTGTATTATTTGTGTTGCAGAACTTCCAACCTGGAGCACAGACTGGAGTGATGAAACGGCTTTTTTCGTCTATGTTTATCAGCAAGCCAAGCAAAGTTTGAACGAAATAAAATTATTTGCACACTTTTGTTTTTTTTTATGAAGTCAGTAACCTAAAGTAAACCAAATGTTTACATTGAAGCGAAATATTTAATGATTTAAATTACCGGAAAGCCGTTGGAGACGCGGGTGCGAATGCGAACCCCGCCTGAACCATTTTTTTTAAATACCGATATCGATAATTCGATAATTTGTGTAACATGTGACATCCCTATTTTGTTCTTGATGTTGGCATTATGTCATGAGTTGACACTGACACTGATATTGTTTGCGGCTTCATATTGGCAGTATGTTTCGTATGGCACTCCCGTCTCTTAAAACGTAGTGATTACATACTCTTTGCTCCTAGCGCGCTCTCGCTTTACTGCTAGCGCCCTGTCTTCCTCTAGGTGAAACAACAACATTTTAAAGCGTAAGCGCGCGATCTCAACGCGGAGTTGAGCGGACCTTGCTGCGGACTCTTAAGAGATTACTGTTGCGTTTTATTTTGTAAAGCTCAACAAGTAGATTCTTGGCGAATTTCAAGTAATTCTCGCAGAATAAAGTCAGAACTAGCGATGCAAGACAACTTGTTTTCAATACGATTCAACATTATGTCAGAACTAGAATGTGTCCGCAACTTCGTAAGCGTAATTTTTTTATAACGTAAGTAGTCAGGTAAAAAGTATCCTATAACCATCTTTGTATGTCCAGCTATCCCTGTACCAAAATTGATTATTTCTCCAGCCGTTTCGGTGTGATGAGAGGATTAAGGAAATTATGCTCAACAGGTGGCGCCAGACTGGCATGGCCCGCGCCCATATTAAACAAATGTCGATCCTGCATCACGCTATTAAGGCTTTTCCTGAAACCGTGACTCCTCCCCATAGGGAACTGATGTTTAATCCAAATCTAGAGACTTTTATAATAGTATAGATAAAAAAGAACGAAGGATTGAACTGTTTCGGGTAAACGTGATTTTGTTTTTTTTTGTTGCCAAACCGCTGGTGACATTTTATAATGTATGTATATGATATGACGTATGCACATTATTGCCATATGAAAGCTGTTTGAAGCGCCACTATCCCACTAAATCACAAATTGCTGGCCTATTATGATTCCCAATCCCAACGCATAATAAAATGCCTGTACAAAAGTTTAGAGCAATGACTTTGATCGTAGAATCTACGTCGTATAAATACTTTAAGGATTAGGTATTTGCGTACACAAGAAGTTGCACGTCGTATTGCAAGTATTGTCAATAATACGTGATATTGATTTTTTGGTATCTTTATTTTTCTCTGTGATCCTGATCAATGTTATAGCGCAATTGTGATTCATTGGTACATATTTGAAACCTACAGTTTGAATTTTTAACTTTTGTTTTATAAACTACTCGAAATTCACAAAATTCCCGCAGAAAACTGTTTTCTTTTTTTTTTTACTTATTTTCGTCTGCACGCAATGTAAGCAGAAATAGCTATTTTTATAAATAATGACACAAATTGAATGCGATCCACTACAATCTAAGCAGGACTCGAACCTGCGACCTCTGCGTTTCCAGCGCATTGCTCTCCCAATTTTTCTTTCTTAATTTACCTTTGTGTCATTATTTATAAAAATAAAAAATAATGTGGTATTTCCACATAAAAACATAAAATCGATAAAAAAACTATTAATATTCTATAAAAATATTTAGAAATAGCTATGTTACTACCTACAACTCAGGGAATCACGTCAAAAAAATTGTGGAAATTATCAATACACTTGTCATGTTGTGTGTATCGCATCGCGGTAGCGGCGGCTATGCAGAATCGAGTTTACGTGTGCGAGGGTATATGATGACCTGAAGTGTGGTAGGTACGGAGATAATAATACGACCAAGCTCGGTGTTAGAATGAACATTTTATTAGGAAAATCAGGTTCTTATATACTAATCAACATATGATAATTTCCTTAGTCTACACGTGTTGTAGCAGCAAATGGCCTTGTTGGTCAAGGTTCTATTTGTTCCCTTGAACCGACACGTGTTTATCTATTATGATTCATGTCAGCTGTGGGCTATACCGCATCTCTCCCCTTATTTTTGAGACAAAAATAGTAAAATTTTTAAACTGTTTTTGGCTTAATCTACTTATGTCTATTGTATACAAAATTAATATGGAGTTGTTTACTTTTTAGATGAGAATACAAACAGTGAAGTTTCTTTTGAAGTCGGTTAAAATAAGCTTCATACTAAATGGTTTACAAAGTGGTTCTTATCTTAGTGTATTGTAATGTTTACATTCCATGTGCCCTATATGGGTATGGCTGATATTGTTACACTCATACTTGCAATACATATCATGTTTCTTAGTGGCTACTTGTGATGTGGTAGTGGTTATTATTTTATTTATACATAGAAAGGTTTAGTTCTATTTTTATGCACTATGTGCTCTTTACCTAAAACTAATATTTTTACGTTAGTACCTAGGTCTAAAATTACAGTATATGGTCCCTTATACACTGGGTCCATCTTACCTCTATCCTCCTTTCGGACTAATATTAAATCTCCTATATTATAGGTTACTGGGTTAGTTTTTAAATCATAACTTACTTTTCTATTAATTTTAGTTTTAATTAAATTATTTCTAGCATCCTCTTGGGATTTTTGTAATCTATACTTAAATTCTATAGGATAAGAGTCATAATTATACATTGGCTCTACCTGTTTAATAATATTACTTGGTATGTTACATAATTTACCAAATACTAGTTCATATGGTGTATACTTAGTTGCTGAATGCACTGTCGTATTATACGAAAAACACCAATATTGTAACCAATCTGACCACAGATGAGCTTGGTTATTTGTTTGTATCCTTAAAAATGCTCCTAAAGCTTTATGTGAATTTTCTAAGGAACCAAGACTTTCATGGTGGTAAGCAGTTGATTGCAATTGTTTTACACCTAAAATATTACATATTTCGCGCATAGTTGATGAAATGAATTCACTCCCCCGGTCTGTTCCGATTTCCTTAGGAATTCCATATCGCAAAATAAAATTATCAACTAACGCTTTTGCTACTGTGTTCGTTTCCTTATTTGGAAGCGGGTAAGCTTCTACATACTTCGTGAGTTCGCACTGCAACGTAAGTATATAGCAATAATCATTTTCGTCCTTAGCTAGGGGTCCGCATAAATCTAAGAAGATCTTATCGAACGACGATGTAGCCGTACTAGTTATACATAGTGGCTGTTTCACATGTTGATGGAATTTTTGTTTTTGACATTGATTACATCTTTTTACAAATTCCATAATGTCATTATCCATTCCTGGCCAGTAGTAGTAACGTTTCACGTTATTGGTCATTCTTCGAATGCCTGCATGCCCACTGGTCGGTAATAAATGGAAATCATTTAGGATGACACGTCTGTCATCTTTATTTGTTATTTTTGTGACACCTTTAATTATACATAATCGGGGTCCGGACCCTGTATCATATTTGTTTATACAATGAGCTAGCTCTGTAATCATACTCTTGGTGTCATCGGTATAGAGTATGCATATTTCTTTCAACTGTAGTGCCTTGCAAAAAATACCTAATTCGCTCGCGAGAGAAGCTCGTTCCGTACGCGATAGCGTCTCGGGCGTGACACACAGTGTCGCCAAGGATGGCGAGTAAACGATTCCGTCATTCTGACTTGTGACGTAATCTTTTTCTTTGAGTATTCTATAATAGTCTCTTTTATCGAAACTTAACTCTGGTAAGTTCTCTGGTTTTTTAAGGAGTTCTACCATTTTTGGTTGGCCAAACCTGTCATGGTGAGAAACCTTATTTTCTGAGCCATTTTGTCGTTTCTGCTCTTCCATTCGTTTCGTTTGTGCTCTAGTCATTACTGATACTATTTGTTTTGTCATACTTTTGAGTTCTTCACTAGTAATTTCTATCCTAGATAACGCGTCTGCAGCTGCATTATCTTTTCCTTTCAAGTATTCTACTGTAAAATCGTATTCTTCTAGACACAAACGGAACTTTGTGAGTCGGCTCGATGGATTTGTCATTCCGAATAAGTAAATTAACGGACGGTGATCCGTGACGATTTTGAACCTTCGTCCATATATATAAGGTCTAAAATATTTCACTGCCCACACTATAGCTAGTAATTCTTTTTCTGTTGTGGGATACCTTTTTTCTGCTTCGTTTAACGGTCTACTTGCATAAGCTACTGGTAGTCCATTTTGATTTGATAATATACATCCAACGGCTGTTCCTGATGCGTCTGTGTGTATCACGAACGTATTGTTATCTGAGAAGTCGGGATATTGTAGTAGCGGCGGGCTACTTATTGCTATTTTTAACTTTTTGAATGCGTCTTCGCATTGTTTAGTCCAATTGAAGTCTACATTTTTCTTTAATAATTTTGTTAATGGTAGAGTTATTTCGGAAAAGTTTTTAATGAATTTTCTATAATAGTTTACAAATGCTACAAAGCGTCTGACCTCGTCAGCGTTTTTTGGCTGTGGGTAATTTTGTACAATAGTAATTTTCTTTGGATCGGGTTTTATTCCATTTGGGGTAACTACATGTCCCAGATACAGAATTTCTCTTTGTAGAAAGTTACATTTTAGAGGGTTCAATTTAAAGTTTACTTTCCGTAATCTTTTGAATACATCCATTAAATTTTTATTATGTTGTTGCAAATTTCGACCCATGACTATGATGTCATCTAAATATACTATGCACTGTATGTAGTTTAGTCCAGACATAGCTATGGTCATCGCTCTGCTGAAAGCATTTGGGGAATTTTTTAACCCCATGGGCAATCTTTTCATTTGATAGTGTTTATCTGCTATAAAGGCAGTATATTTTCTACTTTCAGGGTCAAGTTTTATTTGGTAATAACCTTGGTTTAAGTCTAAGGTGCTGAAATACATAGCTCCGGTTAAAGAGTCTAGGATTTCGGTGATGTTGGGTAAGGGAAATTTATCATTTTCGATTACTTCATTGACTTTTCTGTAATCTATCACTAATCTCCATTTTTTTTCTCCACTTGAATCTGTTTTTTTGGGAACGAGGAGTAATGGACTCGCCCATTCCGACTGTGATTCTTCTATGATGTCATTTTCTAACATTTGTTTTATTTGTTTATCTATCTCGGATTTTTGTGATTGTGGTAAACGATAAGGTTTACTATATACTGGTGACGCGTTTGGTTTTAATCTTAATTTTTGTTCATATAGGTTTGTAGTGTTTAATGAGTCACCTGGCAGTTGAAAAATGTCAGCATATTTTGCGCAAATATTAGCAATTGAGTTGCTCTCCTCTTTATTTAGGTTTTCTAATTTTAAAAGTGAAAACAGTAATTTTACTCTTTCCGCATTATTTTCGCATTTTTCAAAAGAAAAACAATTATAGTCTTGTAATGGTGTTATTTCCGGTGTGAATTTTTTTAAAGTTACGTTTTCTTGACGCGTGTTCAATATTTTTACTGTGATTTTCCCATTTTTGCTAGTGGTTATGGTATTTGCCACAAAAATTCCTTCTCCAATTTCGCTTGATAAGATGACGCAATCTCCTGTGCAATTTGTAGGTAATCTTATGATGGATTCACTCCTGGCTGGTAAATTAATCTGATTCGAACTGTTTATTCCGGTATTGTCATTTTCTAAAGTTAAGGGTATTGTAAATAATTCGTTATTATGATTTAACGTGATTGTCCCTTTTTCATAGTTTATGACACATTTATATTTTAACAAAAAATCCTGTCCGATGATTCCGTCAACTTGTAATGGTAATTTTTGGAATACATGAAATTCATGCTCAAATGTTTTGTTTTCATTTTGCAAGTTTAACGTAATCGTATTGTACGATGTTATTTTTCCTCCGACTCCGTTTATGTGAGTCATCTTAGGTGTCATGACGGCGCGCGATAATAAAGCTGCATCTCGGGTTACGGCGCTAAGGCTCGCGCCTGTATCAATAAGCCATAAGTGTGTTGTGCCATTTATTTCGAACTGAACTGAGTTCATATGACTATACGTTAGAATATAGTTTTTAGGCACGAAAAAATTCTAACTCTGATGGTGGCTGGTCATCGTTTTGTGTATTTTCTATCGCCGTGTTTACCTGATGTCGCCAGTTAGATGTATTTTGACGACGATCCTGGTAATTTTTTTGGGTACGCGTGTGTCGGGCACTCGCGTTTCGCGTAAATACTCGTGGTGACTTATATTGCACCGATTGGGTACGCTGTGGGTATTTTCCCATAGGTCCACTGTAATGACCTCTGTAGGGTCTGTAAGTTTTAAAGCCTTTGTTCTTAATATAGAACATTTGTTCTGGGCCAGGGGTAGGTGTAGCGGACACCTCCTGGTCCTTAGCACCCTGTATAGCGTCTTTAAGCGAAGTGTAATTTCGGGACGCTATAATGGTACTTAGTTTGTCATTTCGTAGCCCTTCGGCGAATTTCGTAATTGCCATTTTTTCGTTTAAGGGCTTTAATACGCCATATGCCTCGGATTGTCCGTTGGCTTGCGTTATAGTGAGGTTTACGAATAAATCCTCTAATTCTTGTCCGTATCGTTCGATAGTCCTATTCCCTTGCCGCGACGACATAAGCTTACTCTGTATCGCGGTTGCCGATTTTACGGGCAAAAGGTGAATTTTCATCTCATCAATTAAGGCGCTTACCTTGGTATGCTTATCAGATATGCGTAGCTTAGCGCTTTGCGTTAATCTGGTCTTAACCACAAAATTTATCAATAATTTAGAGTCAGTCTCCTTAATCATTGAGGAGTATAATTCTATGGCGTCGATCAGCTGACTAGTGACGGCTTCCGAGCCGTCCATAACGGGTAACAGTGATACCGCTGTTTTTAAATTAAAGCTGTTATCTGACGCCATTGTGTCTGACTCTTGTTTATCTTGTTCGTAAGTAGATGAAATTTTATTATAAATAATTTCTATTTTTGTGAGATAAGACTGGATTAATTCGCTGTCTTGTACAGAAATTTCAGAGTTTTCTAGTTTAGAACTATATTCGATTATATATGTTTCGTATTGTTTATATAGTAATTCGACTCGTTCGCGCTTACTTTGGCCAATAGCCTCTGCTCGGCGTTTTGGTCCTAACTTTCTGATATCTTCCTGTAATGCTCTTAAATTTTCGTACAATGTTTGAATCTCAGACATTACTCACAAAAAAGATTTTTTTTTCCGTATACTAGGCACATAATTAGTTAGTTCAAAATTGTACCTCCAGTCATGTTGTGATGCTGGTGCTGATGCTGCTGATGGATGGCGCTAATACTTGCTGCTAGACGCTCTGCTCCGGTCTGCTGCGCATCGTGACCGCAACTGCTTGTCGCTGGATCTTCTTAGTTAGACATTCGTTGCCTTTTTTCCACAATGTGTAGATCACGAAAATGACGAGTATGACGAGCACCGTAGTTGTTAAGTATACCGTCACTCTGCCACTGTTGGACTGGCTGATGACTGCTTCGTTGGAGGGTCCGTTTTGGGCGATTATAACTTCTTCTTTGGTTTCGTCCCGTGAGGATTGGCCTCCCATTTTGGATCTTTGGTGCAGTGAGCTATTATGAGGTCACGGCGCTGGTGACCATGGTCACGATGGGCTGGTCTTGGCTGGCAGGCTGGCTGGTCGGCTGGCTCGGGCTGGCTGGCTGGTGCGAGCTGAGCCTAGGCTGTGGCTGTAGCTGGGGCTGCCTCATGCAGCCCGACTGGCAGGGTCGCCATGAAGTGTGGTAGGTACGGAGATAATAATACGACCAAGCTCGGTGTTAGAATGAACATTTTATTAGGAAAATCAGGTTCTTATATACTAATCAACATATGATAATTTCCTTAGTCTACACGTGTTGTAGCAGCAAATGGCCTTGTTGGTCAAGGTTCTATTTGTTCCCTTGAACCGACACGTGTTTATCTATTATGATTCATGTCAGCTGTGGGCTATACCGCAGACCAACAGCGTCACGAGTCGACTGCGTCGCTTCCCTGGCCTGGAGATATACTCTCTAACTCATGACCATGCAACAAATAATACTAAATTACGTAACAAGGGTGGTAAACGAGGGATTACAAACGAGTGTCTAATTAGAAGCCTGAAGCCAAAGGCGAGGGCTTTAATGACAGGAGTTTGGAATTCCTTTACCACCAGAGTCACGTATGACGTTTTTCATCACACTTCGGAGGAAATAAAACAAAAGTAGTAGTAGTCAATACCAAAATTACTTACTGCCCTAGGGCGTAATATACGACTTACCGCCCTAAGGCGTAATATACGATTTACCACCCGGTTTTCTAGCATGTGAACCCCTCTAGTGTGATAAAAATTACTTACCGCCCTAGGGCGTAATTGACGACTTACCACCCGCTTTTCTAGCATGTAAACCCTTGTTCTCGTAAGCAATCAATTGTTATTATAGTATTAAGGATTATTTTGAAGATAATATTTAAATTTAAATAATTGATAAATGATTAATTTTAAATACTGGACATACCTACTATGTTATTTGATGGTTCTTAACTCTATTTCTATTAGACTTCATAATATTGTCTGATTTGCTATGTTCTCATTTTATTTTTATTCTTGTGTATATTTTCGTACGCCATGCAGCAAGACGTAGCTGTACCTACTATTACTGCCATTGTCACCTTATCTACCTATGTTTGACGAAATAAACGTATTCTATTCTATTCTATTCTATTCTATTCTATTCAAGTATGATGAAAATAAATTGATTGATTGTTTGTTTGATTTATTGATTTATTTATTTATTAATGGATATACCTGTATTGTGGATCTGTGTGTGTGTTGTGCTTCTCGACGAACCTCGTCGTCAGCTCGTAAACATGAAACTGGGCGCTCACCGACACAATAGAATGCATCTGAAACATTCATTGCATTTTCATTATAAGTATTGAATTACATAAACAAATAAACTTCACATCAGAAAAACCATTTGACAAAGTTATCCCGAAGCCATACATTACAAAAAAAAATACAAAATGCTTTATTGCACACCAAAAATGTTTACAAATTCAACACAGGAACAATAATTTTAATAACGGTAGACAACAGGCGGTCTTACCGCTAAAGAGCGATCTCTCTGAATGACATTCTAAATGATACGTCGATGAAGATTTATGCCATGAGTCATCTACCAATCAAGCGTGCGTTATCCATCGCACACATACTCAGCTGCGGCAAAATCTCTATACATCTTATGATGAAAAGGATCCAAATGAAAATTACCATAAGTGTAATACAAAACGAGTATAAGGCTGCGTTTCCATCAAAGATATGTAGCGAGGGATGTGTTTTGGTTGACCAATGGAATAACTTCATTTACTTATCATCGCTCAGCGCGGCTGATTCTATTGGTAACAAAAACAGAGCTCTCGCTAAACATCTCTGGTGGAAACGCAGGCTAAAAATATTTAATAGTATACATAGGAATAAGATCTTCCTCTTAGCTCCTCACTTGGATTCAAGACATTATCCATGCCGGAATGCAAAGATACCCTCATTATTGAACATGTGCCAGAACAGACCTACTCATGTCCTCTCCCTAGGTCCTCGTTTTGAGCTGATGATGACGTACCTGGCCAAGACAGTGACCGTGCCCAAAGGCAAGGAATCCCTCATCCTTGAGCATATCCAAAGACAGGACGACCACGTCCTCTCGCTAGGTCCTCGCTTGGAGCTGATGATGTACAGTATCTGGCCAAAACAATGACCGTGCCAGAATGCAAGGGATGCCTCCTCCTTGAGCATATGCCAGGACAAACCGACCCACAACCTCTCTTTAAGTCCTCGCCATTAGCGTATCTAAGATTATTTTTCAATGGGGTCTGGGTGGGGACGTGGTCATGGCCTTTAACACGAAGCCATAAATTTCCATAAGGTCTTAACCCAAAATCCTGGGCACGAGACTATATTGGGGTAGGCACAGCCCACCCAGCCACTCCTCTAAGTTCACCCATGGCCCTCGCTTTGAGCTGATGATGACGTACCTGGCCAAGACAGTGACCGTGCCAGAATGCAAGGAAGCCCTCTTCCTTGAGCATGTGCATGGACAGACCGAGCCACGTTCGCCTCTTTCCTGCGCTTCTCGATTGCAGCTGCGTCCTGACCTTGATTATGTCCAGAGGCTGGGATATGAACCTGCCAAAATTGTTGTATTAATATCTGAATAATCACTTTTTCAATTAAAATAACCGGTTTCAATGAGCGAAATGGAACATACAATAAGACTCATATGGTTTTCTTAAGGATTTATTTGATAGAACGGGACCACACGGGAAGCACCAGCTTTCTAATAAAAATTGGGCAACTGCGAGTCCGACTCGCGCATGAAGGGTTCCGTACCATAATCTATAACAAGGTTGTCTAATGAGAGCCCCCCTTAAATATTTATTTTATTTTATTTTTAGTATTTGTTGTTATAGCGGCTATAGAAATACATCATCTGTGAAAATTTTAACTGTCTAGCTATCACCGTTCTTGAGATACAGCCCGGTGACAGACGGACGGACGGACGGACGGACAGCGAAGTCTCAGTAATAGAGTCCCGTTTTTACCCTTTGGGTACGGAACCCTAAAAAAAGAACCATCAAAATCGGTTCACCCAGTCCAAAGTTCTGAGGTAACAAATATAAAAAAGCAGTCGTATTGAGTACCTCCTCCTTTTTTGAAGTCGGTTAAAAAAGACAGATTAATAGTGCTATTATCGGCGATACTGATAACCGACACCTAAACCAAATATAAACCTTAAATATTGCAATGTTTGTAACGCGATGCCGAATGAGACAGCATCTTAAACAAATCGAATTAAGTCCCAGAATAAGCAATGCTTGTACTATGGGTACTATTAAGACGAGGATATACAAAATATATACATCTATGACCCAGGAGCAAATATTCGAGTTCATCACACAAATATTCGCCCTTGCCGGGATTCGCCGGCTCGGTAGGCAGTTGCACTACCGCCGCGCCAACCGTGTCGTAGCACAGATTACTCGTACTTGTCGTAGTTCGGAGCTAGATTGATGCTTGTTGGAAATTAATAGCCTGTGAGCTCTGTTATAGCATTTTGAGGGATCAGTATGTTTAAAATACCCAAATGAAGCATATAAATGGTGACATCTCTGTAGGGCACTGTTTAGAAATGTTGAGGTGAAATAAATACAATCTTTCCTTTCATTCATAGATGGCGCAATTTAGTGGTCACACGTAGGATCTAATTATGAAATTTTAGATTTGTAATAAAAATCTGTTTTCTATGGAGAAGAGTCAGGAAAAATCTTAATAGCGTGATGCAGGATCGTCCTTTGTTATGTATGGGCGCCGTGGCGCCATCTGTTTTCAAAATGTCCTTTGTCATCGCATCAAGCCGAAACGGGTGGACAATTTTATACCAATTTCGATACAGGGATAGCTGGACATCCAAAGATGGTTATAGGATACTTTTTACCCGTTAACGATAAAGAAAAAAAAATTACTAATCTACAAAAAACTAATCTCACAAAATAGGGTCAATTTCAACAAGACGCATTTTTTGTATCATTTCGGTGTGATTCTTTATTTTTGATAATTTTTTAGTGTTTTAAATGTGAAGAGATACTTTAGACTATATTATTAAACATATGTAAAAGGGACCCTGAAATCTGAAATAGTTTTCGAGATATTCGAGATCGAATATGAAACACACAACGGAATGATAAATGTACACCAGGATGATAAAATAAGTGCACCGCAATGAAATTTCATACACCGGAATGAAAGAAAAGTAGCATATTATGAAAGTAATTTTACTTTTTATATTCGTAATATATATTATATTGGCATTACATAATAATATAAACATATATCTTAGTATGGTATTATAAACAAAATAAAAAATTATTATTATTTCAACAATATTTATGAAAAGTGAAATTGAAATTGAAATTGAAATTGAAATATCATTTATTCCATTGACATACAATATGCTCTAGAATAAGTCTTAGGGTTAATACATTGCATGCTTACTAGCTAAATCTATACAATATTTATGTCAGTGAAGCTACTTTTGATGTCATTCCGGTGCTTTCCTCATTTTGGTGGGGTTTAAAGTCATTTTACTACACCGGAAACACCGGAATGAGAATGGTGGAATGAGAAACACGACATATTTTTATTTCTTAAAAAAAAAGTAAGCCCTATATTCTAAAACTAATTCAACTCTTGTAATGGCGAGTGTACTTTACCTGATATATATAAATTTCAAACCACGCAGTTAAAAAATAAAGAAGCTATAACAAACTCCGGAATGACATTTTTTTTGTCCCCTGTCCACCGCGATGAAATATTCACGTTTATACAAGCCAACGTATTGCCACTATACACAACCGGCCTCGTCGAGCGCCGCAGCTTGACTAATTCTTTGAAGTGTGCGGGAGACGGGGGGCATACTTGATCAAATTTGGGAAATAAATCGGTTCGAAACATTGTCGTCGGTAATGAGAAGTTTTCTCGGGACAAACGTATATGCACTTTTTCAAGGGTATACAAAGGAGATATATAACGGGTAATGTGCTTTTTTCGTTACCTATTTATATGGTAATAAAATAATGGTAACAGATTTTCTTTGTCATGCATAGTATTTGACTTACCCGGCATTTTACAAACAAAACCGGCTTGGGGACAACCCACCTTGATGAGAAATTTGGTCTAAATATATATTTTTAAATTATTATATAAATTCATATTTAAATTTTAGCTGTTGCCCGAGGTAGACAATGGCGGGCGGTTTGCGAAAAAAAATGGTACTTTATTATTCAACCTTTCTGCACCTGCGTTTTCAGTCTTGCCATCAAAAAATACTGCTTGGGAAATTGACCCAATAAGGCTTTGTTCTACTATTTTCAATCTCACTGTACATCGAAAACAGTAGTTCTATTTGGAATGAAATACGTGCTTTCAGATAGTTAGATCCGCTAGACTAACTATTTGGGAAAAAGGGTCCAAACAGTTTGACTATCGAACTACTGACTACTGGACTATCGGACTGGATGGAAAAAGGCTGCGTTTCCACCAGAGATGTCTGGCGAGGGATGTGTTTTTGTTAACCAATAGAATCACCTGCGCTGAGCGAGGATAAGTAAATGAAAACATGCAATGAAATTTCGTCATAACGTGCGTTAACAGGCTTCGAAGTGTCATATATGTTTCGGGCGGAACAACTCCAGAGAACTGTAAAGGAATTTCAAACAAAATTAAAGGCCTAGGCCGGGAAGTCATTTTTTTTAACATGGCGTCTGTGTTCATGAATAGGCTAAACAGCTGAATGATATATTTTTTGAGTGGTATATTTTTTATTTCATTGCATATGTGCTTGCCGGCTTTGTATCTATACCTACTCACCCGGCCAGACCTTTCCCGGGGCCTGCAGTAATGTACTATATTCCATTGGTTAACAAAAACACATCCCTCGAATCACTACCCTCTGGTGGAATCGCAGCTTGAAGGGTTCTTTAATGGCTCAGTTTCATTGGTCGATAGGGCCCGCATGCGGGGTGCGCTAGATTTCCAGAAGGCATGCCATAGGGCCCGCATGCGGGGAATTGTTTTCATTGGTCGATAGGGTCCGCATGCGGGGTGCGGTGCGGTAGATTTCCATAACGCATGCATGAGTTTCACTGGTCGTTATACCGCCTGCGGGGAGTCCCGCATGCCGTATGTCGACCGAGTTATCAACTTGTGAGTTTCACTGGTCGTTATACCGCCTGCGGGGAGTCCCGCATGCCGTATATCGACCGAGTTATCAACTTGTGAGTTTCACTGGTCGTTATACCGTCTGCGGGGAGTCCCGCATGCCGTATGTCGACCGAGTTATCAACTTGTGAGTTTCACTGGTCGTTATACCGTCTGCGGGGAGTCCCCGCATGCCGTATATCGACCGAGTTATCGACCAATGAAACTGAGCCATAAATACCTCGTTGTGATGCCAGAGATGACTCCCGCTATTAATTTCTGATTGGTAGTGAGATTCTCCGACTCCTGGTAACCAACAACCATCTCACAATTTCCACTGCATCACTGGTTTGCCCAGCAAACATCTTGAAGTTAAATGAACATGATGATTTTGATTGTGAATTACTGACATTTGACCGCCATTAGACAGATTACCGCCAACAATGACAATCTATATGGCAAATGGCGAATAAAGTACACTTTTTTTATTTAATGGCCGGAATACATGAGAATAGTTTTCAAGCTAAGTACCTATACAGAGGAGGAAACTTCTGGTGCAAAAAGAAACAATATGACGGAATAGATTCATCGGCCATCTTTGTTCATGTTCATTTCATCTTGTTTTATTTTTTATTTTTTTGAAAAGTCTTACTTAACACGGAAGTCATGCATTGGTTATAAACCAAAAAACCGGCCAAGTGCGAGTCGTACTCACGCACCGAGGGTTCCGTACAAACACTTTCCATCCCTAAGTGGTTAAGTTAAGTTTGCACCTTGTATGTATAGCGCCCCATATAAATTAGGTGCAAAGTTAGGTATTAAAAAAACTACTTACTAGATCTCGTTCAAACCAATTTTCGTTGGTAGTTTTTATAGTAATGTACATCATGTGCTTTTTTTAGATTTTTCATTTTCTTATTTTAGAAGTTAGAGGGGGGGACCAACTTTTTTCCACTTTGGAAGCGTCTGTCACGCAAACTATTCGGTTTAGAAAACAAATATTCTTGAAACCTGTATATCATTTTTGAAGACCTATCCATAAATATCCCACACGTATGTGTTAGATGAAAAAAAAATTTTGAGTTTCAGTTCTAAGTATGGGGAGCCCCCAATAGTTATTATTATTTTTTTATTTTTGCATCAAAATCTTAATGCGGTTCACAGAATACATCTACCTACCAAGTTTCAACAGTATAGCTCTTATAGTTTCGGAAAAAAATGGCTGTGACATACGGACGGACAGACAGACATGACGAATCTATAAGGGTTCCGTTTTTTGCCATTTGGCTACGGAACCCTAACAACTGATACTGGCACAAGCTTCAAGCCGCCATAAACTGATTAATAATAATAACAATATGACGCTTTAATCCTAATACCCATAGGTATTGATAGAAGCTGAATTTGTAAGTGATGTGTAACGATGGGGGTGGCATCATCATTTCTGACGAAACTGCTTTAATAATAAAAAAACCGGCCAAGTGCGAGTCGGACTCGCGCACCGAGGGTTCCGTACAAACCAAATCAATTTAATACCTCTACCTACGCGTTTATGAGGAAATGGGTAGTAAGTTTAAAATTATTAAAAAAAAATATATTATGTGATGTAACTAAAAATTTATGGTTTTCGTAATTTTTCCTTTATCTATGCTATAAGACGTTGCTTCGTACCAAATTTCAAGATTCTGAGTTCACGGGAAGCACCCTGTAGGTTTTGATTCCCTTGCAAGTGTCGAAAATTTGCAGCATAAACGGCTGTATCTTTTGATTGCGTTGGCTTAGAAGTTTGATTTTTTCACAGCTTCAAGGGACAGTAGACCTGAGTAATTGATATAAATTTCAGCTTCATACCTCCACGCGTTCCTGAGAAAAAGGGTCTTGACAGACGGACGGACGGACGGACAGACGGACAACAAAGTGATCCTATAAGGGTTCCGTTTTTTCCTTTTGAGGTACGGAACCCTAAAAAATTGGGCAAGTGCGAGCCCGACTCGCGCATGAAGGGTTCCGTACCTATACATATATATAATAATCTATAACAAGTTTGTTGTATGGGAGCCCACCTTAAATATTTATTTTATTTTATTTTTAGTATTTGTTGTTATAGCGGCAATAGAGATACATCATCTGTGAAAATTTCAACTGTCTAGCTATCACCGTTGTTGAGATACAGCCTGGTGACAGACGGACGGACGGACGGACGGACGGACGGACGGACGGACGGACGGACGGACGGACGGCGAAGTCTCAGTAATAGGGTCCCGTTTTTACCCTTTGGGTACGGAACCCTAAAAAACGCCTAATAGCCGCGCCACGTTAGTAAAATTACTTCAGAATAGTAAATAGAAAAAAGGGCAAGGATAACTCTTCGGGTATAAAGATGCGTTGAAGAGACGCTTTGAAAATAATCTAAATAAAAAAAAAAACCCGATACAATTAGGTCATCGTAAGGCCCTCATTTGATAACCCTTAACATAAAAACAAAATTTTAAATTCTTAGCTTGCATATTAGCTGATATCTTGTCACTTGTTCAAAGCAAAGTTGAATATCTTGGAAACGGTTGCATGTAATTTTACTAAACATAGCTAAGAACCATTTCGACAGACAATACCTTCGATTAAAAAAACTGCTTTCGTATCGGTCTATCCGTTTGGGAGCTACAATGCCACAGACAGACACACAGATACACACGTGTAAAACACCCCTTTTTTTACCGTTGGGTATATGAGGTGCAGGTATATAGTTACAGCCCTCGCTGTGGGAGCCAGTAGGCTGTCACTCGGTCAGAATTGAGCCGTAGGTATATTAGAAAACTCATATTTCAAAGCCCCTTTAAATTTTTGTGACATATTGAGCTTAATTTATTTATAAAACTATAGAATTCTAGTCAGGCAATATCCCCCGAACTCTATTTATCATCATCCCTATTAGCTTACTGTACTATAATATATGGCTTGATAAACTAACCTCGTGAATCCCGGCCATAAATTCGTTAAATAATGCACTGCTTTCAAAACCACGTATCTCGGTACCGAACCACAACGAAGATACGAGGTTTATTGCAAGTATTTGTTACTTAGTGACTTATGGTTGTCAGAAGATGTTGACACTAGCGACTTACGACTAGCGTCACTGTCAACTGAATAAATAAGTTGGTGACATTATAACAGCAAAGAGTATGTAAGAAATGCTGATTGTTTTAGGCCTTTTGCTGTATGATCAAACATGTTTCTTAACATAATATATTATTGATGTTACTACCTAGAACAGGGCTATTGGAATATATTGGTAGGTATATATTTGAAACCTACAATTTGAAATTTTCATTGATAATTTTTGTTTCAAAAACTACTCGAAATTGACAAAATTCTTACTTATTTTCGACTGCACGCAATGAAAGCATCATATAGCTATATATACCCCGAACTCGGGGAAAAGTATTATACTTACACTTCAAAACGTTGGTTGAAATTATCAATTTATTTGCCATAATATGAAAAAAATTAATTTTAAAGTGAATAAGGCCTCGTAACTTAGTTTTTGTAACACCCATGAAACTATCAAGCCAATTTTGTCAATGGGGATGGGGAATGGATAATAATTGTTTAATCAATACGGATTCACTGGAACCACTTTGCATCGTCATTGAATACATAGCTATTACATTAATACAACAGTAACAACATATTATCAAAAACAATCGCTTTACGCTGTTAACGTGTTACGCTGAATCAAGCTAGTGCCTTGTATTATTTATATGCTTTGTATTATTTATATACGGTTTTTAACTATACTTTGTACACAATAATGCCGGTGAATAATTAATTCAATAACGTGTTTCCTCACATAAAAAGTGTCCGGGTTTTTTCCGGTCACCTTATGAAAACCCCCCGGACAGCCCCTGGACGGCCAACGGGGAAACCCGGACGGAAAGGTAGACAGTTTGAAATTTTCACAGAATGTATATTTCTGCTACCGCTATAACAACTAATAATAAAAATAAATAAAAACCGGCACAGTGCGAGTCTGGCTCGCGCACTGAGGGTTCCGTACAAACTTTCACTTATCCCATCTTAATTGGCCTGGTTGAGTTAAGTTTGCACCTGAAACGTATGGCGCCGCATACAAACGAGGTGCAAACTTAACGCAACCGAGCTCACCAAATATGACGTTGGAAAAGGACTATATTTATTATGATTTTATTACAAATGTATAGTTTTCAAATTTTGATAAGTATTAATTGTAGTATGTGACGATATTACTTGCAAAATTTCATAGTTCTAGGTCATCGAGAAGTACCCTATCATTTTTGATTCCCTTGAGAGTGTCGAAAGGTGGTCGAAATGTAGGTATGTTGTTTGACACATAAACGGCCGTATCTTTTTTGCACGTTATCGGAAGTTTGATTTTTTCACAGCTTCAAGGGACCGTAGACTTAAGTATATGATTTAGATTTCAACTCGATACCTCCACGCGTTCTCAAAATAAAGGGTCTTGATAGACAGACAGACGGACGGACAACAAAGTGATCCTATAACCCAGTTTTTTCCAATTTAGGTAGGGTTCCGAACCTAAAATTAATTATAAATTAAAGGGGCATATACAAAAAACGTGAAATTGAGTAATCGTGGGGTTGGCTGCGCATGTTATTGCAAACAATCAAACAATCGTATCTCCTCATTGCTATCATATCAGTTTTCGTTTATTAACTGCGATTGCCCTTACGGCCGCAATATAATTAATACTGACAGAGTGGTTTAAGTTATAAGCTGCCGTATGTAAACAGAAAAATGACCCGGTACTTGAACTAATAAAGCCTGACCAGAAATATATTATGAGGATGTGCCATATTGCGGAATTTCACTGGAACTAATTTCTTACACTGGCAATGATTTTATGATGGTTTGTCAACAATGACAATGTCATTCGTGGTGGTTTGTTTAAAAGACAAATAATTAAAAATATTCAAAAACAAATGCCGAAAACCATTCACAGTCGTGAACGTAATATTATAAATAAAGTGTACACGTGTTTACTAAACGAAAAACAGTCAGGAAAAGAGTGCATTCGATTAAATGATATTACGAGGTTACCATAGGGACATGACAGGTATTTAAATTAATGTCATTACAGTGCGGTTGCGATTGGTTGCAAAATTGTTGCCATTTAAGTCTTATAAATAGCGTCCTCTTGACAATCCTCATATATTTCTGGTCAGGCTTTACAAGTTAATGCATTAAGAGGCCTTATACACCTTAAACCCTAAATTTCACGATGTATATCCAGATATACATATTTTTCAACCATCTAATTTAAATTGAAAAGGTTTTTGGAAGCTGTTACCTACAATGGCACTAGAGTAATTAACTGATATTATTGTTATCATTTATTTATTTATTTATTTACTTATTTAAACTTTATTGCACAAAACAGAAAGTGTACAAATGGCGGACTTAATGCCATAAGGCATTCTCTACCAGTCAACCATTGGGCTAAACAGAAACATTTTATGGTGCAGGGCCTGTCTACATTATACCAAAAGAGAAACTTAGGTATTATATATCAGTAATATACTGAACACAATAAATAAACATACACAAATATGCAATACAATATACTTACATAAACATTAATTCTTGTACCCAGTGCAAAATATCATAACCGACAATCAGTCTAGAAGCTTACTGGTGAGATGCTTGCGCAACATGTGCTTAAAGGTTTGCTTTGTTTGTGCTTGCCTGATGGAAAGTGGAAGATCGTTCCAAAGCCGTATTGCCTGAACAGTGAAAGAATTTGACATAAAACCGGTGCGATGAGGAGGGACAATGAGCATGAGTTTACGAGAAGTGCGAAGGACGCAACCGGGTCGAGCAGATACAAATTGAAATTTAGATCTAAGATACTCGGGTGCAGCTGGATCAAATAAAATAGAATAAAGAGTGGATAAGACTCGTAATGACCTACGTTCGCGAATGGGAAGCCAATTAAGTTGACGGCGAAAATCAGATATGTGGTCATATTTACGAAGTCCAAAAATGAATCGAATGCAGTTATTAAGAACACGATCCAAACGATTCAATGAATCCTGAGTGATATTTGAATAACACACATCAGCATAATCAAATACGGGCAGAACAAGAGCTTGAATAAGGAGAGTTTTGGTGCTGACAGGAAGAAAGTGTTTTAGTCGGTAAAGCGATCGAAGTGTGTTGGTCACTCTGCGACATACGTCAGACACCTGTGGCTCCCACGTAAGGCCGGAGTCAAAAATCAGACCCAGGTTCTTCACTTGCGACGCCAACGGAATAGGAGTGTCTTCAAACCGGATAGGAGCTATGTGCGCCATTTCAGTTGTAGAGAGCAAACGGGGACTTCCGAGTACAATGGCCTGACATTTAGACGGGTTCACGGTGATCCCAAAACTACGAGACCAAGCAGAAATCCGGTCCAGGTCATTATTGATGTCAGAAACTGCGCGATTTAAATCGTCAGCGCTCACCTGGGTATACAGCTGCAAGTCGTCGGCATACAAATGATGAGAGCATACTAAGTGAGACACAATTAAATTAATAAAAAGAGAGAATAAGAGTGGAGAGAGAATTCCGCCTTGCGGTACACCGGAAGTGAGATCACACCAGTCAGAAAATGATCGATCTGCGTGTACCCTCTGACGGCGACCGCGAAGATAGGAGGCAAACCATGTAGCAACTGATGATGAGATATTTAACTGATTGAGTATAGCCAATAGAAGGTCGTGATCAACAGCATTGAATGCGTTGGAGAAGTCTATCAAGACCAACAGAGTTAATTGGGTAGCTTCCATACCTAGTCTCACATCCTCCGATACCTTGAGTAACGCTGTACATGTACTGTGGCCAGGCCGAAAGCCAGATTGGTAAGGAGTGAGTATACGGTTAGAGTAGATATGGGAAGCCAGTTGTTTGTGAACAATGGCTTCCATAATCTTGGACATGAACGGGAGAATAGAGATGGGCCGAAAATCTTTAAGTTCGCTGGGGTTGGAAACTTTCGGCAAAGGGAGTACATAGGCATTACGCCACAAAGAAGGAAAAACCCCAGTTGATATTGAAAAGTTAATAACGTGAGTTATAACTGGGAGAATACATTCCAAGATGAAAACAATCATGAGCCTGCTCAGCTCATCGTGACCAACGGCGTTGGACTTGATAGAGGTGATCACTTTAAGTATCTCATCATCAGTGACCGGGTTGAAGGTAAATACTGTTTCAGAAAGGCAAGGCAAGGTACTTATATTTATTATTATTATTATTATTATTTATTTATTCTTTACATTAGCACTAACAGATGAACCTTACATGCTAATTCTTAATTAATTCAATTCATATTACATTCATTATAATTATTATTACTACAGTAGACATTATTATTTGTGAAAAAATTAATATGATGAATTAATATGTGAAAGACTTTGTATTTTAGTGGTGGGATCTAAGGAAGAAGATTTTGCAAAATGAGAGTTTAGATCATTTATAGAAAAAGATGACAGGGAGCATTCGGTTTTGGGTTTACCAACACCAATTGTCTTCAAAAATTTCCAGGTCTCAGCAGGCGATGAAGATACTATGTTATCTAAAATATTTTTGCGCTTAGCTGATCTCACCATTTGGTTACACCGATTCCTCGCAGCTTTGAATAAAGACCAGTTTTCACTACTCCGGTCACGTTTAAATTTTAGGAACGCCTTGTCCCGCCTCTTCATTGCCATACGTACTCCTGTCGTTATCCAAGGCGCAGGCGGTCGCCTCAGCCTGACAGAACGAATCGGCGCGTGGGTATTATACAGGTTTAACACCGACGAGTTGAGAGTAGTTACTGCTTCATCTACTGTAGGTGCTGACAATGTTGCTGTCCAGTCCTCATCACACACATCTCGTTTTAACGCTTCCATATCTAGCCTTGCGAAGCTGCGTAATTGCACATTGATGGGTTGTGGTTTGGGGGGCTGAATTCGGTAATTAACAAAAATTAAGTCGTGGTGTGAAAAACCTGGAGCCGACAACTGCCCATAATTATTTACGTGTTCTTCAGAGGAGGTAATAATAAGATCCAGCCAGGTGTCTGACGTATCAACGTTGTGATGAGTTGCCTTAAGTGATAGAACAGTGATCATTCTATTATTATTAATATTATTGTTTTCGTATCGATTTAATCACTCCTAATTTTTGTATGAATAACTGTGTTAACTTTTAACTTTTATGATTTACGTACGTAGGTACGTACAGAACGGGACGAATATCCTGTATGTGCGTATGAGCATCTCATGTGGCTATATATGTATGTTTTTTTGTAATTTTTGCTTAGGTATCTTAATTTAATAAACATTTTCATTTTTTCATCTTTTTGTATTTTTTATTTAAACTGATTTTTTGTCTATGTTAACGGCACCGAGGTTTGAACCTGGGTTTCTTTTTCATTTAGGGTCTTTAAGGGTAAACTTTTTAAAGTGAAACTAAGGAAAAAGTACTTTCTCCTGAGTTCTAGTAACATAGCTATTTCATGCTTTCATTGCATGCAGTCGAAAATAAGTGGAAACAAAACAGTTTTGCGTGAATGTTGTCGATTTCGAGTAGTTTTTAAAACAAAAAATATCAATGAAAAATACAAACTGTAGGTTCTGAAAATCTATGATATGATGATGAATATGTGTGTAAATAAAGTAGTAATTAATTAATCACGGCCACAGTCTAAGAAATAATAATTAGAGCTTAAGATATGTTTATAGTTTTATGAAACGAGCTAAAAGCGAGTTTTATAATAGGATCATAAGAGTGTTTTATGGCCTCTTATTATGTAACAGTTGCATAAACTAGTATTTATCGTATCGGAAACGCAAATTGGTCGTAAGAATCACCGGAAGTTCGTCACTTAGCCAGCATTGATCAGCGGAAATTGATAATGTATCTTTAAAAAGAGAAATAATTCATCATTTTGTCGTTTTGACTTACCCAGTGAGGTCATCCTACAGGTAAGCTAAGTATATATCTATCTAGAATGAAACACGTGAAATAAGTAATTTAATTCTAAAGAATCACCCATACACACTTCGTCGTACTCACATGATTGATTGCTTTTTATTTTACAGCATCAATGAAGCTATTAATTACTTCAGTTGATTGCTCGAAGGGTTAAACCAACTACTTAATGGTTGCTTATTTCGGTTAAAGCCGAAACATTATTTAGATAAAGCCTTTCACTTGCGCGTCAACCGTTGTTACTATAACGTGTTTTGAATTTCAGTGTGTTTATTTTCGAATTTTGTAAATAATATTTATTACTGGTAAAAATATTATCCACTGGAAGAAAAAAAACAATAAATCGGATATTTATAATATGATATATTAGAATTAAAAACTTTTCAAATGAATGTTTAATGTTTTTTTTTTAGATTGTTTCGAAAATGTAAAATGTGCATATATTATATTACATTATTTTATCCTTTATTTAATTATATCGGAAAAAGGCCTGGCCACAAAAAATAATGTTGTCAATACATTTTTAAATGCCTATACTCATTTGTAGCATAGCTATGGACGGGTTATCTTCTTCCAACGGCCTCCATTCGAAAGAGACGGGCTCCAATATACCGCCTCTGTTGACCAAGAAACTGATGCCACGACGGTTAAAACCGATCGGGAACGAAGGACCAAAGCCTGGTACGCATATAGCCCACTTACTTGCGCCGATCAACATCCAATTTCTGCCCGCGATACTAAGTAGGTCGTCGGTCTGTCGTCACTCAAGAACCATTCTGACTCAACGGATCTAAGAGCAATGTGCGCCGCCCACTGCCACTTAAGTTCGACGACTGTCTGAGCTATATCTACAACCTTGGTTTTCTTGTGTATCTCATCTTTTCGGATTCGATTCCGCAAGGAACCGAGCATAGCTAGCTCCACTGCCCTTTGAATAACTTTGAGCCTTCTCATGAGGCTCATTGTAAGCGACCACGTTTCAGTACCGTATGCCATCACTGGCAACACACATTAGTTAAAAACCTTCGTCAGCGTTTCCACAAGAGATGTGCGAATATGCGTAGCGAGGGATGTGTTTTTGTTAACCAATAGAATCAACGGCACTGAACGAGGATAAGTAAATGAAGCTATTTCATTGGTTCTTAATAAACACATCTCTCGGTACGCATTCTCCTACATCTCTGGTGGAAACGCAGACTTAAGAGGCCTCATTCCTTTTTTTCTTATTATTAATAATTACAACCAACTTTTTGATGTGAATAAAAAAAATTCCGAGTTCCAAAATTATCAACGAAAAATTCAAACTGTAGGTTCTAAAAAATACATATCAGTAAATCCCAGTAGCCCTGTTATAGGTAGTAACACGAATAATATGTGAAGAACCATGTTTGACCATAGAGAAATATGTCTTAAACAATCAGCAATTTAAAAGGAATAAGGCAGACGCGTTAATAGGAAATGTAAATTTCCAGCTACCCATCCCCCGCCTCCGCCACCGACGCCAGCACCCTGGTCGTGGTACCACAGGAACTGCAATCAGAGCCCAAGACCTCGTAGTAAATGTAAGTTCCACCGATGTATCACAACATTTTAATTTGTCTTACTTCATAATAATGGACGCTGGAATAGTCTTAGCCATACGGGCGCCCCGGGTATGGTATTATATGGCACCCTGGCGCCCTAGATCTGGTTAAAGAAACACTCTTCAGGAGCCAGCATCAACGGCCCTAAAGCTGCCGTATATTCGTTATAGTGGGCGGTGCTAGCTTAAATATACGGCATTTGAAAATCAGAAGGTTTCCTTTGGCCTGTACACTCTGAAGCTTAAGAACATTTTAAGAAGGAGCCATCTTGAATTTTAGTGCAGGAAGGAGTTACGACGTCATCTATTTTTGGTATGGGACTTTGACATTCGGTGTTCTGATTCTATCATGTGGGGTATCTAATAAAAGAGCTTTATGAGCTGATTCTAATTATACAACCGACACACGATCTTTGCACTGCACTGCCCTCGCGTTCAGTCAGACGAGTTAAGCCTTAAGAGAGACGAGCGAGGAATGTGGTGGAGCAAATTGTCCCGAAAAAAATAGACCGGCGAACTGAGTGTTCTGCCTTAACTGTCACGACAGTACTGTTCTGTGCATTCAAACAGCAGCACGACTAAACTGCCCATTGTTCTGCCCTCGTAGGAAACTGGTATTGGCCAAAGGTTGTCTGGAAGAGATCGCTTTTTAGCGATAAGACCGCCTATTGTCTACCATTATTTAATTTATGATTTCTCATGTAAAAAAAATCTTGTTGGTGTGCAATAAAGTATTGTTGTATTGTATTGTATTGTATTGTATTATCACATGATATCTGTTTTCAGCTCCCCAATTGATACCGCCCTCATCATCAGCTGCAAGGTCGTTGAATCACAGGCAACACTCTAAGAATTTGAAGCCCCTGAGCCGGTGTAAGTTAGTTTACTACTGAACGGTCTTCATACAACAGATTTGTGAAAGATGATGCCGTTTTTGGTTGTATGTGTACGTGTCAACCAATCATAGAGACGTGTTGCTTATGAACTTGACGTTGTGACAGATTCGCACACGGACCAAACTAAGTCCATGACGGGCCGTGGCTTACCAATACTTGCTTCGCTGACTAGGTTTCTAAGCGAATTTATTCTCAGTTTTTTTTTTACCTGTCTTGCAATGTACCTTTATGTATACTATGTGTGTTCGGGTGGAATCTTACAATTCAATTTTGAAGCAAATAACTTCAACCAACAATATGGTACCACGGGGCTGGTCTGATGAGCGATGACGGAGCTGGAAGCTCACTGTTCGGGGCTGAAGGTCTCGGATAGTAAAAACTTCAAGATTAATTATAACAAAAACGTGTACTCGATACAAGATCAGTAGGAAGACAGTGACATGCGAATTTTGAACTTAAAACTACTATATACAGTAATTCAAGAGCAACAGCACGCTTGCAGTGATATTGCGTAGATGATTCGCGTAGGCGCTCCAGCGGTAAATTAGGAACCTAGGAACTTTGTAACAGATTAGAGCAATCCTACTGGGCTCTTTAAAATTGTATCAGTCGGCGCTAGCACTTTTTCACGATTTTTTTTATCACGAACGACTTAATCACGAAAACTTTTCACGAAGACTTTATCACGAAAACTTTATCACGAAAAGACTTTATCACGAATAGACTTAACCACGAAAACTTTACCATAAGATTTTATCATGAAAAATCTTAATCACAAGTTTTCGTGAAAAAGTTTTTCGTGATTAAGTACTGACACGGTATCAGTCCGCAATTGATGGATGTTCAAAGAAAAATATAAAAGGCTATAAAAGCATGTTACAATAATGATTTTTTGACATAAACTTATTAGGTATTTAAACTTTATTACACAAAACAAAAAGTTATTACCAATGGCGGGCTCAATGCCAAATGGCATTCTCTACCAGTCAACCATTGGGCTAAACCGATACCCTCAATATCCATAAATATATATTTATCAACGTAACTAGTGTATTTTGTTTCGACATTTGCATCGTGTGCATACACGTATTTGTTGTACACCCTTCCCGCACCAATAATGTCTCTGTTTGACCTTGTGATTGATTGGTAGAGAATGCCTCATGGCATTAAGTCCGCAATTTATAGGTACTTTTACTTTTGTATTTTGTGCAATAAAGTTTAAAAAAGCAAAAAAAAAAAAAATTTAACAAAAAAAAGAACCGACTTCAGTAAAACTAAAAAGCCAACAATAACCCGTTCAAGTACAGATTACATTTGACTCACCCTTCGAAGTCGATCCCAAACCACTCAGTTCTTATATTTATATATTATAGTTTACGCGAGGTTTGGCACCGACTTCGAAGGGTGAGTCAAATGTAATCTGTACTTGAACGGGTTATTGTTGGCTTTTTAGTTTTACTGAAGTCGGTTCTTTTTTTTGTTAAAAATATATTTTTTTTGCTATTTAGTGATTCGTATGTGTGTTCATCATCAGTTTCCTTACACCAAATCCTATTTACTGAATGTAAATTCTTGACTTTATCAATAAATTACCGAAAGCGCCGTACATGTCCCTATAACATTTGAAGAGTTCCCTCGATTTCTCCAAGATTCCATCATCAGATCCCGACTAAGTGCCAACGGGACCAAATCGAAGTTATACCATTTCGATTAAAAAAACAAAATTGAAAATCGGTTCACGGTTCTCGGAGATATCGAGTAACAAACATACAAAAAAAAATTAAAAAATGAGTTCGAATTGAGAACCTCCTCCTTTTTTGAAGTCGGTTAATAAATAAATAAATATCCTCCTCCATCATCGATGTAATAGCTGAAATGAAAAGAAAATCTGGTCAAGTGCGAGTCGGACTCGCGCACCAAGGGCTCCGTACACTATGAAAACACTGAATATTGCTCTAGTAAAAGATTAAGGCCCAAACCTAACTTTGCCGTTGGAAAACTTTTGACAGGTCGCGGATGGTTTACCAACTGCAAATAGTCTATAATCGCAAAAAGTAATTATTTTGTGTTCAAACTACAAATTTACGATTTCCGGATGGCTTTTATTTACTTATACTACATTGCTTCTTGTCAAACAGTATGAACTTCGGTTGTAAAAGTGTTAATCAACTGATAATTATTGGGATTTTTGGACTTATTGTATCGGTGCAGAAAGGTTCCTGTTAAAATTTAACTATTAATATTTTCAGATAATCGACAGCAAAATAATACAAAGAAAACGACGACATCATTAAGAGGTAAGTTTGTTTATCACAGAGGTTGCTAAAGTGTAAGCCTTTCAAATAAACAATGCAAAGATCGACACACAAAGCATAAGGAAAAATTCGAAAGGTTGCTTGGGAGTTAGGGTGGTGGAATGGTTAAACACGCTGGATCGGCAATCCAGAGCTTTGATCTTTGTATCAATGGTTTAATATAAAAATTGTGGTGTGTACCCACATAAAAAATGAGACATTACATGTTTCATAAATTTATACGTATGTTAATTATTAGAATAAGGAGAGCCATCATTCATATCTATGTGTATTTTTAGGGACAAGTATTCGAGTTCATCATAAAAATATTCATTCCAGCCATTCAGTCCGGCCGTAAGGCATGGAGAGTTCTAGATAGCCTGACAGGTAAACAACACCACAAAAAGCAAACGGGGAGTGTTAAACCAGACGCTATTGCCGAACGCATGGTTGAAGTAACCAGAGCCAAACGCGATAAACTTTTCACCAGGAAAATAGACAAGGACCCAAAAGTACTGAAACACGACTCACCAAGGAACCATCATCTCTCCAGATCTTTTGAACTTAGCGAAATGGTAAATGCCATTAAAACACTCAACACGAATAAAGCTGTTGGCCCTGACAACATTTATAACGAATTCATCCGTCACATGGGTCCGGTTGCTGTGAGCTGCTTATCTGCGCTGTTTACCTATATCCTCCAGAATAACAAAACAGTTCAAGTTAGCAAAAGTAGTCGCAGTACTAAAACCTGGAAAGCCCGAGCATGAACCTGAAAGCTACAGACCAATTTCTCTTCTAAACTGCATACTTAGACTACTTGTACGTTAAATTCTAACTAGAGTTGAACCGTGCATAGAAGCTGCCACTCCACCTGAACAAGCTGGGTTCCGAACTGGAAGAAGCTGCACGGATCAAGTACTGGCCCTTACGACTCATATTGAAGCTGGATACCAAAAAGCCTTGAAGTCAATAGCAGTGTTTATAGATTTGACAGCTGCGTACGATACGGTGTGGAAGCAAGGTCTGGTTTATAAAATATTATCGGTAATCCAAGCAAGGAGATAGGAGACCTTATAACTAGTATGCTGAGCAAACGGGAGTTCGAAGTGTTTCTGGGCGACGCCAAGAGCAAAAGGAAGAAACTGAATAATGGCTTGCCACAGGGGTCAGTTTTAGCTCCTCAGCTCTTCAATCTATATAGATTGAAGAGCTGAGGAGCTATATATCCACGACCTCCCATTTACAGACGCTACTAGATTCATCTATACTGATGATATAGCACTAGTCGCACAGAGCAAAACCTTCTCGTCAGGAAAAACCACCCTAACAAACGATCTAGAAAGGCTAACGAAATATTTCAAACACTGGCGCCTAATACCTAGTGCGAGCAAGCAGGGGTTTCGTGTTTTCATCTGAGTAACCAAATGGCCAACTATCAATCTACGGTCTACTTCAATGGCGAAAAGCTCAAATACAACCAACGCCCAAAATACCTCGGAGTCACTCTGGACAGATCTCTGACGTTTAGGGAACATCTTATGAAGCTCTCTCACAAACTATCGACGCGGAACAATATCCTGCATAATCTATGTGGAACCTCGTGGGGTGCATCTACCGATTGTCTTCGCACTACTGGTATCGCACTGGTATATTCGGCAGCGGAATACTGTGCCCCAGTGTGGTCGGAAAACGCACACGTGGCCAAGGTAGATACCAAACTGAACGAGGCTATGCGGTGTATATCAGGAACAGTTAAATCTACTCCGTCCAATTGGCTACCAACATTATGCAACATAGCACCTCCACATCTTAGGAGAAAACATGCACTAAAGAGGGAAACTGAGAAGATCAACTCCAAAACTGCACTACCAGCCCATAATGAGTTCCTCTACCCACCGCCTCAACGCCTAAAGTCCCGAAACCCTGCGTATGCTGCTGCTCAGGGCCTCACCAGTTTCAATGTAACTGAGTCCTGGAAAACAGAATGGACCGCTGCTACTGCTGGTTCTCTGGTGGCAACCATAGATCCGACCTGTAAGCCATGGGGGTTCGACCTTCCTCGGAAACTGTGGTGTCGCTTAAATAGATTTAGAACGGGTCATGGCCGCTGCAATTACTTTCTACATAAATGGGGGTGGAAAGATTCTGCAATGTGCGAGTGTGGCAAAGACGCCCAGACTATGGAGCATATAATTCAGCGATGCCCTCTTCATTCGTACTCGGGACCCCCAGAAGACCTACTGCGCGTAACACCCGACGTAATTGCGTGGCTCCACACACTGAATGTTGACGTCTAATCTTAGTGTAATTTTGTGACATTGTAATTTTAACTAAATTCCTATATTTTATTGTATTAAGCGCCATACGATTAAATAAATACAAATATTTGCCCTGTCCGGGACTCGAACCCTGTTTAATGACGTTGGGATCTCGTGGTTAGTGACGAATTTACTTTTGTTAGGAGGAGAGACAATATAAACTAATATATATTTTATTTGTTTATTTAAAAGCAATTGTATTTTACAAGTCATCATGTCAATTTATGGAATATAATCAGATTCTTTTTTTTCTTTTTCTTTTTTTTAAATAAATATTAGGGGACAATCATACACAAATCGACATAGTCCCAAACTAAGCAAAGCTTGTACTATGGGTACTAGACGACGATATACATGATATAATAAAAAAAAAAACAATTGTGTGAGATAAAAAAAACACAACTAAAAGATTCTCACAACTAAATTAATGAATAAACTCGTTTGATGAGTGTATCGTGATCTAGAAAAAGGATGTCTTTCAATAATATTAATCAGGTGACCTACGTGGAATATTAAAGGAAAAATGTGGTAATTACTACAACTTTATTGTATATAACATATAGAACTGTTTAATTCTAGGACACGCTTACAAAAGTAGCTCAGCCAGTATCACTGGGTGTATAATATGTTCGACTTAGGCTATATAACAAACCTAACTTTTAACAGTGCCAACAACGTTATTTAACTTTAAGTGAAATCCTACTTCCCTACGTTTTTAATATCTAAAGGAGACTGACACGCACCTTGCTTAGTCCGTACTCAGAACCTGTCCTGATTGATGTCTCTTCTTTGCAGTGTGCTCGGGACCCCAGCTACAGAGAGATTCCGGCTATGCTTCTGTCTCGATCATGCAGAACAGGACCAGTGTATTGGAGAAAACAGGAATTTACCAGTGACAGACCCGATGCAGAATTAAATTTGGAAAATGTTTATACTTTATTCCATGAAGTAAGTTGAGTGTATGTGTGGAAAAATCTAATTTGACCACAATGTCAGCTTCTAAATTTGTGTTTATTTTAATCTTCCAAAACCAAAAGGTTCATCTCAAATTTAATTTAATTACAATCTTTGATTCTGATTTTTAATTCCCAAGTTTTAATTTAAAGTTTTAATATCATGTTTTAATTTTATGTTTTAATTTCAAGTTTAATATCAAGTTTTAATTCCCTATCCTCGCTGAAATAGAAGTAAAATCCTGCATTAGAATAGTGCAATCGAAAGACACATTGCTTTATATTTAAGCAGAGAGGTTATGATAATCTGCTTACCGGAGCGACTCCAAAATCTTGGGTTAAACTGCCTCCGCAGAAGATCTCTCACCCGCCATCAATAATGTGGCTAAAACAAGGAACCAGCAGTTAAAAACTGAACAAGGATACGAAGACCAGATCTGATTATATGTAAGATGACTACTCACGATTTCTAATCCCGAAAGAACGCTTCCACAGAATTCTCCATCGGAAATGGCGTCGGTGCACCAGACTCACGACACAGCTGCTCACACCAGGAGTCAGATGAAAATGGCACAACATTTCGGAAATTCGTATCAAAACGGATATGTAGCTTCTACAGACTTCAATGGTTTCTAGTAGTAAATAGGGTTGCCTATTTTGGCCGAAGACTACCCAATCAAGATCCCTGGTTCACCTTTATTTAATTATATTAATTAAGAAATAACATATACTGTATTTTAATATATTATGATTATTTTTCATATACTTTATTTTAAATTATTATATTTTATTGATGTGTAAATAATATTATCAAATATATGTTATTTCTGAATTTTACCCTGTCATATGAAATATTTATCTAGCAACCCTTGACCTATGACAGCTTTACTCCCGTTGCAAGACTAGAAATAGTTATTTACGATACAAGTGTGGAAGGTAGGTGATTTCAGAAGAGTGTGATTTTTAGTCACGAGCGAGGTACGAGCGAGTGATTAAACAAACACGAGTCGGAAATCATCTTACACACGAGTTCCGTACAAAACTTTACTATGCATGTACGAGAAAATAGAAAATACTTTAATACTCACAAAGACTGTTTACCTTGGAAAAAAAGTGTTTTGATTTGATTTATCCAACAAGAAGCCGTCGTTCACAATTTTTACTTCTTCAATAACATTTTACGGGTTTAAACTCATGATTCGTCCCTTTATCTCGCCATTATTGCAGCAGATTTGCACAAAACAACTTCAAAATAAACTAGACATCAATAAAAAATGGCGGAGTTATTTGAAAACCGCGCTCGACATATCTACTACTGCGCATGTGTAAAAGTATTTTTTTAATATTCGTCTTATGTCAAAATGGCACAAGCGCGTGTACATTCAGCCAAATTTATTTAATGAATAACGATTTAAAGTTCGTTTATTAATCAAATTTTATATCTAATGTAATTTATGACGTGTTAAATGAATTAATTAATGAAATATTGGTTTTATTGTACTTTTCTACGTGATAATAATCGGTATTTGACTTATTTATCAAACTTTTTGTAAATAATAAAACCTCTTTGCGTCAGGCTGTCAGAAAAAAAAAAAAATTGAAAAGTAAAAAGCACTAGTGCGGAAAAGTGGTACTTTCCGCACAGTTTGAATGCCTAGAATACGCTCTTTTCGAGCACATGCATTGTAAAATTATATATTGTGTTGTCCTACTCAAAAAAACAATAGAACGTTTAAGGTATGGTTATAAATGTGACAATTACGACCATGAAACTAAATATCAAAAATACACCACGTGACAATCCATGACCCAAGAACAAATATTCGAGTTCATCACTAAATTTTTTACCCCGGCCGGGATTCGAACCCGGGACTGGCGGCTCAGTAGGCAGGTGTCTGCAAACTGCGCCAAACGTGTCGTCAATACGTGTCATATAATCAGATACTTACTTAATTAATTAAAATTTCTCAGTTATTATTAATTATTTTACAATGTCTCATTTCAGGACTATTTAATAAAAAATAATACATTTATAATGAAATAATGAACTTTATTCTGCAAGGGCACTTTTACATGTCTGATTCTATCGGCATTTCATAAGAGGAGACCACTGATGAGAAGAAATTTTATATTGATGCTATTATTCACATTTTCAATTATTACATATTATTAGGTGTTAATATATTAGGTCCTTACATATGAAATTGGCGTTTGGCGAACTGGCAACTTTGGTTCAAAATATGTGGCGTTCGGGTAGGAATTCCAAATTCAAATTTATTTCAAATTTAAGACCATGTATTTCTGTGTTCGAATTACGAAATTTATTTGTTATCGCGTCATTTGTTTTTCTTTCACATCGTTCTGTTCACTATATGGAGAACTTAAAATATCGCTATATTTACGAATATGAGTTTCACCTCGGCACTAGTGCTGCAGAAACGGCTCGTAGGATTAACAATGCGTATGGGGAAGCTACTGCAAAAGAAAATTCGGTAAGAAAGAAAGAAAGAAAGAAAATACATTTATTCAACAAAAAAAAACAAAGTTACATGAAAAAGAAACGAACATAAACAAGCATCGTTGAATATGACCCCACTCAGCATGATGCCACGGCGAGCCGGGGCGCTGGTTTTCAGTGGGGACCTGCTTATAACTACTTACATGCTAAAAATACACGAAATAAAATAAAATAATAATAATAAATAAATAGGAACACAACAACAAAATAGATAAAGAAAAAAGAAAAGAAAAAATAATCAGATAGGTATTAACAAAATGACAAAAAAAATTATACACAACAAAACCAAACCACTAACAAGAAATCTGATGTCCATCCAGACTCCCAAACCCCTCCTCCAACACCAGTATTCTGTAGTACTATGATTTTGTGAAGAAGCTTCGACATTTTGATTAAAGGATCCGATTGTTTTTGACGCTCGAATTGGTGAAGGAAGGTTGATCCAGCACTTCGTGGCAGCGTAGCGAAAGCTGCCACGAAATGCTGCTGACTGGTGCTGGGGATAAACAAGTTGCAGGAACCTGCACGGTCTCATCTGCGAAGACCTGGAGTTATGTGCCCAGATTAACTTTTCATACAGGTATGCGGGCTGCTGCCGATTAACTACACCAAACATCAAGGTGGCCAAATGCAATTTTTAACGAGTGACCATGTTTAAGATTTTATTCTGTTTCAAGAAAGGCGTCACATGGGCCCGTGGTGGGATGGGGAAACAGAAGCGCGCGCAGGCATTTTGTACTTGCTGGATCACCCTCTGTGTTCTGGCCAAGAGGCGCGGCCCGTACACTATATCACAGTAGTTAAGTTTGGAAAGAATTAATATGTCGCATAATCTTATTCTGAGCTCAACATTGATAGATCGTCATCGGTACGTTATTGGTTCCAACGTTTCCGTTCTGGAAATTTTGACTTACAGAACAAGCCCCGTGGACGGCAGTTGACAACGAAGAATTAAAAGCAATTGTGGAAGCAGATCCATCGCAAACCACGTCAGAGTTAGCGGCAGGCTTCGGTGTGAGTGATAAAACCATTTTGATTCACTTGAAACAAATTGGAAAAGTGAAAAAACTTGAAAAATGGGTACCGCATGAATTGAGCGACGCAAACAAAGAAACACGCGTCGAGTGTTGCGTTTCACTTCTCAACCGGCACAATAATGAAGGCATTTGGAATCGTATCGTTACTTGTGATGAAAAATGGATCCTGTACGAAAACCGGAAACGTTCTTCACAATGGCTGAACCCAGGTGAACCAGCCAAATTCTGCCCGAAACGAAAGTTGACTCAGAAAAAGGTTCTGGTAAGTGTCTGGTGGACTAGTGCCGGTGTCATTCATTACAGTTTCTTAAGATCTGGGCAAACAATCACGGCTGATGTGTATTGTCAACAATTGCAAACGATGATGGAAAAGCTAGCCATTAAACAACCCAGACTGGTCAATCGATCTAGCCCACTGCTGCTTCAGGACAACGCTCGACCACATACGGCACGTTTGACGGCCGCAAAACTAAGGGAGCTGCGACTGGAATGTCTTCGACACCCACCATACTCCCCGGACCTTGCTCCAACTGATTACCATTTTTTCGGAATTTGGACAACTTCATGCAAGGAAAAAAAATCAATTTTCACGAGGCTGTCCAAACGGCCTTCAAAGATTTTATTGATTCTCGCTCACACACTTTTTTAGTAAAGGAATCAATGAACTACTTTCGAGATAGCAAAAGTGCATAGATAGCCATGGTACATACTATGACTAAATAAAAAAATAGTTTCATAAAAAAAATCGTTTTCATTTCTGCCATATGAAACGCCAATTTCATATTTAAGGACCTAATATTATATTTAGACAATTATTTTCATGGAATTAATTCATCAAAGCTGTGATATGCCAGGTCACCTAGAAGGTTTTTCAGCCTAATAACAATAGTATTTATATCAAAACGCACAGTGGGCTCGCCATGTTGCATTCTGACATATAAGTAGGAACATGACATGGACAAATAAATATATATACATAGGTGGATTAAAATACAATAGAACTAAACCTAAAAATTTAACAAAACTACACAATAAAGTTAAACTAAACCTAAGAATGGCCTGCGGCATAGTGCCGAAGATGCTGTCGGCATTACCTCGCTGAATCGCCAAACTGATTCTTTGAGCGAGGAAACCGCCAGCTCTCCGGTCACCAGTAACATCAATAAGCCTCTTCGAGATATCTTTGAAGAGGCTTAATGTGCTGGGGCCCCACGGACCCAGGGTCTCGACGCCAAAAGGTATGAAATTGTACTCAGCGCCAAGACATGCCTTCGGCATAATATCATCATATCGTATCATCTAACTATACATCATTTTGTCATCGTCTTGGGCTCCCTCTTTTTGCTTACCATCAGGTGCAGTGGAGCCACTATGTTGTACCGATATAACAAAAGTCTAAGGCCAGCTTTGCTGGGGTGTATGACAAATATCGAAATCAGGCCCGCTTTTCCCCACCCTTGTGGATTGGTGGTCAGTACACCCAGTGGGTCGAGGCGGGTGGGGGGTCACTACCCATATTTTAAACCCATTGACCTTCACCGATACACAGTTCTCATCCAAGGTCCTTTGTGAGGCCTGTATGGATTTTATGTACTGGTAAATGGGCGGTGGGGGATACGAATTAGTGTAAAAGCGACGGCTATATGTTTCTCTGCTTCAGTAGTTAACAATGGGACACGGTGAAACAGTAGATACATAGATTCTTGGTAAATAAGTAGAAATGTTTTGGGATTATTTGTAGTTTAATGAAATGACGTTTAGGTACATAACTGAACACCCTGTAGTTTTTTCGTTTCATATATTTCATCAATTATCTTATTCTATTTTGATAATTATGTCGTATCAGCTCAAAATTTCCTTCAATATCCAGAATTGTGTAAAAAAAATACTTTTACTTCATTTCCTTTTGCTGATCTTTTTTTATTGTTGTATGGTTGTAACATTTGCATTACCAAGTATTCTTTTTACAATTTTTTTTTAATGTTCTTGGGAATATTTGGAATACACGTGTTGAATGTATGTGACTGCGTTGAAGTCGTTCCTTTGTGGGTTCAGTTCAGAGTAACGATCGAAGATATATTATATTCTAATTAGGGGATTTGATTGATGTTGAATTATACAACGTACTGTAGTTCTCTCTCTCTCCTGAGCAATTATTATTCCCATCTGGTTGTGGGGTCTGCTTTCTTCGTCTTCTTCTTCCACTTCTTCCTGTCCAACGCATCATCTGCCGATACGCCGCACGAACTGAGGTCCATCTTTATGAGATCTGTCCATCGCCTCTTCGGTGTACCTCTGGTTATACAACGTACCGTAATTAAATAAATAGAATTTGCTTCATATGTCATGAAACAAAGAAAATATATTATGTATATATAAATATTCATCTTTATTATAATATAACCTATGGCATATGATCCTATGATCTTGGGGACGTCGGTTTTAGTTGGTTAATTTTATTTAGGTTTAGTTGATTTCTGTTAATGTTTTACTTGTTTGTCGTTTATACAAATTAAATACATACTTAGTAAATTATGAAGTTACCTATGGTAGATATAATGCTAAAATTAACACTAACCTACTGAGAAAATTCAAAAACAAACATTTATTTCTCAGCATTTATAAAATTCTCTGTAGCGTCATACGTCATATCTTGTAGGGAGACGCGTACCGTTTTCTTACATTGAATGTAGCCATATGGAATTAGTAACTTTTTTCAAACATACAATGAAATGTCGACATAACGTGCGTTATAACAGGCTTCGAAGTATCACGTTTCGGGCGGAACAACTCGAGAGAACTGTATTTCATACAAAATTGAAGGCCTGAGCCGGGAAGTACTTTTTTGAATATGGCGTCTGTGTTAGTTCATGAACTGGCTCAACAGCTTAATTGAATTTTTGGAGTGGTGTTCTTTTTTATTTCATTGCAATTGTTTGAGAAAAGCACTATACATGCCTAGCCGTGAAACGGGTTTGCGGCTTTGTATCCTCTGTCTATGTCTTACTTACTCACCCGACAGGAGGAGGAGAACTAGATATTATTACTACTCTTCAATTTTGTATAATATTATTTTATGCAATCGTTGCACAATGAAGGTTCTTAAAGTCGAGTACCGTGTGTAGGTCACGAGGCATGCCGAATGACCTAAATAAGGTACGAGATTTTAAGATCTAATTGTGTAACTATTGCATATAATACTTTTTATACGAGCAAAACAGAAAAACATTATTTACTTTAATCGTCATTCCCCACTATGAAATTTTATTTTTGATAAAAGCTTTTTGTTTAACCAAAACTGACCTATTAAAATGATCGCGATGATCATGGCGGGTGCCTCGTGATTGGTTAAATTTTTTGACAAGTAATTTCAACCAATTAGTGAACAGTAGCGTAGCGTGCCTTATTTTAAAGCAAATATGCAGAAGTTCTCTTTTTGAAATTATTAGAGTTGAGTAGAGAGATGTCTTATGAATATTAAAGTTCTGTAGCCGGTACCATAGAGTATAGAATTTTGTTACAGGATTAAAAAGTGCGTTATTGTGATTTTTTCTGTGAAATTATAATTGACAGATTAAAGTACGCGAGTATAAAAAAATGGGAACAATTTAAACGCTCACCAAAATGGCTTTTATACCCCACAAACTAAATTCCAAATAAAATGAATTGCCTCCATTTAAATTAAACCCACTCTATACAGTGCTCCCCAAATTAAATCATTTTGTATTCCTAAATCGATATACATTACACCAGAATAATTTTATGTTTAGTCAGTACTTATATCTTTTTGCTACCCAAAATGGATTTTTTGCTCACCAAATATTGTTTTCATAAAACATCAAAATTATTACCAAAAATATCTTTTTGCTTCCCAAAATGGATTTTTTGCTCACCAAATATTGTTTTCATAAATTAGTGTTTCAGCTAGGTAACCATCTAATCCTGATCACCTTTCAGAGCAGATCCGACTCGGCCGGGTTAGGTTAGGTTAGTTTTTTTTTATATCCCTAAAAAACGCTCCATAATGTGCGGTAGTCATCATTAGCTATGCTATATCAATTTGAAATTTTCTCCATACAAATCGTTTTTTTTTCGATATTTTCCGAATTTGACCGAATTTTCGGACAAGATTTCAGATTCAGATTTTTGAGCCCCAGTTTAAGTGTAATTAGTCCCATATAGACAATTGATCCCAAAAAAAAATTAATCCAATGACAACCTCATAAACCAATTTTTTCGTCATGCCTATTTCCTGTCAATTTTAGTATGCATCTGACATATGGCAGTAGTAAAATTGTCAGCTACATCAAATAACATAATACACAATATAACACATCCGTAAACATAAAATAACCATATACATAAATAGCTAACCAAGAAGTTTGGCAATTCCTTCATCTATCGATCTATTAAAAAATGGAACTCTGCCGGCTCATGTATGTCCTCCTCTTATAACAAGGGTCCGACATCAAACGAAGCGTGAAGAAGCATCTCTCGGGCCAGCATGGCAGCGTCAACAGACATGGCACCGTTGGTTTCTTGTCAGTTGTCATTGCTTGGCTCCCCTTTTTGAGTACCATTAGGCGAAGTGGAGCCACTATGTTGTATCGTTATAGGAAAAAAATCCGGCCAAGAGCATGTCGGGCCACGCTCAGTCTAGGATTCCGTAGTTGCCCATCCTTCACAATAGACCAATAGATATTTATGGTTTTAAGCCCGAGGTTTAAATTACGAGAAAGATTTCAAGCTCTATAAAAAGGTCGTAAACGCCAAAGTAACTGTAATTACTTATTACCTTCTAGAAATTATCGATTATACGCGCCAGATTGAGCGGATTTTTTTAATGCAGTATGGCAATATTTTCTTCGGTTTCCGCGACTGTCACACATTTAAATAAAACAATTTAAACGAGTGAGTCAACCTTTGACAATGGTATCTGTAAAGGTACTGAAACGTCAGGGAGGCTCAAATAATTAATATACGCGATATAATCCGTTTAAATTGTTTTAATATGTGTAACGTTCGATGTATAAGGATACCGCGCGGCACTTAGGTACGTCATTTTAAAGATATATAAATTTTGCGATAACTCAAAAACGACGACCGATTTTATTCTATATACTTTTCATTGAAAGTACTTATAAGGCCTCATTTTCATGATTTTTTCCATATTTTTTGACCAGTAGTTGAAAAGTTAGAGCCCCCCCCCCTAAGCTAAGCCGCGGACGGACGGACAGACGGACATGGCGAAACTATAAGGGTTCCTAGTTGACTACGGAACCCTAAAAAACCATTGCCTTACTGCGCCGACACTGTCGACTGTGCCCGGCGCCCCGTCCCCAGAGGATTCTAGGTGTCCTAGTTTACCACCCCCAGGCTACCTAGCTCCCCGATGCAGCCCCGATGCAATACTGCACAGGACGCCGAGTGAGTCGGACGCATCCCGTGCAATCGTGCATCAAGTCGCACGTACGAGTGAAAATTTGTTGTTTAATAAAAACAATAAACTTATATTAAATAGTGTTAAAATAAATTACGTGTATAATAATAAATTAAAAAGTTATTAATCAATATCATACTTTATTAAAAATAGTTACGAATTAGGAACTTATAGAAGTGGTAAAACTTAAATAGGGATTAAAGAAATAGTTTATTAGTAAATTACGAACTTTTGGCTTATAAAACTCATCATCTTATGAATCGTATACGAATCTGCGTACCCGAAATAAGGCAATAGCGAATTTTGTGTTCGCTATATTTGTTATCATTATGTATTTCGCAATTATATATTATGATATTTTTTTTCCTAATACAAATAAAAATTAACAAGAGCGCACGACTGATCAGATTGGTTAGGAAGATTTTCAACAGAGACGGCCAGTAACATTGCTGCTTGTAAAATAAGACCACGAACTTTTGAACTATAGTGTTGTAAAAAGAGAAGAAAAAATGGAGTGTCTACGTGCAAGTCTTCAATTTGTTTGCGTGAGTATTGCTCTCTATATCGACTCCCAGTAATATTTTTCACCGAAAAAGCATTTTTATTTGCCACCGTTATTTGAGACTGTTATAAAACTTTTAAAACAAATCTGACCTAACCTAATCCATAGGATGATATTTGCAAGAATTATGAAAAATTTATGACAGAATAAAAATTCTGCTAAATTATTTTTCGGCGAAATTAGTTTCTTGGAAGCAAAGGCCTCCCGTGAAGGGTACACTATAATACTCCGAAGTTTGATGTTTCCGAATGCATCATCATTCCGAATTTTCATAATCCCGAAAACCATGTTCTGATAAAATATTTAGTTTTTTTTTGGGATAAAGGAGCTCCCTGGTGAAATCGAAGCCGGTGCCTCTAGATTGCCGGTCCAGCGCGTTAACCACTTCGCTACCCTAGCTCCAAGTAGCCTGACGAATTTTTCCTTGTGTGTCGATCTTTACATTGTTAATTTGAAAGGTTTTACACCTTAGCGACCTCTATGTGAATGCGTTAATAGAGGAAGGCAACAGGGGTCCCACGCACGGACATCCCATATGAAAATGCTGCCTGAGTCATGAGCAACCTACCGAGGGGTATTAATTTTAAAAATATTAGACTAGCTGTGCCCCGCGGTGTTACCCGCTCATCCCACGGGAACACTAAATTTATTCGGGATGAAAAGTATCCTATGTCCTTCCCCGGGACTGAAACTATCTATATACCAAATTTCATTTAAATCGGTTCAGCGGTTTAAGCGTGAAGAGGTAACAGACAGACAGACAGACAGACAGACACACTTTCGCATTTATAATATTAGTATGGATTAGTTCTTGGTATTTCACCACCCAAACATTTTTTACTTTTTATCCTTTAATGTGACCCATTATGACGACGCGGTAGGCGCAGTGGTTAAGTAACTGCCTACTGAGCCGACGGTCCTGGGTTCGAATCCCAGCAAGGGCGAATATTTGTGTGATGAACTCGAATATAATAATATAATTGTGCCAGGGTCATGGATGGTATTTGTATTTAAGTATGTATTTATGGTATCCCCTAGTTCAGGTACCAGGCTCCACTGCATTAGCTGTACACCTAACAACTGCCATACTTACTATATAATTGTAATTACTATTCATAGTGTATACTTTGTGGTGGGGTGAATAAATGATTTAATATTATTATTATTTTTTTTGGAGCGGAGCGAGCGAAGCGAGCGAAGCTCCCATGGATCGACTCGAATGGACTTTGTAACAATGCGCAGATCTCAGCGAGTACTCAACCGATTTTAGAAATTTTTGTTTTAAAATGCACAAATTAAATTTCGCTAGGTCGTGACGAAGAGAAAATTTCGAAAAAAAAAAAAAAAAACTCCGCTCCAATCTATGGTGCAAGCTTAGCCGGTGGCTGACTCTGCATCGACCTAGTATATAAGTATGTTTATCGTCGTCTAGTGTCCATAACACAAGCCTACTAGAGCTTACTGTGGGACTAGATTGTCCGCTATTTGTATTTATTATTATAGCGTAACAAGCGTCGATCCAGCCCGGGGATGGTGGCGCTTCATACAGCTTTCATATGGCAATAATGTGGATACGTCAGATTATATTTGCATTTTTAAACTTCAATAGCGATTTTTCAAGGATTTCTCATCAACCAAATTCAAAACATTGTTTACAAAATGCTGCTCCATCCATCTTTAGGTAAAATATCTTTATCTACTCATCACGCTGAAACGGCTGGCCGGGTTTCCAGCACGTTCTGGTGTAGCGATAGTTGTACATTTAATAGTACATTACTGCAGAGGCCGCGAAATAGGGGATTGTTTGGCGAGTAGTAGATATACGAGGCCGACAATCCCTGTTCGCGCCGAGGCTTGTATAGTGCTTTTCTCAAATAAATCCAAGGAAATAATACAAATGTTCAACTTCTGAAAAGTTCTAAGCCTAAGGTATTTCGAGGTTATATATGCGTTTATGATACTGGCCACTAGAAAGGCCATTTAAAAACAAATTATTAAAAAATAACATGTCACGTTTTTATTATTCTGTTTCGAGATATTCAACGGAAAAGTACATCATGTGTGAATTACCAACGAATATTACGAAAATTGAGCACCGTGCTGTAATTAAATTCCTTACAAAAAGTGACAAATCACCGCAGTGTATTTTTGAGGAAATGGCTATTATTTACGGTGATTCTGGGCCTTCTTATGCCACAGTCAAAAAGTGGAGTCGCTTATTTAAACTCGGACGGGAATCGATCGAAGACGACCCCCGCTCAGGGCGGCCAATATCGGTAGTGACCGAAGAAAACGTAGCAAAAGTCAAAAAGCTGGTATTAGAAGATAGAAGAATTAAGGTTTGGCAAATAGCTGAGGTCTTAGGTATTAGTAAAGAAAGAGTCGGAGAAATTTTACATGAACATTTGTACATGAGTAAAGTCAGTGCTCGTTGGGTACCGAAAATGCTAACGGCCTTCGATAAAGTACGTCGTGTGGAAACTTCTCGGGCGTTTTTAGAATTGTGCGAAGATGATTTAGATGAAGTTTGTTCCCGAATAGTAACTGTTGATGAAACATGGATCAGACAGTATGATCCGGAGTGTAAGTCTGAGTCGATGCAGTGGATTGAAAAGGGTGAAAGGCCGCCGAAGAAATTTAAAGTGCAAAAGTCGGCCTCTAAGTTAATGGCTACGGTATTTTGGGATTGTGATGGCATTCTTTTAATCGATTATTTAGAAAAAGGCTCTACGATAAACCGAACTTATTATGCAAATCTAATAAGACAGGTGCGACAAGCCATAGTTGAGAAAAGGCGGGGTAAACTAAGGAAAGGCATTTTGTTTTTGCAAGACAACGCACCCGTTCACACCGCTAATGTTGCGAGTTGCGAGGCGTGCTCTGAAGGAAGTTGGTTTTGACGAAATTGACCACCCACCCTACAGCCCAGATCTAGCCCTAAGCGATTATTTTCTATTCAATAATTTGAAGAAAGAGTTGAGGGGAAAGCGATTTAGAAGTGACGAAGAGATGAAGGCGGCTGTACAGGAGCATTTTGAAGGGCAAAATGAAGATTATTTTTTTAATGGCCTAAAAGCACTGTATAAAAAATGTAAAAAATGCATTGATTTAGGAGGAGACTATATTGAAAAATAAACACGAGTTCATTTGTGTAAATTGTTTTTTTCTATCTTAGGCTTAGAGCTTTTCAGACGCCCCTCGTATATATTCATATAAAAACAAATTTATGTCAAATTTATTAAAAAAAATGTTTTTTTTTTAAGCTGTTTGGGTTAATGTTTTTGCCACCAAATGTTAAGATGATTCTATTTCTTAAAAAATTACAATACAACACCTTATTAATTAGATATTTTTATATTTTTTTACAATAAACGTGATTCCTTGTTTATTAACTAACTAACTTATTAACCCCACTGAAACAAAATACAGTCCATCAATATACTCTATGATACAGTCTCTTTGTTGGCCACGGCCATAATGTTGTATGAAATTCCTTTATTGACCTCTAATTTGAAATTAGAACGAATCTTCAACAAGTGCTATACAAAGACGTATTTCGCGTTCTATTACCACGACCATAATAACGACATTTCCTTGAATTGAGAAAAGATTGTTATGTCATGGTCATGGGATAATTTTTACCCGCATATGGTAAAGAAAATGGGCCTGCATGTACCAGTAATGCGGACGGACGGTGTCGGACGCCGTGAGCGCGCTGCCGCCGTGGCGCCGCCGCCGCCTGTTTGCGTGCGCCTGCGCCCCGGGCACTCGCCCTGTTCAATGTGATGGCTGTCGAGGGTCATGCCGTTGATGTTCTCGCGGACAATGTTAGTGAATTTTGCAGAGAATGCCTCAATAGTATAATATTATTTTGTGTGATTGACATAGGTTAATTAACTCTTTATTAATATAATAGCATAGTGTTTTTCCTTTCATTAATGACATGAAATTGCTTATTGATATTATTTCTTAATGTGATTATTTGTTATTTTTCCTCATTTATAATTTATTAATAGCTTTTGCTGTTTTTATACTTATTTTAATGGGATTTTATGTAAATAAATAAATATCAGACAACCTCACACAAATCAACCTAGTCCCAAATTAAGCTCAAGAAGGCTTATGTTATGGGCACTAGACGACGATATACATACTTATATAGATAAATAAATATTTAAATACATAGAACATCCATGACCCAGGCACAAATATTCGTGTTCATCACACAAATATTTATATATTGTTTTTCTTTTTTCGTGACTTAGATATAGGTAATATAATGGTCTCATGTAAACGATTTGGTGCTAACACTGTAAGTTTATATTGATATTAATAAATAAAATAAATACGCGAAGGTACCACCAGGAACCTTCTAGTATGGTATACAAGGTGTCAGAACGTACACATAGACACACACACGCAAGCGAGGAATGCTTGCGTGTGTGTGTCTATACACCATATTACGGATTTTAAGTGGTACTCATTTATTTTACTGGCAACGGCAAATTTTGCTATTATTGCAGACAACTTAGACTTTGCCATACAATAAATAGGTATTTTGGACGTAGGCCATTTTTAGTTCACACGTGCATTTTGCTTAAGAGGCCTTATTCCTTTTAAAATGCTGATTGTATTAGACATTTTTCTCTGTGATCAAACATGTTTCTTAAAATATAATTTATGTTACTACCTAGAACAGGGCTATTGGGATTTATTGGTATATATTTGAAGCCTACAGTTCGAATTTTTCATTGCTAATTTTAATTCCAAAAACTACTCGATATTCACGCGGAAAATTAGTTTTTCAAGTTATTTTCGACTGCACGCAATGAAAGCATGAAAAAGCTATGTTACCTACTACCTAGAACTCGGGGAAAAGTATTATTCACATCAAAAAGTTGGTTGAATTTATCCATATATTTGTCATAATATATGAAAAAACAAAATTTTAAAAGGAATAAGGCCTCTTAAGACACATTGCGACTCGCGATTCGTCTTTCCAAAAAATTACAATATTTTTTTCAAAAATATTCACTTGGATTAAATCAAAAAATGAAAATATCGCTTGAACCGCGCCAAACACGTCTCCGATGTGGTCTCACGGTTGAGCTTGTTGTCTGCACGCGGCTCCCATCGCTTTCTTGTGTTTTTCGTGTAGAATATGATGTACCGTTTTTTCTGCAATGCCTATAGTCTCAGCTATCTCGCGAATCTTCAATCGGCGGTCTGAAAATACTAGATCGTGGATTTTTTTAACATTTTCCTCCGTAGTACCCGTTTTCGGGGCACCTGGGCATGTCTCATCAAAAACCGGCGTGCGGCCACGAAGGAACTCGTTGAACCAATTCTTGGCGGTCGCCATAGAAGGAGAAGAGTCTCCGTACACAGCATCCAAGTGGTCTTTGATTTCGGTGCGCGTATCCCTTCCAAAAACAAGAATTGAATCTCAGAACGATATTGCTCTTTTTCCATTTTTGTAAAATCGACCGACACGGTCGCTTCCAAAGGCTAAAACAAATGAAGGTAATCGACTGAAAATTTGACATTCTGTTCCAAAAAAAATTAACTGCACGATGATATAATTCTTTTGTAACAGCAGCGCCATGGTACGGTAAGGCTAAGTATTTATTGAGTGACCCGCGTAACTTCGAGATTGGGAATTCCGGAATTGACTTGCGGAACGAAAAGCGAGTATTTTTTTACTATTGAAGCCTGACACTGATTTCCTAATTAGAGGTTTTTGAGGTCGAGAGATTTAACAAGGTTTTTCATCTTAGTCTAAGCAATATCTTCTTGAGGTCAAATTTTGAAGACATTTAATATCGCATTATAAGCATTTTTCAGAAAATTCGCAGGAAAAATAATATATTTAGACGGTTGTGCTGCGTTTTTCTCAATCGATGGGCCCGGCTAAAGGTACAATTCATTTATATATAAATACCTCATCTTTATGCCTGTTTCCTTGTTCTTAATCGGACAGTGATGTGAGCCACCTCTTGGTGATCAGCACAATCCCACACGAGTCCATAATCATCAATCATCAGTCATCCCATTGAGCTTTCGCGGAGAAGCTAAAGGGACTTTCTCATTAAATGATTAATTCATATAGATTAAAGTTCCTTTTTTGAATTAAAGCAGTAACGAACGTCTGATAACGTAAACTAAATGTTTACAATGAAGCGAGAAATTGAAATATTTAACGGTTTAGGCAGGGTTTTAAAGTGCGCTTTTCCCTGAGTTCCAGAAAGTAACATAGCTATTTCATGCTTTCATTGCGTGCAGTCGCAAATTAGTAAAAAAAAAAACAGATTTTTGCGTGAATTTTGTCAATTTGGAGTAGTTTTTGAAACAGAAATTATCAATGAAAATTTCAAACTGTAGGTTTTAAATATATACCATGAAATTGCAATGGCTTCGTTCCAAACATCATGTTTGATGTCTTACAAAAATCGGCATTTTTGAACGAATAAAGAGCCTTAAGCGAATATGCAGTGCACAACCGTTTTAAACTACCTTTCTTTTATACTTTACGTGTCCTTGCTGTGTTTTCGTACAAAAAAAAATAATAAGTAACATCACCTTCATGTTTTTCAGGCGAAAAAATAAACATAAGTCCTGTTTTAAAGATTTTTTATAAAAATTCAGACGATGAAAAATTTGCAGAGTTTCAATTAGAATCGTCTTCAAATCGATTCCAATTACATTTTTAAGCTCAGAGTCCAGTGTACATGTTAATGTGACTATGTCATAGTTAGTACGGAATCTATTAATCCATTCTACTCACTCTGAGCTTCTCAAACTTTGATTAGGCAACGATCGATTCGGGACGAAGTGCGAGCCTGGCTTTCGTTCGCACGTTGATGTCTAAGGAACGTAGCGGAAAAACCGGCTGAAAAACCGGTTTTCCAGCCAAAAACCATAATATCGAGTTTTCAGTCGATATAGTTGAAGCGTACGAGAAATAGCGTAAATGAACTTGGATATAACTCATTTTAAAATAATACCTAATGAAATAATAGATAATATAAACAAAAAATACGTTTTTTTTTTATTCATCCATTCCCCTTTTAGATGACGAATCTTTCACTTCTAGGCCCATCTTGTTGGCGAGTGACCGCGCGATACTATATCTTCGGTGTTTCCCACCACGATCAGTTTTACGTGATTGTCGTCGCATCTCCCAAAATTTCCATACCGTTTTTGTTACGAATCTGGATTTATTTTACGATGGTGATGCACTGGAATAATATTACGACATGCAACATTTTGGAAACAATTATATCGTAACACATCCTTACGACCGTACTCGCTAGTGACAGCGTAAAGTAGAATAACACAGCGGCCCTAGCGGTTACTTTGTAGAACTACAATTCTTCATTTCATTATTACTTATTTCATTTCATTTAATTTCATTTCATTTCATTTCATTTCATACAAATCGTGTACGGGGTCGCCAGCGAGTACTGTCACTGTAAACTCGTGGTAAGGGTACTGTTCCGATATTGGCTACTTCAACTGCTAAGTATCACGCTGACGCCACTGTTTCAAAAACCCTGACAGACGCAGTTTTCGCAAAAAATCCCAAATTTTGCGAAAACCGCGTCTGTCGGGGCTTTTTTTTGTTTTATATTTTTGTTGACCTTGACCTAGACCTTTGCTTTCACTTTTAGTATCATCATAAATGAATCCTTAATCTAGGTCTCATTTGCATAGGTCAGCGGGATACCACAGCCTTCGGCTTTGTATCCAGTAGGTCCCAACTGCTGGGAAGTTCATTGGCGCTTCAACCCCTTTGCTGATGCTTTGCGGTTAGCTGGCAGGGTGCCAGTAACTCGGGGGGGCAAGCTACCCCCTTTTGTATGTCAGAGTGGGCACGACTGTGGAGTAGGAGTAAGGAGGCATTTAGCCGAGGCTCGGTCAACCACCTTTTACAGCGACAAGTGTCGCGGTAAAAGCGGGGAGAGTTTTATAGAAACATGTCCAAACATGACTCCACTGATATTGGCTTAAATCGTATTATTTACTGCAAATCTGATTAATTAGTATGCATAATAACATACATATTCATTACTGGCAAGAATTCTATCATGTTTGTGTTTCTTTTTTTATACAAGCTTTTGCTTCTTGTTTCCCATTCTACGTATTTGTTTTCTTTTTTATATGGGAGGCCTTCGCCCCCAGATCCCCGTCTTTTACGGCGCCATCTCATCGGTGTACTTTAAAGTTTTAACAGACTTGGCATTAGTTCTGTTTTAGAATTTTGTGGTTGTTTTTATCGCGGGATCTAGCCCCCGGCTATTTTGTCACCATCTATCACATAAGGTAACTTAACAAATTATCCGACTTACCGTCTTGTTTCTTTTTACGATTTTGTGTTTTATTTTTAATGTCAGGGGCTCTGTCCATCGAGCCTCCTGTCTTTTTTACTTCAACGTAAAATTATGCTGTGGTTTTCATTCTAGGTTTTTGTGCTATCCCTGTACCAAAGTTGTCCAGCCATTTCGGCGTGATAAAAGGACAAAAACAGGTGGCGCCAGACAGAATTTTATAATAGTATAGATAAGTTGCCTTGTTAAAAATGTGTTAAATCCATGGTTACGTAGACTTTAAATTTTCAAAAGCGCAGCTCCATCTGGAGTCCCACATTTAGATAGACAACCTTATTGTAAATTATGAATAAACGTATAAACATTGTTAAAATCAATAGATGAGGGGAGATCGACCTTATATATCGTATCTTAGACTAGTACGGTAAACCTTTTGACCTTTATTGTCACTGTGCCAGGAGCAAAAAAGGTTTCTCAATTCCCTTCGACTGTACCTATGTGCGTAACTGTTGGTCATTCACCTTAACTCCGTTGCCAACATCTATACCTATCCATAAACAAAACAATAACACGTTTATGTACCCGATAGTTTCACAACAATGACAATTATACACACAACTTAAAGTCTAATATTCTATACAAGTGAAGTCGACATAAGTTCTTTCGACCGCGGCGATCGGAGGCTTGCGGCTGCCAAGCCACGCCCACCACTGCTGAAGAATTATTTTTGTCTCCCTCTGAAGTTTACTAACGGAACGCAGTACATATGAAAAGAGCACTGAAAACGGTACTTTCTGACGATGATGTAAAAGCACTTCAGTCAGGCGCTTAGCCTACTTACTTTCATAGATCCCATTCCCAAAATGCCCCTCAGGATGTTTTTCAATCCACGCCATATTGAGGATTCTTAGTGGTACTAATTTATTTTACTGATCAAGACAAATCTTTGGTAATCGACGTTGAAAGTCGGTGAATGTCACTGATGTAAACAAAAAGGAAACAGGACTAAATGCTCAAGTATTTTTTGCATAATAAAGCCAAATCCACAGTGATGAGTCTAGTTTTTTTTTCAATAGGATTTAGTATTTATTTCGCAAAAAGAACGAAGCATTGAGCAGCATTCTGGTAAAAAATGTTTTCAATTTCGTTAATGACAAAACCTCGAGAAATTGCTGATGAATCTTTGGTAACCGACGTTGAAGGTCGGTGAATGTCACTTATGTAAACAAAAAGGAAACAGGACTAAATGCTCAAGTATTTTTTGCATTATAAAGCCAAATCCACAGTGATGAAAGTCTAGTTTTTTTTTCAATAGGATTCAGTATTTATTTCGCAAAAAGAACGAAGGATTGAGCAGCATTCTGGTAAAATACGTTTTGAATTTGGTTGATGACAAAACCTTGAGAAATTGCAAATATGCTCATTATTGCAAAATGAAAGCTGTTTTTAGCGCCGCTTGTTAGGCTATGCAATCGCTAAAGGTTGTAGAACAAAATACTGATCTGCTATCTCGCTTTTAGTTAATTATACGACTAAATCATAGTATTAAAAAAAATGGTTGCCTGTAAAGTCGGTTTTACGGGCGAAGGAAGATTTTACGTGACAACGTCTTTGTATTTGTATGGGAATATAAAATTATCGTTTTTATTATTTTCCACTCATTTATTCAATATTTTCTCACCGTTTAAACCTTCCCTTGACTTCTACGAATATTTCAATACTAAAATTAGCCGAATCGGTTCAGCCGTTCTCGAGTTTTAGCGGGACATAAACATCGTAACGTGAGCGGGCGTTACACTTTTTCATGAGTGACTCCGAGCGCAACCTAATTTAAGACGTTGTCACGTCAAAAAAAATATTCGATCTGTATTTCTCATTCAGTACTATTTGGAAGTACTATATTGCAACTGTAATGAAAGAAATACGTATTAGTATATTTGTTATCTTACACCAAATCAAATGAAACTGATGCTGATGGCTCAGTTGAGAGAGCGCTACGCCAGAAACGTTGGGTCGCAGGTTCGAGTCATGCTTACATTGCAGTGGATCACAATTTTATATCATAATTTACCTTTGTGTCAATAAAAAAAAATTGGGCAAGTGCGAGCCCGACTCGCGCATGAAGGGTTCCGTACCTATACATATATATAATTTATAACAAGTTTGTTGTATGGGAGCCCCCTTAAATATTTATTTTATTTAATTTTTATTATTTGTTGTTATAGCGGCAATAGAAATACATCATCTGTGAAAATTTCAACTGTCTAGCTATCACCGTTGTTGAGATACAGCCTGGTGACAGACGGACGGACGGACGGACGGACGGACGGACGGACGGACGGACGGACGGACGGACGGATGGACGGACGGACGGACGGACGGACAGCGAAGTCTCAGTAATAGGGTCCCGTTTTTACCCTTTGGGTACGGAACCCTAAAAAATGGCCCTTGTACATTTTGTGCAGTGTGTAGGAATGCGTGCACGATGACATATTTATAATATTCTCTACAAATTTTCTCACACAGCATTTTGAGACAGTTTTTTGTATGACGATCGAATTTACAAACGATTTTGAAGTAAAATTATCCTAAGAAATCAATTTTTAGAAAAAAGTTCACGTTATTTTTTTAAACGATCGTTTCCGAATATCTGTAACTGTTGTTTGCAGCTTTCTTTCGGCTTGAGTTCTTCGGTAATAAAAAAATGGATTTCAATATGATATCATTCGGAAATTTGAAAAGTTAAACCGTTGATACAAAGATCAAAGCTCAAAGAAAAATTGAAATGCGTAAGCTGGTGGATAAGACCGGGAACTGAACCGACACCTCTGGATTACCGGTCCAGTCCCGTTTTTACCCTTTGGGTACGGAACCCTAAAAAATGGCACTTGTACATTTTGTGCAGTGTGTAGGAATGCGTGCACGATGACATATTTATAATATTCTCTACAAATTTTCTCACACAGCATTTTGAGACAGTTTTTTGTATGACGATCGAATTTACAAACGATTTTGAAGTAAAATTATCCTAAGAAATCAATTTTTAGAAAAAAGTTCACGTTATTTTTTTAAACGATCGTTTCCGAATATCTGTAACTGTTGTTTGCAGCTTTCTTTCGGCTTGAGTTCTTCGGTAATAAAAAAATGGATTTCAATATGATATCATTCGGAAATTTGAAAAGTTAAACCGTTGATACAAAGATCAAAGCTCAAAGAAAAATTGAAATGCGTAAGCTGGTGGATAAGACCGGGAACTGAACCGACACCTCTGGATTACCGGTCCAGCGCGTCATCCTTTCCGCCACCCTAAATTCGAATTTTTCCTATGCTTTGTGTGTCGATCTTTGCATTGTTTATTTGAAAGGCTTTTGTTGAAAAATGTTGTCTTTAAAAAATCGGATACTTTCAGGCTCGACGGACGAGCTCTGGTCTCTGCACAAATTCCTTAACGGCAGAACGCATCTCTTGGTGGAGTATGTCCTACATTTCTTGTCACGCTCGGAACGTGGGGCGTTGGTACAGATCTTGCAGTGCAACGAGGCGTCAGCTAAGTTGTATCCTCGCCATGAAAGACAGGTAGGTGGCATACATGACACACGACCGCGACGGGCGACCCCAACTCTCTGTTGTATGGATTACTAGCTGCTGGTGCTACCCGCTTATCCCACTGGAACCCTAATTTTTTTCGGGATAATAAGTAAACTATGTTTTAATCCAGGGCGTCAGCTATAATCCAGTGAATAAAGGGGTTTGACCTTACAAACGGTCCGGTAGTTTTGAATTTTTGATATGTTGTCTAGGATGGTTAGTGAATATTTAAAATGCAAAATGCACAATTCCTTCTCACTCCGCGCCCGCCGCCATATTGAAAAAGCCGGCAATTTCTGCAGATTTTTGCGTATACCTTCGTTTCGGAGAATTTTAGCTAGAAAAGAGCTTAGACAATGTTGTAGTAAATTTACATTTTGAATTTTGTTTCAAAGACAGATAGTTACGGAGATATGCACATTTAAAAAAATGTAAATATCGCAATTTCCAACTCAAAAACAAACTTCTGGTTTATATCTTCGTTTAGGAGCATTTTAGCTAGTAAAAAGCTTAGGCAATGTCATAGAGAATTATATTTACTATAATTTACATTTCAAATTTTGTTTCTAGGACAGATAATTAAGAATATATCTTAGACAACATATCAAAAATTCAAAACTACCGGACAAGGTCACCCATAGTACTTTAGTCTCTATTCACCGAACTACTACTACCTTTATACCGAAATGTATTAAAATTGGTACAGCCGTTTGAGCATACAGAAGTAACAATAATATAAGTGTGGTGTCTCGCGACACGGCCGCTTGCACCCTTCATGACCAGCGGCTCGGCGAGGGGTTGAGCAAGAGAACTTCGTTCTATGGAAATGCACCCGTAGTAATAAAATACAGATGCTACAAAATAAATCCAAATAAAAAAATAAGTAATAAAGCGAATCTTCCAGAACTGCTGAGAAATAAAAGTTAAAGAGAGTAGGAGCCATAACGCACACTTGTTCCACTGGTTACTGGAAACTGTTCGGAGAATTCGTTTTTAAGCTGAACTTTGAACATCATATTTTCTTCGAACTGCCTCACTAAAATTCACGAATTTCTCTGGACATCAAATTCTCTTCAGGATACGCTAGAGAGCTTCGCGTGGTAAACGATCGAAAGCCAGCCTGTTCAAGGTCCACAAAGCCCATATATAGGGGACGCTTCTGTTCTAAGCTCTTATCCTGTATTTGTTTAACAACAATTATAACGTCTACAGTTCCCCTAGAAGGTTGAAAACCACACTGACTTTCCGGCAGTATCTCTTCTGCAACACGACTCAGACGAGCGTTGAGTATACGAGTATGTGCTAAGATTTTCCCAGCGGTAGATAGAAGGGAGATGCTTCTATATGAACTGCAGTCGGAGATCTGTCCATTTCCCTTATGGAGGTTATTAATTACAAGTCTCCTCCCACCTCAATCGAGTTCAAGGAGCGAACACGCTTAAGTGCAAAGTGTCAACTAAGGCCCGGATACATCAAGTTCAGAACCTCACCGCTAACACTCCATCGCTGGACTTTGGTCTCAGAGTCCATTACGAATTGCAAGGGTCATCTGCGCGTGATAAGATTAAAGTGAATGAACAGGTGCGCCTACTGTAACTTCACTCTCTCGTTCTCAACCTCCTGGAATCAATGGATCTTCCCTTAGTCACCTCATACGACACCCGCGGGAGGAGAAGGGGTGGTGAAATTGTAAGCCGACACCACACGGCAATGAGCGTTATGGGCAACATAATAGTTCTCAATGTGTGCGTTGTCACCTGTGCAGTCGTCAATCTCAATGTATAAAATGTAAACTTAAAAGTAACATAAATTATGGTTCCAGCAGCGTTATGTCTGGCCAACATTTTCTGTCTCACCACTTCGTCTCTGTCCGACAGCTGTCATTTGAGCATGGTCTCCAAGTCCTCCCCGACACTACACGTTTGGCGTTATTTTTTATTTCTTCAACAATACGAAGAAGGTTCGAAAGCAGTGTTGACATCTTACGGTTCTTTAGTAGGTTCCTTCTTTTCCTTGGTTACTTCGCTGAAGTGTGACGATGCACTTGACCTACCCTTCTTCTTAAAAGTAACGGCTTCCTTAAGAACTAAAGGCTTTTGTATCAGTGGCTGTGGTTCTGGTTTAGGACTTCCTATGTTATTAAACCAGCCGGCTACTTTTTAAATCGAGTCTAGATCTACGTCATTCAGATCCATATCACTGCTCGAGGTTGAAGAAATTATATGATCCTCTTCTGGGGTTTTCGAAGTAATCTGGTTTAATCAACTTGACCGGTTTCTGACCGCTTAAGTGTAAAGTGTCAACTAAGGCCCGGATACGTCAAGTTCAGAACCTTACCGCTAACATTCCATCGCTGGACTTTGGTCTCAGAGTCCATTACGAATTGCAAGGGTTATCTGCGCGTGATAAGATTAAAGTGAATGAACAGGTGCGCCTACTGTAACTCCACTCTCTCGTTCTCAACCTCCTGGAATCAATGGATCTTCCCTTAGTCACCTCATACGAAACCCGCGGGAGGAGAAGGGGTGGTGAAATTGTAAGCCGACACCACACGGCAATGAGCGTTATGGGCAACATTATAGTTCTCAATGTGTGCGTTGTCACCTGTGCAGTCGTCAATCTCAATGTATAAATTGTAAACTTAAAAGTAACATAAATTATGGTTCCAGCAGCGTTATGTCTGGCAAACATTTTCTGTCTCACCACTTCGTCTCTGTCCGACAGCTGTCATTTGAGCATGGTCTCCAAGTCCTCCCCGACACTACACGTTTGGCGTTATTTTTTATTTCTTCAACAATACGAAGAAGGTTCGAAAGCAGTGTTGACATCTTTCGGTTCTTTAGTAGGTTCCTTCTTTTCCTTGGTTACTTCGCTGAAGTGTGACGATGCACTTGACCTACCCTTCTTCTTAAAAGTAACGGCTTCCTTAAGAACTAAAGGCTTTTGTTTCAGTGGCTGTGGTTCTGGTTTAGGACTTCCTATGTTATTAAACCAGCCGGCTACTTTTGAAATCGAGTCTAGATCTACGTCATTCAGATCCATTTCACTGCTCGAGGTTGAAGAAATTATATGATCCTCTTCTGGGGTTTTCGATGTAATCTGGTTTAATCAATTTGACCGGTTTCTGACCGCTTAAGTGCAAAGTGTCAACTAAGGCCCGGATACGTCAAGTTCAGAACCTCACCGCTAACACTCCATCGCTGGACTTTGGTCTCAGAGTCCATTACGAATTGCAAGGGTCATCTGCGCGTGATAAGATTAAAGTGAATGAACGGGTGCGCCTACTGTAACTTCACTCTCTCGTTCTCAACCTCCTGGAATCAATGGATCTTCCCTTAGTCACCTCATACGACACCCGCGGGAGGAGAAGGGTTGGTGAAATTGTAAGCCGACACCACACGGCAATGAGCGTTATGGGCAACATTATAGTTCTCAATGTGTGCGTTGTCACCTGTGCACTCTGTGCAGTCGTCAATCTCAATGTATAAAATGTAAACTTAAAAGTAACATAAATTATGGTTCCAGCAGCGTTATGTGTGGCCAACATTTTCTGTCTCACCACTTCGTCTCTGTCCGACAGCTGTCATTTGAGCATGGTCTCCAAGTCCTCCCCGACATTACACGTTTGGCGTTATTTTTTATTTCTTCAACAATACGAAGAAGGTTCGAAAGCAGTGTTGACATCTTTCGGTTCTTTAGTAGGTTCCTTCTTTTCCTTGGTTACTTCGCTGAAGTGTGACGATGCAATTGACCTACCCTTCTTCTTAAAAGTAACGGCTTCCTTAAGAACTAAAGGCTTTTGTATCAGTGGCTGTGGTTCTGGTTTAGGACTTCCTATGTTATTAAACCAGCCGGCTACTTTTGAAATCGAGTGTAGATCTACGTCATTCAGATCCATTTCACTGCTCGAGGTTGAAGAAATTATATGATCCTCTTCTGGGGTTTTCCAAGTAATCTGGTTTAATCAATTTGACCCGTTTCTCTGGGGTTTTCGAAGTAATCTGGTTAATTCAATTTGACCGGTTTCTCTTTAACAGCTGAAGGTATAATTATGGCGCCCATCTTAAGAAGAATAGCAATAGCAAATTTTATTGACGTTTTTATGGAGTGAATTGTTACGCTATGATAGTGGACTTAATTTTTTCTTGGATTTCCTTTATTTCCTTTCCTTTATCTTTGGTTTTGCTAGCAGAAAACATATCATTAGTTTGCGATGCATCAATTGTATGTTTTGAAATTTCATCCTTTATTTCCTTTCCTTCAACAGTGAGTTTGATAGGGGAAACATATCTTTAGTTTTCAATGTATCAATTGTTTTTTTGGAATTTCATCTTTTATTCCCTTTTCATCAACAGTGAGCTAGATAGGAAAAAAACATATCTTTAGTTTCCGACGTATCAATTGTACGTTTCGGAAGTCCATCCTTTATTGCTTTCCTTCAACTGTAAGTTTGCTGGGAATCTTTAGTTTCCGATGTATTAACTGTATTTCCTTTCTTTCAACTGTGAGTTTGCTAGGAAGAAACATAATCTTTAGTTTCCGATGTATCAATTGTATGCTTCGGAAGTCCGTCCTTTATTTCCTTTCCTTCAACTGTGAGTTTGCTAGGAGCAAACATATCTTTAGTTCCCCATTTATCAATTGTACGTTTTGAAGTCTATTACTAAGTAAATTAGGCTTCAATTGTGTATGATTGTTAAGTTACACGGTATTTTCTTTCCCATTGGGATACCTGTTTGCCCAATTTGATTTCGTTTCACTGCTCGAGGTTGAATAAATGATATGGTCCTCTTCTGGGGTTTTCGAAGTAATCTGGTTTATGAATTTGACTGGTTTCTCTTCAACCGCTGAAGATATGGCGCCCATCTTAAGAAAAATAGCTAAATTTTTTTGCCGTTTTTTATGGAGTGAATTGTCATTAGATGACGCTATGATAGTGGACTTAATTTTCTCTTGGATTTCCTTTATTTTCTTTCCTTTATCTGTGGTTTTGCTAGCAGAAAACATATCATTAGTTTGCGAAATATCAATTGTATGTTTTGAAATTTCATCCTTTATTTCCTTTCCTTCAACAGTGAGTTTGATAGGGGAAAACATGTCTTTAGTTTTCAATGTATCAATTGTTTTTTTGGAATTTCATCTTTTATTCTCTTTTCATCAACAGTGAGCTAGATAGGAAAAAAACATATCTACAGTTTCCGATTTTTCAATTGTACGTTACGGAAGTCCGTCCTTTATTTCCTTTCCTTCAACTGTGAGTTTGCTAGGAAGAAACATATCTTTAGTTTCCGATGTAGCACTTGTATGCTGCGGAAGTCCGTCCTTTATTTCCTTTCCTTGAACTGTAAGTTTGCTAGAACCAAACGTATCTTTAGTTTCCCATTTATCAATTGTACGTTTTGGAAGTCCATTACTAAGTAAATTAGGCTTCAATTGTGTGTGGTTGTTAGGTTACACGGTATTTACTTTTCCATTGGGAGACCTGTTTGCCCAATTTGATTTCGTTTCGTTTCGACTTTCAAACATATTACTGGAACTCTTTGTTCCATTGGTATACTGTGGAACATTTACTTGCATTTTGGTATAGCTGCTACCACCATTCAACTGTCTGCACTGGGACGTATTCCCCTGTAGAAGGATTTGCTAATACTAGTTTCTTCAGTGGTTCTGTTGTAATGATGATGATGTCCTCTTCATCGGGTCCAATGACAGCGACTTCAAGTAGTAAGACTCCTACGACGATGGACGCGGATATGACTCGCAAAACCCAGTTTGTTGGTAAATATCCGGTCACAGCGCGCGCAGTGGAGCTCACCACGGTCATTGTAGGAGTAAGCTTATGATAGCTTCGGGCGCGCCTTGCGCTTTTGACGTTTAATATCCAGCGCCTGGAGACGAGTTCCTTAAAACTCTGTTGCAATACAGAGTTATTGGCCAGTATGGTCCACTGCGTCCTACATATCATTAACCATTTGCAGCATTGCTGAGATGCCTGCCAGGTCCGAACCCTTGTTGTTCGTCACAGAGCACCCCAACTATGCTGAGAAGTACTTCAAACTCCTCATCAGGAGTATCCCGGCGGACAGGCGGAGGTCTGCGGTTTCATAATGTGTACGGAACCCTCGTTGCGCGAGTCCGACTCGACACATTGATCCATTGAAATTTAATAGATTATGTTGTTTGTTTCAGTTCAAAAAGTGTAATAACGAAAACCCGACGGAGTGTGACGAGAATGGTTTATCTGTGGAATGTTACCTCGCGGCCCCATCGTCAAGTGGAACGAGTTTTTGGGTGAGTAAAATAATAATTTTCTCAAGCATCGTCGGGAATGTTGACTTTATTGATAATGTAATGAATCTGAACGCAAAGTGCATGTCCCACAATTTTCATATATTTTTTTGTTTTTTTATTCCGTTACCGTTTTAGTAGGTTATATGGAAATGTTATCGGAATGGAACGAATATTAAGACAAGTTTTTATCCAAAAGAGCTCGTGATGCGTATTAAATAGGTACATAAAATACCCAAAATTTAAAAAAAGTGGGGTGTACAACAAAAAATCCCCAAAGCGACATCGGCTTAAGATTACATTTAGATACTATTGTAATATTATCGCAAGCTGAAGTGGCAATGGGTGGGGCACGTAGGTCGAAAACCGATAGCCGTTGGGGCAGAAAGGTTCTTGAGTGGAGACCATGCGCAGGTGGTCGGACGACCTGGTTAGAGATGCGGGGACTCGCTGGATGCTATGAAGTCTATTGAGGAGGTCTGCGTCCAGCAGTGGACGTCCTACGGCTGAAATGATGATGATGATGAGGAGCTAACCCATTTGCTTGTTTCAGTCCGAGTCTGGGCAAAGTCGGTTGTCCACCACGGAGTCAGATGAGCATGAGCCGTTGACCACAATGACGGAGCTGGACAGCGATTACAGCTCCTACGGGAATGTGAGTAAACTTCTTCTTATTAGACTGTCTTTAAAATGTTCTACGATGCGAAGCGTGAGACGATTCACGAAGGCTGCGTGGCCTCTGTGTGAAATGGACCAAGGATTCCTCAATGCGGCTCCACGTTACTCGCCGGATTAAGTTAACTTTCCACCTGGTATGTATGGCACACAGACCATAAGAATACTATAGACTGGGTATTGGGCGGGGCACGCGTAACCGAGCTTAGGCCCAAATACCCAAAGATATGTCAACGTGATGTCAACAGTCACTTAGTTACCGTACGAACGTGCTTGAGTAATTATGTGCAAAAAAATTAGAAATATGCCGAATTGTGGCATTATAATCGTCACAGGCGAGATCTGCATACTCAAAAAGATACCTGATACCGTTTAATTTCACTGGAAAGTAATAAAATTCAGTATTTTGTAATATTTCGTAATATATTGCAGTGCATTATGACAATTATACATTACTAGCTTGACATGGCAACTATTCACGCAACATCTTTAGGAGCACGCAATGTATACGTCCGTCTGACAATTTAGTGCGGGGGAACAAGTCTAAACCATAAATTGTCGATATTCTGTATGGAGGTTTTAATGTGAGCCGCTCGTGTTTCATACTAACTTGTCCAGTTTAATTATATAATTTACACTTTATCACCTTGTTTTTTAGGGTTCCATACCTCTATCGGAAAAAACGGAAATCTTATGGGATCACTTTGTTTTCCGTCCGTCCGTCTGTCTGTCTGTCTGTCTGTCAAGACCCTTTATCTCGAGAACGCGTGGAGGTATCGAGTTGAAATTAACACTATTTGTATATATACTCAGGTCTAGGGTCCCTTAAAGCTGTGAAAAAAAAATCAAGCTTCTACGTTAACGTGAAAAAAAGGTACAGCCGTTTATGTCGCCAAAAACGCACATTTCGTCACTCAAGGGAATCAAAGTGATAGAGTACTTCCCGATGACCTAGACTTATGAAATTTGGCAAGTACTACAAATACTTATAAAAATCTGAAATCGCCACATACTTACTACAAATACTAATAAAAATCTTAGAATACATAGTCCTTTTCAAACATCAAGTCCACCTTTTGTACGATACGTTTTCTTTTGTGCAATAAAGATTAATTAAATAAATAAATAGGTATAGTACGGCTCTTCCCAGGTGAATTTTTCGCTTCGAGCCCTAATCTTTCAAACAAAGGCCATTGTCTCTATTATCGCAAAGCCGAAAGCTCAAGTTTGCCACGCGCCACTATAACATTCATATTAAAAACAAACGTTATCGTCATAGTATTAAGGTTCGAGGACGTCATCTCGACTGATATTAGAATAGAGGTCAAATCAGGTTTCTTTGTTTTTCAGAGATGTTCGAAATTTGAATGTCTAATATTATCGAAATGGATGTTATTATTAATAACATTTTTTTTTACTGATAAGACATTTGTTCTAACAAAACAGTCTATTTTTATAATAGATATAGCATAGTAGTTATAGATTTGCCACAGAGCGACCAGGCGTAAGAGAAAGACATATAATGACGTCAAAATGTGGGGTTGCCATGGTCGCAAAAAAACCCCCATAAAAAGTGGTTAGAGAGAAGCGTTTCAAGTACTCGAGAATTCACAACTTTTTCTTTTTTACTCATTTTCCGATAACATCAAATAAAGGATAAAAAAATTATGTATTCCCTATTTTATATTTTTGAAAATATTCCAATTAACGATTAAAAATCTATTTATTACTCATTTTAAAAGACCATAGGCGAAAGGTAATTGGTCACAGCGCAGTAAATCATACAGTCGGACTATTACTTAGGCGGATCTTGTATGAAAATTGTAGGTACCGCTGTTCTTTTATAGGCTACGACTGTCAATTTTCCACAAGGTGTCGTCATTTAAGTGCTGATTGATTTGAGTTTTAGACGACGCTGCTTTCACCTTTATATTTAGTATATTCAAAAGTAGTCCGTATAATCAAATAAAAATAATATACTTACTTGGGTTCTCTGATAATAAAAATAATGAAATTAGTTTAAACTTTAAATAATATGTATTTACAACAATTGTTTCTAAACAAAATGTTTGATTTGCTCTTGAATACTGTAGAATTTTTCTGGCCAGTACTAAAAAAATAGGGTGAAACTTCTTCTTTCTTCTTGTTCTTCTATTCTTCTCAAGATAATTTTAATCCATCGTGACAGTCCACGTCCATGGACGCACCGCCTTATTGGGACATTCTGTAACAAAGCAAAATTGTAAACGACATAAGTAGATAGGATATCACCAATACTAGTTGCGAAAATCTAATTTTTCTCAGGCCTTGCTAGTAATTTTTTACACGGTTCTTTCTCTGTCGGAATCGGAGAACTGAAAATATCAATTTGCTATGGATTCCCCAAATATGGGGGTAATATTTATTTTATATCTAGGCATCCCCAAATTGGATTATAAACCGACTGATTTATTTAGACGTCTATGTTAGCTGGCTTCTATCGTAGATTTATGCTACGCAATTTGACCGATTTGCAATATTTACATGTCAAAATGCTCCAGAGTTATTTTGAAAATAATTTACAGATTTTTCCTACTTTATCAAGTTTTTTCATGATATAACTAATGATTTAACTTTGTAACTTGGTTCTTGTGTGATTTGAGAAAGAAATAGGTGATCAAAACACATAAAAACTTGTACTTACGCATGAAACGTAAAATCCGCTTATTTTCGTTAACTGTTGCTTTTCCAACCAAACACTGAACACCCCACCCTTTTTAAGGCTACACACAAACACTCCACATCCGTTAATATGTAAATTATCTGGTAATAATAATTATTTAATACACAAAATCTTCTATTTCTATACCGCTTTTGATACTGCCTGATTGTTTTGCTTCGAATTTGAAGTGTGCCAATAACCCGACCATGAAAAAATGCTCGGTCGCTGATAAAGACAAAACATGGCACTCTTTTCTATTTCTTCTTTTAGGAATCGCAATAAGGCTATCTTTATCTATCAAAGCGTGTCAGACCCTTGATTTTTTTAGTGGTCATAATGTGCGGTTCTTGAACGCATCATAGAGGGTTTATGATATTTGGATAGATAAAATAGTAAATATATATTTATGTTTGCTCCGTAGTTTCTGAGGTGCGAAGCGTATTGGAGGAAGCTCGTGGCCTCTAGAAGAAGACGGCTAATAATTTCACTAGCCTTACTCTTCATACACAGACTACGCAACAAATTGAACAAACGTCTGTTATCATCAACGCCAAAGACCTCGGTTAGTGATAGTGTCCATAATAAATGTGTGCCCTAGTGGGCAAAATTGAGTGGGCTAGTGCCCATTTAAATAGGCGTATTTTCATTCTCTTATGACGATCTCAATCGATTCTATTTTTTATTGGGATCAAATGTCTATATGGGACTAGGGTTACCATACGTCCGGATTTGTCCGGACATGTCCGGACTTTTCGACTCTTGTCCGGACTTTGTCCGGCCCTTTAATTTGTCCGGCTTTTTTCAAATAAGTTGGAATAATGAGTAATAAAACCGCCCGGCTGGCCCGCACCCCGCACCTACCCCCTCGCAAATCTCGTAATGCGAGCGTCTACCTACTACCATGCCTACCTATTTTGGTGTCTACTAAAAAGTCCGGACTTTTTTCGATTCGTCCGGCTTTTTGCCAGGACTTTTCAAATTCCTAAATGGTAACCCTATATGGGACTAACTACACTTAGACTGCTCTAAAAGTCAGAAATGACAGTCAAAGTTCAACATTCCTACAAAGCGCTAAAACGCTACACTGTGACGTCATTCATCAGTGGGTTGGGTATCAATATTTGTATGGAGACAATAAATCATTTGCCGTGATAAAGTGTGTTTAAGTTCATGGCTGTCATACAATTATTGTTTTGTTTTATCATGACGATTCTGATAACAATTTCAATGGATTAAATTAAAAAAAAAAACAAAAAAATTGCGTAGGTATCTTTGAAGTCACATATTAAAAAAAAACTTTTTTTTTAAATTGTTTCATGACTAAGGAGCACGTTATATTCATTTTCTCAAAAATTGCATGTAATGTTGCCTTACCATCGCTAGATAGACTACAGTAAGTGGAACATACCGAAGACTTTTTAGAAGTGTCCAGTAAACAGCGAGATTTTAAATTTGGAATCAATATTTGTCCAGTAAGTAAGTATGTAATTCCTATTACGTATCAAGATATTTGAATATCGAAACACGATTTACATCGTCACCGACCTATAAAAAAACTAAGGATGTGAAGGCGATGAGGTCGTATATAAATGTAAAAAGGATGCATTCCACAAATTGTTTTAATTATAAGTACAGTGCGAGAGCAAATTGTAGAAATTAAAAAGTGGCGTCCCTTTTTCATAGATTAAATAGAAAGAGACGACATTGCAGTATACACTTGCAATTTACACTAAGAGAAAATGTAAAATAAAAAGAGGTTAGTACTATTGGCAGTATAAACGTAACTCAAGATGCAAATAAAAAAAAAAAAAAGTAATAGCGACAAGGTTTAGTGCGGAAGTTTGTATGCAGCGTTTAGTTCATAATTGTGCTGTGTAAAATGACAATGATATTTCGGAATTCCTTCCTTTTTTGTGTCGATTAGAAAAAACCTCGGAGTTAAAATTGAAGGTAAGCTTTATGATATGAAAATTAGTTAGAAAATACAACAATGTATAACAATAATTAAATTTTATCTTTAAGACTTAGATTTGTAAGACAGTGCAAATAATTAAACGCAGTATTTATAAAAAAAGAAATTAAGGCGGGATTTAAATTAAAAGACAACAATTTCAAATTTGTTTGTGTGATCTATTACAATAATTTAGCAAAAATGAGTTCAGACGAGTCTGATTCCGAATAGACGGCACTCCTCCATACTTAAAAGCGGAGGCAGTTAGCTAAAATAATTTACTTCCGACTAAATCCAAGGAGATATAAAAAAAGGCTTATTATTTTCGCGGCGACAGAAAAATTAAAGAGCAGCAAACTATTTGCAACTAAAATAATAACTTGTCAGCGATTAAATATTTTGGCAATCATTTATATTAAATGAGCTTTAAACTAAGGATATTTTAAAATTCAAATAATGGCAGCTACTTTAAGGTAGCAGAAATAATAAACAAGATTACTGAAATCATAGGTGAGGTACTATAAATAATGACTTGGCGACTAATATTAGCAGAAGGATAACAAACTTTATATTAGTGGCAACTACAGGTCTCCATCTAAAAAAGCATTTTGGGCTTTGATTTGCTGGCAGCTTAAATATTAAAATGGGTACTATATAAAAGTAATGGGGAGTTATTTTTTTAGTTTTCGAAACCATAATTTAATGAAAACGGCGATAAGCGTTTTTTAGGTAAAAATGTTTTGCCCATACAAAACACGCTTATTTTAGTCCGAATCTAGCTAAAACACGCTACGCTAAAATAAGCATTGCATTATCATATGTCAACCCCGATTCCACGTGGTCTTGTCTGCCCTACCCCTAGAGTGTATATAAAAAGCCGGAGGCGCGGAGGGAGAGCAGCCCTCGCCCGCCGTGACAAAGCTCGGGAGCCGTGCGGAGCGGAGCGGCCGAGGCTGGTCGCCGAAGGCGACCAACAAGCCGAAGCTGCGGAACGGAGTACGGGCGACCGTGCTTTGCCACGCAAGGGCGGAAGGGCTGCACTTCCCGCAGCGCCGGAGCTAAGGCAGAGTCTGACACAATATCCAAAAAAATATTGTCGGTTTTAGGAGTCCATATCTCGGTAATTATTAAGTTTAGAAAAAAGTTGTCCATACAAAACACGTTTATTTTAACGTATTCTATACGATAGAATCATAAAAAATAGGTGTCAATATGACATCACACCTGACGAAAAATTGACCAAAATCAGAGCCACTAAATAAAACTATAGACCAAAATTATTATTTATACATGCAATTTTCAACTTTGATTAAAGCTCTTAAATTGTCGCACAAGTATTTTTTTTATGACCTTGATTTATTTTATAATATGTAATCTCCATTGAACAATTAGAGTAGGCCATTTTCAACTTTTTATCCGCTGTCATGTTTCCGCTTAATTAGTTAATTCAGTCGCCAAAACAATAACTCGATGCTAGTTTATATTGAAACAAAGCCGAAAATTGATTACTTAGCTGCTACTTTTTACTTTAATAGTCTCCGCAATTAGTCGCCAACTTATTATTTTTGCTATCCCCTTTAATTTTTTATAAATCCCTAAATCTGATTAATTTGTCGCCGCGTTAAATACATGCCATAAAAAAATACAAGAGATTCATTAAATGGAAAGAAGAAAATCAAGTTAATAGTTGGTCAGATAATGTGTGATAAGGTCTGAATATTTCAACAATCTTTCTGAGACAATCGGATGGCTACAAAGGAAAGAAATCACAAATATTCAGCAGCAAAATATAGAAAAGTTCTTAAATCAAGCTCTAGATGATAAACAGTTTGGCGATGAAGGTAAATAAATGCTCCCACTATTTGATAACGATATAACTATATCTTTTATCCAAGTATAAAGTCATAATTATTTTTGTTATAGTTTGTTATCGTGGGAGTTAATGGTGCCTGCGACGACGAATATCACAATGTGTAATAATAAAAATGGGATATAACAAAAATATTCATTGGAAAATGGCCGAATATGAATGTCACCTATAAAATATAATTTTTATCTAATTTTCTTGTTTAATTTTTGAGAAAAGCACTATACTTGCTTCGACCGTAAGAGCCATCCTGGCCTCGTATTATATCCGGACCTCGCCTACGGCTCGGTCCGTCTAATTCCTACTCGGCCAGTATGGCTTACTTACTGGTCTCTGCCGTAATGTACTAATACCTACAGTATGTTGTATAATTCAACATCAATCAACACTCCTATTCCAAACAATCCAGAACAAACTTCCGTTCCTTAATAGCGCATGCTATGGCTCTAAAATCGAATGATAGTCGATTCCAAAGATCATTGTTACCGATATAATAAACCGCCCTACTGCCGTGAAACAATAAGAGGTCGTATCTTTATACGAATGTCATAGTAAGATACGTCCTTTTACCGTAGCAGGCAGCCTACATGGCTACTACAGACTCTAAAATAAATAGGCTTGGTCTGGGACGTATTTTGAAATTTGGCACCCAGGCCCAATGATAAGTTTCATCGCCCAAAAGTCAAGGAAATAATAAACTTTTTTTATTGTATACCTAATTGATAATGGATAGTTGTGTCTATCAAGTGTAAGATATAGCAAGTGTAAGGGTTGGTCAAAGGAAAAAAAAACATTATTGGCCTATGCCGCCCCTGTCGGTTTGGCGCCCCGTGCCATGGCCCGGATGGCCCTAGGGTAAATAGTATTTACCCTAGGGCCATCCGGAAATACGTCCCTGGGCTTGGTAAAATTTTTGGAAGACCCTTAAGTTATATTTTATGTCGATAGTCATCGCTGTAGGGATTACGAACCAGGTCACAAATTTTTCTTTACCACGGTTTTTCCGAGACGTTTATTTTCTTATTGAAAATTTGACAGTTCTCAATAATAGTAGCAGGAGGTAGCCTTCGAAACTTAATTTAGGGGCTCGCATTTGACGCGTCTTTTCTCTAATAGTAGAGGTAGTTGCTATCTTTATTATATTTTACTAAATAGGGTGTGTGGCGATGGATATAACAACGTTTTACAGTGAAACTTGGATAAGTGGGACCTGGATAAGTGAGAAACCTCCATAGCTGGAACTCGTGCTGCTGTCCCGACACTTTACCACTGAATTACCTCTGTTAGTGGGACAAAACAGACCTCTATAACTGGGATTAGTTTTTTCGATTTTGTCTTCATAATTACCTCCATAACTGAGACAGCGGGCGTATTTTACCTCTATTATTGAGACTACATTTTAAGTTAAACTTTTAATAAATGGTTATCTTTGAAATTAAAGATTTTGACCTCTATAACTGCGATAACGTACATCCATTACCTCTCTAACTGGGAGTTCATTTTATTTCAAAACGCGAGAGAGTAAAAACACTATTTGTTTTGCACACCAATTTTGAAATGTCAACAAATTGTAACCAACATTATACCTAAGATTAAATTTATATTAATTAAATAAGTAATAATATTTTAATAGCGGACCCCTAAAAAAGGACAATACAAAATGTCAGATTTATTTAATTGACGCATTCTGTTGTATTTTCGTACTGTTTATAAAAAAGTGTTAATAATCTTTGATTATAAGGTACCTTTTTATTACTGCCAACTATTATAATTATTTTCATTTATAATTACTTATTATGAAATACACCACCTAACTATTTTATTTAATAATCGCACCTCTATAACTGAAATATCCTCTTTTTTACCTCTATTAATGGAACCCTATGTAAATGGGACAGACATTAATCTATACCTGTATATCTGAGACACTGGGTAAGTGGAATACCTCTTTAAGTGAGACAAATTTGCTGGTCCCTTCAAGTCCCAGTTATCCAGTTTTCACTGTATATAAAATCACTAGATATAATAACAATTGATAGGTATACTGTTTTATTTCATATAACAACAATAAATTAGAATACAATAACATACACAAAGTGGACAACAAATATTAGAAAAAATAAAATAAAATAACATCGTATGTGTATGCCACGAAAAGGTCACACCTCAGCATAAATTCTGGCCCGGGAACCAGCGCTGGTCTTCCGGTGAAGTGAAACCTATCGGTGACGCCACGGTGAACCGCACACACACGGCTGCACTCTTAGACTGAACGCAGCGTAAGCGCTTGTCAATGCCAAGACAATGACATTGACAAGCGACAGTGCTGTCAATGTCACTGCAGTTAGTATAAAATACATTTTATATGACGTTTATATTCACAGTGTAACCTAACACTCCTCCTCGCTTCGCTCGTCGTCTATGTAGTACGTCGTACGCTGACCGTGACTAGTAGTTTTACTTTTTTTTGTTTGAGCAGTTTGAGTGTATTGAGCCTTTAAACGATCACTATACCATATGATATTATGCCATATGAGATTATAACTTATGTTATTATATTATTCCGACGACGACGCGTTTGGCTCGGTTTGTAGACACCTGCCTACTGAGCTGGCGGTCCCAGGTTCGAATCCCGGCCAGGGCAAATATTTGTGTGATGAACTCGAATATTTGTGCTATAAGTACGTATATCGTCGTCTAGTGCCCATAACACAAGCCTTCTTGAGCTTAATTTGGGACTAGATCGATTTGTGTGAGGTTGTCCGATATTTATTGAATACTTATTTATTTAAATATTATACCTTACTGAATGTCATTATTTTGTGCAGTCGTCTGTGGAGCCTTTGATTCCACTACCCCGGCGGCTACCGGTGCCCGACGTACAGGAGGTCGCAGTTCTCTCACCACCGATGTTGGTAAGTATGAGTGTTAGTATAAATAAATAGCTAGCAAGGGCCTAATTAAATATGTAGCAACCGCATACTAGTGTTAAATTAAGTAAACGTGAGAAACTTCATCCTGTACTCGATTGAAGTTATTCTATGTTGATTTTTACTTATTGAACCTCTTAGAGACTATACATCTCTAAGAAACAGCTTAGTGTAGTATGACACTCAGAGACTTTATACATCTCTGAGGAAATTTAATAATTTTAAAATATTTTATTGCATGTTATGACGCCTAGAGACTATATACATCTCTAAGAAATTTAGGTTTAATAATTATTTTCTATTGTAAATTATTCACGTTGACGCCTAGAGACCTTATACATCTCTGTGGAATTAAATTAATTAAGTAAGTATATTTTATTGCATGTTGTGATACCCAGAGACTTTATACATCTCTGGGTATATTTAATATTATAAATTTATCGTTAAAATTCTATTTGAATGTTCCTATTTAACATTGATTTGGAGTATGTATACATCTCCTTTACGTGTACCAGTGTAATTAGTTATAAACACAAATGTAATCATTGTAATTATTTTAAGTATTATTTACGAAAAAATTACTTACTGTTGAGTTTCTTTCGGCTTTCTTCTCAACAGCGGTCTCTTCTTGCGAAATGCCGGTAGATTCACAATCTGACTTGTAAAAGTGCCCCTGTGGCCTACTTACTGAATAAATTATTTCATTTCATTTCATTTCATTTCATTTCATTTCATTTAATTTAATTTCATTTCATTTCATTTCATTTCAAATATATCGATCGATTTGTGTAAGGTCATCCCATATAAAAAAAAAATATTGTACGTATTGTTGTACGCCCTTCCCGCACCAATAATGTCTCTGTTTGATCTTGTAGTTGACTGGTAGAGAATGCCTCATGGCATTAAGACCGCCATTTGTACTTTTACTGCTGTATTTTGTGCAATAAAGTTTAAATAAATAATTAGGGACAATCTTACACAAATCGACCTAGTCCCAAACTAAGCAATGCTTGTACTATGGGTACTAGACGACGATATACATAATATATAAATACATAAATATAGATAACATCCATGACCCAGGCACAAATATTTGCCCTGGCCGGGATTCGCACCCAGGACCGCCGGCTCAGTAGGCAAGTGCTTACAAACTGAGCCAGCCGCGTTGTCAAAAGTATGTAATTATAATATATTTATAGGGCGACTTCAAATTTATTATACAAAACATGTACAAAACACTTGATTATGGCTCAGATAATACTCGTAATAATATATTAAGTTAAGTCAAATTAGCCAGCTTTCCTTACTTACTAAGCTGGCTCGTTGACCCTGAGGATCTTGGCCTCCGATACGAGGGAACGCCACTTTTCCCTGTTCTGCTACTTCACGCCAGCCGGGTAATCCGGGGGCTGATAGGCTTCGAGGGCCACGTCACTTCGCTAGCTTTAAGAGGCCTTATTCCTTTTAAAATGCTGATTGTTTAGACATTTTTCTCTATGATCAAACATGTTTCTTAACATACTATTGATGTTACTTTCTAGAACAGGGCTATTGGGATTTATTGGTATATATTTGAAACCTACAGTTTGAATTTTTCATTGATAATTTTTGTTTCAAAAACTACTCGAAATTGACAAAATTCACGCGGAAAATTGGTTTTTTTAACTTATTTTCGACTGTACGCAATGAAAGCGTGAAATAACTATGTTACTTCCTAGAACTCGGGGAAAAGTATTATACACTTCAAAAAGTTGGTTGAAATTATCAATACATTTGTCATAATATGAAAAAAATAATTTTTAAAAGGAATAAGGCCTCTTAACAATCAGCCATTTTCTGACAAAACAAATAATTAAAGTACAATGTCTGATTATCTAATGGTTACCCGAAATTCAATAGTTAACTGTCATATCTGTCATTCGTTGTTATTTACATGAGTCAGTCTAAGTTTACGAGAAATTAATTGAAATAATTCCTAAGTACCTAATCAGAATCACTGTACTTTGCAATGTAAAATAAAAAGATAACATATCTCTCTGAATGTTAGTGGAGAGGTAAACACGAGTCATTTATTTTGAAATCTAAATCTCACTGAATACAGTTCTAGTAGCATTTTATATATCACTCATTGAATGAGGCTCTCATGATGACCAGCTTGTGTCTTGTTTAATTTTTTTAATTTAGTTTATTATACTTAATAGCATCATTGTTCCCAACAGAATCCGGGTAGTGCACGGTCATCACCTGGACGGCGGCTCCCAGTCCTACCTACAACACGCAGCACGCCACATATCTACGTAAACATAGATCCCTTCGTAAGTGCAATCGAATACTCTCGAAAACTATGATTTGTCTCAAGATGATGATGGGTATCCTGTTATTCCTCTTCAGGGACATAGGACTCTTAGAAGGGTCCACTGTTGTGTATCCTGCGCTGTCTCGAGTCTCTTCTAGTCGAGGCCAGGTTGTCTCAGGAACGATCCAAAAATTATCAGGCTCGTATTTTGTATGTTACCAAACAACTTTATTCACTCACGTGAAATTGTCAGGAATGGCCCGACATGTCAAGAGTGCGCGATGTTTATGGATGATAAAAGTGACGTTGGAGTGCCCGACGGACGGGTTGAAAGTCTCTGCATTGGTCCACGATACTGACATTTTGGGCGATCACATTCAAGTACTAGCACGCAACAAAAAAATGAACTATTCCGGTCAGCGGTCGGTGACGAACTAAACGATGGGCGATTGTGTGAACACCACAGGCTACGCCACGATTCCTTTGAAGTGTGCCCAAAAAACCGACAACATCCCGATTGCGCGCCACGATTGACAATTGTCCGCCACTATTTATTTATTTATTATTAAAATAATCACACAGTATTACAGTTTGACACTAAGGCACTGTGAAATTCATAATAACAAACAAAACAAGACACTAGTATAGTACAACAGATAAAACATTAACATTACAAATAATTAACTAAAGAAGGGCGGTCATCCATCACCTCACAGAACCTCATACATTCATCACATATTATCATCCAGCTACATGCAAAAACATCACAGTCAGGTGCTGATGCGAGGAGCTCGTTCAGGTATCGTAATACTATAATACCATTGTACACAATGGCGATGGCCTGAAGTGAGCCAGAATACGCCATTGTGTACTGGCGACTTAAGCATGCAAGCACCCCGTCCCCGCGCTATCGGTGCGCGCTATCAAGGCCATCAGGGGCCTTACCACGATCTTTTAATGCAACTCACTTTAGACCCTAAACTGAACTGTATCACCGTTTCATTCCACGACGTATTTACGAATCAGTTCAGATGCAGTTCAGTAAGAGCGAGTCAACTATTCTTTCACTCATTTCAAGTGCTTTTCGTACCACGATGTGTCACTTGAGACGAAACTAAATCGCACGAGTATCAAATTTCGCGACTCGTAAAAAGTTCTTCATTGAAAGTATCGTTGGATAGTTTTGTGAAGAAATCTATTAGTTACTAGCTTTTACCCGGAGAGCGTTGGTCAAAATCTATATCAGTGACAAAGTTGCTGCGCAACAGTATGGATAGCATTCCCTGATGAAGGGCTCCAATAGTTCGGAACATGTCGGGCCATTCCAACTTCACAGCAAAATAATGAGATGTGTCTCACGAAAGTTTTAAGGGATGGTTTATTCTTCCAACAGAACTATGGCTTTGGAGGAAGTGTTCCCGTCCACAGGCGCCTCCCGGCTCCGGCATATAGACCCCACAAACCGGCTGTTGCAAGCAATGATCAAGTAAGTACAGCCAGGAATAAATAGTCTAGAACAGGGGTTGCCAAACTGCGGTCCAGTACGGCGCGGGTCCAGCTCGGCTGGTGACGATATTCTTCTGCCTAGGCCTGACTTTACTCATATTGTTTTTTACTAGCCACACGTCACGGTATTGCTATGGAAACTAATTCCTTTCAGATTCACGTAGGACGAGTTGGGGATGTAGTAGATAGGAATGTGGAGGACATGAGAATATAAAGACGTCTTCTTCTTCAATTTAAAAGCTGCGCTCTTCTCGGTGTAGCAATCGCCGTGTCTTTCTTGGCCTTTCTCTTTCACTTCTAGGTAAGACATGACTTTAACCCTTTTTGCTCAAAGTAATTTTGTCTTGGCCTTCGTTTACCTCGCTTTCCCTCGACTTTTCCTTCTATGATGATGATCAGACGCCCTCCGCCCGAGAGACGTCAATGTGAATTATTTAAATGATAAAGAGATTGTGCACGAAGTGAACCAGAATGAAAAAATCTGCGGGGTTGAGCTGTGCCGTGTAGTATGGGCGTGCTTTTTAATCAAATGAATATAATACTAAAGTCACGTTTTGTTCCACGTCGTGATGTGTGGCTAGTGAGAATACTACCCTCGTCTTTAAAAGAGACCGCGGAACTTGTATTGGGAGGAAGACTCCCGGCCAAGAACATTCGAATGTTCGAATACATCGTCACACTCTTCGTCGTGTGTTTTTGTGTTGGAGTTTACAAGAAAAGCCGTATCAATAGATGATGGTGGGCATTCTTAATATAACAGAGAGTATCAAATATAGTAAAATATATTTTTGCATGAATGAATCATTTGAAAACTGATTTTTTTATAAGGTTAAAATGTTTAAATGATTTTGAGTAAAAAAACAAAAAAAAAAACGGTGTAAAATTTTATGAGTCTTTCTCTTTCATAAACAGTATGAAATCACTTTATCACACTAGCGAAAGTTTATGAGTGTGTTTATGTGTTTATATGTTTGTTACTTCTTCACGTTCAAATAGCTTGACAAATTTTGACAAATTTTGGCATGAAGGTAGCTGACACTGGATTAACTGCGGGTAACACCGCGCGGCGCAGCGGGTTAGCTCATACTTTCTTGTAGTATACTTAGTCAACAATCAACGTGATATTACTTTCACCCAAATGCACGCCCAAATCCTTATTACGACAAAATCCATCCAATGGAGCATTTTTTTGTAATGGAAAAACCCCATATCGTATTGTTTACATAAAATCGTTACGATGTATTTGGCCATTCAGATGCTTCTGACAATTTTATCGATAACACTACAACTCAAACCCCACCCACAGTATGGGATGCCGCGTCGTCGCGTCCTGCCAACGCTGCCCAGGCCCCGTAAGTATCATAGTCATCCATTGAGGCCCCCTCAACAAATGTCAGATCACGACAATTCCAATTCACTGTCACCAAGGTCTGAATAACGGAACTACAATAATGCCATGAACTTTAGATTGTCACATGACGATAGCCGCGATAGTGAAATAGGACCCAGAGCACACCAGATGCCTATCCACCACGCGCAAGTCTACGTGAATGCATCAGCTCAGCACAACTAGCAGCAACTGCATCTGTCGCACCGCATGTCGTAGCGTCACCCGTCAGTCTCACACAGTACTGGATAGCAAGAGATAGACTTAATCGTGCGAGAAAGAATCGCGTTGCGCAGTTGTGCTAGAGGCGTGCTCTGGCTTGAACGTGCGATTCCACTGATACCTGGCTCTTTTGCCTGGCTCTGCTTCAGTGGAAGCCCGCCCTTATCATGCTATATCGTAATCTACTGTCTCTATACTGTCGTCCCTATTGTGATCGTGAACATGCTGGGATTCAGGAGCCAGGTGCGCGCACACACCATAAACACTTGACAGGGTGTCGCCGTTGACGGATACGTCAAGGAGGACATCGTCATCATCACCATCATCATCATTATGTCAAAATCATAAATAAAGCAAATTAACTCGTCGTATGCTTTGACACGGATCTGTATAGATTATTTCAACCTTACGTTAAAATAACATTTATCTTTCAATCTAATTTGATTAACAAACATTTTGATATCACGTCATCATCATCGTCTTTACCAGTTTTGTAAAAATTATGACGATCTAAACTAAAACTTAATTTTATGAGTATAATCTCATTGTATCTTCCCTATGTCTTTTGCTCACACAATTTGCTCCACAGATATCTTTAATTTATCAGTATAAGCTAGCTGAGGCAGAAACCGGTACCTATTTGAAAGAAAGAAAGAAAGAAAGAAAATTAATTTATTGCCACAATTTACACAAACTTGGTATGTGCCTACTAAAACTAACAAAAAGTAATAAAAAAAATATATATATTAGTCCATGCATAGGCTAGCTTAAACACTAAAAGTGTGACAAACGGTTGGGGCGTCAGCATGATGCTGATCGTGTCGTGGAACGACACTTCAGCGCTGTTTTTCAGCCCTAACCAGAATTACATACATATCTATCTAATCGCATACGCGCACCTACAACAACCACGTATCTTGCGACCCACAATTTACATTTAAAAAAAAAAGTAATAATAAGAATAATAAAAGACTTCTATAAACAGTATACAAAAAGCAATGTTTTTTTTTTTTTAATGCTACTAAACGGCATAATATAGTTGAGTATTATAAGAAAGAAAATGTCTATGGGTACAATTTTGCGTTTAACTGACGTTGTCCTATGTAACTGGTAAGTTCGCCGCTTTCATTTGCTGGTCAAATATAATTCTCTTGCAGTATTTTTTAAAAGTGTACTTGCATTTTTTAAGCCTAACGGGCGGTGGTATAGTATTCCAGACTTTTGAAGCGGCGTACTTAAAACTACCTTTAAATCCGGCTAATTTATGTTTCGGAATTATTAACTTAAAATTTGTAGAATTTCTAGTGCGGTGACGATTTTCCTTATAAAAATGTAATTTCTCAAATAGGTATATGGGCTTATTAGTATGTATAACTGTATGTGTGAGGCAAGCTAAATGAAGTTCCCTTCTTGATTCCATGTTGAGAATCTTATTCTCTGCCAATATTGGAGAAATGTGAGCTCTCTTCGGTACATCAACACAAAACCGGACACATGCGTTCTGGACCCTCTGAATAGCTTTCTTAGTGTATTTGTGTAGTCTGGGCCCATAAACAGTGTCACAGTAGTTGAAGGGCGACAACACCAGCAGATCGGTAAGAATTACTCGGATTTTATAAGTGAGATGTTTTCTAATATTATAAAGCACTTTAAGTTTGAAAAAGGCATTTCTTATTTTATTATTTATATGATTGACATATCTCTGTTGTTCGTCTATAATTAAACCCAAATTTCTCGCCTCTGTCACTCTCTCAATAACTTCATTGTCTATTACTATATCTAATTTTTGGTTAAGTACCTTATTTATTTGTTGTTTAGTTCCCATAACCATATATTTTGTCTTTGCTGCATTTAAAACCAGAGTATTCTTTTGTGACCATTCTGAAATAGCTCTTAGATCATCGTTAAGCTCAAATAGTGCCTGTTCCGCATCTTTAGCGTAAAATGACTTATAAACTTGTGTGTCATCTGCATATAAGTGGGCATTGGTATACTTTAATATGTTTACAAGGTCTGCTGTGAACGTTATAAATAAGAGTGGACTTAGTATAGATCCCTGCGGCACGCCCCTGCTTAAATATTTTACTTGTGACACCATACGATTGCCTTTTTGGTCTTCGGTTACTACCTGCTGACTCCGGCCCCTTAGAAATGATTTAAACCATTTCAAAGCATCATCCGATAATCCATAATATGAAAGTTTGGCTAAAAGTAACTCCGTATTCAGGCAATCGAATGCCCTGGAAAAGTCTAGTAATACTAATATAGAACTTTTTCCTTCATCAGAAGCTGTTAAAATATCATCGCTCACCTGTGCTAACGCGGTGCCAGTCCCGTGGCCAGCACGAAAGCCTGATTGTGTTTTGGGGAGGAAGTCATTTTGTTCAAGATAGGATTTTAATTGTTTTTCGACGACGCGTTCTAAAAGCTTAGAAAAAACTGGGAGAAGACTGATTGGACGCAAGTCTTTTAATTGCTCAATCTTTTTACTCTTAGGTATCGGTTTTACCAATGCCAGCTTCCAAGCTTCTGGAAATATATTGCACTCTATCGATTTATTTATAATAGCGGTAATTATTGGAAGGGTTACTGGAAGTGTTAATCGAATCATGTCAATTGATAATTGATCATGCCCACATGCATTAGTTTTGATATTGCACAAAAAAATTTCAATATCTTTTTCACTCGCAGGGAGGATTTTAAATTGCGTTGTTTTGCGATTAGCTTTTTCCGTCGAGAAAAAACTAAACGTCTCATAACAAGGTGTGGTCCTACCTGGGACATCGAGGAAAAACTCATTTATATCACATGGATTATTTAAGTATTCCGGTATACCATCTTCACTAGCGTTATTAAACACGGTGGTTCTTTTTAAGTGTGTCCATAACAATTTAGGGTTTTTTTGGTTATTATTGACATAGTGCGTGAAATAAGCTTCCTTTTCCCTTTCAATACTTGATGTGACGAAATTTCTTAGCTGTTTATAGTACTTCATATGACTATCTAATTTAGTTTCATGTGCTCTCTTGAGTGCATCATTTCTAAGTGACATCATAAATTTAATATTATCCGTGATCCAAGGACATATTTTATCTACCACTCGCTTTCGCTTGAGTGGAGCATTCCTATCAAATATGTTTAGGATGAAATCATTAAACATTGTAACCATTTGGTTTACATCACTCTCATATAATATTTCATGCCACGGAGTTGATGCCAGGTCGTATTCAAAAGTCGTTCGCGCCAAGTCAATGCTATTTAAACTTCTAGTCATGACAAAACGAGGGGGAATTTTGTTTTTCTTTATGTTCATACATGTAATAATTAAGGCATGGTCACTTAATTTTGGATTATGATATACTTCTGGTTTGCTAAAAAAACTAGGGGCGTCCGTTATAATTAAATCAAGCAGTGACTTAGACGTTTCTGATATTATACGTGTCGGGTTCGCTACTAATTGTGTCATATTGTATTGATTTATGAATGTCATAAGGTTACGGGCGTTGCTTGACTTAGTGTCCAATAGATCTACATTAAAATCAGTCAAAATGCAGGTGTAATTACAGTCTGAGAAACTACTTATAGATTCGCCTAAGGCATCAAACGTGTCTTCGTTAGGGTTATCTGTCGGGGGTCGATACACAGTACCGATGGCAACCCGCGCGCCCGGTAGTGTGACCTCCAACCACATTTGCTCCAAAGATGAAGCAGGGTGCTGGCTTACACGCGCTTTTAGGCCACGGCGAATATAAAAGCCTACTCCACCGCCACTTCTATCCTTCGGGCGCGGTACGAGCTTAAGAACATACCCAGGAAGACGTGGTGCTGTATTTTCAGCTCCTACCTTTACCCACGTTTCGTTGAGTGCCAGAATGTCCGGTTTGTGCAGGAGCACAGAACCAAGTAGCTCATCTCGCCCCGTATTGAGAGACCTCACATTGAGCAGCCCTAACTTCAAACAGTTTACTTTAGGCTTAAGGCCTATTATAATTATTGTAAAAAGTATAAGGATTCGTCACCGTATCATAACAAATGCAAATAACATTGCTAACAAAAATAACCATTTGTACATGTTTATCCAACAGACATGTATATACAACTATAAAACCCATATTTAATATAGCAACGACAACCCAGACGACACTGAACCATTGAGCCTCCCAACATAGACATGTTTTTTCAAAATCAAATGCATGACTTATGCATCGCAGATGATAATATAACATTGCGGTAAATTGTGATACGACATATATAACTGGATCTAATATATATATAAATACTTTAATATTGTTTTTACTAACATGCGAATTACATGCTTTTTTTAAACAATACAGGTATCTAAATGGCGCAAAACATGCTAAGTGGGAATTAATAATAGTCAAAATATTACAAATATGGTTCCAAAAATATTGTTCATATAACTCATTTTTTTCAGACATATTACTGGGAAGATGTTTCATCAGTAGTATTAGGCTCCGGTGTTGTAAATGTTGGAATAATAATTCGCGAACAGTCCTCCTCGTTCCTAATTCTCCACGCCTGTGCGCCTTGTGCTCTTCTGACGAGGATATTACCATTGTGTGTCCACACGTACTTCCATTCATATTCCTTAGCCAACGCTCGAGCCTTACGAAATATCTGCCGATTCCTTGGTGTTAGCCGCTCGTTGATATAGATAGGGCGGTCATCACCCGACTGGTTACCCTCCTGGGCTGCAGCAGTCCCGCGCCGTACCCTGGCGTTTTTTATCAATTTGTCTCGGACGTCGCGGCGCGATAGGCGAACAACAAGGGGTCGCGAGCGACCGTCACCGGTCTCGTTCTTCTTTCCGACTCTGAAAGCACACACAATATCGCGTTCGTCCAGATGAACACCTACTTTTGTGGCGGCTACTAGAACCGAATGTATTGGGTTTTCTCCGTTAGTCTCTGGCACACCGGATATGTCAACATCGTTCGCCAGCGCCTCCTGCTCACGGTCCTGCAGCTGCTGGCTTAACCCTGCTATGATGTTATGAAGCGCTGCTACCTCATCTTTTGTAGACTGTAGTGATTGGAGCTGGTTTTCTATCATGTTAACCCGTTCCTCTAAGGCATCCGTTCTCGCAGAACACGAGGACACTAGGTGAGAAAGGTCCCGAATCTCCTCTCGCGCTCCTTTGATATCCGCGCGCATGGCTTGCAGTTCAGCACGGAAAAGTTTTATTTCCCGGGCTATCTGTGGCATGTTGTTTTCGGATGACTCAGTCACAGCAGCCGCCGAGCTCGACGACTGAAGTTGTGGCTTTTCTGGTGCACTTTGTACGAGTTCTTGTTCCTCGGCGCTGCAGTCGTCGCGGCCTTTGACTGGCGTAGCATTTTGGTTGTCCCGCGGTATATTTGACTTGCATGTTGTGCATATCCAAGATGCGCTGATCTTGGATTTACCAGTCAATCCGACGCATTCCCTATGGTATATTTTTGTTTTGCATGTTTTTAAGCTACATGTAACGCCCTCTGTTGCATTCATGAACTTTTTACAAGCCCCGCACTTGGTCTGACTGGACATGATGTTAGTTATCGTTGGCAAGTAAATCGATCAAAAAAGTTCTTGGCTTAATTACTAGATGGCGCGAATATCAGCTGACAGTAATAAAGTTTATTTATATTTTGTTTTAAAGTATATATGTGTCTCAAAATAAAGGATTCTACACTTATTTATATGGCAATATTGTAATGTAGAAAAAAAAAACACTCTTCTATAGTTTTTGTTCACATTCAGTTTATATTCTAAATTCGCAGGTAGACTTAAAACAACACATCAGAATCACTTGCAAGAAATGTTTATTTTTCACATTAAACACTGTATCACCGTTAGTATAACATAGTCACTTGAAACTGCAATGTTTTTTATTTTATTTAATAGGCAGTTCATCCAATTGTGTTCACTTTTTACATTTTATCAACACAAAACAAACGGAGGTCGCATTACATGGGTGTAAGCGCGGTAGGTCGCACTCTTATTCTGTCATATTTAAGGATTCTATGTTTTGACGTGACAACGTCTTAATTTAGGTTGCGCTCGGAGTCACTCATGAAAAAATGTAACGCCCGCTCACGGTTGATGAGTGAGAGAGACAAAATATATTGACGTGACAACGTCTTAAATTAGGTTGCGGCTCGGAGTCACTCATGAAAAAGTGTAACGCCCGCTCACGGTTGATCGCTCACGGTTGATGAGTGAGAGAGACAAAATATATTTCTATAGTTAAAATTTGTGCAATTCTTATTTTCATTCATCGAGCATTACTGTAACAAGAGGGAAGAGGGCGGAAGAGGGAAGAGGGAAGAGGGAAGAAGAGACGGACATAATTTTTTCTTAAAAATCGATATGGGTGTCATCTCCGAGGTTCCTCGGGGTTCCGATTACGAAAATGACATCCATTTTGAAATCCAAGATGGTGGACATTATTTTTTCTTAAAAATCGATATGGGTGTCATCTCCAAGTTTCCTCGGGGTTCCGATTACGAAAATGACATCCATTTTGAAATCCAAGATGGCGGACATTATTTTTTCTTAAAAATCGATATGGGTGTCATCTCCAAGGTTCCTCGGGGTTCCGATTACGAAAATGACATCCATTTTGAAATCCAAGATGGCGGACATTATTTTTTCTTAAAAATCGATATGGGTGTCATCTCCGAGGTTCCTCGGGGTTCCGATTACGAAAATGACATCCATTTTGAAATCCAAGATGGTGGACATTATTTTTTCTTAAAAATCGATATGGGTGTCATCTCCAAGTTTCCTCGGGGTTCAGATTACGAAAATGACATCCATTTTGAAATCCAAGATGGCGGACATTATTTTTTCTTAAAAATCGATATGGGTGTCATCTCCAAGGTTCCTCGGGGTTCCGATTACGAAAATGACATCTATTTTGAAATCCAAGATGGCGGACATTATTTTTTCTTAAAAATCGATATGGGTGTCATCTCCGAGGTTCCTCGGGGTTCCGATTACGAAAATGACATCCATTTTGAAATCCAAGATATGGTGGACATTATTTTTTCTTAAAAATCGATATGGGTGTCATCTCCAAGTTTCCTCAGGGTTCCGATTACGAAAATGACATCCATTTTGAAATCCAAGATGGCGGACATTATTTTTTCTTAAAAATCGATATGGGTGTCATCTCCAAGGTTCCTCGGGGTTCCGATTACGAAAATGACATCCATTTTGAAATCCAAGATGGCGGACATTATTTTTTCTTAAAAAACGATATGGGTGTCATCTCCGAGGTTCCTCGGGGTTCCGATTACGAAAATGACATCCATTTTGAAATCCAAGATGGTGGACATTATTTTTTCTTAAAAATCGATATGGGTGTCATCTCCAAGTTTCCTCAGGGTTCCGATTACGAAAATGACATCCATTTTGAAATCCAAGATGGCGGACATTATTTTTTCTTAAAAATCGATATGGGTGTCATCTCCAAGGTTCCTCGGGGTTACAATTACGAAAATGACATCCATTTTGAAATCAAAGATGGCGGACATAATTTTTTCTTAAAAATCGATAATCGAATCGGGCGAATATACAAAAGTTGGGTAACTTTTCGGGATATTTTGTTTATGATAGTTTTTTAATCAAAATGCTACAAATTCGGGTATATAAGATAGGTAATGTAATGAATATATTGCTCGAGATTGGGCCAGTCACTTTTTTAAGTAGAACCGGAGAAATTTCGGTTTTTCTGAATTTGACTGCCAGGGGACTGACGAGGCTGACAAAGTACTGACAAAATACACAACTTCATAACATATGCTTGATATTTATTAAAATTTAGAAATAAATCTTTTAGGAACTAATCTATCTATTAGCCACAGACGTCCACTGCTGAACATAGGCCTCCCTCATGACTCGACACAAAGTGCGATCCCGTGCAGACCGCATCTATTGATTCCCCGCTACCCTCAGGAGGTCATCCGTCCATCTAGTCGGGGGCCTTCCCACGCTGCGCTTTCCTATACGTGGTCGCCACTCTACGACTTAGCTGCTCCAACTGCCGTTCATTTACCGGGCTACATGGCCTGCGCATTGCCATTTCAACCGTGCAATCCTGTGAGCTGTGTCGGTTACTCTGGTTCTACTGCGGATATCCTTATTTCTGATTCTTTTGCGCTCAGAAACTTCGAGCATAGCCTTTATTGAAGAACTACAGGACCATCTCACTGCTGAGCCATGTTCATCAGCTGTTTTTCAGAGTCATTACCAATCGTCTCGCGCACAGTCGATTTCCAACCTCCCGAACAATCCGTATTCCGAAAAGCTTTAGCACCATATACCAAATTCATACACTGCGGCAGGTTGTACAGAAGAGAAAGGAGTATAGCCGGCCACTATGTTTGTGAACTATGAAAAAGCCTTTGATTCGATCGAGACATGGGCTGTGCTTCAATCTCTCCAGCGGTGCCGTATCGACTATCGATACATCGAAGTGCTGAAGTGTTTGTACTGAAACACCACCATGTCAGTCCGAATCCAAGGCCAGAGCCTATCCAACTGCAGCGAGGAGTAAGACAGGGAGACGTTATTTCTCCAAAACTGTTTACTGCTACACTGGAATATGCCTTCAAGCTACTGGATTGGAACGGACTTGGCATCAACATTAACGGCGAGTACCTCACTCACCTTCGATTTTCAGACGATAGAAACTATTTTTAGTCTTATTCTTATGTTTTTAGTCTTATTCTTAGTCTTCATTCACTGAAGTAATAATTGAAAAACTGTTTAACGTGTAATACTGTGAGAAAGATCTATCTCCACCATTCAAACAGCTTTTTAATTGGCTTTACTACTTTGAGGTAGTTTAACAGTATACATTTTCTAAGTAAGCATCCCTGTTTTTTTATAAGTCACTGCTATTTTTGGTATTCTCTATAATTTTGTATTTGTTGTAGCTTGTTCAAACTTTTTTTTATCTCTTTATGTAGTTTCTTTTAATTTAATTTAAATAACACTTCCGCAAAGGCCCTTTTTCACTGTTTCCTTCTTTTCCTTTTAGTAATATCTTCACTCATTTCTCCAATTCTGGTTTATGGAGTTTCTTCCATAGATTTGACAACTTACTTAGACTGTTTTTTGACTCTCCTATATTTTGGTCGATGATTTTTCAGTCTAGTTCTCAGTTTTGAAACCATTGCTTGGTTAAATATTTTTTAATTGCCTATTTCTGGACTTTTTCTGTCTTTCGCTTCATTTGCTCTTTGGTCGTCGTTTATAATAGGTCATTTGTTCACCATCTATTGATTATGCTTCGTGGTCAGTAGTTCTGGCGAACAAAGATATAAGTAGTATGATTCAGAAGTTGTTTTTTTTTTTGCGTGTACTCAGATGATTTTTTTATTTTATTTTTGTGGCTAATCGTTGCTCCCAAGGTGTTATTTCCTTAACAAATGTCTTTACCCCTGTTCCTTCTTTTTTTAAGAAGCGGCACGATGATTTAAACTGAAATAAGTAAAAATATACAGCTTCAACACGCTACAAATGTCAGTACCCTGGAAACCCGTCAGTCCTTTGGCGCAATATAACACAAAGGACTGACGCCAACGGACTGATGAAAAGGACATGCATTTGGGGTTATCTTTAGAATCAACATTTAATTTGATATTTTCGAACATCAACTAGCTACATTTTAACAAAACAAAGTTGACTGTGTATAAATTCAAGTATAACACAGATTAACAAGGAAATAACGACTTACCATAGGACTGATTTTTTGACTGGATTGGCACGTGTTCACATGACAACCACAACTCTGGTACAGGCTTAGTAATAGTGGCCGTAAAATGGCTCGACCTGCAGCTAACTTTACTATCAACTTTGAAATTTAACGCGGATTTGAATTTGAGTCGCCTATATTTAGCGCGAAATTCCAATTCAAACAACAGACAGCGGACTGACGAATAAAACTGAACACAAAGTTTCTTATATTTTTTACAACAACAGTGAGAATATTATATTATGAAAGTAGTGTTATACATTATTAAATACATCATAGATTGTATTGAAACAGTAAGTTTTCTTACATTAGAGGTAATATTTAATACACAGCCATTTGATTGCCCACTTTTGAGGTTGTGACATGCCAAAGTACTGACGTTTTAAGGATAAATTGTGCAGTTTCACAAATTTGTATTTAAAATGAATAGCTGAAATTGGGTGACCAAATAAAAGGCTTTTAGTAGTATTCAAATAAAATTAAAAATATAAACAAAATATAACAAAACATTATTTTATTGCCCTATGACATCGAGTTACCCATTTTTTGTAGAATCACCCATGGGTGTCATCTCCGAGGTTCCTCGGGGTTCCGATTACGAAAATGACATCCATTTTGAAATCCAAGATGGTGGACATTATTTTTTCTTAAAAATCGATATGGGTGTCATCTCCAAGTTTCCTCGGGGTTCAGATTACGAAAATGACATCCATTTTGAAATCCAAGATGGCGGACATTATTTTTTCTTAAAAATCGATATGGGTGTCATCTCCAAGGTTCCTCGGGGTTCCGATTACGAAAATTACATCCATTTTGAAATCCAAGATGGCGGACATTATTTTTTCTTAAAAATCGATATGGGTGTCATCTCCAAGTTTCCTCGGGGTTCCGATTACGAAAATGACTTCGATTTTGAAATCCAAGATGGCGGACATAATTTTTTCTTTTTTGGCGGAAGAGGGAAGAGGGAAGAGGGAAGAGGGAAGAGGGAAGGGGGAAGTACAATGTTTTAGTAAACAAAATATATTTCTATAGTTAAAATTTGTGCAATTCTTATTTTCATTCAATTCCTTGTTCCTATTGTGCAATTTAATAATATTCATATCAATAAATATTCTACCGAGAATAAGACGTTGTCACGTAAAATCTTCCTTCGCCCGTAAAACCGACTTTACAGGCAACCATTTTTTTTTTGTCGTAGTTTCCGATGACAGTTAGTTGGTTACAAGTGACAATCACTCTAGCCATAAGAGTGTCATCTTGGTAAATTTTTCCTTGGACTTAATCAGGATTTCTTTACGCAGATCAACTCAATGAGTCCGGATTCCTACCCCCAAGGTGGATCCCAGGTGCCCCCGTGCCACAATACGTTTGAATCAAAGATTGGCGTAAGTATTTAATGCAACAACATGTCATTGTATCATGGTGTTTATGTTTATTGGTTTTATGTCGTATCTATTCTAATTAAAGTATCCACAATTTACCAGGCATCAGATGTTTTATTAGTCTGTGACCTGATCTATCTGCGTGGCAAATTTCATCTAAAACCGCTCAAAACGGTTTACTAAGCTATCGAGTAATAAACAATCTAACATACATACATCCCCTCAAACTCTGAGATAACGTATTTGAAGGTTAGGTATAGTTTGTTTAATGTTAAGTTTATATATAAATCTGTATCTTTAATACCAAACAATAATTGAAATATATTATAGATTGGTTGTTTAGTTGAAATTATGCTACCATCATTATCTGGAAAGAACTGGCTCAAAATAGCGAAATAAGTGTAGTGTCTGAGTCGAACCGTCGCAAGAATCCACTTTGGATAATCGCACTACTATAGTTAGTTAATTACCTATGGGTAGATCAACTTTTACTTGTTGTTCTGTCCCGTAACCCAGGGGACCATAGTGATTAAAAAACATACATAAAATTTTCCTACCTTTGAAGTCATATACTTAAAAAAAAAAAAATATTCAACCACACTATGTTGTATAATTCAACATCAGGCGCACAAAGTATATGACCGACGAAAATCGTAGTTTTAAAGAGTGACCCAGGGGACATCTCCATGACAACGAGCGACAAAAAACTTGATTGACCCGTACCTATACAGAAACTGCAGACACAAACTTCGCGCTTTGTTACTGCTGTTCTAACCTAGGCTCAACGGAAGACCCAGACTACTTTCTTGTTGCAAGAAACCGGGCGTCTAGCCTACCCGCCAATCAAAATGGATGAGATAGATGTTATAGAGATGTGGTGTGGTGACTCGCGCACTCAGGAGGAGTTTCTGCTTCTCCGCAAGCTACCTGAGCTCGTCAGTGACACACTTAAGTACCAACGCATGTACCAATCTCTATTGCAGGAGACTCAGATGTCGGAGTTCCTACTACAGGTGGCTCAGTGAGTACGGTGCATGATTGAGTTTGTTTCGTGCTGAAGGGACGGTTTGATGCGACTTTAATCGGTTTTACGGGATTATGCATATTTATAATGCGAATATCAAAGCACAAAGAAATTAAATGCGTAAAGGTGGAAGAAGTCGATAAGGAGACGGTTTTAAAGATGAATAAGATTTTGACTTAATTTCTAGTTCCATCTCGCCTCAGTCCACTTGAATTTAGTCTTAGAAGGGATTTTATTTCGGAGATTATTTAGTGACTAACACTCGCGTGAATACACTGCGTGAAGCTTTATTCACAACCGCAGCACCCGCTTGCATCTCCTAGAGGTAAGACAGTAATATTGCTGCTCAATATAACAGGGTTCTTGGTCTTACTTTTGATCAATCGAAATTTGAACTGAAATGTTCAGTGTCTTTTATCAACTACTCTGAAAATGTAGCATAGAACCTTGTTATTTTAGACCAGCGGCATTGATACTGCTCTACATTCGTAATTGTTGATATTTATGTCTAAAAGTATAAGTGTTAGTAAATTACTAAAAGTATATTTTAGATAAACAATGGGATAAGAGGCAAGTGATATGTTTAATGTTCTGCTCTGTGTATATGAACCGGTGCGATTTGTGATCAATTGAACATGGCACTACAATGATGCACTTACCCTGATTTGAACCACACTGTTTTCCATTTGCTTTTATAGCCACGTTGACCATAACTAAAGGTCGTTTGCATATTATTACATATTTTAATTCTACACTTATCATATATTTAAATTCTACTCACTGCTTCAAATTACTATACATCTCTTTTCAACTAGCAATCGTAAGTAGATATAGTAGAATATAGTAGACTTCAGACGTTAAAATGTAAAAAGAGCATAGTACCCAACATATAGTATGATGCAATCAACCATGGGATATATCATTCTGGAACCTTCCAGGGCAATATTTGAAGAACTAGTATCCCTCGATCAGCTTATCAAGAAGATTTTAGAAGTCGCGCAGCGCCTTGTCAGCGCCGACAGAGCGTCGCTGTTTCTCGTCGACCACAGGAACTTTGAACTAGTTTCTACTGTTTTCGATCTACGTTACGAATCGAAAAATGACACTGACTTCTCGAAAAAAGAGATAAGGATGCCAATAAACAAAGGAATTGCCGGACATGTAGCTATGTCGGGAGAAACAATGAACATTCCTAATGCGTATTCTGATGAGAGATTCAATAAGTAAGTAGTGAATTAAAATTATATTTCAATAAGAGACCACTGTTGGTTACGACACATGAGTTGTTCCCATTATAAAAGCACTATAGCACTACAGCGCACCTTTAATGTCGTGGGGTGACATACATTCTCGTTTATGGATTTGTTCATAGCCAATAAAAAGTAAGGGCTAACCCGCTTTTGGTCAGTTAAATCAGTATTATTATACTTGCATTATTTTTGCCAACCAAAATTTGTGACGAATTTTGAAAAATTTCAGAGCTGTTGATGAAGCTACTGGCTATCGTACTGTCAGTATATTATGTATGCCAATAAAAGTGAGAGGAAAAGTCATAGCTGTCGTACAAATGGTTAATAAAAGGGACAAAGAGGCGTTTGGAAACGATGACGAGGCTGCCTTTCAAATATTCTCTACATTTTTCGGTCTGGCTTTGCATCACGCAAAATTATACGACAAGATTAAGAGAAAAGAACAGAAATATAAAGTGGCACTAGAGGTCCTGGGATATCATAATACATGCGCGGAAGAAGACGTAGTGAATTTACTTGACGAGAGAAAGAAACTAGAAAATGTGAATTACAATGACTTTGCATTAAATCCTTTCGAAGTAGACGATGTCGAGAAATGCAAAGGGATACTAACAATGTTTGATGATCTTTTTGACTTAACGAACTTTGATGAAATAGTCTTAGCCAGATTCATCCTGACTGTAAAAAAGAATTACAGAAAAGTGCCTTACCACAATTTTGATCATGGTTGGGCAGTTGCCAATGCCATGTATGTGATGTTGAAACACGATACGGAGAACCGATACGATTATAACAATGTATGTATAGTTAGTCAACTTTCTATAAACCTAAACCCAATAATCAAAGACTAAGTTGTATCGTTTCTGAAATATGGCATCTTAAATTTTTTATTCAAGAATGAATATTTGAGCTGATTTTTTCAGAGGTTGGCATTGTTCGTAGCTTGCTTGTGCCATGATTTAGATCACAGGGGATACACAAATAAGTTCATGAGCGAAATAGCGTCACCCCTGGCCACCATATACACAACATCGACGTTAGAACATCATCATTTCAATATGACCGTAACTATTCTGCAGCAGGTTCGTGGATTTGGTTTCCCACACAGTTACAAAATTTCTTGCTGTACATCCTATACTGCACATTACAATCTAAGTGTTAAGACAATTAAATACTAAGATAATTCAGAAAAACAGAAAATGTAATAATTCATAGTCTTCAAAAACTTACTTATGATTTATGTTTCTGGTATTTTTTCGTACCTCGTCCTTATCTTGTTCATGTCCCCTAGAAACACTTGAAATAATCCTGAACTAGCACCGTAAATATTAAATCTTAACAGCTCCATTCCTTCTTGCTTCTTTATTTGATATTTGCTTTTGCTTCCTATTGTATCTTGGCTTATTCCAACATTTCCATACTCAAACATCCATATCTGTTTCCCAGGACGGTCACAATATTTTCAATCACATGTCAAGCGCGGGATACAAAGACATGTTGGACTCAATTCGACAATGCATTCTGGCTACAGATCTCGCTACATTCTTTCCTAACTTAAAGGAGATAAATGAACTGTTACTTGAATCCACGCAGTTCAATTGGAACGATGTCAATCATAGGTAACAGAAACTGCAAAGTGCGAACTTGAAACACTTTGCTGCAAAGCGATAAACGATAAAAATTGTCTGAATATAACTTTAGCTACTTCTGTTATAATTTTAATCTTTATATTTTAGACACGCAATTTTTCTATTTATTTCATTACATTATCACTTGCGTTTCAACTACTTTGATTTTAGTGTGTAATGTCCGCCCGTAGAGTAAGAGAAAAGGGCTACACTAAATTTAAGTAAGTTAGATCAAATAAAATAAATTTAAATGCTCTCGGCCAAAGTAGACTCATTCAGGTTGTGGGATCTGGCCGTACTTGGAGCAAGCGGGGAATCGGGTATTTAAAAATGAAGGACGCCCCCGAAACCTCACTCGTCAAACGTTTGACAATTCAAAATGAAACAAATAAATAACCTTATTTAATATACATATATTTTCACACTAAAAATATACAGCGGTAGAATCTACCAAAAAAAATATAATGGTAGAATGTTACAATAGCATTCGCCTTAAATTAAGCACCTTAAATATATATCCGTTTAGGGTAATGGATTTGAACAATCAATGAAGACGATCGATAAAAATGATACTAGGCTAACTATTCAATTCACTCCGGGGTCTCCGCCCTAACGGTAGTGATAAATAAGCAAAATTAACGGATGGGTTTTCAAGAATACAGTCCACAATTATATATATAATGTAAATAATGTCCATTACACTGATATTCCTTAATCATTAAGATTGAAATAGAAAGTTTGAAGGTTATGAAACTCTGAGGCTCGTCACCTTACATGCGCCCTGCAGGTAAGGAGATGTCCATTGATACAATTAGAAGGTCATACCCATGCTGGAGGCAGGTTCCGTACTACGGAAGCGTCGTGCTATGGGACGCCATACGAAATAGGCCGTTCCCAAAAAACCCTGGAAACCAAATAATGTTCCAGTAAATTTTAAGTAATTAAGTTTATTTTATTAAATGTTATTCGTAGAACTTTTTACTAATAAGTGTGTGTTGTGTGTGTATAAATTGGTTGGACTTACCAGACAGAACTGGGTTTCACCAAGAGGTCGGATTACGTAACGCACATGTGGCGTCCGTCCGAAGTAAAACACAGGTTTATAGGTTGTTGCTGGAAAAGAACAACAAAACAATGAAATATCAGCACTAATAACGTGATACAACGATTCTTACGCCGACTAATTAAATGCAAATACATACCAAATAGATATTGAAGATTTTGTCACACCGACCCTCGGTGAATGACGTAGAATTACATATTAAAATTTTGGGCCAAGCTGTAACAAAACACGAAAACGATTATAATATGAAATTACTCGGTACTAGACACGAGTTTAGAAGACAATGCTTACCCCAGCGGAATGATCGCACTATTTCATGTAAAATATTTCAACTGCTCGTGACTCGAAACAGGAATGCAATGAGAAACGTCAAATTGGAAATATCCGAAGTCATTTACCATAAAGGCCTAGACACACGAACTCCTGAATTCCACAGACAAAGACCGACACGACTACTCATCTTCTATTAATTTAAATTCATAATTTTTAACCTTTGAAATAAATATCTGATAGAACAGAACATGAAAGAAAGTAAAATACGACAACAATTATCCAACCAGATCGTGAATCGATAAATCGATGACGACTCCGCCATTTTGTAACTGTCTGAAATGTCACAAAGACACTATCTGTCAGTCAGTTGAAATGTCAAATGTTGAGTAGACATAACCTCAACTCCGTGCAGTTTAATTATGTTTTTGAATGGAATTAATGAAAGAAAAATCAACTATGTGGTTGACAAAACGTTATACTCCGTATACGCTTAGTATATATTGACCTATAACAGGTAGGAACGAGTTTGTGAGAGAAAACAAGTGTAATATAAACACAGAACCATGTTAGTTAAAAAAGGTATGTATTTTAACATATTACTTCCTATTGAAAGATTAAGAAGTCCTTTCATAGATAAAGGCTAACGTCCACCACTATTTTCCACAACAGGCACAACGTAGCATTAAGTTTTTAGACGATTTAGATGAAACAAACATGAACCTCTCAACATGACAAAATTATCTCCTTTCTCCAGTCAACATCATGTCTAAAGTGTTACAGTTCATCTTTAGTTGGGTAAAAAAAAATAATTAAAAATTTAAAATTTTTAATTAATTTTTTTTTTTAGAATAAGAACTCCGTAAAACGAAGAAATCAAGCAGAATACTACGGAACAAATATATTGCCATAACCACACCCTAACGAAATTTTAGTACTAAACTATATTACTAACTTATGTCGGCGAGTCTACACGTCTGCAGCTACGACCAGCTAAAATCCTAGTAACTAACTAATAAAACGAACCTATTAAAATATACAATTATGACTAAATGGCAAGAACAAACTTTTACTTTATTAAAGAATGCCAACTATTTACAACCGAGGTAGTATGGGAAACTCCTAACTACAGCAGCAAGTTCACCACTACTAGGTCTCGAATCTAAAACTTGTTTAGGACAAACTTTTACGGAAAAACAGCTCTTGGAAATTTGCTTCTTTCCGCGGTGTCACTACATGCGGAGTTTACTTTCTCCCTCTCCCTGAAGAAGAAGTATAATCCAGTAGGAAGTAGATAAAATTGAGAAAGATTAAATCTATTTCTCTATACAAGTATAAGTCAAGAATTAAGTTATTTACGTCTTTATTAGGACAGTAAAATATAGTCAAAAATAAGACAGATGAAAGTTAGATATACCGTAGGCCTCCGGATTATCTAAAGATGAGAAGTGGTTGTAAACTCCCTTACAAGTAGAGAGCTACTTGAACCAACAATAAACATTAAGATTTTCTGAGGAAAACTTATTTAACATTAGGCTTCACTCAGTACAAGCATTATTGTAAATTCTAGTTACAAAGGAAAAGAATAGACAGTTCATGGGCGACAAGACGAATTCCGTTAAGGAGACGGTTCGACTTCACCAGGGCGAACTATGTCTTTTATGTGGAAATTTCCTAAAAGTTTCCCTTGTAAGGATTTAAGAGTATAAACAAGAGGTCCTAGTTTTTTAAATATGATACATTTTTCATACCGGGGTGCTAGCTTTGCGGAAAAACTTTTCGTTGCATTGGACAATGGAAAAGTCCTTTTGTAAACGATTTGGCCTTCAGACAAATCCACGTGTCGCTTCCTCAGATTGTAATACCGAGCATTACGTTCGTGGGAGGCTACCAGTGAGTTTCGCACTTTTAGGAATATAGTTTTAAGCTCATTCAGTTTATCTGAAAAAGTACTACAGATATCTACTTCGAGAGTGCTAGGATCAACAGGACCATCGTTATTATAAAGAGAACCATCTAGAATCATTAGACGACCATGTGTTAAAAAGTACGGTGTATTTTTGGTGACCTCGTGTCTGGCAGTATTTAAAGCACATTGAATTTCTGCTACGTTCTTGTCCCAATTACGGTGGTCAGAGCGTACGTAAGAAGCTATCGTTCTCACCAGTTCGCGGTTCACACGTTCCGTCTGGTTAGTCTGAGGATGATATCTAGGGTTATAGAATATGTGGGGAACACTATATTTCACCATCAAGTCTCTAAAGTCTCCAGAAGTAAATTGAACGCCATTGTCACAAAAAATATATTTCGGTACCCCGTGTACCAGAAAAATTCCTTTCTCCATGCACTTAACTATAGCTTTCGCAGTTATCGTGCGTAAAGGAAATAAAGTAACATATTTACTAAAATAATCAGTACATACGAAGAGGTACTGATTTCTCAAATAAGAGGGAGGAAATGGACCAAGAATATCACAAGAAATTGCTTCGCCTGGTGACGATATACGTCGGGGATTACCCATTAAACCAGGACGAGCTAGATTGACCGGTTTGTAAGTTCTACATATCTCACAAAGATCGACGTATTCCTTCACGTCTTGAAAAAGTGTAGGCCAGTAATATAAATCAGCAATTTTAGCATGAGTTTTAGAAACCCCAAAATGTCCAGCAGTAGGATCATCATGGTACTTATTTAGGATCTCTTTCCGTTGTTCATAAGGCAATACCAGCTTCCAGTCAAACTGATCTGTTAGACGATACTTATTCTTAGAATAACGGTAGAGTTTGTTATTTTCAATTTTAAAGTTAGGAAATAAAGACGGTTTTTCAGAAACTTTATTATACAAGTCTAAATACCAAGGATCTTGGATATCAAGAATATCTATTGCACTAATTTGAATACGGGAAAGACAGTCCGGAATGACATGTTCTTTACCCTTCCGATGGATAATTCCAAAATTAAATTGACTTAGTCTACACGCCCATCGGTTTAAACGTCCTGTAGGATTTTTAATGTTTGAAAACCATTTTAGAGAAGCGTGATCTGTCACTATAAAGCATTTCTTACCCTCTACATACGCTCGATACTGCTCTAAACCATAGATTACCGCCAAAAGTTCCCGTTCTGTCGCCGAATAATGAGTTTCAGGCTGACTAAGGGTACGACTAGAATACGCGCTGGGATGGTCAACACCGTCATATTTTTGCGTCAATAAAGCACCAATTGCGTACGAAGAAGCGTCTGTATGTATAAAGAAATCTTCATTAAAGTTAGGGCACTTTAAAATAGGGGCAGATACCAATGCAGATTTAAGTAAATTAAAAGAATCGTTAACTTCGTCCGACCAAATAAATTTTACTTTTTTACTCGTTAAGCGAGATAGCGGACGAGATATTTTAGCAAAGTTATCAATGAAACGACGGTACCAACCGCACATACCAAGAAAACGTTTTATGCCTTTAGCATCAGTAGGAACTGGAAAATTTAAAATTACATCTATTTTAGATGGATCGGTTCGCAGACCGTATCTGTCAACAAGATATCCAAGATATTTAAGTTCACTTCTACAGAAAGAAGATTTTTTCATATTTATAGTTAAGTTAGCTGCTTTAAGTTTTTCAAAGACCGCTTTAAGCAAGCGTATATGTTCGTCAAAATCCGAAGTACAAATAATTATGTCGTCAATGTAACAGAAAACTTTGTGATCAAACTCAGCAGAAAAAATACTGTCCATTAAACGTTGCATGGTGGCTGACGCACCAACCAAACCAAAACTCATGCGACGGTAGTGAAAGAGACCCTTCCCTGGGACTGTAAAACTAGTCTTCTCTTTAGAGTCTTCACTAAGTGGTATTTGATGATATGCCGCACTAAGATCTAACGAAGTTAGGTATTTGGCATCACGTAAGTTATCTAATATGTAATGAACGTAAGGTACTGGATAAGCATCAGATTTAGAGACAGAGTTTACTTTTCTGCTATCTAAGCATAATCTCATATCGCCATTCGGCTTTTCTACCATTACGACAGGAGAGTTCCAAGGTGAGTGAGATGGTTCTACTATACCCGCTTCCAGCATGCGGTCCACCTCTTTTTCTAACGCGGCTTGTTTAAAAGGACTAAGACGATAATATTTTTGTTTTATAGGCAGAGCATCTCCAGTGTCAATAACGTGTTCAATTAAGTGAGTTTTCCCTAAACCAACTTTATCCGTATCAATTTGATCAAAAAGAGATTTCGCCTGATCCAATTGAGTCTTCTGATCATTAGTTAAAGAATCATAAGTAGTTAACCCCGTTTCAGAGGGTACAAGATCAATACTATTTATATTTAAAGTCGATATATCAGACATACATTTATCAGTAATAAGTCCTGGAGCTAAACCATATGCTCTCCAGAAGTTTAAACCAAGAACCATGGGAGTAGCAATCTCAGGTTGAATATTAAAGTGTATTAGTTTAACGTTGTTATTATAATTAATTGGTAAAACCATATATTCAGTGCATACAATGCGATGGTCATCGGCAACTTTAATCATTAGTGGTTTATCGTGCTTTTGAACGGATATACCCCCTGTAGCAAATACTAAATGACTATCGTTACCTAAAAAGCTAACGCTTGCACCAGAGTCCAGCAAAGCGTTAAAGTTTAAGTTAAGTATATTTAGTTGAGCATAAACTCGGTCATCTCCCTTTGGAGGATTAAAGAAAATTGTCTTTTCTGCGCGCAAGGGAGCAGAAGGTAAAGATGAAGGTTTATCAGAAAAGACAGGCCTATTCAGTTTTTTGGCTGAGAGTTACATTTTGTGCAATCAGGAGTCCTAACTCCTTTTTCTCCACATTTAAAACAAACAACATCCCGAGAATTTCTACATAATCGAGTAGTATGGTTAGTTTTACCACACCTGAAGCATTTCATGTCAGGAGTGTTAGATGTCAAAGCAGCAACAAATGTTTTAGAATTATTAGGTTGATGAGAAGGATAATACCGATTACGAGCCTCGCTCTTCCTTCTCGAATCATTATTAGAAACAGCAGGTTTATTTTTCAAGTCAGGTTCATGAAATTGGTTCGCTCTAACTTGAGCCAACTCAATACGTTTACATAAAGTCTTAAGTTGTTGGATAGAATGTACGTCCTGTAAAGCTAAATCCCTAGAATATTCAGGACGAATGTTTCTCATCATTATGTCTAACTTCACTTCCTCAGGAACATCTCTTTTAAGACGTTCGTACATCCCTAGTACTGTCGAGACAAAGTACACAATAGTTTCAGATTTTGCTTGAGTACGAGCGCGTATCTCTTGCAATAGCTGATGATCAAGATCAGGAATATCAAATTCCTCCTTTAGCGCAGAGGTAACTTGTTTATATGTCAAAAGTACGTTCCGTTGAGATCGGAACCAAGATAACGCTGGACCTTCGAGAATCTCAGGAAAACCCCTATAAATCGCGTCCTCTGAAATCCTCCTTGCTATACGCAACTCCTCCAGACGTGAAAGAAAAGATCGGACACAAGAGTCCCCTTTGAATTTTAAGTTTAAAGAGTTAATATTAAAAGATTTATCCGGCTTATATACTATCTCCCTAACTACTCGAGTTTCATTAGTGGAGCGGTCATCATCATCAGACCCAGATGATGCCGAAGAACCATTATCACACACGCGTTCCATGATGGTATTAATCATCGCCTTCAAAAGCTGAACCTCTTCAGTTTCCTGTTCTAAGCGAGAGAGTCGACACAACAGATATTTACAACGAGACGTTAATCTATCAATCGCAGATGCAGACAGCTCCTCCTTAACTTCTTGCTCAATCTCTTCTGCTTTTCGCTGACAAATTTCTAATTCAGACGCAACGTTGCTCACTACGATATCCGCAAACTTCAGACTACCCTTCCTCGCAAGTGTGTCAGTTTGTTTCAAAGCTTGATATAGACTAGACCGACGTGAAATCGGATTGACAGGTAATTTCCGGATAGCTAACTCGTGTGTAATTTCGTCCTTATGTAAGTGTGTGATTTTACAACCAGCATTTATAAAATCCATCTTTAAAAGTTTATTTTATCTCAGTTATAAAATAAAAATGTTTATTTAAAAACAAGTGTACAACGTAAAGAATGTTTATTTAAAACAAGAGTATCAATTTAAAAGTAGTCGGTAGTTTCCAAACTACTCAATTGCAAGTATAAAGTTTTCAAATTAATTAATTGTATATGTAGGTAAAAGTTTAATTTCAAGTTAAGTTTATGTTTAGTTTAAATATAGTTTACTTTTGGTTAAAGTTTTGTTTAAGTTTAGTTTTATATTGTTTACTTTAAGTTTAAAGTCCGTGTAAGAAATTAAAATTCACCAAAAAGGTTACTTTCAGAATCAGGTTAAGTTAAGTTTCAATTATTTTAGGTTAAATTTATAAGTTTAACCATATGTTATAATTTCATAAAGTTTAAAAGAAAAAAACCTTCAAATATCTATTCGCACACAACAATAATAAAGAACTTATCACTAACACCTTACATTTATAAGTTTCATTTGAATGTGTCAAACTCCAAGGCCATACGTTGGGCAACGCCACTTGTAATGTCCGCCCGTAGAGTAAGAGAAAAGGGCTACACTAAATTTAAGTAAGTTAGATCAAATAAAATAAATTTAAATGCTCTCGGCCAAAGTAGACTCATTCAGGTTGTGGGATCTGGCCGTACTTGGAGCAAGCGGGGAATCGGGTATTTAAAAATGAAGGACGCCCCCGAAACCTCACTCGTCAAACGTTTGACAATTCAAAATGAAACAAATAAATAACCTTATTTAATATACATATATTTTCACACTAAAAATATACAGCGGTAGAATCTACCAAAAAAAATATAATGGTAGAATGTTACAATAGCATTCGCCTTAAATTAAGCACCTTAAATATATATCCGTTTAGGGTAATGGATTTGAACAATCAATGAAGACGATCGATAAAAATGATACTAGGCTAACTATTCAATTCACTCCGGGGTCTCCGCCCTAACGGTAGTGATAAATAAGCAAAATTAACGGATGGGTTTTCAAGAATACAGTCCACAATTATATATATAATGTAAATAATGTCCATTACACTGATATTCCTTAATCATTAAGATTGAAATAGAAAGTTTGAAGGTTATGAAACTCTGAGGCTCGTCACCTTACATGCGCCCTGCAGGTAAGGAGATGTCCATTGATACAATTAGAAGGTCATACCCATGCTGGAGGCAGGTTCCGTACTACGGAAGCGTCGTGCTATGGGACGCCATACGAAATAGGCCGTTCCCAAAAAACCCTGGAAACCAAATAATGTTCCAGTAAATTTTAAGTAATTAAGTTTATTTTATTAAATGTTATTCGTAGAACTTTTTACTAATAAGTGTGTGTTGTGTGTGTATAAATTGGTTGGACTTACCAGACAGAACTGGGTTTCACCAAGAGGTCGGATTACGTAACGCACATGTGGCGTCCGTCCGAAGTAAAACACAGGTTTATAGGTTGTTGCTGGAAAAGAACAACAAAACAATGAAATATCAGCACTAATAACGTGATACAACGATTCTTACGCCGACTAATTAAATGCAAATACATACCAAATAGATATTGAAGATTTTGTCACACCGACCCTCGGTGAATGACGTAGAATTACATATTAAAATTTTGGGCCAAGCTGTAACAAAACACGAAAACGATTATAATATGAAATTACTCGGTACTAGACACGAGTTTAGAAGACAATGCTTACCCCAGCGGAATGATCGCACTATTTCATGTAAAATATTTCAACTGCTCGTGACTCGAAACAGGAATGCAATGAGAAACGTCAAATTGGAAATATCCGAAGTCATTTACCATAAAGGCCTAGACACACGAACTCCTGAATTCCACAGACAAAGACCGACACGACTACTCATCTTCTATTAATTTAAATTCATAATTTTTAACCTTTGAAATAAATATCTGATAGAACAGAACATGAAAGAAAGTAAAATACGACAACAATTATCCAACCAGATCGTGAATCGATAAATCGATGACGACTCCGCCATTTTGTAACTGTCTGAAATGTCACAAAGACACTATCTGTCAGTCAGTTGAAATGTCAAATGTTGAGTAGACATAACCTCAACTCCGTGCAGTTTAATTATGTTTTTGAATGGAATTAATGAAAGAAAAATCAACTATGTGGTTGACAAAACGTTATACTCCGTATACGCTTAGTATTGATGAGGTTTTATGCTGTCGACTACTTTGTCTTTGATGATATTTGATGTTGCTTGTCATGTTAGTTTTACTTTATGAAGAAATAAAGAATTGTACGGACGCAAATATTGTTTGTATAATAAACTTAGGAATATGGAGACTTCCAGCTACGCAGAAGGTAAATTAGGGATGTAACAGGTTATGGGTTCCCCCATATTCCTAATTTTCAGTGATTTGGATAGAAATTGAGAAAATTTTCGATAGTATATTTTTTTGACAACTTCATGTTTTACGTAAAATTTTATTAAAACGACGGTTTATCGTTGGAGCAGAAGGCTTCAAAATTAAATATGGCTCAAGCAAAAATACAGAACATTATATACCGTCTAGAAGATGGAAATAATTTTAGTAATTGGAAATTTCGATTGGAGTTGTTGTTGGAGGAGAAGGGCCTTAGCGATATATTGGCCTGTGACGATGTAAAGGTGGAAGAAAAGAAGAAGGATGCAGAAGCGAGATCACTAATAGTACAGTGCATAGGCGATAACTTTCTAGAAATTGTCAAAGGGTGCAAAAGTGCCAAACAAATGATAAACGCTTTAGAAAATATTTTCAATCGAAGAAGTGTAATGAATAAATACAATTTAAAAAAAGAAATTAATAGAATTGAGATGCGACGATAGTGAGAAATTGCAAGATTTCTTTCTGAAATTTGACAAGCTAATAAGCGATATCGATTTCATGTCTAAGATGGACGAGTCAGACAAAGTGGTACATTTACTACTCGCATTACCGGGAAAATATAACAATGTGACAACAGCTTTAGAAACGATGAACGAAAATTTAACTTTAGAAAAGACAAAAACGGCTTTACTTGACGCGGAAATCAGATTAGATGATGTAAGTAAGAATCAGGACAACGCATTTAACATAGAATGCTGGAATTGTAATGAAAAGGGGCACAAAGCAATATATTGCCGCAAAAATATTCATAACAGGCAGTTTTACACTTCCCAACGTGGTGCTCCTGTCCGAGGTGGCGAATTGTATAGAAGGGGTCGTGGCAGAATTCAGGGACGCGCTCGAGGTGTGAATAGAGCACACACATCAAGGGACGATGCAATTATAGCTCATGAAGAGACTATAGAGGAAGTGGGCTGTATGATTGATGAAGAATTCAACTTGACTTGTAAGGCAACATTTGATCAATCAATTTCTTTTGTAGTGGATTCTGGTGCATCACAAAATTTTATATCTGATATTTATACACCATTTTTGACAAATATAAAAACCTTAGCACATCCCGTACAAATTAACACAGCTAATGGTGAAAAATTGATTGCATATCGAAGTGGCAGTTTACCGATTGAATGTGGTAATGTTAAGTTTACTGTCGAAGGACTTATAGTAGCAAAGTTAGCATATAATCTTCTATCTGTACGGAAGCTGCTAGAAAAACCAAATGAAATCATTTTTAGGAATGAATACGCAAAAATTGTATTTTTTAATGGGTCCATAATATGGGCATATAATAATGGCAAACTTTATATTTTGCAGGGTAAAATTATAACGGAGGAAGTAGTCGCGGCTATACATTCAGCAGATGGCATGTTGTGGCACAGACGTTTAGGACACACCAGCACAAAAACTTTACAAAGGCTACAGCTACCACTAAACAGCAACGTATGTAACGCATGTATGAAAGGTAAGGCAACACGGTTACCATTCAAAAGGTTAGAGCAACCTAGGTCACGTCAGGTGTTAGAACTGTTACACAGTGATATAGCGGGTCCATCCAACATTCCAACAATTGAGGGTGAAGTTTATTTTCAAACTATAATAGATGATTTTTCACACTTTTGTGAGGTTTTCTTGCTAAAAAGGAAATCAGAGGCAGCTCAAAATATTATCACCTATATCCATCGATACGAAAACGAATTTGAGAAAAATGTTAAGAGGATTAGGTGTGATAATGGAGGTGAATACACTTGCAATAAACTCCGTCAATTTTGTGATCAGAAGGGAATAGTTTTGGAATATAGTTTACCATATTCACCAGCTAGTAATGGCGTTGCAGAGAGAATGAATCGAAGTTTGTATAACAAAGCACGGACTATGCTTATTGAAACTATGCTGCCAAAGACTTTGTGGGGTGAAGCAGTAAAATGTGCAGCTTATCAGTTGAACCGTTGTACGTCTATGGCTATTAATTTCAAGACTCCTTGTGAAATGATGTATGGGACAAGAGACTTAAACAAACTTCGTGCATTTGGTGCAAAGGCGTGGGCATATATCTTACCTAAACATGATAAACTTTCGGAGAGAGCACGTGAGTGTAGGATGGTAGGATACAGCAGAACAGGATATAGTTTATGGGATCCTAGGAATAACAAAATAATTGTGTCACGAGATGTGAGATTCGATGAAAATGATATTGTTTACAAAGAAAGTGAGCAGACTGATAACGAACGAGAGTGGCTAAGAGTAAGTATTTCAGAAACAAATCCCATACATACTGATGGGATTACTGAGCCTGAACAAGATAATGGAAATAGAGAAGAGGTAATCATTGATAATAAGAATGTTGATGAGGAATTTATAGAACCAGAAGAAATGTTTGAAGATTGTGCTGAAGAGAACATAAATGAGGGACAAGATGTTAGAAATGAGCATGTGACAAGAACAAGAAGTGGCAGAATTATTAAACCTCCGAAAAGATTGGAAGATTATGAAACACATGTCGCCTACTGTTTGTGTACGGGTGATCCAGGTTCTTACAAAGAAGCTGTTGAAAGAGGTCAAGAGTGGCAAGACGCAATAGACAAAGAATTAAATTCGCTGAAATCATTGGAAACATGGGAAGAATCAGAATTGCCGAAAGATAAAAAGGCTATAGATACCAAATGGGTATTCACTACTAAAAAGGATGGTACAAAAAAGGCCCGATTAGTGGCGAAAGGGTTTCAAGAAGAAACATTATTTAATGTGTATTCACCAGTAGCTCGTATGCCTACAATTCGTATGATGCTCAGCCAAGCTATACAAAATGACATGTACATGAAACAATTAGACGTTCCAACGGCTTTTTTAAACGGATTCTTAAAGGAAGACGTTTATATAAAACCACCGTTAGGAGTTAAAGTTGGAAAAGGCATACATTTAAAACTAAAAAGATCTCTGTATGGGTTAAAACAAGCACCTAAATGCTGGAACGAAAGGCTTCATGGCTTTTTAGTTGATAAAGGATTTTTACAATCAAAACATGATTTTTGTTTATATATTTTGGAAGATGTATTTTTATTAGTGTATGTTGATGATATCATTTTAATGTCTAAAAGTGCAACAAACCTAAATAAAGCACATGAATATTTAAAATTGGAATTTAATGTGAAGGACCTTGGAGAGGTGAGTGCGTACTTAGGATTGGATATTGTGAGAACCTCAGAATCAATCTCGATTTCTCAAGAATCAGCAATAAATAGATTGCTTGATACATTTAATATGACAGATTGTAAAGGGGCGGAGACACCAATGGAGGTAAATTTCACTACTGATGCCAATGAAAGTATCACCTTGGATATACCATATCGTGAGCTCATAGGTTGCCTTTTATACTTAGCTACTTCAAGTAGGCCAGATATTTGCTTCGCAGTATCCTTTTTGAGTAGATTTTTGGATAAGCCAACTATGTCACTGTGGCAAGCAGCGAAACGTGTTTTGCGATATCTAAAACACACCAAATCAAAATGTTTGGTATACAAACAGGATAGTAGTTGTCCCTTGATTGCCTATACCGATGCTGACTGGGCAGGCGACAAAACAGACAGAAAAAGTATGAGTGGTTCTGTAGTCTTCTATGGCAATAATTTGTTAGCCTGGTTCTGTAAAAAACAAAACGTTGTCGCCTTATCAACAGCCGAAGCTGAATATATAGCTGCGGTTCTAGCGTGTGCAGAGTTAGTTAGTTTAAAGGGATTGTTACAAGATTTTAACTGTCTTTCAAACTCAACGTTACTTGTAGATAATCAAAGCGCTATCAAACTGATGGAGTCAAATGAAAACAGTAAGAGGTCAAAGCATATTGATATTAAATATCATTTTATTAAAGATTTGATTAGCAAACGATTAGTAATTGTAAAGTATGTGAACACGAATGAAAATGTTGCAGACATTTTAACAAAAGCTTTAGGAAAACAGAAACATAACTATTTTGTAGAGAAACTAGGTTTTAATTGAATAGTTTATTTGTATGCCGAAAGTGTTATCATAATTATTATGAGGTTTATTGTTGATCTACATTTTATTGTCATTTATAACAAATAAAGTTTAACATTGAGGGGGGAAGGAGTTAGAGTGAAGACCACTATCACTTCTTATACTGAGCAGTTAGTATTTTGCCTTGTTTGTTTTATCAATTATTTATTTTTCAATGTTTAACTTTAGTTATAGATATAGTTATTAGTTTGTTTCTAACTTTATGATTGTGACAATTCTTATTCCGGGGTGAATTAGAATTGCGGGGGGATGATGAGGTTTTATGCTGTCGACTACTTTGTCTTTGATGATATTTGATGTTGCTTGTCATGTTAGTTTTACTTTATGAAGAAATAAAGAATTGTACGGACGCAAATATTGTTTGTATAATAAACTTAGGAATATGGAGACTTCCAGCTACGCAGAAGGTAAATTAGGGATGTAACAAGTATATATTGACCTATAACAGGTAGGAACGAGTTTGTGAGAGAAAACAAGTGTAATATAAACACAGAACCATGTTAGTTAAAAAAGGTATGTATTTTAACATATTACTTCCTATTGAAAGATTAAGAAGTCCTTTCATAGATAAAGGCTAACGTCCACCACTATTTTCCACAACAGGCACAACGTAGCATTAAGTTTTTAGACGATTTAGATGAAACAAACATGAACCTCTCAACATGACAAAATTATCTCCTTTCTCCAGTCAACATCATGTCTAAAGTGTTACAAGTGACTTAATTATTTTTGAAACTCTGAATGCACGACTAACAAATAACTAAACATGGTTACTTTGTAGAATTTTCAACTAAATAATTAAAAATGTCATGGTTATTAAATCAGATTCCAATAGTAATGCAACAGGGAATTGTCGCAGTAGTTAAAACAAAATGCAGTGCGATGTTAGTATTATTTAATCAAAATTAAAATGTTGTAATCATTCAAATTACTTATGCCTTCTCGTATACCCAGAGCAGTGCATGTAAAATATTTCATGCAATATTATTGTATATTGTTTCGCATTGCGATGAAATAGTTCTTTAGAATTTGTCTTATTTGACACTATCTGATGGAGCGAATACCATTAATTGCTACTGTGTTCAGTCACAAACGAGTACTAATGCGAATGTGTCTCAAAAGAGACCATGCTAGTCCGTGCTACGTGGACGATTAATTGAGCGTTCAACCGTCTAATTAATGTGCTATATATAATTTTGATAAGAATTGTATAAATCCACGGCATCTACAAGATTGCCGAAAATTGCGCCTTAGATCATACGGAGTTCGTTAATATTGCGGACACATTAATCAATATTCGCTTAAATAATCATCCACCTGTCAATTTTGCCACTAATAATTTTAGCACCTTCGATGCGAGCTTGCGATGCCTTTCTTAAACCGAATACCTTTGATATTTGTCGATTTATGTAGACTAATACATTTATTCTTCTTCAGCGCCCTCGTTAGGAGCTTCAGTATGCGGTGCGCGGACCTGTGCGCGGCCGCCAAACCGTTTGAGGTCCAGCTGGTAACGGCGGAGATTATAACTGCTGAGTTTTATCTTCAGGGTGACCTCGAGCGGCTTGCTGGCCGCACTCCCATACCAATGATGGACAGATCTCGGCCAGAGGAACTGCCGGCTTGCCAGGTTAGACTCCATGTAACACAGCACCATACTCATTTCTGGGTGCATCAGTTTGAATTTTGAATTATTCTCAGGGAAAAATTTCAATTTAACTCAGTTTGCGAATGAACATGTTATTTCATGGTTAAAAGACTACAATTTTTCTATGATCCTAACTTACCATATCATATAAATGCTGTATGCTGTATGCCTGTTCTTAACAGATTTCTCTTTCCAGGTTGGGTTCCTTAGCCAGATCTGCCTTCCTTGCTATTCGGTCCTGCAAAAGTTGTTTCCAACCACTGAACCCATGCTAAATATGACTAAAGAGAACCTAGAGATCTGGAAGGCTAGAGCTTCGGCTATTGAGGAGAAGAATAAGAGTCAATAAATTGTATTCGTTATCTTCTTCTACAATGCCGTATAAGCTTATGCAGTCAGTGAGTACTACTTTAGTCTCGACGTGTTCGAAGATAATAAAGTAGTACCCGCTGAAGAATTACGAGCACTTTCATTACGATTACCTATTACATTACATTTTTCGACGATTCCTGCATATTACACATTATACCTAGTCTCTTCAAATAAAACTGAAATACAAAGTAATATTAAAAAAAATTACAACATTTAAATGTTTCGATAAAATTAAATAAAGGATAAAAAAAATTATATGATGACATTATTCGAAAAAATCCGCTTGAAAAAATCCTCATTCTACAAGAGCGGTTTTAGTACGGAAATAGTACTATTTTTAAGGCTTCCGTAGTCAACTAGGAACCCGTATAGTTTCGCCATGTCCGTCCGTCCGTCTGTCCGTCCGTCCGCGGCTTAGCTCCGTGATCATTAGTACTAGAAAGCTGAAATTTGGTATGAGTATATGTATGTATCATGTCGACAAAACAGTAAAATAAAAACTCAAAAAAAAACTTTTCGGGTAACTCTCGTACACCTAAAGTGGGGGTGAATTTTTTTTTTTCGTTCCAACTCTAGTGTGGGGTGTCGTAGAATAGGTCTTTTTAAAAATATTAATAGTATTTTCTTTAAAATTACGTAAATACCGCGCGGTGTCCTTATACTTCGAACGTTACACATATTAGTTAAGTCCCATACTGCATTAAAACATTCCGCTCAATCTGGCGCATATAATCGATAACTTCCAGAAGGTAATAGGGTGAAGACCAAAAAGTTTGCAACCTTACTCACACTTAACTCATTCAATTAATATTTGTATCAAAGTCTCCGTTGTGCGAGAAGTTAAACTTTCAATAACGTACCTTACGTACCTTAATGGTTCTATTTTAAGGTTCCTTATTGTATCGTTATTTTTTGTCGCATAACGGAACTTTTTCAATTGTTTTTAATTCCTCGCTAACTGCGACTTAATTTCATCCAACTTTTTGGTCCTGACCGAATAAGTAATTACCAGATACTTTGGCGTTTACGACCTATTTATAGAGCTTGAAATCTTTTTCGTAATTTGAACCACGGGCTCAAAACCGCTGTTTTAAGCCCATCTATGGTGAAGGATGGGCAACTACGGAACCCTACACAGAGCGTGGCCCGACGTGCTCTTGACCGGTTTTTTTTTTGCGCGTTGTAACTGTCGACCCTATCACGTCTTAAAGTGCCGATTCTTAGACGACGCTTTTTCTTTGGACGATTTTAATAAATTATTTAAGTTGGTATAATAAAATAACTTACCACTCTACTAATTATAAAAACGGTATAAACTCACGTAAAAATTGTCAGGAACGGCCCGACAATTTTTACGTGAGTTTATACCGTTTTTTATGATTAGTAAAGATGTCTCACGATAGTTTTAATAACAACTTACCACTCTTTGAGAATTTGAAAGTGAATTTGTAGTCAAATACAAAACCTTTGAATTTTGACGTGAGGATAAACTTGAAAGATGTCACATTCAAAAATGGCGATACGGGGGATTTTGTATTGAACGTGCTCGTTTATATCAATTAGGCACGCTTTTTCTCCAGGTTTTTTCTTTTCCTTTTTAGCTTTGCCATTGAAAGTAAAAAAGTGTTACTAAACTATGAATAGACAGTAAAAAAAAGTGACATAAGCATGGAAGAGACATTACCGCATTAATTAAGTAATGGAATGGACCTAGTTTGGTTAACTTACAGTGTTTTAATAGTGGTAACATACTTAAAAAAAGGACTCAAAACTAATTGGTATTTTATTAAGGAATTATAGATAGTAATTTACTAACTCTTAAAACAAAGCGGGACTTAATTGGGATATCCTTTAATAATATCGTTAAAAATCTTGATATAAAAAATATAAATGTTGTTAATGGTCGTCTGCTATGAATGTATTATTTGTTAGATTTGTAGTGATTGTTCTCTTTCACTATTCCCCGCGCGGCGAACGATGAGTCCTATGACACCTGTCATCTCAGTACATTTTATAACCTATAATCGGAAAAATGTACGGAGATGACAGGTGTCATTTCGCCGCGCGGGGTATAATATGTTATACACGGTGGTTGGTGAGACATCCGACAGATTTTAATACCGTATTCCCGACCATATTTAAAGGTAAAAATGTTAAATATAGTTGGCTGGATTCGGCTTAGTTTCCGAGATATCAACTTTTTTGAATGAATAATTACGTATGTTTAACTCAATGCATAATCTGAATTATAAAGGAATCAGAAAATTATTTATTGCCACGACAACGTATACTAAGAATTACAAGAACAGAATACAGTTACAAAACATCAGAGAGAGACAAAAAGAATTTTAAGTACTTTCGATAACTACGTTGTCACTTTGTTCTCAAGTGGGCGTAGTCACTGACGGATCCCAAAGTGACAGATGTCAGCCAGGAAATTGAGCAGCACTCATAAAAAAAAATTAACTTGACGTTTAAAAATGTCATATTCATTAAGATAATCTTAATTTTTTTACGTGATAACGTCTTATAAATCGATGAACGACGGCAGTACGCACGAAAAAGCATGACAATTAGTCATTATCACGTTCCGCTTGAGTCGAGCGTACAAGCGAGAGCGCAGGACAAGCGAAAGAGAGACACGACCGGCCTAAGCATTCGGCTTGTGACGCTTCTGTCTCTCTTCCACTCCATCATAAAATTATCATCCGTAAACTTTACAGTCAACCGATTTTTAGATTACAATGAGGCAATTACCTCAGTAACACGCTGTTAAATTCTGTCGGGTTACTCATTTGCACCGTGTTTAACTAGGTAATAAGCTACTTAACGATTTTTTTTTGGATTTTAATACCCAATACACTATGTCAACGGATTGTTATGGACGCCCGAAGAATGGACTCCTTTATGAAATTAATATGATAATAATTATGTTATATTGAACTTTAATAAAATCTAGATGTGCTAATGTTGTTTTTTTGTACTTTAGCACTCAAATTATTTCTTTATTTCCTAATATAAAATATCAATATAAATTACACTAAGTCAATTTATATGCACTTTTACTATGTTCGTCACATACATTCATACTAAAAACAATTATAAAAACCATTGTTTAACTTACAAATAAAATAATGACATGTCAAAATTTAAACAGTTTCAGATAATAATGACAAATAATCTCCTTAAAGATGTCACAGTACAAAAATAATGGCACACAAAATAACAAAGAGAATTACAAAGTCAAATAAGGCAAAAATTTGGAATAAAGTCAAAAGTATATTTTTTTTATATAGGTAGAAAACTAGAGTATAATTTATTAATTAAAAGAAAGATAATTCCGTAAGTAAGACATCATTACAAATAGCAAATGCAAATAACAATAAAATGTCTTTGCTATAATAAAACTGTAAGGCGTCTTTACAAATTGAAAAGAAAACATGGTTTGTAATAATACTCTTGATCTGAACCTTTTAAATTAGCAATCGCCACTTGTTTATGAGACGGGACGCTAGCAGACATTAAAAAACCTTAAAAAAACAAAAGATATACAAGACAGAGGAAGCACGCTTCCGAGGCAAATAACTTAAGACTTCGAATGTTTTTATACCTAATCTCACGTTAAAAGAACGGTGTCAAACTCAATGCGCAGTAGTCGTTCATAATTTACTCTTTTTACGTTAGATTAGTTATATTCAAGAAAAGGAATGGGGAATGGACAACATTTTTAAATTTAATTTTCTTGTTTATTCCTTTTCATAAAAATAAAACATGTTTCGGTCAAAAAAATCATTTTTGTGACAAAGCTTTTATGACCGGCTGTCACTTTTGTTTGAACATCTATCTTGCAGAACTGAGACATAATACCATTTTGATTACATTCCTATGTGGTTTGCAGTGCTATTTGGTTCACAGTCCCAACTCGGCCACATTTATCAGAATTTACTTATAGATTCTAGTAACTGAAAAAATAAAATGCAAAATAAGTTATAAAAGAAATATCACAAAAACTTATCTGAATATCAGGTAATATCAGAGCGGGCTCCTTTTTCGCTCAAAGACTGAGGCTCGCGATTCAAAGGGGGAACGCGGCGAGCGTGCTGGGGACGATGCCCCAGACGGCTTCAGTACCTACTGGGGGATTCCTTTTAATTAAGTTTTATTATGTTGATACCTTAGTTCACACTCGTCTAATTACAATTTTTTTGCCAGTGAAATTTAAACCACATAGAGTTGTGCACTACCGTCCAAATAACAATAACTTTTTCCGAAAAGTGAGCACGATTGTGAACTAAGGTATGAAACTCTATTTCTAATAACGACAGTTTTTTTTGTTCCCCATAACTGTCGTTATTAGAAATAGAGTTTCATGGTAGGAGGAGTCATTGGTCGCTATTGCCAAGCTACGTGGCGTCGAGTATAGGAAAAGTTTTTTTTTTCATTATTGCGAATGCTTTGCACTCTCTTCTCAATTCTCAAAGACTCGAATTCTCCCGAATACCTCATAGACTTCTTCCAGTATTATGGTTTAACTCTTAACCGTCAATTTCGCTCTTCTGGCAATCTATCTCTTTCTATCCCTCCTCACCGTACAGGTTTTATGTCCAACTCGTTTACCGTCCAAGTGGCCCGCCTCTGGAACCGCCTTCCCCTCAAGATCAAGCAAGCCCCGAACAAGTTAAATTTTAAAAAATCCTTGCGTGACCTCTTCTTTAGCAGAATGGAGAAATCTTAGCATATCTGTTTTGATTTTTAGTCCATATATATTTATATTATGTATATATAATACATATATGTATTTATCTAAGTATTTATCTATTAAAACCTATTTAAGTTAGTTGCACCGCCCACAACTTATCTGCTTTGCCCGATGGTTGACTGGTAGAGAATGCCCTATGGCATTAAGTCCGCCTTTTGTACGATTTGTTTTTCTTTTGTGCAATAAAGATTAAATAAATAAATAAATAAATAAATAAATAAATAAATTATTCTACCTAAACGAAAATTCAAATTCAAATTCAAATATTTTATTTGCTTTACGTACAAGTACATGCAAATACAGTTTTAGCATACTTAATACAATAGTCAATTTATAAATAGGTACCTATTAACAATTTCACAACGATATTTACACTGTGATTACAAAAATACTTTCTATTCGTCCAGAGCATTAGCAAAAAATTCATCAATTGAGTAGAATGGTCTATTAAATAAAGTAAATTCTTAAATAAAATATTGATTCTCCATTAAGAACGCCTGCGAACGATATTGATTTTTAAATAAGTTTATTTCAGTGTTATGCCTCCCTTCACGATGTTGACGCCTTTAATGTCGTAGATGCTCATGAAAAATCTGAAACAAAAAATAAAACGTAAAAAAGGTTACCTACCTGAAGCACTAATTTTTGTTTCCCATCCGTAACTTTTTGCCAAATTTTCATTTGTCCGAAAGCCATTTTTTTCCAAAAACTGTTAATTTTTCAGAATAATATTAAAGCAAACCTATGGGTAATAAACCTAATAGGTTCTTCGATGTATATGTATACATTCTTGAAAACATTATCACGGGTTTCAGGAAAAAGTATTTTCGGACAAGTGAAAATTTGGCGAAACGGTACAGATGGAAAACAATGTCCCTGAATTGTGATAGGATGCCGTAAACAATACTGTGAAAACTTTCAGAAACATTGTCAGGAACGGCCCGACATGTTTCGAACTCGTAAAGTTTATCAGGGACAGCTATCCGTGCCGCTACGCGACTCCCGGCCCACTGCAATGGTTTTCGCATTGTATTATTTCAATTTGTTTGAAAGACTTTTGATATAACGTTTATATTGACCAATAATATGTCATATCTAAGTTGAAAGAAGAAACGGATTGTCGCTTGTGTTATTTCCGGGCCTATACGACCTTTAAACCTTTAAGAAAAGAGCGTACTCCCACCTGAAAGGCCGTCAACGCACTTGTGACTCCTCTGATTTTACAGATGTCTATATGCGACGGTAATCGCTACATCAGGCGATCCGTTTGCTCGTTTGCCCCCTGACAAAAAAAAACAAAAACGTAATCATGATGGTACCTCTCAGGATGCACTCCCAACTCCTTATGTATGAACGCGGACAGCTCTGCGCCGATGACTTTATTGTCCTCCGGGGCAACGTTACCGATGGATTCCAGGGTAGCTGCAGCACCAGGGGACGTCGAGTCGTCGCCGAAGGACACCTGGCAGTCGCCAGATATCACGCAGACAAATTTCTAGAACAACTTTCTAAAATGAAGAGTCCTTATTCCTTTAAAACGCATCGGTTCAGTAGTCCAATAGGTAGGAGGTTTTGGCCTAGGCCGAACCACGCTTGAAACATAAAGTTTTTCGCTTCACTGTAAACATTTGGTTTACGCTTAAGAGGCCTTAATATACATTTTAAATTGTATTTTTTTTCATATTGTGAAAAATATATTTTCAATTTTAACCAACTTTTTAAAGTGAATACTGTTCCCTGAGTTAGATAGTAACATAGCTATTTTATGCTTTTATTGCGTGGAGTCGAAAATAATTTGAAAAACCAGTAGTTTTAGAAGTTGTAGAACGAGTAGCTTTTGAAATAAAAATTATCATTGAAAAATTCAAACTGTAGGATTCAAGTACCAATATAAATCGCAATCACCCTGTTCTAAGCAGTAACATTGATAATTACCTATGCTAAGAAATATAGAAATTATGGTATGTTTAATCATAGAGAAAAATATATAAATCAATTACCTTTTCAACGGATAGGTAGCCTTAAAGCTTTGTCCACACTCATCAGTAATCACTGACGTAGGTACTTGAAACCATTTTCTAACCATGGATTGGATTGGATTGTATGTACCTAAGTACTTATATAAACAAGCTAGATAGCCTGTTGCTTTAGTACCTACAAATTCTTTATTCAGATAGATATAGTCTTATATATTCTGTAGGTACAATATAGAACTTCTCCTTTTTAGGGATCCGTAGGTATTTCAAACGAAAAACAACCGGAACCCTTATGATTTTGAATAATTATAAATAACAACTTAATGTTAATATCGGCTCCATAGTTCCCTAATGTCCTACCGCGCTTTAAGAAATCGATGCTATACATGGTGGCGCGTTTAGATCGGTCTGTATGGGAAAGTGAAACTATAATACATACGAATATATAAAATGTTAGTGTCACTTTTCAAAACGTCCGGGTTCGATTCCCGAGCTGAGTAAAGGTTTTTTTCTAAATGAATGAATGCAGTTTTTCTTGTTATTAAAATCAATGACATGGTTCCTAAGAACAGATCTTCGTGTATATCTTCTATCTAGTTTCAGACTTTCCCATACAGACCGAACTAAATAAATGGGCTATCCTGTATAACCAGTGTTTGGATTAGGCTGTGAAATTTGGGGAGAATGACCTATTATACTTAATATGGATATGCCCCAGGATTCCCGAAAAGCCCGTTTTTTGGCGACATTGTTTAACTGTGTGTTTTTAGGCAATAGGTATAGGCTTTTACAATGCAAGGTAATGTAGGTATACGAGTGCATACATACATAATGTCCTAACAAATTATATGCCAATACTTTAAGACATGTTAATTTACATCAAAATAATCTACTTTAAATAGGAATTAAGATAACTTTTTACATAAAACTATTGTTTTATAATTCCGAACAAATTAAAATTCTGCCCAAACATACTCATCCCGATCTAATTGCGCAATGAGTGATATGGTGGATATCATTTTGTATCCGGTGAAAATCGTTGAATGCCATACAATGGTGGGAAAACCGTTAGTAGGTGTAAATCAACCACTGACCTTTGTTAATTAAGAATAAGTTAAACATTAAAAATAAATTAGTATTAACATTTTAAAAATTTAACACAATAGTAATAGAAATCACATTTATTAAAGCTTCACGTTTATTTACAAGAGCTTTTTAAAAATGTAATCTTGCTTTTATTTAAATAAATTGGCCAGTTACGTAACAGTCAAGAGGTTCAGGATTCAGGTTTCAAATCAGACAGGCTTTACTTACAGAATTTTGAACAACCCATAATCAAAGGGTCTTTACGTACCAAAGTTATTTCCCGTTAGTTTTCTCTAAAAAATAACACGTAATTTAAAAAAAAATTTAAACTTAAGTATACTCCCAAAGGCGAGTACTATCAGCTCTGAAAGTATTGGCATCTAATTTATTAGCACCTTCAATTTATTAGTGTGAATATATAAGAATATAAATGACAGATAAAAGTACAAGAGTAGAAAATCAATTTTATTCTTGCCTGTAGAATAAAAAGTATCTACCTTTTTTATGACTGAGTAATATTTCGAAACGAAACAGTTTTTTTTTAATCTTTACGATTATATCCCGGAATTAATTAGTCATATCCATATTAATATTACGTTACGGAGTCCCGGGAAATTGCACACCCTAAACCGAACACTGTTTAAAAACACACTCTTCTTCACTTGACTTACATCTTCTGGTTTGCGCACTGTCTTCGCCAATACAGGAATAATTTTAGACACAAAATCCTTAGGGATTTTGCTGTTAGGCACATTAGTTAAAATTCTTAAACACGGCATATTGGACGAACTGTAACGCACTTCTGTGTCATTTGTTGATATCTTACTCCATAAATAAATGGCTACATGATAAGTACTGTTATCTATAAGTGTTTATGTAAGTATCTGTATTGATAAGATTGTGTTTGTTTGTTAAGGTCATGTCATGACACACGCAGCTCATTTTCGTGCGACCAATGCGTGTCTCTTTCCCTACAATACGGTGCGAGCACGACAGGTGATAACCAGAGATGGGCAAAAGTTAATCGATTAACGATTAAGATTAACTTTCTTAATCGCGATTAACGATTAAAAATGACGATTAGTTAATCTAATCGTACGAGTTCCGATTAATTTAATCCCGATTAAGTTAATCGTTGATTGATATCCAGCGATTTAAATTTTTAAGCGATTCAGTAATTAAATTAATTTTCTCTCGATTAATATTAGAAAGAAATAAGATAATTTAATGTAAGTATGTATAAGTCCCTAACTTGGAAATCTTAGAGTACTGCACTGAAAAAACACCTTGTATTACTGTAACAAGTTTATTTCACACAGAACACTAGAAATACACTTATTACACTAGAATATTTTTTTAGTTGACACATGACAAGACATATTGTATTTTTGTAAAATACACAAATTAGCGTGTCCCAACTTTTAATCGAGAATTAATCGTGAAATTTAATCGATTAAAATGACGATTAGTTAATCGTTAATCGAAGACTCTGTCGATTAATTTAATCGTGTTTAAATTAATCGCGATTAATTAATCGATTTAAAATTAATCGTTTAATGTCCATCTCTGGTGATAACTATGCCGCGCGACCGGCGGAGCGAAGCGGTAACAGGATATATTATTTTTTAATACAGTTGCTCAAAAAGTGGTACTTTTTGTGGCTGCGTAGCGTGCGAGAAGCTCATTTTCTCGAACTAGTGCTTTTTACTTTTTAGTTCCAAACTATACTTTCGAAACGCAGTAACTAACTGAGTTTCGAATGTCAGTGATGATGATGACGATGACGATGACGATGACGATGACGATGACGATGACGATGACGATGGCGATGGCGATGGCGATGGCGATGGCGATGGCGATGGCGATAGCGATGGTGATGACGATGACGATGACGATGACGATGACGATGACGATGACGATGACGATGGCGATGACGATGGCGATGGCGATGGCGATGGCGATGGCGATGACGATGACGATGATGATGGTCTTAATGTACCATGTCATTTGTAAAGTATGGGTTCGTTCAAAAATAACTTCGAAGCAAGCATATTTTATCGCAATGATATATTAATTTGTTATTTTTTCGCAATTGCATTAAAAAACGTCGTTTACAACACGTGTGAAATGTCTTTTTACTACTCGTACCGAGTCTTGCCACTCGCTTTCAGCTCGTGGCAAGATACCTCGGTACTAGTGGTAAAAAGACATTCTTTTCACACTAGTTGTAAAATGTACTAATATGATAGCCGGGCCAAAATACTTTTTTCTCAAACATGCAATAAAATGTTGTCATAACGTGCGTTATAACAGGCATCGTGTCACGTTTCTGGCGGAACGACTCGAGAGAACTTGTAATGGGATTTCACACGAAATTTATGGCCTAGGCCGGGAAGTAATTTTTTAAACATGGCATCTGTGTTCATGAGCAAGCTAAGCAGCTAAATTGTATTTTTTTGAGTGGTGCATTTTTTATTTATTGCATATGTTTGAGAAAAGCACTATACATGCCTTAGCCGTGAAAATTGCTTGCTGGCTTCGTATCACTATCCTATTCACCCGGCAAGCTCTTCTGTCCCGGTGACTGCAGTAATATTAAAACGTCTAAAAGAAATTGTGCACAAATTTAGCTTTAACTGGCGTAAACTGAATGATTATATGGAAATCAAATTGAAAAATCAAATTCTTCTGACGGAGTTCCAACCCACGTCTCCAACGGGGCCAACGCAGGCGTTAGATCACCGAAATGATACTCGAGCCATTTAATTTTTGGCGTAGTACTCTTGTTAATTTCCTCCTAAGCTTTAGTTTAGTTACTTACATTCACGAATGCTGCTTTTACATAGTAGCAATACGGAACTCTCGGCGCGCGAGATAGACACGTGTTGTTTTATTGTATGTAATAAATCAAACAAAGTTAGTTCATCTCAATTAATTGGCGATCTATGGAATTCATAGAAAGATAGATAAGATAAAATTGGATGAGATGAGATGAGATAAGAGAAGATAAAATGATTCTTTATTACACAAAAAACAACAAATAAGTACCTACAAGATATTGAATGTAGAAGCGTGCATAACATGCATGCAAAGATCGACACACAAAGCATAAGAAAAAAATCGAATGATTGTTTGGGAGTTAGGGTGGCGGAAAGGTTAACGCGCTGAACCCGCAATCATCCCAGTTAATAAGCAATCTACGGAATTCATAGGTAAGACTGTATTTATATTGCGTATTTAGTAGCCCTCGCAGTGCGAACCCACTCCAATTTGTTCAATTTTTTTTTAATCAAATAAAGTTCATCCCAGTTAGTCGGCTATCTGTGGGCGGCTTTTCCGACAGTTTTCCGCTGTACTGCTGACCCCACAAAGGGCACTGCCCTCCCCACCCCACGAGGTGTGGGGGCACGTTCGGGCGCTCACTTCGCTCGCAGTGTTGCTACATATGCACACCAAGTGCTCAAAATTGGGTGCGTAACGGGTGATATATCTAGGAACTTTTGGATCAGTAGTGTTCGGATTAGAATGTCCATTTCCCGGGACTTCTAAATGTAAAATTATTAATATGAATATGACTTAACCCCGGGATTATAGTCATAAACCTAAAATAAAATATTTGTTTCGAATCATATTACTCAGTTATTAAAAAAGGTAGATATTTATATTATTATACAGGCAACAATAATTTATTGTTGTTCTACTACTGTACTTTTATCTGTCATTTCATTTATATAGTCACCAACTCTAATAAAGATCTGGGGGCACGGCAGTGCCCCCGCCAAGTCGAGCAAACGCGCTTGCCGGCACGCCGTAACATCCTTTTCTCGAAGCCATTCAGACCATTTTCAAACCCCCTGTATTTCATTATGGACAAAGCTAGAAGCCTGAATTTTTAATTACCAGGAGAACGTGATATCACCTAAGCATGTTCCAAATTACATTCAATTTGAACCAGTAGTTTAGAAATTATTGCCAGTCAAAGTTCCTTAATTTTGTCACTCACTGACTCACGATCATACGAATTCTAAGTTACTTCTAGCAGACACACAAGCTTGAAATTTCGAGCTCTATTACGGTTTGGTGTACAAATCATTAAAAAACCTAAACATTACAAAATTTCCGTGTAGTTTTCCAGTTATGCGAGCTGCATAGATAAATTTGTATTTCCTTATGAACCCTTTAAAAAATAAATACACGATTACAAAGTTAACTTTGCGGTTCATATAACCTTCGGTTTAGATACTAAGACCTCAGGCACAGAATATTAATACATACGGAATGGATACGCTCACCGCCGCACCGAATTGAGTTACCTCACCCCGCAGAGGCAGTGAGTTGGAATCGTGATAGTAACGATGATGATGATGGTGGTAACTGGTGGCGGTGGTGGTGATGGGGGTGCTGATGATGATGATGAAGCTAGGGACTGGTGTTGGTAATGAGGGTGTTGGATTGTTTAGATGATGATGGTGACTGGTGGTGGTGGTGACTGATTCTGATGAAAGTGGTATTGGTGATGATGATGATTATGATGACGACCATGGTGGTGACTGTTGGTGATGATGATGATGGTGGAGTGGAGGTGACTGGTGGTGATGATGGGGATATTGGTGGTAATTTAGATGGTGGTGACTGGTGGTGGTGAGGGAGGTGTTGGTGATGATGATGATGATGATGATGGTGGTGGTGGTGATTGGTGATGATGATGATGATGATGATGGTGTTGTTGTAGATGACTATGATTATGACGATGACAATGATGATGACGATGATGATGCCGATGATGGTGATTAGGTATAATTATGAGGGTGTTGATTCGGATGGTGATGGTCATAGTGGTGATGAATGATGATGACGATTGTGATGACAATGCTTGTGGTGATGGTGATAACGATGATTATAAAATCAACATCCTCACCACACTTACGACCATTACCACAACCACATCCTCAACACAATAACCACTACCATTACCACTACCACCATCATCGCCGCCATCATCACCACCCTCATCATCACCATCGCCATGAGAGGAATCATGAGAAGGATCATTATGTATAATGAGAGGAGTCATTATGGATCATGAGAGGGAGTGACAAGTCTGTGTGGTTTACATATAGTTAATGTCAACTTCGGTAGTGTTAAAGTGCAAAACTCCGCAATTTCGGAGTATAATAAACTAAGAAGTATTTACGCTTCATCAAAACTTTCGAGAAAAGCCCACAGAGACTGAGAGTGGGCTTTAAGAAAGACAGTTGTGGATACACAGGTAGAAGTCCCTAAAGGAAAAATAACGAGGACCACTTACAAAAAGAAATGAGATCCCATCAAAAACATTACCTACATGTAAAAAAATGCAAGTCTCGCAACTTTCTACCGAAAAAAGTTGTGAGATACAATATAAAACCAAGTCGGTTAATTTATTCGGTAACTATCAAAGTGACCCTTCGCCTATATGACAACTTTGACTTACATTTTCACCAGATTACATAACTAAAAACATATTACCATGACCGTTGTAGTGCTCGCATTAATATTAAACATATTTATCTTTATAATAAATGTAATGACTTGGCCATCGCACACGACAATAATTATACTCTACATTATAATGATAATAAAATCTACCAAATTTTATTAACGCTTTGAATGTCACGCATTCAAACGTTAATTCCTACTCATTGTTTCATCTTGGCCGTCCTTAAATAAAAGATGGACCTGACCCGACCGTCAAAAGAGAACGGCTGAAGAAAATATGGACAGACGAGATAGTAAAAACAGCTGAAAAGAACTGGATAAGCACCGCTCCATACCGAATGAAATTACCATACTATCTAATTTATAATCTATTGGTATGGATAAATAAAGCAAAAAATATAATAATCACTTTAATAAAAGGAGATTTACTCGTATTCTTATATACTTATGTTGTCGTGCGATGGCCAAGTCATTACATTTATTATAAAGATAAATATGTTTAATATTAATGCGAGCACTACAACGGTCATGGTAATATGTTTTTAGTTATGTAATCCGGTGAAAATGTAAGTCAAAGTTGTCATATAGGCGAAGGGTCACTTTGATAGTTACCGAATAAATTAACCGACTTGGTTTTATATTGTATCTCACAACTTTTTTCGGTAGAAAGTTGCGAGACTTGCATTTTTTTACATGTAATGTTTTTGATGGGATATATTATACTTTACAAAAGTCTAGTAAAAATCTATAGTCTATTGCCCAAGAACGCACTGCTAAACGGTGTCACCAAAAAAGTCACAAAAATTTCACCAAATAAGGTATTTTCCGGGAATCCCTGAGGCATATGCCATATGAAGTATACCATTTAAGGTCAGTCACCCCAAATTGCACACACAATCCCAACACTGGATATAATGAATTAAGGAGAAAACAACATTAGAAATGATTTCATATGGCCGAGTGACGCCGCCGCACCGTGTCGTTTGTAATCAACTACGCAACGGATCATAAATCCTAAATCATTTATTTGCATAAAACATGGTAATTATAGATCTTCGGTTAAATAATGTCAGCATCACATGTCATGCTTTATCACAGGGTGACATGCAAAGTATATGTACATACAATTTTAATTATTAATCATTATCATTATATGTATTTGCGGATGCCGTCGATTACCACCGAGTTACGCCGATATACGCCGCGAATAAACAAAAGCTATACTATTTCAGTCACGATTCAGATTCTAATCGGTGAGTTTGTTTATGCATATTAGTTAACAATATCTATACCGTTACGGTAAAAAATAGTCACTCAAATGAATTAGCTTGTTGCTTAATTTTTTCAAGTATTATTCACGACTAAACCTAGTCGAGTTCGGTAACAGCTATATCGAGCAAGCGTGCTGCGGTAGTGGATGGCGAAGCGTCAGAACCAAACTGCTACCAGTAAACTAGATTAATGGCTTAGGTTATGTTAGAACTGCGACCACATCAGCGCGCGAGCCGAGCGAGCGAAGCAAGCGTACCGCGGCAGCGGTCGGCAAAGCGCCAGAACCACTCTGTTACCAGTAAAGTAGGTAAGGTTAGAACTGCGAACACAACAGCGCGCGAGCTGAGCGAGCGAAGCGGTCGTACCGTGGCAGCGGTCGGCGAAGCGCCAGAACCGATCTGCTACCAGTAAAGTAGGTTAGGTTAGAACTGCGAACACAACAGCGGCAGCGCTTCTCCTGATATAAATTTTACTATTTTATCACAATTTCACACTAAATGTGCCCTTATAAGTAGGTAGTAGTAAATAATTCTAAAAGTAAAAAATCTTAGGCATTGTTAAAGTAATTTGCATGAACGGTAATTTATTTAATACAATCGGAGTCGTTACTAAAATATTATTCAAGTTTTAGATCGCAACAGACTAGCATTTGAAGGAGCAATATCCGTATGAATTTAGTTAATAAAGTCTATACGATTTCAGTAAATTTCGGTACTATACCAGATTAGGGTTTTGTTAAGTTTTATCCAAACAAAAGCTAACCTGGTTCAGTTCGCATCTGAACCCTATCAGTATAGCCTTTGTAAATACGCTTCCCGAGCATCCTCTACGAGTTACGACGCGACACGATCCGACTCTCATCAATTTTGTGGTGCGGAGATAATCCCATTAGTGTATACTTTCACACAAACTCCGACTCACTGGTAGTGAGCGCTCGGCCCTCACCTGACACAGTTCAAGTCATGTTTAAAAAAGAAAAAATAAAAGATTCGACTCGGTCCTGTTATTGGAAATTGTACAATAAAAAAAAATAAAAAATATGAAAATGTTTTTTCTACCGCTTTAATTACATAATAAATATCTGAATAGGTATTTAGGAGTACAACAGCACCCTTGCCAAGTTGGAAAAATATCTCCTCGGTTATGTTAGGTTACCGTACGATGCACGGGCAAATTAGTGTTGTGTATTAGATCCCTCAGGACAATGACCTCATCAGCTTCGAGGGGTATATTAGCAGGATTTTTGTACGACACGCCAAATTGCTCTGTGATTTAGCTATGATTAAAACTCCAGATCGTGATTCCGATGTTTATTAATGGGAATAGCCTTCGATCAGGTCAATGACCGCACCGGCCCCACCCACCTACCAGTCTATAAATAGGAATCCATCGGGCGTTCGATCACTACGCGCCGAGCGCTCACGGAGTAAGGACGTACTTCGTTGCATCGGGAGTTTACTGTGCATACATTTTATGAAGGGAATTGAGAAGGAAAATGAGATCACGGAAACCATCCAAGCGATGGTCGCCACAAAGTCTTCGAACGGTGCCTCTGCAAAATCGCCGCCAGTGGGGTACTACCGTTACGCAGGTCGCGTTTATTTCTGTTATGGCCCGATTATCTTTCCCCTCTCCTCCCGCTCTAAGTCAGACTGATTCGGTTCAGTCTATTCACGATGCAGTCCATGCGCCCAGTGCGCCCGCGTCACTCCCACAAAATTACTCCTGTGGCTCGGAGATAATCCCATTAGCGGGTTATACTCCCACACAAAGCCTGACTACTGGTAGTGAGGGCTAACTAGCGCTGATACAGTTCAAAATGTCTTAAAAAAACAGACTACTTAAACTTGTGTTCATTACATGCCCATATACACATACTTACATAGATAAATACATAGAAAACAATCCTGACCCAGGAAGAGATAATTGGGGTCGGCTCGATCAGGTCAATGGCCGCGCCGGCCCCACCCACCTACCTGTCTATAAATAGAAATTCATCGGGCGTTCGTTCAGTTCGCGCCGAGCGCTCACAGAGGAAGGACGTACTTCGTTGCTTCGGGAGTTTACCGTCCATATATTTTATGAAGGGAAGAAAATAAATATCAGACTACCTCACACAAATCGATACAGTCCTAAGGTAAACGATAAATTACCGAACTGTTAAATTAATTTTACTATTTTATCACAATTAATTAAAATTAAAACTAATAACCACTAGATACATGGTCATCCTATATAAATTATTGAAGTACGTCAAGTGTCATCGCTTTGGCGGGAAATTTAACAGAATTTTCCCTTTAGTCCCATTTCGTAGCCAGATTTGGTAGCTAGCTACAAGATGGGAAAACACATTTCCCATTTCGAAGCTAGCTACCAAATGGGAATGATTTTCCCATCTCGTAGCCAGATTTGGTAGCTAGGTACAAGATGGGAAAACACATTTGCCATTTCGTAGCTAGCTACCAAATGGGAATTCTTTTCCCATCTCGTAGCCAGATTTGGTAGCTAGGTACAAGATGGGAAATCACATTTCCCATTTCGTAGCCAGATTTGGTAGCTAGCAACCAAATGGGAAATGTGTTTTCCCATCCTGTAGCTAGCTACCAAATGGGCTTTTAGTCCCATCTCGTAGTTAGGTTTGGTAGACGCTACGAAAAGGGAAATATGTTTTTCCATCTTGTAGGCAACCAATTACTAAAAATGTGTTCTGAGGGTTTACTGCGACACATTTCAGAGTTCTATATACCTATTTCCCCATATGAGAGTAGGCACATTTAATTAGGTTTAAAAAAACACGCGTATGAAGCCGCGGGCAAAGTCAAGTATTGAATATATTTTAATATGTGTTTTGTTTTGTTTGTAATATGTGTGTTTTTTTTTGATAAAATAAAATTAGCTGTATCTGTATTTAGTCTTGGCGAGGATGGAATTATGGATTTCTCACACAAACTTTTTAGCTGTTACACTTAAATAATAAATAAAAGATGAGTATAATAGGTAAGAACCAACTAAACTCGACTTTTAATTAAATAAATTAAAAAAAAAACATTCCGCTTAAAGATATACATATTTCCCTTTAGTCCTATTTCGTAGCCAGATTTGGTAGCTAGCTACAAGATGGGGAAACACATTTCCCATTTCGTAGCTAGCTGCCAAATGGGAATGATTTTCCCATCTCGTAGCCAGATTTGGTAGCTAGGTACAAGATGGGAAAACACATTTCCCATTTCGTAGCTAGCTACCAAATGGGAATTCTTTTCCCATCTCGTAGCCAGATTTGATAGCTAGCAACCAAATGGGAAATGTGTTTTCCCATCCTGTAGCTAGCTACCAAATCTGGCTACGAGATGGGACTAAAGGCAATTACCGAGTTGTAAAAGTTGGTACCTGATAACCGATTAAAAATCATCGTGTAAAGACAAATACATATAAAACATCCCTGACCCAGGAAGAGATCATGCGAGTTCATCGCACAAATATTAGTATTTAGTTTATCAATAGGAATACCTCTCGATCAGGTCAATGACCGCGACGTCCCCACCCTCCGCGACGCCCCACCCTTACACACTTACCTTTCATCGATCATTCCGTGCGGAGCGCTCACAGAGTGAGGACGTATTTCGTTACATCAGGAGTTTACCGTGCTTATATTTTACTAGGTTAACCACCACGGTTAACTTCGTACGCTTAACTTTATTTTATACCGTAGCCGGTAAAAAATATCCTGGCTTTGGATGTGCAGCTAACCTGTATCGAAATTGGTTAAAATTTGTAAAGCCGTGTCGGCGTGATGCGAGGACAGTCGAAATAATGCCCAACAGATGGTGTCAGACTGGCATGGCGACGCGTGCCCATACAAAACAAAATATGATCCTGCATCACGATATTAACTCTCTCCATATAGGTAAAACTGATTTTAAACAAATCTAAAATGTTATAACAGTATAGATGAAGAGAATTGCGAGCAGAGGACCTAAAATTGTCGCGGTTATTGTGTGATACATAAAACACACTGAACAACATGGGTATGAATATGAAAGTTATGGATATTCCATCATTTAATTCATTCGACATCATCCGAATTATCGTACGTTTCTGAATATCACTGTAATAGTATAATAAATATAGTAGCCTTCGATCAGGTCAATGACCGCGGCGGCCACACCCACCCCACCTGCCTATAAATTAATTTATTTATTTAAATAAAAGAACGCCTGTTTACGCGTGCTTCCTGGATCTGTCTAGGGCTTTTGACCTGGTTTCCTACAATATCCTATGGGAAAAGCTAAAAGCTATTCAATTACCTAATGAGACCATACAAATTCTAAAGTATTGGTATGGGAACCAGGTCAATAGTGTTAGATGGTCAGGTACTTTTTCAGACCCGTACAGGTTGGAGTGTGGGGTGAGACAGGGGGGTTTGACCTCGCCCACACTTTTTAACCTTTACATAAATGAGCTTCTCGAGACGCTCGGCAAAACGCATATCGGCTGCCATATTGACACAATTTGTTTGAATAATTTGAGTTACGCCGACGATATGGTTTTGTTGAGCGCATCGGCTTGTGGTTTGCGAAAGCTTATAAATACTTGTGAGACATACGCTATCCAACATGGGCTAAAATACAATGTAGGTAAAACTCAATACATGGTATTTGAGCCTTCTGGTTATCAGATACCCAAGGTACCTTCTATTAATTTGTATGGTAGTCCTTTGGAAAGGGTGAGGTGTTTTAAATATTTAGGCCATGTTGTCACCTCAGACTTAAAAGACAACATGGATATCGAGCGCGAACGGAGGGCCTTGTCGGTGAGGGCAAACATGATTGCGCGTAAGTTTGCGCGCTGTACCAGGGAGGTGAAATTAACACTTTTTAGTGCTTATTGCACATCCCTGTATACGTGCAGCTTATGGGCATATTATACGCAACGGGCCTATGGGGCCCTTCGGGTCCAATTTAACAACGCGTTCCGGGTGCTGGTGGGGCTGCCCCGCTTCTGTAGCGCATCAGGGATGTTTGCGGAAGCAGGCATCGACTGCTTCTATGCGACCATGCGCAAACGCTGCACATCCCTGGTGCGCCGGGTGCGGGCCAGCCCCAACCCCATCCTACGCTCGATTGGGGACAGGCTTGACTGTCCTTACACAAGACACTGCTGTGAACAGCATGTGTCAAAAAGCTTGTATGTTGTGTAAGTTTTTGTAATGTTTTTTACTAACACTTTAGATATAGATTTATACTAACAAATAATATGAGTCACCAATGTTACTCGAAATAAACGATTTCATTCATTCATTCATAAATAGAAATCCATCAGGCGTTTGATCAGTCCGCGCTCCGCGCCCTCGGAGCACGGGCGTATGTCAAATTCAAAGCAGTACCTTTACCACGAGTTTACTAGTTAGCGCCTGCGTAAACCATTTGTATGGAGAATTGTAGTTCTACAAAGTAAACGCTAGGGGCGCTGCACTAATCTCCATACAATTCGCTTACGCTGTCGCTAGTTGTTGCTGCTTTACGCTGTTGCTGTTGGACGGCGTACATTGAAAATGCTATTTACTTTGTTGGACAAAATGAACATATGAAAACAGTATTTTATAAAAAGTTCCCAAACGAAGATGTTCAGTTTGACGAGTAAAATCTATGTTTTAATGCATTGCTCCTGTTACAGGGCCCACCTGGTATGTGGTTCAGTCTAGCGCTTGGATGTATTGTGTTGCGTAAAAAGTAGCTAACCACGAACAGATACTATCAGCTGTTTTAACTTGGTTTTTAGAGAAACATTGTCAAACGTAATCTTATTAAAACTTTCGTGAGACATATTTAATTATTGTATCAAGCGGTTTAAACTCACGTGAAATTGTCAGGGACGGCCCGACATGTTTCGAACTCAAATGGAGCTCTTCATCAGGGACGGCTGCCCGTACACCGCTGCGGCAACCTCGTCACTGATTCGATCGATTCGACCATTAGTCAAGTGTGTGAAATGTCTATGGATGACAAAATTGACGTTGGAGTGCTGGACGGACAAGTTGCGGGCTTGTAAGCACCCCCCTCCCCCGCGCCATCGGCGCGCGCGCTTAGCACGTTCACTGCGGCAATCTAAAACTCTGTCCTGAATTTCAGTGCGTTACGGGCCTGATTGACCCGTAGTGGTTTTCGCCGTGATGCGTTACGGGTATAAAATTGCCCCGTATTCCCCCGTCAGTTAAAACTGCTCTAAAATCGTGAAATCATATTTTTTACAAATTTGTTTTCATCAATTCAAAGAGTATAATATGACCTATGTGACCCTGCTTCCGCACGTAGACACGATGAAAGGGTATTAAATTAGAAGGAAAAGAAAGTACGGGGTTCTATTATCTCCGTATCGCACTAGAATTGACAGAGTACGGGGTTTAGCGGGCCCCGGACCGCACAGACTTTGTGTGTGTGATAAGTTGATAGTGATGGGAATAAAAACAAACGATAAATTTTAATCATAATTATGTTTTAAACACGATTTAAACTGGATATAAAAAATTAAACAAGTGGAACAGTCTTAAGTAACTTGACTAACATGCAAAATATTGCACATAGGTACCTACATTTGAGCTGTATTTAATGTTCTAAATTATAACAATTTAAACACAGTGGTTTTTGGCACTTACGTACACATAGATTTCTCCGATGATCTTATCTGCGATACAATTTACCGATACCGATAACAAGACTTGCAATAACGACTGCACTAGTGACACTGAGCTCATTAGCCCGTACGGGTCAGCTATATCTATCTATACGGGATTCTCAGTACCCCGTATTGCACTGGAAGACAATTTTTGTTCTGTGGTCGGTACGGGGTTCGTAGGACCCCGTTTATATTTAATATATCACCTGATTAGACTTAAAAAAAGGATCATAATTATATAGTTGTGTCTATTGTAGACAAAAAAATACCAAAGTTACAGGCTCCGCACCAGCGAGTAAACATTGTTTTTTGTCCCCCGCACTGAACGACGACGTCGTACGGGGCTCGGAGGCCCCCGTACCGCAGTGAACGTGTTAGAGCGGAGCGTCGATCAAAGAATCAGTGACGAGGTTGCCGCGGCGTTGTACGGGCAGCTGTCCCTGATGAAGAACTCTATACGAGTTCGAAACATGTCGGACCGTTCCAGACAATTTCACGTGAGTGTAAACCGCTTAATAACATAATTGTCAAACGATGTCAAAAACAATAAACAAATATGTGAAAATAATTTGCAAAATATATATTGTGATTGATAAAAAGATGTTTTATTGCCCCTTGTATCCTCGCCGTTGGCTCCCGTTAATAATTACAATGAAGTCAATGAGACGACCCATAGATCAGGTAAATAACCATCTTTACATGTCCAGATATACAAGCTAAGTAGGTACACAAATTCTAATCTACATTTGCGCAATAATCGAAACGGTCCGAACATTTCCTTTCTATTCAGTTCCCAAAATTTCGTAAAGCTTGGTTAAACTCTTTGGAGGAGAAAACAGGCGAGATGGAAGCCTCGGTTTGTATTGAAAAAATAAGTTTCTGTCAAAAATTACATTTTAGTGGTAAGCAAGCTTTTATAGCCGACTGTACTTTTCTTTGAACGATATCTGCTTCAAAATTGAGTTGCAAGATTTCACCCGAACAAACATACTTTAAACATACAATGCAAGCTAAATAAAAGCTTGTAAAATGAGGTGTGATTTTTCCTCTTAAGGTTGAATATTATTGCTTTATATGAAGTTAATTGCGATCTTTTCGAAGTGGCGACGAGGTTGGTTCACAGTATTGTTAGGATAGTAAGTTCAAGTCCGTGATAAAGTGCAAAGAGTAGTTTTGATTGGACAGAGGCGACATTTAGCTTTTACTTATTTAACGAGCCCTATTGCTTTACAAAAATAACTAATATTTAACTGTTTTTCAGAATTTTTCGTTTACAAGATTACGAGCTTTAGGAGTTTAAAGATCGCTTATTCAATTTCTACCCGCGATCCTAACCAGGTCGTCGGTCCACTTTGTTAGGGGCCTTCCCACGCTGCATCGTCCGGGACTGAATTATACTCGTACAAAATGGTGAAGTTATATGAATAAAATAAGCTCAATTGGTAATGACACAAAGAAAAAAAAAATACAAATACTTTATATATTTGTGACTTGAAGGTTTAAAAATTTTCCTTTTTTTTATCCAAAAGAAATTTTAAAATATTTTCCGAATCCTCATTATTTAACAAATCAATAATTGTATTACAGCCATGAACTTAAACGCACTTTTTCCCGGTGAAAATGGCAAATTACTTATTGTTTCTTATTCAATAAGGTACCGTCCGAACTAAAGGAATGCATTTAAAACTAATTAAAAAATTGGCTGCTTCAGAGTGTTCTTTTATAGTCTTGGTGAATATATCGCATCTTAGCCATAAGTTAGGTTTCAAGTATTACTATTGTATGCCCGAAGTCGGGAAACTGTTGTTATTCAATAAAAATATTCTTTCTTTCCAAACAAATATTGGTACCCAATCCACAGAAGACGTCATATAAAGATAGGCCATTTCTATGAAGCGTTTGTAGTGCTCTAAGAATGTTGAACTTTGACGGTAATTTCTGACCTTTAGAGCAGTCTAAGTATAGGTAGTATATTTATATACAGCGTGTATATTTGATATAACCGCAAATTGAAGCCAGACGGAGATTTTAGTGCTATAATCTGATATTTATAACAATTAATAATTTAGCGTTAACTGCCATAGCGTAATTAATTTTTTGAGCAGCAATGTATGGCATACACTTATTAAAAGTTATTAGTAGTGACAGTTGTGACATCTCGATGTTAAGTGTCAACAAATACATTGCGACGGAGAAGTACCATGAACTAACTTGAGACTAGACTTAAGAGACCGACTGGTTTGATATTATCAAACCAGTTTCTTCAGTAATGATGCCAAATTAAATTTCTAGCGTAACGACATTAAAATCTCATCATCATCATCATCATCATTTCAGCCACAGGACGTCCACTGCTGAACATAGGCCTCCCCTCCTCTCTCCTCCTCCAAAATCTCACAATCGTCAAAATGTAAGTTGGACTTCACCGTCGATTGCGTGCTGAATTATTTTATATGGAAAAAAAATCCGAATATATTAATAATTTACGGATCAATATATGAATAAGTGGCTATATTAAGACCCCGTAAAGTTTGCGGTTATATCAAATATAGTATATAGACGATGTAGACATTTGACTCCAATAAAAATAGAATCGATTGACATCTTCAAAAATTGGCCGCTCGCCTATTTTAATTTTGTATCATGTAAGTACCCGTAGGTGTAAGTGATCTTTGCGCACACTCAGTCATGAGTGATCTTTGATCTCTCTGTATAATGATGGGAACGTGGATCAGGAAGCTTCGAGTCCGCGGTTTCCGAGGATTAACGCCCAGTTTCACCGACAGTTAAACTACAGTTAAGGTTAAGAGGCCTTATTCCTTTTAAATTTTTTTTTTTTCATATTATGACAAATACATTGATAATTATATCTAACTTTTTGAAGTGAATAATACTTTTCTCCGAGTTCTAGGTAGTAACATAGCTATTTCATGCTTTCATTGCGTGTAGTCAAAAATAAGTTGTAAAAACTAATTTTCATAGTAAATTTCGAGTAGTTTTTTAAACAAAAATCAATGTTAGATTCAAACTGTAGGTTTCAAATATATACCAATAAATCCCAATAGCCCTGTTCTAGGTAGTAACATCAATAGTATGTTAAGAAACATGTTTGATCATAGAGAAAAATGTCTAAAGCAATCAGCATTTTAAAATTATAAAAATATATCAGCATATCAAATTTATAATTTTAATTTAAATTGCACATTATAAATTTATGAAACAATGTCTCATTTTTGGACTGGTAATCCTGAAGTAACGGGTTCGATTCCCAGTCTCTTCAACCAGGATACGCATTTCAATTTCTCTTTGAGCTTTTATCCATGGTCAAATTGACAAAATTCACGCGGAAAATTAGATTTATCAACTTATTTCCGACTGCACGCAATAAAAGCATGAAATAGCTATGTTACTACCTAGAACTCGGGGAAAAGTAATTCACTTGAAAAAGTTGGTTGAATTTATAAATATGTTTGTCAGAACATGAAAAAATTTTTTTTTAAAGGAATAAGGCCTCTTTAACTCCGGTTTAAATCAAGCTATACAACCGGTCCTAGAAAGTTTAACAATAGTGTCAGAGCCGATGATTAAATACGACTTAAACAGCGATTAAGTAAATAAAAAGAAAACTGAGCAAAACATTCAACAATGAAGATCGAAGGTTATCATTTTTAGTCAAAACTAGGAAGGGAACTGTCGCTACGGAAACCAGGGGGCCTATGATGGTTGCGTTTATCACGTGATAAATAAGTGACAAAGCATCTGTCCCTTGCACTCGCAATTGGTCAAAACGTGACGGATGCTTTGACACTTATTTATCACGTGATAAACGCAACCATCATAGGCCTACTGGGCAGTATTTGATAAAGCTGTTGTGATATGTCTTTTTGTCGCACCAATTGATATAAGACAAAGCAAAAAGAAAAATTACAAAGGCGTAACCTGGCTGATGAGGCCGGGACTCGAACCCGGTACCTCTGGATTACCGTTAACCTTTCCACCACCCTAACGCCAAATAACCTTGCGAAATTTTCCTAATGCTTTGTGTGTCAATTTTTGCATTGTTTATTTGAATGCCTTAGCTTAATTTCTCTTTGTGATTTGATCTTAGTATCAATGGTACAATATAAGAAATAAAATAAGACATTATATTTTTAATAAATTTATCATATCAATTTTCCCGTTTTATGTTCATTCTCACGGATAAAAAAAAAGGTTCTACTCCTAGCACACATACTATATGAGCGATGAGCGTACATAGCCCTAGGGGGTTGCTTATTTTGACGATTTTTTTTCCGGTCACCCCCTTATTTTGTCCCAAAACCCATAAAACGTCTGTGGTTTTTACAAGCTTTTATTTAACTTGCATTGTATGTTTAATGTATTATGTTTGTTCGGGTGAAATCTTGCAACTCAATTTTGAAGCAGATATCTTCAACCGATTGAGCTGAAATTTTGCATACTTACTTAACTTTGATGACAATACAATAATATGGTACCACGCGGCTGATCTGATGATGGAGCCGGAAGGTGGCCATAGGAACTCTATAATAGAAAAAGCAATCCTACCGAGCTTGGGCTCTTTAGAATCGTCTCAGTGAGCATTTGATGGATATCCAAAGAAAAGTAGGTACAGTCGGCTATAAAAGCTTGCCACTAAAATATCATTTTTGACAGAAACTTATTTTTTTCATGTAGTTGTAGACGCAAATTAAAAGTCTGAGATAAATAAATGTTAATAAAACTCGGTTCACATAGTTTTCTTTTTAAAGTTTTAAGCAGTGATATTATTTTAATTACATAATGTATATAATTCAGTTCATATATAACTAGATTGTAGTTATATATGAACTGAATGTGTATTAGAAAAAAATCTAGGTAGTTCATATTGAAGTAGATATTTCTTTTCAATATTTTTTTAATACAATTATGTTCGCTCTGTAAGTATTAAGATAGAAAGAACATAAAATCTATACATTTTATTTTCATATTTTTTATTTGCCGGAAACGACCCTTCTAAAGTCTTAATAAGATTATAGGATCAATTTTATTTGTTGTCCATCTGTCCGTCGGCTTTTTTCTCAGAAACACCTCGACTGTCGAGGTATCAAACTTAAATTAAATCCAAATTTTCGTTAAATCTTTTGTTTTATTCAAAAAGTTATTGCAATTCGAGCTCAGTCGGAAATGAAATGTAGTTAATAGCGTTTTAAGCATTTCAAAATACAGAATAAAAATCATGTATCCAATTTCGGCGGATTTTTGCTCAAAACAGACGCCTCACAAAGCTTATAATAAAAAAAACCGGTCAAGTGCGAGTCGGATTTGCGCACCGAGGGTTCCGTACAAATAATTTCCATCCTTAAGTGGTAAATTTAAGTTTGCACCTGGTATGTATAGCGCTCCATACAAATGAGGTGTAAAGTTAACGCAACCAATCCCGTTTGTTGTATGGGAGCCCCCCTTAAATATTTATTTTATTTTATTTCTAGTAAGTATTTGTTGTTATAGTGGCAATAGAAATACATCATCTGTGAAAATTTCAACTGTCTAGCTATCACCGTTCTTGAGATACAGCCTGGTGACAGAGGGGCGGACGGATGGACGGACGGACAGCGAAGTCTCAGTAATAGGGTCCCGTTTTTACCCTTTGGGTACGGAACCCTAAAAAGCGCAAAAATCGGATCAGTCCGACATAGACTATTTTTCTTTCCATTCAGTTTCGTATAGGGTTAAGTTTTTAAGAGGAAACAAACGGGATATAAGCCCCGATTTGTATGGACAAACTAGCTTTTTCCCGCGACTACGTCCACGTGGAACTTGGTACTGTGGAAGCAACCTCGTACAACACGATAGATATCCACCTAATCACCTTAATTAATAAAAGGGACTATTAAAAGCGCCTAAGCAAATGTAAGAGCAATTGTGCTTTTGGCCTAATCATTACATTTCCTATAGGGTCATCAATGTCATCATGAATTACTTACTCACTTTTCAATCTTATTAGGGATAATTTCCAGGATGAAAACTATCCTATGTCCTTCCTCGGATCTTAAACTATCTCCATGCCAAATTTCATCAAAATCGATTCAGCGGTTTAAGCGTAAGAGGTAACAGACAGACAGACACACTTTCGCATTTATAATATTAGTATGGACAAATAAGCGATGGTTTTTCCTCTTAAAGCCCTTATCTGGGATAAAATGTCAGTGTCAAACGTCAAAAAGGGGCACAGAATGTCTACTCCGATGTTCGAAATACGACCGTCGTATAGTGCCGTCTCGATCGTTCTCCTGGCAAACTATATTTGGGTGACTGGGACGGCACTATACGACGGTGGAATTTCGAACACCGGAGTCCTCAGCTACTTACTTCTTTGGATAAATAAGTAGGTAGGTAATTATTTAAACAGGTTATTTTGCCGTTGAAGGATGTAAATAATATGAAGACTGAACACGAAAATAATAATTAAAATTAAGAATCTCTTCGTAACGTTAAATTATCAAAAGGAAAAATGGTAAGCGTTTTTGGGGTTCCGTATCCAAAGGGTGCTAACGTGATCCTATCACAAAATAAATAAATGATAATAAAGTTAATGTTAATGGACGATCTTACACAAATCGACCTAGTCCCAAACAAAGTAATACTTTTACTATGTGTAGTATACGACGATATATATGATAATTCATATATAAATACATAATTATATAGAACAACAAATATTCGAGTTGATCGCACAAATATTTGCCCTCGCCGGGATTCGAACCCAGGACCACCGCCTGTGAGTCAGGTGCACTACAAAATGTGCCAACCGCGTCGTCGAAACCAACCCTTAACTGTATGTCGGGTTGTCAGAGGCCGAATAGGTAGAGAATTGATATTTTCGTATAATGTCTATGGCCGTTATAACAACAACTAATAAATATAAAAACCGGCCAAGAGCATGTCGGGCCACGCTCAGTGTAGGGTTCCGTAGTTGCTCATCCTTTACAAGAGACGGGCTTAAATAAATCAGCGGTTTTAAGCCCGAGGTTTAAGTTACGAGAAAGATTTCAAGTTCTGTAAAAAGGTCGTAAACGCCAAAGTAACTGTAATTACTTATTACCTTCTGGAAGTCAACTTACGTCCTTTTAAAGAAAATTATGAAATTTTGCGATATGTCAAAAACGGATTGATCGATTTTGTTCAATATAGTTTTCATTGAAAGTACTTATAAGGTTTCATATTCAAGAATTTTTCCAATATTAATTGACCTGTGGTTGAAAAGTTAGAGGGGGGGGGCACTATTTTTTTTATTTTCGGAGCGAATATTTACGAAACTACTGACTTTATCAAAAAGTAATATTTGGAGAACCCTATTATTCTTAACAGATCTATTCAACGACACCCCACACACTAGGGTTGAAACGAAAAAAAAAATCATCCCCACTTTTAAATGAACTAAACTAGAGAGCTACCAGAAAAAAATATTTTTTTTAGTTTTTATTTTTGGCTTGGAGCGAGCGAAGCGAGCGAGGCTCCCATGGATCGACTCGAATGGACTTTGTAACAATGCTCAGATCTCAGCGAGTTCTCAACCGATTTTAGAAATTTTTGTTTTAAAATGCACAAATTAAATTTCGCTAGGTCGTGACGAAGAGAAAATTTCGAAAAAAAAAAAAAAAGAACTCCGCTCCAATCTATGGTGCAAGCTTAGCCGGTGGCTGACTCTGCATCGACCTAGTACATACATACACAAACTCATACCAAATTTCAGCTTTCTAGTACTAATGATCACGGAGCTAAGCCGCGGACGGACGGACAGACGGACAGACGGACAGACGGACAGACGGACAGACGGACAGACGGACAGACGGACAGACGGACATGGCGAAACTATAAGGGTTCCTAGTTGACTACGGAACCCTAAAAAAGTCAATTTAAAGAGGGTGCAAATACAAATTACCTACATGTTTTTTCTAATGTTCTTAGGGTTCCGTACCCAAAGGGTAATAACGGGACCCTATTACTGAAACTTCGCTGTCCGTCCGTCCGGCCGTCCGTCCGTCCGTCCGTCAGTCACCAGGCTGTATCTCAGGAACGGTGATAGCTAGACAGTTGAAATTTTCACAGATGATGTATTTCTATTGCCGCTATAACAACAAATACTAAAAATAAAATAAAATAAATATTTAAGGGGGGCTCCGATACAACAAACTTGTTATAGATTATGGTACGGAATCCTTCATGCGCGAGTCTGACTCGCACTTGCCCAATTTTTACGTTTTTTGCCCTAACCCTTGAATGGTAATAATATACATTTGAAATTTTCTTATGGTAAAGATATGTATGTTTTTTTATAAAATATTTTTATCGATTTTGCTATAATGTGGAAATGCCACATTTTTATTTTATAAATAAAATTGCAGTGGATCACTAAACATTTTTATTTCATAATTTACTTTTTACCCGACTACGGCAAAGCCAAAAGGAAGGGTTATAAGTTTAGCAGTCTATGTATGTATGTATATTTTTGTCAATATTTATGATATATGTATGCTAATATATGGGTATATTAACACATACCCCATGAAAGTTATAGTAACTATAAACAAATCTTACTAATATTATAAAGGCGAAAGTTAATGAGTGTGTTTATGTTTATATTTGTTACTTCTGCATGCTCAAACGGTTGGACCAATTTTGATAAATTTTCGTATGAAGCTAGCTGACACCCTGGACTAACACATAGGCTACTTTCTATCCCGAAAATGTAGTGTTCCCTTGGGATGAGCGGGCAACTATCTATCTATGTATCTATCTATCAGCCACAGACGTCCACTGCTGTACGTAGGCCTCCCCCACGACCCGCTACAAAGTGCGATCCTGTGCAGACCGCATCCAATGATTCCCCACTACCCTCACGAGGTCATCCGTCCGTCTAGTCGGGGGCCGACCCACGCTGCGCTTTCCTATATGTGGTCGCCACTCTAGGACTTTGCTGCCAACACCGCGCCGCAACTAGTATGAAATAAAAAAAAACTTATTTGATCGCACGGAACTCCGTCGCGACTCCGATTCGCACTTGACCGGACTTTTTAACTGTCCTATAGGTCACAACCGCGTATGGCCATCTTGAATTCGTCGTAATTACCACCGGGCAGTAATAAAGACGATGACCACCTTTTATGACACGACATTTCGGTTGACAAGGTCAAGGGAAGACGGAACTGTCAAAGGGCCGAATGCCATGACGATGACAAGTAATCATAAAGCCTGACCAGAAATATATGAGTATTGTGAAGAGGGCGCTATTTATAAGATTTATATGGCAACAATTTTGCAACCAATCGCAACCGCACTGTAATGTCATTAGTTTAAATACCTGTCAGTTCCTATGGTAACCTCGTAATTATCATTTAATGGAATGCACTCTTTTCCTGACTGTTTTTGGTGATGATGGTGGTGATGAAATCGAATATTTGTGCTTGGGTCATGGTTTTTCTATGTATTTAACCATATATTTATCTATATAAGTACGTACTTATATACACGTATATATCGTCGTCTAGTACCCACAACTCAAGCCTTCTTGAGCTTAATTTGGGACTAGATCGATTTGTGTGAGATTGGCCGATATTTATTTATTTATCATCAGTGGCATTTTACATCTATAACAGATGAGTTAAGCAGGGTCTGATTGATTGATTGATTTGATTTATTTATTCAATAACAATGTACATTGTGTTTGAAATTATACTTATACCTAAATTAATCTACCCATTAAAATACACACTGATATCATAAATTAATGAAATTAAAAATAATCCGAATAATATTAAAATTACAGAAGATGTCAAAAAGCAAAAGCAGATGTCAGAACATAATTAACAAGTTTAGAAGTAAAAATAAAATCAAAAGTGTCTAATAAAGGACTCGATAGCTGATACGAGAGCGCCGCCCACAACCGCATAGCCGGCGGTCCTGGGTTCGACTCCCGGCCAGGGCAAATATTTTTGGGATGAACTCGACTATTTTTTCCTGGGTTTGTATTTTTATATATGTATATCGTCGTCTAGTAGAAGCGTTCCGTATTAAAAATCCGATAGGCGAAGATTTCATCATCGATACGTTTTCTACAAACTCACTTCAATAAGAAAGTATATTTTTAAGTTGGTTAGTTTTCAAAGTAACAGAAGCCGTAGTAATAAGCCGAGTTTATAAAATGTTACGAGTATCCGGGTGCTAATTCAAGTGTTCTTTGAGATATCGCGGGAAAGCAATGTCTGACGTATATCCCAAGCATTTCGCCTTTAACTGTCATTAAAACTAATACTGTTCTAATGCGAAGTCTGCATACACTTCATTTTTACGTTAATAAAAATAAAAAAATAAAATTTGAATTTATTGCCACAAAAACAAGAATAAGCAGCAGTAATATAATAGTGCCTACACTACAGAATTATGCTACAAACATTTCAGTGGCAACAGGCTCAGGCTCAGTGTATGCTGTTTTTAGCATGCACCTTATGCATAGTTACAGAAGCGGAAAAAACAATCACTATGCGGTCAAGATAATATAAGCGCCTGATATCTATGCCGTTGCATATAAATGAGTCGCAAACTTAACGCAACTGGGTTGGCGTAGTGGCGATATACTAGGTATACCAGGTGTTTCCTGGAATAAGAGCAATAAATTAAAATATAGATTCTACTCTTCAAATTGAACAACATTTGTTCAGCAACTTTAAAAAAAAGACCGTTTTCAGAATTTTATTATTTCAAACAAATTAAATAGTATTTTCAATGTACCAACATTGACATTCCCTGAGCATTGACATAACTGTCACTCTACTAATTTCAGACATTTCGCAATACATTGCTTCTTTGTCTAAAAATTATTCTACAAAATATCATTTAATACAGTAGTAGTAGTATAATCAGAAGTTGCTTAACAAATGTTGTCCAGTTTCAAGCGAAGAATGTTTTAATTTATCGCTCCTATTACAGGAAACACCCGAAATATATCGCCTCTTTGAAGATGTCTCGGTGATATCAATGAGATGTTGGAATCGGCTTTAGAAATGTGTTGGCAGTGTTAGAAACTTACAAGTTTAGTTTACTTTATACGCAACTGTGACACGATTGAGAAACTTATAGCTAAAGAAGCTTGTAACACACCTTTGATATTAACTTCACTTGGATGTAAGTTTGTTAGAGTAAAAAATAATGTTATCAAATCTGGAAGTAAATTACTTACGCAATCCATTGAAGTATAAGTTGGAATCGAATCTGTAACAGGAGTAAAAAAAATAAAAAATAGATTTTACTCGTCAAACAGAACAACATCTGTTCAGAAACTTTTTTAAATAACTGTTTTCATTATGTTCATTATTTCGAACAAAGTAAATAGCATTTTCAATGTCCGCCGTCCAACATTGACATCGCCTTAGCATTGACATAGCTGTCAGTTTACTAAAATCAAATGTTTCGCAATAAATTGCTTCTTTGAATAAACTTTATTTTACAGGTTTACATTATAAATGAGTTATTTTTAAAAGTTGTTTAATAAATGTGGCTCAGTTTGAGGGGTAGAATCTATGTTTTAATTTATTGCTCCTGTTACAGGGCCCACCACGCTGTTCGGATAAGATAAGATAATCCCACGCCATACTGCGGATATTCAGTGGTACTAATTTATTTAACTGGTAACGACATTTTTTTGGTAACTGACGTTGAAAGTCGGTGAATAGCATTGGTGTAAACAAAGAGGAAACAGGACTAATATTCCGCCATTTTTAAGTATGTTTTGCATAATAAGTAAAGCCAACACTATCCACAGTGACGAAAGTCAAGTTTTTTTCAATAGGATTCTGTTTTTATTTCGCTAGGAGAACGAAGGATTGAGTAGCATTCAGGTAAACAATGTTGAATTTTATTGGTGACAAATCCTTGACAAAATTGCTTTTGACGTTTAATAATGAAATTATATGACGTAGGCACATTATTGCCATATGAAAGCAAAACCAAACGTGCCTCGCATATGGCTATTTGTGTTTTAAACCGACAATTTTTGGGTGGGTCGTATATATCGATTAAAAATGGGTGTACTAATTTCATCCCTTTGTAATGCGTTTATACAGTTTGGCCAAAAAGAGTAGGAATTAAAAAGTGGCAATACTGTAGTGTCATCTCTTTCTAATCAATCTAAGAAAACGGGGACGACACCACAGTATTGCCCGTACCACAATACGATGTCGTATCTTGTAATTGTGTTTTGGCCCTAACAACGCCTCGATCCAATGCACAGGCGCCCCTTTATACTCTCACTCATTGCGACCGGCGCCTGGATCCTTTTTAGGGTTCCGTAGTCAACTAGGAATGAAAACTATATTGAATAAAATCGGTCGAGCTGTTTTTGAGTTATCGTAAAATTTTATAATTTTCTTTAAAATGACGTCTCTCTCTTCTTTCTTTCCTATTACCCTCTGCTGGGGTGTAGGGCTCGAATCAAATTCCTCCATTAGCAGCGGTCTTGGGCAGTCTGTTCTACCTCCTCCCACGTCATGCCCAAGACGCCCAGTTCCTGCTCTACTGAGCGACGCCAAGTTGTTCTGGGACGGCCTCTCTTCCTTTTGCCAGACAGTTTCCAGGTCAGTGCCTTAAAATGACAAATAAATGTGCTTTAAAATGACGTGAGTGCCCAAAATGTCCGACAGAAGGCTTAAATATAAATGTCGTGGAATAGGTGGGATGGCCGGTGCGGCATGTGGCACATTAGAAGAGCTATCCGATATAGTTGTGGACTAGGAGGCAGTTCGAGCAAGATGAAACACTTCAGACACAATCAACTTGATTTATTCCTTAAACAACGAAACATAAAATAACAGTTCCTGGCACAGAGGTCTGTAAGTTAGGTAATCAAAGTTTCGAACAGAATAGTCTTTATTAAATTAACACTGTATTGCTGAGTTGTAATAATTCATTGACTCTAATCAACTTGGTATAGCACAACAAAACGGGACAGTTCCAAGGCAGAAGTGCACTCGATGGTGACACAAAGTGAAGTGTGGTGGGTGTTCGCTGTGTGAACCGCCAAGACTCTGTCTAGCGCGCCAAAACTGGTTCAAGGGGGCGGTACTATCGCCTTCCAATGGCGCACCGGTTTCGTTGAGCTTCTATACTCATGACCGTCTCCAACATAAATATAAGTGCCGCATGGTGTCTTTAATACTTCAAACATATTAGTTTAGTACCATACTGCATTAAAACATTCCGCTCAATCTGCCGCGTATAACAATAACTTCCAGAAGGTAATAAGTAACAGTCCGTTACTTTGGCGCTTACGAGCTTTTTATAGAGCTTGAAATCTTTCTCTTAAACCGCTGCTTTAAGCCCGTCTAAATGTGAAGGATGGGCAACTACGGTTTTATGCAACTCAAATCGCTAAAATCGATATACCTGCCTACCTACCCATAAAAGACGATATACCTATGATATAGCTTATGATATCTCAACGCGCACTTGAATTAGCGCATTGAACATGTTTTTTGAGCAAATAAACCTAAAACTCAAACTCATTAAAAGTTATTTATTTTACCATGCTTAACGTACCTCAGGCATTTTATTCAAAATTATACGAGTTACAGACATATTCTCCTCCAAGTTTATTATACTATAGATTTATTGGGTCTCAAGAGAATCCTTGTTAATTAGAAAAGTTATTTATCGAAATATTTCTTCGGCAAATATGTAAATTAGGTGATTAGCTTAAACGAACATTTGTATAATTATGTTAATAGAACTAGAAGTTTGATTGTAGGTATATAAAATATGATGATATACCGAAATTATTATAAAATTAATCAATAGTAGGTTATTTATGTACAACTAAGATGTGTATAAGTTATTAATAGCTTACTAGTTTTTGCCCGCGGCTTCGCCCGTTATGAAATGGCATGCACTATCCTACAGGAACAATGCAAGTAGGTACTCCTTATTGCACAACTCACACCACATACAGGAGATATACAACACAAAAAAATACAATGAGAGCTAAACAAACCCCCTTAGCTTGTAAGTTCTACTAATAAATTATGTGTCTTTGTTACATGAAATAAATAATTCATTCATTCATTCATTAAACAAAAGGCGGTTTTATTGCTAAAGAGCGATCTCTTCCAGACAACCTCCAATGTAAACATGTTTTATTTTGGGACTAAAAAGTTTCATAGGTATTTCTTAAGTTATACTTAAGATATACATTAACTGGGGAATTAATAGTCAAGAAAATTTATAATAATATACATAATGTAATGTATTATCCTGCGCGATGGCCAAGTCATTACATTAATTATAAAGATAAATATGTTTAATATTAATGCGGGCACTACAACGGTCATGGTAATATGTTTTTAGTTATGTAATCCGGTGAAAATGTATGTCAAAGTTGTCATATAGGCGAAGGGTCACTTTGATAGGTACTGAATAAATTAACCGACTTGGTTTTATATTGTATCACAACTTTTTTCGGTAGAAGGTTGCGAGACTTGCAATTATTTTACATGTAATGTTTTTGATGGAATCTTACTTACGTGCGACACTTGTCAATTTAATTGCAAATTGACAATTCATTTCGAACTAAACGTCATCTCGACTGATAGGTATTAGAATAGAGGTCAAATCAAATTTCTTTGTTTTTCAGGGATGTTCGAAATTTGAATAAATAATACTATCGAAATCAATGTTACCTATTATTTAGCAATAATAACATTTTTACAGTCTATTTTTGTGGAGGTCATAATGTGCGGTTCTTGAACGCATCATGGAGGGTTTATGATATTTGGAAAGATAAACTGTATAGTGTAAGTGTTTATTCAGCCTGGGTGATACTTGGGTTGAGTCTTCTTATGAGGCCATTGTGAGCGACCACGTTTAAGTGCAGTCATATTACACTTTTATGTTATGAGTGCCCACAGCATCCATCGGTTTGTTTAATATCCTGTCCACTTCATCAAGCACTTTGCCTGACTTTCAATACGCCCAGAAACACACGTAAATTATGATGAATGTGCGCATTCCAATATGGCCGTCACGCTTAATCACAAGCTTAGGCTAGTCAGTTTTAACTGCAAAAGTGTAAAACGCTCTATTGGCAGTATACGTGAATTACGCCGTTTTTTTTTCACATAAGGGCGCGTGTAGACGGCGCCGCCTCCGCGCCGACACCGCACCGCCGCCGCACGGGCTCGTGTACACGGTGCCGCCTCCGCGCCGACACCGCGCCGCCTCCGCGCCGACACCGCGCCACCTCCGCGCCGCCTCCGCGCCGACACCGCACCGCCTCCGCACCGCCTCCGCACCGCCTCCGCACCGCCTCCGCACCGCCGCCGCATCGCCTCCGAACCGCTGACGCACCTTCGCGCTATTATACGGTCGTTACGTTAGTAAAAGATTGCTAGCCACGAAGATCACGCGTCATGTCCAGTTTAACGAAAAAAAAGAAATTAGTGTTAGCTTACTATATGTATAGAAAGTGGCAGGAAGTGCCTGTTTTATGAAAGTGGATCCTATCTGATTTGAGAAAACCGGCCAAGAGCATGTCGGGCCACGCTCAGTGTAGGGTTCCGTAGTTGCTCATCCTTCACAATAAACTGCTGTTTTAAGCCTGAAGTTTACGTTAAAAAAGACTTTAAGCTATAGAGCTATAGAGCTTTTTTTTATAGAAAAAGGCCGTAAACGCCCTAGAAACTGTAATCACTTATTACCTTCTGGAAGTCAACTTACGACCTTTTAAAGAAAAAATATGAAATTTGATGATAACTCAATAACGGCTCGACCGATTTTGTTCAATATAGTTTTCATTGAAAGTACTTATAAGGCCTCATTAACATGAATTTTTCCGATTTTCTTTGACACTATTTTTTTTGTTTTTGGATCGAATATTTACAAAACTGCTGACTTTATCAAAACATAATGTTAGAAGACCCCTATTATTTTTACAAGACCTATTCAACGACACCCCAAACACCAGTGTTGAAAAGAAAAAAAAATTGACACCCACTTTAGGTGTTCGAGGTACCCGAAAAAAAATTTTTTTTTTAAATTTTATTTTACCGTTCTGTCGGCGTTATACATACACATACTCATACCAAATTTCAGGTTTCTAGTACTAATGATCACTGAGCTAAGCCGCGGACGGACGGACGGACAGACGGACATGGCGAAACTATAAGGGTTCCTAGTTGACTACGGAACCCTAAAAAACTGAAACACATTATCGAAATTACGATTAAGTTTTTCAGTGGTACATATGTTATATTTTTGCCCGATAGTACATGTTATTTGGATTCAGAATCTCAATTAATTTTACCACTTCCGAATTTTTAACAAAACTTATTGAAAAGTTACGAAAATTGCCCAGAAATCAAAAGTTACTTACATGTTACGAGAGAGGGTCAAAAGTTCGAAAAAAGTAACAAATGTAACTATCTGGCAACGCTGAAAATGGCATCGGGGGGCGGCGGGGGGCTAAGCGGCGGCGGCGCGGAGGCGGCGCGGCGGCGGCGCGGCAGCGGTGCGGCGACGGCGGGGGACTCGCGTCTCGTATACATAGCGCGAAGGTGCGGCGGCGTTGCGGGGGCGGTGCGGCGGCGGCGCGGCGGCGGCGCGGCGGCGGCGCGACGGCGGCGCGGCGGCGGGCTTTACGCGTCTCGTGTACATAGCGCGGCGGCGCGGCGGCGGTGCGGTGTCGGCGCGGAGGCGGCGCCGTCTACACGCGCCCTAATCGCGCTACATGAAACCTGTTTGTAACCGGACGAAATTTCACTTTTGGATAGCATAGACTCTAATTTTAACTGCACAGGGACGTCCGCTGTTGACAAAACATCAGGGATGCTGCGAGGAAGACCGTTTGGAGGTACGGGCCCTTCTTTGAAGGGAGAGCTCCTTCGAAAAAGTGATAGTGTTAAGACATCACAAGGGTGTGTGCGATTAAGGTGATTATTAATGATAGTTCGTTTTTAGTTGCAAGTGTCTACATGCCCACGGATAAACTGGATAACGTGCCAGAGTTTTCGGACTGCCTCGGTGCGGTAAGTGCAATAGTGAGTAGTGAAGACGTTGAAGCTATTTACATATGTACTTGGTGACTTTAATGCCCACCCAGGTGAGCGTTTCTACTCTGAGCTAGATAGATTCTGTTGTGATCTCGATTGGCAGTGCGCGGATGTAAAAATGCTAGATTTACAGTCAGGAACATATACTTTTACTAGTGACGAACACGGTACACAGCGCTGGCTTGATCATTGTGTTGTATCTAAATCGTCCTTGACTACGATATCAAATGTGTATGTTAAACAGGATGTACTGTAATCTGATCACTATCCGCCTATAATTGAATGTGATATTAATATTATAAGCATAAAGGCATATAATAAAGGTGAAATATTAAATAAAGTTATTTGGGGGAGTAGAACTGCACCTCAAATTGATTTATTTACAAATAAGTGTCATGAGATATTGGGGCGTATAGATTTCCCTTTATGTTTCCAAAATTGTTGTATGTTTTGTGAAGTTTGTAATAAAGTTGAACATCAAAAAGTAATTAATATTTTGTATATGGAGATAATAGATGCCCTTAGACATTCAGCTACGATAAGTCACGAGGGGAAAGCGTACAGGAGGAATAAAGTTGTCATAGGGTGGAATACGCACGTAAGCGAGGCGCACGGGGTGGCTAGGCAGAGGTTTCAAGCTTGGTTGTAGTATAACAGACCAAGATCGGGCCCCATTTATGATGCTATGTGTGACAATAGGCGGATTTTTAAGTTTCGATTGAAATGGTGTCAAAAAAATGAGGAACAGATAAAACTCGACAGAATGGCATCACTACATTCAAAAAAGGATTTTCGTCAGTTCTGGAAGAGTGCAAACAAGATGAACCCGAAGCCTGGCCTCCCCGCGAGCGTTGATGGGGTTAGTGACCCGCAAGAGTTTGCAGAAATTGCTTAAAAAACATTTTCACGTTGAATCACCGCTGGGTCCGTCTTTGTCGGTGAACGGTGCGGAGGCCTTAAGTGAGCGAGTGTTGGTTAACTTAAAATTTACAGCAAAGGATGTGTATAGCCATAAAAAAGATGTGTCGAGGAAAATCACCGGGCCACGATGGTCTCAGCATCGAACACCCTCAGAATGCTGGTCCCCACTTACCTCGAGTACTAGCTATGTTTTATAGCTTGTGTATAAGTCACTCCTATCTACCTCCGGACCTTATAAAAACTATTGTCATACCGATCGTGAAAAACAAGACTGGAGACACATCGGACAAAAATAATTACAGACCCATTTCTCTGGCCACGGTAGTAGCTAAGGTGTATACAGTTGCATGATAACCAATTCGGGTAGATCCGGGTTGTCGACTGAAAGTGTTATAATGTGTTTAAAGCAAACTATCAAGCACTATATAGACAGAGATACACCAGTATACGCCTGTTTTCTCGACCTCTCGAGAGCTTTTGGCCTGGTTTCCTACAACATTCTCTGGAAGAAGCTGGAGGACATGAAAGTACCTCCAGAAATAGTGTCAATTCTGAAATGTTGGTACGGGGGTCAGGTCAATAGTGTTCGATGGGCCGGTACTCTGTCAGAGCCATATAGGTTGGAGTGCGGGGCGAGGCAAGGGGGTCTAACCTCGCCAAAGCTCTTCCACCTATACGTAAATTGAACTAATCGCCGAGCTCAGCAGCACTCATTTCGGTTGTCACGTGGGAGGCGTTTCTGTTAATAATATAAGTTATGCGGATGATACGTATGGTGCTGCTGAGCGCGTCGCCGCCGTGTGGTCTTGCGAAGCTTATATATATTTTAGGTATGTGAGCAGTATGCTCCCGCTCATGGTATGAGATATAACTGTAAAAAAAGTGAAGTGATGGTATTTGGAGCCAAAGGAAGATGTCCCGTGTCGGTTTCTTCTTTGAGGTTGAGTGGTAGCCCGTTATTACGAGTTGACCGATTTAAATATCTTGGGCATATAATTACATCTGACCTTGAAGATGGAGCCGATATTGAAAGGGAGCGCAGGGCGTTAGCTGTTAGAGCGAACATGATCGCTCGCAGGTTTGCTCGTAGCTCAAATCATGTAAAGGTGACCCTATTCAGAGCATTTTGTACATCCTTTTATACGAGTAGCCTGTGGGTGAACTACACGCAAAAACAGTTTAGCGCCCTGCGTGTCCAGTATAACAATGCGTTCAGGGTGCTGATGGGGCTGCACCGCTACTGCAGTGCATCAACAATGCTTGCAAAGGCGCGCGTAGATAGCTTCTCGGCCATTATGCGCAAAAGGGCCTCATCTCTGCTGGGCAGGGTGCGGGCCAGTTCCAACAGCATCCTGGCAATGTTTGCAAATAGGCTAGATGCAGCCTACCTGAGTCATTGCAGTGCCATCCACGTAATGGTAACAGCTAGAGTAAGGAGGTACTAACACATTAGCTTTTAAGTATTTTATTAACCTTGACATGTTATCTTAATGTAATGTAATTTAATGTAATTGTAAAATGAATCGTAGCTATTCGAAATAAATGTATTTATTATTATTATTAATTAGCATCAGATTTAAGGCTACATATGATGTCTATAAGCATCCCCACTTGTTCTTAAAGTAAGGTGGAGTAGGATTAATATTTTTTTTATTAAAGCAGTAACGTCTGCTAACGTAAACCAAATGTTTACAATGAAGCGAAAAATTGAAAAATTTAATGGTTCGGACAGGATTCGAACCTGCGTTTCCAACGGTTTGCCGGGCCAACACGGGCGTCCTACCAACTGGACCACGAACCAGATGTCAGAGCCATTGAATCTTTCAACCGTGTTGGCCCGGAAAGCCGTTGGAAACGCAGGTTCGAATCCTCTCCGAAGCATTAAATTGCATAAAATACGTACGCACTGCAGCTTTCAATACTCTCTGTCTATTTTTTATAAACGAAACTCATCATGACTCAGCATATATTTACAAGCTAACATTTGCGCGCGGCCAAAACTGGCATTAACGCATCTACGCACAAATCTCACGCATTTCTTCGGTAATGACAGTTCATCAACTGCTCGTGTAAGTTTGTATGTCTTTGTTATCTTTACACTTGCAAGCTTCCCATCACCCAAAGTGAGACATTCTGGTTTCGTCATTAAATTTGTTAATATCTTAAACCTAATATCTTCTGTAATGAAACATAAAAACTAAATGTATATGAGACTTATAAGTGACTTCGTCAGCGTAAAACCTTTTTGTACCGTAGATGGGTAAAAAGTACCTATAACCATCTTTGGATAGCTCCCTGTACCAAAAATTGGTCAATATTCCTACAGCGGTTTCGGCGTAATAAGAGGACAAAGAAATGATGGCGCCAGACTGGCATGACGCCGCGCGCCCATACAAAACAAAAGACGATCCTGCATCGCGTTTTTAAGATTTTCCTGAGATCGTGACCCCTCTCCATAATCCATACTAATTCCATACTAATATTATAAATGCGAAAGTGTGTCTGTCTGTCTGTCTGTCTGTTACCTCTTCACGCTTAAACCGCTGAATCGATTGTGATGAAATTTGGCATGGAGATAGTTTAAGATCCGAGGAAGGACATAGGATAGTTTTCATCCTGGAAATTATCCCTAAAAAGATCGAAAAGTGCGTAAGTAATTCATGATGACATTGATGACCCTGTAGGAAATGTAATGTAATTATTAGACTAAAAGCACAATTGCTCTTACATTTGCTTAGGCGCTTTTAATAATCCCTTTTATCAAGTTCCACGCGTACCTACGTAGTCGCGGGCAAAAGCTAGTAAATAATAAATCCATACTAATATTATACTGTCTGTCTTTTACCTCTTCACGCTTAAACCGCTGAATCGATTGTGATGAAATTTGGCATGGAGATAGTTTAAGATCCGAAGAAGGACATAGGATAGTTTTCATCCTGGAAATTATCCCTAAAAAGATCGAAAAATGAGTAAGTAATTCATGATGACATTGATGACCCCTGTAGGAAATGTAATGATTAGACCAAAAGCACAATTGTTCTTATATTTGCTTAGGCGCTTTTAATAAATAATCCCTTTTATTAATAAAGGTGATTAGGTGGATATCTATCGTGTTGTACGAGGTTGCTTCCATACTTCCAAGTTCCACGCGGACGTAGTCGCGGGCAAAAGCTAGTAAATAAATAAATATCAGACAACCTCACACAAACCGGTCTAGTCCCAAATTAAGCTCAAGAAGGCTTTTGTTATGGGTACTAGACGACGATATACGTACTTATATAGATAAATATGTACATACTTAAATACATTCGAGTTCATCACACAAATATTTGCCCTGGCCGGGATTCGAACCCGGGACCGCCGGCTCAGTAAGCAGGTCTCTACAAACCGAGCAAACCGCGTCGTCCATAGAAAATTATTTTTCATACAATTATTATTATAGTACTAGACGATGCTCCCAACTTGGTACCTACGCGTAATTTTTTAAACCGTAGTCGGGTAAATGTATCCTATAACCATCTTTGGATGTCCAGCTATCCCTGTACCAAAATTGGTTAAAATTCATCCAGCCGTTTCGGCGAGATGACAGGACAATGGAATTTACGACCAACATATGGCGCCAGGCTGGCACGGCGCAGAAGGCCAATACAAACCGAAATACCTGCATCGCGCTATTAAGTTTTTCCTGAAATCATGACCCCTCTCCATAGAAAACTGATATTCACGTTATAACTATATTCAGACCGTCAGACTTTCTTGTAGTTTCTATTTTATACTTACACTTTTCCTCATTTATATCTTAAAATACACTTTTAATATGTTTTCTTCGAGAAATACGTATAGTTCTCGAAGCTCGGCCTCTGATGTAATGTACTATTGCGAGGTTACTATCCTCATCATCATCATCATTTCAGCCATAGGACGTTCACTGCTGGACACAGGCCTCCTCAATAGACTTCCACATGCTCATACTCATACTCATTCTCATTTATTCATAATGCACAAATACATTATAATATAATGACATATTATGTCAATTATAAAAAGGGTACTTTACAATGTAGTTAAGTTAGTGGTTATTTTCTATGTCAGTTTACACAGTTATGGTCAGTAATAGTTAATTAGATTTTTGTACAATTTAACTTTTACTGGTAATAGTTTTATTCTGTAACTACCTATTCGATTAATAATGTCATTAGTCATTACATAATTTTAAATATCCATCTTTGGTGTCAGTAACAAAATAGAAACTTGCAATTCCGAGATGTCATAATAGAAGGCCTTTTCCAATAGCCATTTTTTCAGTTCGTTATGAAAGGAAAATTCGCTAGTTTGATTTTTAATGCTGTCTGGGATAGCGTTATAGATTTTAGGACCTATTATATGTGATAGTTTGGTAGACTTGGTTAGTCGACATCTGGTCGTCTTTAGTTTACCTACCCGACTTTGAATATCTCTTAAATTTCGACTTACAGTTTGTAAGGGAAAATCTTCAATATTACGCCTGACAAACTTGGAGATGTTAAAAATATATAATGACGGAACTGTCATTATGCCCAGTGAGACAAACAACTGGCGAGCCGGTGTACCAGGAGGAGCGTTTGGCCGGATAGCAGCGACCCGCATCCAGCGAGTCCCCGCAACTCTCCTTCCACCCTCCACCTTGGACGTTCTACACTGCGCTTGCCGTACGCGGTCTCCACTCGAGAACCTTTCTGCCCCAACGGCCATCGGTCCTTCGAGCCACGTGCCCCGCCTATTGCCACTTCAGCTTGCTTACCCGGTTTGCTATGTCGATGAGCTTGGTTCGTCTACGTTACCATCCTATAAGTAATAAAATATTTTCCTCACTAATAATAAATAATTAACTTCGCAAAGGTTACCAACGTTATATAATGTGTAGGAAGTGGGAAGGAATACATAGGAAAGTTACATCAAAGTTCGAAAGAAATATATATAGTTTCTTCTTATGACTTTGTTAGTTTAGTTGTATAAACATAGGTTAGGTTAAATGTGCTAAGTGCTTGCGTATAATAAAATTACTTCTTTTCAGAGCAACTCATTCGGTTTTTAGGGTTCCGTACCCAAAGGGTAAAAACGGGACCCTATTACTGAGACTTCGCTGTCCGTCCGTCCGTCCGTCCGTCCGTTCGTCCGTCCGTCCATCCGTCCGTCTGTCACCAGGCTGTATCTCAACAACGGTGATAGATAGACAGTTGAAATTTTCACAGATGATGTATTTCTATTGCCGCTATAACAACAAATACTAAAAATAAAATAAAATAAATATTTAAGGGGGGCTCCCATACAACAAACTTGTTATAGATTATATTTATGTATAGGTACGGAACCCTTCATGCGCGAGTCGGGCTCGCACTTGCCCATTTTTATTTCACCGCTTTGTACACGATGATTTTTAATCGGTGATCAGGTACCAACTTTTCTAACTCAGTAATTGATGGCGGTCACGTTGAAGTCGTAATTACATGAAAACAAGCTTTTATTTTTCTATGATAATTTTTATTTTTAAACCAATTTTGTCTTAAATTCCTTGTCACCCTACTTATCTGTATCCGTGAGCTTACAACCTCCTTCATAATTTAATGGCAATAACAATTTATGAGTAAGCGGTGGTAGCCTAGTGGTTAGGGCATGCGACTTTCAATCCGGAGGTCGCGGGTTCGAACCCGGCCCGTACCAATGAGTTTTTCGGAACTTATGTACGGAATGTCATTTGATATTTACCACTCGCTTTTCGGTGAAGGAAAACATCGTGAGGAAACCACCTAAGCCCAATAAGGCCTAGTTTCCCCTCTGGGTTGGAAGGTCAGATGGCAGTCGCTTGCGTAAAAACTAGTGCCTACGCCACATCTTGGGATTTAGGTAGCCGACCCCGATTGAGAATTCATTCTCAAAAAAAATGGGACAAAAAGGTTAGCGCAGGTTTCGTCATAAATACAAAATGAGAAATAATAAATCCGGCCACAGATTTATTATTTGGCCACATGGTCGAACTTCTCATTTAATAACTAAGCATCGGGAATATGAGATAGCCTCTAATAAACTAATTCATCTTCTTCACAACGCCAACTAAAAATGTTAAAGAAAGCGTCAAGTCACAATCAACAATTATTATTACTTGTCCTTCTGATTTATACATTGCCAACTAATTTACTAACTCGGCCACGGAATTTGCAACTCATCATCATTTTTCATTTTACAGCTTCAATACAAGCTCCTCAAAAATTATATATTCGAGCTTCCATAGACAACATCATATATTATAACTTAACATGTAAAATAATACTTCATATTCTTTTATCGTGAAAATAGCCACTGTAGGTACGATTTGGCGAGTGCGCGACATGACAGCCACCGGCCATTTGCACCAATCAGAGGGCGCCATTCGATTCTTGTACCGACCGACCCGCCCGTGTTTGTTTATTGTCATATTGTCATTCGTTCGTTCATATTGCAATAGGTTCATCTGCGTTCTCTCTAATCTAGTTCTAAGGCAGGTCCGACTTGGCTTAGGTTAGGTACGACGACGAGCGAAGCGAGGAGGAGTGTTAGGTTGAACTGCGACCCTAACCTAAAATGATATTTAAGTATTTTGTTTTGTTCTCTCCTCAATAGTTCATATGTAATAATAGTGGCTTTAATATACTATTTGATGACAATTTTAGGTAAATTTTACGATCGATTAATGTAGGATGACTTACATTTTAAACATACTAAGTTATAAAATTAGAAGCTAATAGAGTTACTATTTTGGTGTCATATAATAATATTTTAGAAGTTTGCTATTTGAATGCATGCCTCAAATTTAGATGCTAAAAAATAATCACCATGCTAAGTACAATTACAGTGGCTTACAAAGAAGATAACTAGTGGCTGAGATATTATTATTCAGACGCGCGTTGGTTGTGGCTGACTTAGTAATTTAGAAGGTAACTTATATTTTCTGAGGCAAATAATGCTATTAAAAAGAAGCCTGTTTAAATAGTACCCATACAAAATTAGCATCCGTAGCAACCATCGTCAAAATGACACATAATTTACTCTTAATTAATTTAACATTGAGGTAATTGCGTCAGACCTCGCCTATTAAGTTTAATTTTAGCTGGATATTAATATTTGTCTACTCCTGATCACCGATTAAGACAAATATTGCGTGAAACACATTATATTCAAATACCATCAGAGAGTCTATCAGTCGACATTGTAAAATCAATTCCACAATTTCATTTGTCAATCACTGAGCTCTGGCGGGGATGGTGTCACCGTTCATTTTCCGGATTAACTAATTGAAATCCATTCAGTAAGTGATGGGATGATACCTACAATAGGATTGTACTGTCACATTTACAGTATTCAGAGGAGGCTACATAATGAAATGGAAAATAAATTGGTGCGTATTTTTAACTGACTTCCACAAAAGGGAGATTCAATGTTTCACTGATCAAAGCACAATGAAACATTGAAATGAGTACCCTGGTGAAAGAGACCGGGAATGGAATCCGGTACCTATGGATTACCGGTCCAACGTGTTAACCTCTCCACTACCCTAACGCCAAATAACCTTTCGAATTTTTCCTTATGCTTTGTGTGTCGATCTTTGCATTGTTTATTTGAAAGGGTCTGCACCTTAGCGATCTCTATTTAAATACGTTAATATTCACATCTTACCACACTACTAATTTACAGTAGTGAACAAGCAAGCGAGAGAGGGCGCTGTTATATATAAATTTATGTCTTCGCCAACAAACTGCATCGCAGTTTGGCGAAACATGTAGTGTACCTACCAGTTTGTATTTTATTAGCATAATAAAAAAAAATGAAACAATTATTGTCTAATTATTTTTAATGTGGGTAGTTACACCAAAATTATTTTTATTGAACCACTATTAACTAGTGAGTCTATCAGTCGGCATTGTAAAATCAATTCCACAATTTCATTTGTCAGTCTCTGAGCCCTGGCGGGGATGGTGCGTCATCGTTCATTTTCCGGATTAACTAATTGAAATCCATTCAATTAGTGATGGGATGTGCAGGATTGTACTGACACATTTTCAGTATTAAGAGGAAAGGCTACATAATGAAATGGAAAATAAATTGGTGCGTATTTTTAACCGGCAATTCTCTCTTTTGATCTTGATAAAAGCCGCTCTATAACGTAACTAAAAGAAATTTCGGGAACGGAATGCGAAGGATAATATACAATATACAATACAATACAATACAAAATGCTTTATTGCACACCAAAAAAGTTTACAAATTCAATACAGAACAATAATTTTAATAACGGTAGACAACAGGCGGTATTATCGCTAAAGAGCGATCTCTTCCAGACAACCTTTAGGTAGTGGAGTTGATTAGTATAAATCACACAATGAGTAGGTGATGCAGAAGGGGAACGGAGAACAAAATAATTATCAACAGATAAGCAAGTAAACGTAATATAATAGGTATGTATCGAAATAAAGCCCTTCAGGGAACTCCAAATAATATTACTCTATAACAAATAATATAGTGTGACTATCACTATCACAGTCGCCATCAGATATCGGGTCGCAACCTTCCCTATAATATGGTTGAGGGAGGCGATGGCTGAGATATGCGTCATGCTCGTGAACGGGTGCCGTTTGTGGGGTCCGGTCTGTTCATACTAGCAAGGGCCAAATTAGTTGTGTAGTAACTGCTTTCCAGTGTTTAATGAACTGACGTGAGAGACTTCATCCTGTACTCGATTGAAGTTATTTTTTTTACTTAGAGACTTAGAGACTGTATACATCTCTAATAAACTTAGTGTACTGTATACAATGACGCTCAGAGACCTTATACATCTCTGAGGAATTTAACTATCATCATATATTTATTATTTATATTTTTAATTTTGTAAACTGTGACGCCTAGAGACCATATACATCTCTAAGAAATTTAGTTTAATTATTTATTTATTTATTATTTTTTCTTTTGTATAGTTAGTTTCTTATTCAGTCCTTAACTTTTCTAAGGATTAAAATTAATTTATTTTGTTTTGCATGTTGTGACGCCTAGAGACCATGTACATCTCTAAGAAATTTAAATTAAGTACTTAATTATTTTGTTGCATCAGTTATTGATTTTGACCCCTTGAGACCTTATACATCTCAACGGAATTGAATTATTTCATTAATTAATTATCTATATTGCGTGTCGTGACGCCTAGAGACCTTCTACATCTCTGAAAAAATCACTTTATTTTATATAATTTTTAGTGTAAACATTGATTTGGAGAAACTTGTACATCTCCTCTAACATATATGTTTCAATTACCTAGTTATAATATGATTGTATTAGTTTTTAAGTATAATTTACGAAAAAATGACTTACTGTTGAGTTTCTTTCGGCTTTCTTCTCAACAGCGGTCTCCTCTTGCGAAATGCCGGTAGACTCACAATCTGACTTGTAAAAGTGCCCTTGTGGCCTACTTACTGAATAAATTATTTCATTTCATTTCATTTCATATATCGCAGCGTATAAGGCATTCATAAATATCTGAACATGAACTGTTACGCCCAGTCAATAACAGTCGTGTTCAGATATTTATGAATGCCTAATGTTACGGACAGCTTTGCAAAGCGCCTAGTTTTAAGAGAAATAATAAATAAAGATTATTCAAATGTCCGTTCGTTACCTATCTCATCACAGTCCGTTCGCTCCTTACTCATCGCTGAGTTTCGGAGTGTCCATGTAGACGATTGCCGACGGACGCGGTTGTCCTCTACACCTAATATGCTGCGATATATCTGATGACGACTGTACCTTGTATTTTTTTCTTTACCGTAGACGGGTAAAAAGTATCCTATAACCATATTTGGATGTCCAGCTAGCCCTGTACCAAAAACAGTTACAACTTGCCCAGCCATTTCGGCGTGATGGGAGGACAGAGGGAATCATGACAGACTGGCATGGCGCCGGGCGCCTATACAAAACAAAAGAAGATCGTGCATCACGGTGTTAACATTTTTCGTGAAATGATCTCTCCTGTCCATAGAAGGCGGATTTTAAGTAAAAATCTAGAATTTTATGAATTTTATAATGGGTAGTATTGATAATTTTAATTCATATTTTAGTAGCCTACACAAGCGCGCCGGCTGAGTCTCCTCTTAAAAGCTTAAAATGCTGATGGTTTTAGACATTTTTCTCTATGACCAAACATGTTTTTAACATATTATTAATGTTACTACCTAGAACAGGGCTATTGAGATTTATTGATATATAAAATATAAATATATTTGAAACCTACAGTTTGAATTTTTCATTAATAATTTTTGTTTCAAAAACTATTCGAAATTGACAAAATTCACGCGGAAAAGTAGTTTTTGAACTTATTTTCGACTGTACGCAATGAAACTTATGAAAGCATGAAATACCTATGTTACTACCTAGAACTCGGAAAAAAGTATTATTCACTTCAAAAAGTTGGTTGATATCATTATGTCTTTCTGTCATAATATAAAAAAAAAAATAAGGAATAAGGCCTCTTAAATATCAGTCACATGATTATTAGCCGTAAATATGTAAATAAATATGAATGAATAATAAAATGTGGGTTAAACTATCCATAAAGTCGCCGTTTCGCATTTGTTGGCGCCACATAATATACTGTTGTATGCTAATCGAGGCTCATCTAAAAATCAGCGTGTGATTATTTATTTTTTAGTTTTTTAGAGTTCCGTACCTCAAAAGGAAAAAAACAGAACCCTTATAGGATCACTTTATTGTCCATCTGTCTGTCTGTCAAAACCCTTTTTCTCTGGAACCCGTGGAGGTATAAAACTGAAATTTATATCAAATACTCAAGTCTACTGTCCCTTGGAGCTGTGAAAATATCAAACTTCTAAGCCAACGCAATCAAAAGATACAGCCGTATATGCTGCAAATTTTCGACACTCGCAAGGGAATCAAAACCTACAGAGTACCTCCCGTGAACTCAGAACGTTGAAATTTGGTACAAAGCAACGTCTTATAGCACAGAAAGACGAAAAATTGCGAAAATCAAATTTTAGTCACATCATATACGTCGGTACTTAATAAAAATATTTTTAATAATTTTAAACTTACTAGTTAGTACGGATCCCTCGGTGTGTGAGTGCGACTCGCACTTGCCCGGTTTTTGCTAAGCGATATCACTTATGAATTCATCGCAATCTGTTACCAAACACTAACGTTTTTAATAATTAATCTTTTTTTTCTGCTAAAAGGTGTGTTCTCTCAAAAACTTCACACTTTACCGCCAAATATATTTTTTTATCTTTTTTTTAAATATGTAGGTATGATAAGAGTAAAGAATAGAATACGTTCTTTCTAAAAAGGTATAAGGTGGTATAAGTTATATCTACAATCTGTCATTTACTGTTGCTATGCTATTTTATAAATTAAATTGAGCGAAATATAAATATTCGTACTGGTTACACGGTGTTACTTTTAATACCATAGACTTCTTATATTTTTACCTCTAGGTAATTTATAGATAAAGAACTATTTCCTGTATTTTTTTTTATTTTTAGACTCAGTATCTTAGGAGGTAAGGGGTGTGCGGCAACATCGTCTTTTTTCATAAATAACTTCAAAACTGTTTAATTTAAATGTATTAAAAATATATATTACGACGTGACGTCTAGAGATTGTAAAATTGTGTATGAAAGCAGTAAGTTTGCTATTGTAAACTATTTGTTTTTTTTTGTTTTTTTTTTTAATTACCGAGTCCAATAGGTGGGACGTTTTCATTAGCCAACTGTAGAGGTACATTAATGCGTGTCTGAACAGCCAAGAGCTAAGTCCACAGTGTCCGCAAATCCGCCAATGTTAGGAAACCTGTTTGATCTCAGACCAGCTGTTGCTCAATTTGTGTTCGCACTAATGCATCGATTATGTCCAACTCAAGATTAGCTGCGTGTCTGTGAAATACTTCGGTAGTTGTCAACTTTTTTCGGTACACATCGGAAGTACGATGCGTATCGATATCGTCTGTTGAGTAACAAATAATATATCAGACAACCTCACTCAAATCAATCTAGTCCCAAATTAAGATCAAGAAGGCTTGTGTTATGGGTACTAGGCGACGATATACATACCTATACAGGGTGATCAATCCAAATGGGTCAGTAGGCAGAAAACGAAAACCAGAAGAGATAGGGAAATCCGTTCTTGGGAACCATGGCGTAAATTTAAGATTTAATAGAAACTGCATTTTTTTTTTATGAATCTCATACATAACTGAGAATAGAACCTGGTTAAAATTCTGTAAGTAATCGCATGTCGTATTGTAACGTTATTTACAGCGGGTTTGACCGGGTTATGTATGAAATGATTTTTGAGATTTATAAAAAAAAAAATGCAGTTTTTATTAAATCTAAAATCGACGCCATGGTTCCTAAGAACAGATTTCCCTATCTCTTATAGTTTGTGACTTCTCTCTACTGACCCATTTGGATTGATTACCCGGTAAATAAATAAATATGTACTTGAATACCTATATAGAACTTCCTAAAATACTTAGCCTACTTAAAACACTACTAAAAACGACGACGCGGTTTGCGCGGTGTGTAGTGCACCTGCCTACTGAGTCGGTGGTCCTGGGTTCAGTCATGGATGTTATATGTACCTATTTATCTATATAAGTATGTTTATCGTCGTCTAATACCCATAACACAAGCATTGTTGGACTTAATTTGGGACTAGGTCGATTTGTGTGAGGTTGTCTGTTATTTATTATTATTAGGTACTTAGAGGTGCCCGCAACCTCGTCTGCGTTTTTTTTTATTTACAGTAGACGGATAAAAAGTATCCTATAACCATCTTTGGATGTCCAGCTATCCCTGTACCAAAATTGGTTAAAATCTGTCTAGCCGTTTCGCCGTGATGCGAGGACAAAGGAAATTATGACCAACGGATGGCGCCAGGCTGGCATGGCTTAAATTGGTTAAGACATCTTCAAACATAAAAATCCTTAGAGCTGTGAAATTGATGTAGTAATGTCATCTATGCCAAGGAAAGGATGCAAATATTGGGCTCTTTTACAACTGATCCAATCTGAACGTAAATCTTTAAGCAATAAGGTGTTTTTTTGTTTAAAACGATAGCCGTCACAAGTCAATATTTAATGTTAGTTTACGCTACTGGAATCTTGTTAAGAGGCTTCAATTTGATAGCTCATCTAATTTCCTATGATTTATAGCCTAACAACTCAAAACCACGACCAATGAAAAAAGAGAAGGCCTTTGCCCAGCAAGGGGACATGATAGACTCATAATAATAATAATAGCCTAACAAGCGTCGGTCCTGCCGAAGGATGGCGTTACAAACAGCTTTCATGTGGCAATAATGTGCAAACGTCATATCATTTGCATTACGGATTACGTCAAAGATTTGTCATCAACCAAATTCCAAACATTGTTTACCGGAATGCTACTCAATCCTTCGTTCTTCCAGCGAAATAAATACTATATCCTATTAAAAAAACTTGACTCACCCCTGTGGACAGTTTTGGCTTTATCATGCAAAAATTGTTTGAACTTTGCGGAATAAGTTGACCTGTTTCCTTTATCAGTGACATTCACTGACTTTCAAACTCAGTTACCAAAAATATGTCGTGGCTAGTAAAAAAAATTAGTACCACTAAAAATCTGCAATGCATGGCGTGGCCTTAAAAACACCCTGTTGGGCATTAACACGTGCAGTGATTTTCTTTTGTATAGGATCGTTATTTCTACTTTAGAATAGCGCAATTTGACGACCGACTCTGACCTTTATATTTCTACTTTAGCGATATGCGCTAATCGACCTACATCGTAATTTGGATATACCAATTTTGTATGACCCATTTTAACTCTGAAACCATTTCTAGAAATAGGGCTCTTTTACCACGATAAATAATTAGATAGTGAAAATATGATACCTGTGAAAAGTTATTGATATATTTTTTTTCGATTTTCGTTAGTCCCTGCCATTTTGCAACTCAAGTCAATTCTGGCGTCACCACAAAATACTAAGAAACAAAACAATTCAACTTGTATAATTGGCAAAAAGATGAAATTATTACCTACTCAAAATAGGCTTATATTTTACGAAATTAAATAATAAATATTAATTAAATAAATAATATAACTTACAAATCGACCTAAGTTCCAAACTAAGCAATGCTTGTACTATACTATGGGTATATACTCATACTAGACGACGATATACGTAATATATAAATTCATGATGAATAAATATTCAAGTTCATCACACAAATATTTTAACTATTGATACAAAAATATATCAAATATTTGTAACATACTTATATTTGTCAAATATGTGACCTCGGTAGGGTCGCAGGGTGTCGATGGATGCGTTCAGCACAGGATCGCACCTTGTGGCGCGCTATAGGGGAGGCCTGTGTTCAGCAGCAGACGTCTGTGGCTGATCGATAAATAGTTCCATACTTTTTGAACTCAATATATGAATGTTACAATACTGGTGCAAATAAAAGCATTTGATGTATCTGAGGCCTCTTAACATGTCCAGCTATGTTTGAGTAATGCAACAGGTAAGTTAGAAGTAAACACCACACTATCATGTTGCTTTTTTACCGAATTCATTCTTGTGTGTCTACCTAGAGCACGCTTAAGACAAACCACTCGTAGTCCTTATTTTATGTGTGTTAAGATATTCAATAAAATTCCAAGTTAAATAAAAGGTCTCTCCTTAAGTAACACACTTTAAAAAGAAACTACACCTATGGCTGTGCGAATTATGCGTGTACTCCATTAACGAATTTCTTAGTTAAAATTTTAAATCTATATGATAGGTAATTAATTTCTATGTAAGTATATCTTTAAGTATCTCTATTTTGTTCATCTGTCACGGTAACAAAATTTAAATTTAATATTTGCATGTTTTTTAAGTAGAGTATGGTGGTTCTTATAATTTGTAAATTATACCAGCTTATTGTGACTCATATTCCGCAAATAAATAATCATATTTTCATTACATTTCATTTCAAAAAGAAGAGGTTGTTTTCCTCTTTGAGCACCTTTGTTGTTTCCACAGAACTTTATCAACTGATGATAAATAGTACATTACACAAGGCCCGTGAATTCGTGAATGTCCCAGAACGCAAGTATTTGTGTGGCTCGAACCAAAAGTATGGGCCATTAACATGCGATCTAGGGCTTTAGGAATTACCGCCCGTGGTTTGCCTAAATTGTTACGTCTTACCTGGGCTAGTAAGAGACATTTTCTCCCGGCGGAAATTCACACTTACGGCCTAGAGTCACTAGACATAGAAGCATCTCGATTTCAGCTTGGCCCCAAATTAATGTCTAGAGGTCGTGTGTTTCAACCGCTTCTCGAAATTTTGTGAGTACCGTAAAACTATCCAACTATAGTCCAATCATCCAACTATGGTCCAAAACAAAACTCGTTTATCAAAATCCATGTCTATCAGTGATTTTATACGTTTTTATTTAAGTTTGTTTAATTATGTTGTTCACTTTAGAGTTTATTCGTTATAATTGTCATATATTAACGAGTAATTCCGGGATTAAATTGGACCATAGTTGTGTGGACTGGACTATGTTTGGGTAGTTTAAGAGGCCTTATTCCTTTTAAAATGCTAATTGTTTAGACATTTTTCTCTATGATCAAACATGTTTCTTAACATATTATGTTACTACCTAGAACAGGGCTATTGGGATTTATTGGTATATATTTGAAACCTACAGTTTGAATTTTTCATTGAAAATTTTTGTTCGAAAAATTACTCGAAATTGACAAAATTCACGTGCAAAATTCGTTTTTTCAACTTATTTTCGACTGCACGCAATGAAAGCATGAAATAGCTACGTTACTACCTAGAACTTGGGAAAAAGTATTATATTCACTTCAAAAAGTTGGTTGAAATTATCAATATATTCGTCAAAATATGAAAAGAAAAAAATTTCAAAGGAATAAGGCCTCTTAACGGTAGGTTCTATAAGTACTTATAGACCAACAGGGTGTTATGCCAACGCCATATTGTGGATTTTTCATGGTACTAATTTATTTTACCGGCATCGACAAATGTTTGGTAACTGACATTGAAACTCAGTGAATGTCACTGATGTAAACAAAGAGGAAACAGGACTAAAAAGCCAAAACTATTCACAGTGATGGAAGTCAAGCCTTTTTTTTTAGGATTTAGTATTTATTTCGCAAGAAGAACAAAAGGATTGATCAGCATTCTGGTAAACAATGTTTTTAAATTTGGTGATGACAAATCGCTAGTGACGTTTAGTAATGCATATATATAACGTATCCACATTAATGCTATATTAAAACATTACGTAACGCCACTATCTTTGGGGAAGACCGACGCTTGTTAGGCTATACAGGTGGGTCCTGTAACAGGAGCAAAAAATTAAAATATAGATTTTACTCGTCTAACTGAACAACATCTGATCAGAAACTTAAAAAAAATACTTTTTTCATATTTTTGTATTCAAAACAAAGTAAATAGCATTTTTAACCCCCGACGAAAAAAGAGGGGTGTCATTATTGGCTGAGATCTCGTCACTTGTTCCAATTAAAGCTGAATATCTTGGAAACTACTGGTCCTATTTCCACCAAACATAGCTAAGAACCATCTCGACGGAAAAGTCTTTCGATTAAAAAAAAACGCACTTAAATTGGTCCATCCCCTTGGGCGCTACGATGCCACAGACAGATACACAGATACACAGATACACAGATACACAGATACACAGATACACAGATACACAGATACACAGATACACAGATACACAGATACACATGTTAAACTTATAACACCCCTCTTTTTTCGTCGGGGGTTAAAAAATATATTTCATTTCATTTTTTTTTTTTTCATTTATTATTAATAAAATGTATACACAGCGTTTTATTACATTTAAATTTCGCCAAACTGCATAACAGTTTGTTTTAGGTAGGTAGGTATTTAGGTTAGGTTTAGGTAGGTACTTAGCGGTCCCCCGAACGCAACGAAGCTTGGATTCTTTTTCTACTGTTCATTGTATAGGCACATTTCGTAGATTTTATTTCTTTCTTTTTATTGGTTGTCATGTCGGGGGTTTTTTTAATTTTAAATTTTTCAATGTACGCCGTTCTAGATTGACATCGCCGAAGGGCCGAAACACATAACCGCGTTGCGGCGTCGCGCCGCTAAAATTGGCGGTAGCGTTGGCCGATTTTCATACAAATCGGGCTGACGCTACCGCCAATTTTAGCGGCGCCACGCCGCAACGCGGTTATGTGTTTCGGCCCTTAGCATTGACATATCTGTCACTTTACTAAATATATCAAATGTTTCGCAATACATTGCTTCTTTGAATAAACTTTATTTTACAGGTTTGCATTATAAATGAGTTATTTTTAAAAGTTGTTTAATAAATGTTGTTCAGTTTGAGGGGTAGAATCTATGTTTTAATTTATTGCTCCATTTACAGGACTCACATATAGAACTTTATCGACAATTCAGTTTTTTGTTCCTTTTTTTCAAAATGGCGGAAATTAGGGGGTGTAAAAAATTGAAATTTCCAGCAAATAAGAAACAAGCTGGCGGTACCTATAGCTCACAAAGCCACTAGATAATCTATAAATAAAAATAAGCATACAGTAGGTATACATAGCTATTTTAAACTATATAAATATTTGACCACTCATAGGCGAAGGTTATTTACCTAGCGCACGCATAAATACCTTCTTGTTTGTCTGTTTGCAACCGTTTTTCACGTGTTAATGTGTTAAATGAACACAAACGATATGTCAATATTGCTCTATAGCAACGCACACTTACATAAATATTGACGGATATGTTGTATATAACCATGGTTTTTTATATAAAGTAGGCCGAAATAAACTCAACAGTAAGTAATTTTTCGTAAATCACACTTAAAACAATAATTTACATTGATGGTATAACTAAATGCATTGGTAGACGTATAGGAGATGTATTGATTCTCCAAATCAATGTTAAGTAAGTAACTAAGGTACATTTCTAATACAAAATGTACCTATTCAATTTAAACTAATAATGTTCTCAAAGATGTATAAAAGTCTCTAGACGTCTTGACATGCAATAAGGTACACTTAATTAAATTAGTTCCACAAAGATGTATAAAGTTTCTAGACGTCTTGACATGCAATAAGGTACACTTAATTAAATTAGTTCCACAAAGATGTATAAAGTCTCTAGGCGTCAACGTGAATAGGAAACAATACAAAATAATTATTAAATCTAAATTTCTTAGAGATGTATATGGTCTCTAGGCTTTACAGCATGCAATAAAATAAAATAAAATTAATGAATTAAATTCCTCAGAGATGTACAAAGTCTCTAAGTGTCACTACGATCTGTTTCTTAGAGATGTATACAGTCTCTAAGATATGAAAGTTAAAATCAAAAGTTGAAGTTTTTCACATTTACTTCATTTAACACTAGTATGTGGTTGCTATACATAGTACATAAGTACCTACACGGACACTGTTTTACTGACTGGTTCAGCGGTTAATAGTACTTAACTTTTATCCCCCATTTCACCCCTTTATGAGATGAATTCCGGGATGAAAATTATAACTTATGTTCTTCCCTGGGACTCATTGAAATCTATTCTACTGATATATCGCCTGGGCCAACAAAACTCACTGAAATTTCTGTTATTGCTCTCGAAAACCTCGTATCTAGTTTGTAGATTGATAATAAGATACGATTTTTAAGTAGGTATTTGTTACTTAGTTAGTTTTGGTTCTCAACAGACGATATACTTGTATGCAAAAGGCTTGGTGCTATTTTATGGCTAGTTAAACCACTTTACTGATTAGTCTAGACATTAATTTGTTGGTTTAACTGTATAAGCACATAAGGTTTTAGTATGCGGATGTTAAGAAAGTATACACGTTGATGCAGGTGGTGTGCGTGTAATTAACTCTGGTGACTCTAAACCTGTAAGGCTTTTCTAATACAGTGCAAAGACCGACACACAAAGCATAAAAAAAAATCGAAAGGTGGTCTGGGCGTTAGGGTGGTGGAAAGGTTACGCTGGACCGGTAATCCAGAGGTACCGGGTTCGACTCCCGGTCTCTTTCGCCAGGTTAAGCATTTCAATTTTTTTTGAGATTTGATCTGTGTATCAATGGCTTAATATACAAGACATTGTCTCCAGACATCAATCTTGATGTGATGAAGAGCGGAAGTCTCGAGGACACACAGTGGCTGGGAACAATGATATCGCCTATCTTAGGTCTAGCTCACTGGACGGGCCAAATTCGTCGTTCGAATCCGGAATCATATGATCGGAATTACCTACCGGGTTTAATAACATAATCACATGAATATTAAGAGGCCTCATTCCTTTTAAAATGCTGATTGTTTAGACATTTTTCTCTATGATGAAACATGTTTCTTCACATATTATTGATGTTACTACCTAGAACAGGGCTATTGGGATTTATTGGTATACATTTGAAACAAACAGTTTGAATTTTTCATTGATATTTTTTTTTTCAAAAACTACTCGAAATTGTAATTTTTTTTTTCATATTATGACAAATAGACAACTTACAACTATTGAAGTAAATAATACTTTTCCCCGAGTTCTAGGTAGTAACATAGCTATTTTCATGCTTTCATTGCGTGCAGTCGAAAATAAGTTGAAAAAACTAATTTTCCGTGTGAATTTTGTCAATTTCGAGTAGTTTTTGAAACAAAAATTATCAATGAAAGATTACAAATGTAGATTTTAAATATATACCTACCAATAAATCCCAATAGCCCTGTTCTAGGTATCAATAATATGTTAAGAAACATGTTTGATCATAGATAAATATTTCTATCAAAATCGTATTCCGTACAAACACTTATCCTATCTTAACTGGCCGAGTTAATGATCTTTAATAGAATCTTTTATCAGTTCTGTTTCACATGTTCGCCGCGGGACGGAAACTGGCGTTTTTTGTAAGGTGCGTTTAAAGGCCGATTGGCCTGTTACTTAAACTCTCCACGTATGCGTTGTAGGGCTCATAGGCCTAGTAAGATATTGACGGATATTAAAGACTAACTATGCCAAAGCTTTAACTTTTGGATACCTACCTAACAATATCGCTAGTAGACTAGTTGACTATCTTAGTGTTTGGCTCGCCCTACTTACTTAAGAGGTATACCTATGTAAAAATAAATGTAAGATCTTACAACCCGAAACCGCACTGAATAACAAGATAAATTGGAGAATTATTAGTGATGGGCAATAATTTTTCAAAACATTATGTAATATTGTTTAATAAAAAAAAAAATATGGGCTTTATAGAAATATAACAAACAGTAATCGTTTCTTACATTCCACATAGAAACTTTTATTTTTATTTTTATTTGCTTCTCAGCTGGTGAGTGTACAATGTAGCTTCAACATTGCTTACATCCTTTATTTGGTCAATCTTGAGTCCTGCACTATCGTTATTCTTTATTCCATTACAACATGAGTTGTGTTTGAAATTGATATAACATACAAAAATAATACCAAAATCATGTCAAATAACCAAAAATACCATAATCATTTAAAAAAAAGACACAAATTATCAGATTCAAATATTATCAATAAATGTATACCTATATAAATAAAAATAAAACGTCAAAATAATATATGTCCGTTACCGTTAACCGATAACAATCACAACACTAATTGGAAGCAAACAGTGCAATCTCCTACTACAGTGCGGAAGGGGGCCGAAAGACCTTGTAAGCAATGATGGGCCTTTGGACCCGGTACATTCATTTTCATTTCATTTATTTATTCCTTAACAATTTACATCGTGTTGGAAATAATACTTAAGTAACTAACACAGAAAACAAAATAAAAATGTCAATAATTTCACAGCATTAATTATAAGAAATTTAACAATAGAAATTGAACATACAATATTAGTCTTTACTAATTACATAACTAATATTTAATTTTAACAAAACTTTACAAACAACAAATAAATAAATTAATTGTGGAGCTGCTCAAGTTCATGCCATTTTTGAATCACTATCATTAATAAATTCACCTACATCATAATATGCCTTTTTTAGCAAATAGTTCCTAAGCCGGCGCTGGAAAATATTCACATTATTTATCACCTTCAGTTCATTAGGCAAACTATTATGCAATGTGACCGCCTGATGTCGAACACTATGTTTCACCACTCTTAGTTTCGGTGCAATCGTTCTCATATCCCGCAAGCAATTAATCGGTACCCGCAAGCAATCGAATATATCAGCCAGTGCGTTATCAGGCCGCAAATCCTTAGCACAATCTTAACACTTATTGAGTTGGTTCCTTTTTTTAATTCATTTTTTCTCCACTCTGCTTCTGTGGACTAGCGACCTGCCTGTATTCGCTACAATATTCAGATGAGTTATCAGCAGTCAAGGTTGGTATACATTATGATTTCCTGTTCTTTGTTCATTCGTTCATTACTCGTTCGTTCACCGTCAGAATGCATACTTTAATCCGTTGACCTACGTATACAAATGGTGCTCTTAATCACTTTTTCTTATACAAGCGACCAGCCCCGGCTTCGCATGGGTGCAATGCTGACATGAATGCATGTATTTTTTATTTTATTTTATTTTATTTTATTTATTTGGAACATCAACAGCATTACAGAACATATATAACAATGCTTATAGCTAGAACATAAAGCCAATAACGGATGTCCACAGATATACAGTTAACAAGGCCTTGAAAAGGTAACGATATCAGATTTTAATCGGTATAAAAATTAGGTAAGGTACATATCGATGGCAAAAAGCGAGAACGTAGTAACCGCCACTTGGTCAAAAAAATTTTTTTTGCATATTCGGAATCAGCGAATTTTTCTGCGTCGACTGGTCTGGGTCCGATGGCTCTACGACGCTTAGAAAAAACTGGACTACGTTGCAAAACGAATGTATTTTTTTGACGATACCCACATCTTATTGCTGTAAACACCCAAATAGTAGCAATTTTCTAAACGAGTACATTTACGCTAATTTTGTTCTTTCATAAATCAAAGGGTGTGCCGGTTACAGCGTTGCCGAAATTTTGTTCCGTGGCGGTTGCAGCATTTATGCATGTAGTGAAAAAATTACGAACCAAGCTTACTGCAATTATCCTAAAATAAATTATCTATGATTGACGCTTACTACATTTCATTCGAAAATGAATTAACAGCAAGCTACAGTAACGACATTTGAAACACAACGTGAAGTGGGTAGTGCTTGAAGATACAGCAATAAAAATGTGCGCTCGCGGCGATGTGGCTCGTGAATACGACCTGTGATTTAGTCTATCGGCGATCGCCGGAGCGAGTGGGTGTGCGTAGTCTGTGTACATGCCTTTTTTGGATGTAAAAATATGTTGCGGGTTTAATGGAAAATATGAATATTGGGATGAAACATAACTAGCATATTTATTTGCTTTATTAATATTGAAAGGACAGCAAAAATGTTTTTATTACATTTTGTTGTAAGAAAATAACGATGTTGGGGCGCGGGACGCGGCAGCTTTGAGAGTTCCGTGCCTCAATCGCCAAAAACTAAACTTAAATAGGATCACTTTTGTGCCTGTCTATCTATTTGTCGAGACCTTTTTCTCAGGAACGCGTGGAGGTATAAAGCTGGAATTAACATCAAATATCATCAAAGGTCTGCTTATCTTCAGCTTCAAGGCAATCAAAAGATACGAGCAAACGCTCGCATGATGATTAAAAAAAAATGAAAAAAATATTTACTTTTTCGGCTTTCTTCTCGACAGCGGCCTCCTCTTGTGAAATGCCGATAAATTCAGATTCAGACATGTAAAGTGGCCTACTTACAGAATAGGTATACCTACATTTCAATTTTGATTTCGATTTAAAATAATGATTTTTTTAAATTAGTATAATATGTATATCTAGTTTACGGTTGTAATCGCTAGAAGAAAGTTTTGCTGTAATCTACTACGTTTCACTACAACCATTAAGAGTTAATTGGTCTAACCCCTAAAAAGCTGACTCAAGCCGGATCAAACTAGTTTGGGGTGTCACGTCCGCATTTTTATTGTCCAAGGGCTAGAATCAGGATAAGCACTAAATTTGTTGAGCTGCGGTCGAACTGTACGGTATTTAAAATTTACCGGTTAACTGGTGCCTGATTCGATTAATATTTTCACAATAACCATACGCATGGCATAATCGGGCAACCTCACACAAATTAATCAAGTACCACAGTAAGTTCTAGGAGGCTTGTGTTCTGGACACAAGTGAACATACTGGTAAAGATAAATACATACTTAAATACAAATAACATCCATGACCCAGGCACAAATATATTATTCGACAAATATTCGAGTTCATCACACAAATATTTGCCCTTGCCGGGATTCGAACCCAGGACCGTCGGCTCAGTAGGCAGCTGCTTAAACCACTGCGACAACTGTCGTGATTCGTTTTATCACGGACATAATATACAGCTTTGCGGCTGCTTGAGCTACATCAGCTGTGTTCTTAATTCTGTCAGTTAGTTTTTCGCCCGAAATACTGCGTTCCATGGCTCTTTGACAAACCTTGAGGGTGGACTTCTGAACTTTTGTCAAAGACCAAGTCTGCGCTCCGTAGGTCAGGATTGGAAGAATGCACATGTCCATCAGTCACTATTGCACTAATTTTCATTACTTTAGAGGGGCAATTTTTGAGTTAATTATGACAAACATTTTGAGGAGTGTTATTATAAAACAATGCATTTTGGAGTGGAATTTTTAGTATTTTTTTAAGAACAGTTATTTGAATTATGTTATTATGAAAACGAATTCCATTGGAATGCAATTTTTAGGTTCCTATTTTAATGTCAATTGATATTCTGCCTAAGAAAAATTACGAGTTTTTATTTAAATAAATAATAACAATTTTAATTTGTACGGTACCATAGTGATATAACGTCTAGTTATTAAAGTTAAATATTAATGGTTCAGTGAGATTAGTTCAAAGAAATATTTTTATAATTGAGGTGATAGTTGTGTTCAAACAATTGTTTAAGAATTATGTTGAAAACTTATATAATAAGTAATACTTACATTCAAAACATCTTTTATAGTTAGTGGGTTTAATAGGTAGTAAGTTTTATATCGATAAAAGTTACTTAAAAGACAATTGAATGCCAAAACTGAAGATAAAATGTAGAGAGTTTTAAAGTTTTCACGGGAATATTAAACCTCATTACCTATAATATTTAGTTTTAGCGGATAACAATATTATAGTCTGATTAACCCTAAGTATATTTATGTTTGTTTTTAGCACGATAAGTACAAGGTTGTGATTTTATAATATGAGAGATTTTATTAGCCTTTTGAAATGTTACAATCAACGGAGCGGTTTTAAGTAACTTTCGTAATGTTTTTATACAGAGAAATTGAGACTAGATAGTATTTGATATGTTAAGACGGTAATTGTTGCTTCTGAGCTTTTAATTTGTAAGAAACCTGCATTTAAAATTTGGAAACATTTTAAAAAAGTATGTTGATAAAAGTTGATTGATACTTAAGTCGTTTTATTTTCACAGTTTCTTTTTGCCGGTGGACACTTACCACATTTCAGTTAGTCCTATAAAGAACGTAATGACATTTACGTCAAAATTATTGAATCTTAAAATAAATATGCATCTGGTTACAGCATTTATGCTTTATGGAAATAATACTCGTTTCACCATTTTAGTACATTTACTTCTGGCGTTTACAGCGTTTTCGCGTAACGAAAAAAAGAGTTCAATTGTCGTAACCGCCACTAAGTCGTAAACCAGTCTTTTTTGTTAAATATTAAATATGCCAGTTGAAAGAAAACCATAAGTTATGAATTAGGTCCAAATATCAAGCACTTTCGTTCATAAATAAAAGAGTTATGATTTTTTTTCTCGAAATCGAAAAGTTTTTTGGCTCTGGTGTAAAGTTTGCATTTTGGCGGTTACTACGTTCTCGCTTTTTGCCATCGATATACACTTAAATTAAAACAAAAGAAAGCTAGCAACCACCCCAGGTGTGTGTGTGTGTGCTCGTGTGTGTGTGTGTGTGTGTGTGTGTGTGTGTGTGTGTGTGTGTGTGTGTGTAATATATAAGCATGTCTATCGTACGCAACTCCACGCTACCACATCATCAACCTTGCAAAATGAGTTTTCGAATACGGTTTTTCAAGACTGGCTTGGAACAGTCAAATAGATCGGCGGCATTAAATTTACAATTGTATTCTCTCAGAATACGTACAATTGGGGAGTTTTGAGCATACCTAGTGTTTACCTTGGGAATGCTGAAAAGTCGACGCTCGGAGTGCCGGGTTCTGAAGGTTGGCACAGAAAAGCCAATTTCGGCAAGAAGTGAGGCACTATCGATACGACCAGACAGGATATCATGTAGTATAGAGACGTCAAGCAATATACGACGGTCCTCCAGGCTCAGTAAGTGGTGGCGGCTGCACATAGACTCGTAGCTTGGATCCCATTTTTTGACACGATAATTTAAATGACGCAAAAATGAGCGCTGTAGTTTTTCAATTTTTTCTTTATGCGTGACATATTGGGGGAACCATATACAGCTGGCGTATTCTACAATACTCCTGACATAGGCAAAGTACACAACTTTAATGCAATTGCTATCGTGAAAATCACTGCACACCCTGAAAACAAAACCCAGATTACGATAAGCCCTAGCGACTACTTTATCGATGTGCTGTTCAAAAGTTAATTTTGAATCCAAAGTCACACCTAGGTCTTGAATAGTATTTACTCGTTGAATAAACTCACCTCCTATATGATACTGACGTAATATCGGAGAACGACTACGTGTAAATGAAATTTGAGCGCATTTATTTACGTTGACATTTATCCTGTTAGTAATATAGTAAATTGATAATCGGTCCAAATCAGCCTGAATTTTGTCGCAGTCACTCTCCTGGTTAATGTCAAGGAAAACTTTTTTATCGTCAGCGTACATTAGGAAGTTAGAGTTGCAAAATACAGTATAAATATCGTATAAATAAGCATTATACAGCAAAGGTCCTAGGTGCGAACCCTGGGGGACACCAGAGGGAACGTTTACGTAGTCCGATCTACAGCCGCCAAGCACAACAGCCTGGCGCCTGTTAACTACATATGACGATATCCAGCGATAAACATCACCACGTAGTCCCAGCCGATACAGTTTGCGAAGCAGGATGACGTGATCTACACGGTCAAAAGCCTATTATACAATACATATAAACCTTCCTCAAAAAACCGCATCAAAATCCGATGCGTAGCTTTAAAGATCTAAGCATACATAGGGACAGACAGACAGACAGCAGCGGGCTGATGGTTGCTTTTACCACACGATAAATAAGTGACAAAGCATCCGTCACATTTTGACAAAATGCGAGTGACATACGCTTTGTCACTTATTTATCACGTGATAAACGCAACCATCATAGGCCCCCGAAGCGACTTTGTTTATCTGACGACGCGTTTGGCTCGGTTTGTAGACACCTGCCTACTGAGCCGGCGGTCCCGGGTTCGAATCCCGGCCGGGGCAAATATTTGTATGATGAACTCGAATATTTGTGAGTTCTTGAGCTTGATTTGGGACTAGATAGATTTGTGTGAGGTTGTCCGATATTTATTTATACTATGTAGTGAAGCAGGGTTCGTAAAATGCCAGCAAAATTCTTAAAAGTGTGTTCGTCACTGGTTGTCATACGTCATTTCAATCGATTTTGCTCGCATTTTCCGTTCCTTGCTTATCATTTGCACACTAATATTATAAAGGCGAATGTTTGTGTGTTTGTGTGTATGTTTGTTACTTCTTCACGCTCAAACGTCTGGACCAATTTTGATAAATTTTGATATGAAGGTAGCCCCCTGGATTAGCACATAGGCTACTTTTTATCCCGGAACATGTAGTGTTCCCGTGGGATGAGCGGGTTTTACCGCGCGTCGCAGCTATTAAGAGATAAAACGAATGTCAAATAAGTTTCAGTCATAAATATCATTGGCGTGATATTTTTTTTCTTTAAAAAGAGTCATAATGTGAGCAACATGTATGACAATACAAAGTTAAAAGTGGAACATAACAGTTTATAATTTTCAGTCAAAAAATTCATTTTTGTGACTAGCTTTTATAACCGACTGTACTTTTCTTTGGATATCCATCAAATGCTCACTGAGACGATTCTAAAGAGCCCAAGCTCGGTAGGATTGCTTTTTCTATTATAAAGTTCCTATGGCCACCTTCCGGCTCCATCATCAGATCAGCCCCATGGTACCGTATTATTGTATCAACGTTATGTAAGTATGCAAAAAGTTCAGCTCAATCGGTTGACGATATCTGCTTCAAAATTGAGTTGCAAGATTCCACCCGAACAAACATACTTAATACATACAATGCAAGTTAAATAAAAGCTTGTAAAAATTTAATTACGAGATACAATCTAAAAATTCAAATAAATTAAGAAAGCAAATTATAACTTTCCAAGTTATAACTAAATAGCTTATATTATGTTATGCTTAATGCATCTTTGCTAAACATAAAAGGTATTGTTCCGTAACATATTTTTCTAGTAAACATACTCTAATAAGCAGAGATGCGAACATACTAATTTATTACCCCACCGTTAAAAAGTATAATATACTACTAGCTGTGCCCCGCGGTGTTACCCGCTCATACCACGGGAACACTAAATTTATTCGGGATGAAAAGTATCCTATGTCCTTTCCCGGGTCTCAAACTATCTCCATACCAAATTCATCTAAGTCGATTCAGCGGTTAAAGCGTGAAGAGGTAACAGACAGACAGACAGACACACTTTCGCATTTATAATATTAGTATGGATTAGTATGGATATTAGTATGGATAGTTCAGACCACAGAACCATGGTCCAAATTAACTCGACAGGTTTTTACGCGACACGCTTTTATAGCCTTTATATTCTTACACAAACGTTAACTGCTCATCAAGACCAATCAAATGAGCCCAAACACGGTGGGCTTATCTTGTGCTGTTTAGGAGTTCCTTCTTTCCACATTCAAGCTCCAAGATACTAAACTATTCCAAAAAGTAACCCAACCCTAGTAGTGAAAAAAAACCTAATTCAAGTAGTCAAAAAGTAACCCAACCCTAGTAGTCAAAAAGTAACCCAACCCGAGTAGCGAAAAAAACCTAACCCAAGTAGTCAAAAAGAATCCTAACCCCAGTAGTCAAAAAGTAACCCAACCCTAGTAGTCATCAAGTAACCCAAACCTAGTAGACAAAAAGTAACACAACCCAAGTAGTAAAAAAAAAAAAGTAACCCAACCCGAGTAGTAAAAAAGTAACCCAACCCGAGTAGTCAAAAAGTATCCCAACCCGAGTAGTCAAAAAGTAACCCAACCCTAGTAGCGAAAAAAGTAAGCCCACTGGTCATTAAAGTAACCCGACGATTAGCCACAGTAACCCGACCTTGCAGCAATTACTGTACCCATTTTTATTGCTTAAGTTTATTCAGATTTAAGGCGACTCCTAATCCCAACGTCCTTGAGGATCTGGGCGGAGCCTAACGTTATTCCCCCCGCCGACAGTGCGCCCCCGGAACATTACTTCGTTCATAATCTCGTTGAGTGGCGTCCAAGCAGCTTCATACACTCGCATAGTCCGAGCGTGAGTTGACGATCAACAAACCTTATACTTACCTTATTTAAAGGCATTGAAAAATCTCGAAGTAAAATAAATCATTTAAACAATGATATAATTATTTCGGATTACTAAATATCTATTTACCCACTACAGTAGAATATTAAAAATAAAATGCGTTAAAGCTATTTTCCAAAAAAATGAGTGAAATTGGCCATCGAAAAATACTTTTTAGTTTCTTTTGTATGTGTAGGTACCTACCAAAAATAGTTAAAATGCCGACAAGATTCTTGATTATATACGTGTAAAATCATGCAGAAATAAAAAATATCGTTTTTTAATAAATAAATCATATCGTGACCCAGCGGATGAACCGATATTTTAACATAGTAGTGGAGGCACAGCTTTATCCCCCGGGTCATGCTGCTCTAATGAAAAGATAAACTATAAATAATAGAGCGACAAACTCAACTTTACCGTTGGAAAACGGATTTACGTCCTTTACCTACTTATAAACAGTGATAGTTTTTATGACTACATTAGTAATGTTCTCAGATTTTCCCTTATGCTTGTTGATATTGACGATATTTTACTAGACGATTTTTTTGGCAAATTTCAATGTTTTAGGACAATGGATACCCTATAAATGTTAATTTACTTGAGTGTCAAAATATGCCGATGCTGGAAAGGGGAACTTATCTAAGCGACATTTTTGGGGATATTGAGTTATACACTGTTGGGATCGGCAGATTTTTCTGCATCGAATGGGTTGGGTCTCGTATACATCTGTCTGACGACTTTTGTGTCGCTTATCCCGTCGGTGATTTAGAGAATCTCTACTTTTTTTTCTACTAAACGACTTCATTTTTGAGGTTTTTTTAGCAAAATGGAGATTACATAAAAAGTTTTTTGCATAATAATGAACCTTAGAGCTTTTTTACTTATTTGTCAAAACAGATCAAACAACTTGGATAATTTTTCTTTATTACAACTAACCTTGCACTTGTTGGTTAACTGTTTTTACCTGATCGTAAAATATATTTTAATGTCGTTTGAGGCATTTTACCTATGTCTTTATGATAAAACTAACATAAAGGTAAATTATGAAATCATTTCGAACTAAACGTCATCTCGATTAATATTAGAATAGAGGTCAAATCAAATTTCTTTGTTTTTCAGAGATGTTCGAAATTTGAATAAATAATACTATCGAAATAAGAAATTTGTGCTAAAAAACAGTCTATTTTTATGGTGGTCATAATGTGCCGTTCTTGAACGCATCATGGAGGGTTTATGATATTTGGATAGATAAAAGATTTAATAAAATAACAAGCTTTCAATAACGAATGTACAAACGTGTCAGCTCTACTTTAGTTTAGCGGTTGTCTGGGTTACGTAAGCTATTTGGGTTTTGGCGTTCCTTCCGCGATCGATTAATTTGATCCAAGATCGTTTCATTGCCCTCTGGCAAACTTAGAGAGAAAAATTCTGAGCATTAGTCAAAAATCAAGTCCGGGCATTACGATGAGTCTAAATAAAGTTATATATTTTTTCATTAATTCAACTGTAATCCGATCATTAATATATGGCTTTTAAACGATATGTAATAAAAATCAGGTTTTTATTTTATAAACGGTAACTTATGGCCAGGCTAGGTATGTCTAGCTAGGCCCGGCGGATATATCAATAATTACTAACGCTCATTTAGATTTAAATATGAAGTGGGAAATTTATTGATGCAAATAGGTATGTATTCTGACTATATTTACATAAATAAGCCCTCATGCCAAAATTGTCACTGGCCTTCTTGGACTAAAAAATTATTGTAATTTTTGATAATGTATTTTTATATCATACACCAATACTTGTTCTGCATTACGATATTCATTCATATCTCTCAGGGTTGAATTCATAAAGATCATTAGGCGTTATCATACTTAAATATCTATATTATCAGATTTTTTTTACTAACCGAAATACCTAAGGTACTCTAATATTACACTGAGAAGGGCCCTAAAACCCACACCAAAAGTGTTATTTTCTGGGAATCCTGTCTGGTGTGGGCCCATGACTGAGAATATCTAAGTATCCAAATGTGTTCGGGAATGCTAAGCAATGACATTTTTTTTTATAAGTACTTAAAATTAATAGATACCTAAATACAAAAAAAAAACAGTTGAATTTAATTCTATATGAAAATGAGTGCTTTTTGTTATGTCGCATAGCGTAGTCGTGTGAAAAAACGAACTACACTCTCTTAAAATACACTTCAAACGCACGAAGACAGATCGAACCTCCGCGGGATCCGGTACTATAACAATTTTCCGTAACTAGATGGATCGCGAGAGCAAGTGACACAGCCTTCCCCTTCGACGGTTAGATTTACACTGAGCTCGCAGCCCGGGCACGGCCGCGCTCGCGGAAATTCAGTTTTTTTGATGCTTTATTAGACCGAATTTCCATTTTACTAACTTTTAAACAATACGATTAAAGATCAATGAATTGTCAATGTTCTTGCGAAAGAGCCGTGTAAATATCACTTGTAGTTTAGAAGCCTTAGGGAATTGAAAATTGAAAACGACCCTATTTCAACATTATTTTTTCCATTGTAATTATTGCTTTAAAAAAAAATCCAACTATAATTTTTTAAAAGAAATAGTCAAAAATAACATATATTTTTTTCAGATTTTTCCGTTGGCTAGATTACGAGCCTTAGGACTTTAAAAATCACCATTCCACGTACGGAGTCGCCTTAAACAGGGAGAATAATTGTCAATTGTAACTTCTTCGATGATTAGACTATCCACCGGCACAATACTGATGTAATTGGGCGCAATAACATAACCCGGCGTTTTGTAGTCGGTTAAGTTTTAGATTTAACTCATCTTTAAAATGTCCGCCAGTTCGGTACAGCCGTGTCAAAAATGTACGCACTTTGTAACAATGGGATAGAGCTCAGATTGGAATGGCATTGGTGATAAGAAGTGTTTATGGAAAATTGTGGGTAAAGGTGAAAGGCAAGTTTGGATGGATTCCACTTTGGTCTTTTATTTAATAGCGTACTTATTTTTACGTTATATATTACTGCAGACGCCAGTGAAAAAGGGTTTGCCGGGTGAGTAACCCTTTTCACGGCTAGGCATGTATAGCGTTTTTCTCAAACATATGCAATGAAATAAAAAATACACCACTCATAAAATATATCTCAGCTGTTTAACATATTCATGAACACAGACGCCATGCTTTAAAAAATTACTTCCCGGCCTAGGCCTTAAATTTTTGTATGAAATTTCTTTACAGTTCTCTCGAGTTGTTCCGCCCGAAACGTGATACTTCGAAGCCTGTTATAACGCACGTTATGACGACACTTCATTGCATATTGGAGAAAATATATAGCAGTTACGCACTAGGAATCCGTAAAACAAGCTTTAGTAGGTTTGTGCCTGGGGACTAGCCAACGATATATAAACTAGCGACAATTCTTTCATCCTCACCACTTAAATAGTTGGCAGTCCACAACTGTGCGCTTTTCTAGAAATTTCCTGCCTCGCAATACTGCATTGTGGAATGAATTGTCGCTTGCGGTATTTCCGGACCGATACGACCATCAGACCTTCAAGAAAAGAGCGTATTCCCACCTGAAAGGCCGGCAACGCACTTGTGACTCCTCTGGTGTTGCAGGTGTCTATGGGCGACGGTAATCGCTTTCCATCAGGCGATTCGTTTGCTCGTTTGCCCCCTATGAAAAAAAAACTTATAATAAAATATAAAACATACTTACACTGAAAAAAATGAATAGCTCAACTAGTTTAACTACTTGAGAAATAGCCCAGTTGTGCTTAGTAGTAATTAAAATATGCACATTTTTACAACTTATTTTGGTTACTAATAACCCTCGGTTTGTCAGTCCTCTGATTTATGTAACTAGCAGCTAACATCTGGGCTACTGTTACCATTTTTTTTAGTGTAAATAATCCATGAACATGTATCAAACATTCCAGCTCGTCACACAACTATTTGCCTTCCTAAATACTTTTATAAAAGAGAGAAAAAGTTAATGAAAATATATGTACTGAAAATATTACACAACCCAATATTCTACGCATTTGTGGAACAACATGCTATTTATATCAACCCATCATTTACTATGCAAGATCAGTCAAATCGTCATTGGCCTTTTACATCTATAACAGATGAAAGTGCAACACTTACGGAAATGGCTTGATAGCCCGATACGAGAGCGACAGCCGCGGCCGCATATTTGACACATGAATGTTGCGCCTGTCGATCAATGGGGAAGCGCTCCACGCTGGCTTCTCAGGTTGCGCTTGTGGCAAAGAAATGGACATCTTCAAATTCTGTGACACTTTTAATTCTTGTGACTTTTTTATTCTCCATGTTAAGAGGCCTTATTCCTTTTAATTTTTTTTTCATATTATGACAAATATATTGATAATTTCAACCAACTTTTTGAAGTGAATAATCCTTTGCCCCGAGTTCTAGGTAGTAGGTAACATAGCTATTTCATGGTTTTATTGCGTGCAGTCGAAAATAAGTTGTAAAAACAAATTTTCCGCGTGAATTTAGTCAATTTCTTAGTAGTTTTTGAAACAAAAATTATCAATGAAAAATTTAAACTATGTTTCAAATATATACCAATAAATCCCGATAGCCCTGTTCTAGGTAGTAACATCAATAATATGTTCAGACACATGTTTGATCATAGAGATAAATGTCTAAAACAATCAGCATTTTAAAAGGAATAAGGCCTTTTAACGAAGTTGTATCTAAAGATTCTAGTCAAGTCACTATAGTTTTGTGTGGGAGGTCAAAACTCTCGGTGCTAAGAGGAACGCAGTGGTCATTATAAGTTTCGAGCGTACCGTGAGTGTACGTAGGGTGGCCACAGGTTATCGCAGGACAAACTTATCGTACTTTTGTCAGGCTTACTCGAGATAACAACCGTCTTTCCTAATGTCTTAAGTGGTAGAGAGTATTTACATAATGTACAGGTTATAACTATACTAATGTTATTGTTCAATACTAAAATTTGGAAAAACTATTACCGTTTACCTTAAGAAACATCAATATACTTAGCTAGATTTAGAGAGCAGTTCTTTCTATTTTCAACGTCAAAAACGAAGTAGGATTTCAATTCGTTGACGAGTTTTTTTTATATTACCTACATATTATTTATGTTCCCTAATGACTCGAAAACGGAAAATTCATGTATTTCAGCATAGTTACATTATCATATCACAAAAGTCGCTTATGAATTATTATGATATCCCGATAATATTTAGGTAGTATATATAGGTAAGTATTTTGTTTGTTACGAGTAAACTAATGTGTCTTAAAAATTGTAAACATATGTACATATAAATATTCCTTTGCATCTGGTTATTATTTCTGTATAATATTTGTACCTATCACGTGTTGGATTAGTCTGTAAGTGATATTTATATTTTAATAAAAAAATAATAATAAGAAAGTAATACCTACATAACTTCCTTTTGTAGACGTCGATTTTTTTTTGTTAAAACGTGTTTCTTTTTCTGTGACAGATTTGGTTCTCTTTGCATTTTGTATGTACATATTTGTATTTTAATCAATTTCTACCGATACGGTAACCTCGAGTGGAGACAGCGTCTTGGTAAAAGAAGCGTAGGAGACGTCATCAGGCCAGGTGGCCTGATGATATTGGCAGGGTGGCCGGCGGCTGGAATTGTAGGGCTGAGGATCGAGTTTAGTGGCGCACTCTAGGAGAGATTTTTGTTCAGCAGTGAACTAAACAGGTTGATGGTGATAATGATGATTTAATGTTTACGGTTCCGTGCCCAAAGTATGTCCAGAACCCTTCTACTAAGCGTCCGCTGTCTCTCTGTATCCGTCGGTAAGTTTCCAATCGTAAAAAAAGATTTAATTTTCGCAAAATGTATACTAGTATAGACGCGGCTAGAACAAAAAAAAAAATTTTTATGGGTTTTCATCGTTTTGCCTTTAACTGTTGAATGGTAACAGGTAGACACTTGAAATTAGCAGAGCCAAAATAAAAGTAAAATAACTATACCAGCTTGAAATTTGCATACAGCCCAAAAAAAGGTAAAGAAAGGTAAAAAAAGTAAAAAAAAAATATGATGTGGATCTCTTTGCGTGCGAAGTCAACTCGGACTAAAAAAAAAAAAAAAACTAAACTAAATCTAAAAACTTAAAATTATAAAAAATCCTTTATAGACTACAAGACTCGTCCGAAAACCCCAAAAATCATGGCCACCTATTACGTAACTACGCCGAGAATAATATGTTGTGCATCAACCGATGATATGTAGCAATTAAACATAATTGATATAATACAACCCGCGGCTTGGGAAATATTACTAGCGCAACAATTAAAATACAACGGAAGGTGTCCGATTGCCAACGCGTTGGCGCCCTCTTAAGCGCTAACGCGTTGGCTAGCTCTCTCTCTCACTGAGCGTAAGCGTGAGCGAGATGGAAGTGCGGGCTCGGAAAGCGCTGAAATCATGTTTTTTTAGTTTAGTCATAAACGTGTGCATTTTATATTGAAAATAGTTTTACAGTTTTTGAGAACTTATAATTGTGAATCTATTAAGCTAAAAAACATTGTTAAAAACGGAAGGGTTTTGAAGATCCAACCGATAATACCGAAAAAAGGGTTATGTTTGAGAGATAAAAGTATCGAGAAAATTATTACCATTCGTGTTTTCACGGTGACAAGATTGAAGAAAAACTGCTTATGTTTCTTATTTTCAAGGGACAGATTTTTAATAACTATGGATGTTGAACGTTAAGTAGAACGGACTGGAGAGAACTGCACCGACAAGAGTGAAACTCTTAAATAATAATAATAATGGATGTTGAGATCTAGGATTAGTCACCTGACGAATTTTGCATGGGTGGGCTCTTAATAGGTATGTAATTGTTTGTCGCTGCATATTTGCATAGGATTCGTGGATGAAAACAAGTTACAACATGTTTTGTTTGGGTGTTCATCATAGGCGTATCTAGGGGGGTGGCCGGGTGGGCCGTGCCCACCCCAGTATGGTCTAGTGCCCACCCCAGTATGGTCTAGTGCCCACCCCAGGATTTTGGGTTACCGATAGAAATTCATGGCTTCATATCTTTGGATATGGCCAGGCCCCTCCCCAGGCCCACCCCAGCCCCCCTGAAAAATAATCTTAGATACGCCAATGGCGTTCATACCCTTACCATGACTTCTATCTATCTAACACCCCAGGCCAAAAGTTTGGAAACAAGCTTATAATAGTTATAATAGTTCGTGTTCGTAAAGTAAGTAAATCATTTTTAGGCCAATGTATTCATTTTTATAACAAGTTACCTGATCATGTTTTAAAATTAGCCTTTCCATCTCTCAAAAATTATTTAAAAAAATCTCTAATGTTAAAAGCATATTATACAGTAGAGGACTATCTGACAGACAAAAATGCATGGCCTGAACCAGAAACCGCTTAGCTGACTCCTTCTTAGATTGTACCTAACTAGTTTAAGGGACACAGTTCTAATAAGAAAGCATAATATCAAACGTACATAAATTGTGATAAACCGTCCGGCTTTCTTGTAGTTTCTATTTTATTCTTACACTTTTCCTCACTTATGTCTTAAAATACACTTTTAATATGTTTTCTTGTAGAACTACGTATAGTTAAGTTCATATCATTGTAATAGTTAAGTACTTATGCTTTCTGAAAAAATGACTGACTGTTGAGTTTCTTTCGGCGTTTCTTCTCAACAGTGGTCTCCTCTTGTGAAATGCTGGTAGACTCAGACATGTAAAAGTGCCCTTGTGGCCTACTTGCAGAATAAAGTTCATTATTTCATTATTTCATTATAATACTATACAAACCCGTGATTTCCTTACGGAATAACTTACAAAATCACAATATAAAAATGATTATAAACATTTTAAAAGTCTATAATGCAAATTCTGCTTATGAAAATTGCCAGTGCAACATTTTATAGAAAGGCAATAAAAAAACGACGACATTTACTTTATCCCGGAGTTAGGTAAGTATATATATATTTTTACAATATGCAAAGGTTTTAATAGTGTATGTTCTATTTTTAGGGTTCCGTAGTCAACTACCCTTATAGTTTTGCCATGTCCGTCTGTCCGTCTGTCCGTCCGCGGCTTAGCTCCGTGATTATTAGTACTAGAAAGTTGAAATTTGGTATGAGTATGTGTATGTATCACGCCGACAAAACGATAAAATAAAAACGAAAAAAAGAGTTTTTTATCGGGTACCTCTCGTACACCTAAAGTGGGTTTTCGTTCCAAGACTAGTGTCGTAGGGGTTAGGGGTCTCCAAACATTATTTTTTGATATAGTCAGCAGTTTCGTAAATATTCGCTCCGAAAATAATAAAAATAGTGTCCCCCCCTCTAACTTTTCAACCACGGGTCAAAAAATTATGGAAAAATTCATGAGAATGAGGCCTTATAAGTACTTTCAATGAAAACTATATTGAATAAAATCGGTGGAGCCGTTTTTAAGTTATCGCAAAATTTCATAATTTTCTTTAAAATTACGTAAGTGCCGCGCGGTGTCCTTATACTTCGAACGTTACACATATTAGTTAAGTGCCATACTGCACTAAAACATTCCGCTCAATCTGGCGCATGTAATCCATAACTTCCAGAAGGTAATAAGTAATTACACTTACTTTGGCGTTTACGACTTTTTATAGAGCTTGAAATCTTTCTCGTAAAGGACTCTAAAGGGTCTATTGTGAAGGATGGGCAACTACGGAACCCAACACTGAGCGTGGCGCGACATGCTCTTGGCCGGTTTTTATCTTTTGGGGGTCGCCTAACGGTTACTAACATTTACTCAAGGAATAATTATTGGAAACTTTAAATAGGTATTCAAAGAATAAACTTTGTTTCCATACTTTTGGCCTGGGGTGTATCTATCAGCCACAGAAGTTCACATGACTCGACACAAAGTGCGATCCCGTGTAGACCGCATCCATTGATTCCCCGCTACCCTCACGAGGTCATCCGTCTTAGTCGGGGGCCGACCCACGCTGCGCTTTCCTATACGCTCCAGGACTTTGCTGCCCCAATGGTCGCCCATTCTCCGGGCTACATTGCCTGCCCAGTGCCACTTCAACCGTACAGTCCTGTGAGCTATGTCGATTACCTTGATTCTTCTGCGGATATCCTCGGCTCTGATTCTATCGCGCAAAGAAACTCCGAGCATAGCCCTGTCTATAAATCTATACATTTGTAATTAAAGCATAAAAATATAAATACTGTTTATTTATAGTACGTAAACCAGTTTAGCAACGGTTTAGTTTGTTGCCCAGTACAGTTTATTTTTTCGTTAAACGAATATGCATTGCTTTTAAAGTATGTATGTATGTAAACTCTTTATTGTACATTAAAAAATATATATACATAATAAGGACATTAAACGATTGATATGTACAAATCGAACTTATAAAGTTTGTAAGGAACCCTCGGTGCACGACTCTAACTCGCACTTGACCTTTTTTGCAATACGGAACCTCGCCGGCTAGCTATTAAAATCACTTCTACATGGCTATGTCATTACGTCAGTAATTTTTCCTAGTCTGCGGTGGCGGTCTACCACAAGAGTTGGGAAATTATCGATAATCGCTTTGCCGAGACTGAGATGTAGTGAGGGGCTCACGATGGTCACGTCAGCCGTCAGCACCATCATAGGATGTCCACTAGAGATGCAACGGATCACTAAAAAAAAACCGAAGTTTCATTTATACGAAGCCATCAATACCATCCGAATTATCAAAATTCCGAAAGTGAAACTCGAAACGGTCAATTCCGCCATGGATAATTTATGTTATACTATGATTAAGTTAGGTTATGGTTATATGATATGAATATTAAAGTTCCGTATCGGGTACCATAGAGTATAGAGTTTTGGTACAGTAAAAAAAATGCGTTGTTGTGGTTTTGTGTCTGAAATTATAATTGATAAAAAAATAATAATTTTTTATTTATTTATTTAAATAAACAGTTTTTTTACTAAGTTTTAAATTTTATATAGCCACTTTTGGAAACCAGGGAGGTTTATGTAGTAGTGGCAAGGTCACGCAATTCGGTCCGCATCACAATTCATCTTAAGTGTAAGTTTATAATACTGTAGTTAGTTAGTGTACAGTCGAGTTCATTTACATCTACACACTTACGAGAACAAAAATATCTGAACACGACCCTATTGTCAGGAGCATAAAGACTCGACTGTACATTGAAGACACCGTTTACTGTCGGTTTGTAAGCGATATTATAAACTTTATTTCAATGTTATAAAGTATATGGATGTATAGTTAACCGTGTCTTCGATTGAACAATAACATTAACTAAAACATTAATTAAATTATAATATTATACAGATGATCGTCGGATTTTAATCATGTCATTCACTTTACGACTTAAAGTAAACAAACATGTAAAATAACACCTTTACGTAACCATAAAGTGCACATCTGCCATTACATGAGTTACTTAACACTTCGCTGCCCGAATCATTAATTTTATATTGACTTTGAACTCTTACGTGCTCAAAAACATGAGCTTGCGCAAGTCATGTTACTTGTGTTACAGAACTTTCGGTATGTCACGGTTCTGGCGGCGAATAAGGACACAAGCGTGGGTGTCCGTCTGTCACCAGGCGGTATCTCATGAACCGTGATAGACAGTTGAAAAGTCGAAGTTGAAAAAAACAGTTTTCTGCGTGAATTTTGTCAATGACGAGTAGTTTTTGAAACAAAAATTATCAATAAAAATCGAAACTATAGGATTCAAAAAAATACCAATAGATCAAAATGGCCCTGTTCTAACTAGTAACATTGATAAGTAAGTATAGATAGGGTTATACCCTAAGTATAGGGTTCCGTATCTTGTGGTTCCTTATCCTTCCAAAAACGCTCAGTTATTTAGACAATTTACTCTACGATCAAACATGTTTCTTAATATAATCAATGTTACTAGTTACAACAGGGCCATTTTGATCTATTGGTACCTATATATTTGAAACCTATAGTTAGGATTTTTTATTGATCATTTTTGTTTCTTAAACTGTTACTAAAATTTATAATAAGTTGCCTTTAGACCTAAAAAAACTAACATAAGTCTATAAGCCATAACATAATACTACTTAAATTCATTACTATATTGTTATTACTTTGTTACTATATTATTATGATGTTATAAAAAATGTAGTTTACTATAGATTATATTATAAAATGACATTCAAATATTGTACGCCTCTCGGCAGGACATGATGAACTGGCACTAAACAATAACTAATGACCATGCAATAAATGAATTGATTGATTGATTGATACTCGAAATTGACTAAATTCACGCGGAAAATTAGTATTTTCAAGTTATTTTCGACTGCACGCAATGAAAGCAGGAAATAGCTACGTTACTACCTAGAACTGTGAGAAAAGTATTATTCACGTCCAAAAGTTGATTGAAATTATCAATATATTTATCACAATATTATGTTTTTTTTTTTAAGGAATAAGGCCTCTGAAAGATTCTAAGTTCCATGTTCCATGTAAGATTTTGAGCTTCTCTTCGTTGATGAATGAAAAAGTAATTATTCTGAGCCAGATAATCGTAAGTCAGAATTCTGAAATGACTTAACGCAATTTTATTGGTGAAAAGCTTGAATTCATTACGGATTCAGGAATTTTCCCGATGACCCGTCCCGCCGCGCGCCGCGCCGCCCACACTGGCCTAGGTAGGTACCGATTGACGACGATCGAGATGACACCATATACAAATTTAAACATCTATTAGAATAACGCGGGTCTCATCCATACCTCGAAAGCAAAAATAGAACCCTTATTGGATCACTTGTAGCTGCCGGTCTGTCCGTCTGTTATACAACCGATTCACTGCAAAACTACTGGACCGATTAAATTTCAATTAGGCACAAATTCTTTCAAGAATTTTCTCGTCCACAATATTTAATTTCAAAATCGATGCCATTTTCGTAATTAACTTCTCAAGAAACCTTATAAATTACACCCATATTGATATTTAGTAATTTAAACGCCATCGCACCCCACAGGGGAATGGTATTTCAAGTCCGCTACGTTGAATTTTAAAATCATTGTTGTACTTGTAATCAGCGACCCGATAAATCATAAAAACAATACCCATGTTGATTTTAAGACTTTGTCAACACATTTTCCCCTTTTAAGGGTTGAGATCTTGAAGAGCCTGAAACACGTGTTTACTCATTTATTGTTAGGAACAATCCTGTGAAGTTTCGAATAAAATAGTCTAACTAATCTTGTTTCCCCATACAAACTTCGAACCCCCATTTCACCTACTTAAGGGGTGAATTTTGAAAAATCCTTTCTTAATGCACCCCTAAACTTTATAAGAAACCTACCTGCCAAATTTGGACTCTCTAGAACCAGCAGTTTGGGCTGTGCGTTGATATGTCTAGCTGTCAGTTAGTCAGCAAGCAATTAGGCACAAATGCTTTCAGCACCCACACGCACGCAGCGAATACAATTATCTAGTTGCTGTCTACCCAGAAGGGGACTTATTAAATAACCCCGCACCCGCGGTACATTGCGTCTGACACCATCTGGACACTGGATAAAGTATTTTGATCACACGTCATGGGGGAGCATTTTACTTCCCCGAATTGAATTTATCATAAATGTATCACTTGCCATAACTCATTTGCCATAAACTTTTTATTTCATAAATCATAAACTCTTCGGGATTTCTTTAATATGGAGAAATCATTAGGTTCGGTTAGGTTTGTTTTATGAAAACCCCGAATAGTTTCAGCTTACAGAGAAAAATAGATTTATGGCAAATGAATATTATGGCAAGTGATCGAAAATGGCATATGAAATTCAGGCAAACGATAGAGAACCACGACATGGTCACGAGGTTTTCACCTCTTCAATTTAAATTAGAAATGAAGAATTAATACCGTGCATTACACAATTATGGATCTAGAACACAAACTAACAAACACTTGTAGGTACTTAGGGAATGCTAAACCGGTTATTTAATCATAGCTAAATCGGTTATAACTGGTTATTTCTCTAGTAAAATAACTGGGTTTGAATTATCGAGAACACCGCACCCTGCAGCGATACATTGCGTCTGACACTGCCTGGACACTGGATAAAGCATTTTTACCACACGTCATGAGGCCTGGCGCTCTTCAATATAAATTACAAATGAATTTAAATGGCGTGTATTACACAGATGAACTAGGGAGGCCTATGTTCAGCTGGGGAGGCCTATGTTCAGCAGTGGACGTCCCGTCGCCGAAATGATGAAGATGATGATGATGACACAAATGGATCTAGACCACAAACTAACAAACACTTGTACCTACTAAGGGAATGCTAAACCACACAGAAAAACCGCTTTTAACCGGTTATTTCTCTAGTAAAATAACCGGGTTTGCAATACGTACTATGTGTACTATACAATTTTGACAGTGACTTCTAGATAATATATCTATACTATTATAAAATTCCACATTTGTATTTACAATCCGTTTTCTTTGGAGAGGGGTCATGATTTCAGGAATAAACTTAATAGCGCGATTCAGGATCGTCATTTGCTTTGTATGGGCGCGCCGCCATGCCAGGCTGGCGCCATCTATTGGGCATAATTTCCTTTGTCTCGCATCTCGCTGAAACGGCTGGACAAATTTTAACCAATTTCGGTACAAGGAAAGCTGGACATCCAAAAATGTGTGGACACCTTCTAATTTGTTATAAATGTATTTAAACTGTTTTTGTGAATAAATCGCTTAAGAGGCCTTATTCCTTTTAAAATGCTGATTGTTTAGACATTTTTCTCTATGATCAAACATGTTTCTTAACATACTATTGATGTTACTTTCTAGAACAAGGCTATTGGGATTTATTGGTATATATTTGAAACCTACAGTTTGAATTTTTCATTGATAATTTTTGTTTCAAAAACTACTCGAAATTGACAAAATTCACGCGGAAAATTAGTTTTTTTAACTTATTTTCGACTGTACGCAATGAAAGCGTGAAATAACTATGTTACTACCTAGAACTCGGGGAAAAGTATTATTCACTTCAAAAAGTTGGTTGAAATTATCAATATATTTGTCATAATATGAAAAAAATAAATTTTAAAAGGAGTAAGGCCTCTTAAATACCAACAAATTCCGTTTATCTACACCCACCTTGTTAAATTCCTATAACAAGTTCAGATATTATAGGTAAGGACCTACATTACTTGGCAGAGCCCAAAATCAGAGATGTAATTTCATAACAGTACCGTAGCCACCGCGAAGTCACCATTACAGTACTTATCAATTTTGATCAAAATTGATACTGTAATGGTGACCTCCCCGCCGCCACGTCTTTAATCCCTCGCCGCGTAAATAGGTCTTAAAACACTTGTGTGATCCTATTATGAAACTCGCCTACGTCTCGTTTCATAAAACCACACTCGTATTTTAAGACCTCTCATTATGTAGTAGTTGCATAAACTACGAATGTCATACAGCTTCAGTTTTAAAGCCTGGATATTTCATTAAAATGAAATCAAACTCATCATATTGTTGACTGTCCTTTGTGTAACGATTTAAAGGGATATTGGGAATACCCTATTGAAAACAGGGTGAAGAATTCTAAGTAGCATCCCATGATAAACGGGTTCAATCGAACAATGTCCATTGCAGCGACCAAATTTGCTATACAGGGTGGGCCAAAATAAGTACGGGGTTTTGCAATGTCAAACATTTGATAATAAATAAATGAATATTTCGATGTAAGCTTCAAATGTACACAGATCTGTGAATATACATACGAAGGGTTAAGTGATGTCAGTGGATTTTGAACACCCCTACGAAAGTTTCCCCTGTCATCTATACTTTTATAAGACAAGATTTTTATTCAAAATCAGGTTTCTATGGAGGGGTCATGATTTCATAAATTTTCCCAGATAATATGTATATAAAGTGTCTAGGCATCTACATGCAATAAGATATATTAATGTAAGATTAGGCTTTCCTTTTGCCGGAAACACAGGGGAAACTCTAGTTCAGGTTAAACAGCGTGTATATTTGATATAACCGCAAACTTTACGGGGTCATAGTATAGGCACTTATTAATAATATATTTATCGTTAAATTATAAAAAAAAACAATTTTTTTTTCCAATATAAAATATAAACACATAAAAATAAACAATAACCCAATAAAAATAGGTCTATCTAAATCTAAACTATGTCTAAAAAGTCCCGTGGCATTGTACCAAAGACGCTGGCAGCATTATACCTCTTTCCGTCTCCATCATCAGACCAGCTTCATATTGCAATAGTTGTGTATTTTCAAACGATTTACATACCAATCATATAAGTAGGTCAAGCCGAAACCCTATGAAAAAATTAAGTAGGTCAGTTTTGGCATAATTTAGAAACGACCGTATGACAGTTAAATTAAGGTCGTATTTCACTTTCGCCAGTTTAATTTTTTTTTATCTTAGATATACTATACCTAGGAAGTTCCAATTTAAATAGCATTTTTTTATAATCTTATTAAAACTATCGTGAGACATCTTTAATAATTATAAACAAAAGGCGGTTTAAACTTATGTAACGATCCAATCCTGACAATTTTTACGCGAGTATAAACCGTTTTTTAACAATGATTGCATTTTTATTACATTTAGAACGAACAATAGACTGCCTACTTTTTTATTACACTTAAAAGGAACAAGTTGAAATAAGTTAAAGCTTGTAATGGCATTACATGGAATGTTTTCGGTCAAAACGTTTTTGTTCAACGCCTATATAACCTATTTTTGTCTTAATCTAATCCACGATGCAACGTAAATAAAAAAAAATTAAGGGACCATCTTACTCAAATTGACCTAGTCCCAAACAAAGCAATGCTTTACTATGGGTAGGTACTAGACGACTGTATACAAAATATATAAATACACAATATTTTTTTATTATTGTATTATAGGTTATTTAGAGTAAGGTTTTATATATACGTTGTTTTATATTGTTTCTTTAAATTTATGTGAAATTGTAAACAAACTTATACAGATAAATAATATAATGTACTAAAAGGAAGATGAAAATAATTATAAATACATATATAAACAACATCCATTGACCCAAAAACAAATAATAGAGGTGGTCCCACAAATAAATTTTATCCTTGTCGAGATTCGAACCCAAGACCGCCGGCTCAATCAGCAGCTGCCCTACAAACAGCGCCAACCGCATCGTCAAACGTCTATGAACTACAGTCTGACCAAAAAGAGTAGAAATTAAAAAGTGGCAATACTGTAGTGTCGTCCCCGTTTTCTTAGATTGATTAGAAAGGGACGACACCAGAGTTTGCCACTTTTTAATTTCTAAACTCTTTTTGGTCAAACTGTAATGACCCCAGGTCCATCCACTCCATCCATACCATCCACTAGATGTTACATACATATTTTCCCACGGCGAGGCAAACTCTCTACGGCCTGAAAAAACACGCGCAATTTTATGCTCGTTATCTTGTGGAAATTTATAGGTTAGGTAGTGTTTATAGAACGATTGAAGGCTCGTTATCCGTTCAAAAATGTTTTTTTTAGACATTTTCCTCTATGATTGAACATATTTCTGAACATATTATCAATACTACTAAACAGGGCTATTGCAATTTATTGGTTAATAATTCAAACCTACAGTTTGAATTATTCATTGATAATGATAACTTTTGTTTCAAAAACTACTCGAAATTTACAAAATGTGCGCGGTATTTTCCACTTATTTTCTACTGCACGCAATAAAAGCATGAAATAGCTTTCTAAAACTCAGGAAAAAGTATTATTCACTTGAAATTATACCGATATTTGCCATAATACGAAATAAAAAAATTAAAGGAATAAGGCCTCTTAAGAGGTTATGCAGCTGCTCAATTCTGATTTTGTTCTCGTCTGGTTTTGGGGATGTCAAATGATCCAATTTTTTATTGGCATCACCATGTCTTTATGGGACTAACTACAGTTAGACTGCTCTAAAAGTCAGAAATGACCGTCAAAGTTCAACATTCCTACGGAGCGCTAAAAACGCTCCATACAAATGGCCACCTAATCGTAACGCCATTTGTGGGTTGGGTATCAATATTTGTATGGAGACCATAAGTAATTTACCATTTTTATCGTGAAACAGTGCGTTTAAGTTCATGGTTAAATTATATGATGATTCTGAAAACAATTCCAAAATTACGTTTGAATTTACAAAATAAAAAAAACTTATCTTTGTTTCATGACATATTTAGCTTATTTTATTCATATAACTGTAGAATTTTGACGACGCGTTTGGCTCGGTTTGTAGACACCTGCCTACTGAGCTGGCGGTCCCGGGTTCGAATCCCAGCCAGGGCAAATATTTGTGTGATGAACTCGAATATTAGTGCTTGGGTCATGGTTGTGCTATGTATTTAAGTATATATTATCTATATAAGTATGTATATCGTCATCTAGTAGTACCCATAACACAAGCCTTCTAGAGCTTAATTTGAGACTAGATCGATTTGTGTGCGGTTGTCCGATATTTATTATTATTATAATTTAACATTTATCGACATCCCTATTTGTAAAAACATCGGTTGCAAAAATATATTACTCTAACACAATCTACTGATGTAATTCATACTTTAAATGGAAAATACCCTAAAAATAACGACTACGCTAATAAAAAAACGTCCAAAGTATCCAAACAATATATCTTATATATGACTTTTTTTGTATAAACGACCGTTCATCAAAGCGGTCACGTAGTACTCGACATATACAATCATAACAAGATAATCATGAGATACAACAAAATATTCAAATATACACTCTATTCGACAGCTTCAATATTCAATATTCAACACAATACATATAAACTTAATTCCCTTTGACTTCAAAATAACCACTTGTATTAAAGTTCATATTTGGATATCTTATTTTATTCCATTTTGAACAAACTGTGCGAATTGTATAGTAGCTTTTGATACAAAATAAAGAATCGAGATACGGCACTATGGAACTACGGTGAAAGAATGTGCTCGTTACAGCCGACTTACGCTTGCCGCTGCAAACGGCACAACTGAGCGCGCTCAGATACAAGTTATGTCTAAGTTTGGTAATGTGTGTGTTTTTAGGCCGCATATGATATGTTTGTTTCGTATTACTCTTGATTAAGTATGGTTACATAACGTTAGTATTACGATTCGACGTACTTTCACTAACGTTTCAATTTGACCTCTCATTCACTCTTAAAGGTCGATGTACGCGTGGAAGATTTTGAAGCCTAGAAAATTACTCGGTCAAGTGCGATTGCACTTGCTGACCGAGTGTTCCGTATACTAATATTCACAATGTTACTGCAAATGACTGTGTTTTAGATGCAAATAAATGACATAATTTTGTAGGTCGCAGAATATAAATGTTGTATACAATACGTAGGTACAACACAAAATGCTTTATAGAACACCAAAAAATTTTGCAAGTATCTGTGATTATTACAGATACGATAATTTGAATAACGATAGAACACAGTCAACATGTTGAGCTTCTTTCAGCGTTTCTTCTCAACAGTGGTCTCCTCTTGTGTAATGCCGGTAGACTCAGACATTTAAAAGTGCCCTTGTGGCCTACTTGCAGAATAAAGTCCATTATTTCATTATTTTTCCACACACGTTCTTATCGCTGAAGAGTGAATGTCATGTTTTTAATACGCTTGTATTTTTATTTGATTTTTTTGTTATAATGTGATGTGACACATTAACGCGTCAAAACGCGAAAGATATAATATATTTATACATGTATTTATGTTATTAAATATTGCAAAATTGCTGGATTTTTTGTTATACAAATTTCTGTATATATCTTAATTAAGATGGTTATACTTGTACTATAACTCTTTATTCTGTGCTATAACAGACTTTTTAACCTATTTTAATACTTAATTAACAATTAGATAGCAGTAAAAGGGGCTATAACTTATTTCCCTGCAAAACTAAGTTGTACTTACGCAAAATTCATGCAGAATATTAATTTATTATGGTGTCTTTTTTTTTACCAAGCTTCTGACGAATTTTTTACTTATGCTTTGTGTCGATCTTTGCATTGTTTTATTTGAAAGGTTTTCACACCTTAGCGACCTCTATGTGAATACTTTAATTAATACTCACATCTTACCGCACCACTTTACAGTGGTGACCGAGCAAGCGAGAATCATTAATCGTTCAAACATCCGCCATTTAAAACTCACGCAACTCACACTTAATCCACAAATCCCCAAACCAAATGCAATAGTCATGTGAAATCGTTATAAAACTAAATTACCATCCACCCAAATCGAATTACTTCGATCGTAACCTATGCCCACTTACGTAACACAAACAATATAATATATCTATACATATCAATTGACGTAAGGGACCAGTCATATAATTTCCACAACAACTTATATATCGAGCGGTTTCAAAGCAGTTACGACATTTTCATCTTATAATGTCACGAGCTTTGCTACAATAGGATATCTATGTCGATTATGGCTTATGGTTTGACCTGCGTCCATCCGAGTAATTTGTGTTACGCAATTTGGTCGAGAACAACAGAATCTAAACCGTGGGCTGACGTTTACGAGCGGTGCGTACTCTTACTCTCATTTTTAGGGTTCAGTACCTCAATCGGAAAAAACGGAACCCTTATAGGATCACTTTGTTGTCCGTCCGTCTGTCTGTTTGCCAAGACCCTTTATCTCGAGAGCGTGGAGGTATCGAGTTGAAATTAACACAAAATCACTTCTACGTTAACGTGAAAAAAAGATACGGCCGTTTATGTCGCGAAAAACGTACATTTCGACACTCTCAAGGAAATCAAAATGATAGGGTGATTCCCGATGACCTAGAACTATGAAATTTGGCAAATAATATTGACACATACTACAAATACTTATAAAATCTGAAAACTATACATTTGTAATAAAATCATAAAAAATATAGTCCTTTTCAAACATCATATTTGGATAACTCGGTTGCGTTAAGTTTGCACCCCGTTTGTATGCGGTGCCATACATTTCAGGTGCAAACTAAACTCAACCAGGCCAATTAAGATGGGATAAGTGAAAGTTTGTACGGAACCCTCGGTGCGCGATCAGACTCGCACTTGGCATTTTTTTTACAAGTAGGGTAAGTCACTGACCGAATTCGAGGAAGCTATAAGAAATAAGGGTTCCCCTCCGTTAGCCCGAAAAACTTTCATCCTAATTTCATTGGCCCTAATTTCGGTAACCCTAAAATCACAAACCCGAATTTTCATTCATCCTAATTAATGAATAGCCCTATTTTCAGGATTCCGAATTTTCATAATGCCTAATTACTTCATACCGAATTTTCACTAGCCCTAATTTGCACTTTGCCGATTTTTTTAGACTACTAATATTATAATACCTAATTATGCTAATATCTACATTTTATTAAACCTATATATCAATAAACCTAAGGCGAGGGCTGCTCTCCCTCTGAGCCTCCGGTTTTAGAATAACACTCTAGGGGTAGGACAGACAAGACCACGTGGAGTCGGAATTGGCATAGACTCTGGATGTATATGGGAATCTTTTGACGCTCCGCTCGCTTCGCTCGCTCCGCTATATGTGGTCACAAAACAAACCTTACCTAACCTACAGTTTTCGGGGTTCAGCCAATTCTATATTTGTCCAAATCCGTTTTATTCTGTTTTAACGTAAAAATAGGTTAAATAATCTTTAGTAGTCTTGAAACTTAGTGTCAGTAATGATTTGGTCTAATAATCATTATGTGTGGTAATTATTAGGTTATTTCATATTAGTATAGTATAGTTTTACAAATCATTATTAGAGTATTGGATTATTAGGTCTAACAACTAATTAGGGTATAAAAATTAGGTGAAATGACATTAGGGCTATTGAAAATTAGAGCTAACGTTGATAGGTGTAATAATATTAGCACTTGCGTTATTAGGTCAAGTAGGGGAGTACCAGAAATAAGTAATAAATAACCTAAACTTAAAATTTAAAACACCCTAACACAAGTCCAGTAAACAGTCTATAAAAGAGCTTATACAGCCATTATAACTCTAATTGAAGCTGTATAAAGGCTTTACCGGGTGTGACCTGTAAAATGAGCAATACATTAAATCATAAAAGATTTGTGCTTGGGTCATGGTTGTTCTATGTATTTAAGTATATATTTATTTATATAAGTACATATATCGTCGTCTACTTAGTACCCATAACACAAGCCTTCTTGAGCTTAATTTGGGACTAGATCAATTTGTGTGAGGTTGTCCGATATTTATTTATTATTTATTTATTTCGATTCTACCCTTCAAACTGAACAACATTTTGTTAAGTAACTTCTGAAAATAACGTGTATTAATTGATAATTTGAATAATGTCAATGTTGGACAACGTACATTGAAAATACTAAGTACCTATTAAATTTAAACTATGAATTCAAAGATCAAAGCTTAAAGAAAAATTTAAAAAGGCGCTACCTGGAAAAGGTGTACCCACATTAAACAAAATGAGACATTACATGTTTCATAAATTTATATACCATTTAAATTTGTTTGAAATAATGATATTCAGAAATTCAACTTTTTTTTAGTAGTTGTTGAACAAATGTTGTTCATAAATTTATGAAACATGTAAATGTCTCATTTTTTAAATGTGGGTACACCAAAATTTTTATTTAATCCATTAATACAAAGATCAAAGCTTAAAGAAAAATTGAAAAAGGAGCTACCTGGTGGAAGAGACCGGGAATCGAACCCGGTACCTCTGGATTACCGGTCCAGCGCGTTAACCACTTCGCTGCCCTAGCTCCAGATAGACCTGACGAATTTTTCCTTATGCTTTGTGTGTCGATCTTTGCATTGTTTATTTGAAAGGTTTTTTACACCTTAGCGACCTCTATGTGAATACGTTAATATTCACATCTTACCTTTTTAATTTTTTCTTTGAGCTTTTTTATTTGATCTTTGTATTAATGGTTTAAATGTTGTTCAGTTTGAAGAGTAGCATCTACGTTTTAATTTGTTGCTCCTATTAAAAGCTACAACCGGTATATGTGCCTATGTAGCCTGTGTGCTACCTGGGGTCACTGACCCACACTCAACGAGCTATAGAAAATGCTACTAATCTGAAAATAACTACAAAATTTCGAGTTCTTACACCCCACGCCAAAAGTATGGAAACAAGCTTACGAGGCCTTATTCCTATTAAAATTTATTTTTTTCATATTTTGACAAATATATTGATAATTTCAACCAACTTTTTGAAGTGAATAATACTTTTTCCCGAGTTCTAGGTAGTAACACAGCTATTTCATGCTTTCATTGCATGCAGTCGAAAATAAGTCGAAAAAACTAATTTTCGGTCTGAATTTTGTCAATTTCGAGTAGTTTTTGAAAAAAAAATAGTCAATGAAAAATTCAAACTGTAGGCTACAAATAAATACCAATGAATCCCAATAGCCCTGTTCTAGGTAGTAACATCAATATTATGTTAAGAAACATGTTTGATCACAGAGAAAAATGTCTAAAACAATCAGCATTTTAAAAGGAATAAGGCCTCTTATATTACAATACGAGATAAATTACAGAATTACACAATAAAACAATAAATATTTTAAATGTCATTACCCAAGTTCTGCTTATAAAAATCGCCAGTTCAACATTTAGTATAAAGACAATAAAAAAGGCGACTTGCAACTTTTTTCCGAAGTTAGGTAAGTATATATTTTTTTACAATTATATGATGTTTTAGTAGTGGACGTTTAATTAATGTTTTAATCTTTTGGGGGAGCTAATGGTTACTAACATTTACACAATGAATAATTATTGGAAACTTTAAATCATCATCCTCCTAGCCTTTGTCCCATTTTTTTGAGAATGAATTCTCAATCGGGGTCGGCTGCCTAAATCCCAAGATGTGGCGTAGGCACTAGTTTTTACGCAAGCGACTGCCATCTGACCTTCCAACCCAGAGGGGAAACTAGGCCTTATTGGGCTTAGGTGGTTTCCTCACGATGTTTTCCTTCACCGAAAAGCGAGTGGTAAATATCAAATGACATTCCGTACATAAGTTCCGAAAAACCCATCATTGGAAACTTTAAATATTAAAATAAATACTTTGTTTCCATACTTTTGGAATGGGGTGTAGCTTCAATATTGGCTGAGATCTTGTCTCTTGTTCCAATTAAAGCTGAACATCTTGGAAAATACTGGTCCTATTTCCAACAAACATATAACCATCTAGAGGGTGCGTAACGATGGCTATAACAATTTTTGATATAACTTCACTCGCTATAACGCTCATTTGATATAATTATTGAATTTTATAACAACATTAAATATATAAACATTTGATATAATAATTGTTTTATATACTGATCATTTTATCGAATAACATTTAATATATCATTCTTTAAGTATAATATATACTATACATATATATGTATTGTAACTATCATGGACCACTGTTGTCTTGAATAAAGAAATTTTGAATTTTGAATTTGAATTTGTATAATGCATATTTCTTCTAATGAATTTATGGTATAACGCTTATTTTATCTAACGTTCAAATGGCATAACGTATAGGGTATAGAGAAATAGGGGGGCGGGGGGCGGACTTAAACCAAAAATTCAATTAGAAACGTAGGTTAGGTTAGGTTAGGTTAGAAAAAAAGAAAGAAGTGTTCTACCAAATGACAAATGTACCAAATAAAAATTGATATTTGAAAATTATACCAAACGTTTATTATATAAAATGAGTGATTATACCCTGTGAAATTACCTATATCCAATGTTGTTATATCCAACATACTTATACCATTTATTTTTATATCGATCATTACACACCCCCATCTAGAATCTAGACGGACAAGTCGTTTGATAAAACAAACACTCAAATTGGTCCATCCGTTTCGGAGCTATGATGCTACCGACAGACACACAGTCATAGTCAACATATGATTCTAAATTGTTCCTGTAATGATTACGCACGCGTTGCGGGTACGGCGGGCGGGAGAAATGCGACCTTTAGGGTAGAACAGCCGGACATCCGGACATCCGGAATGCAGACATTGGTAGGAAATAATTAAGGCCAAGCGGCGGAGTTTCTTTGCGCGATAGAATCAGAAAAGGGGTTCCGCAGAAGAACCAAGGTAACCGACATAGCTCTCAGGATTGCATGGTTTAAGTGGCAATGGGTAGGCCATGTAGCCCGGAGAATGGACGACCGTCGGTGGCGACCACGTATAGGAAAGCGCAGCGTGGGTCAGACTAGATGGACGGATGACCTCGTGTGGGTAGCGGGGAATCATTGGATGCGAACTGCACGGGATCGCACTTTGTGGCGAGTCATGGGGAAGGCCTATGTTCAGCTGTAGACGTCTGTGGCTGATAGATAGTTAGAAGCGAGGATGCTTTGGTAAAAACTTAACATTATTGACAACATTTCATATTCTTAACAGGCTGGTAAAATTAATATTATAAATCGAAAGAGCTTTGCGCCTTGTAAAAAAAATGCATTTATTTCTCCGCATGTAAACAAATATAAGAAGATACATAAAATAACCGTTATCTACGACAACTATGCCTTTTATTTATTATTAGATATCTATTGCCATAAAGATATTCGTATTTGTATTTGTATTTGTATAGAGTTGTAGTCTTCGACCTATCCGCGAAAAAAATAAGCTCAATCTCAAGTCAATAACAATGTCAAGCTCAAGGTAATTTGTTTTTTTTTTTATTCGAGACCAGACTAAAGTAATCTATACTTGTGTCGTAGTTTTGGAGATAGATTTTTTTATAATTAGTATATTTTAATAAATTAATAACAATATTATTAGTAATCTCAGGTAAAATATAAAAACAGTTGTTGAAGTCCTCTTTTTAACGGGAATACAGAAAAGTTATAAAATAGTAGTATTAAAAATACGAAATGTTATCAATTCTATGATTATTATAAGATATGAGTCATTTTCAAAATACATTGTACTTACGCATTGCTTAGTTAACTGGTATGCAAAGGCTTATTATTTTCGCGGCGACAGAAAAATTAAAGAGCAGCAAACTATTTGCAACTAAAATAATAACTTGTCAGCGATTAAATATTTTGGCAATCATTTATATTAAATGAGCTTTAAACTAAGGATATTTTAAAATTCAAATAATGGCAGCTACTTTAAGGTAGCAGAAATAATAAACAAGATTACTGAAATCATAGGTGAGGTACTATAAATAATGACTTGGCGACTAATATTAGCAGAAGGATAACAAACTTTATATTAGTGGCAACTACAGGTCTCCATCTAAAAAATCATTTTGGGCTTTGAATTGCTGGCAGATTAAATATTAAAATGGGTACTATATAAAAGTAATGGGGAGTTATTTTTTTAGTTTTCGAAACCATAATTTAATGAAAACGGCGATAAGCGTTTTTTAGGTAAAAATTTTTTGCCCATACAAAACACGCTTATTTTAGTCCGATTCTAGCTAAAACACGCTACGCTAAAATAAGCATTGCATTATCATAAGACTTGCCTCAGAACCGAAGCTGTCAACCCCGATTCCACGTGGTCTTGTCTGCCCTACCCCTAGAGTGTATATAAAAAGCCGGAGGCGCGGAGGGAGAGCAGCCCTTGCCCGCCGTGACAAAGCTCGGGAGCCGTGCGCAGCGGAGCGGCTGAGGCTGGTCGCCGAAGGCGACCAACAAGCCGAAGCTGCGGAACGGAGTACGGGCGACCGTGCTTTGCCACGCAAGGGCAGAAGGGCTGCACTTCCCGCAGCGCCGGAGCTAAGGCAGAGTCTGACACAATATCCAAAAAAATATTGTCGGTTTTAGGAGTCCATATCTCGGTAATTATTAAGTTTAGAAAAAAGTTGTCCATACAAAACACGTTTATTTTAACGTATTCTATACGATAGAATCATAAAAAATAGGAGTCAATATGACATCACACCTGACGAAAAAATGACCAAAATCAGAGCCACTAAATAAAACTATAGACCAAAATTATTATTTATACATGCAATTTTCAACTTTGATTAAAGCTCTTAAATTGTCGCACAAAGTATTTTTTTTATGACCTTGATTTATTTTATATGTAATCTCCATTGAACAATTAGAGTAGGCCATTTTCAACTTTTTATTCGCTGTCATGTTTACGTTTAATTAGTTAATTCAGTCGCCAAAACAATAACTCGATGCTAGTTTATATTGAAACAGAGCCGAAAATTGATTACTTAGCTGCTACTTTTTACCCGACTACGGCAAAGCCAAAAGGAAGGGTTATAAGTTTAGCAGTCTATGTATGTATGTATATTTATATGTAAGTGTGTTCCAGCATAGCGCGAAAACTACTCAACCGATTTTAGTGATCGAGGTGTCTATCAATTCGTTATTACAAAAAAATCAACGTTATTAAAAAATCAACAGATGTCAAAAATTATTTTTTTGTTGAAACACTTCAGTTATTATCTCTTAGAAATATGGTAAATTTCTGATGATGGAATCCATCAGAAATCGACGGAACTCTGCAAATATAAAAGTAACAAGTACAATTTCTTTATTATTTTCTGAAGTGATTCAGGTATCTGTTGTCAGAAAGCATAATGTGACCAAGTGGAACTGATGCAGAAGACCACGAAAGGTGATTGGAACTATATGTTTGTATTCAAGTATGCTCTAGCAGAGCGCTTACACTACTTAACCGGTTTTGATCTATAATTTGTTATAACGGTTTACATTGCGTAGGCCATATTTTTAACCGACTTCAAAAAGTGATGGTGTGGTTGAGTATACTGCTTACAATAAAACCGATTTCAGTCATTACTTTCACCCGAATAAGGCACAGCCTTAGTAAAGTAACTAGTACTTTATTTATATTCGTATTCAAATATCTTACATGATTTGATGACGCGTAACGTACTAAACCAATTTGATGAAAGAGGTACCAACAGAATAGTAATACCTAATGAAACCAAATACTATTATGATAAGAACATGGAAAACGTAGGAAAACCATCATAAGAAGACTAGCAGCTCCAGACTCCAACGGCAAAAAAGGAGCAAATCTTATAAAACTATTGAGTCTACGGAGGCAATGGTGACTTAAAACATCGGGGGCTCGGGGGGCGGAGCCCCCCGCCATAAAAAACTACAACGTTCTAAAACGGCAACAACGAAGCAAATCTTATGAAACATTTGAGTTTACGGAGGCAATGGTGACATAAAACATGGGGGGCTCGGGGGCGGAGCCCCCCGCCTTAAAAAATACAATATTTTAAAACGGCGACAACAAAGCAAATCTTATGAAACTTTTGAGTCTACGGAGGCCATGGTGACATAAAACATGGGGGGCTCGGGGGGCGGAGGCCCCCGCCATAAAAAACTACAACGATCTAAAACGGCAACAAGGAAGCAAATCTTATGAAACTTTTGAGTGTTCGGAGGCAATGGCGACATAAAACATGGGGGGCTCGGGGGGCGGAGCCCCCCGCCATAAAAAACTACAACGTTCTAAAACGGCAACAACGAAGCAAATCTTATGAAACTTTTGAGTATACGGAGGCAATGGTGACACAAAACGTGGGGGGCTCGGGGGGCGGAGCCCCCCGCCTTAAAATATACAACATTTTAAAACGGCAACAAGGAAACAAATCTTATAAAAGTTTTGAGTCTACGCAGGCAATGGTAGCATCAAACATGGGGGGCTCGGGGGGCGGAGCCCCCCGCCATAAAAACTACAACGTTCTAAAACGGCAACAAGGAAGCAAATCTTATAAAACTTTTGAGTCTACGGAGGCAATGGTGACACAAAATACGGGAGGCTCAGGGGGCGGAGCCCCCCGCCTTAAAAATACAACATTTTAAAACGGCAACAAGGAAACAAATCTTATAAAACTTTTGAGTCTACGCAGGCAAAGGTAACATTAAACAAGGGGGGTTCGGGGGGCGGAGCCCTCCGCCATAAAAAACTACAACGTTCTAAAACGGGAACAAGGAAGCCAATCTTATGGAATTTTCGAGTCTATGGAGGTGATGGAGACATAAGACATGGGGGGCTCGCGGGGCAAAGCCCCCCGTATTAAAAAACACAAAATTCTTAAACGGCAACAAGGAAGCAAATCTTATGGAGCTTTTGAGTTTACGGAGGCAATGGTGACATAAAACATGGGGGGTTCAGGGGGCTGAGCCCCCCGCCTTAAAAAATACAACATTTTAAAACGGCGACAAGGAAACTAGTCTTATAAAACTTTTGAATCTACGCAGGCAATGGTAATATTAAACATGGGGGGCTTGGGGGGCGGAACCCCCGCCATAATAAACTACAACGTTCCAAAACGGCAACAAATAAGCAAATCTTATGAAACTTTTGAGTGTACGGAGGCAATGGTGACATAAAACATGGGGGGCCGCCTTAAAAAATACAACATTTTAAAACGGCAACAAGGAAACAAATCTTATAAAATTTTTGAGTCTACGCAGGCAATTGCGACACAAAATATGGGAGGCTCGGGGGGCGGAGCCTTAAAAAATACAACATTTTAAAACGGCAATAAGGAAACAAATCTTATAAAACTTTTGAGTCTACGTAGGCGACGTAAAACACGGGGAGTTTATAAAAAACAACGTTCTAAAACGGCAACAAGAAAGCAGATCTTATGAAATTTTAGAGTTAACGAAGGAGATGGTGACATAAAACATGGGACGGGTATGGGGGTCGCACCTAAACTTTTCAGTTAAACTAAGAGTTGGGGATAGAGGAGATGGGCGGTGGAACCCCCGCAATAAAAAGAATACGTTATCCTTAAACGGATACAAAGTAGCAGATCTTATGAAACTTTTGTGGTAACGGAGGAGATGGTCACATAAAACACGGGGGGCTCGGGGAAACTTTTGAGTTAACCTAGGAGATGGTGACATAAAAGATTGTAGTGATATATATGGATTTCCAAATAGTTTTTTCTGTTTTTCTTTTTAAATTGCTGAAAATCATGTGTCGTCAAATGTAAATAATTGTCGTTAAGACGTGATTATATTTAATATTTAGATATTGTGGCATTGAAAAAAATATACAAACGAATAATCTCTTTTTGCGTAAAAATATTAGAGGTGTATGAAATTGTTGTTTTTTATCGTTTGTTCTCCATCATAAAGTTTCAGTCGTCTACAGGTCCACAATACGATAGAGGCACTGGTTGGTGTCGATAGCTGAAATTCGACGTTGGTATTCAACGTTTGCGTATAAATTATTCTTAGTTTTGCCCGACTATGGTACTCGTAAAGTCATAGGGAAAAGTATTAAGTCATGTATTTATGTATGTTCCACGATAGCGCTTAAACTACTCGACAGATTTTGATTACTGAGTATATTTTATCAGACTTCAAAGGAGGATGTAGCTATACAGCGACATTTTTTTAACTTACATATGCATTTATTTATTCTTTACTGCATCATATTATGTAAAAACTGAAAATATTGAAATAAAATAAAAGGTTAAAAACTTTAAACCCGACTACGGCGAAACGAACTAAAAAGTTAAAAACAAGGTAGAAAAATCGGGTATCATCGCCTTATTCCACAAGATAAGACATTTGACATGTAAAATGTTCTTGTATATTTTTTTCTACTGAAATCTTCTGTTAGTTAACAACAATAACATTATAATTTAATTCAAATGCCGTAGTCGTGCGTTGTCGACTATTAAAAAAACTGCAACTATTCAACGAAATTTCCGTATTTTTAGTTAGATCGCCATCATCACCAAACTCTTCTTAATATCAATATGATAACGATGTGTAGCCGTGTATGCTGTGCGTCCGTTTTATTCTCGACAACTAGACACTATAGGTAGGTTTTTTTGCTACACAAAATTCCATGTTCTTAAAAAAACTAAGAACACTAAATAAAATAAATTCTGCTGCTACGGCTACTATATATTATTATATAAGCGGTTTAATTGCTACACAAAATTCCATGTTCTTAAAAAAACTAAGAACACTAAATAAAATAAATTCTGCTGCTACGGCTACTATATATTATTATATAAGCGGTTTAATTCGTGTATGATATATGCATGTTTGCTCTTTTACTGTTTGGAGATATGTAAAAGGAAGATTGTATCGTGGGTAGTTAATGCCACAACGCACGACTACGGCATTTGAATTAAATTATAATGTTATTGTTGTTAACTAACAGAAGATTTCAGTAGAAAAAAATATACAAGAACATTTTACATGTCAAATGTCTTATCTTGTGGAATAAGGCGATGATACCCGATTTTTCTACCTTGTTTTTAACTTTTTAGTTCGTTTCGCCGTAGTCGGGTTTAAAGTTTTTAACCTTTTATTTTTACTTTAATAGTCTCCGCAATTAGTCGCCAACTTATTATTTTTGCTATCCCCTTTAATTTTTTATAAATCCCTAAATCTGATTAATTTGTCGCCGCGTTAAATATATGCCGTATGCAAATGCATATATTAGTAAAACTTGTCCGCGTATTTTGTATAGAAGTACCTTCTTACTTTTTTTAACGCTCGTTGTTTATTATAAGTATAATTTTAAGTTCTGATAATAAGTGAATTGTAAAATTCTTAATGAGAATAAATGATCTTTAAACCTATGTACATAGTTAAGGGCTTTAATTAAAACAAAACTTAATTGATTCCTTTGTGTAACGATAGTTACCCATATCTTGTTGTATGAGTAACTTTCGTCACACAAAAGAAGCGATCGTAATTTTGTTTTTATTAAGCCTTTAACTATGTACATGTATTTTGACAATGACTCATATTCTTTGTTTGAAATCTGGGACCATATTGATTGACCTACTTACCTGGATCATTCTAGAACCAGGCGAGCATTGGCCATTGACCCTAGTTTGACCAGATCAACTTATTTTTACCCGAGCGAAACGGCAGGATGCCCCGTCTCTCTCTATAAATCCATATAATTCCAGCTGACCTATTTACTGGCACCTGTAACAATAGAATAACTTCATTACATATATTATATGAAATCTGAGTTTCTGAAATTAAACGTTTTTTTTTTAACTCAAACTCAAACTCAAACTCAAACTCATTTTATTGGTGAAGCAGATCACAGGTCATTTTAGTTATACACAATTACAAGATTAAAATTACGATAACATTTACAAAAAAATACGGTCTCAATAGAATTACTTATTACTATCACTATTTCGGGAATAATGTCAAACAATACATTAAAATTAATATTCAATTTAAAATAATATTGATTTACACAAATTTATATACCAAAATTCATTATTTAATTATTATCGATATAATTTTCAGTGTCCAGAAATTCCTCGACGCTGTAATACGCTCGCTCGATAAGCCATTTCTTTAATTTTAATTTTAATGTCGCTAAACTAGTTGCTGCAGTGATTGTTTCTGGCAACTTATTGTATACTAACGGCCCCATGATGTGCGGCAACTTCCGATATTTAGTGAGTCTTCCAGGGAGGGACGCTAGCTTGTGGGCATTGCGAGTAGCTCGACCATGAATCTCTCCACGGGTGCGATATTCAGACCGGTGTTCAAACACATACAATGCCACCTGAAGGATTACGAGAGACGGGAGAGTCAAAATTCCCAGTTCCTTGAAATGAGATTTCACGGATTCATCCTGCGGTATCTCTACCATCGCTCTAATGGCTTTTTTTTGCATTCTGAAGACGCGTTCCCATTCTGCCGCGCGCCCCCAGAGCTCGACGCCATAGAGTAGTAGAGTATGCACAGTGCCAAAATAGCAAGACCGTGCAGCATCAAGTGAAACGGAGCGACTGACGCGTCGCAGTGCGTAGCAAGCACTACCTAGCTTTCCGCACAACTTATCAATGTGCGATTCCCACGTAACACCCCGATCCAGCTGGAATCCCAAGAAACAGGTAGACTCTGTCTGACACAATGTGGTTCCTTCGATGACGACCGAAAGAGGCCTAGGAGGGCTACCAGACAGGTAAAAATGCACAAAATGTGTTTTATTTATATTAAGCGCTAGTCCATTAAATCTAAGCCACTCGGATAGTTGAGCGGCCAGAATATTTAATTTATGTTCCAGTTCCTCAACCGATGGAGCAATTACTACACCGGCGACATCATCGGCATACATAAAAATATTGGCAACAGTAACAAAAACCGGCAAATCGTTCATTAGTATTGAAAATATTATATTAGAGATGGATGATCCTTGTGCCACTCCTAACTCGATGGTCAGTGGGTTCGACTCAACTTTACCATCGTCACCTGACACTATCTGCGATCGGTTGCTCAACATATCATACAGTAATGCAAGTGCCGGACCGGCTATACCGTAATGCTCGAGCTTGGCTGCAATTAAAGTACGGTTAGCCACATCGAACGCCTTCGATAAGTCGCAGCAAAGCACGGCGACTTGTTGCTTCTTTTCGCGTGCACCAATGATCTGTCGCACGACCTCCCGAGTCAGCGATGTGGTCGATCTTCCAGCGCGATATGCGTACTGCTGGTCTGCCAGAGCACATGTTGATGTGAGGTATGAGCAGAGCCGTGAGCAGAGTCCATTTTCCAGTATTTTAGCGATAGATGGTATTATAGAGATTGGGCGATAGTTGTCCATATCTGACCTCTTGCCTTTGCCTTTGAATACTGGTGATACTCGGCTCAATTTTAACGAGTCAGGGTAGCTCCCATTTCTTATACATTTGTTGTATATATCATTCATTCATATCATTCATTACAAGTCTCTTATAATAATACTTACTAAAACATACCTATTGTTATATCAATAAAAAAATCAAATTATAGGTTTCAAATATGTATACAGGGTGGCCCATTTAGATCGGTCTGTATGGGAAAGTCTGAAACTATAAGAAATAAGAAGATTTGTTCTTAGGAACCATGTCATCAATTTTAATAAAAAGATAAACTGCATTCACAAATTAAATAAAAAAAGCTGTACTCAGCTCGGGAATCGAACCCGGACGAAGTGAAAAATTAAACTAACATTATTTCTACTTAGATATCAACTGTGTAGGTCTTAAGTAGTCAATTTTACTATGAAACATGATGTCTAAAATGAATAAAATACATTGTTTTCATATTCTTTAATTTATTTTTCAAAACATCCGGGTTCGATTCCTGAGCTGAGTACAGGTTTTTATTTAAATGTTGAATGCAGTTTATCTTTTTATTAAAATTGATGACATGGTTCCTAAGAACAAATCTTCGTATGTCTTATAGTTTCAGACTTTCCCATACAGACCGATCTAAATTGGCCATCCTGTATACCAGCAAATCGCAATAGCCCTGTTCTAAGTAGTAACATTGATAATATGTTAAGAAACATGGACGTAGAGAAAAATGACTATAATAATCAGCATTATATTAACGGATAAGGAGCCTTTGTAAATGTGGTTGGGTAAATACTTATAAAGCAATACATAAAACAATGTATGTCTTAGTGAGATAATGAATTAATAATGAAATAATGATCTTTATTCTGCAAGTAGGCCACAAGGGCACTTTTACATGTCTGAGTCTACCGGCATTTCACAAGAGGAGACCACTGTTGAGAAGAAACGCCGAAAAAAGTCATTTTTTTAGTCATTTTTTTTTGTGAGAACTGTTGAGATATATATTTTTTTCATAATTTATATTAATTACTTTCTTGTGTAGGTAAATCTATCTCTGTTTGATATCCAAATAAATAAAGTAAAATAAAAGTTAAATACCTAAAGTTGAAATAATAATATATGTTTTTTTTTCATATAATTGTTTTTTTGGCTCAGAATCTGAATGGTACGTACCAGAGATGGGCAAAATTTAACCGATTAACGATTAAGATTAACCTACTTAATCGCGATTAACGATTAAAACTTACGATTAGTTAATCAAGTCTTACGAGTTCCGATAAATTTAATCCCGATTAAGTTAATCGTAGATTAATATCCAGCGATTCCAGTTTTTAATCGATTAATAAATTATATTAATTTTCTCTCGATTAATGGTAGGAAGAAATGAGATATTTTTTGTAAGTCTAAGTCCCTACGTAGGAGATCTTAGAGTACTGCACTATAAAACCACCTTGTATTATTGTAACAAGTGTATTTCCCACAGCTCACTAGAATGTTTTTTCTAGTTTACACATTACAAGACATATTGTATTTTTGTAAAATGCACAAATGAACGCGTTCAAACTTTTAATCAAAAACTAATCGTGTAATTTAATCGATTAAAATGACGCCTAGTTAATCGTTAATCGGCTGTCGATTAATTGATCAAGAATTTGTCTATTAATGCCCATCTGGTACGTACAATCGAAGCTCATTCTAGAAAAGAACTGTTTTATCTCTAAATAAATAAATGGAATAAAATAAAAATAAAATAATTGAGTTTAAATTACTGATTTTGAGTCTTGTGTCAATAGTAAAATGAGTGAACGCTAAAAAAAGCTAGATTTTTTTTCAGATAACTGTTTTTCTGTAATCATCTAACTCAAAATCGTATGAATCTACAATCGAACCTTAATTAAAAAAAAGTGTCCCGATTTTCCATTTCCAGATCGTCACGTTTGTATGAATATAATCTTTATATGAACGTGACGCGCTGGAAAAATATTTCTTCATACAAAATCTTGAAACATTTTTCATAAGACTCCCTGTCTGTATGTCACCAGGCTGTATCTCATGAACCGTGATAGTTATTAGTTAGACAATTTAAATTTTCACAGATGATACATTTCTGTTGCTATACCACAAATACAGAAAACAGAAAAATAATAGTTTTTGTAGAATTTGACTCGCACTTGGCCGGTTTTTTTTCTACGTCATCGGGTCAAGGGGGGCGGGAACTAGGAAGCGGGCGTTGCCGTATCCGCGCAGGCCCGGTGAACGATAGGCTGTGGTTATTGACCTAGTTTATCATCTTTGTCCTTGTCTTACTCTATAATATGTAAGGAGAGAGATGGTTTGACCAGGTGAAGGACCTAACTTAAATGTTAAATTAAAAGTCACCGATGCGGCAAAATCTATAGAATTACCCACATTATTATCTTTGTATTGAAAATCCGTGTTCTATGGAGAAGGGCCATGATTTCAGGAAAAATCTTAATAGCGTGATGCAGGATCGTCATTTGTTTTGTATGGGCGCGCGGCGCCGTGCCAACCTGGCGCCATCTGTTGGTCATAATTTCCTTTGTCCTCGCATCACGCCGAAACGTCTGGATAGATTTAAAACAATTTTGCTACAGGGATAGCTGGACATCCGAAGATGGTTATAGGATACTTTTTATCCGTCTACAGTCAATAAAATATAATTGGGCAAGTGCGAGTCCGACTCGCGCATGAAGGATTCTTTACCATAATCTATAACAAGTTTGTTGTATAGGATCCCCCCTTAAATATTTATTTTATTTTTAGTATTTGTTGTGATAGCGGCAATAGAAATACATGATGATGATCAGATCAGCCCCATGGTACCATAATATTATTGTATTGTCATCAAAGTTAAGTAAGTATGCAAAATTTCAGCTCAATCGGTTGACGATAGCTGCTTCAAAATTGAGTTGCAAGATTCCACCCGAACAAACATACAAACAATACATACATACAATGCAAGTTAAAAAATAAAAGCTTGTAAAATAGATGACAATCTGAAGGGAAACGCTTGAACAATTTATAATGCAACAAGTCGCTGGCTCAATATGACAGGGTTCTATGTTACACTTTTGACAAGTTCAAATTAGAACATTGTCATAATGACATGATAGTCTAATTTTAACTAGGTACTCTGAAAATGTAACATAGAACCCTGTAATTTTGGGGTAGCGAAGTTGTAAGCCGATTTCATCCCGTCGTCGTACTCCCGAGTTGTACAGTCGCCATCAGATATATCGCAGCATATAAGGCGTTCATAAATATCTGAACATGTTCTGTAACGCCCAGTCAATAAGAGTCGTGTTCCGATATTTATCAACGCCTTTTATGCTGCGATATATCTGATGGCGACTGTATATACCACATCTAAAGTATAATAAACGTAGAATAAATACGACTGTGAAAATTTGTATGGATATTTGTAGTTCTACAAAGTGACCGCTGTACTATTCTCCATACAAATCGTTTACGCTGTCGCTAACGAGTACGGTCACGTTATCTCATGTAAGGGTAGGTACCGCGCTTGAAACTGAAGCCACTTTTCATTAGCCACGGGCTAAGTTGAATCCGTGTGTGCATCTGTCACAACATTTGCTGTATGGGAGCCTAACTTAAATATTTATTTTATTCTGTTATTAGTGTTTGTTGTTAAAGCGCCAACAGACATTCGTCATCTGTGAAAATTGCAACTGTCCATCTATCACGGTTCATGAGATACAGCCTTGTGACACGGACAGACGGACGGATAACGGAGGCTTAGTAATATTGTCCAGTTTTTATCCTTCGGGTACAGATCTCTAAAAACTGATATCAACTGATAGTTACCTAATAATTAAAACTACATCAAAAAAAAACACATACCTATAAATAGCTTTAATATTAATATGAAACTCTTCCATACGTAATAGTGTTATTCTATTACTCCCAGTATCCAATCATCCCAATATCCAATCATAACGCACCGTTCCGTAATTACTATCATTATGCAATAGTTAGATTACAAGACTATTCCACGGCCTTTTCACTTTTATGGCTAACGCGTGAGACTTCTACCAAACATGTATTTAATTCTATAGCCTATCGACCCACATCCATAAAGACGTATGAGTCAGAGGGTTAGAAAATACATGTGACGTTTTATAATGTAGATTTTACGCAACCGAGGAAGATGTGCGAAAAGCAACATTACATACAAATTGAGTATAATAATGAGGTAGTTGACAGTAGCAAGATGGCCTCACTACACGCCTATAGCAGACCTAATAGATATTACAACGAAAGGCCACATGAGAATTAGAAATCTATTGATTGTTTGTGGATACGCGACGCTATTGACAATGATTATTATTTTTGTACTTAGAGTATAATTTGAACTCTCAAAGCCTGAGATACAGGATTCTCCTAGTTCAGGCACCAGTATTATGAATGCTCTGTATATAGATCTAAGACCTTTTATGCCAATTGTTATTACTATAATTTCATAAATAAAGTTTTTTTTATTATTATATTACTAGCTGTGCCCCGCGGTGTTACCCGCTCATCCCACGGGAACACTAAATTTAATCGGGATGAAAAGTATCCTATGTCCTTTCCCGGGTCTCAAACTATCTCCATACCAAATTTCATCTAAGTCGGTTCAGCGGTTTAAGCGTGAAGAGGTAACAGACAGACAGACGGACAGACACACTTTCGCATTTATAATATTAGTATGGATTATTTTATTCTTTTAACCAGGGCATTTTCCGATATCATTAAATAAAGGGGAAAAAACTAAATATTAGCCCATTTTTACAAAAATATCCCAATTTATGAATAATTATAGAACCTGCTTAGTAAATTTCACATATCACTCGGTTGAGAAAAGCGGGCTGTAGTCGAGAACAGCCGGCAATCAGGACCTCCGAACAGTGTTAGAGGTTTTACTCTTGTGTAATGCTATGCAACTGACTCATGACAGATATATTTGTACTTGTTTTATAAGACTGTCTGTCTGCAACAAGGCTGTATCTCAAGAACCGTGATAGCTAGACAGTTGAAATTTTCATACATCTACAGTATTTCTGTTGCCGCTATAACAACAAGAAATATTAAAGTGGGGCTTCGATATATCAAACGTGATCGGTTGCGCTAACTTTGCACCTCATTTGTATCCGGCACCAAACTTAACCCGACCAGTTATTTCGTGTGCGAGTCCAACTCACACTTAGCATTTATTTTACTTTGTGTAACCACTCTTATATCGTTAGTCTTTAGGTAATGAACACATTATAGCATCATTAAAATATTGTTATATAATGAAATAAGATAATATACCATTTAATTAATTGGGCATACATAATAAAAGTCACAGGTAGATGCTAATTAGTAACTTCTCGTAAATGACAATATTTTTTTTTAAGAGGCCTTATTCCTTTTAAAATGCTGATTGTTTTAGAAATTTTTCATTATGATCAAACATGTTTGTTAACATATTATTGTAAAAAAACATCCTTCCCGGCCTAGGCCTTCAATTTTGTATGATAATCCTTTACAGTTATCTCGAGTTGTTTCGCCCAAAACGTGATACTTCAAAGCCTATTATAACCAGAGGTCGGCGTGGGTGAGCTATTTTTACGTCATTAATGTATGTATTAATGTATTAATTTCTATATTTTAAATTTTTAACGAGTTTCGCATTGGGTTTAATATTCATTTATAGATAGAAAAAGATCTTTCTACATCCACTGAATGAAGTGAGTGGAGATTTGTACATTAGAATGCTGTCCACGTCTGAAGCTTCCGAAAGATTTTTGACATACTCTCTAAAAAAATCTAAGTCTGGGTTTCTAGAGATGACGTCTTCTAAATTCTGACTGACAGAAGCAGGTGAAGACCAGTTTATAAAAGATTTATTGCCTATCTTAAAAGGTTTGATATTCACTTGATTAACCTTCATAGTATCATATGGATAATATATTATCGAAGGAAGTTTGCTTTAATACTCGTTAAAACTGTTTTTCCACTTAAGCAGAAAGCTGTACAAAATAGATTAATCACGTTCCGTAGGTTCTAATATTATTATTTTTATTGCGACGTAATGCTCAAAGCAGAATGGCAGCCTAAATAAAATCATTTCATTCGTTTATGGGGCACGTGGGGCAAGGGCATGACAAGGTATGTCCATGTTATGCAAACAGCTGAAAACAGCTCACCCACGCCGACCTCTGATTATAACGCACGTTATGACGACATTTAATTGCATGTTTAAGAAAAAAAACTCGCTTTATACATTAGTGATGACATACCCTTAAGGCTCAAAACCTGCACATACCTTGTACCATAATACAGCAGTTCTGTCCTGCCACAACATCCCGTTTTACACCCACAAGGTCCCAACTCAAGCACAACGACTCGATCATATAACCTTACCGTATTAAACCTGCACGACCTACCGCAATACCCCGTTTGAATATCACGAGGTTCTAACTTGTATGCTGAACGGTAATGATGGAACTTTGTCGTAGTAAGCGGGGGTGGGGTTTGCGCATGTCAGAGGTCACTGGGGAAAAGGTAAATGAACTTAGGTGACGTAAGTCGAGTTACGCCGTTTCGTAGCGGAGAATATAGGTGATCGCTCAGGGATGTTACCTAAGGATTACATATAGAATTTATACTATAAACTATACTCATAGCTACGTGGGCTGTATTGTAACGTCAGTTTCAAAATAGATAAAGTATTTAATTTTTAGGGTTCCGTAGCCAAAGGGTAAAAACTATTACTGAGATTACGCTGTCCGTCCGTCCGTCCGTCTGTCACCAGGCTGTATCTCAGGAACGGTGATAGCTAGACAGTTGAAATTTTCACAGATGATGTATTTCTATTGCCGCTATAACAACAAATACTAAAAATAAAATAAAATATTTTTTTAAGGGGGGCTCCCGGCTCCCATGGTTCTCTGCCTTTTCGCCGAATTACGTTTCGTCAAACGTTTCATTTCGCAAAAGTTTCATTTCGCCAAAAGCATTTTTCACTGAAACTGTAAACTATTTCGAATTGTTATAAAACAAACCTAACCTAACCTAACCTAATCTAAAGGATGATATTTACAACAATCTGAAATAGTTTACAGTTTCAGTGAAAAATGCTTTTGGCGAAATGAAACTTTTGCGAAATGAAACGTTTGCGAAACATAAATCGGCGAAAAGGAAGTACACCTTTTTATCCCGATATTGCCACGGAAATAATAATAAGCCAGGCTGCTACAGTGTACGTTAACTAATAAGAATTACATGTAAGTAAAAAATATTGAATATAAAATATTCAGTTTTTAAAAACTAGTCATTAGTTAAAGTTGCAACTTAACACAGGTGATCAGAGTATTAGAGGCTATATTTTCGCAAAATTTCAGCCAAATTGACCGAACGGCTTTTACTAATCATTTTGTGCAGGGTTCTTTGTTCTCTGACCCAATTTTTGTCCGCCCGCCTCCTAATATGGCTCAAACTGTAGCTTAATTCAATACCGAGATTTTCCCGTTTCTGGAATAGCGAGCCCCAAAAAAGTTATTGCAAAATTATCAACGCAAATCAGCGTTTTTTTTTTAAATTTAACAAATTTTAGAAATTTTAATTTTACCGACCCCTTTTGGGAATTCAAATTGTACTGAAGCCCTCAGGCAGACGCACAGTTTGACATACGGCCTATCCGCGTACTTCTCATATCTGCGTAACGACAAGAAAATGTCTACTAAAAATTACCGCAGCCTTTTTTTATTCAGCTTTGTTTGAAACAAATGAAAGGATCTCCGCAAATATTGAAGCTAAGGATTAAGGATAAGGAAGCTCGTTATCCATTCGGAAATACTGATTGTTTTAGACATTTTTCTCTATGATCAAACATGTTTCTTAACATATTATCAATGTTACTACTTAGAACAGGGCTACTGCAATTTATTGGTATATATTTCAAACCTACAGTTTGAATTTTTTATTCAAACCTTTTGTTTCAAAAACTACTCAAAATTGACAAAATTCACGCAGATAACTGGTTTTTTAATGCATAAAATAGTTATGTTACTTTATAGAACTCAGGGAAATATAATTATTATTCACTTTAAAAAGTTGGTTGAAATTATCAATATATTTGTCATAATTATGATTTTTTTTTTAAAGGCAAGTACAGATTACATTTGACTCACCCTTCGAAGTCGGTGCCAAACCTCGCGTAAACTATAATATATAAATATAAGAACTGAGTGGTCTGGGATCGACTTCGAAGGGTGAGTCAAATGTAATCTGTACTTGAACGGGTTATTGTTGGCTTTTTAGTTTTACTGAAGTCGGTTCTTTTTTTTGTAAATTTTTTTTTTTTAAGTCGATTAATAATTAGCAAGAAACATAATCCCGAAAATATCTCTATTTCATCATCTCTAAATGGGCCAATTTTTGTTTTATTCTATGATTTTTTTTCATACCTATTTTAATCATATTTGGTGAGTTGGTATTGTAAACCCAATTTACGTCCCACAATTTTTTCCACCGAGTTACACAAAATGTTTGGAAACATAACTAAACTCCGTTATTTGTATTAATACTTAGTAAAAAATGGGAAGCTCCAAATGGAAAATAAAACGAGTTAAAATAAAAATCGGCCCAAATATTTTGTTTTATTTTTAGCAAACTGGCCTCATGGATATTGCCTGTTAAACGCAGTCGTTTCAAATTTCAGAGCGGGTGAAATGGTAGCAGAAAAATTCTCGAACACATCACTAAATATGCCAATTGCAATGTTGTCAAAGAGTATAGTAGGCAGTTACAGAAGGCCCACTCTTTAGTTTTTCATAGTTATTTACAAAATGAGTGATCGATGCGCGCCACCCTGACCTGCGTCAATTTATTTATTTAATATTTATTAAATTTATCTTACTGAAGGCGGACTTCATGCCATGAGCCATTGTCTACCAGTCCATCTTAGGGCAGAGACAAATTGTTTTACCTATTGCACCCTGTGATACGTATCAAGTATTCACCATTATAAAATCTTGGCCTGATTTATTTACATCAAATTAACTACTTGCTTAAAGGTCTAATATAATTTTGACCTGTGAATTAGAATATGTACTTCTGTACTTCTCGTATCATTATGGCAATTATCCACTTTAGGGATATGATATGACAGACTTTCATTTAATCTAATTTAATCTCATTTCATCACATTTCATCTCATTTTTCTTCATCTCATTTCATCTCATTTCATCTCATTTCATCTCATTTCATCTCATTTCATCTCATTTCATCTCATTTCATCTTATTTCATCTCATTTCATTTGTGGATATGATTATTACGTACTATCCTTAAAATAAAATACGCCTAGAACGAGACTCTTCATACAACAGATTTGCGAAAGATGAAGCCGTTTTTGTTTCATGTGTGCGTGTCTACGAACCAATCAGAGACGTGTTGCTTGTGACACTGACGTTGTGACAGATGCGCACACGGATTAAACTTAGCACTGGCTAACCAAAACAAGCTTCACTTTCTAGCGCTGCACGCTGACTAGTGGTTAGGTACTATCAAAATCACAGACTTTTAAGGTCTGTAATCAAAATTGAGTATATATCCCTCCTGACCGTTATCGGTCACGGCGACTGCTTCAGCTCCTTTGTTGGCGTTCGTGTGCTCTCATGTGGCTAACGTGGCCGATCTTGTTATTAGAGACCCGTGAGCACAACGGGCACGAGAGAACACCATTAACATAATTATATCTGATCACCGCTGCTGGTCGGGCTTTGAGCTGATCCCTCTTGTCATCGAGTTCAGTATGACGACGGGATTCAAAAACGCCAGTGTGTTTCTTTACCAAAGATCTCCATTAATAGACAGTAGTATTGTCGTCTCAACGAGAAAAACTATCACAACGGTTACATTGAATAAAACGCAACGCAAAAGTGGAATATAGTTAGTTGCCATATGGCATTATAAACGTCGACTTTTGTCTCTGTTATTGCATTGAATCGATTTCTGGTTGCCTACACATTGCCAAATAGCATTATGTGTGTTATTATCGTATTATATTTTGTAAGTACATTGCTATTGTTTACGGACCGTTTGCTACAATAAATGTAGCTGTCGATTCATTTTGTAATGTCTGTGGCATCTTCTGTGTCTATTACGAAGTAAGTTGTCTGGGATTATAAGAAAATATCTTATGTATTGTATGACAATTACTAGACAGTGCAACTTTATCCGCGTCAAACCAAAGAATATAAACTAACTTAAAACGAAACGACAGCGACACTTGTGTGCAGTAACAAAACTCGCGGCAATGTGTGCGTGTCGAGGGGCGAGCGCGGGCGAGTGCGGGACGCGTGAGGTGGGTAAAGGCATTCGCGTGAATGTTTTGTTGAAGGATTCGGCATTACAAGATCACTGACGCCCGAGTTACACCGATGGGCCGCTGACGCGCCTGTGGTCAAACCATTTTAACCCCTCAGGAAATAACCTAAATTAAAAACTTAAAACTCCCCCGACAAGTACCTGGTCATCATGAGACCCTCATTCAATGAGTGAAATAGAAAATACTACTAAAACTGAACATAAATGCAAAATTTAGAATTCTTAGCTTCAATGTTGGCTGAGATCTTGTCACTTGTTCCAAGTTAAGCTGAATATTTTGGAAACAACTGGACCTATATTAACAACCATCTCGATGGACAAGTCATTCAATTAAAAAAAACTTCGGAAGCCTTGTCCATCGAGAATGTTCTTAACTACTCGACTTAATGTCCTATGTCCCCTGGATGGGGCAGAGGGCGTCCACAGTACGTCGCCATCCCGAACGGTCTTGGGCTTCGCGCTTCACTTTGCTCCAGGTCATTCCTATCGCCTTCGCTTCTGCAGTGATGTCCGCCGCCAGGTCTGTTTAGGGCGACCACGTTTCCGCTTTCCTTGGGGATTCCAGTCTAGGGCTTGCCTTGGAATATCATCAGGGTACCTTCGGAGCGTGTGGCCGATCCAGTTCCACTTGAGGCGTTTGATCTGCTGGTCTCACCACAGCGTTCGCACAGGTCTACGTTGGAGATTTTCTCGGGCCAGTATACACCGAGAATTCGGCAAAGACAGCGGTTGATGAAGACCTGGAACCGGCGCGTGATGTCTTTAGTGACCTTCCACGTCTCACATCCGTACACGGTTTTCATGCTGGACCGGAATATCTTAACTATGTTTGGTAAAAATACCTACAACTGATTCCAAGATATTCTGCTTAGATTGGAACGTGTCAGGATCTCAGCTAATATTGAAGCTAAGATCCAAAGATCCAAAATATTCAGCTTAACTTGGAACAAGTGACAAGATCTCAGCTAACATTGAAGCTAAGGATCCCAAATTTTGTAGTTATGTTCAGCTTTAGTAGCATTTTTATCCCAATTATTAAATGAGGGCCTCATGACCGGATTGTATCGGGGTTTTTTATTTAGATTTTTTCTTCATTTAGATTTAGATTTGGATTTATTTATTTCATAATATAAAATGTCAGTATAAATTACGCTAAGACAATTTACATGCATTTATACTATGATCGTCATAAAGATAAAAATGAGATAATATAATAATAGTAAAAAACATAACAATTCATTGTAACAAAAGATATTTACATGTGATAATCATAATGCAGCTAAATTTCAAGTGATTTAATCGACCCACTATTCAAATCGCTAACGGCTCCGCCACTTCGGTCTTAGCGTCGAGCGGCAACGGTGCGCGGTACGTCTGTCTTGCTCACTCGTACGCCCGCAGTCTCGGACCTCTCGACCGCTCGCCGCACTATGGTTGTGCCATGTCTGTAACTAAGTCTGTGAATCTGTGAATGACCTAGGACAACATACCTAAGCATCAGCAAATGGCCGAGCAAAGCAGATCGTTCCAAGTACTCGAGTGGATACTCGTTGGTCCGCTTGCGACATCGAATTGGGGGCCGTTCCGTGTTACGAAATGCTTTAAATAAATCTTCACATAATTTTTAATAGAGATAGTTGTATTTCAAATTAAATCTGATTTCAATGTGTTTATGTAATTTTTAACAAAATATATTATTAAACCATTGATACAAAGATCAAAGCTCGAAGAAAAATAAAAAGGTGTAAAGCCTTTCAAATAAACAATTAAAAGATCGACACACAAAAGCATAAGGTTATTTGGCGTTAGGGTGGTAGAAGGGTTAACACTTTCAATCCAGAGGTGCCGGGTTCGATTCCCGGTCTCTTCCACCAGGTTACGCATTTCAATTTTTCTTTGTGCTTTGATCGGCCAAGTGCGAGTCGGGCTCGCGCACGAAGGGTTCCGTACCAATATTGAACAAAAAACAAGTTCTTTGTATGGAAACCTCCTTTAATTTTTACTTATTTTTTATTTTTATTATTTGTTGTTATAGCGGTTACGAAAATATATATTCTGTGAAAATTTCAACTGTCTACCTATAACGGTTCATGAGAAAATGCCCGTTGAACGAAATATCATGCAAAAAGCCCTATTTTTGTATGGGAGCCCCCCTTAATTATTATTGTTCTATCATTAATAGTATTTGTTGCTATAGCGGCAACAGAAATACATCATCTGTGGAAATTTCAACCGTCTAGCTATCACCGTTCTTGCCTGGTAACAGACGGACGGACGGACGGACAGCGAAGTCTCAGTAATAGGGTCCCGTTTTTACCCTTTGGTTACGGAACCCTAAAAACCACACCGTGGTTCCTAAGAACAGCTTGCCCTATCTCTTAGTTTCTGACTTCCTGCTGACCCATTTGAATTGATAACCCGTTATATACACGCAATGTTCTTAGGCTCACAAGTCCCAACTCTCAATCAAACGCCGTCTGTTGTAATCATGTGAACAATAACCACCATTTAACTATCAATGCTGGTTTAGCCCCAAACAATGCTCTCCTGTGACCAGACTGTAATACGCTATACACTGTATTGTTTTCCTAAATAACAGGCGGGTATACATCAAATTGAGGCCGAGAATCGATAGACCGAAAGCCAAACGACGATGACATACCTGATCTAGTAACGTAAAATGCGAGCAAAATTCGTCACTGGGTTGTGATACGTTATTTCCATCGATTTTACTCGCATTTTACGATCAGAGCTTATAACAAACTTTCTACCCAACGGAGAAGCAGAACCATATTGCAGTCATACCCCAAATTTTTCTTCCCCTCAAAGATTCAAAGATTGCCATAATACATTACAAAGGTGTTAAACAAAAATAGTACCTGTCTTGTATACATCCAACAAACCTCTCAGTCGCATAATGACCTAATTTACGAACGCAAAATGTCCTAAACGCAAAATGTCCTAAACGCAAATTGACCTAAACGCAAAATGTCGTCAACGCAAAACGTCGACACGTGTAACAAACAAGCATGCAAATGTATAAAAATAAAAATAAATTAAGAGTACATTAGTTGCTTGTTAGATTTAAAGGGCTAAAATATCTTTGCCCCAGCAATTGTAGTTTTTTATCTGTAAATTGGTATATGACAACACTGAAGATAGGGCACTTATTAGTCTTGATACTTTCTTCTTTAAACTATAGTACTAGAATCTAGCAAATTTAATAATATTAAATTCATATTAAGTAAATAAAATATCGGCCAAGTGCCAGAGGGATTCGCGCACGAAGGGTTCCGTACCATTATCTGTAAGTTTGTTGTATGGGAGTCCCCCTTTAATATTTATTTTATTTTATTTTTAGTATGTGTTGTTATAGCGGCAATAGAAATACATCATCTGTGAAAATATCAACTGTCTTAGCTATCACCGTTCTTGAGATACAGCCTGGTGACTGACGAACGGACGGACGGACGGACGGACAGCGAAGTCTCAGTAATAGGGTCTCGTTTTTACCCTTTGGGTACGGAACCCTAAAAAACATCTTGGTATTGTACTTATAAAAAGATTTATAAAAGATATTTCGGAGGACTTTTGCTTTGTATTTAGTGAGTTTATGAGGTCGCTCTACACCACTTAACACTACAATTTACAATGTTATTTATTTAATTTCTTTTTTCGTTGACGTACGCATGGTTCATAAACAAGGACGCAACTAAACGGTGGCCGCCGTGTTGATACTTTAATGTTCTGCCGTACCATAATCGTTGGTGCGCGCAGGTCGCCTTACATGCTCCGCCTAGTGGGGGTTGTCTGTGTCGCGGGCTGCTCTAGTATATTAAGTGTTATTATGCGCGCAAAACATGATAAATTTCACATTTGTATGTATGCGTCTCTGTGCGTTCATGGCATCTAAACTGCTAGCTATTACAACTAATTTTTTTAACAAGGGCGAATCAAGTTTTTTTTAATGCTTTAGGGGCAAACGAGCAAACGAATCACCTGATAAAAAGCGATTACCGTCGCCCACCGATTACCGACACCTGCAACACCAGAGGAGTCATAAGTGCGTTGCCTTTCAGGTGGGAGTACGCTCTTTTCTTGAAGGTTTGAAGGTCGTATTGGTCCGGAAATACCGCAAGCGACCAATTCCACAGTGCAGTCGTGCGAGGCAGGAAATTTCTAGAGAATCGCACAGTTGTGGACTTTTTGACCGTCAGTTTTGACTATCTCCGGCGTAATCAAAATGTCTAGAGTTACCAAGAAATCGGTGTTATAAAAGCCTTAAATATTTAACATCTATACTATTATAAAATTCTAGATTTGAATTGAACATCAGTTTTCTACCTATAGAGAGGGTCTTGATTTTAGGAAAAATCATAATACCGTGATGCAGGATCGTCTTATCCATACTATCCATACTATACTATACTATAATACTATAAATACGAAAGTGTGTCTGTCTGTCTGTCTGTCTGTTACCTCTTCACGCTTAAACCGCTGAACCGACTTAGATTAAATTTGGTATGGAGATAGTCTGAGACCCGGGAAAGGACATAGGATACTTTTCATCCCGAATAAATATAGTGTTCCCGTGGGATGAGCGGGTAACACCGCGGGGCACAGCTAGTGTTTTATAAGAGCGTTTGGCGCCATGCCAGTCTGCCAGCGCCATCAGTTGGTCATAATTACCTTTGTCCCCTCACCACACTGAAGCTGGGCAAATTTAACCAATCTCAATGCAGGGGTAGCTGGACAGGCAAAGATGAACATAGGATACTTTTTATCCGTCTACGGTGGAGTTAAGAGGCCTTATTCCTTTTAATTTTTTTTTTTCATATTATGACAAATATATTGATAACTAGCTGTGCCCCGCGGTGTTACCTGCTCATCCCACGGGAACACTAAATTTATTCGGGATGAAAAGTATCCTATGTCCTTTCCCGGGTCTCAAACTATCTCCATACCAAATTTCATCTAAGTCGGTTCAGCGGTTAAAGCGTGATGAGGTAACAGACAGACAGACAGACACACTTTCGCATTTAAAATATTAGTATGGATTTCAACCAACTTTTTGAAGTGAATAATACTTTTCTCCGAGTTCTAGGTAGTAACATAGCTATTTCATGCTTTCATTGCGTGCAGTCGAAAATAAGTTGACAAAACTGATTTTGCACTTGAATTTTGTCATATTCGAGTAGTTTTTGAAACAAAAATTATCAATGAAAAATTCAAACTGTAGGTTATAAATATATACCAATAAATCTCAATAGCCCTGTTCTAGGTAGTAACATCAATAATAAGTTAAGAAACATGTTTGAACATAGAGAAAAATGTCTAAAAAAAAATCCATTTTAAAAGGAATAAGGCCTCTCGCTATTATTTAAAGGTGAAATACAATGATGTTTTAAAATTGTAGACGGATTTGTATCGGTCAAAGTTGATTGGCCCACACGGGTGCTAGCTTTCGCAAATGGTTATTAAGATACTTTTCACCCAACTACGGAGAAGCGAAAAAGTCATTACCCTTTTACTTCCGGACGAATTTATATAAGTTCGAAGGTCTTCTAGCACATTTGTAATGGGCCATTCAATAATTATGTGAGGGTTTCTATGGGGGTACAAATCAGAAGCATTTGAACCGCTACTTCAGTTTCGTTACGTAATTTAGACGGATATGAGTATCGTAACGAAACCTGAGGAGCGATTGAGACGGTTCTGATTTTTACCCAACAGGAGGTGGGGTTTTCAAAATCTATTGATACCCTATCTGGCAATTCCTAACACTACGATGAAGGGTCAAAAATACTTTCAATTGTCCTTACATAATTAATGAACGGCTCCTAAGGCAATAGGGGACGCTTGCTCATCACATGATCACTTTCGTCACGTTTTGCACAATACGCGTGAAATCGCCCGTCTAATCTGTTTACACGTAACGGTGAAATTAAGTGAAATGAAATCCCAATCGGAATGCTGTGTTTTTATTAGGGTTCCGTAGTCAACTAGGAACCCTCATAATTTCGCCATGTCCGTCTGTCCGCCTGTCTGTCTGTCTGTCTGTCTGTCCGTCCGCGGCTTAGCTCCGTGATCATCATTAGTACTAGAAAGCTGAAATTTGGTATCAGTATGTGTATGGTTCACGCCGACAGAACAGTAAAATAAAAACTTAAAAAAATATTTTTTTTTCGGGAACCTCTCGAACACCTAAAGTGGGGGTGTTTTTTTTTCGTTACAACATTGGTGTGTGGGTGTCGTTAAAATGGTCTTTTAAAAATAATAGGGTTCTTCAAACATCATTTCTTGATAAAGTCAGCAGTTTTGTAAATATTCGCTCCGAAAATAAAAAAATAGCGTCCCCCCCCACCTTTAACTTTACAACCACGTGTCAAAAAATTATGGAAAAATTCATGAAAATGAGGCCTTATAAATGTTTTCAATGAAAACTATATTGAATAAAATCAGTTGAGACATTTTTGAGTTATCGCAAAATTTCATAATTTTCTTTAAAATGACGTCTGTGCCGCGCGGTGTCCTTATACTTCGAACGTTACACATATTAGTTAAGTGCCATACTGTATTAAAACATGTCGCTCAATCTGGCACGTATAATCGATAACTTCCAGAAGGTAATAAGTAATTACAGTTACTTTGGCGTTTACGACCTTTTTTATTGAGCTTGAAATCTTTTTCGAAATTTAAACCTCGGGTCTATTGTGGAGTGTGGTAACCCCAATTACTTAGTGTCTCCCTCCCTCATCTTCCCCTCTCGCTCTCTCTCTGCGCCAAGATGGCGACTCGTTAATACGTGTTTTTTGGTGTCGTGCTTAATAAAAAACCTCATTAATTAATTGGCGTTTAATTCAAGACATGACAAAGCGGCGACGAATACGGGATCAATGTCGAATACGGATGATTCTTCAGAAGTGAAGTGGGAAAAAACGTCTTGGATCTATAAATTAACGAAAGTTCAACTACAGGAAGAATTGTCCAAACTAAAAATCAATCACGGTGAAAACGCGACTGTCGACGAATTAAGACAACTACTGGTACAATACTGTTACTTACTAAAGGAATCACACAAAGTACAACAAGAAAACATTACAAAAAAGAAAAGTAAGACGATGGCCAGCATTAATTTACAAGCTTTTAATGGTGAAAAATGGGAAACATTCGAGCAGCAATTGGAATGTTGCATGACATTACATGAAATTGAGGCGGACAAAAAGGTACCACTCCTGCTCACGAAACTGACACCTCAGGTTTTTGAAACCCTTACGCTGTTGTGTGCGCCAAAGAAACCGAATAGTCTATCGTATTCAGAATTGACTGCACTTTTAAAAAATAAATATGTTACACAACAATCGGTTTTTCTCGAACGAGCGGCGTTCCGGAGTCGGAATCAAATGTCAAACGAAAAAATAGAAGACTATGTTTTAGAATTACGCAAGCTGGCAGGGAAATGTGCATTTAAAGAAATGGAAGAGCAAATTAAAGAGAAACTTGTGGATGGAGTATTTTCAAAACAGGTTAAATTTGAATTATTGAAAGCAGATCCAAATAAAACACTTGAAAAGATCATAGAATTGGCTCGAACTGTTGAAGCTGCATTGTTGGAGTCCAATCACAAAGGAGAACCGGGAACAACAGAAATTTACTACCAACAGCGTCAGAATATCAAAACTAGTAGGTTAACCTATAATAAAAATCAACAGTTGACAAAAGGGAAGCCCACAAGACCTATTCGTTGTTTTTGCTGTGGAAATGATAATCACATCCGCACTGAGTGTCGTCTGAAGAATAAATTTTGTTCGGAATGTGGCCGTCAAGGTCACATATTCAAGATGTGTTCCAAGAAATTTACAAGCAAAATTAATTATATAGAACAGGAAGAGCACAATGAAGAACAACAAGAAAATGTAAATACGCCCGTGGATGAGTATCAAATGTATGCAGTAAATGTGAGTAAAGTGCCACCCCATTTTTTAGAACTTGAAGTTGAAAACAAAAAAGTACGGTTTCAGTTGGATACTGGTTCAGATGTTACTGTCATCTCGTTACAAATAAGAAATGATTTGTTTCCATGTAAAGACATTATAAAATCCAATACAGTGTTCAGAAATTTTGATCAAACTGTTTCACAGCCATTAGGTATTTTAGAAAATCTAACAGTAAAATTTAATGACATGTCAAAACAATTGAGTGTATTTGTAACAGAAAACTCTCCCTGTATAATTGGAAGAGATTGGTTAAACGAATTAATGTTGTGGCCTCCTAAATTTATAACCAACAACTTGTATACAGTGTGTAAATCTGTAAATAATGTTGCAGAAGCCCGAAACGAAGTAAAGGAAAGGTTCGCAGAGGTCTTCAGTCCAGGATGGGGAAATTTTAAGGACGAAAGGATCAGCCTCAAGTTGGAAGGATGACGCAATACCCAAGAGTTTACCGGTGAGGCGAGTGCCATTTGCTCTACAAGATAAGGTAAAAGCTGAAATTGCTCGTTTATTAGAAAATGGTAGGATTGAACCAGTAGAGACCAGCCAGTGGGGCACACCAGTGATTCCTATATTAAAGGGAGATGGGTCAGTGCGTCTTTGTGGAGACTATAAATTAACAGTAAACCTTCACTTGGAGGTTGATCATTTCCCATTACCACATGTGGATGAAATATTTAATTCACTAAGTAACGGAGAATACTTCTGCGAACTGGACCTCAAGGAAGCTTATCATCAGGCACCTTTGGATGAAGCCTCTAAGGATTATACAGTGATTGTGACAGAAATGGGTACATTTCGGTACAATTTTTTACCATATGGTGTAAGCACCGGACCCGGCTCATTCCAAAGATTAATGAGTAAAAAATTGTCTGATATTCCTAATACTGCGGTATTCATAGATAATATATATATATGTGGTAAGGACCTGAATGATACCAAAGCTACTCTATCTAGGGTATTATTAAAATTACAGGAGTGCGAGTTTAAATTAAAATTAGAAAAGTGCAAATTTTTCGAAAAATATATAGAAGTTTTTGGATTCAGAATTGATAAAAATGGAATAAGTGTAAATAGAACGAACATTGAACCATTGTTAAATGCAAAAGCACCAACAAATATAACTATGTTACGATGATTTCTGGGAAAGCTAAATTATTATTCCCGATTTTTGAAAGACATGTCAAGTATCATCACACCGCTGTATGATTGTACAAAAAATAATAAATTTAAATGGACATCACAATGTGACAAGGCCTTTGAAATGATAAAAAATAAACTGGCAAATATGGAAAGTTTAAGCCACTATAATCCTGATTTGCCACTAATACTGACTTGTGACGCATCTGATACAGGCTTGGCTGCAATTCTGTCAAATAGAGATTTAGATGGTACTATTAAACCGATTGCCTATGCAAGTAAAAAACTAAATGATACAGAGGTAAAATATTCAGCAATAGACAAAGAGGCAATGGCAATTATATTTGGTGTAACTAAGTTTTACAACTATACATATGGTAGAAAATTCGAACTTGAGACAGACAGCGCGGCTTTAGTCCGCATATTTGGACCAAATAAATCAATTCCGAAAATGGCAGCTAAAAGATTGCAACACTATGCAATTTTTTTATCAGCTTTTAGCTACAAGATTAAACACATAAGAACAAATATAAATCCAGCAGATTTTTTATCAAGGAACCCTACTAGTAATGATACTATAACGGAGTTGCACCCAATCTGTTCAGATGCAGAGATAAGTAATGTATATCAGATACAAAATTGTGAGCTTGATAATGTTAACTGGAAAGCTATTCAGGAAAAAACAAGGCAAGATGTAATCTTAGCAAAAGTTATACGATATTGTGTGGATGGTTGGCCTGACATAATAATAGAAAAACAGTTGTTACCATATTTTAACAAGAAATCAGAAATTAGTTATGATAGAGGATGCCTTTTCTGGGGCTATAGAATTATTATACCGACATCATTGCAAGAATCAATACTGTCAGAACTGCATAAAAGCCATTTTGGTACGGTGCGAATGAAGCAGGTGGCAAGGTCTTATCTATGGTGGCCAGGTATAGATGCAGAGATAGAAGCAATCAGTAATAACTGTATGACTTGTTTGTCAAATCGAAGTAATCCAAGAAAAGGTATTCAGAGGTCATGGCCACCTGCTCCATCGGCATGGTACCGCATTCACGCAGACTATTGTGGTCCATTCTATAACAAAATGTATCTTGTGGTCGTTGACCTCGTATAGTAAGTGGCCAGAAATTATTGAAATGAATACAATATCTGCCGGTCGCACCATTGAAGTATTTAACAATATATTTTCACGGCATGGATACCCGGTCCACTTAGTAACTGACAATGGACCATCATGGACCAGTTTAGAATTTAAGGACTATTGTAAATTGAAGCAAATTAACCATACTTTCTCTCCACCTTATCACCCGGCTACTAATGGGGCAGCAGAAAGATTTGTTGAAATATTCAAAAAACATGTTCTGAAAATTAGGCAAGACAGTAAGTGTAGTATGCAATCGGCAATCAATCTTTTCCTTCTGGACTATAGGAGCATGCCCCAGGCTACAACGGGTTTGACACCAGCTAAATTAATGTACAATAGGGAACTGCGGTCTCGTTTTTCGTTTTTCAGACCACCGCCAACTGTGGAAAAAACTCATGAAATGTTAGAAAAACAAAGTAAAGGAGCATCGGGGAATAGGACCATTAAATTTGCGGTGGGAGAGAAGGTAATGGCTAGGGACTATAGAAAAAATCGTCACCCGTGGGTCAACGGATTGATTATAGAGGAGTCGGTACCTGACACCACATATATTGTAGATGTAGATGGTTGCCGATGGAAAAGACATGTAAACCAATTATTAAATTGCAGTAATAGCCTAACAGAATAGACTACGGTAACACTCGTAGGACGTCTTAAGACGCGCTTCGTGCGATGCCAAGAGTGGGTACCGTAGACATGAAATGTATATTTCTTAGTTATAAATTGCTTAGGATAAGATAAAGGGAAAGCACCAGGATTAGGTGGGGAGAGTGTGGTAACCCCAATTAGTGTCTCCCTCCCTCATCTTCCCCTCTCGCTCTCTCTCTGCGCCAAGATGGCGACTCGTTAATACGTGTTGTTTGGTGTCGTGCTTAATAAAAAACCTCATTAATTAATTGGCGTTTAAGGTAATAAGTAATTACAGTTACTTTGGCGTTTACGACCTTTTTTATTGAGCTTGAAATCTTTTTCGAAATTTAAACCTCGGGTCTATTGTGGAGGATGGGCAACTACGGAACCCTATACTGAGCGTGGCCCGACATGTTCTTGGCTGGTTTTTATGGTACAAGAATATCTATATACATATAGGTACCCACTAGAATGTACCCATGACTTCACTCGCATAAACCTTTATTACCTAATCCAGTGAATAAAGGAGTTCTACCTTACAAACGGTTCGGTAGGTTTGAATTTTTGATATATAGTCTAGGATGGTTAGAGAGTGTTTAAAATGCAAAATGCACAATTCTCCCACCTCCGCGCCGGCCGTCATATTGAAAAAAAAAAAACGGCAATTTCTGCAGATTTTTGCTTATATCATCGTTTAGGAGCATTTTAGCTAGAAGGGAGCTTAGACAATTTATAGGCATTCTTTTGTATACAATTCGTAAATCCCAATATGTTTCTTAATTTAAGTGGTTTTTCTTTTAGTTTTGTTATTCATTCATTACATGGTAAAGCTGCTAAATTGATGTTTTTGTATGCCAACTGGCAAATACCTTATATTGTTGTTCCGCCTGTATTCACCTGTTATACAATATAAAACACTTTGACTTTGACTTTGACTTTGCATTATAAATCGTTTATTAAAAGACACACGAAAGGAAAATTTGACTTTGCATTTGACTTTGACTTTGACTTTGATTTTTAGGTTGTTAGGTAAAAAATACCCTTTAACCATCCTTGAATGTCTAGCTATGCTTGTGCCAAATCAGTCAAGACGCCTCCGCGTGATTAGCGGACAAGCAAAGATTTTAACATTGTAAATGTTTAGTGTTTTCCTGATCGAGTATACCTATTGCCCCGATTTATGCGGTTTCGCAGATAAATGAGAGGTACATCCAACCAATTTGATTTCTAGGCCACTATAGAACCTTGTCACAATGACAATGATATTGAGATTTCAAGCGGCTTTCATATTGACGTTCACTGTGACAAGGTACGAAATGGCCTAGGAATCAAATTGGCTGACTGTACGCATATGGGCCATTATGTCAAAATGTGCGTCTGTCGGAGCTATTCAAAGTGCAATTTGAATTCCCAAATTAGTCAAAATTTTATTTTTATTCGCTGACTCGGATCGAGAATTTCCCAATTACTTTTTCGTGCTCGATATTTAAGAAACTGAAAAAAAATGGTCCTGTAATTGAATTAAGCTACAGTTTGAGCCATCTTATTAGGAGGATTGTATATTACGAATATTATATAAAATATGAAATAAGAGGCCTTATTCCTTTTAAAATGCTGATTGTTTAAGACATTTTCTCAATGATCAAACCTGTTTCTGAACATAAGTATCATTGATGTAACTGCCTAGAACAGGGCTATTGGGATTTATTGGTATATATTTGAAACCTACAGTTTGAATTTTTCATTGATCATTTTTTTTTTCAAAAACTACTCGAAATTGACAATATCACGCGGAAAATTAGTTATTTCAACTTATTTTCGACTGCACGCAATGAAAGCATGAAATAGCTATGTTAATACCTAGAACTCGGGAAAAAGTATTATTCACTTCAAAAACTTGGTTGAAATTATCAATATTATATTTGTCATAATATGAAAAAAAAAATTTTTTTAAATAAATAAGGCCTCATAAGATCATTCCTCAAAAAGTTATTTTTTTGTGTATATGATTATATAAAATGATAAAACTATACAACATTTCTGTGGCTCTAGTGAAAAGGGGTTAAACTCGAAAAACACTACTTTACAGGAGACTCAAAAAACCGTTGCGGCTTAAATTTATTCAGACTTTTGATCACTGTACTTCAACCGCTATACTTACAAATAAACTTTAAATGCAGTTTTAATACTTAAAAAATCCTCTTTCACGGGGTAATATTCATACTTCTCCAAAGTTAACGGATAAAAAAAATGTGACTTATATCCGTGCCAAAAAGTGTTCTTAAGGACATAACTGACTTTGTACCCTTTTTCACCCATAATATTTACACTACCCGGGAATATAACTAAACTTATACCAATTTTCACCCTTATTTTAGAAAGTGAAAATGGACATGCTGTTCGGCTTATTTGAAGTTATCTCCTTTTATGAAGGAAAAATACATGAACACCCTATATAAGAAATACCTGACTAAACGAAACCTATCATTTAAGAGCTTTATTTCAGACATAATCCTAAGAAAATAAACTTTTACCTTTTTGCACGCAATTAATTTAGGTGTACTGTAATACAAACACACTTTTACCAATGGTTTTTTAAAAGTTATATCCATTTTTTGCGGTGCAGTTGGCAATAAAAGATCTTTATTTTTATTGATTCATTATTACAAAAATGTCAAAATTAGCATATACAACTATTCTCATAGTTTTTAACTAAATTTGGACTTTCCTCAATCAATCGTCTAATAGAAAAACATATTAAGCGATACAAGATGATATACCTAAAACGAGATAAGTACAAAATTTAGTTTTTCCAGTTGACTTACAATTACAAAAACTACGTATGAGACCTTAGTACTAAAATTTGATCGCAATTGTGAATATTTAGACACGGAAAATAACATGTATCACATTTTGGGTGTCAGCTTGTATAATTTCAATTCTTGTATAAAATCAATTCTTGCCTGTGCTCTGTTGGCGCCAAAGGATAGGAATCTACAACATCCCCAGAACATAACAAATTTTCGTAAAAGATCTTACACTCGGGTTTATCAAATTCAACAAAAAACTGTTTTTTTACCGATAACCGTATTGGACCGCTGTTAAGTCTTTCATATATACAGGAAATAATGAAATATGTTTCTCGACGGCTTTCAATCAACTTTTACTTATTTTGGTGGTACTCAGCATAATCCATCTCGCTGAATCTAGGACAAGTTCTTCACTGATTTTAAGTTTGTCAGTTACTCCTTGAACAAACTTTGATGTTTCGTCAAATGGTTATCGCATTAGCAGCCTCTGCAAATGCGATGACACTCTGTCTTTATTTTTAAATAATTTGCAAACTGTCTATTCTTTGTTGTTGCGTCCATTAAATTACCTAGCAATGAACTGAACCCTTTTTTACATTCTCCTAAAGCCCAATTAACTCTCAAATATTTTTTCTGAGTTCTTCTTGTATATTTATTGCGCATTTCATTTTACAATTTCCTAGCATCTTAAACTCTCTTTATTTTTTTTTGCTTCCATACTATTTACCAAAATGTCTCCTCTTTTTCCTTTCCTCCCTATGTTTATTCTCTCTTTGTCACTTTTTCTAGGCTATCCTTTTCGTCCTTGACCAACTTTGTCCCAAAACGAAAGTTGCTCTGCTTCTTCTGCCGTTCCGGTTTCTTTCGATTCTTGTAATTTTTTTGAGTCAGAATCAGTGAGCACTACGATCTGCCTTTTTCTGGAGTGCTAATAGAGTCGACGAAATTGTTGCCACCTTTCTCCTCGACAAGTTTGAGCATTCGATCGATTCAAGATCGGCCTGCCATTCTGTGTAACAAACTAAAAAAATACTTTTAATCCTATGGGTGGCTTCATCATCAGACCAGCCCCATAGTACCATATTATTGTATTGTCATGTTAAGTAGGTAGTAGGTACTTGGGAAAGATTTTAGCTCAATCGGTTGCAAATATTCTGCTTCAAAATTGAATTGCAAGATCCCACCCGAACAAACACAGTTACATAGGTATATTGCAAGTACAATAACTTGAAAAAATACCCACAGCACTACTGTAGGTCATTCTACATACTGGTGACCCAAATTTTATAATAGGATGATCGATTAGACTCAAGTTTACTTAAAATAAACCACAGCGAAGAGACTTTTTATAAAGAACTTTTTGATACAAGTAATAATCGTGGTGTAAAATGATATATCTCACCAGTATAAGTCTATATACACCAATAAATACTAAATAATTATTCGTGACTATGGATTAATTTCGATTTATTTTTATGAATTATGGGTAAATTGCTCGTGCAAATCGGTACAAGTAAACATTGATCATTAAATACCAGATTTCTTAAAAGATACAATTCGACTTATATCAGTAATGTTTAACATTAAGTCGTGAATACAGATTAAAGTCGATTTATATTCTATAAGGTATGTAATCTTGTTTTGTAAAAAGGTATAAGTAAACATCGATCGTTTAACACAGGATGAGTCAAAAGAGACAAATGAACTTAAATCGTTCTCCACAAACAAAACCCCAAATTGTTCATTGTTAACTTTAGTTGCACCATATTTCACGACATAATTCACCAGATGTACCATTTGGCACAATCCTAACTTTGTCATTTTAAAAGATAACTTAGCTCCGATTACACCAAAAGATGCGCAATTTTTTTTTGTGAATTTTGGTGTATATAACGCAAAAAGGTCATAAGTGCACTTTAACCCCTTTTCACTAGAGCCACAGATTTGTACGTAATTTTTACCGACATTAACTACTAACTAGTTTAAATTGGTTCCCACGCTAATTAAACTTCAATACAAGTTGCCCCCGCCTATCCGTGGTATGTCATGTCGTACATACAACCAGCTCAGACAAACGTACTGTCACTATATTTAGCATTATTACATAATGTTTGCGGTAATAATAAGTGCTATTGTGTTAAATTTATCGCCAAGCATGCGACAGTTATGCACAGGGTTGCCAAATTTTTACAAGAAATAAAGTATATTTAGGTCTGAAAGTATTGAAAAAAAATTTTTTTTTTTGTTTTTTACATACATATTTTAGGGATTTTGGCACAATTTCTCAACTAAGCGAGATTTTTAAAAACTTCGTAAGCCTCAACACAATCTTATCCCGGGATGTAACTGACGAATGGCTGGATAGATTTTATTACTTTAAGATAATACGTTGTCAGCGAACAATGTTAACGTAAATGATAGGGATTGCGATCGTGATTCGATATACGTAGTAGCCCTACATGTCTATGGATACTTGTGCTTTATGATGCTGAAAACAGTATTTTTTATAATTTATTTTTGTTTAACAGTAAACAGTATAATGTAGTGAAAAACAGGATAATACAAAAACCTTTCAAATAAGCAAAGATCGACACACGAAGCATAAGGAAAAATTCAACAGGTTGGTCGGAGTTCGGGTAGCGAAGTGGTAAACGCAATGGACCGGCAATCCAGAGGTACCGGGTTCGATTCCCGGTCTCGTCCCCCAGGTAATAAATAATAAATAATAAATTATTTATTTCCATTTAAACTTAGGTGGTAAGTACAGAGTGTGGTCGAGTCCTTCTATTAGGTTTATCCAACCTGTATCAGGAGGCCTCGCTCTTCAATTTATAGTGTTAACAATAGAACTACGTTAAAATGGATAAGGTAACTCACTAAATTTCTTCTATGAACTTTGATATCTTTGTATCAATAGTTTAGTATAATAACAATAACCAGGTACCCTATATACACGATGATTTTTAATCGGTGATCAGGAGTAGAAAAATATTAATTGTAGAGGACAACCGCGTCCGTCGGCAATCGTCTACATGGACACTCCGAAACTCAGCGATGAGTAAGGAGCGAATGGACTGTAAAATAGAAAATAGGTAACGAACGGACGAATACGAAAACGCAAACTAAAAATCAACGGTATATATTTACACAAAATTAACAAAACACAACAAGGATCGGAAAACACTTAAATTTACTCTTAACTAATATAGTCTCTGTCTAAAATGAATTTAACACTGATCGCGGACCGATGGTACTACGCTAACACTGATAAACTAAATTCGCGGACCGATGGTACTACGCTACTGTATACAAAGATGGTTAATACTCGGAAGTAAAGTGGAGAAGTGATTCTATACAAATATGGCCGTCTTTTTATACAAAATCGACTAGAGGCCAGGGGGACGCCCGCCCTGTATGTTTATATCAAATTACAAGAGTTACATATTACTTAGCCTAAATATGACTTATATTATAGATTGACGTCTATATAATGCACAAAATGTGAGCGTGTTTACGCTGTGGGAGCTCCCGTCCGACTGTGAGGCGTGAAAATACCTAACGATTCTTTGTCCCCGGCAAGAGGCCGTCTCGCTCGCACCGTCCGAGATATACACTCGCGCGGTCACTCTTAACGCGCTGTGCGCCGCGAGACTTGTTTAGTCTTTGATTTATCGTGTTCTCGGACGGTTGCGGCCGGGACAATGTTCTACAAAATTACTTTATTTACTGAAATCTACAGTATTACAAAGTTTCATATTAATCTATGATTTTTCCTCAAATTTTACGTCGAACGTAAACAAAGATGACTCATCTGTTTTCGACTAAGGAATGGAAATTTCCTATGAATCATCTTTATTTTGATTCTGTCTTTACTAAGACTTGACGGGAGCTCTAACATGAAAATAATTTACACAGGGAAATTAATTAATTTCAGCCGCTTATACGGGCAACGATCTTATATCTAAGTTATTAAAATATTTATTTATTTCTCTTAAAATTAAGCGCTCTGCAAAGCTGTCCGTAACATTAATATTTAGCTAAAATTAAACTTAATACGCGAGGTCCCGCGCATTTGCCTCACTGTTAAATTAATTAAAAGTTAAAACATAATTAAAACCAATAACCACTAGATACATGGTCATCCTACATAAATTATTGAAGTACGATACCTACGTCAAGTGTCATCGCTTTGGCGGGAAATTTTTCGAAATTTTCTACGACTATGTTTATGTAATGACATGACAATGACAAGTTATTACTCATAAATTATCATTCCCATTAAATTATTAAAGAGGTTGTAAGCACACCGATACAGATTAGTTCGGTGACAAGGAATTTAAGACAAAATTGGTTTCAAAATAAAAATTATCATAGAAAAATAAAAGTTTTGTTTTCATGTAATTACGACTTTAACGTGACCGCCATCAATTACTGAGTTAGAAAAGTTGGTACCTGATCACCGATTAAAAATCATCGTGTATATTTATCCATATTCATATATATATGTATTCTCATAAATATGAATTTATCAATGTAACTAGTGTATTTTTGTTTCGACATTTGCATCGTGTTCGTGTGCTACACGTTTTGTTGTTCCTTCACCCTTCGCGCACCAATAATGTCTCCGTTTGCCTTGTGGTTGACTGGTAGAGAATGCCTCATGGCACTAAGTCCGCCATTTGTACTCTTACTTTTGTATTTTGTGCAATAAAGTTTAAATAAATAGATATAATACTTTTTTTAACAGTATGGTTGGCAACCCTATTACGCATAAGGAAAGGACTTTTACTTTCGTCCAGACCGGTCGATGATATGTCAGATGGTGTACAAGTAGGTTGCGGAGCTGGGAGTAGGCTGTAGTCACACGTGGTTCCGTACTTATTCAATAAATAAATATCAGACAAACTCACACAAAGCAATCTAGGCTCAAATTAAGCTAAAGAAGGCTTGTGTTACGGGTACTAGACGACGATATACATACTTATATATATAAATATATACATAGAACAACCATGACCCAAGCACAAATATACCAGTTCGTCACACAAATATTTGCCCTGGCCGAGATTCGAAGCCGGGACCGCCGGCTCAGTAGGCAGGTGCTTACAAACAGCGCCAACCACGTCGTCATTCTATTTAATTTATTTTATTGGTATTAGGAAAAACTATGCAAAACATTATAATAATAAAATTCCATGATAAAATAAAATCGCATAGTCAAATAATAATTACAATATAATGAAATCAAAGCAGAATACAATAACTAAGTCTAAAAGAATCAAGATATCAATTAAATTAAATAATGCATTAATCTAAAACACAAGTAACAATAATAAGTCAAATAGGTTGCAAATTCATGAGCGAGCAAAGCAAGCGAAGCGTCTGTTTCAGATATCCCTCGTTGCCACAGACAGACACATAAGTACACAGATACATAGACACAGTCTTTTTCGTCGGTAATTAAAAACTTGTAAGTACATGTCGAGGGCTTCATGCTATAGGGGCGCATGCGCAAAAATGCGATTTTTCGTTTTTAACGGCATCGTATTCATCTAATAACGATACATCGGGTCAATTTTTTTCATAATTTTATCGTAATTATAAGTTATTTAGAATAAATAAAATATGTTTTGGCGTATCATTGTAGGTCATAATTTTTTATCGATCCAAAGAGGCGTACAGTAGGCGTAAGCGCAATAATGTAATGGAATCTCATAATATGATCGGAGTATAAAGGCGTATATGTTCATACGTCTATTACTCGATTGAGTGATTTACCAAAAATTGTCGCACAATAGCGGCGTATGTACATACGACCATATTTACCATACTTTTTAGTGATAGTATCAGTCTTCGGCCTCATATACCGTCGCACCATATGGGCGCAAAGTCCTTGAACGTCACACCTTTCTCCGAAAAACATCTCTAACTGGTAGGTTTCTATAAGGAACCATCCTGCTCGTATCTCAGGTGGATTCGATTCAATATCCAAATCATAAATGCTTGATGTCATCCAAAGGACGAACCCACTTAACATGAATCGCACATAATATGCGAGCCGACTAGGTCCAACTTTGTTGAAAACAGAGGTTCCCAAGAAATATAGGGCGCTGAAGAAATAGATAAACAGGCGTCCTTACATATACCATTATCGATTGCTACCATCATGCATGCGGGGACAAAACTAACTATTCAAGCTGGAGAAGTTTAGGATAAGCAGAAAAAAGACGAGGAAACTCAATACAACAATGAACATTTGAGCACGGGCACAAATTAGTCAAGTCCCAACTAAGTCTCCTCTACAAACAGGTAACTGCAGTTTTAGGATCCCTACACAAGCCAGATAATACCTTCACCAGCTCAGCGGCGGAAGAAACAAGGTGTTTCAAACAACCCTCGTACAGACTGACTTCTCGGGCTGTGAGTTATAACGGTTAGTGAGCTGGGTGGATGAGGAGAATACTCCAACGGAGAGAGAATGGCGACAAAAAATACAGAGGGCTTTCAACTGCTTGACTCATACAAATCACCAGAACCGAACGGAATAGAAGAGAAGAGAGATAATTATCAAGATATTTACTATTGTTTTGGCTGCCTGCGTACTGCGTAGACAAGTCAAAGTAATTGTCATACAAAACCAGGTAGAAACCTTCTACTCAGGCGTTAGATTCTTCAGTGAAAATTAATCAGAAGAGAGAAACCACTACGCTGCTGGAGGCTAGCTTTATAAATTTATGACAATTGAGAAATGCACTGAAGTGCACTATTTAGCACTGAAGTGCTCAGTTAATAATCGTTCGAGATGGTCAGCCGACTGGAGATCAACATCTGCCGTCATTACTTAACATCCCAGAATGTCGCCGATTCAAGAGCGGCGCTGGGTCATAAGTTCTTCTAAAAAGATATAAATCAAGGAAACGAATAATTTAATCAGTGAAATGTATATTCTTTCTTTACTAAATACTTGAATTTGCCTTAGATCACCACTATACGACCACACTCAAAAGCCACTAGCACTGTTTTTTTGTCGGGCGAAACAGGCGTAAAAAAAAAAACAGAAAAAATTGAAGGAGATACGTAACAATGTGAAAATTACTGTAAAAAGAAAGTATTTCGATATAAAAACAGAACTCAGACCAATTGTCATTGAATAATTGAATAGGAAACGATTTAATTTATACGCCCCTCAATTTCAAGCATTTTTCAAGGAAAATCGACAGTCCTTTCGAATATTTGCGCCGCAGTAAAGAGGCGTAAGCGCATTATTACTAGTTTTTAGATTACTTTACGTAAAATTGATCATACTAGATAAAAACAGTGACAATATAAATACTCCATGCAAATTTGCAAAAAGATCCGTCGAAGGGACAAAAAGTTATTAAGTTTTTTGCCTCTCCTGAAAAGTAGGGGTTTTGCGCATACGCCCCTATAGTATGAAGCCCTCGATGTAATTAAGGAGTATGCGGCTTATAAAATAATCTAATATAGTACGGCATGGAAAGAGCTATGCTTGGTGTGTCTCTTAGGGATCAGATCCGAAACGAAGTAATTCGACAGAGAACCAAAGTTACCAACATTGCACAGCGGATAAGCAAGCTGAAGTGGCAGTGGGCTGGTCATCTGTCGTAGAGCCGATGACCACTGGGGCAAACGAGTTCTGGAGTGGAGGCCACGAATCGGTAAACGTAGTGTAGGGCGCCCTGTAACAAGGCGGAGCGACGACATTCGTCGGACAGCGGGTCTGGAGGAGGGGAGCTGAAAATCGAGCTCAGTGGCGTGCCATGGGAGAGGCCTATGTCCAGCAGTGGACTGATGCGGGCTGATGATGACGAGTTCGGGTCTTTAAAAGCATGCGTATTAGAGCTTTTCGGAATTGATATACTAAACGTTTAAAGCCCTTCTTGTTTGTCGTTTTCGTAAAACACCAATTCCAAGGTTCAATACGGCCGATCGCTAAAACCAGCCAAGTGCGAGTCGGACTCGCGCACCGAGGGTTCCGTTCCGTGTAAACACTTATCCCATCTTAACAGGCCTGGTTAAGTTTATTTAGCACCTGTACAATGGAGGTGCAAAGTTAACGCAACCGATCACGTTTATTGTATGGGAGCCCCCGTAAATATTAATTTTATTCTGTTTTTTGTCTTTGTTGTAATAGCAGCAATAGAAATACGTCATCTGTGATAATGTCAACTATCTATCACGGTTCAACAGACGCAACCTGCTGACAGACGGACAGACGGATGGACAGCGGAATCTTAGTAATGAGGTCCCGTTTTTTACTCTTTAGGTACGGATCCCTAACCAGTTGTTCGCAAATGGAACTGGGTCAGAATGGTCGGTACGGATCTTTTACTCCATAATACCGTACGAAATTCCATGATCGGTCACAACTGTTCATAATAACCTTTACTTCGTAATCGTTCCAAGAGTGAGACATGGCCCTAATAGGGGTGTCGAGTGTCGACTGATGTTGAATAAAATTAGCTCAATATGGCATGAAACACAGAAAAAAACCATGTTTTTTTTTATATGTCACTTAATAGGTACGCAAATTTAATATAATACAAAGAGGTAACGCCGCCAGCATACTGGGGATAATGCCGCAGGCGGACCTTTTGGATGGGGTATACTTTTTATGACCCCTTTTTTTATTATTGTGTTTTAGGTTATTTAGAGTAAGGTTTTATAATTATTTATATCTAGCCTATAGGACTGTCCCACTGCTGACGCTGCCTCCGACCATTTGCTGAGGAATGCGTCTATGTCATCCCGCCATCCCCGTCTGGGCCCGGCCACGTCTTAAATCTTGAGCTTAAAATTATTTATTCGTACGGAACCCTCGGTGCGGGAGTGCGACTCGACTTGGCCGGTTTTTTAATATAAACCAGTTGCGTACGTCTGTTTTGGCCGACCTTGAGACGTGTCTATTCTCCATTGCTGGTGTCATTGACATGAGTATTACCAAACATTGACAAACGTAAAGCCCAGTGGCATACCAATTCACATTCCTGACCAATTGACATACGTCACGTACTGACATCAAGGTTTCAAATACAGTTAAACGTATACAACCCCCCCCCCCCCCTCACCCACAACCCCCCTCCCCCTATTACTCCTGTGGCGCGGAGATAATACTAGCGGGTTATACTCCCAAGCCCTGATACAGTTCAAGCCATGTTTTAAAAAAAAAAGTTAACCAAGGGTATTCAAATGTTGACAGGCTTTCATTGGCATCTCTGTAATTGTACAAGATCAGTTACGGGATTCAATTTTATGTAGAAAAATACTTCATCGAAAGCTTCATAGAATTTTAATTTCATAGACTTTCTCCTCAGAAGTCATACATTTTTTCAGGAATATTGAAAATGTCAACCTGATGATTAGGTTAGGTTAAGTTAAGTTTGTGCTATAACATTCCAAAATATTAAATGGCTTCAGAAAAAAAAAGTGTTCGACGAAATTAAATTTCTATGATATGAAAATTCGATGAAACGATTGTCTATCTATTTATATATTATGTATATCGTCGTCTAGTAGCCATAGTACAAGTTTTGCTTAGTTTGGGACTAGGTCGATTTGTCTAAGATTGTCCCTTAATATTTATTTATTTATAAAACACGGGTAATTCGCTCTTTCGCTCATTCTCTTCTCTGTCCATCTCCGCTCAATATTGAATAGGAGTGCGGACAGTTTTTTTTTGAGGTCATCAGTCGATTCTATTTTTTATTGGGATGAAATGTCTATGGAACTACCTACACTTAGATTGCTCTACAAAGTCAGAAATGAGAATGGTCGTCAAAGTTCGTCATTCCTACATAGCACTAAAACGCTCCATACATTTGGATTACCTACATATGACGTCAAAAATCAAAATCAAAATCAAAATTTTTTATTTGCCAGAATATGGTAACAGGATAAGATCTTAAAGCTAAATTTGTCCATCATATTCAACCTGCATGCAGGTGTGCAAATTATTACAATGTCATTATTATTACTATTTTTTAATAAAACATCTTACTGTCAATAAATTTAATAATAGCAACCTGTATCAAATACCTAATCCTAATAATTACTAAAAAACAAAAAAAAAAAAAAAAAAAACCATGTGTCCAAATTTATAACCTGTCCTTACATGGGTGTCATCTGTGGGTTGGGTACCTATATTGTATGGAGAAAATAAGTACCGTAACATCAGGGTACTTTGACACTGCAAGGTTACTTTGTCCACCCATGAAAATCCATTTTATGTAATTAATACATTTTTAAAAACGGCACCTAACGATTAGTACAGACAGTTGAATCACGTGACGTTGTTTTAAAGAATTAATTAATTCAATACAATGGTTTTTTTTTGGTGGACCAAGTACCCCGGTGTTACAGTAATTTGCCATTTCCACCCCGAATAAGTGCGTTTAAGTTCATGGTTGCCTTACAATTTTATTATTGTTTTGTTCAATTATGAGGATTCTGAAAGAAATAAAACAATAGTTCTTTTGGATTAAAAAAAATTAAACCATAAAATTTTCGTACTTTTGAAGTCACATAATTTTCAAAAAAATTTTTTTTTTTTGTTTCATGGCTTATTGAGCTAATTTATTTGATGTGACTACATTATGTTGTACAATTCAGTCGCATCCCATAACTATTAAAAAATAGGTACGTAAGTCAGGCTCATTCGAAAACCGGCAAGTAAGGTAGCGGCGGCGGCACAATATCCATAATTTCTAACGCGAAAGGTTTAAAAAGAATACTCTGCCTTTTCGCTTCCAGCAAAGCAAAATGTATATTTTTCTATCCAAATCACTACATACTTAAATAAAGTTGCTTCCTTATGTCTGTCTGTCCCTATGTATGCTTAGATCTTTAAAACTACGCAACGGATTGTGATGCGTTTTTTTTAATAGATAGAGTGATTTAATAGAAAGGTTTATATGTATAATACATGCATAATTTATCAGCATTGCAGCCGTGCGAAGCCGGGGCGTGTCGCTAGTTGTTATTAAAACGTCGATGGTATGGGTTTTTTTAAATCGCTTTTTACGTGACCGTATCATTTCACTTGACCACGGATAATTTCAATCGCCATTTCCCGTATATATTAATATATTCGTATATAATAATAATAGAAGCATAAACATTTATGAAAGAAAAATGTAATATGATCCACTGCAATGTAAGAAGGACTCGAACCTGCGACCCTACGTTTCCGGCGCAGTGCTCTCCCAACTAAGCTATCACATCGTTACGTCACTCACACCCAATCTTTGATTCCACAATTCTACGCTACTTAAGTGCCCATTTATTTATTTAATATTGACAGAAACTCAAAAACAATATGTGTATACGTACACGGGCGAACGTAATCCTATAAGCGATATCAGAATTTCAAAATGCTTATGCTCATTAGCCATACGTAGGATGTGGGCTTACACGCACGATGGCTATAGCGACCGATGTGATAGCTCAGTTGGGAGAGCACTGCGCCGGAAACGTAGGGTCGCGGGTTCGAGTCGTGCTTACATTTTTCTTTCATAATTAACCTTTGTGTCAGTATTAATAAAAATAAAAATGTGGTATTTCCACATAAAATCGATAAAAAGATTTTATAAGAACATTTAGAAGAGCTGTGTTCAACGCAACGTGATCACTAAATAACTCCTTAACTTTATTGGCGTTGTTAAACAATATAGTTTGTTCATTTTTATGACACAAACGAATGTAAACATATTTTATCGAAATACATTAAAAAAATTAACATAATGCTTATGTAACTTGACAGTGGCACAACATAAAATACGGTACCTACTACGGTACCATGAAATGTCAAAAATTGGGCAAGTGCGAGTCCGACTCGCGCATGAAGGGTTCCGTACCATAATCTATAACAAGTTTGTTGTAAGGGAGCCCCCTTAAATATTTATTTTATTTTATTTTTAGTATTTGTTGTTGTAGCGGCAATAGAAATACATCATCTGTGAAAATTTCAACTCTCTAGCTATCACCGTTCTTAAGATACAGCCTTGTGACAGACGGACGGACGGACAGCGAAGTCTCAGTAATAGGGTCCCGTTTTTACCCTTTGGGTACGGAACCCTAAAAAACTACCGGCTGGTATGAAGTTTCTATGAAGATACTGGCTTGTGGCGTCATAAAAATACGTAGTCAAAACACGTCTTCTTTTTAGTTATTATTCAAATAAAAATAGTATAATGTCCAAAAGTTAGTGGTAGTTTATTTGATTCCGTATTTTTGAATGTGTGTTTAGTAGTTTCATTCATCATCCTCCTAGCCTTTGTCCCATATCTTTGTAGAGAATGAATTCTCAATCGGGGTCGGCTACCTAAATCCCAAGATGTGGCGTAGGCACTAGTTTTTACGCAAGCGACTGCCATCTGACCTTCCAACCCAGAGGGGAAACTGGGCCTTATTGGGCTTAGGTTTCCTCACGATGTTTTCCTTCACTGAAAAGCGAGTGGTAAATATCAAATGACATCCGTACATAAGTTCCGAAAAGCTCATTGGTACGGGCCGGGTTCGAACCCGTGACCTCAGGATTGAAAGTCGCATGCCCTAACCACTAGGCTACCACCGCTCTGTCTAGTAGTTTCATTGATATAGGTAATTTATTTTCAGTATAGTCAGATTCCGTATTTCGTCGTTACAATGAAATTAAGTTTCTGTCAAAAATTTCATTTTAGTGACAACCTTTTATAGCCGACTGTACTTTTCTTTGGATATCCATCAAATGCTCACTGAGACGATTCTAAAGAGCCCAAACTCAGTAGGATTGCTTTTTCTATTGTAGAGTTCCTATCGCCACCTTCCGGCTCCATCATCAGATCAGCCCCATGGTACCATATTATTGTATTGTCATCAGTTAAGTAAGTATGCAAAATTTCAGCTCAATCGGTTGACGATATCTGCTTCAAAATTGAGTTGCAAGATTTCACCCGAACAAACATACTTAGATACATACATTGCAAGTTAAATAAAAGCTTTTAAAATAGAAATGGGTCCGTTAAATTACTGAAACCATTATGATTAATATGATTATGATGGTATATCTTAGTTATTAGCTTCATGGTTGTGTAGTTGCCTACGGAGATGGTGGTCCTGGGTTTGGTCCCCGATAAGGAAATAACGGAAGAACGGTTAAAGGTTGAGACATGGAGCTATGGAAGCAATTGAGGGAGGCCTACGGCAAGGAAGCGACATAGCGCATACTTATTTTAATGTAAAATTTATTTAAATATTTAATCCAATCGAATCGAGTGTTCGACTCTGATCGGCTCTCGTGATGATGGATCACGAACCGAATCGAAACATATCGAGCGGCTTATACTTATGAAGTGGGTATAACCGTTTCTATGTAAGTTTTGCCCTATGTTTCTATTCTGGTGATTATGACGAATCACTTTCTCATCTCTTTATAAAACATATCACGTAATAAAACAGGCCAAGTTCACAACATGTGGTGCTATGAATAAACGATTTACACATTTTGGGCCAAGTTTCGTAACGGATACCGTTTCGAGTATATCTTTTGTCATTGGTCTTAGGCAAATACATGAATCATTGAATGTAGGAATAATCTTATTAAAACATTCATGAGACATATTTAAAATCGCATTAAGCAGTTTACACTCACGTGAAATTGTGAACGGCCCGGCATGTTTCGAACTCGTATAGAGCTCATCATCAGGGACTACTACCCGTGACGAAGTTACCGCGCCGCTGTACATGAAGCCCTGATGAAGAGTTCAAACTAAGTCCGAGTCAGACTCGCGCACCGAGTGTTCCGTACGTTTAAATAATTATAACTACTATCGTTTTCTTTATTTATTGTTATAGCGGCAACAGAAATACATTATCTGTGAAAATTTTACCTGTCTAGCCATCACAGTCGAAATACAGCCTGTGACAGTATCGAGCAAAATCTGGCAAAAAACACATTTGTTGTTTGGGAGTCCCACTTAAATATATATTTTATTCTGCTTTTAGTGTTTGTTGTTATGGCGGCATCAGAAACACATCATCTGTGAAAATTACAACTGTCTAGCTATCAAGGCTCATAAGATACAGCCTGGTGACAGACAGATGGAGAATGGAGTCTTAGTGATAGGGGTCCCGTTTTTAGGGTTCCGTAGTCAACTAGGAACCTTTGTAGCTTCGCCGTGTCCGTCTGTCTGTCTGTCCGTCCGCGGCTTAGCTCCGTGATCATTAGTACTAGAAAGCTGAAATTTGGTATGGGTATGTGTATGTATCACGCCGACAAAACGGTAAAATAAAAACAAAAAAAAACTTTTATTTCGGGACCTTCCATACACCTAAAAAGCACTGTTTTAAGCCCGTCCATTATGAGGATGGGCAACTACGGAACCCTACACTGAGCGTGGCCCGACATGCTCTTGGCCGGTTTTTACCCTTTGGGTACAGAACCCTAAAAATAGGTACAGTCAAAATAAAATTGAGTAGGCAATTCAATAGCACAGGGGTTACCAAGTCCTCTATGGCGAATACCGGGCAGAATCAGCTCATGAAATAAATAACATTTCAAATTTTCAAATAGTCAGTTTAAAATACACGGTGATTTTTAATCGGTGATGATGTACCAACTTTTCTAACTCAGTAATTGATGGCGGTCACGTTGGTCGTAATTACATGGAAGCAAACTTGTATTTTTCTATGATCATTTTTATATTAAAACCAATTTCGTCTTAAATTCCTTGTCACCCTTCTAATCTGTATCTGTGAGCTCGACTGAAGGACACTGATTCCATGGTCATGAAATAAATTAAAAAAACCGGTCAAGTGCGAGTCGGACTCGCGCACCGAGGGTTCCGTACAAACACTTTCCATCCTTAAGTGGTTAAGTTAAGTTTGCACCTGGTATGTATAGCGCTCCATACAAATGAGGTGCAAAGTTAACGCAACCAATCCCGTTTGTTGTATGGGAGCCCCCTTAAATATTTATTTTATTTTATTTTTAGTATTTGTTGTTATAGCGGCAATAGAAATACATCATCTGTGAAAATTTCATTTGTCTAGCTATCAGCGTTCTTGAGATACAGCCTGGTGACAGACGGACGGACGGACGGACGGACTGACGGACGGATGGACGGACGGACGGACAGACAGCGAAGTCTCAGTAATAGGGCCCCGTTTTTACCCTTTGGGTACGGAACCCTAAAAAAGAAAAAGTATCTGTGTGCTTACAACCTCTTTAAGAGGGCGCCGAGCGTTAGCGACTGAACCATAGAGCGCGGGGAAGCGTATTTAGATTGGCGCGCGGCCGCCATAGTAAAAATGTATGGAGAATTAAAAGCACTTTTTGATAAATCTGGAACTTTAATACCAAACAATAATTGAAATATTTGATGCGGACAAGTTGTAATGTAAACATTTATCTTTTTTGAACTGTCAATCAGAATAGATTTCCATTGTTAAAGTATAATTAAAAAAAAACACCTTAACGCCTGCTTACGATTTTACATTTTCGTCCAACTTTAAGTTCTCTAGGGTAAAATATTATTAACCTTATAATTTTTCCACGGAGAAGTTGTTCTTCGAAGTGCTAAATATATAGTTTAGAAATGGATTAAACAACTAGTGTTG